>JAJIYY010000001.1:2498526-3747790 GCA_022702485.1 Simplicillium sp. C3G150-2 | reverse complement strand
CTGCTTCGTCTTCAGCACACGCTCTCTGGCAGTCCTAAAGTCGGCCATTTGCACACGCATACGACGTTCACGCAGTGCCATCATACCCGCTTCAGAGCAAATGGCCTTGATGTCGGCACCAGACAGGTCGTCCTTTTGTGAGATGAACTCCTCGAGCTCGACGTCGTCGCCAAGGTTCATCTTTGAAGTGTGGAGGGTGAAAATCTTGCGCTTGGTATTGGTGTCGGGGTTCTCGAACAGAATCTTGCGATCGATACGTCCTGGACGGATGAGGGCAGGGTCGAGGGTATCGATCTTGTTGGTTGCCATGATGACCTTGACGTCACCTCGGTCGTCGAAACCGTCTAGTTGGTTGAGAAGTTCCAACATGGTTCGCTGGACTTCACGTTCACCCCCAGATGTTGAGTCGTATCGCTTCGTGCCAATAGCATCAATTTCGTCAATGAACACAATAGAAGGAGCGTTTTCACCAGCAACCTGTATCAAATATTAGCGTCAGATCGCGCTGTTAATCTCAAACTTGGTCGAACATACCTGGAACAACTGTCGAACTAGCCTTGGACCGTCACCAAGATACTTTTGGATCAGCTCACTGCCAACGATACGCAAGAATGTCGCAGATGTTTGGTTGGCGACAGCCTTTGCCAGAAGTGTCTTTCCGGTACCTGGCGCACCGTAAAGAATGACACCCTTTGGCGGCTTGATACCCATTTCTTCGTAGAGTTCGGGGTGAAGCAGTGGCAATTCCACGGATTCTCGTACTTCCTGAATCTGCTGCTCCAAACCACCAATGTCGGCATATGACTCTGTGGGTGCTTTGTCAAGCTTCATGACACTGACAATGGGGTCGGCATCGTCTGTCAATACACCAACGATGCTCACGCTCTTGTGGTGAAGCAAGACACTCGCTCCAGGCTCCAGTAGGTCCTTGTCGACAAAGCTCATGATGCTAACATAATACTCTGGTCCAGTGGTACTACTGACAATGGCGTGGTCGTCGTCAATCAGCTCTTCCAGTGTACCAACACCCATCGGACTGCCTCTCATGTCGTCAACACGGCCACGCTCATCAGCCATTCTGTCCACATCGGCGTCCGGTCCGGTCGCAGAGCCCTCCTTGGCCGCCTTCGCCTTTCGCAGACGCTCCTGGTTCTCGACATACTCCTCTTCGAGCAGCAGGTGATCATGAATGCGCTGCATGCGCAGAAGACGGAGCTTGCATCGACTCGTTGGGAAGACTGCTGGTAATTTGGCTGCGGCGCTGGTTCCGCCTTGCTTGCGCTTCTTGCGTCCTACTCGTGTGGTTGGTCTTGGGGGAGGCTCGTACTTGGGCTTATCCTTCTACAGAGGGGTCAATCGGTGCTTAAATGCAGCAGATGAGGAGTTGCAATCAACATACCTTCTTATCCTTGTCGTCTTTTCCATCACCACCCATGCCAGATTGACCTTGACCCTAGTCCGACGGTTAGCAATAAAGCGCAGAGCTAATAAGGGCGGCAAATAGCTTACCATCGTGGCGGTTGAAGCTCCGAGAGCTTATGTGTTGTGACTATCTATCGTTCTCTCGCTGATTCAACACTCCTGCGAGCAACCACTGTTCAATAAAATCGTTGTTGTGGTGAATTGCCCTTCGCTCTGAGGATCGAATGCCATGGATGACGAGGGACGGGCGGCCATGGTGTTGCCATCAGGCGCCAGCGGACCGCGACAGCTTCCTAGTCACGTGTAACAGATGTCGCCTCTTGTCTTAGTCAGCAGACAACTACCCTACAAGGAATGATTTTGCATGTTTATTGCGACTGTAGTTGCTTAGGAAATATTCAATTACCAGGGTAACTTTGATATATTGATCTCTCCCCGTTAAAAATGGCCAGTCTTTAACTGTACCACGTTTTGTAGTTGATGTTGTGGTACACTGGTAGTTATGCTCCGTAATGTTGCACTTTCAAATGTAGCAGTTGCTTGCAGGGAAGCAGGATTAAAGCATGAATTAAGAAAGGGTAGCACTCTAGTTACAGCCACCCGTTAATTTATTGAATTAATTCATCCCCGGGGTAGTTATGACAAATTAAGCTCGAAGTGGTGAAAGTATCGCGTCGCAGGCTACAACACACGGCTAGCAGGTCATTTACACTAGCCACAAGCAGAGGAGAAGTAGAGCAGCAGAAACAGAGATTCTAGAGTTAAAAAGTTTATCGGTCAAATGTATTGATCTGCCATTTAGAGTCTAGTCTAATAGCGAGAAAACAATTCCAAAACACCACACATTGAAATGCTTGGTATATATGTCAAGAAGGCATTCCACGAAAAAACAGGTACAACGAACTAAGCGCGCCTTGTCGCCTTCACATTAGACGTATGTAAAAACTACCCATGCATATTTCCCTTTTTTTACAGAGCAATCATGCCCATGGCCAGGAGGGCGGCAGCAGTGGCAATGCCGCTCATCTGGAAGCGAGAACCAGCGTTCTCTTTGTCGTCGCCGCTTCCGGAACTGCCACCAGAGACAGACTTTCCGTCCTTGTTGGCACTGGAGACTTCCTGGTTCTTCTGCTCAGCGCTCTTCAAGCTCTTCTCGCAGCTAGTGGCAGTGTTGCCCTTTTGGACCTTGGCCTGGCCCTTCCAGGAGCAGGCGTCAGAGGCCTTGTTCTGCTTCTTGTAGTAGGAGTCCAGGACGAAGGCAAGCTTCTCGGCGGGAGAGCACATGCTGTAAGCACCAAAGTTGCCGAGGGTGGTGTTGCCAGTGATACCGTCGCAAACAGCGGGGTTCTCACCGCAGACGGCACCGAAAAGCTTGCCGAAGCTCTTCTCGGAGAGATCGTCAGAGGGAACGCAAGAGAGAGAGTCAACCATGCACTTGCAGAGAGTCTTGTCGGGAGTAGGAGGGAGCTGCTCAGCGGCCTGCCAGTTCTTCTTGTCGGTGGAAGGGCACTTGGCGGCAGAGGCAGAAGGCTTGTAGGAGTCCTTCTCGACACCCTTGGGGTCAGCCTTGAGAACCTGCTTCTTGAGGGCGCTGAAGTTCTTCATCTTCTTGGCGGTGTTGCCGGTAACCTTGACCAGACCGTAGTCGTTGGCCTCCTGGAAGTACATGTAGACGATTCCACCGCTGAAGACATCGGTCATCTCCTGGTTGTTGTACAAAGCATCGGTTTCCTCGAAAATACGGCCCTCAGCACCGTCGGGCAAGTTGCAGCCGTACTCGGCGAAGAAGACGGGCACGTTGTAGTCCTTGAAGAACTTGACCTGGTCAGAGTAACCGGAACCCTGCATGGTGTTCTTGCCGCACCAAGAGTAGATGTTGTAGCCCCAGAAATCGATGGAGTCCTCAGGGTCACCGCAGTTGAAGTAGTCGGCAATTTCCTGGCGAATGTCCTTGTCATCGTTGGCGGCGTAACCAACACCCATCCAGCGACCGCCCTTGCTCTTGATGTACTTCTTGCTGTCACGGACAGCGGCCTTGACGTAGGCGGAGGCCGGGGTGTTGGTGGCGTTGTTGCTAACCTCGTTACCGGCGAAGAAACCGATAACGTTGGAGTACTTGCCCATCTCATCGATGACGGCCTTGTAGCGGTCGAACAGCTCAGTGTTCCACTGGGGGTCGTCGCGGTTGATGGAGAGCACAGGCTCACTCAGATCGGAAACGACGTAGATGTTGTGCTCGTCCAACAACTTCATGCACTCGCTGTGATCCTCCTTAGGGTCAATGGCGTAGGTTCGGATGACGTTGGTGCCGAGCTCAGCAAGAAGAGGAATATCACGCTTGCAAGCCTTAGCATCGGCAAGAGGGTCCTGGTACTTCTTGGTGGAGGAGCTGGAAGAAGCGGAAGAATCAGCGCCAGCAGCACCGACTTCACGCTGGTAGGCAACACCCTTCATGAAGAACTGAGTTCCGTTGGGGAAGAAGAACTTGGAGCCCTTGACCTCGATGGAAGGCAGCTTAGCAGCAGCGCTGCCCGCCAAAGCGAGGAGCGAGAGGGAGAGAGTAGCCTTCATTGTGTGTGTTCTGAATTGATTATTCGAGATAATGTTGTGTTGTAACTTTCAAAAGTGATTCAAGTCGAGAGAAAAATGGTTGATGGTATAAAGGATGGACGCGGACACGAGTGTTCCTAATGTTTGAATTTAAAAGCGATTGTTTGTCGATGTTGGGATAAAGGAGTGTAAGAAACGGCCAAATAGAAAATGAGGAAGCCAACCTCTTGAAAAGTGAGAAAGAGTCTTGGAAGAAATGGAAAATACGAGAAAGAAACAACTACAGAGAGAGAGAAGAATCACAAGAGGGAAAGCGAGAGGCAAACCCAGGCAGGAAAGGAGTGTTTTTTGACCTGTCTCGGTCCTTGGAGAGGCCTGCGCAAGTGGAGCAGCAAGAGGGAGCGAATGCTACATTCTGAGCGCTACCGTGCTTGGAAACGAGATCCCAGTTACTTTCTCCAGTTGCGGTGGGCTCGATGCAGGTACATTGCCCCCAGCGCGAGGTCTGGTCGGCGCCATTGTTCGGGGGCCTGGACTGGGATCGTTGGTGCTGTCTCTGGGCCGGTCCACATCCCTTGTTGTTTATAATGAGGCGCAGCCTGTGAACAAAGGCAACCCCCGGCCGAGCACCAATCAGAGGCGCTAGTTTCGGGAACCCCTTGGACGGGGCTCCATTAAAGTTTGGCGGCATGGGGCCACTAACTGGCCACCAAGGACCACTGTAGCACGGTACGCACCGCTGGTCATTTGCCCTTATTCGCACTGTCGCAGCACCGGCTTCAGGGGGCCTCACACATGCTATCAGGCATGCCAGAGCGCCCGCGGCGCCTTGAGGCTGCTTGGCGGCTCGGCATCTTTGCACTGCCTAGACTTGGCAGGTCTCTGAGTTCTCGCACGGTGTGTTTGGGTGCATCAGTCCAGAAAGGGGTTGGCTCATCTCTCACTAACCTTGCCTGTGAAATTGGCACCGGCCTCGCGATGTGAGCACTGACCATTGGGGGGAAATTCCCTTTCCAAGATTTTTCCATCCATGTAATTTTTTGCTAATTATGATGAAGTGCTTGTCAAGTAGGGTGTCCTGGCTAAGTACTGTACTGCAACTCTTCGCACAGCATGAGAAGGAGGCTCGTCGCGAGGTGCTTCACTGTGTACAAGTATGTACACGTCAGTCTTTTCTCCTCGTCTCGTGTCCATGCCCCTGTCCATGTCCGTCATGACCCACGGCAACGACAGGCGTGCATGTATAATTAGATCAAACGGTTCATCGTGGGCCAGTCAATTCTTTGAGTCTTGATGGAAAGCTGCTGCGTGGCGATACGCTCCTCATGCCTCGTGTTTGCGACTTGGCTGCTGGCTTGGTGTGCTTGGGTATTTTGCCTTCCTTGGCAATCCACTAGTCAAGCTGGGGACCGATTGAGAAACGCCATACCTTAAATTCACTGTACGGGACATTGGCGCCGAGCTTTTTTTTCGTTACGCCACCATTGCAAAGCATGTAATGTAAATCAAACACCTGAAAAGCCTCAACGCCGAGCTTTGCATTACGCGTCCAACGTTCTCCATTGTTTAGTTGTACTTGACACACTCACACCCATACACTGATACTTTGTACGAGAGCGTATGGATCGCACAGGCAAATTGACGGTCTCTTCTCACGCTGCTGATTGTCTAATATTACTCAATGGATAAATATCAAATATACCCAGAAACAAAAGAAAAAGTGGTTGTGTGGCAGTGTGTCGCCGATCACACCAGCCTGCCAGCTCAGGAGACAACAGAGCCTCCCTCCGCTCCTCTGTCCAATTCCACCCCGATGAATGTACTTGTAGTTTTGCTGTTACCTGTACTGTGCTACATGTACGCGCACCTCCGAACTGCAATACAGTGACCACAGACAGACCACAGACTCTATGCACTCTCCTGACTGAGCGCCAATCACCATTGTGGTAAGCTGGGATTGCCTGGATTGTACCCAATGTGGTGGGTATCGCGGCCCACCAGATCCCTACTGAGATCTTCTCTCTGATCCAGCGATCACAATTATGGCGCTGGAATGATTGGCCGTTGCTTGATTACTGTGTTTGAGGCACCTTATCGTTCCATAAACCTTCCTGTTTCGCAGTGACGTATTGCTACGCATTACTTGTCTCCCTTGATTTGCTGCTTTTGCCCCTTAGTAGGCGCTACGGAGAATTTCGAGTTATTATTGGCACAATGCACCCTACTGCGCCTAGAGGCATTACCTAGCTTCTCCATACCAGCGCTTAACATCAAACAAACAAACAAGCAAGCCGAAACCAAAGAGCAGCAGACAGTATTGAGCTTCCAGCCCCTCCTCGACATACAGTTCGAACCTGGCCTTTGCGTGTTGGGGTTTCAAAATTTTTTTTTTTTTGATCTGCGCTTTTGTGGCATTTCGTCCCTACTGCGGCATACAACACAGCTCTCCCAAGTGAATCTGCCCGTAAGCTATCTTCTGCTTGATGGTGATTATGCAATTTGAACATTTGACAATACATGAATTTTTGACATTGGACATTTCAGTCGTTTATTGAGGTCGATATAGCTAATTAATACAACGGGTCACCAGCGGGTGAGCTATGGTAGCTCAGCCTGTACTTAACTATGCAGCATCCATCGTTGCGCATCGTCCTTTCTCAGTTCCTCCCACTTATTGGCAAGACTTGATGTTGGGGAACTCGCCCTGTTGCTTGCAGTGCTTTCCAGCAGGGCAGTCGGCGTCGGAGTGGCAAATGGCAGCCGCGGTAGAGAAGCTGGCGAAGGCAGCAACGAGAGCGAAGAAAGCTTTGTTGGCGAGCATCTTGTTGGTTTGTGGATGGATGTTCTTGGAAGGTTGAGTTGTTTGATTGCAAGGAAGAGATGGTTGGTTTGAATCCAAAATCTGCCTCGCGATCGGGTGGTCGGTCGGCGGGTTTATATATGTCAATCCAACCACCCAACCGCCCGCTTACTGTACCAGGACCTACTGCATCAGGCTAATGCAAAAGCTACAGAGTACCATTTGTGACTCCAGCAACAGCATCTAAGAATTCCACCTCTGAAGGATCATCTGCCGCCGTAACATATGGCGGGCTTATGCTGGCTCTGCGGTGAAGCTTGCAGTCCTAGCCAAAACAGGTAACCCTGTCAGCAATTGGCGCCTGCAACGGGCGATCCAGTTGTTGGCTGGCGAGTCTGACGGTGAAGAAGTGAGGGGAATCCTAGTGCCTCCCACACGCCGTTGTATCCGTAAACTCTCCCTTTGGCAGCTGCATATCGAGGACCCCCTCGAGAGACCAATGGTTGGACGGCAATTATATTGATGGCGTGTAATAAAGTCTCCGAGACTATATTGCGTCTCCGCTGAGACGGACTCGGTCCCGAATTGCTGTGGGAGACTAGCGTCCTATTACTTTATAGTATGCGCTTCCTATACCGTAAAGGACATGGTCCCAAGCTTGGGATGTCCTTCTCCAGAGGCCGTATCCTTGTCTTGGTTTGTCAGATGGTACGCGATAGTATCGCCCATCGCTGTAAATGAGTTGTGACATTTTCAAATTTTGTTAACGAAGTTTGAGTAAAGAAAAAGTTTTGAAGTAGAAGACTCTTCCGCTTAACAGAGGATTTGATGATATATATGCCAAGCGCAGCCACTGGCCCATGTGCCGGAGATGTTCCCATGAAGCGGCGCAGCCGACCTTGAGCCTCGCCCGGTGACAGCCCTGTGACCGTATAGGGGTCCACTCTGCCGTCACCTGTGGCCGTCCTCCGGGAGCGGGAGCGGCGATTGTATCATTTTCTAGCCATACTATTCTGGGTAGCGCTTTTGTAAGTAGCCGGAAAATGATGTAAACAATTGACCTTTGAATGTTTCCTACATTTGGTAGATGAGAATTGGCGGCGGCTGTTTGGATAATGATAATCGACGCCAGCATCACGAGCATTTATCGTGTCTCAGGCGCAAAGATTGCAGCCTACTTAATTGCGGCAAAATACCACCATAATTAGACGCTATTCCGAACCCAATAGAGAATCATCCATCGGAGATTGGTGCTGCATATGCGTAGGGCATTGGCTAGTGATGTCGCTCTTGAGCCATCGTGGAGTTGCCACAAACGGCTTCATGGCTACGTCGTCATTCTAATACCGACTGAAAATGAATATCTGCTGATTTAAAGGCAAATTCTGTTAGGAAAATAACCTTGACACGACCGCATCGTATAACTGAGACTGCCTTGCGATGTCAGGTTCATCGCCTTCATGACGTCATGTTTTTGCCCGAATGTCGACAGACTTGATATACAAATCTACATGCTTCGGACACTGAACAGAGAATTCGAGGAATTAGAAGGGAATTTAATCGACATCCAAGTCCAGGTTAGTGCCTCTGCAGTTGCGAGAGGAATAGCTGGTTGTCTGTTAGCGCCGCCGTTGAACATTGGCGAGCGGAGGCTCCACCAACTTCTCTAATTTATCATTTGGTCCCTGACGATTCATGCTTATCATCTATAGCTTGTACATGTCGGATCTGGTGTAATAATGTGGCTTGAAATGATCATGTTGTTTTACATTGAACCATTTTGATTGACCAGAATAACGATGAAGTGATGGCTATGCATTTTCCAGTGAGGACGGTAAACAGTGAGATCGAGATCTGATGCGTCACTGTTAGCTCAACTCCTCCACACCCTTCCAAGTTTTCAGCAACATACTCTTATATGATGTAATGGGATGAATGATGGCGTTTTACATGAAATCGAGGCACCAATGGTCTGCAGGAATTGATCAACAATTTTGAGGGGTTCAGTCAGCTCGCGTGAGCTCGAGACTGTTACTGACAATGATGTCATGTTCGAAGCAGACTTATATATATCGTGGACAATCAACTCTTTAGCTCTACTACCAAGAACACTTTTCGTGACAAATCAAAATAACCGAAAGCTCTCCAATCCGAAACACTAATAACCATGTCTGGATACAACGAGCACCCCGGCGGCACCAAGGTTTGTACTTGTGGAACATTCCACCGCAGAGCGCTTTGTTAACACCTCTAGGTTGACCTTGGTGAAGACGCGCCAATTACACGCGAAGGGGCTGGAACCGTCGCAGCCGACTCTCTTGCTGCCGAATCATACAAGAAGGGCGGAGAATTCGCCGACAACGCTGGCGCGAAGCCAGACAGAGACGCCACTACCGTGGGCAAGATCTATGGCGAGATTGACAAGCCAGACATTCCCCAAGGCGGAACTGCCCCAGGATACGTCAACAATCAGTTCAACCAAGGATCAAAGCCTCATGGCAGGAACATCACGGAGGACCCCAATCTCGCCGACATTGATACCAGAGACGGACTGAAGAGAGCTTTGGCGTCTGAACCAGGCTCTCAAGACGACCCTAGCCGCCTTGCTGAGCGCCAAATGGGCTTGGAGGACACTGCTGCATCAAGCCGGGGAACAAGACAGTCCAATGCGGACGAAGAGAACCCGTACGATACACTGGATCGCCAGGCTTCTACGTAAGCGACGTGCGAAATTTATGAATAGTTATAAGAATAAATAATCAAAGCCGTTGAATCCCCCCATGACTAGCATTTTAAATGTTGAAGAGTGAAATGGGGAAAATAAGGCAGTTATACCGCTGCCTAGGTGGTTGTTAGCCGGCTGCGGCAAATTGGTGACGACCGATTTAGGCATCAGCATTCGATGCAGCAAACGACTACCACAGGCACCCCAAGTTGCTGTAGCGCTGCATCTAACTAGCAACATACAAAACCAGCCTAGTTTCCTGTTTTTTCGATGTAGAAAGGAAAAATGGCGCTCAAAAGGTATGAATCTGTTGGACGATCGACAACGATGGACTACGCTGATTTGATGATTAGTTGTCTGCAACAACTCTCAATGCTGGCACACAACTGTGTAGTCTGGTACAAAAAGGGCCGACACAAGCACTCACTGGATTCAAAGAACACAACAATTTATCACTGCAAACCAGAAATGGAACCACCACAAATAGAAGAACCCAACATCAAGCTATGCTGCAGCCCAGACGCCTTCACGCCGCAAGGGCAGATCGGCAAACAGTCATCGCCGTCAACCGGGGAGATGGATTATTCAAGGCATTCTATAACGATACACGAATCATCTTCAGATTGCCGATCCGACGAGATCCAGCGACAGCACTGGGGAGAGGCTCAACCACAGTTTGTGCCGCTCGACATGATCAAAGATCGTCAAGTCACGGCAGTTCCGAGCAGAGCATCGACGATGGTGGCGGCGGCCTGAAGAATACAGATTGCACAGCAAAAAGAACAACCAAAAGCATCATGGACACGACAACTCTGGAGACGCAGAGCTATTTTGGGGGGGCTTGAACATCAAGGTTGCAAATATAGCGCGGCTCACTGGCTGTTTCCTTCATTACCTGGGCCGCCGTTGCAAGGCGTGCAGCACAGTGGACTACCACTAATTTACAGGCACCAAGCAGCAGCCAAGCGCCGTGTTGTCTGGTGATGCCCCGCTATAACGACCGGGTGAAGACGGCGGTCAAAGCATGACGTCAAGCCTAACACGGCGTTTGGAAAAGGATCATAGAATCACTTGGTATCAAAATTGTATTTTATTTTAATTCTCTTCTTTAAAATTCCATTTTCTTTTAAACGGCTCATGATAAATTTCGTTTTTACAAGAATTTGATCGTTGTGTAAACGCACTAAACAGTCCTCGCTAGTAAGGAGATTTTCCTCCAAAAAAAAAAAAAAAGGTTTGGCTCGGACAGGGCGAGCCTGAGTTTGATGCCTGACTGGCTGAGTGCTCAAAGTACATGCACCAAAACTCCACTCCGCCTGCTTATCGAACAAAACTCTGACTGGCTCACCCCCACCAGCCCGAGAAAAATATGACCACCCCGCCAATAGATTTAGCGCATTTCAATCTTTTTTTTCTTTCCCTTTGGCCACAACCTCTATCTTTTCTCAAGGCTTCATTTGCTATCCACTAGGACTGTTCGTCATTCATTGTCGTATCCTGGTGTCTTTTTTGGTCTTGTAGTTTTTCTTTCTCTTTTTATCGGTCATATCAAGAAAGGAACGTATTCGATTACGTCCTCGAGGCCACAAATAAAACTACTACGCCGTCCTCTTTCACCCCTCCAACCCCTCTACCCCGCGACGCAAAACACTCACCCATAACACTTACATTTCGCCACGATGCCTTCCGCTTCCAAGGAGAAGAGACTCGCCAAGAAGGCCGCCGAGGGCAAGCTCAAGAAGAGCGGCACTTCTACCCCCAAGGGTAAGAAGGAGCCCGAACTTGATGCCAACGGGAACCCCATCGCCGACGAGGGTCCCGCCACCACCGACCTGGATGCCATCAAGAAACTAACTGATCAGATGGACGAGCACGGCATCTCCGACCGTGTCACCACCGGTGTCTTGGCATCTACCCAGGCCAGTAAGGACGTCAAGATCACCAGCACCAGTCTGGTGTTCCACGGCCGAGTCCTCATTACCGATTCTACACTCGAACTTTCCATGGGCCGTCGGTACGGTCTTCTCGGCGAGAACGGCTGTGGTAAGAGTACTCTACTCAAGGCTATTGCTGCCCGTGAATACCCTATTCCTGAGCACATCGATATCTATCTTCTCAATGAGGGTGCCCCTCCCTCTGAACTTGGTGCCTTGGAGTGGGTTGTCCGCGAGGCCGAGCTCGAGCTGGAGCGTCTTGACCACCTCGCCGAGAAACTTCTCGAGGATGAGGGCCCTGAGAGCCCTGTATTGATTGATCTTTACGATGTAAGTATTATATCGCATCCCTAACAAAAGAAACCCAAATACTAACAGTTTGTAGCACATGGACAAGATGGACCCCTCTACCTTCGCCACCCGCGCCTCTCTGATCTTGACTGGTCTCGGTTTCAACAAGAAGACCATTACAAAGAAGACCAAGGATATGTCTGGTGGTTGGAGAATGCGTGTCGCCCTTGCCAAGGCCCTGTTTGTTAAGCCTTCCCTGCTGTTGCTTGACGACCCTACTGCCCATTTGGATCTTGAGGCCTGTGTGTGGCTCGAAGAGTACATGAAGAAGTGGGACCGCACATTGGTCCTCGTCTCTCACTCCATGGACTTCCTTAACGGTGTCTGCACAAACATGATTGATATGCGCGAACAGAAGCTGATCTACTATGGTGGTAACTACGATTCTTACAACAAGACTCGCTCTGAGAACGAGACCAACCAGATGAAGGCCTACCACAAGCAGCAGGAAGAGATTGTTCACATCAAGAAGTTCATTGCCAGTGCTGGTACTTACGCCAACTTGGTGCGACAGGCCAAGTCCCGTCAAAAGATTCTCGACAAAATGGAAGCTGATGGCTTTATTCAACCTGTCCAGGCTGACAGAGTCTTCACTTTCCGCTTCGCTGATGTCGACAAGCTGCCACCTCCCGTTCTATCTTTCGACAACGTCACGTTCTCTTACTCTGGCGACCCTGCCGACGACCTGTACCGTAATGTCGATCTTGGTTTCGACATGGACTCCCGTACCGCTCTCGTCGGCCCCAACGGTGTCGGCAAGTCTACTCTGCTCCGTCTCATGACTGGCAAGCTTTCCCCCACTGGTGGTTCCGTCACCCGTCACACTCACTTGAAGTTGGGCATCTACTCTCAGCACAGTGCTGAGCAGCTTGATCTCACTAAGTCTGCTCTTGACTTTGTTCGTGACAAGTACTCTGAGAAGTCCCAAGACTACCAGTACTGGCGCCAACAGCTTGGCCGTTACGGTTTGACTGGTGAATCCCAGACTGCCCTCATGGGTACCCTCTCTGAGGGTCAGAAGAGTCGTATCGTGTTCGCCCTGCTCGCCATTGACTCCCCCAACATGATTCTTCTTGACGAGCCTACCAACGGTCTGGATATCCCCACCATCGACAGTCTGGCAGATGCTATCAACGCCTTCAGTGGAGGTGTTATTGTCGTCTCTCACGACTTCAGGTACGTTCTATTGCACCCTTGACCCTCATGACACGATGAGATAACTAACATGCTCATAGATTGCTCGACAAGATTGCCAAGCAGATTCTTGTATGCGAAAACAGAACCATCCAGACCTGGGAGGGCTCTATCGGCGAGTACAAGAACTATCTGCGCAAGAAGATGATTGCTTCTGGTGCCGTGTAAGCAGCGTGTTTGTAATGGTTCAAAGCTCGCTGTTTTTGGGATGATCAAGAATATGGATATATAGAAGGGACATTTAACGCATAAAAGTTTGGCATGAACGGGGGTAATTTGGTCTTCTTTTTTGTTTTTATACAGAAGGCCTCAAGGATGAAAAAGCAAGACTGGACGGCAGCGCAACGCAGCTCAGCTTGTCATTTGATTTATATAGGACTGATGACGAACACACATGCTGCGTCTATTACAGAATGAGCGCGGCCGCAAATACCCCTAGAGCTGGCATGGATGCATTCACGATAGATGCATCGGTTTCTTATGTTTTTCACTCAATAGACTTGACAGATTTTTATTTCAATTTTATTTGCAACTCGTATTGCCCGTCTTCAACTTATGACTCCCCAGCCTTTAGCCATCACTACCACGTAATATTAAATGGCCGAACTACCCGCTAGGAGTGTTTGACGACGGGCAATGAGTCAAGCGGCACACATTCGTTAGCGCACCCCCACCGCCGGAGACTAAACACCAGAATACAATAAGGTGAAGTTTGTTGCATTCCAGGTATAAATTCAGCAATCTGCTCACAATTGTATTGCTTGACTCGAGGGTAGATTCAACTTGGTGAAAAGCGAAAAGTCAATTGGCAAGATGAGCGCAATCAGCATACGTCCCGCCACGATAGCGGACGCGAAGGAGATATCCGAGATTCATTATGCCGCGTTGGACAGGTATCACGAGTGCTATGCAGCCTTCTTTAAAACGCACCCTCGCGACCTACTGCCTTTGTTGACAGACAAGGCGCTTAAAGACCCGAAAATGATATTTCTTGCTGCGATTGACGATGCCACGGAGAAGATGGTCGGCTTTGTTCGATATAAGATTGAGAATGATTCGGAGCACAAGGCTGAAGAGCCGAAGACCAGCGAAGCTCATACTGAGCCAGCTCCAGCGGGACCATTTGCGCGAAAAGAGCACTTGGAAGAGCTTTGGAAGAAGCTGAGTGGACCGCGCGAAGAAGCCATGGATGCATGTCATGAAAAAGCAGCTGAGGGAAAGAAGCACTATTGTAAGTAGAGACAATGATTGGCAGAAGACAGGCAATGCAATGCTAATACCATGCAGACATTGTGCATTTAATGATTGACCCCGCGCATCAGAGACGAGGTATTGGAAACAAATTACTCTCAACGGTGCTGCTGAAAGCCGATGAGGAGGGTCTTCCAGCGTCTCTGACGTCCTCGGTGGAATCTCACGGGCTATATCTTAAACTGGGGTTCGAAGATGTGGAGGAGTTCAATATTGACAATGGTGACTGGATGAGACAAGTGAGAGAATGCGAAATCCAAAACGGACTGCCTCCTAACGACGAACTGGTTGCAATGTATGATGGAGTTACGGAGACGGAGCATGTAATGGTGAGGCGAGCCCGACCACTACAGTAATTGCGAAGTAGCGCAAAGTGTACATACATAGCAAGTACATAATTTACTCTTATTTGAATTGAAAGCGGCGATGAACGGTGCGGAGCTAATATGTTGCAACCGTAGCCTCAGCGATGTGACAAGGATTCGGTTATTATCAGTTCCAGCCAATAATTTCAGCTAGCGAAGTGGCGAGGTTGCTGACAGGACTGCGAGCCTGGTCGCTCGTTTGTCTGTCTGGTTGGTTGGTGATGAGGGATCCGGGGTCTAGGCCCGTGAGAGCACTTTCAAAAGCGGAGAGGAAATCAGCAAAATGAGCGAAATGTGGAAGGATTACGAAGACGCGAAAAGGAGACACAGAGGATTAGAGAGAGTTGAAGTCTCTTTGGTTAATGCAATTTTGGTAGCTCCTCGGGTTCCAGTCATTTGATGTGACCGATCATGGTCGGTGGACAGGAAAGACAGGGTGTCTTTGTCTTGGGAGACCATGAGGGTGTCCAACTGGAGCAATAAGCACAGTGACGCAGGATCAGCGGTGCCTTGATTTATGTGCAGGAGGTTAAGTGGCATCACGAGGCGGCGGTTGGTTTGAGGTTCTGCGGGCGCGGTAACGACGGTATTAGTACGTGCATGCCATACGAGGGAGGGGATAGGGTGATGCGATAAAAAAAAAAGAATGTCATCTGCGCTTGGGACCGGGTTGATTGCAATTTTATGGCAAGGTTTGGCCTAGACGCCGACATTTTCTGGTGCGAGCGAGCGGCGGATCAGAAAAATTGTGCCAGGACTCGTTACCGGTCGCGAGTTGGCATTTTCTTGGTGGCGTGGGTGGGTTTTTGGGTGAACCTCCGGGAGGCAAAGGACGCTGTATTGACGAAGTGCGAGGAGGGCGGAGGTACCTTTTTCTGGGCTGGCCAGGGTGTGTGGGTGCGGTCGCATGCATGTATAGTACAGAGAGGTGTGTGTGTGTGTCTGTCCTTTTTTTAGGTGGGCTATAGAGATCGGATCGCTCAATGGGAGAGGCGAGTAATAATCCAGACTTGGGGGGGGGGGGGCACACACCATGTCGGGGACGGCGAATGGGAGGAACAGCCAGTAACGAGCGCAAGGGCAAGGGGTACTGTACATGTATCATGTATCATGTATGGTAGCAGCAGCATGGCATGGGTGCGCCTGAGGGAGCAAGTGAGCGCGAGCGCTGCGGAATAGTGGAAATAGGCTGCATGGGGCTTAGTTTGGACTAACGGCAAGGCAAGCCTCCATTTTGGTCCCCACGCTAGTTTCCGTACCAATGACAACTTAGCAAACGCGCTGCAACCTCATATCCTCCGCCATCCCATCACCACCAAAAGATCCCACCGCGCGCCAACTTTCTCTCGCTGGACCGGACTGTAGCAGCCTGGCTGCTGCATTGCCGCACTCCTCCCATGCTGCACATTCTGCACCCTCCCTTTCTGGCTCTGGTACCTTTTTCGTCGCCTTCGCTTCTGCTGCTTCGTGTTGTCTGTGATTACGTTTTTTCCTTAGTCTCCATCTCGTCCGATTCTAAATATTGACCCTCCCCCGTTTTCTCTCATCCATCGTAATTCTCACCACCTCTAAACTCCCGCCCCCCCTCTAAAAGCCACAGAAGGCTTCTTCAAAGCAACTTGTTTCTGCCACGCACATCTTGGACGGGGACGCAGTAGACTCGACTTCGCTTCCTTTCGCTTTGCGTGCACGCCAGATCGCGAAAGGCGCTTTCTCTCTCTATTTTAGACCGTTTGTCCTACCAACGGGTTAAGCATCGTATCGCCAAACTGGACAGCTTGTTAACCTCGGGCAATCGAAGACGTCTTGATCGGGTTTCAAAGGCACTAAACAAGTAGTTAGTACGAGTGGTTTTTCCAAACCCAGCCGGCCCCCTGCTCGACATCCAATCCAGTCCCTCCGAACTTTAAAAATCGCAGCAACCATTTGAATCAGAGCAAGATCAAAAAAAAAATAGCCACTTCATGCGTCGATTATTGTCTCTGCAGACTTGAATGCGCAATTTTTGATTCACCTTTCTCTTACGCTGCCGTCTCATCGCGATTTGCACCCGTTTCATCCACTACTTTACGCGACAACACCACCAAATCTCGACAGGCGCAGAAGCAACCACAGAGTCAGACAGGGCATATGGGGGCGCTAGCATTGCATCCCATCACCCACTTCGCCCCCGAAAAGGAATAACAAATTGCTCACGCCATTTGGGTTTATTCCGCCGGGCAGGACTCTTTGTACAATTCCGGCTTTCGTTTCTGGGCTGTCCTCTGCTTTTCGCCATTTGTTTCTTGGGTTTTCCCAATAGCCGCACCGGCGGGATAATTTGTTTGCGCCATGGACAGCAATTTTCGGCATCCTGCAGAGAGGCATGGCGAGGAAACCCGCGAGACACAACCCCAGCACCACCCGCGCGACGTGATGAACGCAGGGAGTCCGGTGCACCGACACCACTCCACCCTCAGCCAACGCTCACCCACTCGCGCCGCCCCAGCTACAGATTATCATTCTGCTGCTCCTTTTTCTTCGCCATCTCATCGTCACCATCACCATCATCATCACCAACCGCATCACCACCATCACCACCATCAGCCCGCGCAGCCCCAGCACTCCCCCCCCGGTCCTGCACCGGCGCTGCACCCTCAACACCATAGCCCCTACGCACCAGCATCGACACACGGCGCATCGCCATCCTCCACCACAATGCCTGGCAGCGGCAACGGCGGCCCTCCTTCCTCCCTGCCGCCGCACTCTGGCCTGGCACCATCGAATTCATCCTCCAATGGCCATGGACCGCATCACCATGCCGCCCATCCGCGATCGCCAGTCCAGTCGTCGTCGTATTATCCGCCGTCGTCCACAGAACCTCCCGCTGTGCGCGACAAACCTGCCACGGGTAGCTTCTACGATCCTCTGACAGACACGACAAAAGAGCGACGAGTTTCCGATTCATGGCACAACGCGCCTCAAACTGGCACGCCCAAGGTATGATATTTCAAAATTTCTCGTCCTTGCGACGGGCGTCTTCAATTTTCCCCAGCATGTCACCCCTTCATATGCATTTTGCCTTCTTTGTTCGCGTCACCATGGACCTTTTTTTCTGCCCACACCAGCACCAGAACCACACATTCGTCGCCTCTGGCACGCCACGCTCCAATCAGGCCAGCATTTTACTTTGTGCACCACAATTTCTTTTGCAACTCATACCTGGTCTGGAGTTATCCATCATGGGCTGAGGTGTTAAAAATTGATTGAACCTTGCATCACCAAACCTTTTTTTTTCTTGTATCCTTCCAACTCCTTTCATCAAACTTCATCCCTGCAGGTCCCTTTTGACATTTGCCGATATTAATTCTTTCTCCCCCCTTTAGAGTCGCGACGCCTACCCATCAACTTATTCGCAATCCACGGAACAGCATCCATCACCATACTATAACGGGTCGTACACGTCGCCGACTGCGAGCAGAGCAACCCCTGCCTACAATAGACCGCGCAGCCCTCTATCACACTCACATCCCAATTTGCCCGCTGGATCTCTCAGTCCACCCAACCGTCAACCACACATGACGTCTCCGACGTTAAGGCACGGGGCTGTCAGCTCGATAAAGTCGACACCAAATGGTTCTTCGTCCCATGCTATCAAGCCTGAGCCGTCAGCCGCGTCACCTACAAAAATTGCTCCCGCAGCCGCCAGTGTACGTACTTAAGAATTCTTCGGAAACAGTTTCCATTACTATAAATGATTTGACTGACACGCATCAGACTCCGAGCCGCTCCGCAGATCCAATGTCCTTCTCCAATATCCTTTCCAGTGCCGAACCTGCCCCAAAGCCCAGCGCAACCCCATCCAAGCCCCCAGCGACTGGCGTTGAGAAGAACGTCGAACCTGAACGCAATGATGATACTGAACCCGAGAGGGATCTCGATACCGAAGGAGAAACTTTAGCTCCCGGCACACCGAGTGAAGTTGTTTCATCAAAGAAGAAGCCCGCTCGACGATCTGCCAAACGAGCGATTGACCAATTGAAACCTAGTCGCCGGTCATCTGCCGCAATCAAGAAAGAATCCCCAACGCCACGATCAGTATCGAAGCGTCAGGCTAATGGCCAGCCCAAGCCCAAAACATGGTCTCAGGAGATGGAGCGCAAGATCCAAAACTACGAAGCCAACATTGATCACGAACTCAGCAAACTCGACCCCACTGAGTTCGATGAGAGCGAATACAAAGCGCGTTCTCAAAAGCGCCGCCGCGTCATGGAAGAGCTGGACAATCGACAAAGCCGACTTCGACGAGGCCAGTTCGCCAAAACCGAGACAAGAAAATTGATTGACCAATCTGAACTGGGCAAGAGACGATACGACGATGTCTTCTACGATGACGCGTTGTCCGAAGTCCGCGAACAGGAGATCCATGCCGAGAAAGAACGCAAGAAGGACATGCAGCGCAAGCGTCGCCGTGAAAAGTCCATGGCTGTCACTATCGAGCAGAAAGAAGCAGCACTTGCGCGCGCTGAGGCAGCTGAAGACGAGACTGAGCGCCGCAAGCATTTGCGTGATGCCGAACGGGCCAATAAGAAAGCCCAACAGACCAAGCTCATTCTGCAGAAGGGCATCAAAGGTCCTGCGCGCAACTTGGATATCAGCTTCGAGGGATCTATCCTTACATCTGATACTGAGTCCGGAAAGGTCAAGGGCAAGCGTGGTGGTAGCAGACCCAAGAAATCGAAGGAGCAGAAGCAAGCCGAGAAAGATTCTGCAGAGGCTGCTCAAGCCGCTTTGGATGCCGGCGAGGAGCCACCCACCAAGGATGAGGGTAGAGTGCGCATCAAGATCAAGGGCAGATCTAAGCGAGATGGCGCAAAGGAAGAACCCGAGAACGAAGTTCCTGATATGGAGAAGAGGTTCCAAACTAAGGGATACAACCAGATTTATGATCAGATCTGGCGTGACATGGCTCGCAAGGACGTCAACAAGACCTTCAAGCTCGCAGTCGATTCTTACGCAACCAAGGGATCTAACCTCAAGAAGACCGCCATTCTGGCCTCCAAGGAAGCCAAGCGCTGGCAACTCCGTACCAACAAGGGTACTAAGGACTTGCAAGCACGTGCCAAGCGTGTCATGAGAGATATGATGGGTTTTTGGAAACGCAACGAGCGCGAGGAGCGTGATTTGCGCAAGGCAGCCGAGAAACAGGAAATCGAGAACGCTCGAAAGGAGGAAGCTGAACGTGAAGCTGCTCGTCAAAAGAGAAAGCTCAACTTCCTCATCTCTCAGACCGAACTGTATTCTCATTTCATCGGCAAGAAAATTAAGACTGATGAAGTTGAGCGCAGCACCGACAACCCTGACATTGCGCCTTCTGCTGGCCAGGTTTCTCAAAACAAGCTCAACGTTGCCGAACCTACCGGACCACTCGGTAAGGTGACCAACTTTGACAACCTTACATTCGAAGAAGAGGATGAAGAGACCCTGCAGCAAGCTGCCATGGCCAATGCTCAGAATGCCATTGCAGAAGCGCAAAAGAAGGCACGCGACTTCAACAATGAGAGCCTGGATATGGATGACGAGGGTGAGATGAACTTCCAGAACCCTACTGGTCTAGGCGAGGTTGAGATTGAGCAGCCCAAGCTCCTCAACGCGCAGCTCAAAGAATACCAGCTCAAGGGTCTCAACTGGCTCGTCAATTTGTACGAACAGGGTATCAACGGTATTCTTGCAGACGAAATGGGTCTTGGCAAGACTGTTCAGTCCATTTCCGTCATGGCCTATCTCGCAGAGAAGCACGACATCTGGGGCCCCTTCTTAGTTGTTGCCCCGGCTTCCACTCTGCACAACTGGCAGCAAGAAATCGCCAAGTTCGTGCCCGAGTTCAAGATTCTGCCATACTGGGGTAGTGCTGGCGACCGAAAGGTTTTGCGAAAGTTCTGGGACAGAAGACACGGTACTTATCGCAAGGATGCTGCTTTCCACGTCTGCATCACGTCTTACCAACTTGTCGTCTCTGACGTCGCCTACTTCCAGAAGATGCGTTGGCAGTACATGATTCTTGACGAAGCTCAAGCGATCAAGAGCTCACAGAGCTCTCGATGGAAATCTCTCTTGGGATTCCACTGCCGAAACCGACTCTTGCTCACTGGTACTCCTATCCAGAACAACATGCAAGAACTCTGGGCCTTGCTGCATTTCATCATGCCGTCGCTCTTTGATTCTCACGACGAATTCAGCGAGTGGTTTTCAAAGGATATTGAATCGCACGCGCAAAGTAACACGAAGCTTAATGAGGACCAATTGAAGCGGCTGCATATGATTTTGAAGCCATTCATGTTGCGACGTGTGAAGAAACACGTTCAGAAGGAACTTGGCGACAAGATTGAACTTGATGTCTTCTGTGAGCTTACTCACCGACAGAAGGCCTTCTACCGTAACTTGCGAAACCAGATCAACATCATGGATCTCGTGGAGAAGGCCACAATGGGCGATGATCAAGATTCTGGAACTTTGATGAACTTGGTCATGCAGTTCAGAAAGGTCTGCAATCATCCCGACTTATTTGAACGCGCTGAGGTTAGCTCGCCGTACTCCTTCGGTTACTTTGCAGAGACAGCATCCTTTGTGCGCGAGGGCAGTGAAGTTGCCGTGGGATACTCCACGCGTAGCTTGATCAACTACGACCTGCCATCGCTAGTGTGGACCGAGGGTGGTCGACTTAGCAAGGCCGGTCCCGACAACCAAAAGGCAGGTTGGAGAAACAAGGCTCTCAACCACATGATGAACATCTGGACTCCAGAGAATGTTCGTGACAGCGCAAGCGATAACAAGGCATTCTCATGGCTTCGCTTCGCTGACATGTCCGCCGGAGACGTGTACAGAGACACGCACTCCAGCGTGTTTGAGCGCGCCGCTAGAGAGCTTCAGAAGAACGATCGACTTGGCCACATGAGCATCGCCTACGATGAGCCTGAAGATCAGAACTTCACCCCTGCCCATGCGCTGTTCAAAATTCGTGAGAGATCCAACAAGAAGCCCTTGGCCGATATTACGAATGAGGGCGTTCTATCAAATCTCATGAATGTTGCTAGCGCAGGCTACGACGCCTCGGGTATTAGTCGCCTGGACATTGCGGGCAGACCCAAGGCTACTGCGCCGCCGGTTGAAGTATCCTGCAACACACCTTCCGCTGTAGCTGAGCGTTACGACGGTATTTTCAACTTGTCCCTCCGCAAGCGCTTCTATGGTGTTGCGCCAGGCGAAGAGCGAGCTCTTGTTGAAAAGAAAGTGCCTCTTGAGCTGTATCCTCCTGCCAAGGTCATTCCTCACCCAGACAGCGAGAAAAAGCGCTTCACCAACATCACTGTCCCCTCGATGCGCACCTTTGTCACCGACAGTGGCAAGCTTGCCAAACTTGACGAGCTGCTGTTCAAGCTCAAGGCTGAGGGTCATCGTGTTCTGCTCTACTTCCAGATGACACGTATGATTGACATGATGGAGGAGTACCTCACCTACCGCAACTACAAGTATTGCCGATTGGATGGTTCCACAAAACTTGAAGACCGTCGTGATACTGTGCACGATTTCCAGACCCGACCTGAGATTTTCATCTTCTTGCTGTCCACGCGTGCTGGTGGTCTCGGTATCAATCTTACATCTGCAGATACAGTCATCTTCTACGATTCCGATTGGAACCCTACAATCGACTCACAGGCCATGGACAGAGCCCATCGATTGGGACAAACGAGACAAGTAACTGTTTACCGACTCATCACCCGAGGTACAATTGAGGAGCGTATCCGCAAGAGAGCTATGCAGAAGGAAGAAGTGCAACGTGTGGTTATTCAAGGTGGCGGTGCTAGTGTTGACTTCTCTGGTCGTCGTGCACCCGAGAACCGCAACCGTGATATTGCTATGTGGCTCGCAGACGATGAGCAAGCGGAGATGATTGAGCGTCGCGAGAGAGAGCTCTTGGAATCTGGAGAGTATGACAAGCAGAAGAAGAAGGGTGGCCGCAAGAAGAAGGCTGCTGCTGCAACAAGTCTGGATGACATGTACCATGAGGGTAAGTTCTTGACACAGACACGCTTAGTTGATACGGTTATACTGACAAGCAACGCAGGCGAGGGCCATTTTGATGACGGCAGCAAACCCGATGCTTCTGGTACTGCTACACCTGCTGAGAGTGAGACGAAGGGGCGCCGAGGCAAGCCAAAGAACTCGGGCAAGCGAGCAAAGACGATCAAGCAGAGGCTTGCCGTCGCTGATGGCAGGGTGGATATGTAAAGCTGTGGGAAGATGTGTTTTATTAGAAGGATTTGTATCAACATGATTTGTCGGGAAAATGGAGTTTTGAAGGAGGCGCTTTTACTCGTTTATTTATGGACACTGTCGCCGAATCTTTGCATTTGATGCCCTCGGACCATGTTCGAGACTTGCGTCGCTGAATTTTAGACGAAAAAAAAAAAGAAGAACATGGACGGGAGGTCGGTTCTGTTTCAGTAATAGTTCTGCTGGTTGTACCATTACATTCATAGATGGAGAAAAGAAGTTATGCACAATGGTGCAATGCAAATGGAAATATTGAAGATTTTGTCACAACTTTGAGCCGTGTAGTGTGAAAGTGAGGTGAACTCGATGTGAAAGTCACTGCCAACACCTATGTCGTGACATTGGCAGGGGCCCAGGAGCCTCTGCAACTCATGCCTTGATGTCGGCTTCACTTCGCAACGATCACCTCGACACACTCTTCATCCTTGTCCAACACCACTACTCATTCGAAAATAGTTGCAATATATTCGACAATGGTTAGCAATAACAGCGTCTTGAACCACCTTGCTGACGAATGTCTGGCGATCTTAGACGCAGACGAACAGCTGGACGAGCCACAGTTTTGGTGTGAGATTCCCCAATGTCAGGGACTTGGGTTTCAAACCGCAGAAGAATTCGTCACACATCATGAGGCATCTCACCAGTTATAGTATAACTGTGACGAATGCGGCTTTGTTTTTCAGACACGAGCAGCGTTGAGCACACACCAAGAGGAAGCACTCCATTTGCCGCCACTCGTTGACTTACCCACCTCATCACCAAGTTCTTCGCCGGAGGAGCTTTTTAGTCCACCATCTCAGGAAATCTCGCACTCTGCAGAAGTGAGTCCTGCGTCACTGTCCATATCACGCGATTGGACCTGGCTGGACGAACACCCGGACGCGGACTACGAAGACACGGATACAGTCGAAATCAAAGATGACAAGGATGATACACACGAAATAACAGCGGACTTTGAGTGCTTTGAGCCCTGCTGTACTCGGTGGAAACACAACTTCGGAAATTTACTGAATTTAAACTGGCATGTCCATTCTTATGGCCACATCTGGGCGGCCAAAGAGGGCTACCTTCTGCGTTCCCGAGGAGCCGCGAAGTTGCACCGGGTTGAGCCTGCTGAGATGCAGCTTAAGCAAAAGGCAATGAGGGAACTGCGATGCGATCTGAAAGATTGCGAATGTTTCGGCAGAAAGTTTAAATCTGCACGACAATATTTTGAACATTACGAATCAGATGCTCATCACCGGGCACGTGGCTGAGAAGAGGTGCTTTTTGTGTTGCTGTTGCTGGAATATTCAAGAAACGGTGGAAAATGTAGTGTACTGTACCTGCCTACTTGATGGACTAATTACAATTGTGATGGCTGAAATGAGACGAAAGAAAGAAAGGAAATGACAGTGCGGTGCCAGTGACATGTGCTTCTGCTTTGTTTGGCTGGACATTTTAGCATGGATCTGCCAGGGTGGCCTGATTGAGGCTTGGGTTCCCTCCCAAGCATCCACCCATTAACTCTATCTGGAATGGTTGGGATGCGGCGGCTACCTTTCCGAGGGGGCCAACCAATGCCACATCCGTCATTACAGAGCCTAATGCTCAGGAAAAGGAGTGTCAGCTGGCAGAGAATCAGAAATAAATCGCGCACGATGGGGCTGAGAGCAGCCGGAGGAGAAGTACACTTGTTAGGATTTTCTTGTGAAAAGGGACTTGGAAGCTGCATACATATATCGGCTCGCTGAATGATACACCGTTTGCCTTGCGGTTCTAGACAGTCTTCGAATTTGCTGTGTTACTGTAATTGTCTCGAGACTTGCTTCACCATGTGGCGGCTGCCCATCAACTTTGTTACGCTACATTGTTAGTATCACAGGAAGGCATTTCATTCAGCTTTACGCTAACAAAGTATGCAACAGATGCGTACATAATTTTTATGAGCATTTTAGGCCTAATCGTCTTGTACCCTGGCGGGAACATGGCTGCGGTCGACGCCTACTTCTTCGGCGCCAGTGGCTCGACTGAGTCTGGCTTGAATACGCATGTCATCCATAACCCAATTGTGCAATGAAAGAGCTAATTCAGGCGATAGAATCGATGTCAAAGATTTGAAGCTGTATCAGCAGCTGTATATCTACTTTATCCCCATCTTTACCAATCTTGGCTTCATCAACATCTTGGTTGTCGTTGTTCGCATCTGGTGGTTTAATAAGCACCTGAAGAAAGTTGGTATGTACATGTATTCTATGCGGCACCTG
The DNA here is from genome assembly GCA_022702485.1 of Simplicillium sp. C3G150-2. Lineage (NCBI taxonomy): Eukaryota > Fungi > Ascomycota > Sordariomycetes > Hypocreales > Cordycipitaceae > Simplicillium > Simplicillium sp. C3G150-2. Next base: position 3,722,639 of record JAJIYY010000001.1, on the reverse strand, counting down.
AGGCAAAACTTTGTTACTTATTTTCGACAGCACCATCAATCTTGAGTAGACGACACGGCGACGACGATGAAGATGTTGAAAATGTAACGAGCGACAACTTTGCTGCCAACGACACCGAAACGCAGCAGGTACCTAGCGACCACAAGGACAATGCAGTACCTGGCCAAGAACAAACCATGCATGTTCCTCCAGAGGAGCAAGATGACATGCAAACTCCATCTCGCATCAAATTTGACGCATCGGCAGAGAAAGACAATCATCCCCGACGTGACAATGCATTGTACATTCCTGGCCCGAGGGAGCGTGACCAAGGTTTGTTTCATCTGCTCAACAGATAAAAACAAATCTGACACAGTGTAGGTCATCCGCTGGTCGAAATGAAGGAGGACTATTCTGTAGGCAAAGATGGTAAGGACCCAGCCACAGCTGAGAGAGGCACACACTCATGATCATAGATGTCTCCATTGACGAATCCCTCCACGGAAGCGCTGGTCCAAGCAGTGGTCTTAGACGTCGAGTTAGACTGGATGAAACAAGATCCATAGAGCGAGTTGCTAGCTTTGCGACATCCATGTTTGTCATTGGCTCTGAACCTGGAAGACCGCAGCGACGAATGTCCAACCAATCCCAGCAACAGCCGTCGCTGAACGATGCGCCGTTCCTTTCGAGTCAAGCCACGGTCGGACGAAACTCTCAATTTCACAATCTTACTGCCAAGGACAAAGCTGAGCTTGGTGGAATCGAGTATCGCAGCCTTATGCTCTTGCTAAAAATTGTCACTGGTGAGTGGACTCGGTCCAGCATCCACATACTTTGACTGACAAACTAGGATACTTCTTTGGGTTGCATCTTTTTGGCGCTATTTGCCTCGTAGGATGGATTCAATATGCCGATTCAAAGTACCTTGACTATCTGGAGGAAAGTGGACAGAACAAGATTTGGTGGTATGCATCCCCGCGTCTTACACTCTTTTCTTCATTGCTGACCACATTAGGGCCTTCTACTCTGCCCAGACAATGATCGACAACCTTGGCTTCACTCTGACACCGGACTCAATGATCTCGTTCCGCGATGCCGCATGGCCTATGTTCATAATGAGCTTCCTCGCCTTTGCCGGAAACACTCTCTATCCTTGTTTCCTCCGTCTCATCATCTGGATCATGGCCAAGTTTTCACCAAAAAACTCATCCACTCAGCAGTCACTTAATTTTCTGCTCCAGCACCCGCGTCGATGTTACACTCTCCTCTTCCCCAGTGGCACCACTTGGGCCCTTTTTGGAATCATCTTCTTTCTTAACTTTGTTGATACTCTGTTGATCGTCGTTCTTGACTTGGACAATCCAGAGGTTACAGCTCTCCCTGTCGGCCCTCGTATTCTAGCGGCCATTTTCCAAGCGGCGTCATCGCGACACACCGGCACAGCTACTTTCAATTTGGCTGTGGTGAATCCTGCAGTGCAGTTTAGTCTGCTTGTGATGATGTACATTGCCATCTTCCCTGTTGCTGTTGCCGTGCGTGCTTCCAACACCTACGAGGAGCGCTCCCTGGGAATGTACGAGAAGGCCTCGAATTTGAATGAACAAAAAGGCTCTGCATACTTGGTCACTCATATGCAGAACCAGCTGAGTTTTGATTTGTGGTACATGTTCCTTGGGATCTTCTGCATCTGCATTGCCGAATCAGACAGGATCATGGACGAGGCAGAACCAGCGTTTGCCATCTTCCCAATCTTCTTCGAAGTTGTCTCCGCCTAGTAAGTGCTCACGCCATTTTGAGGTCTCACATATAAAATATTGACAAATGGGTGCAGCGGTAATGTTGGACTTAGTCTCGGGTATCCCACAGTCGCAACATCTCTCTCCGGAAAATTCACAACCTTCAGCAAACTGGTTATCTGTGCCATGATGATTCGTGGCCGTCATCGTGGACTGCCATATCAACTCGATCGAGCTATTATGCTTCCTGAGGAACAGCGACGTATGGACGACTTCAACTCGGATGAATGACAATTATACAGGGCTGATGGCCCTGACCAACTCCATGACCACAGGACCTGGATCCTAATCGCAAATAGACATAGACAAGGTAAGTATTTATTTAGAGAGCAGCAAAATGTACTCGAATTAGGATCAATCATCTCTTTAAGTTGTGCATGTTATATCAGCGTCCCTTTTACTCTTCCTCGCTGATCTCGCTCTCGTCATCAGCGTAGTAGTCCACATAGTGCTCTTGCTCAATCTCTTCAACCAAACCACTCTCTGTCATTGACTCCTCTCCATAATCGCCTTCACAATTGTCTTCATCCTCTTCCACGTCGTCAAGAATTTGCTCAATCTCGCCCTCTTCGTCATAGTTCTCCACGATGAGCGCTACCCTGCCGTCCGACCCAGAGTCAGAATCTGTCTCGCTTTCAGACTCCGACTCTGCTGGCACAGCATCCACCTGGTTGACAATATCAAACCCGAGCTCCAAATCGATTGCATCTTCCGCATTGTAGTAGTGCTCAAACCCGTCTTTATCGACTGCCAGTTCTAGGCAGGGCATATCATCCATGTTTTCATCGCACAAATAGACCTCCAAGTCCACGACGACATCGTCGTTGTCGTCGCCAGCGAATAGTACATCGCGCGCAATATGGCGTGTATCATTCTCTTGGACGATCGGCTCTGGGTGTACGAAGTTTCGCAGAGCTATCTCATCGTCATATTCTGTTTCGTATTCCATCTCAGTGTCGGTTGATGAGTCTGAATGGACGCTTGGTGCGAGGATGAAACCGGCGCCGAACACACTGATGGCGTCTGGACAATTGTTCTCCTTCCGACTTGATTTGTGAGGAGCAGGCACAGCGTCCGCTGCAGCAGCCTCGAAGTTTTCTTCAGCTCCAGAATCTTCTTCGGAATCGAAACTTACTACGTCTTCATGCTCAATCCGCCCGTTCCATGTAACACACAGATCCGCCGCAAGTAGCAGGTCAGCAGTCGACAAGCCGATAGCTTTTGCCTCTTGTAACCTTCTATTTGCGACCGAGAGCAGCCTCTCCAAGACGAAAGCTCCGAATTCGATTGCAGTTTGAAAATGCGTGAGGCGATTTTGGGCATGTTCGTGGAACGACTCGTCCTCGGGATTCCATTGATAGTTATCCCAACAAAGGAGAGCGTCCTGGTCCACAAAGATCCTGTCAATAGAGATCTCCAGCCTTTTAGCAGACTCTAGGCGTAGAAAGGCAGCTCCAACCATGTATTCAAAAATATCTTTTGGAATGAGATGAATAGGCACTGTTCTGTTGAACCAGTCGCGAAACTGGTGAACTTGTTGTTCGTCTGCTGGTTTCTTGAAGCGGGTAGTTGCCGCTTCGGCCTCGTCATCGCTCTCAAAGAGCTCTATCACAGGTGTTTTGTGTTTTATTGGTGCTATTGATTCAATATCATCATCACTGGATATCTCAATGATTTCGGAAATATAGCTCCTCGTGGGCCTTTTGGCCTCCACGCCATCAGCTCCTACAGGTCCCTCTGAGAGCTTGCGCTTCATGATCAATTGATTGCGCTATGGATTTGGCGATGGAACGATTGAAAGGCACAATCAAATGATGGCAAAAGAGTATTGGAAAGAATGATTTTGCTTTTGCCAATTTTTGATTCCTTACAACTCCTTTCACCCAAACGCTTCACACTGCCATGTAAGTGAATGAATGGAGCTGCGTCATCTTTGTGTTACCACAGCCGCAGATTAGGATTCTCTGTGTAAATTAATAAGGTATCAACGGTTCACTGCCACTCATCCTGACGGCTTTCCATCTCCCCAGAAACACGAACAGCGGAATGTATTCACTTGCACACATTAAGACGAAACGCATCCCTCTAAACCGGCGGTCTTCACTGGCAGCACCGAAGGACAGCATCTCTGACATTGAGCGAGGGTTCGCCGATGACGAATACAGCGGCGACGAATTCGTAACTGCATCCGGTATCGAGCTTGACGATGAGGAATATGCGTCTGACGTGCCGACGCTGGTAGCCTCTACACCGACCATTTCGCAGCAATCAGCAGCGTCGTCAGATTCTGAATCCTCAGCATCTGCATCTGCAAGTTCTACGAGTAGCTCAGACGAAGTCATGGTCGACAAAGCAGAGCAATCATCTTCTGAAAGCTCCCCATCCACCGGCGACTGGGACGCAGATCTCTCTTCGGAAGAATGTAGTGAATGAACCAAGCCCATATTGAATTTTTCATTACAGAATGTACGAGATCGTCATCATGCAAAACTTTGCGCCCCAAAAGACCAACGCAAACGCCTATTAACGCCCTTCTCGCCCATCATTGTATCTTGTGCCCATGCATCGTTTTATAAAATACCCTCCATTTCCGTCTCGTCGGGTCCGCTTCGTTCTTCGTCCTCCTCGCCAGCGGGCGCATCCTTCATGGCTACCTCGCCCTCGGCCTCCATCTTGCGCTTCATGGCATATCCCAACTTCTTCTCGAGCTTTCTTGCCTTCTTGGCACTAACGGCCTTTCCGGGACCACTGTTAGGGAGCAGCCCCGGTCTTGCGCCGCGCGCGACGTCGGCTTTGGAGATCTTGTGCTTGCCGGCTTCGGATTTCTTTTGGCGGATCTTTTTGGCTCTGGAGGCGCGCGCGGCCAGTCGGTTCTTGGACGGGCCGTTGAGGTTTCCTCCGGAAGGCATTTTGAACAGGATTGATTTTTTTTTTGGTTTGGTTTTTAAGGTTGAAGAGCGTTTTGTAAAATGTGGAAAAGCACAGAAGCTGCTCTGGACTTAAAAAAAAAAGTTGGGATGCTTAAGTTCGCCCAAAACTTTTTGGTGGGGCAAATTGGCGGTGCCGGCGCTGGCTGTCAGCGGGTTGCCAGTCAATTGGAGTGTGAAGATGCTCAAACCACTGTGTGTAAACTTGTGTTTTATATTCCAAAACGAGGGTCGAACAGGTTCCCATACAAAACGATAATAGCTACAAATTTAATAAACGCGTAAAATACAAGTCGTTTCGTTTAACCCCGTCTCATGACGCCGATAAAGTATGATCTGTCTATGCTCTGGTTTGATTGTTTTTGCCAACCGTGCTGGGGGTGTCCAGGCTGGAACGATCTTGGCTGCGGCGCAACATGCCACGGCTCTCATCTCCCTCATCATCGCTGGTCAATCCTTCAAGCTCAAATTCTTCAGCATCGCGAAGGCGGCCATCCTCAACACTGTTCTCGTTCAGGCGGATGTGCCCGTTGGAATAGCCTTTGCGCTGTTCAGGGTTGGCCAGGCGGTCGTAGAGATGAATGAGCATGTTCGTGAACAGGAAAACCATGAAGGCAAGAGAGTACAGAATGAGGACATAAGAGACGCCGTCAATTCCAGAATGTGCAATCAAATCCATCTGCTCCTCAGTCGCACCCATGAACAGAAATCCAGAGGCGTAGAGTAGCTACCGCGCTGTTAGCATCGTCTAAATCCTGGCGTTAGGGTAATCTGTCTACTTACGAATACGGGAATATACTGGAAACTGTTCCATGAGCGCCCATCCTCAGAAGAAGAGTGCTTGTCTTTTAGAACAAAGGCGATTTCGATGATTCTTGTCACACCGACCGCCATCAATGTCTTTCCAAACGTAGCGTGTGTCATGGCGCTGACCATCAGCTCTTGGGGGTGGGCAGACATGGCCCAACCGGTGATAAAAATGACAAAACCAGGGATAAAGTTGCGCTTGGGGTTGCCGTCGCGGTCTCTGCTCAGCCAGACACCAGCCAGACCAGCACACCACCAAATGATGCCCATGGTGGTGTGCTGCCAGTCATTTCTGACCCAGGCAGTGCCCCATCTGTGCTCGGTAAAGGTGTTGACACAGCCCCATGCGGCGATGACTGCGCTATCGAAGAATTCCTGCGAGCGACCGGTGCGACGGAGCCAAATCTGACCTACGAGCAACAGGATGGTGAGCAGGATGCCGTACGCAATGAAGGCTCCTCCCATGATGAAGTGGGCAAGACATTGGCCAACATGCTCGCCTTGGCAGAATCCTAAAGTTGTAATTCCTCCAAAAATCATCTGGACCCAGGCAAGCACGGGCATTGCCTTGCCGATTACAGAGTGGAAAGGTCGGATCAGCTTTCTAATCGATCCGTTGATTCCGCGCTCCCAATGACCCTTGAGATACAGACCCAATACTACTTGGCCGATCAAAAGAAGCTGGAGAATGTGGGCAAAGCCCTCGTGAACGTTGCCGCCAACAAACTGTCGTCCACCGTGTGCGTGGCCGAGGAAGAAGCCGAGAAGCGCGAAGCCGGAACCGACGATTTGGGTAGGAACGTGCCATCGAGACTTGGTCATCTATCGGCAATTGTTAGTTTGTGCAATTGTTTAAAAAAAATTGTAGCATGCTGCGTACTCCTAAAACCATCCCTATGGGGAAAATAACACCATAGGCGAGCATCTGCACGAAGATGTGAATCCATAACGTGGTGTCCTGTTCACTTGTTAGCAAAGCTTGGGTCGATGGCTTGGCATTGAGAGGTATCGTTGACGAACAATGGGATCTTTCGAAATCGTCTCTCCCTCTGGAATGGCGTCGCCATGATGCTCATGAGCGTTGGCAATGGCAATCAGCGCAGCCAGAGGCAGTAGCGCCGCGACAGAGGACTGCTGTGAAACCATTGTGATAGTGTTCGGCCGCTTCGGATGTCGATGCGATGGAAGGATCGTCGTCCTCGGACAGAGGATTGCTGAGGACGCTGAAATCAATCGGTGCAGATTTCAATCAAGAAACGGTTGGTGTAATGGCGCCTAGACTTCGAGCGCAGCCTCCGAATGGCTTCAGCTATCGGCAGATGGATGGTGCTGAGGATTGGGTGGGAAGGGAGTTCGCTCAGCGTGGACGCAGAACCGGCTTAGACCATACGGCCACTTAAAACGAAAAAGGGAGGTCCCGCGTTCTGGCCTGTCAGCGCCAACACGCGGAACACTTGTGCCGTAGAGCGGGCCACTATTGGCAAATGCCTCACTGCTGATTGGATGTGTGCTGGTGTACATGTTAGATGTTGGTGTGGCGGGGTGCTTGTAGGGGTTGTGCTACAGAGGGAGCAGCACTGGGGGGGTGCCCTGTAAAGTCACCCCCATAAATCCGCCACAGTGAAGCATCCGCCAATCTGGATGGTCTAATAATAATACTACCGATACCAACAACATTCACATCTCACATTCGAGTTTTTCATACTTCAATACCATTTGTGTATATTGATTCTAAAATCACTAATAGGAACTTAATTGGCCTAGGCAGGCTCTCTGCGTGCAGTACAAATTCCAATGGCGATTCCAACTGCCTTTACGACCCTTGCCATTCTTTGGGATGTTTTCCGTGTGTCCCTTACCATGGTCTCCCTTATACTGCCCGATGTCTGATTCTTAACCTCTAAATCCTTGTATATCGACGTATCGGTCAGCGTAATTATCAGGTACAACATCGACTTCAGCCTGGTAGGCTTTGTTCCTGTCCGTCGCAGCCTTGACCGCAAAGTCGGAGTCGTCAGCGCCAATTTCCGACCGTTTCTGTTTATCATCTAGCCAAGATTCTCGGGCATGGTACGGATCTCCCTTGGACTGTTTGGGCTCCCTGCTCCCAGTCTCATTGTTGATTTCGCTGCTACCATGGTTTTTGTTTCTTCCAACGCTAACTGTGCCACGGTCTTTGGGGAGCGACTTTTCAATCTCATCAACTTTGTTTTGTTCATGGTCATGGAGCGTTGGTTGTTTTGCGTCGCCTTCGTTGCCGTCTTCGTTGCCGTCTTCGTAGCTGCTCTCGTTGTCGTCTTCGTTGTCGCCATCGAGCTCAGTATCATCTTTGTCTGGTTCTTCTTCTTTCAGTTTTTCCTTCTTCTCACGTTGTATTTCTTTCCATTCCCTGACTTTCTGTTCATCATTACGCATACTAGTACCGCCAGGTAAGAAAGGGTTGTCAAAGCCAGTCTCCCAATCTTGCCACTCATTTCCGAATGGGCCGCCTTTGACACCAATACCGCCAATTGTATTTAGTTTGTTTTGAAAAAAGTCTTGGACTCTTTCGGGACAGACAAGGTTGTAAACCCTCATAACTTGCGACTCAGAAGTAGAGTCCTGCTGCTCCATGTTTTCTCGTCGGATTCTACTAACTATAAGCCTTGAAACATGAGATGAACTTCCATGACAACACGTACGGGTTGGTGAAAAATTGGCAATGGTGAAAGGCATCTTTGCGCTTCTCAGCGAAATCTGTGTGACTCGTTAGTTTGGACACACCGCAAGAAATCAGCAATGAACAGCGTACCTTTCACGAGAGCGAAGGAAGCGCAGTGATTCATGATAAGACATCGTCTGAGACATCTCCAGTTCAGAGCATTCACATCTCTGTTTCCTTTGCGAGAAGACTATGGTAATGTGTCAGCTGTGGGCAGGTGCACCAAATAGTGACGTCTCACGCACCATAGAATCTCCAAACATGTATTCTTTAGCCCAAGTGTGTTGAATGCCATATTTGGCAGACGTGTGGAACCTGTTAGCGAAGTAAAACTCAGTGAAGTTGTAGGACTGTTCGCCGCTATAATAGGCTCGCTGCGGGTAGTTGTCGCTGCATACTTCCACAGGCCGAGTGAAGTTGAGAGTACGAACGCCTTGTTCCGCTTGCCAAGGACCGGCCAGTACTCCTGTGAGCCCGAAGGCAGCGAGGACAGTTGACTTTAGGAACATAAGCATCATTTGGGAGTGAAGCTAGGAAAATTTGGTTAGAATTTGACAGAGGATGGTTGTGAGAATATATGGTACGGACAATTTTGACTATAATGTTGGGAGGGCTCCTGATTTGTGTTTGGTTCCCACGCCACAGTTCTGAAAACTTTAACAATCACAATTTTCTAGCTTTTAAAAGCACGAGCAAACTTCTTTTCATTCTTAAATTTTCTATGCTGAGTAGATGGGTCGCTAAGTGACTACCTAAGAGTCACCTGGCGGAGCCAGACTGCGCTCCCTGGGGCCGACGCATGCCCTATCCACGCCTGATTTGAGAGTCAGAGGCACGTAAATAACGTGCATTTGCAATGCAGAGTCCATCATACGTCTTTGAGTTCGATATCGCTGTCCGCCACATCTTCCACCGCAACGGCTCGGCCTGTGCGCTTGGACACAGCTGGTTTTGCCTTGGGCTTTTTAGCGGGACTAGACTTCTTCGGAGCTGGGGGTAAATCTGCCAAAGATTTGCCGCACAGGGCATAAAGCTGTTGTTCGGCATAATGAGCTCGCTTCTTGTGGTGCATGGCGTACCCTAGATAAATGAAGAAGACGGTAATCAGTACGCCGCAAGTAGTAGACAGCCCAATGATGATGGCGAATACCTCTTGTTCGCTCAGCCTTTTGCAGCCCGCGAAGGCGGGTGAAGTCGATTCTGACATGTTGTTTGGTTGGTGGTGAAAGTTGGTTGATGGCTGTTGTCGAGATTTTGGCAATTGGATGTGATTATTTCTATGCGGTTTGATGGAAAAATATCTTCGAGGTGAATCGGCGCAAGGGACTGCGTTATGTATCCGAGTGGAACACCAGAATCTAAAACAAAGAATAGGTGTACGGGTGTTCCTAGAAGCTTCGGAAGAAGGTGCGAACATGTTGATGGTACAATGTGATTGTTCTCCTTTGTCCGCGCTCGCGTGGTTGTTCTCTCCAATGGCCTGGAACAAGGGGTATGGGACGCAAGCATCACTGCATCCTTCTTTTAGTCTACCTTCATCTGATCCTCTTCTTTCTCTAGTAGACCCTTGGCTCTACTCCAAAGCTCTGCTTCCATGTCTCTTTCCACTCTAGTGCCTCTGCTGTTCAGCCAGCCAACGTCAAGATTGCCGATGGCGCCGGTGCCGTTTGGCTTCAGGGATGCCTTTACTGGCGCGCCGGGTTCTTGTCTAGCAGCGCCAGAGAGGTTGACTATTGCAGCCTCTTCAAGCGACATGATTTGTCGTTTCATCAGGACATCGACATTGTGCAGCGTTGTCAAGAAAGAATCGGTTGCAGAGCGAAATGTGGCTTTTCGCGCAGCTGAGTCCAGTTGAGTCTGGGTTTCCTTTGTTGGGTCCTCCTCGTCCACGGCCGGGGTTGTAAGAGAGTTCAGCGCAGTTGAAGTGTGTTTCATGAGCTGAACAATCTGCTTGTCAATGGCATTGAGCTGGTGAATGTTCTCCTCAACAGTGAAGGGTTGATTGGAGCTGGCTGCGTCACCATCTTGCATGGCAGTGTCATTTGGTGAGGCCATAGTAAGTTTTGAATCCATAAAAATGCGCAGCCACAGATGCCGGCATCAAGTCTTTGACCTCTGTTATGAATAGAAATGATGTGCTGTGTAGAGAATTCGGTATGGTGTTGAAACAGTATGAATTAGCGATGGGAAGAATCACTGTAGCGCGTTGAAGCTCTGGCAGCTCTGTAGTTAGTGCGAGAGAAGTGGTGGGGCGGCAGGAGACCACTGGAGCTGGGCTGGGCGATGTACATCATCAACTCATATTGTTTGGCTAATGAGCAAAACGAAAGCAGAAGAAAATCACCTCTTGGGTTTAAGAAATATTGAGTATAGTTTGCCCATTTGAAGCAATTTTTTTTTTGGAAGTTTGTGAGTTGGGAATTTTTGAAGCGTACATATATGCGCTCCATGGTTTGCGCCGGTTAATTGCCGGTTATACTATCATGTCCCAACTGTGACGGCTTCATCTTGTCCGGTTCCTTTCATTTCATCTGCGTTCGCATAGCAGTTCTCATCAATTTTCTCCCCTGCGCTGAATTACAACGTCATTTCAGTTTCAAACCAAGCGCCAGACTAAATTGTATACCGAAAGTAGAGCCATTAAAGGATTCGTGCTCAGTCCAGCCGACGCGCCAGCTCGCGTTCTTGGTCACCACCATCTCAACAGGTGGTGTACCGCGCTCCGGTCTTGTTATCAGCCTTTGTATCGACAACACGGTTGGACAACATTTGTATTGAAGCAGACGCATTGGGGTAGTACCGCTTCTTGCAATGTCTGGACAACAGCCTGTGCAGCCTCCCTCAGCGGGAGGCAGCTATGCTGGCCAACCTGCCACTTCGCCTGCTGGTCATGCTCCTGCTGCAGGCGCGACAACGACATCAACTGGTGGCGCAATGTCTAACCAAAACTTGAATCAAATTGTGAGTACACATGTTGAGCACCAAAAGATGAGTGCCTTTTCTCTTCGTTCTCTTTCCCCCATACACGCGCATTGTTCCGTTCACGCCCTACACTCACGTAGGCCAACACTGTGCCCTTTCTACTGTTTCTCGCATTATACACTCCCCCAAGCACCACTATTCAACCCGATATGTGGTTTAATATGTTCTCGATTGCATAGTCAGTTCTGGACATACCACAAGGAACATGATGTCTATGATAGAGCATGACTGCGCGCAAACTTTGGAGCCAGATGTCAACACACCCATTCCTTAATCGCTCTGAGTGGTACAGTTCGCTAATATACATGCGTTTAGGTGACGGACTACCTGTTAAAGCGTGGCTTCAACAGGACGGAAGAAGTATTTCGCCAAGAATCGAAGCATCTCGGCGCCGACGGCAAGCCTATCTCCCAAATCATCACCATGGGTCCCAAGAAGTATGCGAGAGCATACAAGTTGTTAAAATCATGGATCGACAACAATCTAGACATCTACAAGGTATTTCCGCAGAGCATGCCGCTGTCTGTCAACCCTCTAACCTCCAGTAGTTTGAGCTCTCAAAGCTTCTGTGGCCCATATTCGTCTATTCGTTCATCGACCTCGTCAAGCACAGCTACATTGACGATGCGAAGGCACTTCTGAAAGAAATTGGTCCACAGTTCGACAGAGCACATGCCGATGATCTCAAGACTTTTGCAACCATCACTCTTCCCCAACACATTACAGAGAACTCTGTTACAAAACTGTACAAAGAAAACAAATACCGGATACCCCTCAACCAACATGCAACTGGAGATTTATTCAACTTTTTAGAGCGTGAGGCTGAACAAGGTGGAGTGGTCATTCGACAACTCTTGGTCAATTACTGCCAGGTTGATTCTACTGCCCGGGGACCGATCACACCATTCAGCTTTGAAGCAGTATTTAGGCGCGCGAAGAATATGGACATCGAGGAGATTGATGCCCAGGAAGGCATTCCGGGTGTCAACATTGGCCTATCGAATAGAGATATTTTGGACTCATCGACGCCGCTGCAGCTTGGTGCGCTTCCTATGGATCCCGATCTTAAAGAGGATGTGCGCGCTGAGTTGGAGGATGAGGAGAAGCGCAATCCATCTGCACCTGGGACTCAGACCCTCGTGGACGAGTTCGATCAGAAGATCAAGCGAGAAGAAGGAGAAGATGCTCCCAGTCGCGCTGATCTACCTCTGCCACCCTCCCGACCACGGGACATTATGCTGGAGATGCAAAAAGTTCGAGAGAATCGAGATCGCTTCAAAATCGAGGGACGTACTGGTGGCGTAGGTGTTGCAGTTAGTTCATGCATGTTCACATTTCACAACACGCTTGGAAGGTGAGTGCTCATAATAACCACAGTTGACACGACACGCGTTTAACTGATGTCTATAGTATTTCTTCCATGGATTTCTCTGAAGATGGCCAACTAGTTGCTGCAGGCACAACAGAATCTTACATTCGCGTCTGGTCCTTGGATGGGAAAGCTCTACCTACATTGAACACTCACGAGAAAGGCTCCAAGTTCAACAGCAGAAAGCTTATTGGCCACTCTGGTCCTGTTTACGACGTTTCATTCTCGGATTCCGCTTCTGGCCCTCCCCAGAGGCTCTTTGGTGATGAAGGCAACCAAGCACCACCCCTTGATACACGTCCGAAGCTGCTACTGTCGTGTTCTGGTGACGGCCAAATCCGACTCTGGTCATTGGAGTCATGGACATGCCTTTGTATTTACAAATCACACGATGGTCCCGTCTATCGAACACAATGGGGCCCTCATGGACATTACTTCCTGAGCGGTGGCTACGACAAGGCAGCAAGAGTATGGATGCAGGATCATGCAACGCCACAGAGGCTGATTGTTGGGCATGACACGTCTTTATCGGCTCTAGCATGGCATCCCAACGGCATGTATGTCTTCTCTGCCTCCGACGAGACAGACAAGTCTATCCGAATGTGGTCAGTGGTGACAGGTGCCTGTGTACGCGTCTTTGCTGGACACAATGATCATGTTACTGCGCTTGAGTGCGCGCCAAACGGCCAAATTATGGCCAGTGCCGACGTTGCCGGTAACATCTTTTTCTGGGACCTCGCCAAGGGATTGCGTATTAAGCGCTCTCGCGGCCACGGTAAGGGAGGCATTTGGTCTCTCAGCTTCAGTGTTGAATCGAATGTGCTCGCTTCTGGCGGCCAGGATGGCACGGTCCGTCTGTGGGACGTGGAATCTCCTGCTGATCCCCAGAAAGCCGCTCAACAGGCCGGCCTTGAAGCTGGCGCAGTAGTCCCAGACGCTGCCACCGCTGCTGGAACAGGTACTGATGCTACACGCACTGCTACAGCAGCAGCTGGCCAGCCAGCAGCAGCGAGTGCGCCGGCAGGATCTGGCAAGAAGAAGGCTAAGGAAGTAATGGTCACTCCTGACCAAATCAGTGCATTCCCAACCAAGAAAACACCCGTGATGAAGGTCAAGTTCACGCGTATGAACCTGGTAATTGCTGGAGGGTGTTATGATCCTGAGAGATAGGAAATAGAAGTGGGAAAGGTGCACAAAATATTAAGGAAACAACAAGGGCTGCTGATGGTAGCTCGACTGCTTGCAACTGGAGTTTGGATTTGGTAACGGCGCCCAGGGCAAGTATTTGTAACCCAGTAATCAATTGTACTATTTATACGACAACAGTGCCTGGTTGCAGTTCAATGTAACTCTAAATTCAATGCAACATTTTCATCTTCGAGAAACTGCACATTGTGGTATTAAACCGTGGTGTGCTATGCAGCCAGCTACAACAGAACTCAACGGCCGCTCAAGACAGCTACCCGGTCCAGTAATGTGCATGTGGGGCTGCAACAACGCAACTCGCTGCGCCGCCAACCACCCACTGACGTCCTCATCGTCCGACCAGCTCTGACGATCAGCTGCCGTCTTCTTGCACTGTACCTCTCAGCAACTCGTAATTTATACGACAGCTGCTCCATCCACAGCAGCATCTTGCAAGCCATGGACGTCGAAGAATCGCCATGGGCTGACTCCAGCCAAAACGCCCGGTCGAATTCCCAGAATGACTTGGAGAGCTCCCAGGTGTCTTCCTCTGCATCTCGAGCAGCCGCGACCTCCTCGAGCCGACCTTCTCGGGGCCCTCGCAGACTAGCTGCGCAGCCAACCCGTCTCGAAGCTGTTGAGGATCCTCTCGGACCCCTCAGCGCTGGACCAACCGACGATGCCGCCTCACAAGATGCACCGCCTGCCCCGCCTCAGAAAGAACAGATGGTAATTCGCACGACCATGTCTCCTTCGCAGCAGCAGGCACCGACCCGCCGACCGATAGACCCTCACAGCATTGATGATGATGAAATACCGGGTGAGGCTTCGAGGGGCCCGAGAGCACCGCCGCCCGTGGATGCCGCTCAGCCAACTGGTGTGAGAAGCAACACGCAACCGAGCGTTAGCGTTGAGCAAGCGGCTAAGCCTTCGTTCCATATCACCGTTGGAGACCCTGTGAAGATCGGGGATTTAACAAGCTCTCACATTGTCTATTCTGTCAGAACAAAGGTGCGTCGAATATACTCATCTTGAACGAAGCAAATCGTCAGCTAACCAAAGCGCCTGCAGACTAGCTCGCGAGCCTACAAGCAGCCCGAATTTGAAGTTAAGCGACGATACCGCGACTTTCTTTGGCTATACAACACACTCCATGGTAACAACCCTGGCTATGTTATTCCACCACCTCCCGACAAACAGGCAGTTGGCCGCTTCGATAGCAACTTCGTTGAAGCCCGTCGAGCCGCGCTCGAAAAGATGCTGAACAAGATTGCTGGGCATCCTACTCTGCAGCATGACGGAGACTTAAAGCTATTCCTCGAGAGTGAAGCTTTCAACGTCGACATCAAGCACAAGGAAAGGCGTGAGCCCCTCCCCTCAGAGAGCAAAGGAGTTTTAGGGTCTCTTGGTATCAGCGTTGGAGGAGGCAACAAATTTGTCGAACAAGATGACTGGTTCCATGATCGCAAGATCTATCTTGACGCTCTCGAGAACCAACTCCGCGGACTGCTCAAGGCAATGGAGACGATGGTCGGGCAGCGTAAAATGATGGCAGAAGCTGCCGCAGAGTTTTCTGCATCTCTACATGCATTATCCACTGTAGAGCTCTCGCATTCGCTGTCTGGCCCTCTGGATGCCCTGTCTGACTTGCAAGAAACCATTCGCGACGTATACGATCGTCAAGCTCAACAAGATGTCCTTACCTTTGGTATTATAATAGAAGAGTACATCCGCTTGATTGGATCTGTCAAGCAAGCGTTTGGACAAAGGCAAAAGGGTTTCTACGCTTGGCATTCCGCTGAATCTGAACTCCAAAAGAAGAAAACGAGCCAGGAGAAGCTTCTACGTCAAGGAAAGAGTCAGCAGGACCGCCTAAACCAGGTCAATGCTGATGTCGGCGAGGCAGAGAAGAAGGTACATCAAGCTCGACTACTATTTGAGGATATGGGCAAGTCAATGCGGGCTGAGCTGGATAGATTTGAGAAGGAGAAGGTCGAAGACTTCAAGAGCGGCGTTGAGACTTTCTTGGAGAGTGCCGTAGAGGCACAAAAAGAGGTACGTTTCACTTGGCTATGACCACGGGAGGCGCTTAGTTTGCTAACCTTATGACAGCTGATTGAGAAGTGGGAAACTTTTTTGATGCAGCTGGACGCCGAAGACGACGAGTCTGCCTTTTACAAACCTCCTGTGTTTGAAGGACAGACAAAGCCGCCTGGAGACACCGCAATTGACAGAGCTCGAGCACGTATGGACGACGATTCAGACTAGTCTATCAGCACTTTATGGGGGAAGAAATGGTCTTTCATAGTTTATTCAATTGGCGAAAAACAGAAACGTATGCTTGCAAATCCATCTATAATACAATTGTACAATGTCCTCCTTTATCATGCCACCATCCGATTTCAATGCTGTGTGTTGCATCCCTTTTTACTTTCTTCTCGTAGCAGCCTTCTTTGGTCCAGAGTCCCTCATAGCAGCGCTATTCGTTGGCGCATAACCACTAATCAAGTCGGCGAACACATCCTCAGTAGCCTCCTTGGTGGCTGCTTCTCCCTCCGCAGCTTCGTCTTGGGCGGAAGCATCGTATCCACGGCCGAAACGCTCTCGGAAAGCAGCCAGCTTACCGGCCTCGTCGAGCTCCACGTTTCTCAAGGACTTCTCGCTAGGTTGCCACAGGAGAGTGTTTCGCGTATCCTTGGCAGGACGGTAGAGCGGTTGGGGGGAGGTGGTGCGCGCAGTGTAGGTCGACCCGTCGGAGAGCTGGATGAGCTGGGTGAATGTGTATGGCCTGCGGGGGCGGTGGATGTATGTCGCGTGGCGGATTTGTTGGTGGCAGTGTGATGGCTTGGAGCGCATTTGCACGATTGTGCGCGTTGAGATGGGTAGTTTGGCCATGGTGGGTGGTGTGTGAGGATTTGATGAGGGAGCGTGGTTGATGGTGATTGGTAAAGTTGGAGGTTTTGCTCCTGAAGGTTGCAAACTGCGATGCGCTTATCGATAAGACCGAAGACGGTTGGGTAGGTTAGATGAATAGTTGGCTGTGACATATGTGAATTTCAGGCAATTTTTTTTTTTAAAAAAAAGGTAAAACATGCTTCAACTAATCATTCTGTTATCAGTGGTTTCTTTTTTTTTCTTTGGCTTACTATAGATGCAAGCTAGTGAACAAATGCTGTCTCAATGCGCAGCTATCGGCGTGGTAGACAAGTACTTGATGAAGCTCGACTCTAAGTGCAAGACTCAGAGGATTAAAGCGTCTGGGAAATCTTTTCAAAAAAAAAAAAATTATCATTTCGAGAAATACATATAGGCCGAAAACGACTAAGCTTGACTTTTAGCCCATATGTCACATTGTAGAGTCATACAAGTTGCCTGTCGCTGATGGCTCCAAGTCAGATTCCACTTTTCGTCACTACGGCAAACCTCGGAGCTTCACAAGCTTTCTTCAACAACACAACCCTTCGCATTTGTACCTCGACTTCGTGCAATTGTCCTCTACGAATGTGCTTGTGCAGAGTACAATGATTTCTCAATGAAATGCTGTAACACCATGCGACATACCTCACTAGGAGGATCAATGCTCGTTCGACATCAGACGCGGCAGTTTTCTATGCAGCGAGTCGTCAAGGGTCTTCACGATGGAATAAGAGTTGCTGCAGGCTTGGGAGAGACCCTAGTTGGCCGACCTTTGGGACTTCCGCGACTGGCTGGACCTCAATGTATGCCCAATTTCTCGCTCTTGCTAGAGGAAAGTTGCTAATCCCTCGCCTAGACAATGTCAAGCCTGGTCCGCTATCATGGCACATTGGCCCTCCCATCCCACCGACCGCCGACGTTGACGCCCCGAATCCCCCTCCCGAAAAGCTTCGATCCGTAATGCGACTGCTTCCACAAGGCGTGGTGGTTTGTACGGCGACCCACGAAGGAGCGCCGAGGGCAATGACCATGTCGTCATTTACGTCGCTCACGCTCAAGCCTGTGCCAGTAGTGACGTTCAATGTAGCTACGCCTAGTCGAACGCTCGATGCTATAACGTCCAGTCGATGCTTCAATATTCACGTGCTCTCAGGAGATGCAAATGGCGCGGCTGTTGCGGACCACTTCACCAGAGGCAATGTCAAAGACGTATTTGAGGATCTGGAAGATACGACATGTGAAAATGGCAGTGGCGCGCCGGTATTGCAAGGAAAAGGGGTCGTCTACGTGCTGAAGTGCAGAGTGATGGATGATGCGCCATCACAGGGTCTTATGAGGGTTCGCGATCATGTCATCGTGGCGGGTGAGGTGGTTGAGATGGCAAAGGGAAGTGACGCACAAGAGTTTGCTTTGGCATATGCAGATCGGCAGTATCGCCAAATCGGAAGCGTCATCACGAAGAGCTAAGACGGCAATTTTCTACGATGTGTTATTTCTTTGTCTATCTCTCAAATTGCTGTGGTCTGTAAGACATGTCGGCGTTAGGTTATGTGCTTTGGTTCGCAATCAAGCATAGCGATGCACTGGTAGGGGTTTTACAATGTTTGAGTTTCCCCGGACTTGTTCATTTTCCGTTCCATTTCGTATTGCTTCTCGCCGTTCCGCAATCTGTCTTAGGTCAATTCCCTGCTGTGCAGCCAACTTCTTCTTCCTCCTATGACGTATCGCCCCCCACGAACAGAGCCCAGCAGCTATCAGCACGAACAGCAGCACCGGCAGGAGGATGATAAGTAGCGGCCTTGTCCCTGATGCCGACGACTCGTCGCCAATGTTCTTATTCCCTTCGCTCTGGGAAGATCCCGAAGTTCTGGTTACTTTCGGAGGAGTCCAGCTTGCCACACCACCTGCATCGAGGTTTGGTAATGTGTATGGCAACGATGTGAAATCGGCCTTCTCCCAGGCAACTACCCAGGCTTTATGCTGATAATATCGAGTTGTGAGCGTTTCATCTTGGCTCAAACATGAAGTTGACTCTTCGTCGCTGTCAAATTTTTGGATAGAATATCCACTGGAAGCTGTTAATACGAATCTTTACTGTGATGACTGGTCTATGACTTACGGTGCGCAGCAGTACGCCTGAGACCATACCGTCTTGGTCATGCTGAAGTATGTCCAGTCGTCGGGACAAACCCCAGGACTGAAAGTGAAATCGGAGACATCCCAGCCGCTAGGTTGGCAGCTCGAGAAGTATTCATCACCCGTGTTGGTTCGTAGCAGTGTCCTCGTGCCCTGCGTTTCAGCAGCAGTCTGACTGAACAGATACTGACAGCCGCCCCTTTGTGAGAAGACGGTTGTAAGGGGCGGTAGATACGTAGGACGAGTGACACCACCAGCAGGGGACTCTACTGCTGTCGTTTTGGACATTGCTAATGGCTATTTCTGAACTTTTCATTGTTTGAAACTTGAGCAGTGCGGAGTTGGCTGGCTGCCTTGTTGCGGTGGGCGAACCAGGCTCAGTTCGCGCTAACCGCACACGCGAGGCTGGCTTGGCGAGAGTCAGCCGGCGCATTGAAGAAGAGCGTAAAACATGTTTTCATTGGTCACATGGGAATATGTCAAGGCAGTTAGAGCCACGGCACTTGCGTTGCAGTGAAATTACTGGGCGCCAGTGCTTGCAGGCGTAACAGAGTGACTACAATTTGAAGCATCCCATTATGAAATGTGAAGAACCAGTGCCCATCCACATGCTGACCCCAGTGTTGTTCGCCTGAGCGAATTCAATTGATTCGTGTTCTATTGCGCAGCTCGCTTCATATCTTCCTGCCAATCCTTCTGCACTGTCTCGTTAAATTGATCGTCAGACAGCACTCTCCAGCCAACAACCGAGATACCCTTTCCCCAATCAATAGCAGATTCGAACGACTTTTCCAATCCAGAGGCATCAGCAAAGCCCTTGGTGTGATTGCCTTGTCCCTCTGCAGTGTCGATGCCCCACGCGCCATGGAAACCAGGGCATTCATAGCAGACGTTGCCCATATCCGTTGATCCAGCCAGGAAATCGGCAGGCTCGTCGAGGGACACAGTGCCCTCTGGCATGGCGTCGACGAACGCCTTGCAGAGCTCCATAGAGGAACGAAGGTCAGCGTATGAGTTGAGTGCTTCGAAATGCACTTCACAGCCTGTCGCTACGGAGGCGCCTTCGAAGCACTTCTTGACGCGCTGCCAAAGGCGCTCGGCGGCTGCCATTGTGTCGCTTCGAACTGTAAGGCTGGTTAGCAAAGTCTTGTTCTCCATGTCTTGTAGAAAAGATACTCACCGTAGTAGTCTACGCTAGTGCTGCCAGGAACGACATTGGGACGATCGCCCCCCTCTCTGATAACACCATGGATTCGTTCATATGGCCTGATTTGCTGTCTCAACATGGAGATGGCATTGTAAGATAGGCATACCGCATCCAACGCGTTTACCCCGTTCCAGGGTTCCATGGCAGCGTGTGCGGTGTGGCCCACGAAGGAAACGTGCATCTTGACATTGGCCAACATTTTAACAGCTGCAACTCCAGTGATCCCTTTTGGAAGCAGGTATTGAGGACCGGGATGGGTCATGAGACAAGCCGATGCGTCCTTGTATGCACCATTCTTGATAAGGTGCAATTTACCACCACCACCCTCCTCAGCAGGAGTTCCCAATAAACGAACTCTTCCAGGAGCTCCAGACTTCTTCAGTGCTGCCACAACACCCAAAAATCCGGCGAAGCTGGCGCTGGCGATGAGGTTGTGCCCACAAGCATGGCCGATACCGGGTAGAGCATCGTACTCGGCGTTGAAGACTACCAGACGGCCACCGGAGCCGTAGTCTGCAGAAAAAGCAGTTTCGACACCATAGGCGTGGGGAGTGACTTCGAAGCCCATAGACTTGAGGAGTTTGACAAAGTTCTCGTGGGCTTTGAATTCTTCGTAGGCCAGCTCCGGTTCTTCGTGAAGCTACGTGGGGTTAGATTCGAACAACCACATCGAGGAGTTTGGGGCGAGTACCTGTCTGTTTATGGTGTTGATTTCGGTCTTTTTGTCATCAATAGCCTGGCCAATCAAGGCGGCATATTCTTTGAGAGATTGAGCGGCCATGATTGAGCAGTATCTATGGTGAAAATGAGCAAGAGGTGCAAATCCAGTTTCAGATGACCAGCTGAATTGTTTAGGGCCTGCCTACAGCGGAGTCCTCCCCTCCTTGGGCGGCTGGACGTCGTGCGACGTGGGGGATGGGGACACCACACGCGGCGGTCGCTCGCTAACTATCAATCACTCTGTAGCGCAGCGCAGGCTATTTGGAATGCAAAATATCAGTCAAAAAACCCAATTAAAATATTTCCATATCGTGATATGCAGGAATTACAGAAAATTGATCATTGATAATTTACTCGATTTGTTTTTCAAATCATCCCGGTTGGTGAAATTATTAATTCATTGCGCTGAGTGTACTTATTAGGGATAGGTAGCGAACCCTGGCTCTGATGCCTTGGATATGATTGTCGGCAGCCAGCACAGGTGCTGTAAACTGAACGAAGCCTATGTAATTTCCCTGCTCTAGCATATCCTTTAGCAGCTTGATGTTACTCTCTGGCAAGTCAATGATGTCTTCATTTGGCATTTGATCGCTCATGTTAATCCCAGCGATGGTACTTGAAAAATGGATGTGTAATCGGCTTAAACGACACCCCTCATTCGCCGCCTGTCTACCTACCAACAGCCCCTCCATCTTGAGACAACAAACACCATGGGAGAAGCACGACAGCGTCCCGGGGCAGCGTGTGAAGAATGCCGCCGGCGCAAATTGAAGTGCGACGGCGCCGAGCCGCGATGCTCCGTTTGCGCCGGCTTTGGCGTTGACTGTGTCGTCGTTGGGGAACGTGCGGCACGCGGCCCCAAGAAGGGCTATCTCAAAGCTCTGAGAAACCGTGTTGGTACGGTATTTCATTCTTTATCGACTGTATCCCGATGTTGCGAAATTAACCCTCCTTCAAATAGCCGCCCTTGAAAGTCAGCTTCTCGAAAGTCAACTCTCCGCTCAAGCACCGTCGGATAACTCCAACAGCGGCCCCGCGACAAATGCAGCTTCAGACCAAAGGACCCCGGCATCTTTCAAAACCACGACAGATAATACGTCTGTCGTCTCTCCGCACTCGGGTTCCATGAGCGCATTTCTGGCCAACGGAACTCACGACGAGCTTAATGCTAACGCCGTTCTGATGAATCTGTCAGATGATTTCAACAAGGACTTTCTACCCATAACCACAGCACCTCCTCTTCCAACTTCCGTTATGACAGCATCCATGTTAGGTTATCCAAGCATGGCTCCTCCGACTTCAGACATTATGGAAGGTGAACTGTAAGGCCTCACTTGTGCGAGTTCTGTGACATCTGATTGACTAACCCCCTGCGCCAGTAACCAGTTGTTTTTTGACCGGGTTCATCAATTCGTCCCCATTCTGCACCAGCGTTCCTATTTGCGCAAATTCAAGCAAAAAGCGACAAGGACCGAGAGTCAAATTTGTCTCCAATACTGCACGTGGACGCTGGCGTCCCTCATGTCAGCACACTTTCAAGATCTCCAGGAGTCCTTCTACCTTGAAGCAAAGCACTTACTTGAACAACTCAACCTCCTCCCTTCTATAATAGACGACCAGACACAGACCGAGCTTATCCAATCTTGGGTACTCCTTGCCGTTTTCGAGTCCATAAAAGCCAATCACCGACAGGCTTGGCTAAGCGCAGGCCAAGCATTCAGACTCGTGCAGCTCATGCGACTGCACGAACTCGACGTAGAATCATTCAACAACAGCTCCCTCTCCCAAACCCAGTTCATCGAAAAAGAAGAGCAACGACGAGTCTTTTGGATGGCATATTTGCTGGATCACCTCTTTTCTATGAGAAACAGTTGGCCGATAACGGTGAGTGAACATATTGTAAGTTGACAATTATCGAGAAAATGGTATGGATCCGCGATTCCTAACTGGGGCAGATTAAAACGAGACTACCTGCCTCAGAACAGGATTTTCAAAGCGGCAAGCGCTCTGTAGGCAACTTTTTATCAGATGCAATTGGTGAAACATACCCGTCAAAACAATCAACATTTGATGAGTGTCTTGTTCTGGCGGCGCTTTGCGGAAGGAGTTTATTATTTTGCCAGCAAAACGATATGAGGCGGCTTTGTGGACAAGTGACACTGGACTGGCCGGATCAGCATCAAAGGCTTGACGAGATTCTCGATGGTCGACTGCAGATGTTGTCAGAGAATTACGCTCCTCCCACGCAAGTGTACGACCCCATGTTACTATTTGTTCACATCATGAGCCAAGCAACAATTCTCTACATTTCTCAAAACACTCTGCGCGCAGTGGCGTGGCCGCGAGGTCCATCTCGAAATGATGCTAAGACAAAGACGGAACAGAGGGCGCTTGCTGCTGCCGACAAGATTATAACCCTATCAAGATGTCTCACTGATTTTCATGTTTTTAAAGCAAGTATAAATATCATGCACGACCGCCAATTCATGAGTTGCTGACCAAGGGTAGACTCACCCCTTGATGCCCATCCCTCTTTTTGTTAGCGTCGAATTTTTATACAATAATCGAGGTACACACGAGGAGTTTGATGCGAGGCTTCAAGAGTTAAGAGGTATCTTCCGCGAATTAAAGAGCATCAACAACACTTCTCAGTCATACATCGACCTGCTCGGATTGAGCTGTACATCAACGGCGATGGAGATGATGGCTAGTTAAAAAGGTGAAAGCAATACAACAGTATATCTCAAACGCTCATATACGCCTCTAGTCTACTTCTTCAAGCCGTAGGCAGTTCTTCGCCTTTCCTCCATGTGCTCTTCCACAGTTGGCGGGTCTGGTTGCGCATTTGCAGGCTTATAGGGGTCCCTTAGCTTGTAGTCCAGACTGCCGTCGAAAAAAAATAGACGATGCCGTATCGTTCCTCTGTGATTTTGTTTAGGATTCGATGCAAGCTACTTTTGTATTGGTCATCAGTGATTCTGCTCATTATCTCACCCATGTTGATCACGAAAGCATCCTTTCGAGGCGGCACGTCAGCCTCTTCTCCCGTAGTGCTGCCCAGGACCTGGAGACCGTCGTGATGGATCACCCAAGCCGCTTACCCTATTTTCCAAACAAAGTCTACATACATAATTCATGAATCTAATAT
This sequence comes from Simplicillium sp. C3G150-2, assembly GCA_022702485.1. NCBI lineage: Eukaryota > Fungi > Ascomycota > Sordariomycetes > Hypocreales > Cordycipitaceae > Simplicillium > Simplicillium sp. C3G150-2. The sequence goes on along the minus strand of JAJIYY010000001.1, from coordinate 3,698,766 downwards.
TATTCTCGATGCTAACTACAGAGAGTCAAGCGCACAGTTGAATCCTGGTAGCCGACAGGGGTCAATGTTCAGCTGGGCTGCGGTCGGAATAGGCGAATCGAAAAAAATACTCCGAATATGTACTCCGACAAATGTCGCATCACGCACAACCTTTTAATAATTCAGTATTTATAATTAATGTTGCTCTATTGAACCTGATTAAAACGACCCGGCATATTTTTCATCACGGTACAATTATACGCCGCATATGTCAGTCGCCCCTCGCCAGATCGGAATTATACCTTGTCCTGTAGGGAAGCGAATGTTCTTGATGTTGCCGGGTTTTCGAAGACAAACTGCTTTGAGGGATCAGTACGGGAAAATCTGTACGAATCAATCGCAGTGAAGCTCTCAAGGAAACGCACTGCTTTGGTTTCCATCTTGCCTAGATTGAGGAACAGCGCCGTTCCGGAATTCGTGTTACGGTTCAGTTGTTTTGTTGTGTTGTGCCATGTTAGCTATATTGGCCAAGCTGAGAGCAGCCTGTTACTGATCACCGGATGGAGCTTCGGAGTATCCTTGTCTGCTTTCCGACGCGACATGCATTAAAGAGGATGCCATGTGTATTGGTACATTTTGCAGCATTTGAGTAGACTGCTATTTCTATGTAAAAAGATGATTTTGCCTATTTTAGTACTCTCTGCTATGGCTCATTGGTCGACTTGTTTCTTGTAAGTGTAAATAGCATGGCCGTTGCCCTCGCTGTCAGTGAAGAACTGGAAGAATCCCTTGTCGCCTTCGGGGATAACGTCAGTCGCCTTCTGACCACCATTTTTGACAATAGCCTATTATTTTTCAGTTAGGACAACTGTCGCTTATCTGAGCTCATTCACTGAACAGTAGAGAAATCTCACCTCAATGGCCGCTGCGATGTCGTCAACGTAGAAGTACAGCTTGGAGGTGCCCTTGACGATAGCTACCTCAGCTTCCTCGACGCGGCGGAAAGCCCCCCCGATAGGTAGGACACCGCCAGGAACTGTGAAGGTCAAAATCTTTTCGGCGGGAATTCCCAAGTGGGATGGGGCAGACTGCCAGCCGAACACCGCGGTATAGAAGGCGGCGGCTGAACAAAGACGACGAGATTTGGTCAGTAAAGACTCGGTTCAGAGTGCAGGACCAGACGGAAACCAAGAGCTGAGCTCACCTCTAGCAGTATCCTTTACAGGAATCTCCAAACCAACTGGAGTGCCGTGGAGAGGAGCTGAAGACATGTTTTTGGTTGATGGCGGTGATCTGACTACACTGATGCGGGAAAGTTAATGAGGAAAGAGAGTTGTTAAAGACAAGATAGAAGTTTTTGTTCTTTTAAATCTCGAGACTGAAACTCCCTTTATACCATGGATTTTTCTGGCTCCATTCACTGCTTGATTCCCGCATCTTCCGTGGATCATATTGGCAACTGGTGAACAGGCAATGTGCTCATTACCCAATTAGGAAACAATGGCAGCTCTCCGCTCGCGAAACGTTTCGCCGCCACAAAGAGAGAGATACTCCGAGCCGAGCCGTACAATTCGTCCACAGCAAGACGCCCCGTGGTTTTAGTAGTGGTTTGTAATTAGTCTGCTGGATCCATGGGTATATAGAAGCTACTTGGCGACAGCGACCGTGAAATGTATTTGAAGTCAACCTCAAAGGCCCCTACCTGGTGACTCAGGCTTTTTTGTCCCTTCTGTTGAAAAGCGAACAAAAAAACAACAATAATTAACATCGGCTCGATTAGTGCACATATCACGCGTCCCAGCGCGCCTCGGCCTACCAGATCAGCCAGTTTGCCCTCTTGCGTCTCAGTCAGTTTACTGCTCTCGAGTACGCTGGCCTTGCTACAGGTCGCAAGGATTAAATATGTTAGCGCCGTCTAAAATCAGCTATTTTCCAACCACGATATAATAGTAAAAATCCAGAGAGCCATCACAGAAAATAGAGAGTTCTCTTTCTTTTAAACCTTTTTATATTTTTTATGCTGAAGTTGGAATTTTTGTGTGTGAAGTAGCCAGGTACTTCCATTTTCTTAGTATTTATTTATATACTAAAACTTGGTGTTTTGAACTTTAGCGTCAAAAGTGGAGGAATTACCATATTTAATCATACTGGCATCGTGGCCGGGCTGTTAGTGGACTCCTCCCCCATGCACAGCTGTTGTCGGGACAACTACAGCTGCGAGAAACAACAAACCTGACAAACGCTCCAAAAGAACGTCACTTCAAGCTCCAAGCCACCATCTCGAACCCCCAACAACTAACCCAAGCAGCACATCACGACAATTTTTTTTCTTTCTTCCCTTTCCATTTTCGCCCTTTGTCCGTCTCACGCCCCCTGTTATATCTCATCGTATTTTTTTGCTTCTTTTGCACTGTCAGGGGTGACCTGCTTGAACGACTTTCCCAGACTTCTTTTATAACGACGTTTTGTTTTATTTTTGTGATTGTCTTACGCCTTCCTACATCAACAAAGATTCTTCCACCACAACATTGGTTTTTGTCCACAATCAAAAGAGAGCTCCAAATACCGACAGGGGCAAACGACCGAGGCAGCACAGTTTTAAAAAAAACAAACTCAAGAGACAACCCACCATGGCAGCGCATGGACAGTCTTCCATCACAGTGGCCGGTAAGGATCGCGCATTCCAACAATGGATCAACCGTTAACTTTGTCTCAGTTCGAGTACGCCCGTTCACGATTCGAGAGGCAGCTCAAGTGTACGTTCAGAAGTGCCAGCCAAAGGATCTGAGCGACATGCTTGCTAACTAGTCGCAGACACAGAACCGATGATAGCACATTATTTCTTGGAGATGGCTCCTTGGCAGCGGCCCCTGCACCAAAGCTCAACACAAGAGGCATTCGAAATGTCATCAAAGTAATGGACGAGCGTTGCTTGTAAGTCATCCGTGGCCAATATGTGAAAGCTGCACAGGCTGACTTTCAACAGAGTGTTCGATCCTCCCGAGGATAATCCTGTCCACAAGTTCTCCCGATCGGTAGTTCCTGGATCCAGGAAAGTAAAGGATCAGGTGTTTGCATTCGACCGCGTCTTTGAAGACAACACCACACAATCTGATGTCTACGAGGGGACAACGAAAAACCTGCTCGACAGTGTGCTCGATGGTTACAACGCTACTGTCTTCGCATACGGCGCTACGGGATGCGGCAAAACGCACACAATCACTGGTACGCCACAGCAGCCAGGTGTCATCTTCCTCACCATGCAAGATCTTTTCGAGAAGATTGAAGAACGAAGCCAAGACAAGGCCACTGAGCTCAGCCTCAGCTATCTTGAAATCTATAACGAGACCATTCGTGATCTTCTGGTGCCCGGAGGTAGCAAAGTCGGTCTCACTCTGCGAGAAGACAGCAATCAGGCAGTCACCGTGGCAGGATTATCAAGCCATCACCCCAAGGATGTGCAAGAAGTAATGGACATGATTGTTCAGGGTAATGAGTATCGAACAGTCTCCCCTACGGAAGCGAACGCGACTTCTTCCAGATCACACGCTGTATTGCAAATCAACATTGCCCAAAAAGACCGCAATGCCGATGTCAATGAACCCCACACTATGGCTACGCTCAGCATTATTGATCTTGCTGGGTCCGAACGTGCCTCTGTCACAAAGAACAGGGGAGAGCGGTTGACTGAGGGCGCAAACATCAACAAGTCTCTTCTGGCTCTAGGAAGCTGTATCAATGCTCTTTGCGACCGACGCCAGAAGGCACATGTGCCATACAGAAACAGTAAGCTTACTCGCCTGCTGAAATTCTCTCTTGGTGGTAACTGCAAGACGGTCATGATTGTTTGCATATCACCTTCCAGTGCCCACTTTGATGAGACCCAAAACACTCTACGCTACGCAAACCGCGCAAAGAATATCCAGACCAAGGTGACACGCAATGTCTTCAACGTTAACCGCCATGTCAAGGACTTCTTGGTCAAGATTGATGAACAAATGAATCTCATCAACGAGCTCAAGGCTCAACAAAAAGACGCAGAGAAGATCTTCTTCGCCAAATTCCGCAAACAGTACGAGAAGCGAGATGCCACTACGAGAGAGGGCATTCAACGACTGCGAGCTGCCTACGACAACTGTGCCTCCGAGCGTCAAGAGCGTATCAATAGCATGAAGAAGTTAAAGGCGTTTGAACGACGAATTGCCCTCTTGTCCGGTTGGATTGCTGCGTTCGACACAGTCTGCAGCCAGAGAGAGGACGAGGATTCGATGCCCGCCAATTTAATATCCATTCGAAAGACTGCGAACGGCATCATGCTGGAATTGGAGAACAGCAGACAACATATCCACCAGAAGCTAGACCGCTCTACCTGGGAACACCACATCGACACAGCTTTGAGTCACAGTGTGAAACAGCTGGAATGCACCGAAGGCGCTGATACGGGCGAGGTTAACACTCTCAATCGAGAGGCGGAACTGCTCAAGGTTAACTTCACTCGTGAAGCTTACCGCGATGTTTCCGAACAGGAGAAGGTTGGCGATGCTGGCATGATGCAAATGCTGCTGACTGCGCAATTTGAGATCATGACATCTTTAGCCGATACTCTAGCCATGGATGAAGAGGCAGCCGTCACGCATGCCAAAGAGATTATACATCGGCTTCTTCAGACGGGCTACTCAGCTGCTTCACAAATCGTCAAGCCAGATGGAACATCCACAGTCATTGAGCCTTTCGCCCCTACCAAGAAAGGCACCCCGAAGCGCAAGAAGTCTTCCATCAATCCGGGCGTCATCAAGCCCGTCGCGCCTCCCCCTGCCCTCAGCGCGGTGCAAGAAGAAGTCTCTGTGAGCCCCATGAAACAATCTCCTAGACGCCGCAAGGTCATTGGTGGTCCAAGACTTAGTGTTACTTTCACCCCAGTCAAGAAGAGCAAGAAAAGTGGCGTTCGATGGAGGGATGATGAGGATGAGGAAGGTGGACTTGCCGATTTTGAAAAGACACCTCAGCACATCAATTCTACTTTTTCACCACCAGAACCTACTTCGGCAGAGAAAGCTTCGCTGATCCCCAAGCCATCAGCAGCCAGCCCGTCTCAAGATGTATCCATGACAGAGGACTCTACCGCTAGCCTGGACGCAACCGACGACGCCAGCCTGGTGATCTCCAAGCCTGGTAGATTTCAGGCAGGATTTCTCTCAAAGTCGAGATCTTCTTCTCAACAATGTGGATCTCCACTGCCTGCACCCCCAACGTTAAGCTTAGATTTATCCTCAAGCTCAGTCGAGGCCGACAATGGTTCACCTTTGCGACAGCTTGATGCCACTAAGGCTGGCAACATGTCGCCACCTCCTACTCGTGGCAAGACTGGCAATAGCCCCGGGTATTCCCTGAAGACGATTATGGATGAGAACTGCCCCCCACAAGGCAATCCTTCTGGTTCTGGTTCCGATTCCGAATCCACCCTCATCGACCCAAAGAAGCTGCGCAGCGCAATGCACTCTGCCAAGAAGGACATGCCTCGTAGAACCAGCGCCATGGCCCCAACAACGACCGCAGTCGCTAGACGCGTCTCTTCCGTTGGTCCTACTGCCGGAGCAGCCTACTCGGCGAGAGCTGGGGCAGCAGCAGGTCTGGCGAGCAGCACTAACGGTATCTCTCGTCATCGTCGAGGGAGTCTGGAGCGTAAACGTAGCCCTCTAGCTTGTTCTTCAGGAGCGTTGAAGACAGAAAAGACGTTGACTGCTGGTCAAGCCAGACGCATGAACCTGGGAAGCAGCCTGCGAGTGGACAACTCGAGTCCGCAAGACTCGGCGCAACAACCCCGCCGCGTTACTATTAGTATGGGCGCCGGGCCAAGCCACCGAAGACAAGACAGCAGAAACAGTGTTGCATTGAGATGAGAATACATGTCTCCATCGCGAGGTGTTGTTGATCCATTTTCGGCTCTGGGTAGAGGAGGTAATCTGTGGCAATTTTTGTTTTGTTCAACAGGGGATTACTGTTAGGCCTGATTGCCTTGAATCCTGTGTGTGTACTGTATTATTATCTACTTAGTTTTTGCAAAACGCAAGACTTTTATGAAATTATGGAATGGAACGAATATATATTCAATTACAAGCAGTCCTAGGAAATCGTGACGTTGCACGCTCATTGGAGGGAGACAGTGCTGCCGACGCTACTGACACTGTACCTGTGGCTTACGCGCCATACTAAATATCCACAAATCTGCATCCGGCGACAGTGTTTCCGAGTTTTATGGATTGCCATCTTCTGTACAATGTTTAGCAGTGCATGATCTCGAATTCTGGCGTCTAATTTATGCCAATATGGAGGGTGAGATACAGTCAGAACCACTGCGCTATATTCGTAGCCGAATAGGGAACGCATGCGACGGATGTAAGGCGAGAAAGGTGAAATGCGACGGCAAGCTGCCGTGTGGTTATTGCGCGGGACGTCAAAGGGGTCACACATGCCATTATTCGCCACAAAAAAGACGAAATGCTCCTCGGAAAGATATACAGCAGGAGAGGAGATCCTCCCGTCGCAACGAGACGCCAGTTAGGAGTCCAGTAAGGACGCGCGACGTCGGACGGAGAGACGCCGATCGGGAGAAGACTCTCAGACGTACATCGGAAGCCGCAGAGGACACGGAAGTGCAGCGGGATGCGAGACTGCTACAAGACGCACAGGGAAAATTGATTTTCATTGGAGATTGTGCGCCGCTGTCGTTTTTTCAGTCCGTCAGACAGGTTGTGACCAGCCGAGTGAGCGCGAACGCGTTTGCGCCCGAGTCAAGCCGATATTCCGTTCTGGAGAACGTGCCGACTGGCGGAGACCAGGGCAGGAGAGGGACTGGTACCATTCATGTTGATCCTCAACTTGTTGGAGAGGCTGTCTCAGGGTATTTGTATGCTACTGCGGGATTGGTCGATTTGTTTGACGACGAAATGTTGCTGGACGACATGGTGTTGTGGGCCAATGTTGGCCAGAAGCCGAGAGATATATCATCGACGATTAATTATCTGATATTGGCTATTGGGATATTAGTCAAGGATGAAAGTCTTGCTCAAGACTACTTTGAGCACGCGAGGAATCAGGCTTACGAAGATCTGAATGCCAATCTGAGTGTTGGTACCGTCCAAGCGTTTGTCCTTATTACAGTGTATATGCTCTGTGCATGCCAGGTCAACAGCGCATTCCTGTTTTTTGGAATATCTGTGCGGGCGGCATATTCCATTGGCGTACACAGGACTGAAGTGAATGGGAGGTTTGGGCCTCCGGTTCACCGTCAACGGGACAGGCTGTGGAAGAGCTTACGAGTAGTTGATTTGTTTCTAAGCATATCCATGGGGAGACCACCTGCGACTTCGGATGTAGATTGCACAGTAGCGTATGAAGAGAAAGATGGGGAGGGCAAAGAAAAGTTTGATCTTCTGAATGCCTCAGTGCAAATATTGTTGATCACGGAGCAGGTTGTCGTGGAAGTCTATTCGCGAAAGAAGATTTCGTTGCAGCTCACGGAAGGAATATCGATGAAGCTGAGGAAATGGTCCGAGAAATGGATGCATCAACTGAAAGAGGCTATACTGGGATACGAGCAGTCAGAAATCGGAGGCGCTTGCCAAGTTCTTTGTTCGTATTACTATTCAGTGATGCTAGTTTCGAGACCATTTTTGATGTACGAACTCTACCGGAGACTGTCGCAGGCGGAAGATGCCGGGAAAAAGCCGTCAGGCAAGACCAAATTGGCAGATGCATGCATCGATGCCGCAAGCTTGATGGTGGATGAAGTACTAGGACTGATGGAGAGAGATGCGCTGAACCACAGAGCGCCAATGATTGTCAGTTGGATGTTTTCCGCATCTCTAGTTCTTGGTGTGGGATTGATGGGTAGTTTTGGGCGCATTTTGGAAAAGTATATGAGGATGTCTATCCAGATACTGGACCATTTCGCAAAGAGCGACAGTCATGCACGACAGTATTCGCTGATTGCACAGTCCCTACTTTCGACAGCGTTGGAGTTTCTCGAGAAGAAAGAGCTGGACGAGAGACAAAGGCGAACAGAAAACTCCAGCCAACTATTTGGATTGATGACTGACTCCCCATCCTCAAGCCCACGCCCAAGGGAGTTTCTGGTCGGAAGAAGTACAGCCGGGACGACGCCAACAGCAACATCATCAAGCGGCATGAATATGGCTGTAGTGAATGGTGCGTCCGAGGACCTGGATTCTACCTTTTTGGGATTGAGCGACATGTTGACCACGCCAGGTGATGGATATTGGAACAGTTTTGACGATGCGGGCGGAAGCGCCAACTTGTTTCCATTATTAGAATCTGGCGGAGGCATTGATTTGGCTCATTACTTCTAAGAACTCTATATTCATGTATCTACAAATCTATTTTGAACTATGCATATGGTGAATCATTTCAAGTTTTGAACAAGTAGGGAGGCAGGGACTCTCAGCCTATGACCTTCCAGGGACCCTCAGTGCATCGCGTAGGATCTGCATGAAGCGCCATACATCCTCAAAGCGAGAGTATAGTGGAACTGGAGCAACGCGGATTACGTCTGGCTTGCGCTTGTCACACATAACACCGTTCGCCTCCAGAGCGGCAGCGACGCCCTCAAGTAAACCAATTCTGAGTAGCACACTCAACTGAGTCCCTCGCTGAAGAGGATCTCGGGGAGTGACAATCTGGAACAGAGGTTCCGTGTCTTTGCTATCAGTCAGAATGCCGTCCAAGAGATGCTCTGCATAAGCAGTGAGAACCAGAGCCTTAGAGCGCAGGTCCTTCATGGAAGTCTTGTTGAAAACGCTCAAGGCACCGGACAGAGCAGCAAGGTCTAGAGCGGAAGGGTTTGACACTTGGTATCCTGCAGCTCCGGGGGTGGGCAAAAAGTCGTTGCTCATGTTGAAGCGAACCTTTTTGTCACCACCGTACCATCCTGACAACCTGGGTCGGAATATTGCCTTGCCTTCTGCATTAACTTCCACTTTTCCGTGGCGCGAGTGAACGAAGGCACCAGCAATAGAGCCTGGTCCAGCGTTGATATATTTGTACGTGCACCAACACGCGAAGTCAACGTCCCAGTCGTGCAGCTTGAGCTCGACATTTCCAGCGGCGTGAGCGAGATCCCATCCAACAACAATGCCCTTAGACTTGGCGTAGGCAGTGATTTTCTCCATGTCGAATAATTGACCAGAGTAGTATTGAATGCCGGGGAGAAGGATCAGCGCAGTTTCGTCACCATGCTGGTCGATGGTTTGTAAAATTAATTCCGTGGAAATTTGTGAGTTTTCGTCAGGCTCAATCTTGACCATTGACTCTTTGGGGTTGAGGCCATGCCAGACAATTTGGCTTTCAATGGCGTAGTGATCGCTGGGGAAAGGCTTCCATTCCAGAATGATCTTGTGGCGCTTGGCATCAGGCTTATAAAAGGCAGCCATCAGAAGGTGCAAGTTGGCCGTAAGTGTGTTCATGATGACAATTTCCTCAGGGGAGGCTCCAACAAGATCGGCAGACTTCTTTGCGCAATCTTCTGCCATGTCTTGCCATTGGGTGAGGGGTGAGTTGCCCAAAGTGTTGAAATGGCCGTTGACGCCAATTGAAGCCCATGTTTCTAATTGAGCCGTGATATACTTTTGAACAGCCTTTGGTTGAGCTCCCAGTGAGTTGCCGACAAAGTAAATGGACTTGTCGTCTTCACTGCTGGTTTCTAATGAGGCAGTGGAAGTTAGCGAATGATGTTTCGCCCTGGTTCCCCGCAGCTAACATACCAGGAAATGTGCCGTCAAGTGCGGTTTTCTTGAGAGAGGCTTTTGTAGGAATGATGAATTCCTCTCGCAAGTGAGCGAGCTTGTCTTGAGAGTCGAGATTTCGGGCAAATTCAAGTGAGTTTGCATCTGCCGGGAAACGAGTCGGCTGCCCTGCTCTGAGGGATGTGACGAAGGCGTCGAAGCTCATTGTATGTAACTACTTGATGAAGAAGTATAAGCTGTTGTGGATGATTAAAACAAGTGCAAGAAGCTGCAAGTAATAAATTTGATCAATAATACGGAATCTCCAAGCACGGTAAACAGCGGAAGTTGAGGCCACTTTATGCACAAACACAGTGAGTGCATGGCCGTGCGGAGTCTCTGCATTTTGGCGAATGACAAAGTTTTGCTCATGCACGACAAACATCCGAAGTTCCGCTCCGGCAAAGGAGAGCCGCTTACACCAAGCCGCTCACTAGTTCGACCGGCGCAAGCCGCCACAACCGTAGAGGCTGGTGATTGGTGGCGACATTGCGGAACGAGGCAAAACATATTATGCTGCAGATTGCTCCTTCAAAACAATAGCCCGCTATCGTTATCCGCATGGTCATTTTACTCGCGAGTTGGATTCATGGTCGCAAATGTCCGGGTTTAACTCTATGTAATCGATTAGATCCGCTACGCCGAATCTCTCGGTTATCTAGACTCGGCTATACGGCGTCATTACTAATGATGCCTTGAGATGGATTAATAATGTAGATTTGAAAGAAGCGACCACTTTTCATCTGCTCTCAGTATAAAAGACGCAGCTTTGATATCGTCAGTAATTTCATAAAGACATTTACAAGAGACTGTCCTTGTTCCAAACCATTCTCCTTGATCGAACCCACGAGCTGAAACGAAGGTCTTTTCGAATACAACTCGCGCTCACGTCATAGACCTGTCATTAAAATCGCACATTCGAACTCACTTTGCAATGGGCTCCAAATCAGTTGATAACATTGCCGCAAAGGGCATTTCCTACTACACACCGGCACAAGACCCCCCAGCGGGCACTCAGCTCGATGGCTCAACAAAGCTGTTCACTCCGCTGACTGTTCGCGGTGTGACATTTCCCAATCGCCTTTTCCTTGCGCCTCTGTGCCAGTACTCTGCGCAAGATGGCCATGCAACTGATTGGCACTTGACTCATTTGGGAGGTATTATTCAGCGAGGCCCTGGCCTTTCCTTTGTTGAAGCTACCGGAGTGCAAGCCGTCGGTCGCATCACCCCGCAGGATATGGGACTGTGGAAGGATAGCCAGAAAGAGCCCCTCAAGAGAATTGTCGAATTCGCTCATAGCCAAAACCAGGTGATTGGCATTCAATTAGCCCATGCAGGTCGAAAGGCTAGCACCACTGCGCCGTGGCTTGGCGGCGGTGTTGCGCACAACGACGTTGGCGGCTGGACTGAAGACTGCGTTGCTCCATCTGCAATCGCATTGTCCGACGCTAGCCCAGTTCCCAAGGAGCTTAGCAAAGACGACATTGAGAAATTGAAGAAGGACTGGGTTTCTGCTGCCAAGCGAGCTGTTGACATTGGCTTCGATGTTATCGAGATCCATTGCGCCCATGGATATCTGTTCCATGAGTTTCTCAGCCCTGTAAGTAACCACAGGACCGATGAATATGGCGGTAGCTTCGAAAACCGAGTTCGAATTGTCCTTGAAACTGCCGAGGCAATCCGAGCAGTCATTCCAAAGGACATGCCGTTATTCGCCAGAATCAGTGGCACTGATTGGTTCGAATTCGACGAGAACCTGAAGAAGGAGTTCCCTGACAGCTGGACCGTCGCACAATCGTCTGAGCTGGTTAAGCTTCTTGGCGACCGCGGTGTTGATCTGGTGGATATCAGTTCGGGCGGTGTTCACGCCAAGTCTGCCATTCCTATCCAAGCTACAGCTGGCTACCAGATTCCCTTTGCTCAGGAAATTAAGAAAGCTGTTGGAAACAAGGTCCTTATTTCAGGAGTTGGAGGCATCAAGAATGGAAAGTTAGCCGAGGATGCACTCCAGTCGGGCCTTGATGCGGTGCATGCTGGGCGATGGTTCCAGAAGAATCCTGGATTGGTCTACCAGTTTGCAGATGAGCTTGGGGTCAACGTCAAGATGGCCAACCAAATTGGTTGGGGTTTCGGAGGACGTGGCAATGCCGGCCGAAAGAAGAACTAAAAAGACAAAGCGTATGCCGTGCAGAATTAAGATTGTCGAGCGGAAGCTAGAAGAAATAGACCTAGATCAGACTTCGGATGTTGCAAATACAGGTACATCACATCGGTCGCTACGCTACCCCTGCTACATATTAATGCCTAACTTTTCGGAGGCCGTGAGCCAGAACTTTACTTACTAGATTTGGAAACAGGCGTATCAGCTGATTCGTAGAAAATGTGCAAAGCGCGTCATGACAGACCGCATGGCTTCGGAACTTCGGAGCGGATACAATGAGAACCAGGCACGGAAGCTTGATTTACTACATCAATAGAGCACGGAATCGGATGTCTGGAACGGACGGGAGTTATTATTTACATCTTACGCAATGGATTTGGCTGTTTCAAATTAAACCTGATTTTATATTTTAATGGAAATCATTCCCATCATTTGTTCCAACCCGTTTTCATTGTCATCCATTTGCAGAAGCAAGCCAAGCACATCCGTGGTTCACAATGTCGCCTCACGCCATTCAAGACGAGTCTACCTCGATAGACTTCGCCAAATTTGCAGTCACCAATAATGCTTTCCTACCTGAGAATAGCCCTGCGACAGTGCTTTCAGACCCATATTACAGCCAATGGGAGCAAATAGCAACGTCGCTGCCAGACCTTATTGCCAGTGGTGACATCCGACTTGCAGTGCAAAAGCTGCCTATCCTGTCGACAGATCGACTGGTTTCCGAGGCAGAATGGCGAAGAGCATACTCTATGCTTGCTTATATTACCCATAGTTACGTTTGGGGTGGCGATAAGCCCGAGGAGGTGAATACTTTGCCATGTAGCCGGCGGCTCATTGCAGTGCTAACAATAAACCAGGTGCTTCCTCCGCAAATAACGGTCCCATTCCTTCGAGTTTCAGCTCATGTAGAGCTTCCACCTGTACTCACATATGCTGGTGCCAATCTCTGGAATTTTACCAGCAAAAGCGACGATTTCTCCACGCTCGAAGATCTGAGCACCCTCTTCTCTTTCACTGGTACCGAGTCAGAGTCGTGGTTCCTTCTCATTAGCGTCGCCATGGAGTCCAAAGCGGCCGGCATTCTCCAAATCATGGTCAAAGCCCTTGAAGCTGTAAAAACTCGCGACTACGCCTTCATTACTTTGGCGCTTGAAGAGTTGAAGGATTGCATTGATAGCGTTGGCCGGCTTCTCGATCGCATGTATGAGAAAAACGACCCCATGACATTCTACCATCGAATTCGCCCTTTCCTGGCAGGAAGCCAAAATATGGGCGCAGCTGGTCTTCCCAATGGCGTGTTCTATGACGAAGGAAATGGTCAAGGTGAATGGCGCCAACTGCGCGGTGGTAGTAACGGCCAGAGCTCCCTTATCCAATTCTTCGATATTGTGCTGGGTGTAGAGCACAATGGCCATGGTGGTGCGAATCAAAAGAGTTTCCATTCTGAAGTTCGGGAATACATGCCTGGTCCACATCGCCGTTTCTTAACCCACGTTGCTCGCATGGGCAGCATACGCGAGCTGGCATTGACCTCAGATAACAGCGATTTGAAGGTCGCTTTCACAAACACGACGGACGCGTTGACAGTCTTCCGCAATAAGCATATTCAGATTGTCACAAGATACATTGTATTACCGTCAAAACAGCCCTGGAATGGAGGGAACAACCAAAATTTGGCAAGCTGTTCCTCAAAACAAACGGGGGACGAGCAATTGACTGGTACGGGTGGTACAGCGCTGGTGCCGTTCTTGAAAAAGGCAAGAGATGAAACCACAGCAGCTGGAATTTTACGATCATGAAAGCATAATAGAGTTAGAATCTCACACATAATGTAAAATAGATCTCCTTATTTTTTCTTCGTCAGGCCTGCTCAACATGGGTTACTGGGATCTAATCATAGACTCAACGCACCGCCAATTCACCAAGGGCATCGGTAGCCGATGATGCGGCAACATTCGTCATTTGTTCCATTTGCAGCAGGTAACAACTATGAAGGCCATCGGAAATATAGGAAAATGGAAAACAGACAGTTAAAACAAATAATTAAATGAAGTTGAAACGCATGAGCCGTGACTCTGTTTCTGCTCACCCGGCCATTAGTCGTAGTCCTCGCCATTGATGACCACCTCGCCTGGTCCTGGTCGCCAATCTTTCAGGTTTGAAAACGGGCGTGGATCTTGGTGTTCACGATACCAATCTATAACTGCATTGAAATCTCTGCACTTATGCGTATTGTGAAAGTTGGGCAATGCCTGCGGCTGCTCGTCTTTGCTCTCCTCGGGCATCCACGGTCTCTCACTGGTCCAAACCGCCGGCCTGACAGTGACATCAGATACGCACATGATGTTGAGGCGAAGAGTATCAATGCAATGGTTGGTATGCATCTTCAACATCTCGGGAGAGTCGAAAAACTCAGCTTGTCGAAGATTTGTGTAGTAGTCGAAGTTGTAGTGAAGTGCCTTGCGCACAAGGTTGAGGCAATGTAGTTGGTGAAATACTTCCATACCACCAATAAAATTGCGGCCGTATTCCTCTGGCGTACGTACTGAGCCGGAGGGAATACCCGCTCGAATGCCATCCTCGTATGGAAATGTCATGTTATCCCCTGCGGTCAGTTGTTAGTAGGCGACAGACTAAAGACCAACGCTCTGGAGAGGCACCACTTACAAGAAACACCGAGATCCTCCCACGCTGCATCCACCTCTGGGCTTGGATCTTGGCGATAGATGTTGTTGTCGTGGAGCAGAGAGAGGTCGGAAAATGTCTTTTCATGATATGACAAGTCGACATTGCCCACTATTGGAGAGTGCATGGCTGAGCGGTCGAAACAAATCTTGTCCAGATCATCTGCCAGCACAAGAGAATATTTGCTGGACAAAAAGACGCCCAGGAATAAGGTAGCGGCAAGAATATTGAGCCATGCTGCGAATGCATGTAGCCACCATGGTATACGTGTCGCGATAGGCCTCTCGCTGTGTGCATACTCTTCCCGCCAACCAAGCTTTTGGCGCTGGTACCTGCCACCTGCCGCATCGAGCAGTGTATCGGTGCTCTCAATATCAGAGGAGTAACCTCGAGACATATTGAATTCTGTCTGAAGAGGTATTTTGGTTTATGGGTGTGAAACTTAGAGTTCAAGAAGATTGGAGATTGTAATTTTACATCACCCGGGGGGAGGCGCTGGACATATATGGACAAAGACCAAGAACAGAACGGCTGAGCACAAAACACATGGGAACAGAGCAGAACAAAACGGAACAGAACACATTCCATGACTTGTGAATTGAAACTGGAAATGAAACGGACTATCTTTAATCTGATTCACGTTCAATAAACGTTGAAACTGAGGAATTGTTTGAGTTCGGTATCCACGGGATCCTACCGCACAGTGATGTATCCTAAATAGGTTGACTCCGCGGCTTCTATGCTGTGCAGCACTAGCCGAAGGTCTGTGTGTGATCCTACGCGAACTCATGGCACTGAGCTTTGACAGCCTAGTTAGGCAATCTCCATGGCCTTACCCAGCCTAAGACAAGCCAATTAATTGACAATGACAATAAATCGAAGAGATGACATGACGAGCGAAGCAATAAACATATAAAGCTCGATTATCGCCTCCAATCATTCAATTCAGACCCAATTAAACACTACAGCCATCAATTAAACGAATAAACTTCTCATTTCTTTTTTCATCGCTTGTCTTCGTCAATACAATGCACTTTACTTCAGCACTTACTTTGGCCCTAGCGGCCACTGCTGCCGCTCTTCCTGCCACAGAGGTAAGCCTCCCCACAATACACCCACATGTAACAGAATAATAGAATACAATACTAACCATCGTTTCAACAGGAAAAGCGTGGAAATGCTCTATTCAAAACCCCCGAAGGACTGCTTAGCAAGGCAAAGCGCGAAGGGCCTTATGAGCTTCCTGGAAAGGCGAAGCGAGAGAGGCCTTACGAACTGCCCGCCAAGCGAGAGGGCCCTTATGAGCTGCCAGGAAAGGCAAAGCGAGAAGGTCCCTATGAGCTTCCGGCCAAATCCAAGCGCGAAGGTCCCTATGAGTTACCTGGAAAGGTCAAACGTGAGGGTCCATACGAGTTGCCCGGCAAGGCAAAGCGTGAAGGTCCCCACGAACTTCCTGGAAAAGCAAAACGTGAGGGTCCGTATGAATTGCCTGGCAAAGCTAAGCGCGAAGGCCCTTATGAACTACCAGGGAAAGTGAAGAGGGAGGGACCCTACGAGCTACCAGGCAAAGCGAAGAGAGAGGGACCATATGAATTGCCCGGCAAGGCAAAGCGCGAAGGTCCCTACGAACTTCCTCGAAAAGCAAAGCGTGAGGGTCCGTATGAATTGCCTGGCAAGGCGAAGCGCGAGGGCCCTTATGAGCTTCCAGGTAAGCGTGAGGGACCCTAAGAGCTTCCTGCTTAATTGCCAGGAAGAGTCGGCGTATTTTTCTTTCGGTGAGCGGCCTCTGATCCTTAGATATTACCATTTGTCGCTGTTTAAGGAGGAAGATTGTTGTGGTCAGCGCATGGAATTTAGCCACGGAGTCGGGTGCGCAAATTCTTTAGAGTACTAGTTGTGATTCATTGCAATGCTTGTTTCTTCAAACTTCAGCAAAAGCAAAACCCAGGTGCAAATAATTGTATCCAAATATTATCTAACTCCCCTCTCTCCTAGTCCCTTTCGATTCGCTTGTTTGTCGACCTCATTACCCCAATTATTGTTATGTCAAGGAGCGAGTAAGTTCCTGGAAGTAGATTGTTCTTAGTTTGACTACAGTCACCTCAGCAATGTGTTCCCACTAGTGTGTCCATAATCGCGCGCCAGTGATTCGCACCGCAAGTCAGCACGGAGCCGCATTGTTTGCATGGACTTGGCACTGAAACACAGCAGGCTTGGAGGATTTGGTGAAGTAAGCTACACGGCGCATCCCCCTTAGCTATGGGCTATTCCCCCTCATTATGGGAAGAATATTTGCCCAAAGATGGAATTGATCAGGTACGATTGAAACGAGTTGCGTAATAAGATACTGCGTTGTGCTGATATCTAATTTGCTTTGGCTAAATGATTGCGCATACGTGTGGACTCTGTGCGTCTCTGGAGCCTTTATTTATTCCATTTGATTTCTCATACATTCAAGCAATAGTAATCTTGCCGTGCAAGTTTATTTACAAAATGTTTGGAACCTTGAGGTATAACGATATAACCCAGCAAAATGACCATATTGTACTTTCTAGTGCAGATGGGGGCGAGGCTCGCGGCCATACCAGCACTGCTTGCAACGCCTGTCGTGCACGTAAAGTGAGTCTGGGATAAACATATGAGTGCTACAAACGGTACTGATATACTTTAGCTCAAATGCACCGGTGACCGAAATGGCTGTTCTAGGTGTAAGGAAGGGTCTAGAAAATGCGTTTATCGAACAAAGCAGTCTCCCCGCCCAGGCACTTCTGGGGGCGATATGGTTAGCTCTCAGAATATGAGCTACCAAACTATGTTAGCTTCAGAAGCAGACATACTGTGCGGAGACCGAAGTAATTCAGAGCCACTTTACTGTTGGAATGCTGGGTGGGAGTTGTCAGAGGGTGCCTCGCCGCCATTGGCGCCCTCACTTTCATCGGCGATTAGCCCAAGAGTCGAATGCACGATAAACCCAGCACCGGTCTTGCATATGAGCCCAACTACGACATTTTCGGCAAACGACTTAAACAATCTTGAAGCGAGTGTGGATTCGAAGCTGGGAGAACTGCTTGCTGGTATCGACTATAGCCCTGAGAATGACCAACAGTCCTGTTATGGGACAGGACAACGGAAGCGCGAGCGACAATGCAGCACCTCACACAGACCGAACTACTTTCAATCGACGGCTGTTTCTATAGACGGTTCCTCGAATTCCGAACGGTCTACCAATGAAAGGTTGTTGGGTATACTGACTTGTCCTGAAGATGTTTTGGTGTTTGACAAGATGCTCAAAGATCCCAGCACTGCCGACCACGCTGTAGGCTGTGATTGCTCGACAGCCTTGAACCGGTCGCTGTCACAGGCTGGCGATCATCTTCATCAAAATAGTACAGGCAGAGATGGGGTTTCCAGTCCTCCCATTGACTATCTCCTTATTTGTTTGGACTCTGGCCTGAGAGCTTGCGAAGAGACATTGCAATGCTACAATTGCAATGGGACAGTAGGAGACGGTTATCTCATTACCACTGTTGTTCACCATCTTGGTGGAATCGCGAGACAACTGGCAGAGGCTTTGTGTCCAAAAAGGGCGTGTCAAAATGAATACTGTCTTCGAGATCATGGTGGAGCTAAAGAATATGATCACCTGGATCAGTCATTGGAAGACTTCAACGTTTGGGCTGCGAATCTGCAGCAACATGACTGCCATTCGGATTCCATCATCATTCAGGAGCAAGTCTCGGTCGGAAGCTATACGGTGAAAAACTCACAAAGCAAAGTGCGCTTTGTATGCAGCGCGGTTCTGGAACTCTTTTCGCGAATGCGCGAACTCTTGGGCCGTGTAAAACACAAGGCCTGCCATGACCGGACAGCATGGAACGTTGTCGCCGACTCCGAGTATTAAGTGGTTCAAGCTCTCTCACTGATACGAGAAAGAATAGTGTGATAATTTCAAATGTTAAATAAAACGTGGTACAAATTGCTCGGTTCTTAACAAAAGAGATCATTTATACATGCCTGTTTTCTTGCACTGTTTGGTATAAGATGCAAGCCTCATAAATCTTGGGTGTACTTTCTAAGAAATGCAACCGTTTCTATGTACAATTGCAACTGATTTTCACCTCTGTTAATCTACTGGTTCTCAGCCAATCTTCCCGATATCGGTTGCGCCCCAGGCTAAAGTAATAAACGATACGGCGAAGTACGCACCCTTGTACACGGTTGTCCCATGGTGACGCTCCCACCCCCGCAAAGCAACCCCCCACGTTGCATTACCCCCAAACTCGGATCCTGGGGTAAGCTCAATAAGAGCCTGCCCGCCTCGAACTTGCATATCCGTCTTTGGTCCGTACTTCACGGAAACGGTCACCTAAAAAAAAAAACTTGGCTGTAACAATGGGCTACGAACAAGGCGTAGAAGTTGCGGATCATTTGGCTTCGCGTGTGGAAGAGACGCACACCGGAGAATTTGGTACGAAGCGAGATCTCGTAAGTTGAACGAGCCTTGGTTCCATTGGGAGAAAGACTAACGATCGGTTGAAGAAACCTCGTCATGTATCCATGATTGCCATTGCTGGCACGATTGGCACTGGTCTCTTTCTTGGGTCCGGTGCTTCTCTCGTCAATGGTGGCCCTGTCGGATTCTTCCTGGGCTACACCATTATCGGATGCTTTGTTGGCATGATGATGTATTGCCTGGGAGAAATGTAAGTTTTTGAAGCACCACGAGGCATTGAGTGACCGTCATTTCTCATGACCACTGCAGGACAGTTTACGCGCCAAATATCGGGGGATTCATTGAAATGGGCAACAAGTACATCTCACCCGAGGCGGGTTTTGCAATGGGCATCAACTACATCCTTCAGACTGGCCTTGCGGTTCCTACCGAAATTGCAGCCATTTCTGTCATGATATCGTTTTGGGATCACCTTAACAGCCACCTACCGGCATACATCTCGTGCTTTCTAATCATCGCCATTGCTATCAATTTGGCTGGCGTCAAATACTTTGGCGAAGTCGAATTCAGCTTCGCATGCATAAAGGTAGCGATGCTCGTCGGACTGATATTATTTGGCCTCATCGCTAATGTAGGCGGCATTGACGGGGTTTACACTGGGGGCAAATTTTGGCGAGAGGAACCATTCAACAATACTTACAAAAATCTCACTCCAGTTAGGCTTGCTAGATTTTTGGGGTTTTGGAAAGTGTTGACGCAAGCTGCATTTGCGTTTGGAGGCATTGAAGGCATTAGCGTCCTCGCTGGTGAGGCGCACAACCCGCGCAAAACGATGAAAACCGCCGTGAAAACGGTATTCTATCGCATAGGTAAGACTCCGTAAGCTACTTCATTTTCTTAAAACTGGTGGCTGACATCAAAAGTTGGATTGTATATTCTGACCGTGCTGATGATTTCACTGAATGTCAGTCAGCACTCACACATGCTACTGGACGCAGTTTCCAAGGGCGGTTCGACTGCAGCCTCTTCACCATTTGTGGTGATCTGCAAACAGACAGGGGTTGCAGTATTGCCCAGTGTCATCAATGCTGTTGTGAGTATTATGATCTCCATAAAAGAGTTTTTTATCTAATTGAATAGGTCATGACATCAGCGTTGTCGTCCTGCAATGAGAACTGCTTTGCGGTTTCTCGAACACTGATGGCATTGGCTAAACAAGGTGAGATATCTGCATTTTTTTTTAGTTTTAAACGCTAATGGGAATCAAAAGACTCAATGCCAAAATTGTTTTTGAAGACGAACCGTCTTGGTACGCCGTACTGGGGTGTCGTAGTATCCTTCTGCTTCGGGCTGCTGGCTTTTTTATCCACATCGTCAGGTTCAGACCAAGTGTTTATATGGCTATCAAATCTTTCTGGTAAGCATCAGTTTGCAAATGGGATTGTTCAACTGCTCAAGGCTAACCCTTCATCCAGCTCTGAGCAGCTTGATTTCTTGGATTAGCATCTGCGTCTGTTTCATCCGATTTGCGAAAGCCCTTGAAATGCAAGGTATAAGCCGCGCGAAGCTTGATTTACGTTCGTGGTTCCAGCCGTACATGGCATGGATGTGCATTATCACATTCACCATAATACTTGTCTTCAATGGATTTGAGGCTTTCTTGCACACTTTCTCAGTGTCAGGCTTCCTCGCAAGCTACATCACGGTTCCCGTGATTATTGGGTCGTTTTGTATGTTCAAAGCATATTTGGCAAGATGTGGAATGCCCCACGGCTTTACGGCGTTGGAAAATGTCTATCTGGGCGGTGGGCCTCCAGGTGCATTGATTGGTACAAAGTACGCAGTGTAATGAAAGCCGCTTCGCCTCCTGGCCGTGAGAAAATGAAACGAATACCCTCCGCTGTATCCCTCAGAAATGTTTCGCGTTTCTTTGAAGTAGGGAAATTCCAAAATGTGTGTGGGAACTCTTAACTCTGCTGCTCTTCTAATATGCATACGGCCGTTGGCGATTCGCCGCTGTTCGCTCAGGCAATGGCCCTTCCGGGATGTCGATCTGGCCAGGCTGCAGGAAGTATGCTAAATCGCCCACTTCGCCGTCTACTTGCAACAGTGACCAGCCATCCCCTAACCATCCCATGCGATTGACCTCTTTACCCCCCTCTTCTTCACCTTCGTACACGTAGTCCCAGTCTTCCCATCGAGGAGACCGGAAAGCCTCCATTGCGTGCAAAGCACTGCCCGGCCATAAAACTGTTACACGGTTGTTCTTCCGGTACCAGGTGTTGCAACTGTCCATGTAAACTGTTTTCTTAAAGTAGTTGTCCATGTATTGGACAAAATCTTGTACGCGGCGCTGCTTGACTTCCATCTTTTTGATGCTATCTTTCTGCATCTTCCGGATGGATCTGATTATGTAGTCCCCAGCGGCTTCCAGAATTGTTGTCAGTGGTCCTGTGCCGATGCCCCCGTTTGGACCGAACATCATGAAGAAATTCGGAAATCCATTGGTTGCGATAGAAAGATATGTCTCAGGAAAGTCTGCGAACCTCTCTTGCAGAGTTTGGCCGTTCACACCAGCGACAGGGAATGGCGGCGCTGTGGCAGCATCAAAGCCAGTGGCACACACCAGAATGTCAAACTCCAGCTTGCGGCCATCCACAAGCTCCAGGCCAGTTTCATGAGCTCGGGCGATGTGTGTATTCACGAAATCCACATTCTCTGAAACGAGAGCTTCCAAGTACCCTGGCCCGGGAGTGAGTCTTCTGCAGCCCACGCTGAAGTCGGGCAAAATACTTTCCAGGATCTCCGGTTTGCTTGCTAATTTCTCCGTCATCATGGACTTAAACCCTTCGCGTACGGTTTTCTGCAGTGGCGACCCTTGGAGGGTAAGAGAGTGAATCGAGTTTGCATCGCGTTCTAAGATTGTGCGGAACTTCAAGTAATGCTCTGGGTCTTTCTCGAATCGTTCTCGCTGTTCCGGCGAAACTGAATAGTGAGCTTGGGTTTCATTTTTTATCTCTGTTGAAAATCGAAGGGAACTTACAGCTGTAACTATCCAACTCGAGATCTTTCATGACGGTATCAGCGAATGGCCGGGCTATCCAAGTCTTGCTTCTCACAAAGCAAGTGAGATGAATGTCTTTGAGCTTCTGCAGTGCTGGCACAATTTGAATTGAGCTGCTCCCAGAACCAATGACGCCAACTCGTTTTCCCTCAAACTTTTGGCTAAAATCGGTTAGTAAGATAGCATTTGAGGCAGTTCAAAAACTCACGTCGTATCCCAATTTGCAGAATGCATGGCAGGGATTTTGAGTTGATCAAAATGTTCGATATCTGGCCACTTGATCGTATTGAGCAACCCCTTTGCGTTGATGACAACATCAGCTTCATCTGAGAATATACGCCCTGTCTCCAAATTTTGAATTTGTAACTGCCTAGATACATATTAGCGATCATCAATTCATGTTGACTTGCCTGTACTCTACCATTTCGAAGCCTCGTTCTGCCACTCTGCAGACTTCACCTCGTGAGACAGCTTGACAAATCGATGGACAGAGAACTTTTCCGCAACTCCTTGTAAGTATGCCAATATCTCTTGTGCCGGTGCATATATCCTTGACCAATGTGGATTTGGGGCAAAAGTATATTGGTAGGAGTGCGCTTGGTTCAGGTTAGCAGTGGCATGCGAAAGCAGTTTCATAAGAGCTTGACACACAAGGAATATCGCAGGCGCAGCCTGGGTATCTGAAAATATCAGCACACGTAAGAAGAAGCGGTAAAGATGTATATCGATTGACAGAACCAACAGTAACATACCGATTTTCGAACCATGTGCCTCCAACACCAGCATTCTTGTCATAAATGCACAGGTCAATGTTTCGTAATCTTTGGGGAATACGGACACCGCAGTAAATCCCAGAGAATCCAGCGCCAATGACTACCACTCTCATTGGTCTCAAATTCTCAATTGGGTGGTTGTATAATCCCGCTGGCAGCGTGTCTTGGCTGGGTGATGCTGGTGCATCGTTTGTCGCCTCCCCACCATTCATGATTAGCAAAAGTCAACGAAGACAGGGAAAATAGAACTACTGTTGTATGCCAATGTCGAATATTTGGTACGCGCAAGAGTGATACATATACTACAAAATTCAGCGCAGTTGAGGTCTCGGATCGTTCACCGGCTGGGGTTGACGGGTACGTCCTGAAATACGGCGGAGACGACCTGGCTCTCGGGCCTGCACCATCGGCGTAGTTCCCGGCACCAGCCTCTGCACCTACACGTGACACTTTTACAACATTTCAGCCGCTAGGAAGCAATCATTTAGCGGCTTTATTGTCTTGGTCCGGGAGCCGAACATTGCCTTTTTGGAGCGGATGATGTCGAATTACAACGGGCCGGGGCGACAACCAGGTTGGGGGTCAAGTCAAATTGTTTGGCGAAGCAAATGCTCATTCGTAAATCGCTCTTCATGAGGATTCGGCCAAAGTCCTTGTAACTAAATAACGGAGGTCAAGCCTATGCGGGATGTTTTATTACCAATGAACTAGAGTGGCTCGTCTATCAACGGAAACAGTGACATGTCATTCTTAGATAGCAAATCATCAAAATCCAGCAGTGACTCTACATCTTGCAAGTCACTGTGGTACAAACTCTGGCCCAGCTCCAAATTCGCAGCAAGTATTCCATCCACAGTAACTGTTGAATCCTGGAGGATGGTGTTGTGGCAGTCTGCCGAAGTCGCGGATATAAAGCAAGCGCTTTGTGTCGGGCCCTCAGCACTGGGCCGAGGCGCTTCGATAGCACTGCATGAATCTATTGTTGATCCAACATCTCCAAATAAACTCCTCACGTGCCGATCCGAACTCTCAAGCAAGACAATGGCTCGTTTTTGAACGTAAAGTGCGACGGCTTCTTTCATCAGGTAGCATATCTCAGCACAGCGTGCCGCCTGTGGATTCCGCGACTTGAGGTGATCGAGGACAGATATTGCAGTGTCAAGCGAATTCCCGATTGGCCAGCCCCTTTGATCATAATCCCCCAGGTATGCATGGCCAAGGCATAGAGCGGAAATGAAGACACTGTTGATGATGAGGGGCTGTCGTTTGGGCATCGAGACATCAAAGGCGATATCAGTAGCTAGGTCAATGCCTTTCATTGCTGAATCAACGCAAGCATCGGCAAACGTGGTAATTTCGCTGGGCAATGATCTTGCATCCCGCTTCACGGTCGGAGCGGCCTTAGCCCAACAGCACACGTAGAAGGTAAGGAACGGCCGTGAAAGTAGAATTATGGAATAGTAAAAGGCCATTGTGACAATTCGTGAGCCGACTTTCTGGGGACCCTCAGCCATCCCTGGCTCTAATTTGGAGAGACGATCAACCTTCAACATGGACGGTAGTGTTGACGTCCACTCGCGATGCTGCTGCGATATACTGTTTGCAAGGTCAAGCGACACTGACTTCTTCGAGTAGACCTCAACTAAGATGCGTTCGAATATTAGACAGACTCGGAAAATGGCAGAAGCTACCTGAAATTGAACCGATGTCTCCCCATTTTGTCCGAACGATTCCAGCCTTGACCATGGAATATTGCAATCAGCTTCCGAAGTAGCTGGTGGTCGACCCATGGATGAGCTCAGGAATAAATCACAAACGCGGAGAGACTTCCAAGCACGCTCTCTAGCAATTCCAGTTTCGTACACGAACGCGCTATTTGTTTCGTGGCGATGGATTCCCAGGGCATAAGCTGACCTGGCGGCAATTCCCAAGTTTGTAAACGCGCCGTTACGTCGACACGAAGCAATCATATAATACGTGATGAGACAGAATGCTTGTACTGTTGCTAAGCTGGGATCGTCAAGGAGGCGTACAAATGACAGCTGCCGTCCAAAATTGAAGTATCGCTCCGCGATATGGTCTTGATAAGCATCAGATGCACTGGCAAAGGCACCAATCGCCAATGCAAGATAAATCACTGGAGATTCAATTCTGTTGCGTCGATTTGGATCCGCAACCCAGGCTGTCATTTTGTCCTCGAGCCAGGAACCGTCGAACAAGTCAAGGACGCCACTTACAGCGAGCTCAAATTGACGGGCGAGATGCAGACATGTTGCTAGCTCTGGCTGCGTTTCGGGCTCGCAGTGGGATCCAATTTCGCCTTGAATCTCTTGCTCGATTATTTGATGACGGAAAGGGTCAATTGTAAAGCTGCTTGGCCCAATTGCATCTGAGAACCCACGGCGGACAACTTGCAGGTACGACAGTGAAGCAGATTCTCCGATATGAACTATTGGGTCAGCGCTAAGCCCACAACAAGCCATGGGTAGAAGAGTTATTCCATACAGAATTTGCCTCTGTCGTCGCGCAGCATGCGTGTTTGCTTCGGGACGGGAGCAGAATTCATTGAATTCATTGAATTCATTGATGAAGCCAAAGCCGCAAGCTCTGGCTCTGGAAGTAATGTATTTTCGCTCCCATTTTGACTCAGCTCGCTAATGGAAGGTCTCCGCGTTGAAATAGCAGAGACTTGAGGCTCCTTGCATTTTTGCAAAGTAGGACTGTACCTGCATGAAGCATCTTTGGCGCGGCTCTTACAATGCGCACAGGGCTGCCTGCCGTCACATTTTTCCTTCCTGCGTCGACATGTATCACAGGCACGAGACACCCTTTTGCGATCCGCCAGACTAACTCTGAGACGTGGCATTATGAAGTTTAATTCCCGATTGCAAAAACGATAAAAGGCAGTTTTCTATGGTGTCCTTTCATACAATCTCTCTCTTAATTGCTGGCGTCATGCGGGGAGCTCCAGGCTAGCACTCGTGGTGGAGAGAACCCCGGAGCGTGGTGGGACATTTGCCGATGGCTCAATCGCATGCAGATGATTGGCAACGTTGTATTTCACAAAATATGTGGCAAATGGAATAAAGTATAGTTTAAATGTAATTTGCTATTTGATACCTTGAGGATATATCACTGCCTTGATCACCTTGCCAGCTGCCACATCCTCCAAAGCCTCTTTGGCATTTCCCAACTCGTATTTATGAGTGACGCTTGCTTCGAAGGGGAAACTCTGGTAATTGGCCTCGATGAGCTTGATAGCACGATAGTAGCTTGATGGAGAACAATAAGTTGATCCGATGATCTTCAATGCCTTTCTCACAAGGTCAAACGGCGACAACCGCACTTTCGTAGAGCCTGCCCAAGTTCCAACCAACAGATACTTACCACGACTATGCAGCAAATCAATTCCCTCTTCAAAGGCATTGGCGTTGCCACTACACTCAATGACAAGGCCTACACCGCGATCTCCAACGATACGGTTGATATGTTGTCTTCGCAGATCCGGTGTGTTAAGCTCCTTTCGACTCATATCTACCAGCTCGGTGGCACCATATCCTTGTGCGCTTTTCAACCTCGACTGGTTACCCTCGATGCACACAATGTGCCTCGCTCCGGCCAGCTTCGACAACATAATAGCGGCGAGACCAACTGGGCCAGCTCCTTGCACTACAATACTGCTGTCTGGCTCAATGCCGCCCAGATTATCGGTCGCTTGTAGCATTGTAGGCAATGCACATCCCAGGGCGATATATGCGTCAAGCGGAACTGAAGTGTTCACTTTGTAGAATGCGTTGTTGCGTAAAAGTGTCGCCACTTGTGTATATGAGGCCCAAACTTGTGAATTGCTCGCCGGTGACCAAAATGTGCCGTTGTCGCATGCTGTCAAGTCTTGTTTAACTGTGCAATCGTAGCAGCTATGGCATGGTCTGATAGGATTCCAGTACACCACATCTCCGATTGAGATCGGACTGCCAGCGTGATCGGTCAAGACGCCAGCTCCAATCTCAACAATCTGACCAAGTCCTTCATGTCCAAGAACGACAGGTTCAGGGATTCGGATATCTCCCCTCAGTAAGTGAGGATCTGTACCACAAACGCCGGCGCGTAACACAGCGATATTTATGCATCCGGCTGATGGTAATGGAACATCGCGATTTTGCAGAAACAGCGCGCCATTATTCAGAACAACAGCAGCGGAGTTGAGCTCTCGCATCTTGAATGAGTTGCCTAAAGATTGTAAATTATTACAGGACGGCTGCTGCTGAGAGTCAAATGATCATATTTGGCTGGAACTGACGTTACTGACTCGGGAGTAATAGAACTCGGCCCGGTGTCTAGGGGGCTTTTCGGGAATCGCCCCAATGCATCGGATCATGCACCAACTTACACGTCAAGCCTTACCCCACGTTTTAGATCCCCAATATCTGGGGTATAAGATCTCATTTTCGCCAAAGCATTAATATATAACGGAACAACAGCCTGTACCTTTCAACTGGAAAAAATTGTTTCATATCGTTATCATGTCCTTCAACGGGCTTAAAGTCCCTTCTGCTCGTGGTCAGGCTAAAGCCGGAGAGCCTCTGGTTCTCCCACCAGGCATTGCTTCTGCCACATTTGCAAGGTTCCTTGAGAAGACGCGACAAATTTGTGGAGGAGAGAATGTCACCGTTGTTGAAAAGCAAGAAGACCTGGTGGACGGAACCTACAAGGAGCCAAACAAGACCCATGATATGCATCATATCCTGGACCAAGATTATTTCGTCTGCTCGGCCACTGTGGCACCACGAAATGTACCACAAGTACAGGAAATGGTCAAGCTCTGCAACGAATTTGAGGTTCCAGTATGGCCATTCTCTATCGGGCGCAACACTGGCTACGGAGGAGCAGCTCCGAGAGTGCCCGGTAGCATTTGTTTGGACATGGGCCGACACATGAACCGCATTCTGGAAGTGAACACCGAGGACGCATATGCCCTTGTTGAGCCTGGAGTGACCTATGCAGATTTACATGCTTACCTAGAGGAGCACAATTTGCGTGACAAAGTCTGGATGGATGTGCGTAATGTACACATTCTCATACATGGTTGGACAAAAGCTCACTTCACACAGGTTCCTGATCTTGGCGGTGGATCAGTGCTCGGCAACGCCATCGAAAGAGGCGTTGGTTATACGCCATACGGAGGTAGGTGTCGAGTCTTATAGTAAGGCACTCCGGCTGACCATTAGATCATTTTATGATGCATTCTGGACTGGAGGTTGTTTTACCAAACGGTGAACTCGTTCGAACAGGTATGGGAGCCATGCCAGATCCAAGCCGTGGCTCAACGCAGGGCCTCAGTCCAGACCAGCACCCTCCAAATCGTGCTTGGCAACTATTCAACTACGGCTTCGGTCCCTATAATGATGGAATATTTACCCAGAGTAGCTTGGGAATCACCACTAAAATGGGTATCTGGCTCATGCCAAATCCAGGTGGTTACCAAGCCTACATGATCACAATTCCTACTGACAAGGATCTACACACGGCGATAGAGATCATTCGCCCCCTGCGCACTGTAAGTCTGTCAAAATTCATCATTCTACGATATAGCGGTTTAACTTGAATAGCAAATGGTGCTTCAGAATGTTCCAACCTTAAGATCAATCCTGATGGATGCGGCGGTTGCCAACCCGCGCAGCCATTATTTGAAAGAGCCTCGCGCATTTACAGAAGACGAGCTCGACAAGATCTGTCAAGACCTGGATCTTGGTCGCTGGAATTTTTATGGCGCGCTCTACGGTCCTGAACCCGTGCGAAACGTGCTCTGGAGCGTCATCAAGAGCGCCTTCTCTTCGATTCCAGGAGCAAAATTCTACTTCCCGGAAGATCGTAAAGAGCCACATTCTGTGTTGGTGACGCGGGCAAAAACCCTCCAGGGCATCCCATCCTACGATGAATTGAGATGGGTAAACTGGATGCCTAATGGGTCACACTTATTCTTCTCGCCTATTGCAAAGGTTTCGGGAGACGACGCCATGCTGCAATACGAAGTCACTCGGCGTCGATGCGAGGAGGCTGGCATTGACTTTATTGGCGACTTTGTTATCGGTATGAGAGAAATGCGTATGTATGAAATGCTGCATAGGATGTAAATATTGGCTAATCATACCAGATCACATTGTCTGCATTACGTTTGACCGCGGCGACCCCGATTCCAAGCGTCGCGCCCACTGGCTTATTGAAACCCTCATTCAAGATTGTGCCGCCCATGGATGGGGAGAATACAGAACTCATTTAGCAGTTATGGATCAAATCGCTGCTACCTATAACTTCAACGACAATGCATTGATGAAATTGAACGAGCAGATCAAGAATGCATTGGATCCAAAGGGTATTTTAGCGCCTGGCAAGAATGGAATTTGGCCCAGGTCATACGACAAGAACGCGTGGAAGATTTCTGCTGGCACCCTGCCAAGTAAAATGTGAAAAAGAAAAAAAAATGTCAATTTAGTTATTGTGATATCTTTTATTAAGAAACCAGTCTGTCGCTTTCTTCCTTCACGTCATCATAAACCTTCATCTCTTTAATTCGATTGCCAGCGAGATATTACCTACGACACACCTTGTCGTGCTGTACTGAAGCAGCGGGCAAAAGAATTTACTGCGGGAACAACAAAGTTTATTTCTGTCATGACAACTTGATACCACCAAACACCCATCCCAGCACCTTGTTGAGGCATACTGATCCCTCCCCAAATGGCTACATACTGGCGTTAATGTTGGCTCTTATCACCTCCCCAAGTATCGCAAGTGCCCTTGCCTGGTGCATGTGGATGCTTCGAGGTCTTCGTAACATCCGGACCAGGCTGTGGAAAGTCCACATCTGTTCCCTCGAAAGTACAGATACCATTGCCCACATTGGCAACAAATGCAGCGGGCCTGCTGGATAGAGGCGTGTTGCTATTGGCTTGCTTTCCACCTGTCACTGTAACGACTGCGCAATTCATGTACATCTCTCTGTTGCCTTCGTTGTTGAACCAAGTCCAGCCAAAAACCACGTCTCCATTTGGCACATCCGATGGAAGGTCGAATTGGTAAGAAGAGTCTCCCATCACAGGACAGTTACCAATGTAAGAATGGAGAACTTTCCAAGTGCTTCCATGATCAAGAGATACTGAGGCTTGACAGCTACCACCGTTGTGAGGAGTGTGGCCAGTGATGGTAAAATTGTAACTGCCACCAGCAGTCCACTTAGCCACAGATCTGCCCTTGGGTTTGCCGATGAGGCCCAAGTAGCCTTTGCAAGGAAAATTGCTACCATCTGAGTCCAATGGTGAAGTCATGTCATAGTCGATATCGTCGCCAGTGTAGGGATTGAAGCTTGAGCGAAATGGCGGAGGATACTTCATTTCCATGTGGCATGTTGCCAAAGTGGCTGAGCTGATGATGAATGCAAACGACGAGATCTTCATAGTGAAGATGTGAATGAAACTAAGAATAATGTGATGATTTGAGTAAATTTCTTTTGATGAAGACTTTCTTAAAACGCATTCGCTTCAACAGAATTTCATCCGTATTTATGTTCTTTACGCTGTTCCTCCATGGTCTTAACATCAAGCACGTCGAGTAACATTCCTCAGGGAAGACTTTCGTAACGTCGCCATCGCAACGTATTGCCTGCTACTGCTTCTTCCCCCACGATTAATTTATTTTCGTGGTGATGATGATGTGCAAAGGTGGCAGCGATCAGCAGGCATTCATCGAAAGCACAACTAACACCGTGGCGTATTGAAAAGGCGCACTGGTGTATGTAGACACCAGCATCTATGTAGATGAGAAATCACCTCAAAAGCCTCAGCAACAACGATGTTTCCCTCTACCAGTCCTTGATATCGATTGAGGCGCCCTCGTTCCTGTGCACGATATCTTTCACTTGGAACCGGGTTGTGTAAGCAAAGTAGCCAAAGCTTGGCCATGCAGCCAACCAGTCGGCAGTTGGGGTGCCACGCGAAATCAGCCAGAAAGTTAATGCCATTTGACCCAGTCATGCCCCCACGCAATATGCAAGTCTACGGCCGCCAGCCACATGCCCATAAGCAGTAACGTAGCGTCCTCGTGCTTAACTGGCGGTGGCACGATGCACGGGGACGGCTTAGAATCATTTTAGGAAGCTGGTAAAGACGAGGGACCGAGGACTTAAGTAAGGGCCCCGATACCTTCTTATTTGAGATGTTATTAAGGTCGCGAGATTACCATGGCAGCAAAAAGCCACGCTAGCAAATTGGCGGAGAATTATGCGGTGGGGGAAGGGCGGTCTCGTACGAAACACAACAGCAGCTTTAAGGGATGTTTCGGCGATCACCTTTTTTTGCTCTGTGTTGTCCAAAGGATTGATCGCCAATCTAGCGCACATCGGATCTACATATCCAACTGTGGCCTCAAGATGGCTGTAAAGCCCATTGTCTCAATAAGATGAGGGCGTCCAGCAGTTACCCTTGGTGCTCGGACATTTATTGACGAAGTCTAGCCCCCAACACATTGTTTTTCCTTCTTGTAATAAAAAGGCACCAGGTCTTGGCACATCCACCAAGATTACCCCTGCTAGTTGCGCCCTTTCAAGGGACGCTATTTGGCGGAGGACTCCAGTGTCAGAGACACAAAGTCTCATCACGAATTCTGTTGTTTAGAGCCTCTTATTACCTGCAAGACACCGCGTTTGTAGTGCCCTAGGACGGGTATTAAGATGCTCAAAGGGGCTGTAACTTAATCTGATTTGACTCCAAATCGTGCAGCAGATGACTCGAGTCACGCCCTGCAAGGTGAGCAGATCTCTGTGCGCGAAGTGCGACAGAAGACGGGGTGGCAGCGATGAGCTTCTTCGGTCGCTTACAGTACAAGTAAGTCAGCCGACACGCCATTGCTTTTGTCTAACCACCACACCGGCCTATCCACCTTCCGGAGAAGGCCTCGTTGAGCCATTCGAGCATCCGTTAGCGGGCCGCTAGAGAGCTTTCAGGGAAGAGCAGCCTCACACATGATGGGGTAGCATTGTCGATGTCAAACAATGTAAATGATGTTTCCACGTCTTGGTCTAAGATTTATAGACTGCCAATGCCCCCCCTCCCGCATACCTGAGACGGTACTGTATTTGCTTTGCGCAACCTCTCAGACCCCCAAAAACAATGAAGTCTGCTTTGGCATTGGTTTCGCTTCTCGCCTCCCTCGTGGTGGCCAGTCCTATTCAGCAAGCACAAGCTAGCGCCAGTGCCAGCGCCAGCGCTCACTCTAGCCCAGGTGGATCGACTTCCACGTCCACTTCGACTTCTACCAGTTCATCCAGCACTGATGATGGCCTGCCACGCCTGATTGTGTACTTCCAGACAACGCACGACTCTTCCGGACAACCTATCTCAATGCTGCCGTTGGTTCAAGAGAAAAACATTGCATTGACCCATTTAATTGTGTGCTCTCTGCATATCAATGAGAACTCAGAGGTGCACCTCAACGACTACCCTCCGTCCGATGCTCGCTTCCAGACACTATGGAACGAGACTGCCGTTCTCAAGCGCTCTGGGGTGCGCATTATGGGAATGGTCGGCGGTGCCGCCGCAGGATCCTTCACCACTCGCACCCTTGATGGCGACGATGCTACTTTCCAGAAATATTACGGCCAGCTCAAGGATATCATTCAGAAATTCGGCCTCGAGGGCATGGATTTGGATGTTGAGCAGAGCATGAGCCAGCAGGGAATTACCCGCCTCGTTCAGCAGTTGTACAACGACTTTGGCTCGGGCTTCATCATTACCCTTGCTCCTGTCTCTTCGGCACTTACTGGCGGTGCTAACTTGAGTGGATTCGATTACAAAACTCTGGAGAACTCACAGGGCTCCAAAATCAGCTTCTACAATGCCCAGTTTTACAGCGGATTTGGCAGTATGGCTAGCCCTTCAGACTACGAAGCCATCATCGACGACGGCTATCCCGCCAGCAAGATAGTCGCCGGCCAGTTGACTTCTCCCAACAACGGCTACGGATACATTCCATACAGCGAGCTCAACAACACGGTTATTACCCTCCGCGACAAATACGGACAGATCGGTGGTGTCATGGGTTGGGAATACTTCAACAGCTTACCTGGTGGCACCAACCGACCGTGGGAGTGGGCTCAAATCATGACTGAGATTCTGCGCCCCGACAGCGTACCGAAGCTCAAGG
This sequence comes from Simplicillium sp. C3G150-2, assembly GCA_022702485.1. Classification (NCBI taxonomy): domain Eukaryota; kingdom Fungi; phylum Ascomycota; class Sordariomycetes; order Hypocreales; family Cordycipitaceae; genus Simplicillium; species Simplicillium sp. C3G150-2. The sequence goes on along the minus strand of JAJIYY010000001.1, from coordinate 3,665,651 downwards.
TGTCTCACAGTGATGCCAAGAGACTGCAAAATGCTTACTCTCACAGCAGCGTTTCGCAGAGCTCTCCTCACAACGGCAAATACAAGGCCAACCATGTCGACTACATGGCTATGGTCAACGCTTAGGTGATGCTGCGCAACTGAGGAAGTTTACATGATGTACATATTTCACGTATACATAAGGGTAGATGAATCTCGTATATATGTTTCAACCAGCACAAATTGAACGAATACTGAATGGATTATGACCGGTTGATAGCCTGTTTTCTTTTCGTGGGTATCAATACCACTGTAATCTGATGCGGTGCCAAGCCTTGGTCGCAGCGACTGATTCGTGGAGTATTCTCGCAATCCAGTTTATGGAGTAAGCTAAAAGACGGGCCTAGCCCGCTGCGAGGGTTTTCCGTGTAACATTGTATTGCCGAACACAACTCAAGGGAGCTGTCAAGCTGGAAAGGTTGTGAATGAAGTTGTTAAGTGCCTTAGCTGAGGTTGTTCTGCAGCCCATCGGAGTTATTGACGACTGCTCAAATGAGGTATGATCTGCTGTAGGGCTTGACAGGTCCGATGCCAACCGCTGCATGATGACCTGCAGCCTTCCCGTTGAGTGGCAACCCAGCACCATCTCCAGTGGAGAACTCCAGAGCTTTTCGCGCTTTTAGGGCTTGCACAAAACATGGTGTGCCACCTCGTGAGCGATTACAGGGCTGCTTTCCAGAGCAAGTGCGCGCCGTACAGAAGAGCAATTGGAAGTCGTCATAAAAGACTCGCTCCCACCCTTTGAATCATTCTTCAATAGAGAATTGGCAATTGAATCGATTAAAATAAATCGCTCACTTGATCAGAAAATGGCAACCTGTCATCTACGTCAAGACGCCCTACTCACGCGATGCAGATGAAAGCTTTCCCCCTCGTTGCGCCCGCAACCGCTGTTCTGGTGCCGACTGTGGGCACTATGGCGTCGGTAGTGACAGCATTGGCTCCTGAACAGATCGTCCCGGCAATTATAAGGATCGCGAAAATTTCTGCAATTCTCTCGCCGGCCACGGCGACTGGTACAGAGGCTGTGAGAACGGAGGCAACCACAACAAGTGTCATTTCCAGTACAAGGGCCCCTGGCATGGATCGACAAACCTGCTACGACGCGTTCGAAAGCATCATCAACCAATGCTTCTCGCACCAAAACGGTGGCGGTCACCATTACGGCACTTGGTCCCTTAGCGGCCACTGATTTGCCATTGACAGATGCAGCGTTTAAACTTTTCGGGAAATGAACGCTTTGGAAGCAGTTGATATTGTAAATAGCAGGATAACGTGATATTTTCATTTTAGGTCCATCCATGCCAGAGTATCCACAGGCCATGCGTATTGCAAATTGGAGGTGTGAGCAGGTAGATAATCCTCTTCGGTTCTAGCGATGCAAAGGCACACATTTACATTTCAAGAAATGGTATAATTTAATCATCTGAATTATCTGCTAAACTCGTTGCTCATAAATATTGTAAAAGCCCAACGGCTGAATCGCCTTGGTAATACGTTGTCGTGCTTACACTACGACTCTCACCAGAACGCCTTCACCCCAACTCCTTCATCTCATTCTAAACGACTGACATCATGCATCCTGCAATAAAACCAGCACAAAATACACTACGTCCCAGCTTTGAGAATAATAGGAGCCTTCGATCCATATTATAAACTATTTTTGCTTGTCTGCGATTCGCAGGTTTCAGTACTGTTCATGTTGCGGCTGAATACCACGAGTTTCTGACTAACATAAGCCTGGCGATTCTTACTATATTGGGCAATATTACTACATCCGTGATGTAAGTCCGCTGCGTATGCGGCTCGCTTCAATATTGTATTAAATATTCAGGGGAATCCTGCCACTTTTCGGGTCGTTGCGCAATTGCTCTCAGAACTGAATTGATCCTTTAACATACCACCATCACATTTCGTCGAGCCAATTGAAGTCACAATGGCAGTCGCAACCCCAACCGTGTCTGTGCCAACCTGGCCGGTGCATACGTTTGTGACCGAGCCCGATATCCAGTTCGCAAAGATTGCATACAACAAGACAGCAGAGACCGCGCCAGGATATCTCTTTCTCACTCCTGGGCAGGCGAACACTGGTGTCATCATGACGGATGAGGGCGACCTCGTCTGGAGTGCACCGTACGACCAATTCGAAGCCTTCAGCTTTATCAACATGGCCAAGCAGACTTTGAATAACGAACCTGTCCTCGTTTACAATGACATTGTCTCTGGCAGCATTACCGAAGTCGTGGCATATGGCACCGTCGTCATCATCAACGAGAGTTACGAAGTCAAGCACAATGTCACACTAGCTGATCCCGAATTGGTTACACAATATCCTGGCGAATATGCCTCCGTCATCAATGATCATGAGGCTTATATAACACTTGACAACACATTACTCGTTGTTGCCTACAACGCCACGCCATGGGACTTGACTCCTGTCGGTGGTCCCAAGGACGGCTGGCTGCGCGATTGCTTATTGTACGAACTCGACATCAACACGAATGAAATTCTTTACCGCTGGCGTGCCTCGGACGAAATCCCTCCTACCAAGTCCCATGCTGCATTGGGTGGACCAGGTGGTGTATACGGCAATGGTACCAGCAAGGAACAATCATGGGACGCCTACCATATTAACAGTCTGCAAGACTATGAAGGCGGCTTCTTGGTGTCCATTCGCAACACTTTTATGGCCCTTTGGGTAGACAAGAAGACGGCCAAGATTGGTTGGATGCTGGAAGGCACTTCTGGTGGAGACTTCACGTTGGACTCCAAGGATCTCTTTTCATGGCAGCACGACGTTCGTATCGAGAAAGACAGCCCTACTGGACGACCAGTCCTTCACATGTTCAACAATCGCAATGGCCAACCTGGCGAGAAGACCCCATCCAATGGCCTTGTCCTGGACCTCGATCTTGAGAAGAAAACCGCCAAGACATTGAAAACATACACCGACCCCAAACACCCCATGTTTGCCTGGAACTCTGGATCCTTCCAATGGGTCAAGGACAGAACACATGCATTGCTGGGCTACGGCTCCGAATCTCGTGTTCATGAATTCGACGCCTCCGGCAAAATGATCTACGAAATGGTTTATGGCCTGCCCTATCTCGGATACAGTTATCGTGTGCTGCGAGATTCATGGACTGGAAAGCCCAAGACACAGCCCAAGGTCAAGGTCTGCAAGCAAGAGGACGGAAAGCTCCATGCTTACATGTCATGGAATGGTGCAACGGATGTCCATCATTGGGATGTTTTTGCTGGTGCTGGCAACCAGACTCACAGTCTCAAGAAAGCGATGACTGTGAAGAAGACGGGCTTCGAGACAAATGTCACATTACCAGCCGACACAAAATTCGTGCAAGTTGCAGCGCGTACTAAAGCCAATTGTAAGAACGCCAAGCGATCTTCAGTGGTGGGAGTCACGGCCTGCAAGTAATTCACTGTAAATATCTACCAATTAGACGTTTTATTATAGACGAACATACTATTTCAAAACTAAGATTATTCAACTGGTAATGACTGTATTGAAGTGCACGAGCGCGACATGATATTCCGCACAGAAATGTGACAGTGACCGACATTGTGTGAATTGTCGAATAGCCCGCCCACCTACTTTTTGCAGTTACTTGCCGTGGTCGTATACATATAGCCTGTATGACAATTATAGCAAGGACTGGCCGTAGGACAAACTGTCTGTGTCTTGGTGACAACACTTCTCGCCTGGTCGCAACCACAAGGTAGAGTCAAGATATCTGTAATTCGTCAGTAGAAGTTCACTAGATTCCACTTCGGGATAATTGCACCATCTCGAATGCAGAAGTCACCGCCGCAATCAAATCCACAGCCTCCAGCAGTTCCAGGGTACGTAGTATGGGTAACGGTTGGTACACACCACTTCTTCTTTGGCGGCCGGCATCCAGGTCCATCAGTTGTCGTCGTGGTTGGGACAGGGCCCGTCGTCACAGTTGGGTCCGAGATCGTAAGTTGATAAATGTAAGAAGTTCCGCAACCACTAGGGCACTTTCGAGCAGGGCAAGGGTACTCAACAGTGGCTGTGGGCAAAACACCGCCGGGGCAATTGCCTGGAGTCACGGTCGAGTAGGCAAGGCAAGCAAGCACATTACATGTGGTGCAGATTGGTGTTCTGGTTTCGGTGACGGTTTGACAAGTCTTTGTCTCGGGATTTCCCATGACCGCACTACAGCAAAATGTTAGCCAAAAAGCTATTTTGTTGGTGGAAAGGCGGCGAGGTGTACCTTGCGAGCGTCGCCAATAGCAAGACTTGAGTCTTCATGTTGCAATAAATGGTTATAAGATGCTGTTTGAAACAAATTATTCAAGTCGGATAGGCAGAGGGTTTACATTTCAAAATAGGGATACAGCGAAGATTAAGTACATGCTTCGGATAGTGTTTGCTTCTCAGCCCCGGTCTACATCACGGCAGCGCCAGATGGCCATTCCACCGCCAAGTATCAGCCCTACACTGGCAGTAACTTTAACTTTTCGTATTGATACAGATATGGACTAGTGCTGGCGCAACGAATGATATGATTTGCGATACTGAAAAGACAACTAATGCGCGGCGGCTGTTAGGCTGATCGAATCGCTGTCAAGAGTTGATTTAGGGGATTGCACATCATGGGGTCAAAGGCTAAGGAGTCTCATATGAATTTCTCGTATTCACCAGTTGGCCTGGCTTGGCTGGATCGCACCGGGGTAGAGTTGGCGCCAACACGACCAGTTGGTGTTTCAGCTGGAAGACGTGGTAGCCGTGATACGATGAACGCCAATGAGACATCATTGGGTGTAGGCGAGCCACTGACGTGAATTCCAAAAATAGAGCACCAGAATCCGGCGATTTCAATTCAAGGCTTTTGTTCTGGGGATCTCATTTGCTATTATTGCAGGTCGCCGTGGTCTGGACCAGAACTGATGAGCTCTGTTGCTACAAGCAACTGTGCCAGCGGCCTCGGCGACCGTGACTGGGGTGCACTTACAGTATTTGAGTCCGTAGTGTTGAACAACAGCAGTCCGAACGGCTAAATATTCTTAGTTGGGCAAACGCGGGCGGATTTTACCTAAATAGAATGGGTATCGCTCCACAAAGGCAGGGAGTTGCCATTACAGTTCAATTGCCAGCTTGGCCAGCGTCGCCAGGACTTGGTCGTGCGTGACCTGTTCGACAACGCAGCACATTCAGTGCTATTATGAATGAAACCAAGCATCACATATGATAACATCGAGACTCAATATGCCTTGTAAAATCCTTCGGACCGAAAAGTATTTTTTCTCATTTTTTTCCATAGCGATTCTGGTCATGACTTTGGCATCGGCTATTGGCCCCTAATATTTACCCTACAGCGGTCGGCCCTCAGTGGATGAGCCCCCGCGAAGGAGGCCCCAGGCACCCTCTGCCCCTCATTCACCCCGCCAAATGCAGTGCCTGCCGGCTATAGGTAGCTAGCGTGGGCTATTCGGCAACTCAAGCAAACCCCCACGTTCAATCGTCATTCTGAGGAATGCCATCTCGCACTTTATTAATGCTTCGACAGTCTCTGCAGCTACTGAAGCAATCATCCAAAAACACCAACAGTATTCGACTGAGAACACAGCAATTAGCCATGAAGCTCCTCTACCCAACATCAATCAAGCTCAACCTTGAGGAGCAACTCAAGGGCCAGCCCGTCACGGTCGTGCCATATGATCCTTCCAAGACGATCCCGGACGAGCACGCCGACGCTGATGCCATGGTAACATGGATGAACACACCCGAGAACCTCAAAGATGCCGTATCCCGCCTGACCAAGCTGCGATGGATTCAGTCTCTTGCCGCTGGCCCCAATGATGTCCTCAGCGCGGGGTTCGACAAGTCCAAAGTCACCGTCACCTCCGGCAGTGGCCTTCACAACTTGCCAGTCGCTGAGCACGCATTGGGATTGCTGCTTGCCGCAGCTCGCAGGTTCCATGAGATGCGAGACTACCAGGTCGAGAAGAAGTGGGCTGGCCATCTTCGAGGCGACCCTACCATTCCATCGTACATGTTCTCCACGCTTCGCAATGCCAACATCTTGATCTGGGGCTACGGTAACATCGCGAAGGCTTTGACACCGTACCTTACTGGTTTGGGCGCAAAGGTTAGGGGAATCGCTCGCAACGAGGGTGTAAGAGACGGAGTCGAGGTGTTCACGGAAGACAAATTGCCGACGCTGCTGCCTGAAACGGACGCCTTGGTGATGATCCTCCCCGGCAGTGAATCCACAAAACATGCTCTCAATGCCGAGAAACTCAAATACCTTCGAGAACATGCCTGGGTTATCAATGTTGGTCGCGGAACCTCTCTCGACGAGGAGGCCATTGTCAACTCCCTCACTAAAGGCGAGATCGGTGGTGCTGCCTTAGATGTTTTCGAGCAAGAGCCACTGCCTGCTTCAAGCCCTCTCTGGACTGCTCCAAACCTGATTTTGTCGCCCCATGCCGCCGGAAACCGACCCTTGGGATCAGAAATCTTAATTGAGGAGAACTTGAAGCACTTACTTGCGGGAGAGCCACTCAAGAACGTCATGTAGAATTTCTGGTAATTGCATGGCGACCGATTTACTTACTGTAGCTAGAAATTAGAAAAAAGCAATTTGTAAGAGAAGCTATCTCGTTAATAGAACCAAACATCAACCTTGATTCAATTGAGTAAAAAATGCAATGGCTTTCAATTTAAGAAAAGGCTGCTTCGAAAATACAAATAATAAGAATACTGCTAATAACTGAGACCAAGAACTCCTCTTCTAATTCAAGACCGGTTCTTTTTTGTTGCTTTGTGAATCTTTTCATTTAACCAGAACAAGACCATCCAAACATGTTGTTAGTGCCCAGAGATTGCCCGTCTTGGCATCGTTCATGGCCTTCATAACTTGCTTCCTCTCGGTCTCACTAGTCTCAAATCTAGTGGCCGCCAAGAACTTGTCATCGAGTTCATCCCAAGTCAGTGGGTTGCTACCCTCGCCCTTAGGCGATGTGACATCCGACACGAACTGCTGGCCATTGCTTACAATGGTGATGCGGCATAATGTCTCAGCTGGGAAGCGGGCGTCAAACTCAGGGTTGAGCCTCATATGAACTTTTTCTGCCAACGGGACAACACCTTCATGCTCAAGGGCCTCGTTGGTCACTGGCAGCAGTGTTTGGGGGCCTTGCAGAGCTACCAGCGCGAGACAGTATGGAATACTGTACTGAACATCAACCGTGTTTGCTGGATTGGTCTTATTTGCAATGCGCAAGGCACCGCTGTATGTTTCCACATCAATGCGGTCAATGTTTGCGACATTGATTGGGTAGCGTTCCAGCAATTGCAGCAGGGTGTCAAGGGGTGGGTGAACATGGCGGCAGCATGAGTACAGCTTGAAATAGGTGTTACAAATATGTTGCGAGGTACCCACAGACAGATCCTTTGAGAAAAGGTAGAAACGAGAGCTGTCAAGGATGTTGCGTGGTCCTGTGTGTCCAGCCTCCGCCAGAGCGAGACTGGTCAAGCCAGTGACGACGGACCAGGGTATGCCTTCCTTTACGGCATTTCCCTCAGGGCCGGGGGTACTGGGAGGCGCGCTTTGGAAAAGCTGATTGGGTGCACTCTCACCGGCAATTGCGAGGGCATGTTCCAAAATGTCTCTTGAGGTGCCTCTCAAAGCTGCCGCTGTGGCGGCCACAGCGTATGAGGCCCAGGTGCCAGTATTGCCATATGAGGTACGGGCGGAGGCGACCGTTACACCAACTTCGTAGCCAATGACAACGGATGTAATAATTTCTTCCAATGTCGCACCAGTCTCGTGCGCAATAGCAAATGCAGTGGGGATGATTGCCGCCCCAGGGTGGCCGCGAGCAAGGCGATTTCCATCGTCTAGATCCAAAGCGCAGGCTGCGGCGCTGTTGGCCCAGGCTGCACCAATGGCGGATGACGTTTTGCCAGAAAACCAAATAGGAACGCTGCCTGCAGCCATGGTGGTTTCCGCCAATGTTCTGACGGCTTTGGGACCAGCCTCATTCAGGCCAGAGATCAAGGCTCCAAGTAAATCATAAATGCATTTTGTTGCCGAAAGCCTGGCTGGCTCCGACGACGGCTGGCCTCGGGCATTGACCACATAGCCAGAAAGCTTTCTGACCACATTGTAGTCGCGAGGTCCGTACAGCTCGACAATGTCTTCTTTTGTGAAGTGATCCATTTCCATGCGTTTTAAATTGCGGCCGATTTTTTCGTAAGGTTCGTTGTTGAACCTTGATGCCATAACAATCAGGGAATCAGTAATCGGTGTTGGTTCCCCCGCCAAGCGACCAAATGCGCTTGTTGGGACGAGAACATCGGGAACATCCTGCCGAATGCCCCTGTGGCGCATATCTTTAGGCCCCTCTTTGTTCAAGTTATGCGCACGTGATGTTTTGGCGAACTCCTCCCATGATTGCCAATTGGCTCCATAAAATTCGTTCATCATTGTAAGTCCGTCCTTGAGCTTCAGGCCGTATGAGCGAGCAACTGCCACTCGTTCTTGGTCGAGGGCTTCCATGATGGACGTTACTGCAGCAGTCATGCCTTCTTTGTACATGTAGTAGTCGCCGCCGGTGCGCTCAATGAGACCGGCGTTCATGATAATTGGCGGCGTGTGAATGACACCACTTATAGACGCTAGGCCAAGGGCAAAGAGGTTGGGGTACCAATCCAATGACTGTGGAAAGACTTGCTGTACCATATTTCTGACTTCTGGTGGAGGGCTATCAGGGTATGATGCAATTGGTAGGATTTTCTTTGTGCCCATGACGGAAATTTCGCCATTGCAAAGCCGAGAAGCCCATGGTGATGTGGAGGTAGCGTAGACATAGTCTGCGTTGAGGCGGTTGCGAACAACCAAAGGAGAGTAAGCTCCGGGAATGAATATGACGTTCTTCAAGTGATAGTGACGAAGCTTTTCGACAATGTCATCGTGGGCATTGGCAACCACTGTGACAATAACAAAATCTGAGCTCAGGACGTGGGCAAGGTTTGGTGTAATGTTCAAGCAGAAACTGCCTTCCACATCTCCAGTTGCCTTGATGGGACTACTCAAGTCAACCTTGTCAAGGCTGCCACGATGCTCTGGGTCTGCCCACAGAAGAACATCATGGCCACGGTTCTTGGCATCTATAGCGAATGTAAAGCCAACATTGCCAGTACCAATGATACCGATTTTCAATCGACGTGTAGTCTAATCTCTCATGTTAGCTTAATCATTGGAGCAAAAGACTTGGACGGTTCGTACCGAAAAAAGCTTCTTGGTCATGATGTTGCTTTGCTGTGGATAGTATGGAGCTTGACGAATGAAACCGAATGTATCATGAGCGTGATATTAAGACATTTATATAACTAGAACCAGAGACACAACACGAATACATCTGAGAAATTACGAACAACGATCGACAATGTCACATTTTGATGTTCATGGAATATGGGCCAGTTGCTCATGGATTACAACCATGGGCTGACTCCCTTTACTGCAGTTACAACGCACATGTTGCAATGGGATAAAAATACACCACCGCAGATCGCTTTTCGTCTTACTGAAAGGATTTAATTCACGCCGGCTCTTGTTTCACTCCACCCACCCTATTAAGAGAACTGCGGCAGAGCAAGGATCATTCAACCACGAGATGGGACCAATCACTATTCAGGAGCATGGTTGGTTAGAACGGTGAAAAGTTTTCTCCTGTCCCATCCCCTACGTGTAATTCGCCATGCATGATACATATGGTAGCATCAGACTTGCTAATGGTGGAACGGATCCATGTTGACGCATACCAGAAAAGCAAGTGCTGGCCATTGAGCTTGTTTCTCAAAAGCATGCGGTTAACCTTATTCTCCAAAATTATATGTGGACTAGTTACGCGGCACTCGGCTGGACAGTGCCAAGTCCCGTGGGCAAGCTTCTTTCTTTTACAAGGACATAGCCACGCAGAGAGCTGGTTGAGTTACATGGGAGTTCCTTGCGAGTTGTTGCATTGAGACATGCCGAATGACACGCTGCACGTACAGGAGCCGCATTTCGCCATTCATGAAGATGTGGTGGACGGATTGCTGATCGCGATTGGTGGTCCAATTTTCTCAACGCTTGATGGCTCTTGGCTTGGGACTTTTGCGGCCAAACGCTAGAATAACGTTCACGAGACTGTAACGACAAGTTTCCATGGAACAATGGAACGCTAGTTCTCAATAGCCGAGCGAACTGGTCGCTTCGGCGCGGTTTTCGCTGCCTTATTCTACCAGGTTGGAAAATGATGCAAGAGAAAAAAACAACGCCACCGGAAACAATGGCGAAAACATTAGTGCGGAAAAAACCACAAACTACCGGCAGCACATCTGGGACTAAGATCGAAATCGACGTGTGCCACTCTTCCGGGTTGGCGCCTATCCCTGGATTGAATTTTTTCCGCCTGCAGCTCATTCGGACAAGACATGCAGCTTAGCTGCAGAATAGCGTAGCGAATTTCCGTGACTTGTAGTGGCGTGCCAGCGAAGACCGTGATCGCCGTAAATAACTGGTCTCACCGCACGGTGATCGGCCACTTCAGTGGGAATCTCCGAAAAAGTGATCATCACTTAAGCAGCAAACAGAGTAGCAGTGGTATCCATTGAGTCGGAAAACGACGGGGGATTAATCCGCCTTCTTTCACTTAGGTACTCGCGATATTAGTCAAGCCACCATCGACGACGGGATTGTTGATCCATCTTGACACAGCGACGATCAGGAATTGCGAAAGACAGACCATAGGCATAGAGCTGCTGTTGCAATGTCGATCCTCTCTTGCGTCCTTGTCGTGTGTTTCCCCTGTCTAAGAGTCGGTATGAGATGAAAAGAGTTTTTACTGGGTTCCCCTTGAAGTCGTAATTACGCAACCTGAAGTTTACTTGCCAGTATTACTCAATAGGCCCCCATCACTGCCCCTTCTCTAGTTGTCTGTAACCCTTCATTTTCTCACAAGTTTGTTAACTTCATTACAATCATGACTGGTATCATCTCTTGGGCTCAAGGTGTTGGAAGCGAAGCCATAGCGCTTTCCAAAAAAGCTGTGTGCAACACAACCGTGTATACAGATCTCGATCAAGCCCAAAGTCTCCCGTTTGTTCATACTCTGAAAGACTACTCCACTGCACCAGAGCGTGATGGTTCTTCTGAAGTCAGAGACCTGGTGGCAGAGCTCCAAACTCAGCTTCTTGAGCTAGAAACGAAGCTAGAACACAATGACGCCCAATCCTTAATCTCAAATCAAATTCGGCCTGTTCTCAGCCGCTGGATGAGGAAGTCCAAGGCTGCGCTTGGGGCGTTTGACAAGAGTGCAGGACTGGCAATGCGACTAGCTTGGGGAACATGGAACGGGCTTCTCATTTGCTGGGAAATCGGTGCAACTGCATATGGTCAAGAAAAAGCATACTTTCCTCAGCGGCTGTCGACACAAACACGAAGCATTTGCATCTTTGCACAATATCTTCTTGCCCCTGCACCAAGCAATGGCCAGCTGTTGGACATGACCATCCAGCGCACTACCATGAACCTACCCAACCAAATCACATACACCACGTCATTTTTCGTGCCCATTTATGGTACAACTGGCTATAAATGGGGCACTATTGCTGCATCTTTGGCCTTGGTTGCCCTTATTATCATACCAAAGGAGACAATCCTGGTTCGCGACCGATGGGCGATCAAGGCAAACAACAAGAAGCTTCAGCAGCTGTCCGCCGACAAACGAAGATCAGCGGACCGATTCGCAGCGCAACTTAGACCACACACTGAAAAAATCAAGTCCCTTGCGGGGAAAATACAAGCTGTCAAAAGCACTTTCAAGATTGGTCACGGCACCAACAGCCAACACACAAGGATGCAAAGCAGCATCTCCAGGCTCTTGAGGTGCATAGAGGCTGTCTCAGAAGGAGTGGACAAGAAGAAAGTTCCAAATGAGGATGCCAAAATAAAGTTTACAGTGGTCGGATTCGGAGGCATCTTGGTCGCCATCACCTTAATCAGCTGCTTCCGGAACCCTGTGTTGTTCGTGCAACAGCTACAATGGGCTGTCTGGTATACCTACCGCCTGGTACGTTCAGCAGTCGACCCCGCACATCAGGTACGAGATACACTAGAGCTGGCGAGTATCGCAGGTGCAGTGAATTGGATTGCATTGCCCTTTGTCTCGATTCCATTACTCGTTCGTGGTGCGGATGCCTTCGACGACAAAACCATCTACATCGTCGCTATTGTGGGTATGCTGTCTCTGAATCTGACTATAAGCCACATGTTTGGTCCATGGGCGCTGGCTGGAGCAGCATGGACCGAAAAGCATTTTGCTAATTCCGGGGCAATTCGGAGAAGGCAGAAGACACACAATCGGAAGGATCGCAACGAGAAAAATCAGATGATGAGAGCAGCGCTCCAGCAGGGCGGGAAAACCTAGCTAAATGAGGAGAGGAAAGGCATCTACAGTTAGCACCATGAAGCACAATAGTCAGTAGTCGTACTCATTTAGCACTTCACAGCGAACTCTGTCAATCCAAGTCGTTTCCAGTTGTGTTCAGTTTCTAGTACCATTTTTGAGCCAAGTTGTCGGCAGAGCGGTGGGATTGTTGCCTTCGTCGCAGTGGCTGGCAACTGAGCTGTGTATATTTATATCATTTAACCAAGTAGAATACGCTTGTCATGAAACATAGGATCTGATATTGACTCTGCTTGCACTGACCGATGCGACCATCATTGCCAAGGCTGCCGATCTTTGTTGTGGTATTGAGCTACAGGGCTTTGGTCAAGTTAACAGGAAGCAGGCTAGGGGCCAGGTCAAACACAGCGTGGTCACTATTCATAAGATGAGGGAACTGGCTTTATGAACATTTCGAATACGCTTCGATTCTTCTGCTTTAGAAGCAATTAAGACATCAGTGTGCTGTAGTTACCGTATACCGTGTCAATTGGCATCATTATTGCTATATTCCAAGGATGCTTAGGCGGTGCTCGTATTCATCTTAATGCCCGTGTTCACGTTAATTTCCCACTGCACTTTCAGGTGGGGTCTGCGACGTTAGCACCAAGACCCTACAGGGGTTTCAGTCTTAGAGTAGTTAAGGGATGATGAAATACGGAGTAAGCCCATGTGCTCGTTTATTTATTTTTTAGGGTATTCGTAGCTGTTCATGTCCAGTGGATTTAGGCTCATTCATGCCTCAAGAGAGTATCACCAGCTACCATCTTGATATCTACACTTGACCAGAGGCCTTCCAGGAGACTGAACTGGACCCAAGGTCAAGATGGGCGGCTTTGTAAGGCTCAGTGCCGCACTGGTGCTAGTCGGTACGTCATTTCAGCCCTTGCGCGACCAGCCTTCGTCATTGCATAAAGCAGACATGAACTGACTGCTACTGATCAGGAACAATAAGTGCGCAGCTTCTTGGTATTCCTTCTATTCCATATGAGTCATCTGGAAAAGATCATTACGATCTTGCAAAAATCGAATCTGTCATTGTCGACAAGAACTATGCGCAAGCTCGCGACAAGAATGGACTAACGCTCATCCCGCCGACCCTGCACGAGTTTGGCGAGACTTTCACGGAGGACCTCAACAAAATCCTTGGAATCAATGTTTCCGTTACCGATGGCGATCGCAAACCGAATTCCATCTTCCTGACGGTTGACAAAGACAGCAAGTACGAAGATGCTGCCGGGCGACCGACTTCGGAAGGCTACAAGCTATCGACGACAGCAGATGGTGTAACGATTGCTGGCGCCAGTCCTCTTGGTTCGTGGTGGGGGACGCGGTCGTTGCTCCAGCAAGCAGTTCTGGACGATGATCATAATATTCCAGTTGGCAGCGGTAGCGACGCTCCCGGTTGGTCGACTCGTGGCATGATGCTGGACTGTGGCCGTCATTTCTATCCAAAGGAGTTTCTGATTGATCTTTGCTCGTACATGTCGTTTTTCAAGCAGAACATCTTCCATGTACATCTCAGCGACAACACCATCGTCGCTTCGTACACACCAGACAATTTCAAAGACACCTACGCGAGATTCCGTCTATGGTCTGAGAGCAACTCCATGCAAGGATTGAACAAGCACCAGAACGAATCCTACACTCGAGACGACTTTGAACAAATTCAGCAGAAGTGCGCCCGTCGTGGTGTAACGATCCTCCCTGAGATTGAAGCACCCGGCCACGCACTGCCCTTCGTTCAGTGGAAGCCGCAGATCGGCTACGACGGCGACCTCAGTCTGCTAAACATAACTCACCCTGATACGATGCCTACACTCAAGGCGGTCTGGAAGGAATTTCTCCCGTGGTTCCACAGCAAATCCGTGTCCATTGGCGCCGACGAATACAAAGGACCTGAGGAAGACTACAAGAAGTTTGTCAACGAAATGGCGGCTTTTATCGGCCAAGAGGCCGACAAGAATATTCGTATCTGGGGCACATTCTATCCTAAAAAGCACGCTGGCTCAGACATAGAGATCTCTTCAAATGTTACGATTCAGCACTGGGCATACTTATTTGGCGACCCGTTGAAGGATGATATCAAGAACAAGTACGCAACCATCAACTCGGACGAAATGTTCTACATCGTGATGAAGGATGGACCGTACGGACGCGCAATCAACCTCACCACAGTATTCACTGGCAATCCTGAAGACAAAGGAGCATGGTCGCCCAATGTCTTCAACCTGACAAAGCCGGATGAGAACCCGTCACGTAACGACCCATTGCTGCAAGGTGCTATTTCTCCTATCTGGAACGATCATGGAGCAAACACGAGTGTTTATTCTGAGGCATACTACGCCTGGCGGGACGGACTGCCAGCACTGGCCGATAAACATTGGGGAGGTAAGCTCACCGAACAGCAATTTCACGATTCGTTCGCAAAGATCCATCCCCATGTCCCGGATCAAGACCTGGAGCGATCTATTCCCTCCAAGAGCAACAGCATTTTCCAGTACAAGCTAGACGGCGCCAAGGCTGGCACAGTGAAAGACAGCTCTTCAAACAAGTATGACGCCAAGACAACATGCAACTCTGGAGAAAAAGCATTAGCCATCACACCCGATTGCGAGCTCATGACACCTTGGGCATCTAAGGGTCGCAACTATACCCTTGCTCTGACACTCAAGGTTGACAAGCTGGATGACAAGACGAATACCACGATTGTTTCTGGCAAAGATTCGGCGCTAATGCTTACGCCCAACTTGACTCTGTTTGCTTCTGGCATTTACTTTCGCTTAAACGTGTCCCTCCCTCTACAACAATGGGTGCGGCTAGAAATCAGCAGTCGTGGGCCACAGACATTTGCTACCGCCAAGTCAGACAAGGGCGATGAAATCTTCCCTGAGCAAGAGTTCAAGACACATATGAGCTATTACGGAGCGCCGCTTCGTTGGCGACCTATGGCTATTGAAGCTCCAATCAATAGGATTTCAGGCTGGACCGGACAGCTGCGCGAGTTTTCTTTGGAAGGCACCAACTTGGACGACTCCGAATCTGTGGCATCGTCACTGTCATCAGCTAAGTTATGGTTGACGCTGGCAGCCGTCGTTGCCCTTATTGTATGATAATTATTTTGCACATAGTCGATCACAAAACTTTCATTACTAGTATTTTTCTACTCAGTACATAGAGTAGCCTGCGTTGCAGAATCTTCCTCCAGCCCCTTCGAGAACTTCAGTCGTGAATTGGCACTATCCCAGCATAAATGACTTTAGGTCATTTGCCAATCGCTCAGGGTGCTCTAGAGCAAGACTGTGACCACACTCTTGATAAACATCACTGAATTGAACATCCTCTGCGACCTTGAGCATGCAATCTTTAACCGTGGGGCCAAAGAACTCGGGCGCGCCTACAGTCATAACAGGGCACTTGATTTTGCCGCCTTTTGCGTCCGAAACGCTCTCCTTGTTGACCCTGGCGTTGACGAATGCGCTGCGATAGGTCTCCAAAATACCACGCAGAGCTCCAGGCTGCTTGCAACACTCGGTCCAGTGGTCCAGTTCCTCCTGACCAATCACCGACGGGTCAAAACACTCGGCGCGCATGAAGTGTTCCCAAAACTCGCGCTCCTTGCCAGTAATCAGCATTTCTGGAACGTGGGGTAGCCAGAAGAAAGAAAGATGCCAGCACCAGACACCCTTCATGTTCCATTGAGCCTGAACGTTTTCTTCCGACCAGATGTTGGATTCTTCAAGACCAAAGCCTGTCAGAAGCATTTCGCAAAAACTCAGCTTGATGACATTGTCTCGATATGCAGCAGTGAGTGCAAATGCGTATTCAGCTCCTCTATCTTCGCCATGAACGTAGTATCGATCAAAACCAAGCTGCTTCATCAGGTCTGCAACATCGTGGGCGTTGGTCAAGCAGTCGTAGCCATCCGTAGTAGGTGGCTTATCAGTATAGCCGAAGCCGCGCAAGTCTGGTGCGACGACCGTAAAGTGAGGCGTCAGAAGCGGTGTCAATTTGTGCCAGTAGTAACTGTTTTTGGGAGTTCCATGAAGCAAGACAATGGCTGGTTTTTGTGTCTCTCCAGCTGCCTTTACAACTGCAGGATTCGGCGATATGATGTAATGCATGCGGATGCCATTGACTCGAGCGCGCCCATGGAAAGCAGGGCGAGATTCATGGTCGAAAGTTTCAACAGCTTTCATCGTGTAGTATTTCCTATGCAACAATTGAAAAATAAAAAAAAATTACCCGCGCAACAAATGGGAGTGAAGTCGTTTTTAATGACGTCTAAAGTACTTCGACTTCTCAGCGTCCCCATCGCATAGTCGGCTATATGCGTTCGCTTGCTTCCCGCTCACCGAACATCGTCCCCAGACCTTGCCTCAAAGAGGAAGGAGACCGGGGAAGCTAGGCGGACCAATCCGCTCGCTCACAAGTCGCGACAAAAGTTCCACAGTGTTAGGTCTCCAACCAACACCACGAGAGTGTCCTACCTTCAATATTTGCCGCACAAGCAATCGATATCGCAGCAGAGTATATTGCGGGCGGTAAGGGACGCTTGAGGAACCAATTATCGAAAATCAGAGTTTCCTACCTCAATATGCCAACCACCAAGGGCAGCAGCGTCCAGACCGAGACACGGCCCCTCCTTAGACCTGAGTCTTTTGATGAAGAGCAAAGCAGACAGAATGTCGCTTCGCCGTCGGTCAATGACCAACGCTTGTCCTCTATCACAGTTGCACTGGCATTGGCTATCATGGCGGGTACTCAAGTTTCTGCGAGGTTAGTCTCAGTGGCTCTCGCCCAAGCCCAAGAAGGCATTCTCTGCCGACAGCTTTACGACAATGTCATCGATGCGCCTAAGGACGACCGCTGCAAAAACGCAGATGTGCAGTCAGAATATACAATTTTGAACTCTGTGGAATTTGTCATCGGCATGATTCCCGCACTTCTGACAGCCCCTTTCTATGGTGCCTTCGCCGACAAATGGGGCAGAAGACCGTTGATGATAATGCTCATTAGCAGTTTCGCGGTGTTCTACTTTTTGGATATCATTATTTGTAAGAGACACGAACGAAAAATCAAGCATATTCTTAAGACGAAGCATATGCTAACAGGATAAAGGTCAATTCCCGGAAATATTCCCAGTCCGGCTCATCTGGGCAGCAAGCTTGGTCATGTTCTTTGGCGGAGGACCTAATGTCTTCTTTACCCTAATTTTTACCGTTGTTAGCGACGTACTATCCAAGGAAAAGCGGTAAGTTGCATACAGAACCCTGTGACGAGTTGTACCGTTAGTATGATGCTAATTGATCACTATGATTAGGGCAACTGGCTTCTTTCTCATCAATGCATCATCCATCATAGGTTCCATGATCGGGGGACCGATCGCTTATCCCCTCATGCAGATATCTCAGTGGTATGCAGCTTACGCTGGCCTCTTTGCGATGATGCTAACTCTCGCGGCCACTCTCTGTATCCCTGAGACCCTTCATTTCAAAAGAGCGCCAACTCCTGAACACGACGGGGCGTCGCCTGAAACGTCTTCTACGATTAAGACAACCTACAACAGCACTCTCAAGCTATGGCAGAACACCTCAAGAGTCATGAAAAGTCTCGTATTCGGGGATAAACGCCTTGGATTGCTCTTGATTTCTTTGATGTTCACTACAATCGGGACGTATTCGCAATACATGCTTCTGCAGTACATTTCCAAGCGTTATGGACTCTCTTGGGCAGAGGTGAGTCTTTCTTCATTAAAACTCAGCCTGCAAAATGAAAACTTATCATCCCACAGGCCAATCTTTTAGTATCTCTCAAACAATTAGGAACTCTTGCCGTTTGTCTGTTGATCATGCCATTTGTCAGCCAGGCGATCGTCAAAGCTGGTGTTCCAGCAATGGTCAAGGATCTTTATATCGCCCGCACCAGTCTCGGCTTTGTTGTTCTTTCAGCTGCTGGTTTCGTTCTCTCACCCAACATCTTCATTCTGTCTTTCTTTCTCCTCTGCTACGCACTCAACAGTCCATACGATGCCAGCATAAAGAGTGTCATGGCCGCCCTTGCTCCAGAGGAAAACATTGGCGCGCTTTTCGCCACAGTTGCGCTACTAGAGAGCATCGGACAATTCATTGCTGCACCGCTCATGGCATGGCTAATGCGCGTTGGTCTGCGATGGGGTGGTGACTGGATCAGCCTGCCTTACATTGCTTGGGGCTCGTTCGCAGTTCTAGCATCAACTGTTGTTTTTGGACTAAGGATTGGAGCGCAAGACAATGAGAGCGGTGATAATGAAGAAACCACTTAGATTCAACAAGAGCAAATACTTCGGAGTACATAGTTATAAAGCAGGTCAAAATGACTCGTATGCTGAAATGGATGTCAGTTCACTTGCTACGCAGATGAAAATAGCATCTCCGCATTTCTGTATCCCACTGATGAGATTTCTGCCTGCCTATTGGGTCCCTGAAAGACTTCGGCAACATCTCTGTCGAATGCGTCTGCTGTCTTTTCCCCAGCGGCCCAGGGTGTCCAAGGCGTGTCGCTTCCCCATAGAATCCTAGTGTAATTTACCCAGGCGAGCAAGGCTGGGATAGCTCTTGTTACCGGCCATGGCCCTGCAAGGTCAAAGAAGACCTGCGAGTCCAAAGTCTTGCGCATAGATGCTTCCGTCAGCGTAAGGTTGGGATATAGAGAGCTGTACGTGACGATCCGATCGAGGGTAGGAAGAATTCCGCCTCCAGCGTGGGGAATAATCCATTTCAACGAGGGAAACCTCGATGGAATTTGCGACACGAAAAGATCCGCGAATGTTCTTGCCGTATCAAATGGGAAATCCAACGTGGGTGTCGCGAACTGACGGTCTGAAATTGGCCGATTGAGTGACTGCCATTGCTGGGGAGTCACGGGAGGAGCGGTCGAGTTGGTGTGGTATTGAAGGCCATTGAAATGAGTACAGGGCGTTGTTGGGTGCTCGAAAATGGTTACATTGAGGTTGTTCAAAGCTTCATATACAGGGTCGAGGGCTGGGTCGCCGAAGTACATCCCGAAAGCATTTGACATGAGCACGACCCCATCAGGCTTGGGATGAAGCTTTGTAAAGCAGTGCTCGATCTCTGCCAGTGAAGCTTTTATATCTGGCAATGGGAGAGAAGCGAAGTATCCGAATCGCCTAGGATGCTTTTCTTTGAGCTCTGCGGCATACTCGTTCACTTTGCGACTTAGTCTTGTCGCTTGCCTGGTCGCGCCCAATGATGGTACATTGAGGTAAACGCCGGGACTGGAAATCGACAAGTAGGACTTGGAGATGTTCTGTTTGTCCATGAACTGCAACTGGGCCTCTGGTGTCCACACCTAATTCGTATTTAGCACATAATTATAGGCAGGTCAGAAATAATGATACGTACTGGAATCCCTGGCATCCCATCCGGACCTGGATTATGGCCTGCTTCTCTCAGTGCTTTTGCATAGAAGTCGGGAACATAGTGAGCGTGGACATCTATCTTGTGCAGCTTAGTTGCGGTGACACTTTCGATGGAAGCCATAACTGCAATAAATGCCAGAATCCGGCGAGGGACGTTCAACATTCTGTTTGCGATGGTAGCACTTGAGAGGTGAGGCTCTGTAACGTTCGGCCAGAGCGCGACGTTGGGGTAAGCACAGCACTTGAACCTCGCCCCATTGCATATTTCGTATAACCACTCTAATCGGTACAATTCGAGTTCTAGTACCCTTTCCGTACATGGGCCATGATTGGCAAATTGATGGAACATTGAGCTGTTTAAGCTTTACAGTCGATAATGGCGCTTCGTGCAACTCCCAGTTTCTATATAAAGCGGAACGGTGTAGTAAAAAATTCCCAGAACTGCGCATTCATTCGGCAGGAGACAGCGCCGCAGCACAACCCCAAGCCTTCAACTGAAGGCTGTAGGACATGCTTGGCGATGCTTGGGATGTCGGCTCTGCTGTGGGTTTGTACTCCGTAAGGATGGCTTACGCTTTAATAAGGTTGCTCGACGAGCGCTACTTGTCAAATTGCAGTTCCATCTTTGTTGACTGGCCAGGCAGCTGAACAAGACTAATCGATGTTTCAACAAGTCTTTGCGCCTTACCTTACTCAACCTAGATAGTGGCTGAGCGACTCCCTTGGGGCTTGTGGTGCGCTTCTGGCAGATTTGCTAACTAGCGAACTTGCGGTGTCACTCAGTTGTACCTGCGATTATCTTGGGACATCAATGATGACGGTAAAAGTGCGTCTTATCCCGAAGTCGCGAATTAGCCTCGCCGTACCTGAAATAAGATTAAAATGCACTTTCCAGTCCCGTTCTATCGGTCAATAAATCTCTGTGCTTTTATTTCCTACATAATTCATATTCAACTCTGCCACTTATCCCAGCCAATACCGTGTTAGTTGTGATGTCGGAACCGAAGCCTACAGTGGCCAACGAGGCTGCACCCAAACCAGCCCCTTACGTGAAGCCTACGGAAGCCGAGAAACTCACCAAGGGTTCCTGCAGAGACCCCTTTTACGGATCTTTGATCGTGATCTTCAGCATCTGCATTATGGGTCTGACGGCGGCAGTCATCGCCCAGATCCCTGATGGCAAGTTGCGCTCTGCCCTCATTTTCAATCTTGTCATCGTAAGTCAGGCTATATCATGCGAAACTGATTGCACAGAAGATTTTGGCTAACAAGTGATGGGTAGTCGCTACTCTCCCTCTTTGCACCACTGATTCTAGGCACCAAAATCTCAGTCGCCTGCCAAAGTAACCACTAAAGGCGCAGCAAAGGTCTTCCTGTTTCTCTCCACCGCGCTCTGGTTCATCGCGACAGCTCTTGTCATTGCGTATTACGCAACTACATGGTAACAAGTTCAGGTGTTGCAAAAGCGAAGGGGCGGACATGGCGGTGGCGGATTTCATGTTCACGGCGGTGGAGGAGGCGGTGGTGATGACCGCTCAAGTGTTACTGGCGGATTGATCAAAGCTGCCATGGTCATGGACGCTATAACGTGGTAAAATATTCGATCTCTACTTTGTTGTGAAAGTGATACATGCTTATCTCTTTTAGCATCTGGTGGCTTGCCCTGGTTGTCGCCGTTGGCGGTGCCTGGGGTGCCCAGCTCACAGACGGAGAAAAGCAAGCATTGTACGAATGGGACCAGCTCAAAGACAGGTTGAATAAAGGACTTGTCGCTTAACATTAGTTGGGTGAGCATCAGTTTGGTTCGCCTTCGTTTCTAGCTCGAAGATGAGAATCAGACCCCAGCGGCCGCAAGGTTCTGTTCATTGGAGAATGTTGAAAGTGGAGTTTTGACGCTAGATTGTCTGTGTTATTTTTGTCCTACAATCCTTTATTAAAATACCAAAGAAAATGTGATCAATACTAGCCTTTACTGTTCATCCAAAACGATCGGAGGCTCGAAAGCCAATGCAAACAAAGAATCGTAGAATACTGCCAGCAGTTACGTGTATACATGTGGGCATCACGTGGTCATATATACCGTAGATTATTGTAATGATATAAGTACACTCTCGAGTAGTCAATGATATTGAAGTCCGCCCAGGGCTTGGCTTGTGGTAATGTATTCTGTCGAATTCAGCCACTTAGTGTACACAGCACAATCCTACAAGATTGGCCACTTGAGCTGACAGAATTTTGTTTATGATTTTTTAGCGCAAAGGCTTGATTTCATTTACATTATATACTGTGAGGTACCAAAAGTCTTGCAACACGCCCATTTTGGCCCATAAATAATTATAAGCCCGCGAACTTCAATGATAAATTGTAAATGTAATTGAAATAGGAAAAATAAGCTATTTTATATAGTAGATAGCTCTTTGAATGACAATTAATATTTAGTGTACCAGCCTCTTGCTTTAATAACTGCATCGAGCCGGCGTGGCAGCGAGTCAATAAGGTTGTCGATTAGACCTTGCGGCAATGCGTTCCATGCAGTTATAAGTTGTCTTTTCATCCATTCAATTGAAACCTCGTTTTTTTTTAATTCGTGCAAATTGATATCGAGTTTTTTCAATTCCGCTTTGAGCGCCTTCCAAACATGCTCAATTGGGTTAAGATCAGGCGAATGAGGAGGCCAGTCAATAACCACAATTCCATGGCTCTCGAACCACTCATCAATCGTTGATTTTATGTGAATTGGAGCATTATCTTGCTGGAATTCACGATCCCCGAAATAAATAGGAAGCAGTCCATCCGTTAATGCTTTTATATAGGAATTTGCACTATAACCGTTTCTTGGAGCTGCTGGATCGCGTTCCATAATGATCAAATCACTACGTCCACCTTTATAGATCGCTGCCCAAACCATGATTGAAATTGGAGCTTTAACGTGTGATTGAACATTAACTAGCTCTTTTTGCCAAACTTCATGAGGCATTCGGAAGATCCAGGAATTAGGGTTAGATGGAGAATTCTGTACTGAAGACTCATCGCTGAAGATGATCTTAACGCGTTAATTAGCTAGTATTCTATATAAACTTCAATTAACTCACAGTCAACAAATCTTGAATATTCTCGCGCCAAATTTTGGCAAAATGAAGTCTCTTAGCCGCAGAAACATTTGTTAAACGAATTCGTCGTTTCGCAAGCCATTTGCGGCGGAATTGTTGTTGAATCGTTCGACGTAGGGTTTGTCGGCTTACTTTGGTAGGCACTACTTTCATGAGCG
The DNA here is from genome assembly GCA_022702485.1 of Simplicillium sp. C3G150-2. NCBI lineage: Eukaryota > Fungi > Ascomycota > Sordariomycetes > Hypocreales > Cordycipitaceae > Simplicillium > Simplicillium sp. C3G150-2. The sequence continues at coordinate 3,642,445 of JAJIYY010000001.1, read as the reverse complement.
AATTCCACGTAATTTTTCTATTGCGTTTAGCAGTGATTATTACATGATGCTTTTCAGTTTCCGTCAACTTATTCGGCCGGCCAGACCTCGGTTTATTCTCAATCGATCCGGTGGTTTGGTAACGTCTCCAAATTCGAGAAACAGTTGATTTGTTAACACGAAACTCGGTCGCGACAGAGGCCTGAGAGTAACCCAGCGACAGACGATCGACAATTAGGCTTTTTTGCACCAAATTCAATTCGGTGTTTTTCTGGCGATTGATGGATATTTCTGCGCCAAAAGAGCGCCTTTTTGCCATTTTTTGCAATTATGATAGAATTTACAAGTTAAACTACATGTCGCGAAGATGTCGCGAATTTACCACGCCAAGTGGGTCGTTGCAAGACTTTTGGTACCCTATTGTACACATATGTATGTATAAACTAAAGACGGAGTAAACGCTGTGCTGCGTTATAGAGCCTAGGTCATGTCCTATGTCAAAGGCGATGATACAAAGTCTTGCTAAACAGCCAGTTCCTCACTTTTCAATAACACCAATCCAATGGAGATTTGCCTGAATATTTTCTTTTGGGGGGGGGGGGGGGGGGGGGGGGGGGGCGACCATCTTTACTTACTCACCCTCAATTTGAGCGGGTAGGGGTGCGCCTTGCCTCGCAGTCAGGGCGATCCTGGAGAGGACTAACCTTTTTGGCTAAAGTCCAATGATATCCCTGTAATGTACCTTGTAACAGCTGAGTATTAATTTCATCGACCTCAGTGCTGCATAGACATATCGAGGTGATAGAATGCTCGTCACGCTTTAGTTACTGTTGAAGCCTGATATTTCTCACTGGCAGGCCTTGGGTATATCGACGATATGCTTCTTATATATCCAGCTGTTATTTGATATTATTACACTATTTTGCTCCTAAATATGCTTCAGTAACACAATTGCCATCACTGTGACGCGCGATACTCCTCTGCTATTCACTTCACGCGAAATTCGAACAGCGAGGATTGCTCTGAGCGCAAACAAATCACGAACTGAAAAGTCGTGACGCAACTTTGAGACAGCATAGCATCTCATCATCTAGAGATAAAAATTTGTTATCGTTTTGGGTGTTTTTATTGAGCTCTAGATGCGCAAGCCTTGGGCCGCATCATCACGATCGCAAAGCGGAAGTGTTGTATTCCGGGGTTTGTTGCACCATTGCGTGATTAACGTAGTGCCTGACGCGAGCCACAACACAGCGATTGTCGTCTGCGACACGCCAATTTGCCAGCCGCCCAAATAGTCGCTTTCATTTTGAGCTACTTTGTCAAAGATTGACCTCTACTGGTGGCCTGTAGCTTGACAGTTGGATATGAGGTGAAATGGTCTGAGATTGCGTCTTTCTTAGCGCACGGCTCGCACTGAAGCCGCGCAGCAGCCTCGAAGGATATATCATTAGCGGTCGCTGGACTCATTAGACAAGAAATTTATGTCGCATTTGATCGATTTTCCTTTTCCTCAAAGAATTTATCATCAAAAATTACTACGCAACTAGCAATATGAGCTCCAACAAGAACTCTGCAAGCGACTTCGAGGAAACTCCTTCCCAAGTGAGGGAGGCTCCTCGCAAGTCTCTTCCACATGCTGCGGTACGGCTTTGGCAGTTCGAATTCTAATGAAACAGATCGCATACTAACTTGAGTCCTAGGTCGGTCTGCCTATTGGCGCTTTCGCGACCACACTGACCACTCTTTCGCTGAGTCTCATGGAATGGCGTGGTGTGACGACCACGAATGTTTACGTCGCCAATTTCTTCTTTGTCGCGGCATTGGGTCTCGTCATCTCTGCCCAATGGGAGCTGTCGGTCGGCAATGGCTTCGCATACACGGTTTACAGTGCCTTTGGTAAGCAATGATGTCGCCTTGGGGAATGCATCGCGGTCGCAGACCAACTGACATAATTCGCAGGGTTCTTCTACGCCGGTTACGCAGCGATATTGACTCCCTCGTTCGGCGTCCAAGCGGCCTACAATGGAGACACGGCAGAGTATAACAATGCCTTGGGTTTCTTCGTTCTCTGTAAGTCATTTTCCCAGGAGAAAATATCATGTCCTAATAACGATTTGCAGTGTGGACCATCTTCGTCTTTACCTTCCTGGTAGCATCGATCAGCACGCACGTTGTTAACATTCTGATTTTTCTCTTCGTCGATCTCGGTTTCTTGACTATCGCCGCCAGCTACTTTGCTACAGCGGATGGACACACCGAAGCTGCTGTCGCGTTGAAGAAGACTGGAGGTGTCTTTTGCTTCCTTGCTGGCCTAGTAGGATGGTAAGTCTCCGAGTTGCGATGCCCTCGATGTGCCACTGACTCAATTGAACAGGTACCTGGTTTTCCACTTGCTTTTGAAGGACGACTTGATCGAACTGCCGCTGGGCGATGTTTCCCGGTTCTTTAGCAAGGTTCGGGCTCGAAAGGCCAAAGAGAACTAAGCCGTGGAGCTTTCCAGCGGGCAGATTTTACTACGATGGGTTGTCACCTGCACAGCTTAATAGGAGTCTGAATGTTTGGCTGATTAGGAAGCCAAAAAAATAATTTTAATAAATACCAACCTCGTCACAGCTTGTACTTTTGCCTGCAGTTCGTCGCATAACGAAGCCACATATCATTACACGTGACGCCATTTGCTGATTATTACGAGCCTTGTTGATCTCTGCCCCTCATGATGTCTGCACCAAGGGGCGTGGCTGTTGTTCTCCATGCACAAGCCGCCAACCACGATGTTGTTACTACAATTTCTACTGTTTTCGCTCACTTCATTTTATGAGGTAACTTGCAGCCAGAACGCAAATGGTGACAGAAACTCCCTAGATATCGCGACCACCATCGGCAATGTACGTGGTCATATCGCCAATGGCAGCGCTTGCGTGGGTGAATTTCTTGGCGTGCCTTATGCGAAGCCGCCTCTTGATCAGCTTAGATTCGAAGCTCCTCAGCCGATAACCGGAAAACGGAATTATGAAGCCTCGAATTTCGGCTACGACTGTCCCTTGACGCCATCAGGTCCTTCAAATTACCCTGGGCTCTTGCCACAGGCCCAACGAATCTTATCGTACTTCACTACCAGCGCTGGCACAGAGCAGAGCGAGGATTGCTTGACTTTGAATATTTGGAGTAAAGCTTCCACAAAATTGGCAAGCAAGAAAAGGCCCGTGATGGTGTTCTTTTATGGCGGTAGTAAGTGGCCACGACTCTTGATCTCGTCGCCGCTGTCTAACGCTGCGTGAATATAGGGTTCACAACTGGGGGAACAAACAGTCCTTTTTACACTGGAAAACATTTTGCAGAAGACCACAACATTGTGGTGGTAACTGTGAACTATCGCTTAAACATATTCGGCTTTCCTGGTGACAGCAAAACAACAACCAACATTGGACTGCGGGATGCACGGCTTGCAGTAGAATGGGTAAGGGACAACATTCAGCAGTTCGGCGGCGACCCTTCCAGGATGACCATTGTTGGTCAGTCTTCTGGTGGTGTTGCTGTGGATTATTGGACGTATTCGTATAAACAAGATCCAATCATCCATGCTGCCATTACCCACTCAGGCAATGCACTGAGTTTTTCAGCAATCTCACCAGATGTCGCACAAAAGAACTGGGACTCGGTCGCCGCTGCCGTTGGCTGTGGTGATCAAGCAGATGTAATGGGCTGTATGCGAGGGCTACCTTGGAAAATAATTGAAGATGCAGCTTCGAAAATAAAGCCTGCACCGAGCGGCAACGTCCTACGATCCATCCCGCCCTTCTACCCAGTGCCTGATGGCGACCTGGTATTCTCCAACTACTCAGACCTCAATGCCAAGGGTGAATTTGCCCCTGTTCCGATTTTATTCGGAAACAACAACAATGAGGCAGGATTCTATCGCATACCCGCATACAGCCGTGGTATTGTACCCTCACAAGAGCAAGTGGATTCATTTCATCTCGAATCATTCACGTGCCCTGTCGCGAAGCAAGTGAAATCTCGGCAGGCCCATGGCATACCGTCTTGGTCATATCGATATCTTGCAGATTGGGAGACTACAAGGCTGTATAATGGCAGCGGTGCATATCATGGCGTTGATCTCCACATGGTATTTGGCGCTTCTGAGGAGGTCAGCGGACTGCCCGACTCGCCGAAACAGCAACAGTTGAGGAGTCTAATGCAGATGCTATGGTTCTCATTTATGAATGACCCGCAGCAAGGTTTGTTACAAGTGGGATGGCCATCTTACAGTGCACAAGATCAGACTCTCGCTGAGTTTGGTATGGAAAATAGGGCACACATGATTTTTGTACAGTCGTCGAAATATGACTCCCAATGTACATAAGACCCATAAATCTCGCGTTATTTTCTCTTGAAGCATTCAATATGATTCTAATAAATATCAAACATGAGAAGTGGCCAAGCTCGTTGTCTCGTTTTGCGCACCCCGTTCCCTAAAGTCGAGACCCTTGAGCACTTAAGCTGTCATCTTCCGTAAGAACCTGTCTCTGCAATGCCCTTTGGCTTTGAGTTCCTTGCATAATCTCGTTGTGTGTTTTCTGACCTGGTGCAAAGCCTCGCCACTTCCATTTGTTGATAACACTGTCGTCTGAGAAGTTGTTCTCAATTTTGTCGACAACGTACTTGCCCAAGTTGGGCAGGAATTTAAATCCGTGCCCGCTGCCACCAGTTGCCACCATTAGACCCGGCGTATCTGGGACATGATCAATGACAAAGTGGTTGTCGAAAGAATCCGTATACCAACATAGGCGGGTTTTGACTTCGCAGGTCATCAGCTCCGGCATGAAAGTCTCCACGAATCCACGAATGGTCGAAGCCGCCTGCAATGGCAGCTGTCTCGTGGATTCTTGCGTCCAGCGTGTAATGGGAACACTTCTCACAGCCCCGTCAGCCTGGGTTTGTGGATTTGTGTATTTCGTGCCTCTGTATCCAATCTTGATCTTGCCGCGTGAGTCTCTTGCAAAGCCATATAACCCTCCAGTGGCACCATCCCGAATCTTATACCTATTTGTCTAATCAGCATTTTCTCATCGCAAACAATATGCCGTCAATATACTCACTTCCAGGTCGGAAACACCTCAGGCGCAAAGCGGTCCCATAGCGGCTTATTGTCCTTTGGTAATTGGAAAATACTGACGCTTCCACAAGTTGTTTCGCAAAGTCCGTCAAGCTGTGGAACCAGAGATGGTGTCCAGCCTCCGCAAGCCATGATCGTTAATTTGGCAGGATGCGAGGTTCCGTCTTGGGTCTGAACACCAATTACTCTCCCCGAGGTCGCTTCGCGAAGATAATGTGAAAAGGTGCCAGTCTTGCGTCCTAAGACTACATTGACGCCTAGTTGTTGCGCCTTGAACAGTGCAAATCGGCATGCGAGGTCTGCATAAACCATGCCGCCAGTGGTATCTAGCAAACCAAAGTTTCCCTCAATTGGTCGCTTAAAGGGGTTGATTGCGAATCCAAATCCGCTTGCCTCTGCGGTTTGGACTTGGTCTCTGTCCCTAAGGTTGATTTGGGTGCCAGTGTAACCCGCAGCGGCCATGTTGTTGATCGTGTCAATGTCAAACTGGGTCAAGCCATCTTGGTCGTTGATCGTAAGATTTCCGTTGTTACAGAAAATTTTTGTTGACGTGGTAAATCCAGGCGGCAATGTCTTGCCAGTGCGAATTTCCTCATTCCACTGCTTAAAGTGGCCCAAGGCATCGATTGCCATCGACTGGTACTCCGATTGGGCACCATACGAAACTCTCATGATTTTGTTCATATCTTAAGTATTTCATGTTAGCAAACGTTTGGATATAGGCATCACTTTATTCACTTACCAGCAGATGCTGCATCGCAGCCCGCGTCATAAGAATATTGGTTCTCATGATAAGGTTGCTTGTCGATTATTTTTACATTTTTGTACCCTCTTTGAGCAAGATGGATTGCCGTACTGAGTCCGAAAACGCCAGCACCAACAATGACAATCGAATCGCTGTGAGTTGTCGGTTGCGACATGTTATCTGCGAGAGGTAGAAATATTCTTCAGCTCTATGTGAGGAGGGACTGACACTACTTGTCGGCGGAAATGAAGTCGTCTTATTGCACACACGGCTCGTTATTATAACTCCCCAAGGTCAACCATCATTCGTGATTCTCCATTTCTATGGAGACTCAGTCAGACCCTGTGGTCCAGGTGTTGCGTTAACGATGTCGCAACAAAGCACATATCCAAGCTTTCCCCAGAGTCCGGCGGAAAGGCGGAGATGATTCTATTGGCTCCTCGTGTTTCCCCGACATTGTCTTGGTCCATGGCCCACCAGCCACGTCCCCCGCAGCGCCCCGTAGAAGTGCTGATGAGCTCATCCTTATTGGACGCTCGTATTCTTCCGTTGGTATCCTCCGAGCAAATGGCCAAGATGAGGGCCGCCATCCGTGCATGAGCCGGTTCGCCGCTTGGGATGCTCCATTGTGGCTTCTTGGCTTGATTGAACCCCTGCTGGACAACGGTTCCGACCAGACAATGCGATCATGATCACGAAGTGCATAAGTCGCGTGTGCTGCATCTCGAACAGATGTCATTGAGTCTTCATTCATCATCAAACGACGTTCATCATCAAAGCAACAATGGCGATACTCAACTCTTTGCGCAAGATTTTTACAGACTCAACATTTGCTCAATATGGCAAAACGATTCGTGAAGTGCCAAGAGAAATCATCTACAACAGGCACTTGCTGCTATCTACTGCACTCTATGCAACATCGTCCATGCCGTTAAGTAAGTTGATGTCAACATTCCAAAAAGGAGGCACCGTAACTGAGACGTATGGATTAGCTTGGGACCAAGGGTCATCATCTGTCGTACCAACCCTCCAAGGCTTCCAAGATCATTTTGGATTTAGCACCGCGCAGGCATCGCAGTTACAATATTTTCTTTCAATCGTTTACCTGGGAGCCGGAATTGGTGCCCTGCTTTCTTTCTTCGTCAACGACCGCATCGGTCGGCTGTGGTCATGGCGCCTATACGTTACAATCTGGATGATAGGGCAGCTCATCGCTACCTTTGCACCAGACGTGAAAGCCTTATACGTTGCGAGAGTGATTTCTGGGTTGGGAATTGGTCCTCTGACCGTTATCGGCACCATGTCCATCGCTGAGGTTGCCCCTGCTGAAGTTCGCGGCATTTTGTCGGTCTGGTTCAGCATCGCGATGGCCGTGGCATCGGTGTGCGCCGTATTTTGTGTCTATGGCGTACACTTACATATACCCGAGAGTCGGTTGCAGTATCAAGCTGTTTGGTTCTCTCCCTGCGTGTTCTTTGTCATTTTGATTGCTGGAAGCTTTTTCCTTTGTGAATCACCCCGATGGCTCTGGCTCGTCGGCCGCAAAGATGAGGCAGTGGCTACCATGGTGAAGCTACGAGGCTTACCTGCCGACCACCCACGAGTCCAACGAGAGCTCGTCGAAATTCAGCGGTCCATCGAACAAGAATCGGCAGAGTTTGGCAACAGTTCATCGCATACAATGAGAGTCCTCAAAGAGACCTTCACTGTGCCCCAGAATTTACGCCGAGTGCAGCAAGCTATCGCGTCATACGCTTTGGCCCAGCTTTCAGGTGCTAACTCTATTACATCATACTATGTTCCTGTGTTACAACTGCTGGGTCAAGCTGGCGATACCACACACAGTCTTTTCTTGAGCGGAATGTACAGTTTTGCCAAGTTGGGCTTCACCACAATTGCAAGCTTCTTCTTCGTCGATGCATTGGGCCGTCGCGGATCTCTGTTTACAGGTGCCTCTTTGCAGATGTCAGCAGACATTTATCTAGCAATCTTTCTTAAGTATGAACAGCAAGGAATGGTAAATCATCCATCTTCTCAGGCTGCTCTTGCTGCACTCTTCATTCACGCGTTTGGCTATTGCATTGGTAAGCACAAAAACAAAAACAGATCAGTCCCAGAAATCCGTCTAATCTACCTTTCCAGGTCTATTCGTGCTGCCCTACGTTTTTGGCGGTGAGCTTTGGCCCAACCGCATCAGGTCATTTGGTGGTGCGCTTTCTCAGTGTTTTCATTGTAAGTCGTGCCGTTGTCAGCACTAATTGCGTCAATCACAGCGCCGCTGGCTGCTACCATTGAGCAAGAACTAACCTTGTCTTTAGGGCTCTTCTTTTTCGCTATGAACTTTGCCATTCCACCACTTTTAGAGGCATGCAATAACTGGGGTGCGTTCCTTTTCTTCGCTGGCTGGTGCTTCATCGCGATTATCTACACATTTTTGATGATTCCTGAGACGCGAGGCTTGAGCGTCGAGGAGCTGGATGAGCTTTTCAAAGGCCCATGGTTCAATGCCCATAGACTATCGTCAAGGAAAAGAACGAACTTGGCGGTTCTCGATGCAGAACGTCTAGAAAATTCCAGGTTAGGGACCTCTTATGAATCACTCTTTCAAGTGAGCTAACAGCCAATTGCAGGACTGAAAGTAGTGACTTCAAGGCAAATCTAGACTAAGAACTCAGCAAAATGTAAGATTTCCAGCTTATTTACCGGCATTATCGTAGCTAGCAAAACTTCGAGATTATTATATGTATATTGTTCGTGAAATTGACTGCAAATTGAGGTCTCGCAATGTAAATGCATTCCGAACCCTTTCCTTCCAAGTCTGCTCTTTGCTGCTGCCAAGTAATCTTCAACAGTGCTTCGCCGTTTTCTCCAGTTATCTCTCCACCTACTTGCCCGTTCAGTGCTCGCAGCGCATTGTGCAGCCCTACCCCGCAACCCCTTTGTTGAATTGCGGAGAGTGATCGCCCAACACTGTAACGTGACGTGGCAGCGCACCAAACATCAGCGTAGAGATCAGCACTCACTGAAACCTCGATACTTTGCGACTTTGATCCAACAGGGGCCTGCTTCACCGTTAAGATGGATGAGGGGATGCATAGCGTTGAGACTCGCCCGCACAGGCAGCCTCAACGGAAGCGGGTGGGCAAACGAATGCTGCTCGCGTGCGTCAACTGCAAATCGAGGAAACTACGGGTTAGTCTGAGTAATTCTCCGCCAGCCTTGCAGGGTGCATGCTGACATGCAGACACCAGTGTGATGACCAAATCCCGGCTTGTATGAACTGTGAGCGGTTTGGACTTGGTAAGATGCCTATTCGCGAGCTTCGTGTCTCATCTGTGACTGACCGGTGGTAGTTTGTCTTGTTGAGGATCCGGCGACAAAGCGTCAACAGCCAAGGAACTACTTGGAGACGCTGGAACAGCGTGTCGAAGAGCTTGAAAACAAATTGCAGCAGGCGAGGAGCAAGTCACATGAAGACTCTTCTCTGTTCTCACAAGCGGGCTTCCAAGAAGGTGGCTATTCTCAGAGCGTATTCGGTGCTGATTGGTCTTCAAGTTCCGACTACATGGGATCTGCTGATACCACAAAAGTCAAAACTGACACTGAAGACATGAACGATATCGCCACTAAAGTTGGCCTGCTGAGCGTTGCTGCTGGCGCCGAGCCTCATTATCTCGGCTCATCATCTGCCATCACGCTCTGTCGAATCATAAACTCAGCCCTGGTACAGGCCTTGCCAAAGAAAGGCAGGCCAAATTCTGCGCGCCACAGCAACGATAGCCATTCTGCGTCGAGCCCATTCATGTTTCCCAACTCTGAGAGCTGTGTCAGATTGAGCGATGCCTATTTTGACCAAATTCACACTCAGTATCCTTTCCTTCACGAACCGACATTTCGATCTTGGGAAGCCAGCTTTTTGCCGTCAGAAATGTCCAACATGTCCGATTTGGGATCATTCTCAAGTTTCGCCCTGTACATGGTGGGTTTGCAATCCTTCGAGCCACTCGCCATGTCGTCTAACTGTTGATTCTACAATACAGGTGTATGCCATTGGAGCACTCATGCTACCAGAGTTGAGCCATCTCGCTGAGGTAGGTCAAGATTTGGAGCAGGATGCAGTCTCACATGCTAACCATGAAACAAGCATTTGTGCAATGCGGCCCAGATGTACGTCCCGGACATTGTACAGGCTGATAACCTTGAGACTATACAAGCATATCTTTTGTTCGCCGTTTACTCCATTCGATCACCGGTAGGGTTGTCAGTCTGGTATGCCATTGTCCCTCACTGAGCGACGTGCACAAGATCTAATCGGCACTCTAGGAAATGCTCCGGGTTGGCTCTCAGACAATGTATCGAGCTGGGGTATCATAGACGTCAAGTCGTCACTCGATCGCAAATGGACCCTCTCCGCCACGAATTGCAGAAGCGAGCATTTTGGTGTGCAAGATCGCTGGATTGTTTGGCGGCCACAATCCTTGGAAGACCACTTGGCCTACAACATCACGAAATTGACTGCGAGGTAAGAAGATGTCACGTTTCGATCTTCGTTTCATTTATTTTAACTTGCCCAGTATCCTCTCGATGTCGAAGACGCATACATCTCCCACTTGGGCATTCTTGTCGCGCCTAGGGCGGGACAAGAGCCGCCAACACGACTTACAAAAGGAATTGAGACGTTTCGCATACGTCACCTTTGGGGAATGATATACTCATCACTTTATTCCAATATCTCTGAAAGCAGTCCCACCCATCCTACATATCAACTCCGAACGGAAGAGTTGCGCCAAGAGCTTGAAGCATGGAGAACATCTGTCCCGTCTGCCGGGTCAACACAAAGCGACGTCATGTCGTTTTTCACCAGCGACTATTGGTATGAGTTTTGCTACAACTACACCATCCTCTACCTTTATCGCGGCCATCTCGTCAACCTTGGTAGCGGCGTTTCAGAACCGATCGCGATGGAGTTGTTCAATGCAGCCGGAACACTCTGTCATGATGTTCGTAACCGCCTATTAACCAAGCGCACGACATACACATGGGGTGCTCTACATACCATATTCGTCTCCGGATTGACATATTTACATTGTTTATGGTCATCCGCGGCCGTGAGGGAAGCTAGCCGTTATGATGTTGTCAGCAAAACCTGTACGAATTGTACAATCATGCTGGTGCTAATCGCGCAGTGGAATGATGACGCTGAACCCTATCGGGACATGTTCGAAGCATTAGCGACTCGCACTCTAACCATGCTCACGGAAAATGGAAACAAAGAATGTACATCGTATGCGGTGGGCGAACAATTCCAGTTGGAAGATATGTCACAATGGGCTGCAAGCCTGTTTGAAGGGGGAATGGGAAGTGGTTCAGATCAGCTGCTCAGCGAACTAATGAACATGATATCATGATGTGGAGATAGGTGTTCTTAATAAGATACCATAAAAGTCTTCTTCTTTTCGATGTGCTCCAACACATGTCCATCTCACCGTGGTGGCACAATGACTCCCTATTTTGCAGACGAGGCTGCGTCTTTTCTTGTCCTACTGCCACCAAAAAGACTTATCATTTGGTGTCTTGGGGTAACTGTCCTGGTTGTACGTAGCGTTCAACGAAATTTCGCCAACAACCTTGCCAGACTCGTATCTGATGTGCGAGTCAATCTCGAGATCTTTTAACTTCTCTTGAGAGATCATGATTTCTCTCGAACCGCGAATCCAGTCGCCATAACCTCCATATCCTGTGTGTTGACCAAAGCAGAGGTTGAGCCCGTTGGCCGCAATGTCCGATCCTGGGGCGTCGCCTTCCCATCGATAACACCAAGAATTACCATGGTCATGGCCTGAGAAGAGACCCATTAGACCGGGGGTCCCAGCCAGGGCGCGAATGAGTGGCACATCCTGACCACCGTAGTTGCAATTGGTGCTCCAATCCCTGTGGCCATCTTCACACCAACCCTGTGCTTGCGGGCTGGCAGGCACTTCGTCATTGATTCCAGGTTGACGGTGCTCATCAATGCCTCTTTGAGTCTGCATAACCACCGTCGTATTTACTGGAATATGAACAAAAGCCAGAGACGGGATGAGTTTATCGTATTTCTCTTGCAGATATGTGTTTGTTTTCTGGTACCACTCCACAACACTTTTATCAACCCAGTTAGGATGGTGAACAGGGCGACCATTGCTGTCTCTTTGCTGGAAGTAATAGCCTCCTCGGCTGTCGAAGAACCACAAGATGAGCTCTGGTCCACAATCCTTCTCATCGCAGTCTGCCGGGTAAACGGGTAGATAGTAATTCGTAGTACCGGCATTTTTGCCACACACCATTTTCTGCGTGCGACAACCGGGCCACGTACGCTCGCGCTTGAACAGAGCGTTGCTGTCAAGATTGGGTTGATGGTCATGGTTGCCGTAGGTCGAGCCCCATGTAAGATTGCGGTCAACCATGGGCTTCACAATCTGATCAATGTACTGCGTTCCGTTTTTCAGGGGCACGCTATCGCCATTGATGAGATCTCCATTGATGACGACAAAGTCGGGCTTTTCAGCGTCGAGGATACCGCCAATAACCCTTATGGACTTCGCGTCCTGCTTCGGTCCTCGCTCGGCATTGGCGTCTTTTTTGCGACAAGTTAGATAACGATTCGTAGGAGATTTGCTGTTGACTTACACATTCCCAGGTGGAGATCAGAGAAAACGGAGATGTGAAAAGTCCCATCTTCACGGAAACGCAATGGCGCAAGCTTTGGCTGCCTTGGCGCTGTGAGTTGATGGCTCAACCCAGCAGCATAAGAAAGAATCAGAAGCACGGAAAACATTACTGCAACTGCTTTGATGAGGGGATCGAACTTGCGCCAATTGGACGACATTCGGTCTCCCATCAAGTCTTTATATGGTAGAGGCCGGGCGGACTTCATCGCGGCTATTGTGAGTTTAAACTATGCTTAACAGCCTCTCCCCATAAACGTGCGAATCAGATACAGCGACGGGCAAACGTGTAAGAGAAATGGTTTAAGATATGGGCCCATCGCTCCTTGGCATTATTCAAGTAGTCGCTAAACACGGACAAGACCCAGCTTTCACGACTGGATCCAGTAGGAAACACTGGGGTAGACTATGGGTTTTATTGCGCTGAGAATGGATTACCGCGCTGTTTTCTCTAGGGCGATTTGAAATACCGCGCTAATAAGGGACCGAGCCACAAGGCGCAACGGTAACTGGTCCCGAATCAGGGCTGCAAAAGCACAGTTGTAGCGAGGGGCAAAGGACAGAGAAATTCCGTTTCGACTACTTCTAGTCCAACTTAAGCACAACATTTGTTTACAGACCAGACTTTTGCAGCAGCAGCTTTGTTTGGAATGTAGGATCCTATGCTTTAGGAGACGGCGCGCGGTGGGACTACCTATCAAGTCAATAACGTATAGTCTCTTGGCTTTCCTGGGCACCTGGGTGGAATCAAATTACAACAAACACACGTGGGTGATGTAGCCTGCTGCCCTTTTGGTAACAAAGGGCGTTGTCCTGTTGTGTCGAGCACGTTTGTTCTCTGTTGCGGTAGTTTTTTGAGGGATTGTCAGACGGCTAATGACGGCTTGCCCATCTCATTTTTCTCTCTTCATCAAATCGCGTACATACATACACATCATTACTTACATGGATTAAGGTGATGTTGTGTGCAGTGTTGTATTTCCCCAAAGGCGTCCCAAAGACTTAAGCCCCGGCATTGTTCATGCTCGTGAACGCAGTGACTCCAAAAAGTGGTGTTCTAATCATTGATTTACATTGCTGTAAATTCTCATGTGCAGTGCTCGTTTTCTTTTGAAAAAGATATCTGGCCTCGTCAGTTCCGTTTGGGGCTGGATATCGTCTTGTGATGGAATCATCGGCAGCCAGGACTGCCAGCTAATAAACCGTACTTTCAATACGCCGTCACGAGCTGCACGACAGCGCGGTCTACGAATTATTTTCGAGTGATTTCTCATTATTCAGAGATTCCGATGAGTTGATCTACACGGCTCTTGTAGGTTGGTTTCCCTGCAACTCCCGGCCATGGATGCCAAAGCGTCTGGGACCCAACCTTGTAAGGCAAACTTTAAGCAAGAAGTAACAGACGGCGAAAGGACATCCGACTACGAAGTCACTACAATTGGTTCTGAGACAAGCCGACATTAATGGAACTTTCGACACCAGATTCCGAATTTATGAATAAAAGCCGACACTCCAAGGCGCTTTTGTCGCACTATTTTTAACCCAACAGGGGAATGTCTCAGGGTCATGCGTGCGTGTAAAGCCACGTCTAGTACGGATGTAGTGTAGGGGCCATCCGACTCTGTAAGCGAGTGTATGAATACAGAAGTAACCACGGCATTGGGAAAATGCGCCTCATGAGTTGTTCTAGGCTGCCTACATGGGACGGTCTGCATGTCTTGCCTGCCTCAGGGAAGACCTAATGTACGCTAAAATAGAAGCTAAAATGAATCGACAGGGATGTGCGTTCTCGGTAACCAGCATAGGGCAGAAAAACGCCCCAAATAGACTCGGCATCAGTTTTGATCGTCGTGCTGCGATGCAGGAGCTCTTCACGATGATGCATTGTTGTTTTGGAAAATCTCTTGACTTCCTTCGTCATGCTTTGCGTCACTGAATTAGATGTGGTTCAAGAAACAGCCCTATTTCTCATCGACCCAGCCCATGTTATTAACTTTGCCAAGCTCCAGTTCTTTCAGGAACTCTGGGGGAGGTCTCACAACAGTTTCCACGGCAAACTGCCGAACGAGGTTACATTGTAAACCCCAGCATTGTCCCATTAGACAATCTTCAGCACCGCGCGTTTCCCAACAGGGATTTTACGATGTATCCTCTAGTACAAGAAAAGTATAAATGAGACAGTTCATCAAAGAGTCGACACTGTCGTCGGGGGCTCAGTGGCTCTTCTCTTCACTTTTCACAAAGTGTCTCCAAAATGCGTTGGCTCACAACCCTTCTCTTTGCGCTTCCAATTTTGGCTGTTCGTCCCAGCCAAGACTATTTTTATGAGGTACCAGATAACATCGATGATGCTCATCCTGGAACCATACTGCGTCACCGCGCTCCACCTTCAGTGGTGACTGCCTTTGGTACGACACTGGGAAACCTTAACTCGACGTACCAAATACTGTACCGCACAACGGCTGGAAATAACGAATCCACTGCTACAGTTCTCACGGTGTTGACACCGAAAAATGTATCCTTAGATGCGGTGCTGTCGTTACAGATGGCTGAAGATGCCGTCAGTATCGACTGCGCTCCGTCATATGGCATGCTCAGGGTCTCGCAAACCGATTCCAATCTGGGCCAAGCAACAGTTCAGCTGCAAGTTTTGCTTATTGAAGCTGCACTGGCCGATGGGTGGACTGTCATTGTCCCAGACTTTCAAGGACCCAAGGCAAGCTTTGCCGACCAAACACTTGCAGCTCATGCTGTGTTGGATGGTGCGCGTGCCGCCTTGAAATCCGGTCACATCACTGGTATCCAATCCAATTCCACCCTTGCTCTTTGGGGATACTCTGGCGGGGCTAGTGTATCGCGCATCGCTTCTGGAATTCAGAGCGACTACGCCCCAGAGTTGAACATCGCTGGAACTGCGTTTGGAGGACTGGGTGCAGTCAACATCGTCTCTTCTCTCAAGATCAACGGTGGTCCACACGCTGGTCTCTTGCCAGCTGCCCTCATTGGCGTAGGACACCAAAGCCCAGAGTTTCAGACCACTCTTGATAAGTACCTCAAGGCACTAAAGAGAACCAGATTTTATGCTGCTTCGAACCAGTGCTTGGACGCAAATTTGAGGACGTACAAGAATGAAGACATTTTTGCCTACTTCGACTGCTGGGATGGTTGTGTTTTGCCAGTCCTCAAGAAGGTTCTTGGGGCAGGCCAGACTCCAGCTCCGGTGGCACCCGGTGGACGATCTCTTGTCTACCAAACAATTCATGATGAGCTGACTTCCATCTTCGATGTTGACAGCTTGTATCAACGTTACTGTGCCGCGGGCAAAGCTATTCGATACTTCAGGGACGAGGGAGCAAAGCTGAACCATCGAAACTACGGACTGCTTGGTGCCCCCAGAGCGCTGCAATGGCTGAAGGACGTTCGAGATGGAAACATTCACGACACAAAGTGTGTACGGGAGAGGGGAAACACTATTGAATTCCCTCCCTCTTTCTTAAATTTGTTCCCCAGGTCAATTCAAGATGGCTTGAAGAGACTGATTGACAATGCACAACGAGCTGCTGAAGCCATTGTGGAGGATTTGGACAGCATGTTTGGAGTCGATGACATTGGCCAGCCTCGCTCTTTCAGATCCTTCTAGAATTTAAATAATTTCAATAGTATCTCAATTGAAACATTTTCGGTACGTCTGGTCAAATCCTGGGATAGCACACTATGCGCTGTAAACCACATCACTGTGGTGTTGCATTGTAGCAGCAGCTAGCGTCGGCGTATATTGTGCCGAGCTATAATTGTCGTCCGCATTGTGCTGCAAGATCGTCGCAATGAGCTGTATTCTTCTTCCCTTATCTATTTTTTCTTAATATTATCGTTATCGTCAATTGCAATCATCATGGTGCGCTTCTACTGCGCTTTATTTGTGGCAACATGCGTAACATCGCTGAGCTGTACTAAGAGCTATCCCGGCCCAAAGAACCCCAATTTCGAAAATGGATCGCTAGACGGCTGGGAAGTGATTAGCGGGGATACCTTCGGTAACTCGGCAGTGAGCAATGCTTCGAGCTATTTCGACGGACCTTTTAACCAGAACGGCGAGCATTTCCTATGGGGATATGCCAAAGCTGGTGACCCAGCTGTTGGAGAGCTTCGCTCATCCACCTTTCAAGCGAGCTCCGCCATGAGCTTTCTTGTTGGAGGAGGGTATAATCCAGGGAAACTATACATTGGCCTCGTCCGTGAAAAAGACGGAACCCTACTTCTTAATCAGACAGGCATGAATGATGAGGCACTCATTCGCATCATCTGGGATACTAGTCCGTGGCAAGGCGAAAAGGTTTACCTTGTTGCTGTGGATAAGGATGACGGTAATTCCTGGGGACACATCAATTTAGATGATGTCCGAACAGGATGCTCCGCCCTTGGCGATGGCGACTTGACTTTCACAGTTATGGGACAAGCCAATCAACCTGCCAAGAGCTCTTCGCCATGCGAGGCGTATGGAGCAGATCCGACTCGCCCACAGTTTCATTACACACCCTATCAAGGATGGATTAATGACCCTTGTGGACTTATCCAATGGAATGGCATGCACCATCGATTCGCCCAGTTTAATCCCCGCGCTGCTGTCTGGGACTCAATGCACTGGTCTCATGCAGTGAGTAAGGATGGTGTTCACTGGAAACCCCAGCCGATCGCGCTATATCCGCCTTACCCTAACGATCTAAGTGATCAGAGCGGTCGCTTTACCGGAAGTGCTGTCAAGGACATGTCCGGTCGATTGCGATTGGTCTTTACCGAATGGACGGTGCAAGACAAGCATCCCGGCTCTGTCCTAGAAACGCAGTGGACTGCATCGAGCAAAGACGGCGTCTCATTCGATTACTTCAATGGGAACCCCGTTATTCCAACACCACCTCCAGACTCTGGTAGCGGTTTCCGCGATCCGAAGGTATTCTGGGACCCCGTGAGCCATGCATGGCGGGCCGTTGTTGGATCTGGAGACGAAAAGCACGGCAAGATTCAGATGTACGAGACAACAGATTTGGTTCATTGGCAATATGTCGGCGTCTTGTTTGAAGGAGACGGCTCTACTGGAAACATGTGGGAGTGTCCCAACTTCTTTCCCTTGGGTGACAAGTGGGTGTTGTTCTATGGTGGCAACGGCAAGATGGTATACCACGTTGGAAACTACGACGGAAAACTCTTCACCAGCAGCAAAATTGGCTTAGTCGACTACGGTCCTGCTGGTTATGCTGGTCAGTGGTACAGAGATGAAAGAGGACGAAACTTAGCAGTCAGTTGGATGACAACGATGGGGGCGTATAAGGAGCCAAGCAGGATCAACGGCTGGGCAGGACAGCACTCCTTTACCAGAGAGCTGTTCCTGACCAGCAGTGGCGGTTTGGGCAGTCGGCCGGTTGAAGAAGTCAAGTTGCTCGAGACCGGTCATTCCATGTCACAATTCTCTGGCACAGTCTCAAGTAAGACAAAGCTCGGTAGTGGAAATATCGCCAGGCTTCGATTGTCGATCGATTTGAAGAGAACGTCGGCAAAGAACATCACAACCTCTGTGCTTTCATCTGAAGCCGAGGGAGTTAAGATCAATGTCGACTTGCAGAGAAGCGTCATCAGCCTTGACACGAAAAATGCTGGCTATGGACAAGCCGGCATTTGGGAAGCACCCATTGACACGAGCACTGGCAAGCTTGGTTTAGATATCTTGCTGGATCGCTCGAGCCTTGAAGTCTTTGTTGGCGATGGGTCTGTGCTGAGCGCTCGTGTTTTCCCGCGGTATCAACAAAGCAATAAAATTCACATTGAGCCCCTCGGGGGAATAGCTTGGTTGGATAAGGCAGAGTTAAGAGAGTTGGGATCTGGTTGGTGCTGATAGAGCCACATGAGAGAGCTATGAAGAATGGATGGAGACAATTCGGTACTTCAATTATGTAAACGTATTTTTTATTAAAGAGAATTCCTAACGTCGTGCTGTCATACTAGAATTGACAATTTTCATATTCACCTCGAAGTCGCTGAGAAAGAACTAACAGATCTACAGACGGCTTTGAGCCTTGCCTGAGTTGACTTGGACATCGAAACGGTCCAAGTTGGAAACCTTAGCCCAAGCGGCAACGAAATCGTGGACGAACTTCTGGCCTGCGTCCGAGCTGCCATAAACCTCAGAGATGGCGCGCAGCTCGGGGTGAGAGCCGAAGATGAGATCAGCACGGGTGGCGGACCACTTGGCAGCGCCGGTCTTGCGGTCCTTGCCAGTGAAGTTGTCACCACCAGCAGACTCCCAAGAAGTGCTCATGTCGAGGAGGTTGACGAAGAAATCGTTGGTCAGGGCACCAGGACGAGAGGTCAAGACACCGTTGGCAGAGCCGTCATAGTTGGTGCCGAGGACACGGAGACCACCAACCAGAACAGTCAACTCGGGAGGAGAGAGAGTGAGGAGCTCGGCGCGGTCGACGAGAGCGCCCTCGATGGTCTGGTACTGAGAAGACTTGCCGTAGTTACGGAAACCATCGGCCTCGGGCTCCATGGCGCTCATGGACTCGACGTCGGTCTGCTCCTGAGAAGCATCGCCACGACCAGCAACGAAGGGCACCTTGACGTCGACACCGGCGTCGTGGGCAGCCTTTTCGACACCGGCGTTACCAGCGATGATGATCAGATCAGCAAGAGAGACCTTCTTGTTGCCACCCTGAGCGTTGAACTGCTGCTGGATCTGCTCCAGGGCACCGAGGACCTTGGAGAGTTGAGCAGGGTTGTTGACTTCCCAGTCCTTCTGAGGAGAGAGGCGAATGCGGGCACCGTTGGCACCACCACGCTTATCACTCTGGCGGAAAGTAGAAGCAGAAGCCCAAGCAGTAGAAACAAGCTCAGAAACGGTAAGACCGGTCTTGAGGATCTCGTTCTTGATGGCGTTGACGTCGTTCTCGTCGACCAGAGGGTGGTCGGGAGCGGGAATGGGGTCTTGCCAGAGGAGGTCCTCAGCAGGGACCTCGGGACCCAAGTAAAGAGTCTTGGGGCCAAGATCACGGTGAAGAAGCTTGAACCAGGCGCGAGCGAAAGCATCGGCAAATTGGTCGGGGTTCTCGAGGAAGCGGCGAGAGATCTTCTCGTAAATGGGGTCGAAGCGCAGAGCCAAATCGGTCGTCAGCATCGTGGGTAGGTGCTTCTTGTTGCCGTCGAAGGCATCAGGAATGATCTCCTCGGCATTCTTGGCAACCCACTGGTTGGCGCCGGCGGGACTCTTGGTAAGCTCCCATTCAAACTTGAAGAGGTACTCAAAGTAGTTGTGGCTCCACTTGGTAGGAGTCTTGGTCCACGTAACCTCAAGACCAGACGTGATGGCATCAGGGCCCTTTCCGGACTTGAACTTGTTGATCCAACCGAAGCCCTGGTTCTCAATGCTGGCTCCGTTGGGGTCAGGGCCAACGTTGGAGCCGGGGCCGGCGCCGTGGGTCTTGCCGAAGGTGTGACCACCAGCAATAAGAGCAACGGTCTCCTCGTCGTTCATGGCCATGCGTCCGAAGGTCTCGCGGATATCCTTGCCAGAAGCGACAGGGTCAGGGTTACCCAGAGGACCCTCAGGGTTGACGTAAATGAGACCAAAGACAGAGGCACCGAGGGGCTTCTTGAGGTCAGTCAAGTCGGGCTGGCCGTTGTTCTGGTTGTTGTAACGGTCGCTGGTGCTGGGCATGCTCTCAGCAGAACCCCAGTAAGCGGCCTGGTCGGCCTCCCAAGAGTCGGCACGGCCACCAGCGAAACCGAAAGTCTTGAAGCCCATGTCCTCAAGAGCAACGTTGCCAGCAAGAACCAGCAAATCAGCCCAGGAGATCTTGTTACCATACTTTTGCTTGATGGGCCACAACAAACGGCGGGCCTTGTCGAGGTTGCCGTTGTCGGGCCATGAGTTGAGGGGAGCGAAACGTTGTTGACCCTGTGGTGGCAAAATGTCAGAGCTGTGTTGCAGAGCAGGAAGAGCGAGACGAGACTTACCTCACCAGCACCACCACGACCGTCGAAGACTCGGTACTTGATGAAACTGTCAGCAAATAAGATGTTTTTGAAGGCAAGAGCAGATTTAAACTTACAGTACCAGCAGCGTGCCAGCTCAGACGGATGAAGAGACCACCGTAGTGACCAAAGTCGGCGGGCCACCAATCCTGGGAATCGGTCATCAAGGCATGAAGATCCTTCTTCAATGCAGCGTAGTCAAGAGACTTGAAAGCTTCGCGGTAGTTGAACTCCTCGCCCAAGGGGTTGGAGACCTTGTTCTGTTGACGCAGGATGTTCAGCTTGAGAGCCGAGGGCCAGAGGTCCTGGTTCTGGGTGCCGCCACCAGCAGTGGTGGAATTGCGAAGGGCAGGGCACATAGACTCGGCCATTGTGACTTTTGTTCGGATGAATCTGGTAAAGAAAAGAGGATTACCACGAAATGGCATCAAGAGAAATTGAGTGAGAGGGGAAGGAAGAGGATGAAAAGGGTCCAGAAGAAAGAGAAAGTTTCGTGGACAAAAGCCAAAAGGGCGGGCAGCCAAAATAAAGCAGCTTGCTGGGGGGTCACAGAGGTGTGAGGGACACTCAGGTGCTATTCTGTCACTGTATTCCGAAACCTGTCGACCCCGCACCAAGCGTTGGCCAATTAGAGGCGGGGCATTAGTATGTCATAGTGGGGTCAACCCAGGTGCTGCAATCGTTGTCCACTGCCCTCCAGGTTGCCCAGTAACTTGTGCACCCAGATGCGGTTCACGCTAGCTTGCGCGCCACTCAGCAGCGCCGCGTTAACAGTGTGCCCCCTCCAGCGGTACCAAGCTGCTCTGCTGTGGTGTGGAGCTGCAGGACCAGAACACGGTGGGCGCCGGCAGCCGAGGGTACCGGGCTCCGTCCCGGCCTCATGTACAGGAATAAATGGCCATGGCGTGCTCTCGCAGAAGCCGAATTAATTGACTGCCACGGCATGATAATCACAATGATTATTTGAGATTCATTGCATTATAACCTTTGATTAAAAAATTTGAAAGCGCATTTCTTTACATTTCTTTCCAGTTCAATCGTACTAGGAGGGGTAGCAACGCTGCCCCGAACCAAAAACCTTCCGAGTTCGGATTCTTACCCGGCACAGCGACAACGCAATCACTCAAAGCAAGAAAACCCAAAACTCGTTGGGCAAAGAGTCCCAGAAAAAAAACCAATTCACGATCCATAGCCTGCCATGTACCATCTCGCTGTGACTCGGAGGTAAAATCACCTGATCGGATGTATCTCGTTGTGCTTCCGTATCCTCCCTGGCCCGGTATGCTGCAGAAGTATACCCTGATGGCAATATTGTTGAGGATCGGTGTCGTTTTCCGAGTTTTCCCCTCCCGACCAGCTCCGTTGGACCACACATTGCACCATGTAGCCGACGTGGGTTTGTCATGACAATAAGGTGTAATTACGCACAGTGACCCTGTTTTTCTTATCCTTGGAGATTGTTTTGGTTCATTGATGGTTAAATCAATCATAAAATTGATGTCAACCTCACAGCAGTCACGCACGCCGATTGAGCATCAGTGCCCAATGCAATCCTCCCACCTGCCGAAGAGCGTATGAACTGCAGCGACGCCTACCGCCGATATATCAATTTCTAATTGCCAAGACTTACCTTAATAGACCCCCAATTATCAAAATGTTCAATAGTTTGCTTATTTCCTTATTATCGCGACGTCGTCCCACCTGCTGCCCAGACCAGACCACCTTGAAGCCGTTCGATGCAAAGCGACGAGGCAGCACCGTGTCACCTAATAACTGCAGTCGATACAAAACCTTACAGCAAATCAATTGGGATAATTTCGAGCAATTCTTTTCGGCCAAACCCTGCCTTTTTTCTCAACTTAAGTTTACAACAGTAACTATAGCTTCCAGCCCATTGGGGTAATCGCAATTTTGACAGCCGATACTCCAAATAGCCTCGTGTCGCCTTTGCACTGGGAGACAAGGTGGCTGCATTTTTGCGATCACAAAACCAGCTTCGATATGTGTTGCCACCAGCGAATCTTTCTATTCGACTGACAGTCCGGGCTTTTAAACTGACACGAAAACTGTTACAATACCGGATCGAACTAACATTAGACTTCCATTGAGAATATCCCATATATCCGATTTGCTGGCTTTCATGGCCATACCAACTCCACGAACACGAGCTTATTAGCAGGTTGTATTAGCAACATTTCCAACACCGAGAAATTGCAAAAGAATATACCACAATGCCGTTCGCTGTATGTGAACGGATTTGCGGTCGCCTTTGAAAGAATGTGATTGGCTCCGAATACCGTGAAATGGAGCTTTCCCGACGGCCAAATAGCGGCTGCGTTTCAGCCCGCCGCTTGACAGGCGTCTGAGGAAGCGCGGCAGCGATTTGCAGAATTATATAAATAGCAGGAAAAAGCCCAAGGCTTTGGGAAATAAAATTCGAAAATTTTACTTTATTTTCTAGATTTATCGGCTGCAAAACTTGTGAATTTAGCAAAAGAATATGAGAGTTTGGGTACCTCCAACCCACAGGCCTCTCACAGAGGGTATGTCAACCAGTTTATCAATTTATATATGAGTGCAGTGTTCTGATCACTTCTAGCTATTGTCGTGGACAAAAAGTCGTTTGCACTCAATGGTCGCAACTGCTCCTATCGGTTTCACGTTGACGAAGATACCGGCGATTTGATCACTGATCATTTTGGCGGCAAGGCTTCTGAAGTGCCCGTCGTGCCGCAGACTGGCAAATATGTTGGCCTCTCCAAAAGCCTCTGGTATCGCAGAGAATTTCCGGACCTCGGCAGAGGAGACTTTCGCTCACCAGCCGTCCGTATCCATCATGATGAAGGCCATACTGTAAGCCAGTTCCAGTACCAGAGCCACACGATCATCCACGGCAAGCCGCGATCGCAAGGTCTCCCATCTACTTTTGGTGATGAGACAGCAGTTCAAACACTCGTCGTTCATATGTATGACAGCAACAGTCAAGTTGGTCTTGACTTGTCTTACTCCGTTTTCCCCGAGCACGACGCCATAGCCAGGAGCGCTCGGGTGGTGAACAAGGGATCGAAAAAGATAACAATCGACAAATTGGCGAGTTTCAGTACCGACTTTCCACATGATGAATATGACATGATTGGTCTGCGAGGAGAATGGGCTCGGGAATGTGCTCAACTTCGGCGTCGCGTCGACTTCGGTACCCAAGGGTAAGTGTCAATCGACAAAGGTAATTGACTGTTCCAATCACTGATACGCTACTACAGCTTCGGGAGCAGCACTGGATATTCATCCCACTTTCACAATCCGTTCTTGGCGCTTGCCTCTCCGGACGCTACCGAGTCTCATGGACAGGTCTGGGCTCTTTCTCTGATCTACAGCGGTTCATTCAAAGCAGAAGTAGAAAAGAGCCCGCAAGGATTCGTCCGAAGTGTCATTGGCCTCAATGACCAGCAACTATCGTGGCCACTCCAAGCGGGAGAGGAGTTTACCTCTCCCGAGTGTGTTGCCGTCTATTCAGATCATGGCGTCGGCGGTATGTCGCGTAAACTCCATCGCCTCTATCGCCAGCATCTAGTCAAGAGCCATTTTGCCCATGAACCACGGCCTGCACTACTGAATAGTTGGGAAGGGGTGTACTTTACGTTTGATCATCACAAAATTCTTGCCATGGCTGAATCAACCGCAGCCCTCGGCATCAAACTTTTCGTCATGGATGATGGGTGGTTTGGTGAGAAGTATCCGCGCGTGAATTCCCGTGCTGGTCTTGGGGATTGGAAGCCGAACCCTGACCGGTTTCCTGACGGACTTGGGCCGGTCGTCGACAAAGCTATCAATTT
This sequence comes from Simplicillium sp. C3G150-2, assembly GCA_022702485.1. Classification (NCBI taxonomy): domain Eukaryota; kingdom Fungi; phylum Ascomycota; class Sordariomycetes; order Hypocreales; family Cordycipitaceae; genus Simplicillium; species Simplicillium sp. C3G150-2. The sequence continues at coordinate 3,618,046 of JAJIYY010000001.1, read as the reverse complement.
CTCTGTCAAGGATTCGGACGAAAAGCTTCAATTCGGCATTTGGGTAGAACCAGAAATGGTAAATCCAAAGTCTGAGCTCTTTGAACAGCACCCAGATTGGGTATTGAGAGCTGGAACCTATCCAATGACTGAAGAACGAAACCAGCTAGCCTTGAATCTCGCTTTAACACCTGTGCAAGATTATATCATTGACAGCATGACGAGCTTGTTGCAGAGTGCTCCCATCTCATACGTGAAATGGGACAATAACCGTGGCTTGCACGAAGTACCCTCTCCTACGACATATCATGCCTATATGCTTGGGTTGTACAGAGTATTTGACGTACTAACGAGCCGCTTCCCAAAGGTACTGTGGGAGGGTTGCGCGTCAGGCGGAGGTCGTTTTGATCCTGGGATTTTGCAGTACTTTCCTCAGTTCTGGGCATCCGACAATACAGACGCTGTAGATCGCATCGCTATCCAATTTGGTACCACCGTTGCATATCCTGCATCATGCATGGGCTGTCACATTTCGGATGTTCCCAATCATACCACCAAGCGCACGACCTCGCTTGCATTTCGTGCACATGTAGCGATGATGGGCGGTTCGTTTGGATTTGAGCTGGACCCTGAGAAGCTTTCTCAATGCGACCGCGATCAAATCCCAAGACTTGTTCGACTTGCTGAGAGGGTAAACCCCATTGTCATCGATGGTGATATGTGGAAACTCTCGTTGCCGTCGGAATCAAACCACCCGGCGGTGATATTTATTAGCCACGACAGGAGCTGCGCCGTGCTATTTGCCTTTCAAATGATTGATACGCCGGTTATGGGCCAGCCAAACTTGAAGCTTCAAGGTCTGGATGCTGAGGCAGTATACTTCGTTGATGGCCACGAGAAAGGATATTCCGGTGCAACGTTGATGAATATTGGACTGCAGTTAGCTTTTGATGGTGACCATGATAGCAGACTAGTTTTCCTCGAAAGACTCTGAATTGCAAGTCTTTTTTTTTTTTTTTTTTTTTTTTTTTTTTTTTTTTTTTTTTTTTTTTTTTTGTAGTGAACAAGATTAGTTCTAAGACCTGTCATAGACTGGAAGCCATGGTATTCAGCTAATCCGCATGCTGTTGACAGAGAAGCCATTCTTGCTCAATTAGGCAATACTGGATCCTAGCAATGAAGTCTCGTCGTAACTATAACAAACCATCTTCTGAAGGGAAAAGGAAAGAATTATTACATGTAAGATCTTGAATTCCATGCACGGGGCGCTCACACCTGCAGGGTTCGGCATTGGTCGCGCCAAGTCAACTACCGACGATTTCCCGGTCGGTCGGAGCTCTAAACGCTACGTAGCTCCAACGGGTCGAGCTTCCCAGTCGTCTCCGTGTGCTCGAGTATTAATTGAGAGTCTCCCAATTACTCACCATTAACCGCATCCAACCCAGGTGTTGTATTCATCGAGAGTAGTAGGACACGATGCAGCAGCAAAAGTCATTGGCATTGCTGAGCGCTTTGTGTTCGCTCTCCGTGGCCGCTGCTGGCAGCGTGCCACGAGGAGTTGGACCTGAATGTACGTTTGCAATGCTTTCACTGGAATGAAAAGTACCTGTCAATAAGTATGTGCATGCTAATACCTTCCAGTCGCTAAGCACTACGGCAAAGAAGAATTCGCCTGCATCAACGCCCCCAACATCAAAATCAGCTCCACGCGAGTAAACGACAACTCCTGCGATTGCCCCGACGGATCAGATGAGCCAGGAACCGCTGCTTGTGCTCACATCGACCCTCTTTCTCCCGAACAGCCTCTCGCTGGCAGTGCATCCGGTTCCACAAACACGACAAACGCGCTGCCTGGTTTCTGGTGTGCCAACAAGGGTCACATTGGGGCATACGTGCCGTTCGTTTACGTCAACGACGGCATCTGCGACTACGACATTTGCTGCGATGGAACTGAAGAGTTTGCCGGTGTAGGAGGCACCAAGTGCGAAAACAAGTGCAAGGAGATTGGCAAGGAATACCGCCGTCTTGCTGCAGAGAAGAAGGCGAAGATCGAACGTGCAAGCACGGCGAAGAAGGCCCTCCTCGTCGAGGCTGAGAAACTTCGACAGCGCAGTGAAGTGAAGATTGGTGAACTGCAAGTGGAAGTCGGGCGACTGGAGGCACAGCTTGTTCTGTTGGAAGAAGCTCATAATGAGGCGCAGAAGAAGGACCGTTTCCGTACCATCAAGTCTGGCGGCGTCGGTGGAAAGCTTGGCGTGTTGCTGAGCCAGTCCAAGTCTCGAGTCAATGAGCTCCGTGAGACTTTGACCAAGGTTGCTGATGAGCGAGACAAGGTCAAGACGAAATTGAACGAGCTTGAAACCATCCTGCGCAAGTTCAAGGAGGAATATAACCCCAACTTCAATGACGAGGGCGTCAAGGCTGCCGTCAAGGGCTGGGAGGACTATGCGGCGCGCGAGACGGGTGACTATGGCGTCAATGCTGACGTCGAATCTGTCCTACAAGAGGACGGCCCCAACAGCGGAATCAACTGGGCAGAGTTCGAGGCTGATGAGAGCGACGACACTGACATCAGTAAGTATTGACGGCTTGAACGCGGTCAACTTGGCAATTACTAACTTTCACTAGTTTACAACTTCGAGGCTTACTTGCCACCATTCGTGCGCGAGTTTGTCCGTGACAGTGTCACAGCCCTTCGTCTTTGGCTGATGGAGAATGGTGTCCTGGCCGACACTGCCTCAGATGGCGAATCCCAGAGTGCGAAATCGGCGCGCGAAGCCAAGGAAAACGCTGAGAGGGACCTACAGAACAAGAAAAACGACATTGAGGACGAGAAGAAGGATCTCGCGTCTGACTACGGCCCGAAGGACATTTTCCGCTCCATCAAGGGCAAGTCTGTTGAAATCGACTCTGGAGAGTACACATACGAACTCAAGTGGCTGGAGAACACTGCACAAAAGTCCAAAAAGGGCCACGGCACCACCAACATGGGCAACTTCGAGAAGATTGAATGGGAGACTGCTGACGACGAAGAGCGTCTGGATGGCAAGAGTCTCGGCAAGGGCAAGAGGATGGTGATGCGCTACACCAGCGGCCAGGCTTGCTGGAACGGCCCCAACCGCCGAACTGATGTCTGGCTGGGATGTGCCGAGAAGGAGGAGGTTTGGAGAGTGAGCGAGGCAGAGAAGTGCGTGTACAAAATGGAGGTCGGTACCCCCGCAGCCTGCGACGATGTCGAGGAAGGACATGTAAAGGATGAGTTGTAAAGAACTGTCTTGCTCCAAGGATAACCTGCCCCAAGGGAAATATCCTCATGGAGATGCCAGTCCGCTTGTACGTCGAGTGTAAATTAGGGGATTAGACGGCATTGAAAAATCATTATAGAATCAAATCAAAATTCATAATTCGGCATACTTGCTATGAGTGACTCTCGCCCCAAGCACCTCTGCATTCTATGTCTATATATCTGCGGCTTACTGTTAGACCGGCGACTATGCCCTATGATGACAACGTTCACATATGAAATGAGGGTCCAGTTGACGACAATCAGCTACGACGCAACCCCGCTGGCAGTGGCGGTCACCTTTCTCTCTCACAACGGCATTTATATCAATCGCTTCCACAGCGGCATTAAACCTGCAAAAAAGAAAATGGCGGAGAATAACGGCATCCAAAAGCAGATTAAGTCTGTCAGGGAGTTCCACGACACGTTTAGTGTAGGAAGCAACGAGACGCCTACTCTCGATGTTGGCAAAAACATAGCCAAGCTACGATATGATCTCATGCGCGAGGAAAACGAAGAATATCTGGAAGCATGCGAAAAGGGCGACTTGACTGAAGTAGCTGATGCATTGGGAGACCAGCTCTATGTTCTGTGCGGGACAATCATACAGCATGGCATGCAGAATGTCATTGAGGAAGTGTTTGATGAGATACACCGCAGCAACATGAGCAAGGCTGGGGAAGATGGTAAGCCATTGCGTCGTGCGGACGGCAAGGTTATCAAGGGGCCGTTTTACAGCCCACCTCAACTGAAGGAGATTGTTGACAGAGGGGTCAAGCGTGGTGAAAATTCGAAGGAATAGCAGGGGGGATACTAGATGGCAATTGATGTTGGATGTTGTGTATCTAGCATTGTAGATATCAAATTTTGACGCAATTTCCTTTTTTTTTTTGTACAGACAAAAAATTGGTACATTGGCAATTCACAAATCAATCAGGTATTGTTTTTAAGACAAATTTATTTTGAAAGTATCCATGGTTGCGGCTCAACCAACAACCCACTGTACCACACAAGGCACATGGCCGATGTGCGGCAGTGGTTTTAGCGGCTGCTCAGGGGTCGCGCTGAGAGCGTAGGTAGCATCCATGGATCTCTGTGCAGATCAAACTCTCCCTCAGTGCGCTTTTCCTGGAACAGCCCCTGTACCAAAATGGCTCAGACCCCGAGTCTCCACTGAAAAGCTGAACGGGAGACGCATCTAATCAATACAGCCAGCGCCAATTGTGGCCCTTAATAAATTTCGATCTGTGCGTGCACTGTCTTCCTAGGTTCAGGACATTTGGCTAAGCCTCCTTTTCCTGTCGCAAAGCCTCGTCATCAACACAGCCTTGCAGCGCTGCTTCGATGCACAGCACCGCTGTTTATTCTTTCTTTTCTACTACGCTCCATTGCAACTTGCTCGAGTCGAAGAACATGCACTCTACCTCTACTTAATCAACCACAACCGACGCGGCCATGGTTCTCCTACGCTCATCACGACGAGCCCTCCAATACGTCGCTGTCGCCGTCCTCGTCTCCCTAACGCTCATTCTCCTCACCCGCGACGAATGGTCACGACTCCCCTCTCCGGCGAACTGGCCTAACCCTTTCGCTACCGATAAAGGTGTGTTGACCATAGGAGGTCACAAGCCCATCAAGGAGGGTGCGACGAGAGTAGCCATCATCGAATCCGGTGGCTCACACGACGAAGTTTGGGCATCACTCATCCATGCATTTGGCGACAGCCCTGATTCAGAGCTCTATCTATACTTGAAAGCGCAGCGATACGGATCCGGTGACATTGTCAAGGCGTTCAATCTTGTTTCGCCAATCATTCGGAGCTCATTTGCGACAGATTTTCCCAAGGAGGTCAAGCAAGGCCCGGCCCCAGACATATTGATTTTAACGACGTGCGAACAGGACGTCGTCCACAGCAGCGTCAAGAATACGTTGCAAACACTTCTTAAAAACGAGAAGACATGGCTGGTTTGCGTCGTTCATCATGCGGATAGGTGGCATCCTGACGACACAGGCCCCCAGATAATACAAGACTGGGTTGCAGCACGGCGAATAGATTTTCTGGGACTTAGCCAACACACCATTGACTACTTTGTCAAGAAGTCCGTCCCGAAGTGGAAGACGAAAGGCCCCATCGTCGCCAATGTACTACCCCCCATATTCCCCGTTGCAGTCCCTCAACGCGACACCAACAGCATGCAAGGCATCGAGCTTTCAATGCAGGGCAACTATCAATCCGCCCGCCGAGACTACAATAGTATATTCAGCCACCTCGACATTATTATCGATAAGGCAGAGGAAGACATACCGCATGGCGACGATGCCCTGACCCAAAATGTGAAATTGCATCTCATCGGCCATGGAGTTTTGCCAAAGGTTCCGAAAGAGGTCAAGAAGCATGTCGTGTTTGACCATGATCTAGATTACAAAGAGTTCTACCGCATCATGTCGCAGAGCTTTGCATTGCTTCCTGCTTTTGCATCGGACGAATACTACGACCGCAAGGCATCCTCGTCGATTCCTGCAGCGCTGATTGCCGGAACTCCCATAGTCGCCACTGAGCAGCTGCTTCAAGCGTACACGTTTCTACCCCGAGATGGTGTGTGGCTGGCAGAGGATGGCGAAGACGAGCTGGATGTCATTGTAAGAGTAATGGACAATAAGACCGAGTATTGGAGAAAGCGGGCATTGCTGCAGAAGACGGCACAGGACCTCGAGCTGATGAACCGCTTTCATGCCAAGCAGTGGGTGGAAGACATCTTGAACAAGATGAAGAAGCTCAACTCATAACCCATTCATGTACATAACTATTTTAATGACTTGTATACATATAAATTACACTTAATATTGGACTACCAGATCCCATTCCATCTCACCGTGCGGCGCCCGCCCACAGCCTTCGTATTTGATGTGGGGGGGTTGTATCTGCACGTCGATGTTCATCCCCGCCACAAATCCGGCCGACAGCTTCTAAAGTTAGCCACAGCACCTCCACCGCGACATCATCTCACACTTTTCAACTCGCAATTGCGTCTCTTCGAAAATGAGTCTACCGCATGGCTCCCGTCTATACCTAATATGCCTGCATCTCGCAATCGGCGCCTCGATATGGGGCTACAACATAGGCATCCTGTCATCGATCCTAGTCCATCCCGGATGGCGCAAGGCGCTGTCATTCCCATCGCCGTCAGAGAAGGGTTCAATCACCGGCCTGTACTACCTCGGCACATTGTCGTCTTACTTGTTCGTATCGCATCCTTTGGCGGATAAGCTCGGGAGACGGTATGCCGCGTTGATAGGAACGGGCATTCTGTCTCTTGGGGCAATGTGTATGGCGGCCGCGACAGGCGATAATGCAGTGTCCATCATGGTGTTTGGTCGCATTGTCTGCGGCTTAGGCGTCGGTGTCGTCAGCACAGGAGTTCCCTTATACCAGAGGTAAGATAAAGTCTGCCACGGGATGAACAATTCAATGCATCTGACACACTTTTTTTTTAGTGAGGTTTCTCCTGCTCAGCAGCGTGGCAAGTTCGTCACGATGAATCACGTCGGCTTCGTTGCCGGCCTCGCTAGTGGTCTCTGGGCAGGCTATTTCATAACCTTTTGGAAATCTGCGTTCGGTGAATTCTGGGGCTGGAGAATCCTCATCCTTCTTCAGCTCATTCCAGCCTTCATCTTCGCGCTCGGCCTACCATATCTCCCTGAAAGGTTAGTTCTCCGTCATGTCCTGCCAACCATCCACTTACAAGATGTGTAGCCCCCGCTGGCTCGTCGAAAAGGGCCAGGTAGATAAAGCCTATAAAACACTGACATTCATTCGCGAATCCACGAAAGATTCCGTCTCGCAAGAACTCAACTCGATCACAAAAGACGTCCAAGCCCACCACCGCAAGCACCAATCCTCCACTCTGCAACTCACACTGGCTCTCTTCCGCTCCCCCGCGTTATTCGCTCGGGTATGGCGAGCTTTTCTTCTTCAGTTCATGTCTCAGATGTGCGGCGCCACGGCAATGAAGTACTATCTACCTACCCTCCTTGAAGCCTTGGGCATCGGTACTCAAGTAGCCCTCATGGCTGGCGCTATCGAAATGACCATCAAGATCGGCATGACTGTTCTTGAGATGTGGTTCATTGACAAATTCGGACGACGAGTTTGTCTTGTTGCGGGAAGCATTGTCATGGGCGTGGCAATGCTTATCAATGGAGCCCTGCCACTGGCGTTTCCCAATAACGCCTCCAAGGCTTCCGATGCCATCTGTATCGTTTTCATCTTCATCTACGCTATGGGATATTCTCTGGGTCTCGGCCCTGCCAGTTGGGTCTACTCTTCTGAAATATTCCCGACAACGTTCCGTGCACGAGGGTTGAACCTCGCAGCTTCTGGAGGAAGCGTCGGCAGCTTACTCGTTGCTCAGATTTGGCCCATTGGCCTTGCAAAGCTGGGAAGTGGTATATACTTCTTCTTCATGGTCGTCAACTTCGTCTGTGTGCCCGTCATTTGGAAACTTTATCCAGAAACTAAAGGTCGCGCATTAGAGGATATGGATAGCCTGTTCGGTCCACAAGTAAAAGCTGCATCGTCAAGTAGAGTGGATGAGGCACAATCTGAAGCTGAGGGACATTCTGAGGAAACGCCTCTACTAGGATAGTCACATCATGTATATATATGCGTTCGTCAGGACAAAAAGTATTATAAACTCAAAACGTATATTACAGAAAACAGACCAGGCGTACGCCATGTCCTCCATCGAAAACCTCCCTCGGAAACTCAAAACAGACGGCGCAAAAAGCAAAACACCCAAAAGTTCATAAACACAAAACACTAAAACACGCTACCAAGACCACGTATCTATATATGTATACTGTTCCAAACTCATTTACCAGAAGCTGCACCATCCTATATAGTGCTGGCACAAATTCTCCAGCTTCGTCGCTTCAATGATCAACTTGTTGACCTGGCTAATAACGTCCAGTTCTTCAGTGTTCTTGAAATCACGACCAGTCAATTTCTGTCCGACACGATCCAGCACCTCCAAGGCCCGAGCATTCTGCATCTCAGCGTCTTCAGCGCCGTTAATGGTACCGAGATCTGGAGCGGCGGAACTGTTTGTACGAGCACGCGATCTTGCTGTCGGTGGTCCCGATGGCTCTCCGCCATTGGCAAGGAGCTGCGATGGGGCAACGTCTGCCTCGAGAATTGATTGGCGACGCGGGCGGCCACCACTAGGAACCACTGCGAGGGCTGCATCTCTCTCCGAGGTGAAGTTAGGGCCCGCAGGAGAAGCCCCAGGGACGAGTCGCCAATTAAGCAATGGATCGTGAATAAACTGCGCCAATATGTTAGTCGTCTTCCTAAAGTACTCGTGGGATAAAAGTTAGACTTACGGCTTCAAGAACAGCCATGACACTCTCCTTGTTCTCTCGCAAGACACGCATGGTGTTCTCGCAGGTAATTCTGAAACTGCCTTCAATGTTGCTAACCTCCATGGCATATGTCAACATTCGTGTCAAGCGGAAAGGCACCCTCTCTGGATACTTCTCACGCTTCATTGCGATTTCGAAGCAGTCACCAAAATCGATATGGGCAATGTTGCCGCTGATACGGTCCAACATCAGGTTGGATGGATGACGATCACCCAGACCTAGGATGTATCCTACAATTGACATGACACCAAGAGATCTGGTGTAGTTTGTTCTTCTCTCTAGCCAAGCCTCAGACGACTTAGACTTGAGCCACAAAACGCGATAGAGATCCTGGCCAGTGGTGTTGTCTAGTGCATAACCGAAGACCTCCACCTTCTGCATGAGTGTGAGATTATCGTAATCAGGTGCCATCTGTAGCATAATGCGATGTTCAATGTTGAGAAGAATCTTGCGGCTCTCCCGATAGTCTTTAATGAGAATGTGTAGTGTATCACTGTACGGCATCCATCCAATAAGACCAGAGCTCTCGGATAAGGGAATTGCTGGGAAACGTTGAATTTTGAGATGACGCTTGTAGCTTTCCGAGTCATTGGCGAGTAAAGTGTTGCAGAGACCGAATAACTGCATAACACGCTCGTCCTGACGGATATCTTCGTGTCCCTTGAGCAAGAAAGCGTAGGGAAGTCCGTCGCTTCCAGTGGTGTTGAGTTTGCGAGGGTGTTGCTTCGAGTTGATGACACTAACAGTACCTTCGAACGACATGATGCGTACGATTGGCTTTCCACTCTTGTACGTGCCTGGAACTGCGAGGTCCAGGTTCTTCGCATGAAGTAGCTTGGGAGAGCAGTAAGTAAGTTCCAGAGATGTGACTTGCTGCAGTTGGCGATTAACACGGCGAAAGACTTGGTAGTAGAGATCCCAAGCCTGGTTCAAGTCATTAACATCTCGAGTATTCTCGTATTGGCGACACCATTCTTGAGCCTCGCGCAAGTCGCGGCCGAAAGCCTGGGCGAACGATATCTCACGCAGGGTTTCCGGTCCGCGCTCCAGGCGGTCATGAAGAGGGCCAAGTGTCGCAAACATGCCCTCGATGTTGTTGTCACCAAAGTACAAGCGAGAAGCTTCTTCCAGACCTTCGTGCCAAAGCTCGTGCCATAGGACGGCAACGCGAATCAATTCGTGGCTGACAATGTCTGCTTGAGCAACCAAATTGGCGCTGTGTTGGCGCATACTGTCCATGATCTGGGCAGCAGACCTTGCTCGGCGCTTGTCTTGCTTGGCTTTCATTGCAACAGTCAAGGGGTAGACCAAGGCCTGAGGATGCGCCCTACCAACATCTGCCAACAAATTGTGCACAGCCTGTTGTACACGTTTGTTGGGCTGGTTGATACGGGCAATCAATTGTGGTAAGACCTCAAGCCATGTGTCAACGCTAACGTCCGACAACCCATCAGTGACAGCACTGTTCACCTCTGCATGAGCTCCGTGAGCGAACCATAAAGTTAACAAACGCAAAGTATCTTGGAGTGAGCTGCCAGCAGATAGGGAAATGGACTTGATGAAGCCCTGGATTGCTGGCACTACATGCTCCAGAATACGGGCCTGGTCGACCTTGAATGGCTGACCATCGCCTCTAGCAGTGAACGTCTGTACAATTTGGAAATTGACCAGCGCCCAAGCGTGCCACGCCTTGTACCACTGCGGGTTATACTTGGTGGCTTGAGCATACGAGTTCATGATCTCCTGGACTTGGTTGGTGTTGTACTGCCAGTCATCCTTGTTCAGTGCAATCTGCCAGTCTCCTTGTCGTAAGTAGCACTTGGCAAGTAGAGATGTTTGACTATAGAGAGCCCGTTGTGTTTCAGGGCTCAACATGCTGGGGTCTACCATAGCTCCGCCTTGTTGCTGAGCCTGGAAGTTCCAGTTCTCTTCGTTGTTGCCACCTTGAGCGGATAGGTGTGCCCTTGCTACTTCCAATCGGTGGGCTGACTCATTGGTGAATCTCTGCAAACAGTACAGTGTTCTTTCTGCAATGCTCTTCGAAGGACGTCCAGCAGACTCCTGTCCAGCCTCCCATTGGAACTTCAGCATGGCATAGATGACTTGAGCAGGCACATTCTTAGGCAGACCAGATCCAGGCTCACGGCGATCTTGCCAGTAAGGGATCATGCTTTCAAGCGGTGCGTCAGACCCAATGAGCTGCTTCAATGATTTCTCAGCCAATCCCATGCGACCAGATTTTCTGCACAAGTTGGCAAACTTGATCCACATTCGCATGTTCTCCTGAGGCGCAATAACCAAGGCTCGAAGACGAAGCATTCTGTGCCATACTTCCACATTACGCTGACAGCCTTGGAGACGAGTCTCCCATGTCTTGCGCATAGTAGCTTGCTTCTTGTCGTCGCACTGTTTGTACACAATAAGTTCTTCCAGTTCGGCGAGCATCTGTACACGAACGACAACTTGGTAGGCACGGTTGTAGGATTCGCTGACGAGGGCGCTCAGTTCTGTGTCAAGGCCTTCACGAGCTTGCTGGATGTACGCAGTGGCTTCTCTGAATTGATTTCTGTGCAAGGCCAAAATGGCTCCGAAGAAGGATCGATCCGGGGAGTATCTCTTAAGAGAGGATAGATAGTTGTCCATAGAATCCCATTTGCCCTGTCCCCAGGCTGCAGCAGTGGCCAATGGTGCAATCATGCGCTGTACTTCTGGGGCGGAGTTCTGCCAAGTGCTGCCAGTTAAGCTCGCAAGGGCGTCCCATTCACCGAGCGCGTGCAAACAACGCATTTTACCCATGATGACTTCGATAGGCACAGTCTGGTCGGGGCCAAGCTCTGCTTCGCGCTTGTTGTAAAATGCCAGAGCTTCTTCCCATCTCTCCAGCTTCTCGAACCAAGTCTCACGTAGCTGAATGCCTTCTTTGTAGAGTTGGGCCTTTCGCAAAATACCAATGGCTGCGTCAGATTGTTGCAATTTATTGTTGATGACAATAAGCGCCTCAACGGCACCACTGCTTTGGTCCTGAAGAAATTCGAGCTCTTTGTAGTGCAAAGCTTTAGCCCAGGCATGGCAACGTGCGGCTTCGCGACCGAGCACACGAATATCGATGGGTAGAGCCTTGTCGTCGTGTTCCATGAACTCAGCCAGATTTAACAGGAGACCCAGCAGATCAGGTGGAACGTTCTCAGACTTAATGGCGCTCTCAATGTTCTGAATCAGCTCGTCCTGGAACTGCTCATAGAGTTCACTCCAGCAGGATACAAAAGCTGAATTGAACAAGTCGCGGGCCAATGGGAGATAGACGCTGGCTAAGCTAGCACAGGCTCGCAGAGCGTGGTTGGGTGATTCTGTCAGAAGAGTTGTGCTAAATCGTCTCAGCCACTCTTGCCAATCGTCCTTGGTCGACTTGCCCTTCGTATCCCATGCTCCCTTCAGATGGATAGCATTCATTTCCAGCTTCTTGCCACCAAGGTCGGCGAAGGCTGGCTCATCCATCATATCGATGAATTTCGATTCGTTTAGGTCTTGAGGAAGAACCTCACCCTTTTGCAGCTTGCTGGTGAGGAGTTCGTAATTCGAGTGCGAAATCTGATGCTGGGCAATGACCTTGTTCACTGTTGCCATGAAATGCAAGTAATCTTTTCCAAGCTGCTGGATAAGCGCACACAAAGTATCCAACGCTGCAATTCGCAGCGCAGCATCTCCGTTGTCAAGGACTCTGGTAAGTGGGTGGATGATCTTGGCCGCATAATCATTCAGATTAACCTGTCGAGAAATCTTGCCAATTGTCTCGATTGCCTGCTTTCTGATGAAGGTAGGCTGGCCTTGCTTTTCAAATGTACGCACGATGATGGGGATGATCAGGTGCATGTACTCTTCTGCGCTAGCCCCAAAGACCAGGAAGGCATGCAGCACTTTCTCGGATGGCGTGCGCTTTGCAGAGACGTCCTTGTCGAGAACACCCAGCATCAGTGGCAGTAGACCAGCTAGATAGATCTTGAATTCACCTTCGAGTGATCGGGATATGGCCTCAATGAGAGACATGATTGTTGTCTGGAGTGACGCCGACTTGTGCCAGTACTCTTGCAAGATTTCTACTATGTCTGGCAGGTAGTTTCTGATATGCTGGCGGACAATGCTCACCAGAGTAGCCAATTGGTTGAAATACGATTCTAGTCTCGTAGATGAAGATGACCTTATCACCATGAGGAAAGCGGGGATGATTCTGTCCAAGAAAGACACACATTCCAAGCCAAGTGTTCTGAAGATATTCATAATGGCTTCAATAACAGCGGCGTGGTGCTGTGCAAGAGAGTGGTCTTTGAGGATCTGTAGGAGAGCATTGATGACGACAGTTGGGAAATACTCCTTGTTAGACGGTGTCATGCCCGTCATCATAAGGGAAATATCAGTCACCTGTCCTCCCTCATTTCGGCGTTGCACGTCGGAAGGACGCTCTTCAACTTGTTGGTGCTTGTATGGGTCCAAGGCACCGAGAATGCCCATGAGTTTAATAGTCTCTTGTCGCAATGGTCCTCTCTGGCCTTCAGTTCGAATGATGCTCTGGAGAATTTCAAGAAGCTCAGGATAGTCTAAATATGGAGTGATGACATAACCAGAATTGCTGGCCAATTGACCCAGCGCATGAAGGGCAGCCTCTCTCTTGGTATTAGAGCTTTGGTCCTGGAGTGCATCGATGATGATTGGCATGAGCTTGTCCTTGTAAGGAAGCATATCTTCGCCTCCAACAGTCGCAAGCTCTCCGATTGCCTTCAAAATAGTGGCAGCCACGGTAGCGCTTGGGTCAGAAGCCTTAGGAAGCAGAACAGAGATCATAGGCTCTACATATGGTTTAATCAATGACTGCGCATTTCGTACCAAAAGACTCAGTAATTTGGCGCTCTCTTCTTTGTTGCGCGCAACGTCTGAGAATTCGAGTTCTGTCAACATCTGAATGAGAGTCTTCCGGAGCGAAGGAATGACATATGCGGGATTATATCGTGCGAGTCGTCCAATAATGGAGATTGCGACCTCGCGAATGGCAAAGGATTCGTCATTGAGCGCGAAGAACAAGATTCGGATGTTTTCTGCTTTGGCAAGATGACCGTCAAAGCGCTCGTCCAGAGCAGCCAGGACGGTTCTTCGAATGCTAGCTTCCGGGTCAGAAATGCCAACTGTGAGGAGCTTCTCAAGAACGTCGCCAACAACTTGCAGCGCATGATAACTCGTTTGGTTAACGATGGGATCGCGGACATAGAGCTGGCAGCAAGTTAATGCAGCTGCTTCACGGATCTCAGGATCTTCATCCTCAACGTATTTGATCGCTACGTCGCGAACAAACTCGTTTAGGACGTGCCCAGTGAAATCGAAGCTACCAAGCGTATTCAAAGCGAGTTTGATTTCGGCTCGTCGATGATCGTATGCCAGTGGATCTTTCCCATCCTTGGGCACGGAAGAAACAGATGTGAGCGCATTTGGTTGTGGTGCGCCAAGTTGCTTGAATGGCTCGCCGCACAGAACCACGCTGAGCATGTCTAGCAGTCGCTCCTGGATAGTCGGTTTGACAGGTGGAATGTAAAAGGCCATGTCTACCAGGGCTTGTGTAAGCTTTGGCGTGAGGTTGCAAGCAAAAATGGGATCCAGCAGCGCTTCCATGTACTTGCTAAGTGTCTGGCCAACTGCAACAGCTAGACGGCTGATGCAGTCAAACACAGGGTCAACAGAGCCGCGCTTACGATTCGCAACGCTCAATCCCTCTCTAACATTAGTGATGACACCATCTAAGTATGGAGAAATGGCGCTCTTGACTGAGTTGGCAATGTTACCGATTGCAAGGAATGCATCATTGCGCTCCCTGTCTTTCTTCAATAAGGCCAAGAGGTACATCATAAACTTATGCAGCCAGGCCTGCGCAAAATCCGCTGGGGAATAGCTTGCTAGGTCGGGTATCAATAAGACAACAGTAGTCCTGATCGTGGGATCTCGGTGGTCTTTATGTCTGAAGACGATATCACAAGCTTCTTGATAGTGATCCTGCATGTACATGCCACCTTGCTCAAGTAGCTCCTTCAGCACTAACAGCGAAGCATGAATGGATTCGACGGTGTTACCCTTGAGCCCCTGTCTTGCTTCATTGAAGATCTTGCTCATTGACGTTTGCTTCATCTCTTGGTCTCGTTCGCGAATGATGCGGAAACAGGCGCTAACTGTCTCTGCCGAGGTTTCTCGAATTTGCTGGCGGATGTCGCGAAGGCCGTACCATATCCATTCGAAGATTGTAGGAATATACTGATACATGAGCGTAGGCGCATTCCTGGCGAGCTCACGCAGGACCAAGACGGCACTGTATCTCTTCTCTTCGACGCGATCATTCTGTAGCCATTCGAGGGCGGTATTGACTTCGGAGTCGACGAGTTCTGAGATGAGAGAGCCCCCTGGTCGGCAGAGTTTTCCAAGAGCAATTGCTGCCGGTCGCATAGGGTTCATATCTCTGCCACGGAGCACCGTCTTGAGGTTTTGGGTAAATCGGGTATATTTGAGGGCGACATCGATGCCGTCGAAGTCAACGAGGGCATCGAGGGCGTAAATGCCGCCGAGTCGCTCAGCGGAGTCGCCCCCATGTGTGATTAGTTGTGTGATTTTGTTGTTGACCGCATTGTAAAAGGCGAGAAACTGTTCGGGGTTCAGATCTGAATCATGGTTAGCTACGGCAGCGGAGCCAAGTCAAGCGTCAGAAAGCATACCTCGATGGTAAATATTGACAAGCTCTCTGAGCTGCAGCGCTGCTCTTCTTCGTACATCGTCGCTGACTCTGCACCTTGTGTTAGCACTTTTAAGCCCTAATTTCAACGGTTTGTGGCAAATCGGAACAAACCTTGATCGCAAGCCGCGAGTGACCAAATCGAGCCGCTCAAGAGCGATCTGTTGCTGCTGCGCCATCTCTCACGTCGGAGAGTTTGACTCTCGCTCAAGATCGCATCTGCAAGGCTTGATTGTATAAATTTCTCTGTTGATCTATAACGGCGTAGTTTGTCGGATACACTGCAATTCGTTTGGTCGCAATCGTCTGAATACTGCAGGCGGGATATTGTAGTCGCTGTATCACAGGTCGGAGCTTGAAAATGGAGTATGCTATAATTATTCTTCGTCGGTCAGAAAGTTACCCTCCTGTGCTTGCCGTTTCGCGTCGTCAAACAGCGTCACAGACGCATAGCACAATGGTGTTGAGGGGAAGGGACTTGGGGAGATGGAGGCTGGTGGGTGAGGCTGTTGGTATAGGCGTACGGGGAGCTTGGTCTGCTTGTCTCCACCACCCCCGGCGTCAGCTGCTTGCGAGGTCACTGTGCGCGCACTGTTCACACTTGGGTCTCGCGCTGCGCGACACCCAGAGTCAAGAGCACATCGCACTGTATGCCACTGTAATCAATCATCTGTACCACCACCGCCACCACCAAGCACATGTCGACCATTACCAACCGATTTTCACTGGCTGTTTTCAATAATCGCTAATCACAACCATGGGTAATGACGGGGGATCAATTCCGAAGCGTCGCGAGCTGGTCAAGAATGCAGCTCGCCTGCCTACCGTCTCTGAGTTGAAAGCGACAATCCTCGAAACCCTCGGGCACGCCTGGTCGCATTGCGCCCTCAGCGACGACCCGTTGGACAAAGATGCTGTCATAGCGTCAGACTATCGAGGGAAACTTTACAACTACGAAGCGATCCTCAATGGTTTGATGAACCCGGAAGAGAAACCCGAATCTACGTCCGAAATTCGATCCCTCCGCGACATTGTCAAGCTGCGATTCCACAAGACGGGCGACAAATGGACTTGTCCAATCTCGATGAAGGAACTTGGGCCGGCTACAAAATCGGTATATCTTGTCCCTTGTGGACACGTATTTGCAGATGTTGCCATCACAGAAATCCAAGAGAAGTCATGTCCCGAATGCAACGAGGCATTCGAAAAGGAAAATGTAGTGACAATCCTGCCCACGACAGAATCCGAAATCCAACGCCTACAAACTCGCATGGAGGATTTGCGCAGCAAGGGACTCACACATGCGCTGAAAAAAGACAAGTCAGAAAAGAAGAAGAAGCGCAAGGCAGACGAGGGAGACGATGTCAAGAGCAAAAAGACCAAGACTGAGGACACGTCGAGGGTTAAGGACATCAATAATCCTCTTGCGGCAAGCCTCACGGCTAGAGTCATGGCAGAACAAGAGGAGAGGAATAAGCAAAGGAAACTGGCGGCGACCAAGGCATGACTGTAATGAAATACGACAACAAAATACTCGGCTGGAGTTTGGCGCGTTTGGGATCGGCTTCTGTAGATTTACTGTATAACACCAAATACCATCGTTTAGCTTGCAGCGCTTGTGTCGACGTCGATAAAGTTGCCTTGGGCACTGGCATGTGTGATATCATCATCCTGCGTTGGTGTGTCGTATCGCCCCTCAACCATTAGACACACGAATCCAGGCTATTTAGTAGCTTCGGTTACGCGCGCGTTGAGCGGAGGGCGTTGCGCAATACCAATACCGGATTGTGGCCGGATCTCAGACAAGTGGAATTGCCAGTCAGACGATGCTTGAATGAGGATTTGCCACGCAGAAAGGTTCAAATACTGCGTGTCTCAGCCTCGTCCGGAATCAAGACAAAAACCCATTCTTGATGATGCTAAGCCGTTGAGATATAAATAGCTTCCCACTCCCTTCCTCCCAGGACTGGCAGCGAAATGGCGACACGATTGGCCTTTCAGAAATTAACTTTGAGGTACCTACCATTTTTATGTATTATTATGATTTGGAATACAATGAAACGATTGACTTTGGCCGTCTTCTTCGTGGTAATTTACAGCGATGCCGGCGGGTTCAACTCTTAGGCATTACCTGGCAGACTGCCGCGTGCAATATCGTTCCCTATACGCGTATCCGACGTCAACATCATTGACTATTTAAGTCTTCAAGCAAGCTTCAGTCTTGATCTGCCGAGGAAGCAAGAACTGCTACATTCCATATTACCCAGAATCCAGGAGTAGACCAGCCTGCATATGTGATCATGATTGACAGCCCCGATGAAGTCCGAATCCTCGACCCATCCAGTGGCGGATATCTACAGAAACCAACCTCTATTGGGGAACTTGTGCTGGGCGAGGATAATTGTCACATTTTCAACCAAGCTCGCTGCAAGCTCGCTTCGTCGGCTCGCGGTACAGGAAAGAGGGCAGTCGACGAATACGCTGCCAGGTTGAGGCGCCACGCCAACTAGTGGGAAATGTAACATTTACAGTACTATATAACCAAACGGACGGAATACATGTTGGATATTTCCGGAGTTGGAGCTCAAACTCTACGATACGGATCGGGGCCTGGACATCTCCTCGCGGGCGTCAGACGTATGTGCTGCAGTCAACAGGGGATGTGGGCATCGATGAGTCTGAAGCAGTACAGGCTGTGGAGACGCTGGGAGCATTCAAGTGCTATCCGAGCGACCAAGAATAGACCATTGGCCCGGGAGTGTTTACCAGAAGGCACGACGTGATTGGTCTCTGCGGTAGACAAGTGAATAGGACATATGGCATCGATGGCATACGTTTACTCGATATCTGCAGGATGGTCACGATTAATCGCTATATTTGGCGTAAGATGTGAAAGAAACATTCCTTTCATGGCGGCAAACTGGTTTGGTGAGCCTACAACCTGTACGCTCGCTGTGGCGGCGCGTAGCGCGAGGAACCCTACCACTCCTCCTACATTGGCGCTTGATTATTTACCTACTACTATTTTATCTACTTGTGGCATATTATTCATAATTTGCTGGAGCACATTTATTTTGATCTAGATTCATGAGGCTCACTTCCATCACGGCGAGAGCGTCACGAGGGCCCATCACCTGCGCTGCGTCACTCGACTCCCACTACCAGCGAACAACAGCAATCGATGTTCAGTAGGTACTGTATGCACCGCAAAGACTATCAAAATTCTCAAATATTATTTCACAGACATGTAAAAATACCAACAATGTAAAAACTTCTCAAATACTATTTTTTTGGTCAATTCTCCTTTGTCCTCAAATCAGTCCTTTGCCTCTTTCAAGCCCCTGCCGTACGCACGCGCTAATAAACTAACAAAGCGCCGCGTCCTCCACCAACAGCCGCCCGTCGATCGCATCCAATCACAAGTCTCAGGCATTCAACAACAACTGCCTATTCTGCCTGTTTCCAACACTCGCCAACCTCACACCAAAGAACCTTTCCGCTGCATTTATAAACTATGACTCACGTTTCTCTTTGACAGTACTTTGTGCCTAGCGTTCTTTCAAATAAAGTATCATTTATTTCCGACGAAACGCCACTTCACGTCTCAGTCGCCTTCGCCGCTTTCACGACGTCATTTCACTCAATAACAAGTGAACTTCTCGCACCGTGGCAGCAAGAGACATAATTCGGTCTCACTAATTTTTCGCCCGTCAATTCTTCTGCAATACTCTCAGATCACTCTTAAAACCTGGCGTATCGACATGCCCCGTCGCGAACTGCCAATCGAGGACTCATGGCGCATCGTCGAAGGCGAAAACGACTCCTTCGACACTTCTATACTGCCTCCTTCTGAGGACGTGCTGTTCCCATTATCTAGCGAGAACCCATCCTCAGGATTTCCTTCACAGATTGCTTCGTCCTCCCCATCTCAATCCCAATCTCAATCCCAACCACAATCCTCTCAAGACAGCATCCGAGACTTCAATACTCACCAATCCGACGAACAAGTCATCCTACGCTCACCATTTCGCCCAAGCGTCGCATCGCTTCCACGTTCACCAGAACCCCAATTCAAGATGCCCATCCTCGATATGGAGAGCAGTTCCCGTCGAAGCAGTGGACGAAGCTCTATCACGGCACGGCCAGACGACCACGTCCGCCGCCGCAATATCAACAAATCAACAGGCCCCCCAACTAAGCGTCGTATTCATCGCTACGAGTCCGACCCTCGTGTTGATCAGCCGTCGATCGCCTCCTACGTTCTATCTTGGGCCCTCGGTGTCATCGGCCTCGCTTTCCGCTATGCCAAGCGACCGCTGGCTGTCCTGCTCGCGATCTACCTCTTCTGCGGCGCAATTATCATGACCCAAAACATGTTATTTCGCTCCATTTCCGCATCCCTGTCGCCATTGTGCCGAATCCCCGGCGCAAGGTTTCTCAGCTTGCCATTTTGCGGGTTCGATTCTCGACCTGTCGAATTCGATGACATTGTCGGTGTACAATCTAAATTCGAGGATGTTATAGAGATTTCATACGCTGGTGTCTCTCTTCCTTTCGAAATGACCCGTTCAGAGACATCTATTCGAGATTTACGTACCCTCATTAGGATTAGCAACATTCAATCTCGCGACGAGCTCTTGTTTGAGCTTAGTGAATACATCGACACCGCTGGAGAAACTGTCCGCCATCTAACTAAGTTCAACGTGCATATAGGATCTGCTGTTGACTTTGTCATAATGGTCAACCGCTGGACATCACGATATATCTCTTCGCTCGACGCCTCCTCTTCCCCATCATCTCTCGTTTCCACCGTCTCCAACTGGCTCTTCCACCCTTTCCAGCTCACCGACGCCGCCTTCAGCAGTATCATGCTCCGCGAGAGGTATAAGCAACACGCTACACTGGTGATGGGGCGGATAACATCTCTTATCGAGGAAGCGCAAGATATACTGCGCAGGCTTGAAAAGGCAGAATTGCATCTCAACGCCATGCATACCATCTCAACTCAAACAGCCGCCGACATCAATCCTGGGAGGGATCACATCTTCCACGGAATATGGACGTTCCTCGGCGGACGGTCGCGCAACTTAGCCGAGCAGCTCACCTTGCTCAAGGAAGTAGACCTCCAGCGCTCATCTGCCGTTTCTCTGGTAAGCAATCTGCTTGTTGAGTTGGAATCCATCCACGCGACGCTGCATGACCTGCGTGAGTCTGTTGACCACCCACTTGTCGATGTGAACCCTGCGAAACACGGCTCTGCGTTACCGCTCAGTGCCCATGTGGAGACTATTGAACTGGACATACAGCGCCTCGCGGCCGCAAGGAAACGAATCAGCGCTGCCGAAGACGATGAAGTCGAGAAAGTTGTTGCCCGAGGTGGCTTGAGGCCTGCCGGCGAGAAACTGATAGACGGAAAGAAATAATGACTGCACTACTTGCAAATGAAGAGACTGGAAATCTCTGTACATCTTGGTTTTTTTAGGGTATGAAATTAGTTTATGACAAGAATGACGTTGTATTTATTTCCGTCACATGAATCACAATGCAGTGGTGTACATGGCCGTGTTGCATTGCGAGTGCGCGACCCTCTCATATACTAGTAAGTTTCACATGTGAAAGGATGATATTGGTGAGATTCAATCATTCATTGGTATTCCATTGCAGCAGAATTGTTAATTCAGTCCATCGTCACAGTAAAAGATCAATAACAAAATCAAACCCATGATGGCCGTATATGTGTTCCTTCGCGTAACTCCGTCCCATACAATGTACAAAGTCAAGCGTCTCAGGGAGACAAAATATATACAAATATGTACTCTTTTTCCTGGAAAACAAAACTCCGTGAACACCTCGCTTTATGTGTGAAATCATGGCTCTGGAATACCAGAGGGGAAAGGCTGATGCAAGCCGCATTGCGCCGTGTGTGAATAAATAGATCTCCATCCGTAATCAGATCCTACAAAAAACCGGGGAATACTTTTGATGCGGCTCGTCGCCCTGTGGAATCGATGGTCAGTATCAAGTGTTTGCAACATGGTCTTTATCAAACTTACATTTTGGACGAGCGGAATCTGGATCGTCAAATGGTGCATTCTTCATTGCAATAGCGCGCATTCTTTGACGAGCGAAAGAGGAAGGACTATGACGTCCCACAGAGCCTGTTGTTCTGAGCTCAGACCCTTCTGGCTGGGTGGGTAGCACGCTGATAGCCTTTGGTCGAGATCGACGGGGGCGAGTTCGCTGGGTTGTTTGTGGTGTCGACACAGTGGCTGCTGGCGCAGAGGTTTCGGACTCTGTCTGCGCCTGGCTATCTCCTTCAGCAGGTTGTTCGTCCGAAGCAGGGTCGTCGGAGCGGTCGGGAGATCCGTTCGTTGATGGTTCTGAGGAAACTTTCTTGCCGTTCTTAAGATTTGTCATTGGTAGCTCCTCAGGCGCAGAGGATGTATGGCGAAAAAACCGCTTGCCCCAGCCTCTGAGACCAGCTTCGGCTGATTCGATCGATGAGTCGTCCAAGTCTACTTTTTCGCGCAGTCGTCTCAAAGCTCTCTCACGGCGAACCATGCCGTTGGTAATCTTCGGACTATAGCCTTGCGGTAGCATCGAGTGCTTGCACATGGGGCATAAGGAGCTATTGTGGGTGAGAAACTCGTCAATACAGACGGGGTGAAAAATATGGTGGCAAGGAAGTTCTCGAATAATGGTGATGCGATCCTCGAAGTCGTCTAGACAAATGTGGCACTGTGGTTGATAATTGGAGGCCACCATATCAGTGGCGCCAGTAAGCGTTGAGCGCATACTGCGTACGCTGCGCATGCTAGCTGGCGATATCATGTCGGATGATGTCGTTCGTTGACGTCGGGGCCGTCGGGGTCGCGAAGAACGCACGGTCGATGATCCGAAGGTTTCGGTGCTTGGAGTGGGCGGTCCGCTGGCGATGCCTGGGTCGCTTGTGTAAGTAAATAAGGGGAATGCTCTCACATGCGCGCTGGGGACGGCAAGTCGCTTGATGCCCATGGCTTCGAGATCAACCTCGCCGCATTCAACCCTTCGACGTAGAGACGTACGCCGACGGCGCTGGACGAAGTGCATTGTAAATGACACGGCAATTACAATAAAAATCAAGGCGCCGATAGCCACCAGGAAATATATCCACAGTTGCGGAAGGCTTGACTTGGAGTGTAGTTGAAGTTCGGTCCATATCCGTACGTAGTCATTGGGATTGGGGCCTAGTCGTTGACTGATATCCGCGCCGTGGGGAACTTGTTGCAAGTTCCCCGAGTAGAGGCTAAGTTGCGTCATCATTTGCTGGCCAGCGAGGCCAGGAATGGCGAAGACTGGAAATTTGTTGGACTCCAATACATTCGCGTTTCCGTTAAGATCCCAAACAGCTGCGTCGGCGTCTTGAGGTTTGTTGGTGGAGTTATTCGGTTTGTAAAATATGAGACCCCGAATGGGGTCGTTAGCAGCAGCGTTAAGATACGCGATGGTACAATCGACGCTAAACCACGGAGCAAGACCGATGAGGTTATAGTTCATAGGGGGAAGCTGTGCTCGTCGAGTGACATTTTGGGGGATATAGTCGTACTGCTGAACGTTGCATGACGGTACATTAACGATATCGGGAACGTAAAGAAGGCCACGAATTGCGCCGTTGAGGGTCTGGGCGTTGGACGTCGACAGAGTTGTTAAGTTGGTGTCCAGATGTGCTTCGTAGGCCAGTTTATCCTGTTCAGTCGAAGAGGGTTAGCGTACAGCCTGCGTTTTGATCCTGAGGGCACAGGACTGCTCAACCTGGGTTGTACGTACAGATATCTTCGTTATGTTTCGAATGACAGTGGATGGCACCGTAGCGCCACCTTGCCATACCGGATTGCTGAACAGTAGTCTAGAACGGTAGTTAGTATTGCTAACCAAAGTGCATGCGTGGCTTGTCGACAAGGACATGACAAGGCAGATAACAGCTGGGTAGGAAATGCGTGGTGCGATGGAATATGCGCAAACCGTCCGCCAACCAAGTCGAGGAACGAAGCCAAGCTGAGTCGAAGGCGCGGCTATTTCGAAGAAATATAGATAGGATGATACGTACACGACATTTCGAATTTCTTGGAGAGCTGAAGAACAACGTATTAGCGATCAAAGCTAGGCGTCACAAAATCCAGTGCCTCTGTCAACGGACCGTCGCGCTGGCGCAATAGAAGCGTACACCGAGCAATCGAGCGGTTCGTTGCGCGAGAGGCTTCAGGATGACAAGTATGGGGAGGGCGAACATACACATGCTTCTATAACATACTCAATCATGAGTCGGCAGGCATGATCAAGTCGGCAACTTTGCGGGACACGTCGCTGAGATACTGTGGTTACGCGAAGGATGTTCCGATTGATTCGTATTGTACGGCAGACAGTATTGTCTCTTGAAGAGCAACGAAAGGGGAGAGTTGCAGACGGTGCGATTGCAGAGAAGCGCAGGGCCCGGCTCGAGGAAGGCCAAAGTGAAGTGAAGTGGAGGATCGATCTGGCGGTGCTTGCCGGGGGGCTGCGTACTGAGCTGGAAAGGCCAAGAAAAAGGAAGAGACGGCGGAAGGCTTCGATTTCGGTTCCCGGAAAGCGAAAGGGCGGAGACAGGAGAATAAATGAAACGGAGCCCTTATCAATAAAAAGTCTTGTTCTTCTTCTCTTCGTCCTTTTTTGTCCTTTTAGTCGAACTATCGGCGGGGACCAGACTGTCAATGAATGCAGCGCAGCGGAGCGAAAAGAGGGCGCGGTATGGTTGGGTTGGGCGACGGAAAGCACGGGGAATCGAGAAAAGGTACGCGAATCGGATGAGAGTAGCAGAGTCGAGGTAGGAGGGAGAGCAAGTCGCTGTGTTTTCGTCTGAGTGGATGGGGCGGATTAAGGAGAGGCGCAGGGAATGAGGATGGCGATGATGTGAAGAGAGCGATAAGAGGAAGTTGAGGAATTGATCGATGGCAAGAGGGAAAAGAGCGTCACTCTCGTCGGTGCAACGACGGCCGTGTGGGTTTCGGGGGGTGGAAGCGCAACGACGGAGGGGGGGGGGCTTTGGACTGGCCTCGAGGGAAGAGTATCAGAGGACACACGGAGAACTCCAGTTAAGCAGCATTGGAAAATAGAGTGCTGTGAGGGTAGGTACTCGACTTGATGGGGGACGGGCTGTACCTTTGGCGCATGATTGGCGCTGGAATTTTCCCCAGTGGTGCTCCGTGCTGTTACAGGTGCTGTACGAAGCTGCCTCTGCGGCGGATACTGCGGTGCTGGGGTGTCCCACCGTCCACAAGTACCAGGTACCAGGTACCTGCGTTTTTGTTGTAGGTCAGCTCTCCAGGGCTGTTCCTATCCACTGCTGGATCTCGGATCAGCGCAGCAGTACGTAGCAGCGCTGGGATCCTGTTTTTTTTTTTTTTAAATGAAAAAGAACAACTCATTGGTGCATCTCACTCATCTGTTAGTTATTGTGCAATGGTCCAATATGCAGCGTTGAATCTTGCGCAACTTGATCTATGACGACTATTGAGAGACTGTATTGAGCATTTCACGCGTCCGCCGAAGCCTTGGGCTCCAACTAACAAAAGTCGCCGTATTCAAAGTACTGAGTACCTGCATCCTCACTCATTCCGCTCGTCTTCATTACCTACTCTGACGTACTCGCGCAGCCCAGCCTGCCCTACGAGTCAACTGCGCTGTTGCATAGCTTCACCGCGCATGGTCTTCATGGCCCTTTTGCCATTATCTGTTTCAATGCTAAACATTCATGAGCACAGTCGAATCAAGTTGAGACTTGTCTGATTCCAGCGGGACAGCATGAGGACCTGTTCCTCAATTTTCTCCCCTTTTTATTCTCACCAGGCACGTCTAGCGTTTCCCTGTTTACTCCAGGCCACTAGGGCCTATTCAGTAACGCCTTGCCGTTTCAAACAAACCAACTAGACCTTGAGCCTCACCCATTAGCCGAGAGACAAGTACGAAATGGTTTCGCCGTTTCAACCAGTAGACTGTTGTTGTTCTACCGTGTCACCGTTCGCAGCTGTGGTTCATATTTCTCAATAAACAATCCGTTGCTCTCATATCTGATCTCGGCTCATCAATCCGACCAACATGGGACTCGCTCTGTATAGTCATCCTCGATTTCTCACATCAGCTGAGAGGTCAGTTCACTTTTTTCATCCCTTCGCTTTGGCTACTTTGTCCCGTCGCTGGCGCAGTCCGCTAACAACAACCTGCCCAGCAGCTCAGTTCAGTTCCGTTCCGTTCAGTCCAGCCCCGTCTAGTTTGCTGCAATGCTACTCTCCAGCGCACTTAGCGCACTTTATCTTGAGGATCGTTCCAGAACGCTGCATCAAGCCACTTTGGGTCCGAGTCCTTTACCCTCTACGTCTGCAGTTGACTGCTGCCAAAGCGTTCTGGGCCTTCCTCAGCGTACATGACCTGCTTCTTCCGATCAATATTTGGTGACGATTCGGCCAATGTCCGCCTGCTAGACGATATCCTTGATCCTGGTCATGTCGATGCAAAGTCGCCCAATAGCCCACCAGCGTTAGTGAAGCCGCAGCGAATTACTGTCCCTCTCTGCAGTCGACGTACAGCAGCGACTCATGTCCACATGCTTATTCATCACCTTATTTGATGTTGAACATCCAGAATTACCCCATCTGGTGGTGCAGGCGTCGCCAAGATGTCGATTAAGCACAGCCTCCCCAGCCATAACGTAACCGCTTCCGCTGTCTACCCTTATTACCCCCGCCGCCATCGTCGTCAAATCATTCCACAAGCAATCAACACCAGCTCTGCTGCCCGTGGCCCGCCCACCACCCACTGATTACAGGGCCGCGTTTACTCTCATTATTTCCTGCCTTGCTTCTGTGTCTCTTGTCATGTTCTACATCAGGGACCCTCCATGGCACCACCGTGGCACCGCCGATCACCACACATGCTTTTGCCGTCGCCTACCACCACTCAAGCAGGGCAAACATTCCCTGCATCTCTACTGTAGGCAATTACAGGTACACAGTACATGGAGTTCCATTTTGTCCTTCACTGCCTCCACTGTCGCTGTCGCTTGTGGTCCCTCATTTTGCTGCGGTTCCAGGAAATTATAATGGCAAGTTTTGTTTTCTCCATGTGCTACGCTAAGTCTTCGTGCAACGTCAACGCCTTCTGGACAATATCTTTCACCTTCGCTGAACCGACTTTTGGTAGAATTCTTTGTTTTCATGCTTCGTACCCCTGATTTTCTGCAAACTTGGTACCATACAGTCCAATCTTTTTAAGGCAAAAGAGTGAACAGGGAAAAAACAACGCCCCAAGCAGCCCCAGTAATATCACAAGACCCCTGGAAACGTCCACCACCGCCGATCATATACACCCAAAGTACACACGATTTGCATTTTACCAGTTACAGCGCGCATTTTTCGCTCTTGAGATACGGGATTACGCCACGAAGCAAGAAAAAAAACCATGCATGCATGGGCTGGCAGTTTTCCAACAGCCGCGCCAATGGCTGACGCTCATTTCCGCTTCACGCGACTCTGCACCGCCGTTGACTGCTCAAAATTCATCAATGCCGTATTTGATCATCACCATCGTAGAAATAGCCCGCAGCAAACCATCATAGCAGTCGGTCCTTCAGTATGCTAAATGACGTACTGTCCCCTGCTTTGATCCCCTGCTGGTTACACCTGTGGAGGGCCAGGTCGCCGTTTTCGCAGTTCGCTTCGGCCCAGACGGCTCTTGAGACTGAACAGCGGACAGCCAGCCAAACATTGTTCGTACTAACAGCCATAGTGTTTCGACTGCAACCTCACAATCACGACAGTGATTATTATTCAAAAATTTCCGCCAAACACGTGCCCCCCATCTGATACCGAATACCGCAATTAAATCTCACGCGAAGCTTTTTCAATGAACATCACATCACATTCACGCGCGGAATTGTTGTTGTGGCGTATCCCCGCGGCTTGTTCCAGGGTAGCATCAACTCACTGTGGCGCCATTGTCAACGTGCAATCGCGTGGCACCATCCTTACAGCAACATCATTCAAATGTCAATTTGTCTACTCAGCTACTTATTTTGCAAGCATTTGTCTTCTCTTTTCACCTCAACTCCGATGCTTCCCCAAATAACAACAGCCACCAGTCGTCACGTCATTCATCTCGTCTCTCGTTGCACATGCAGCTTAGCACCTCAGATGCATCAACTGCCTAGTATCTGGAGCCGTAGTTATCGTCATCATAGTCACGGCGACTGCCATGATGGCGTCTGTTGTCGTTATCATAGCCGCCTTCATCACGACGCTCATAAGAGTTGTCGTTGTCACCGCCGCCGTAACCGCCACCGCCATAACCGCCACCGCCATAGCTGCTCTCCTGTCCGCCGTAGCTGCTGCTGTTGTTACCATAGCCGCCCTCATCACCGTAGCTGCTTTCTTGGCGACGTCCATAGTTGTCATCATCGCGTCCGCCGTAGCTGCTTTCCTGACGACGTCCATAGTTGTCATCATCGCGTCCGCCGTAGCTGCTTTCCTGACGACGTCCATAGTTGTCATCATCGCGTCCGCCGTAGCTGCTTTCTTGGCGACGTCCATAATTGTCGTCATCGCGTCCACCGTAGTTGCTCTGCTCCTGACGCCCGTAGCTGCTGTTGTTATCATAGCTGCTCTCTTGGCGCCCGTAGCTGCTGCTGTTGGTACCGTAGCTATCCTCGTTGCGACCACCATAGCTCTCTTGACGACCGTAGCTGCTCTCCTCATTGCGCCCATGGTGGCGTCTGCTGCCCCCATTGTCATCGTCATCGTCACGGCGGCCTTGGCTTCCACTAAAGCTGCTGGTGTTGTTACCACCGTAGCTACTATTGTTGTTCCCACTATAGCCACTGTTGTTGTCGCCGCCAAAGCTGCTGTCTTCACGGCGTCCGTGACTGCGTCGGTCGTTATCCGAATCATCACGACGGCCACCATGGCTGCCCTGGTTGGAGCCGTAGCCACCGCTCTGTCGGCCATCAAAAGAATCTTGTTGGTCGTACCTGCTTGAGGATGATTGCTGGGATTGGCCGTAGCTATTGTTGTCACTGCGGCCATATCCGGATGATTGGCTTTGGTTGTGAGAGGAGCTGGAGTTGTTGTTATCATAGCTCTGGCTGCTCTCTTGCTTCTCATCTTTGCCGAAAGCCTCGCCAAGGATACTTCCAGCTTTGCTGAGAAAGCCACCTAAGCCATGGTGTTCACGGTCACCTTCATTGTTACCACCAACGCCGGGAAGCTTCATACCGGTCTGCTGCTCAACCATGCTAGAAATGGCGCCAGTAGCGCCGGAGAAGATAGCATCGGCCGCTGCGCCGGCAATCTTGGTCTCGACGGTTTCAGGTTCGCCGTAAAGCTTACGCATCTGAAGTTTTCCAGAGCAGCCGTGGCCATGTCCGGTGTCGTGGACACCCTCCTTGTGGTTTTCTCCATTCAAGACACCATCTCGAGAAAGCTTTCGCTGATAGTCGCGGCGCTGGTCGTCGCCCATCTCACGCCACCATTCCTGGACAGATTCGAAGATGCTGATGCGGGACTCGCGAACACCATCCTGGCCCTGGTCGCGTTGGGCGGGATGATGGAGCACACCATGAATGATGCGGTCACAAAGGCGATTGACGTCGACATTATCGTCATCAATAGCCTCCATCAGCTGGGGTACAACCCAATGCAACATCTTTGCGGCGGTACGCCCAGCCACTTCGTTGAGGATCTAATAAATTTGTCAGTAGTCTGGCTATGCATCTGTATTCATGCGCGACATTAGGAACCTACGTTGGAGAAGTGATCCTTGGCCAGCATAGAGTGAGTCGGGTCATTAGCGTTGTCATTGTCGAACACGATATGTTGCTCCTTCTCACTGCTCTGGATAATCTCATCCGAGCCGGTTCGAAGTTCATTGCGGATCTGGTGAATCAAGGGCACAATGAACGGCGCAATGATGGAAAAAACGAAGACAGACAACTGCTCTTCAAGCTGCTCAATGATCTTTGGAAGAACAGGAATCTTCTCCACTGCAGAGTCGATGGCCTTAATAATGTCATCGTGAAACTTGATGGCGGGCATGATTTGGTCGTAGCTGTTCTTGACATACACGGTGAACTCCTCGGGGTTACGAGGAGACACGGCAGTGTTCTGCATCTGAGCAGCATTGGCGTTCGACTGAATTTCATCAATCTTTTGACCGTTGTTCTTGTCGCCAAAGATGCCACTGGGAATCTTGTCCAGGAGCTCACGCAGCAAGCTGGTGTCAGCGTTCTTGCTGTCCTTAAGTGTACCCTCAAGTTCATCAATTTCATTCTGAGTCAACTTATCAGAGACTAAGATTCATGTTAGAAAATTAGTTTGGTTTGAACATGCAGGGTATAATACCTTCTCCTGTAACGGAGTGTAAGAAATCGACACCACCAAAAGTTCCAGTAACAATAGGATAGACTTCGTCACGAGCTCCGTTGAGACGGATTCTAGTTCTCTGACCAACATGAGGAAAGACATCTCGCTCTCCCATTTCAATGAGAGCAAGCTCACAGTAGTTGCTGTGAGCGAAGAAGTCTACAGTTTCAAAATCATTAGTCTTATTTCCACCAGCGGAAAAGCAATGCAGCTTATGAGAACCTACCTTCCAGGCAATGGAGACCAGTGCCCATCAAGCGAAGTGATTCGTACAGGTCTTCCTTGTTCTTTTCATTTTTGTAACGGCGACCGAGATCAATGCAGCGAGTGAAAAGATTGCGAACGTGCTTAGCGGACGTCATGATTCCAGCTCGCTCATTGGCAATGTAATTCTTCATGCCAGTTTCAGGGTCGACGGCAAGCTCGGTTCGTTCATCGACCGGGCCACGAAGACGACGGTCATATTGGCGGGCATCGACGTTGTCTGCGTAGTCTTTGGGGTTGTCGATGTGGTCTTCGGGGCGGTAGCAGCCAAGGCGGTCGGCTGTGATTTCGAATTCGCCGGAACCGTAACCGAAAGTGAGGAAGCCGAGGACACAAAGCAAAAGACGGATAGCTTCGGCCGAAACAGACTTGACAGTGCCTACATCAATAGCCTGGGAATAATCGCGAAGCCAGTTACCAAAGTAGACACGAGAGACCATGATCTTGCTGAACTTCTTGCCATGCATGGCTCGAGCCATGGCGAGAGAGAGCAGCGCATCTTCGATGTCACCATGGCGCCCTGAGAGGTAGAGCAATTAGTTGGAAGAACAAGCAAATGGCTAGAAGTAAAAACGTACAGTTCTGACCCTCGACCTTGCTGATGCTGGCAATGTTGCCCGCACCGAAGCAAAGACCAGGAGCAGCGAAGCCGACTAGGATGACTAGTCCGATGAGAAGGACAGGAGATTTGATTGTGAACATTTTCAATGCGCAGATGCAGAGCTATTGAAGGGAAACAAAACGATGGAAGAGGCGACCTGGTGCAAGTCACCGTTTGATGCTGGAAGAAGTCGATGTGAGAAGTGGATGGAAGGTGATGAGAATTAACTCGACTTAAAAGGGAGGAGAAGGAAAGCGAGCAATCAGGAGTCGGTGAGGAGGAAGTGATTTTAAAAAGAGGCCTCAAAGTGGGAGAGAAAAGTAGTACAACAAACAGAGAGAAGCTACCTTGGGTGTGCTAGTACTGCTAAAGAGGAGCTAAATGGAGGTGAGGGGTTGGAAAGGAGGGGTCCCACGTCACAAGTGCTTCAGATCTTCCCAGGCAGGCTCTACGCTAATTACGGACGGGGGTCTAATTCTGGATGTGTGTGCA
The DNA here is from genome assembly GCA_022702485.1 of Simplicillium sp. C3G150-2. NCBI lineage: Eukaryota > Fungi > Ascomycota > Sordariomycetes > Hypocreales > Cordycipitaceae > Simplicillium > Simplicillium sp. C3G150-2. The sequence continues at coordinate 3,586,823 of JAJIYY010000001.1, read as the reverse complement.
CAGCATGCACGGTACCGCAGTTTGAGGGTAAAGCAAACCTCAAGTTGTTAGGCGGCATCAGTGGATTCTTGTCTTCAGGGGTACAAGGTTTAAGGTGCTGTCGACACTATACACTGGAGCCACCAGTAGCAAGCAACAGCAGCAGCAGCAGCAGCTGTGAGTGGCTGAGAGAGGTTGTGTGAGTGGATTTAGTGGGCGGTTGGAGAGCTCTTGAGCTTAACCTTGAAACTAAGAGTAACGGGACAGAGCCGTCCTGGGGGTACCTCTCAGTTGCGGTATGGGGCCACACAATCACAAGTACCAGGTTTTTTTTCCGACAATGGTAGCATTACGATGTCTACGCAGGCTGAAGGGGAAACCTGGCACCACTCAGGCCAATGGCACCCAACAGCGCAAACAGCACTAGCAGCAGGCTCCACACTCCCTTGGTCCCTGAAATTGCATCCTCGGCGCCAGCAGGTCATTGTTCCTTAGAGCGGAGCAGAGCACAGCGACCATCGTTTCACCATCAGAGAGGTGCTGTGCAGCTGCTTGGCTCTCAGCTGCGACCTGCAGTGTATTGGGCCCCCGCTGTAGCCGCCGAACACCCAATAAGCCACAAGGCAGGCCCAGCAGCCAGCGGTGTCACGATGCCCTGGGCCGTTGCCTTTGCCTTTGTTGTTTACACCAGGCGCCTGAGACGCGTTCTGCTACCACGTACCTAATATTTGCCTGCCTCTATACACGAGGCTCAGGGAAGGTACCCGAACTGTGTTAACTACAAGCGTTCTACTCTTGTTCTCGTTAACCACTTGTATTTCAAACCGTTTTGTGCAGTCCTATCTAACGTGTGGGCGGTTTCTAACCGAGGGGCGCACATGGCCTCCAACCCGTTACATTCCTCACATTCTTGCACAAGCTCGCTCGTCTCACCCGCAAGCCTCAGCAGTTAACCACTCGATTGCTCTGGACAGAGTAATACAGCCCACCATATTTACAAACCACACTCTCGAGCTGTTCTACTGGATCTCTTAAGCAGAAGAAGTCACCTTGGACCCATTCTGAAGTCAATTGACTGACCGCGTCTCGGCTTGTTGTGAATCATAAAGCAGTTGGCTGAAGAGCTTGCTGCAAGTCGGACACTGTACACTCTAGCGTGACGACTATATGGAACAGTGTTGGACCGATAGGCTCACGGTCAATGTGTTTGTTCCTGTACTGCTCCTTACTAAAGGACCAAAAGAAGACCATCGCAGTTTGATCCTTGCATGAAGAGCTGGGGCAAGTGATGCTAAGTATTACAAGTTTTGGCGGTACCCCAACACCAGACCACTGAGCGGCTCCAAGCGTGCTGTAAACTTAGCAGCGTGGGCGCAGGATGGCTCTGTTGTGCAGGCTGGGCCTACCTCTGGCTTCAACGTCGAATGGTGCGGGACGCCCAACCCTTGGACCTCGTATTTAAGTTACTTTGGCACCTGCTGCTGTCACTAGCTCAGGCTGCCCTTCCATGCTAACCAGCCTGGGGCCTTCAGTGCTCCTCCCTCCTCATGCGCTGCTGTAGTCCCCCGTTGGCCACTCGCCGGGCAGCCACTCTCCCCCTCCCAGCTCCAGCAGGTCGTGCCCAAATCTACACCCCGGGCCCGAAGCCAGGGGAACGGCGCCGTGGCATGCCACAGCATGGCACTCTGGACAGGGTGCTCAGCGCCAACTGCCTACCTATCCCTCGGCTATTGCTGGCAAAGCGAGTCGCGAGGATTAGCGGACTCGGGCACTGTCGCACACCGCGCCATGAAGGCTGCCCACACTTGCTTCCTCAGGCTGACCGCCACAGAACTCTCAGCGCAGGCCGTCAGCGAGCTTCACTGGACCTTCAGAAGGTATCGCTGGAACAAAAGCACGAATAGTTGACCATCGCCCAGGGCCACCACTGCAACACGGCTAGGTTGATTTCTGCACAACTTCGCGTATAAATAGCATTGGTGATTTTTTATTCGAATCACTCAATTAACTATTGGCTACAAACCTCTCTGCCTCAGAATAAAGCATTTACAAAAAATCACCATGATAGTGCAGTACAAGGAGGGCTACTCCGTGAGGACTCGCCCACAAAACAGGTAGGCATTTACGTGTCATAGACTGTGGTGGTGCATGTTTGGGGCGGGGGGAAGCTCAGCCAAACTCTTGCACGACTTTGGGCGGTCCTCTTGGCTTTTGGGGAACTTAGGGAGCATTGCCAGAGTGGGCAGGGAAAGGTGCTAGGATGCCTGGCGAGGGGATGAGGCTTCTGGCGGCAGAAGCGCTAGGGCAGCATCAAGCTGTAATGGAATGGGCGACGTTGAGCAAGAACTGATGAGCACTGAAAACCTCAGAAGGGGAAGACGGTGGACAGTTGTCCAATGCTGTGGTGTTTGTCTCTTAGTGGGCTTAGCGCCCGGCGGTGACTGAGTCGAGTTGGCTGTTTGCGGTATTAACACAGTCAGTGGCAGCGGCCAGACGCTTTCGGCGGGGTCGCAGCAGAGTACAATGCTGTAGGCGTGTAGGGGTGGGAAAACGGAGGTGATGGTGAGACCGGGAGGCGGCTCGCTGGGAAAACCAGAGGAAATATCAGAAGATTGGGGGGGACAGCCAAGGGGTACCTATTCTGGGCGACATCGCTGGGTGCCTGTCGTTTCGGGGGGGCGGGTGCGGGGCTCGAAGCCTATGTGTCGCAAAATTTTCAGTCGCGCGCGTGCGTGAGTTGGCACCTAATTTTAGTGGGTGGGCACTGGAAGGTGAGCCTGGGAGTGGGCGTCTCAGAGGTGAGGAACGGTGCGCCACTACGACAAATTAAAGCAGGCAGCAGATGGTGAACACGCCTCGAGCGTTGACTCGAAAGATGTAGTAATTTTCACTCACTATTTGGTTCTAACCTCTGAAAGTATAGTATGGAATTCGTCTAAAATACTGTTCAAAGTATGTTTATTTACTTTGTTTCAAATATTTTCAAAGTTGAACCGCTAGAATTTGGTGATTTCTCCAATGAGCTCGATTGTGCCATGGCGATGAATCGTCGGCTCTTTTGTGTCACCAGGCCACTGCCAACATTAGTGGATGGACGTGGTCACAGCAAATTTGGGGGGGATTAATAGACAAGAGAACTCGGGCGCTGACGCCTTACCTACTGTAGAGGCGGAAGAGGGGGGGAGGCCAGAAGGGGAGACCTGAGGGGACAGCGGGTTGAGGGTGCTGCTGATTGCGCACAACTGCCCCCCCGATCGCAAAACGTACATATTTGGCGCACCGCCCACCAGCCACCCGTTTTTTCTAAAACCCCTTCTCTTCCCTCTTTTTTTACTGATCCACCGTCTCCCCCCTCCCGCACCCATCACCACCTGGACAAACTTGCCTCCAGCACACTTCAACGCCTAAACTCCTTCACTATTCACAACCACAGGGTCCCTGGAAAAAACAGTCTTCCTTAGCACCTAACTCTCCTCATCGTCACCAATCCAACACGCGACAGCGCTTGGGTCCTTGTTTTCCTAACAGTCAACAACACCCGCAAAATCGTGCCCGGCAGCGAATTCTGAATATTATTCCTGCCTTCCAACCCCAACTCATCACCGCTCTCACCAAATTCGCCTCACGCGTATTTTCTCATCCACCAACACAACCTTAACAACCAACATCATGCCTCGCCCATCCAAGAAGGCTACCGAGGACAAGAAGGTTGCTGTTGCAGCTCCCGTCCCTGCTATTGCACCCAACGCTGTTGGCGGCGTTCCTCGCGTCGTTGACCCGGATAGCTTCCGTGCTGTCCGCAACGCTGTAAGTTACTGAACAGTTTATATATTTTCCCGCCTCAATCTCCTTTTCAACGCGAGTTTTCCACCATTTTTACTCTTGAATCACTTGTATCGAGTGCTTTTTGCCCTGGACTTGTGGTGCAAGAGTGAGGTACGCGCCTGTACTTGCATCTCATCTGGCCTACAAGCTATACAGCCTTTTTGAACCGCATTTGCCGCGCCTCAACTTTGAAAATGTCTCATATCAATGAGACGAGTTGAACTGCTACACGCGCTCCTTGGATTTCATTTCACTTTGGAATTAATGCAATTCATTTTTTCCACTGGAAATTTCATCCATCCCACAGTGTCGGGCACTCGCATGTGCCTGCCCGCGACGCGCTGCATTGTTTACATTTGGCGCCCCGCGCTCCCGCTAAGGGCCCCCGCAAGCAAGCTTCATCCTCCACTATCCGGCAGGGGTAGCTGAGCTCTCCGACGCCCAAGCTCCCGAGCTCAGTGGCTGCCGTGGTTGATTTTTGTTGCGGTGCTGATCTGATCTGATGCCGCGCTGTTCATCTTGCCCTAGTAGCGCATTGCCGTTATTTCCTGTTTAGGGCATCCCATATCATTTCCACCACTCGTCAACAGCACGACTGCATTTTTTGCTCTCATTGTCTCACCAGAGCATCAGACTAACACACCATTTGCAGAACATCAACCGTCTCTCTGGTCTTGTTGACCTGCTCAAGTCTTTCGCCAACGACTATGTTCGTCAGACTAACCTCTTGCTCGGCGAGCACACTCCCGAGGGCCAGGTCGACCTCTTTGCCGGCATCGAGGCTGACGCCGCTGCGCTGGTCCCTGTCATTGACCCTGCCGTAGTCGCTCCTATTGTCGCTCCTGCTGCCTCTGCTGATGAGAAGAAGGAGCGCAAGAAGCGCACTCACGACCCCAATGCCCCCAAGCGTCCCTTGACCCCTTACTTCCTGTACATGCAACACGCCCGCAACATTATTGCCAACGACCTTGGTGCTGAGGCTCCCAAGGGTGCTGTTCAGGAAGAGGGCCAACGCCGCTGGAGAAACATGGCTCCTAGCGAGAAGCAGGGCTGGAACAACGCCTACCAGTACAACTTGCGTCTGTACAACGCTCGCGTCCACTCCTACAAGGCTGGCAACCTCGGCGCCAAGAACATGAGCGACGAGGAGGCCATCAAGTACGCTGATGACTTCAGCATTACTGCCCCCGACGCCAAGGACGAGGGTGCTGGTAACGCTCAGGATGCCATTGCCGAGCAGCTCAAGGCCACTGCCGATGAGACCACCACCAAGACCCCTAAGAAGTCTGGCGGCGGCCGCAAGCGCAAGAGCGAGGCTGCCCCCGCTGCCGATGCCGATACCTCCAAGGTCAGCGCTGCTGCGAGCCCCGATAAGAAGCGCCGCCGCTCGACCAAGGCTGGTGACGACAAGGAAGACGCTCCCAAGAAGGCTCCCCGCAAGTCCAAGGGCAAGACTGCCTAAGTCTGTGTGAACCAGATTTGAAGCTCTCTTTCTTTTGTCACTTGTCAAAGTAATGTCTTGCGTTGTTGTCTTTTAGGGTTGTGTGCAAACCTCTTCTCTATTTTATTCCCCCGCCTGCTCCGGGAACTAGGAGCAGGGTTATGTGGTGTCCCCTTTTTTGTTATATGCTGGGAATAGGTTTTTGATTTGTTGTTTCTGCGATGTTTGTTTCTTTGGACTGTTCGGGATGGTCTTTGTTTCATTGAGGAAAGGGAATGGACGGATGGAAGGAAGGACTAGTGGATTGTGATGGTATATGATATATCAAACGTTGTCACGGTTTATAAAATTACGGATGGGACATTATGGCTGTATGTATGCTGGTGTCTTTTTTTGGCAACTAATGACAAGTTCCTCAACCTGATGCTCTCCATGACGTGTGAATAATAAATAGCACTCTTGCTTTCCTCCCATGCTGGTGCTCGCTCGTGAAACGTAATCAACGACACCAACTTTCATAGACCAACACCCACACTATAACGTTGCAAGCGATCGTTCAGACGCGGCTGTCCCATCAGTAAACGAACCAATCCTGCGCCAAGGGCAACACCTCCGCTGGCAGAGCATCGCAAACTTTGCCATCTGCTTCAACGGTATAGCTCTCAGGGTCAACGTGCATCTTTGGCATTGTCTCATTATACTTCATGTCCTTCTTGCCCACGTCTCGGCAATTCTTGACGGCCTTCACGCGCTTCTTCAACCCATAAGTGCCAATTACGCCCTCGTCGATAGACGCCTGTGAAACAAACACGATGCTTGTCTCGGGGACGTGAGCCGCGAACATGGGGCGGCCAAGGACGGGTTGTACAGTCGGGATAGACGCGTTAGGATCGCCCTTGCAGAGCTGATTAGAGCTGGTTTTCTTAAGTGGACTATATACAGGGCAGCAAAACTTACCATCAGCGACCAGGCAATAAGCCCTCCCTTGATTACCTGTGACGGCTTGCTTCCGAACCAGGCGGGATCCCAGAGCACCAAGTCTGCTAATTTGCCCACCTCGATGCTGCCAATTATGTGTCCGAAGCCTTGCGCTAGCGCTGGATTGATCGTGTACTTGCTCACGTAGCGCTTGACTCTGAAGTTATCTGCCTTTGTGTCCTTGTCCTCTTCCAGTTTGCCTCTCTGCAGCCTGTTCTTGTGAGCCGTATTCCATGTTCTGAGGATGACCTCGCCACATCGGCCCATGGCTTGTGAGTCGGAGCTCATCATGCTGATGGCACCCAAGTCGTGAAGGACGTCTTCGGCGGCGATTGTCTCCGCTCTGATTCTCGATTCTGCGAATGCTACGTCTTCTGGGATGTTCTTTGACAGGTGGTGGCATACCATGAGCATGTCGAGGTGTTCGTCGAGGGTGTTGCGTGTGAATGGTCGTGTTGGATTGGTTGATGACGGCAACACGTTGGGGTGTTCAACCACAGATATGATGTCTGGGGCATGACCGCCGCCTGCGCCCTCGGTGTGATACGTGTGGATAGTGCGGCCGCCTATCGCATTGATGGTAGATTCGACGAAGCCAGACTCGTTAAGCGTATCTGTGTGGATGAGACATTGAACGTCTAGTTCGTCGCATACTGTTAAACAACTGTCAATGGCGGCGGGTGTGGCTCCCCAATCTTCATGAATCTTCAAGCCACATGCGCCAGCAATCACCTGCTCTCGAAGACTGGCGGGGTCGCTATCAGAACCTTTGCAGGTTATTCCATAATTCAGTGGAAGACGGTCCGTCGCCTGCAGGATTTGCTTCATGTATTGCTTGCCTGGAGTCACTGTCGTGGCATTGGAGCCGGCACTTACACTGGTTAGCGCGGGCACTCTAGAGGGTAAAGGCTTACTTTACTTACCTTGGCCCAGTGCCTCCGCCAAGCATAGTCGTGATTCCGGATGCCAGGCTCTCTTCGGCTTGCTGAGGGCAGATCAGATGAATATGGCTATCGATTCCACCAGCGGTGACAATCTTGCCTTCTGCGGCTACTACATCTGTGCAGCTACCCACAACCATGTCGGGAGAGACGCCATCCATGACGTCTGGATTGCCTGCTTTGCCAATACCAACAATAATACCATCTTTGACACCAATATCAGCCTTGTAAATACCCGTATAATCCACCACCAGCGCGTTAGTAACCACCAAGTCCAAAGAATCAGCGTCTGGTCTCCCACTAGCCTGGCCCATTCCCTCCCGCAGTGTCTTACCACCGCCGAATTTGCATTCATCTCCATACGTGGTATAGTCGTTTTCAACTTCAATCCACAGATCTGTATTACTCAGTCGGACGAGATCGCCCGTAGTCGGTCCAAACATCACAGCATATGCTGATCGGTTCATGATATACGGCTCGATGTGAAGTCCAAGCCTGGCGTTCCTCGTCGGCTCAGGAACATGAGAGAACCCGGCTTTTTGCAACTTTTCAATAATCTCGTCAGCGCGCCATAATTCCACCAGACCAGACGCGAGGTTATTGCCGCCCCGGATGACCTTGTTCCCACCTATTTCTACCAGAGTGACCGTCTTGGAGTCGCCAGGCTCGAACCTCACCGACGTGCCTGCTGGTATGTCAAGTCTGAAACCGTAAGCCTTTTTTCTATCAAAAGAGAGCTCGGGATTCGTCTCAATGAAATGGTAATGCGAGCCCACTTGGATCGGCCTGTCGCCCTTGCTCACTACCTTGAGTGTGATTCTCTCCCGGTCCTTGTTTATCACAACTTTTCCGCGTACGGGTATGACAGCACCCGGCTGATTCTCCGGTAAATAATGAACAGAATCGATTTTAGGGAAAACATCAGCATCAGGAACTGGTAGGAAACTCGCGTACAGTGCGCGGTGTAGGTCTCCGTTGTCGGTGCTAATTGGGTTGTGTACTGTGACCAGATAGGTGCCAGTGGGAAAGGTTCCTTCGACCTGAATTTCCTGTAGAGTGTGGCAGACAGAAGGTAATACATGGCGACGACCTAGCATGGTAGAGCCGAGCGCCATGAGGTCAGCAACAGAGTGGTGCCCATCGCGGATAAGTTCGTGGATGTTGTTCGCAATGAGAGCCTTCCGCTGTCAGTGTGTGTTTTCTAGGCGGCCGCATGTGAGAGCAGAGCAACTATCGGTGCAAAACTCACTGTAGCTTCGGTGTGATTAAGGCGAACACCTCTCGCAAGTCTCCTCTGCGCCAATAACCCCAGCTGGGAGATGGCCAGCTTGTCGAGCTATGAGAAGCCCAATCAGCGCTCAATTCACACCATCTCAAGTCGCTGGCGATTTGCGCTGATGTGTGCCTGCGCATAATTACTGCACAGCGCGGGAATATTCTTGGCACTTACCTCTTTCGGCACTAAATGCATCCTTGACAAGGATAAGGGCCCTATAATGAATCTCAAGTAAAGCTGCAACTCTAAACAGACAAAGATACCAATAACACGCTACAATTGACCAACGATCGCACGCAAAACTAAAAAAAGAAGAGGAAAATTGCCATAGCGTCACATTTTCTGCCCCGGACTTTGGACACTAGGAGCCCGACTAGAAGGCATATCTCGGAAGGCCTGCCCAGAGATAAGGGAATCCAGCAAGTGGCGCCGCACTAACACTGCTTTGGGTTCTGATGGCCATGGGATTGGATCGGAGCGACCACTAATCGTCACTGATTTCCCCGAGAGCCCGATAGCCAAACTGATAGTGACTTTGGGGGCACTCACCTTGGCGCAGCTGAGCCTCAGTCTCAAGTACATGTAAACCTCGGGATTCACGGCACTGTGGACAGCGTCGCAGTGACACAAATCAGAGACACCGTCATCGTCTAGAACTCGATCCATGCACAAGGGACTGCATAAATCCATACTCTGCGGCTACGGCGGCACAGGGAATAAATTGCAACACACCCTCTTATTGAGCTGCGAAGATCAAGTGCTCATTGCAATACCAATGGGTCGCAGGCTCATGCCGAGAAACCTTTGAATTATATAATATATATAGCCATGAACCGTCGCTTGCGCCAATTAAAACAAAACAATCGATTTCGTGAAAGCCTCCAACGCCAGAAACACCAAGCGTACATTGCTGCAGGCTGAAACTACCCAAAAGTCGCCCGTAATATATTCCGGTTTAACCATGCACTGCCTCAAAATCATACACAGCAGCACGCTCATTCGTCTTCAGCATCGTCGTCCCACTGTTCCTTCTCCTTCTTCATCAGATTGGACATGTCTTCCGGTTTGAAGATAGAGCTGTCTGGGTTGGACGATCGGGGTACTTTGCAAATATTCTCATCATCAAATACAGATCCAATCGTGTCAATCCAGCGTCTTCGTCGCTCCATGAGCATCTTTGTCAGGTCGCCAATGCCAGGTCGGGCCATGCCAGCAGCACCTCCAGCGAGCGCTCCAGCGGCGCCACCAGGGCGCTTTGCTTTCTTGCTCTTGCCCATAGTTCTTGTGCGCTTGAGGTAAGCTCCTTGTACTTGAGAATCCAAATCTTCTAGAATGGTTTGGTATTCTTGATGAGCCATACGCTCGCGCACAAGTTCCGTCAGTCTGGCCTTGCGTGCTCCATTGATTAAGATCTGTTCCTTCAAACGGGACTGTAAATGTCGTAGTCGTCCGGCAACCTCATCATCATAGTGTCCGTCATATTCGCTTTCAATGCCTTCCTGCGGCAAAAAGCCAATATGACGAAGTTCTTGCTTGAGTCGCTCATCTACTTGAGCGTACTCCAGTTTAGGATGCGCTGCCTTCTTCCAAGCATCAGTTGACGAGTCTTTCATGTATGATGCCGGAGGAAGCGGGTTGTTTTTGTCCTTGTCCTTGTCTTTGTCATCAGCGATTCCATTCGGCTGATCGTCGTCATCTCCATTCATGCTGACATCTCCGTTGGTTGTGCCATTAGCCGTGGCCTTGTCATCCTGTTGTCGGTTTTCAGGGCGTAGGGCTGCCAGTAGTCGAGAGGCGAGGGGTCCAATGGATAATGCGTCCGTCTCAGCTACGCCATCGCTCATGTTCTCAATGGAGCCGCGGGGCAGATGCGGCGGCAATTTATCACGGCCTTGTTGTGGGGAGTCCACCGACATTGCACCATCTTCTTCAGCCCAGACTTCAGTATAATGCCGCTTGCCGCGCTTAGGCATAACGAATGGCGTTGCTCTATCTCCACGTTCTCGGAGAAAGGCCAAGTCTTCTTCGCCAAAAGGTCGAAAGTACGGATCGACGTAGGTAGAGAATGTCGTAAAGTTGATCTGGTTACTAGGCTTGGCACTGCTGTAGTCCTTATCATCAGCAATACCGGCGATCAAGTCGGCTAGGTCGCTCTTTGGGTAAACCGCGACGGAATATATTTCTTTCTTCTCTTCCTCGGTCATGTCGTCAGTGACGGGAAGGATCTCGTAGACAGTGGGGTCTGGAAACGTCGATGGATCTTCGCCAAAGGTCATAGCTTGTGGCATCTCTCTCTTCGGTGGCGCACCCTCATCTTCCGAGCTAGAGTCGGATTCCTCGTCCTCACCGCCGTCGTTCTTCTTGGACTTTTCATCAACGTCCATCGCCGAAGGCGAGCCTCGCACACCAGGTGAAGCGGAACCAGAGCCGCCACGACCATGCTTGGATCGGGAATCTCTCGCGGGAGATGATTTTTCTATAATGAAATTGTCAATTACGTGTCGCGACGCGGTTGCGCAACACAGGCTGACTTACCCGTACCACCATCTGGAGCTGCCAATGAATCAGAGCCCTTCTTCTTTTTGTGCTTCGATTTTCGGCCTTCTTGGTCATTGTCGACTCTCATGTGATCGAAGTCATCGGGACGCTTCTTTCTCTCGTCGGCCAGATATCTCATTCCACGATCGTAAAAGGTAGAACGCTTCTCCATGATGTTAACAAGGCTCTTAAGCTTGTCAAGCATGGCGTCGACCGTTCTAGAGTCCGGGACGGTGGCATTAGAGGCGCCCTGATCAACTAGATCTTCGTACGATAAATTTGGAAATAGAATAACTCTAGTATTCAAGTAGTCTGGATCGTAGAATTCCTGGGGAGGTAGACTGGAGATGGCCGGCGCGGGCGTAGAATTGCGACTCTTGGGGACTGCCGCAGCATTTTTCTTGCCCGTGCCCTTTTGGCTGGATCCTGGAGCCATGGTGGCGTCTGATCAAACCTATGTCGGGAATAGCATAGATGGAATGAGAGTAGGCGACGTGATGCCGTGGATGGTGATGGAGGTGCCCGCGTTAGACAAGATACCGTTGATTGGCGCGCGCGATCGGAAGATGACGATGGGCGGAACAATGATTCTCCAGATTGGCAACTTACATAAGGTACCAGCACTGTATTGCGCGTGTGAGTTTCGCGATGAGAAAGCGCTATTCACAAGCAAAAATTATGCGGAGGAATAAATACCCTGGAATGGACGAAATAAACTGCAAACTAGAAGAAGTGAATCGGCAGGTAGGATGGAAACATGGTAGATGGCCTGTGGTTATTTTGCACAATGTTGCTCCCGTGCAGGCTGCGACAACACGATCGACATAATCCTTCACTACCAACAAAACCAGAAATATCGACCCAAAAAAAATTTTTTTTTTTAAAAAAAAAACAAAGAAAAAAAAGTTGCAAATTCCGCTCCATGGCCTCGCTTTAGATTGAAATATATATTTGCTGTCAATTAGTAACGCTCGTTCTCAAAGTCAACCGTTGGTACTATGAGCACCCTACGCGACGACCAGCGAGACAAGAAGCACCATGAAGTGAGATAGCCTCTTTTCTTCTAAAACAACATATTCATGCAGCCTCCTCATGCGACCAAATGTTTCCAGCTTCCACAATGATATTTCAGACAACGAGTGGACAGTTTCTGGCACCATGACGAGAGAACATCTTGATGCACCGCAATGAGACGAGTCTTACCATATACTGCCCAGCTGAAGCAAATGTGGATGTTCATGCCGATATAAGAGTGGAAATCACAATAAAGAAATACAAAATAGGCTTACAAACATTTTTTGCTCGAGGAGCAATCGTGCTCATCGCCATAATACTTGGGAACAAGATCAAGGGCTTCTGGTGGTCCTACTTGTCGACGCCTTAAAGGAGCCCACCAACCACGCGGTTTCGGGTGAATAGTATGTGATCGAGAACAAGCGTGATAGAAAAACATTACTGTAATCAGCGGAATATGCAAATAATGCTATCGTTCTTAGGCCTAATCGCGAAGACAATTGATGACTGTTAGAGTGTAACGCAACGATCGCTGCTAGCGATCGTTGCTGAGTATGGAACAGGGCAACATATTTGCCAACAGGCTATTAATTAGAGCATCGAGCTAACAGTAGGGTCTAATTCAAATCTCTCCATTTTCATATCTAATTATTATCACATCTACGGCTTGAAGCGTCTGTCAGATTCATACGTGGCTTCCTCAACAATTGTCACATGCCAACTCGTCGCACAGGACCATGATGCTGTTTCTGGATCATCTTTTCTGTTGGGAAATTAATATTCGATTCAGTCATCCAATATTTCATATTGTAGCTGTTTCTTTCATTTTGAAAGAGGGAAAATTTAATTGCTGGGTTTTGTTGGAATTGTTGGATTGCATTCAATTGAGCATATTAGAAGCGCGTCGCAAAAGCAACAGGGCAGGACTCCAATACGTAATTTGCGACGCTCCTCAACTGCATGGCTGCGCAAACAAAGGCGACGCAAGCCGTCATGCAAGGTTCATTAACATTCGAGCCACGGTGATTGGCCCGTCGGTAATCGAGCTTGATTAGCTGCGTCAAATGCAACGTCGGTGAAGCTTCGGCTACAGACCACGAAAAGCACAGTTGCTTAGCCAAGGTCCGATAACTTCCACGAAGCATCCTACACTCAGGAACAGCCTATTACACGGGACTAAGCGTAGATCAGAGAAAACACGCTGCTCTGTATCATCTCCAGAAAATTGCGGGTAAGTTAGGCTTAGGTCCATTGCCGTATGAACGGTAGGCCTCACCCACATGTGCGTGGGTCGATGGCTCTGATTGGCAAAGGCCCTGAGTGGAACTGTTCAAGCCCAACAGGGCCGTCCCTTTGAGTGTAACACTAGGACAGCTCTCGATGTTTTCTGGATCGCGCTGAGGCTTTTAAGAGACTTGGCTGTTCAGTACCGCTGCCGCTGTTGCATTTCAGACCTGAAAGAGATGTTGCTCTCTGGTCCTTCGGCCAGGAACTCAGTTAGTGTTAACAGGCAATACGCCAGGTGTGGGTGTGGTGACTTACACGGTGTGTGTCCCTTTGGAAATCTGATAAATCTATCTCACTGGACAAGCTATCAAGGAAGCGCCAGCCTCTGGCCCACTCACACTCTACCTGGCAAGCCGATCACTCCCACACCTGAGGCTCGCTATTCAACTTTCGACCCTGGCTCTCAAAACTTTCTCTGCCCCATGGCTGCAGCTCCATGGAGCACGTTGCCCAAGCATGTGGCTCACTCATTGGTCCACGCCGTGCCTGGCCACCAAATAACACGACCCTGAACCACGAGTCCCCTCTTGTTTCTGTGCTGCGTTCAACGCCCCTCAACACCATATCATACCCCGGAAGAAGGAATAGCGGGGTGCACGAATACCAATTATGAAGCTTGACCTCGACCTAATACCCACAAGTGTACAAGGAAACTCAGTCTATTTGCCACTAGACAGCACGTACCTGTATAGTCGATGAAACTAAACACGAACAAGACCCCTTGCCACAAGGTATCCTCTTAATCCCGCCATGTCTGTGTACCCAGCATGGCCCATCACTTTTCCAGAGTGGAAACTGGCCGCGCGACACGGCATCCGTATAAGAACCCAATGGAGGGGTCGGTCCCTGATCCCATGCGTCTTCCCCTCCTCTCTTTCTTGACTTTCACTCACATTGCAGCGTACTTTCAAGAACTTCAGTCTTCTTCAACACAGTTCCTTGTGTGCTTGATCAACTCATCATATATTCTCTCTTCAGACAATGAGAGAATACCATGGCTTCTCATGTACGTAACCTGCTGCTCAACCCAATTCACACGGGCAATCATTCCTAACCACCCACACGCTCTTTAGGGTGGTAACATTCTGCCATTCGGCACTGACTTCGACATTAAACCTCTCTATGCTGGAATAGCCATTGCTGTCGTTGGCGGAGCTGCTCTGCTCTCCGTTGGCAAGTCCAAGTCCAGCGCGAATGAAGCACCCGGCTTGCTTCAATCGTTCTTTCTGTTTTTTTACTCCTCCTTCTTGAAGCCGCATCAGGGTGATTCTAAGGCTTCCCAGCAAGATGCCCTTGAGAGCTTTTACAAGAAGCAGGCGGGAGCGTATGACGCTACCCGAAAGGTTCTCCTCCGTGGCCGCGAGGACATGCTTGCTCTCGTATTGGCCCAATTGAAGGCCAAGTCGCCGGAGGTGGAGTCTGAAAAGATTCCCTCCAAAAAGCGTGTTTGGGTTGACGTATGTATTTGGCTACGGGGATCATTTTGGTCGGATTGGGCTAACTGAGAAACAGGTCGGCGGCGGTACTGGCTGGAACATTGAAGCCATGGGCCAGCACGTCAATGTCCCTGAATTCTTCTCTCGAGTCTACCTTGTTGATTTCTCTCCTTCTCTTTGTGAAGTCGCCCGCAAGCGATTCGCCAGGCTTGGATGGAACAACGTCACGGTCGTCTGTGAGGATGCTCGCAAGTTCCGCCTCGAGGACTACGAGGATGGCGTTGCCGCTCCTCAGAACCCACTTCGTTCCCCGGCTCTCAGCTATCTGAGGCAACAGAGGCCCGAGACTGGCGGTGCTGACCTTGTCACCATGTCGTACAGTCTTTCCATGATTGTAAGATGACCCTGACAGCATGGAAGCTGAACATGAAGCTAATTTGCGTATAGCCCGACTACTACTCCGTCATTGATTCGGTCTCCTCGCTCCTCTCATCGCACGGTGTGTTTGGTGTCGTCGACTTCTACGTCCAGAACCAATTCGACTTCTCTTTCCGAAACTACACCGCTGGCTTTGTCGATCGCCACGTCAATGCCCTGTCTCGCCTCTTCTGGAGAGCTTGGTTTGACTTTGATCGTGTTGGTCTCGAGGCTAGCCGCCGCGACTACCTGGAATACAAGTTTGGTACAGTCCTCAACTTCAATGAGCGCAACCGCCCTCTTGGCTACATCCCATACTATGTCTGGGTTGGATGCCAAAAGAAGCCCTTTGCCACGTCTAGTCTGCCTGGTGAGATCATTGAGCGCATCGATGCCATGGCCACGGAATCTCCCTACCTCTGTCCTGTCAACCAGGGCGATGCTTTGTCTCGTGCCATTGAAAGGTCTGCCCCGGAGATCCGCTCCAAAGCGTTCCTCACTGCTGTCCAGAACTTGTCCGCGAACCTGCCCCTGCCCTCGTTCTTTTACCAGAACCATCACTGGAGAATCTACTATGATGACCAGCTTCAAAAGCACACCCAGTTCAACGACGAGTACATCTATGCGTTCACTTGGGAAGACGCACGAGTCGACGAGCGCATCCTCAAACTTGGTCCTGACGACAAAGTGCTGGCTATTACTTCTGCTGGTGACAACATCATCTCATACCTGGCCCAAAGCCCCGCCCGTGTTCACGCTGTTGATTTGAATCCAACTCAAAACCACTTGCTTGAGCTCAAGGCTGCCGCTTACACGGCTCTGTCATATGAGGACTTCTGGAAGATGTTTGGTGATGGTAAGCATCCCCAATTCAAAGAGCTACTCATCACCAAGCTGTCTCCTCATTTGTCTGGTCGTGCGTTCCAATATTGGTTGAAGAACACCCATGTCTTCGAGAACAGCTCCGGCTATGGGCTGTACGACACTGGAGGCTCTCGTCACGCCATTCGTGCCATGCGCTGGGTCAGCCGCATCTTTGGCCTCCGCACGGCTGTGAAGCAGATGTGCCAGGCTAAGACCCTCAATGAGCAGCGTGAAATCTGGCGCAACAAGATCCGACCTGCTTTGCTGTCGAAACTTGTTTGCAACTTGGTCGTCGCACAAGAGAGCTTCCTCTGGCAAGCGCTCGGCGTTCCCAAGAACCAACTGGCCATGATTGAGAACGACCATGCAGAGTCTGATCTTGTAAAGGGACCCAAGCCACAAGCCAAGAACACTCGCTCCCATGCCATCTGGCATTACATGGTCAACACTCTCGACCCTGTCGCGGAGGAAACCTTTCTCGCCGAGGACAACCCGTACTACTACGTCTGCCTTGATGGTAAATTCTCTCCCAAGTGCCACCCTCACTACCTCGAGCGCGACACCCACGCCAAGCTCTCTCGTCCCGGTGCACTTGATGGCCTGCGCATCCATACGGATGAGTTAGAAGAGGTTATTGCCCGCATCATGCCTGGTACTCTGACTGTTGCTGTCGTCATGGACAGCATGGATTGGTTTGATAACGGCGCTCCCGGAGCTGCTAGCCAAGCTACCAAGCTTAACAGGGCACTGGCAATGGGTGGACGAGTTATGCTGCGTTCTTCAGCTCTCAGCCCCTGGTACATCAAGGTCTTTGAAGCCCATGGTTTCACCGCTAAGCGTCACGGCGCTCGCACCAACGGCGCTTGCATTGACAGAGTCAACATGTATGCAAGCTGCTGGATTTGCACCAAGACTGAGAACTTGCCTCCTCCCACTCCTGAGATGGACCGTATCGGTGTTTCTGAGATCACTAGTCTGACCATCTAGACCAGGTTGCGTACCGTGAATGAAAAAAAAAAAAACGGTTCTGCGCGAAGCAAACAGATCCGCGGCGCCTTGTTCGAAATAGCTCTCTGCCTATCAGATTGGAAACATTAGCAGGCTCAGATAGCAATAAATCAGTAAAACCCATCTCAGTCGCTGTGAATTTTGGTGACAGTAAACATGTCCAGGAACATCACAGCTGTTGCATTGTTATCAAGACAAAAGAAAGTTCCATTTCAACAGTAACATGACCGTGAGTGGCTCACATCGGTCGAAATACAGTGGCCAGTCGGTCAGACTGACATTCTATACAATGAACATGAACCTTGTCCATGCAAAATAATAACACCTTCCATTTTTAATCCTATCTCTTCCAACTCCGTAACCCTTTATGCCTTCCATACACGCTTAATGGCTTCCGTGACACCGACATCGTTGGTCTCAAACTCGTACAGACCGACACCGACCGTAACAGTGGCCAAGTTCAACAACCACCAGGCGGCGCGGTGCAGACCGGGGTGCTCGCGCTTGGGGACGTAGTCGATAATGCAAGATTGGAAGCCGAGGTGAGAGTGGATGAGGAGACCGGAGCAAAGAACGGCGTCGAGCGTAGGGTTCAGGGAACCAGCGGCGAAGGGGGCGATGGCCAAGGGGGCAATACCAGCGGCGAGGAGGCGCTCAAAAGCCCAGTGGTAAGAACCGTGGGCGGCGTTGGGCTCAGGAATGGGGGCAGGGTCATTGACTAGATATCGCGCTATGTTAGCAATTGAGAGTAGCGAGCCCGCCGGGCGGATTGTTGAGTATCATCATACCTCCTCCTTGAACGACCTCTGTGAACGCGGACTGGTTAGCATTTGGCTCATCTTGAATTGGTTCATATCCCGCATGCTTGTAGTCTTCGGCACGGTTCGGGTGAGACAGCTGGATCACAACTTACGAGGGCCGGGGGGCAAAAGACCATAACGCTTGGTAGAGGTGTGGAAGGCGGTGGCCTTGGCAATTGTACTGTTGACAGCAAAAGGGCTGCGAGCAGCAATCGATTGGCGAGCAGCGCAACGAGAGGCCATAGCCGTCTGCCTCAGCAGAGAAGGACGCATGACGGAGGCCATGACGAGGGAAATTCAAAGTCGCTCAAGAGTAAGTCGGAAAGATCGTGGAATTCTCGTCAACAACACGAATGTCGCGTAGTCTAGCCGGATGACGATCTGACGAAACAAGGCGACGGCGACGATGGGAGAGGGAGTGAATAGTCAGGACGATGGATTGGATTGTGGTGGATTTGGCGTTTTGCTGGTATTGCCGAGGAAGTGCAATTACAAGCTCTGTGATTGGCTGTGCCCGTTCCGATGGTTGTAAGAGCGGTTGCTGAAGAATGATTTTCCGGCTGTGTAGGAGCGCGTTACTTGATTGGGCGAGCTGCAGTGCGCATGTGAATTTTTGTGACGGAGTCTCGCTACTGGACCAAAAAAAGTTGCTGGTGGGAGATACTCAACCATCATTTCATTGGGAAGCCGTTGCGAGTTTTGGAAGCTCCGCGTTTTGTCGTGGGAAGTTTTGTACAAAGGCTGGTCTCTACCAGTATTATTCCCAATCGGTTACAGTACACCATGGCGTCTTTTTTCGCTTCTTCGATTGCTCCTATTCGACCTAGCTCTAGGACGGCTCGACAATTATGCGCTTCGCTCGCGCAACAACATCGTGCCCGCACAATCTCTGAAAGCTATCTGAGAAAGGTTGCAGAGGGAGAGGAACGATGGGCACAACGTGCGGAACGAATTCAAAACGGCGAGGAGCCTCACATGTGGGATATCCTTGAGGAGAGAGGCTTCGTTAAAGATGTCGCAGGGTACGCTAAACCTGGTAATGAGATTCGTTGCGTAATGATGCGCTAACAGGTTTCGTAGAAACGTCGACAAGATTAAGGAAACAATGCGAGTTAAGCGAATAGGCGCCTATGTCGGTATCGATCCAACGGCCGACTCCTTACACGTAGGCCATATGCTCCCGCTCATGCCTCTATTCTGGATGTGGTTTCACGGATACCCTGCTTGCACCTTGATCGGAGGAGCGACAGCGCGTATTGGAGATCCCACGGGGAGATTGCAGAGTCGAGAAATTATGTCCAACTCGGATATTTCCAAGAACATCACGAAAATGCACTATCAGTTGACGAGACTGTGGCGCAACATTGTCGAATTGAAACAAAAGTACAACTACCCCAACGACTGGTCGGCACGGCATCATCTCTTGAACAACAGCATGTGGATTCAGGGGTTGACCATTTACGACTTTATGAAGCGCATTGCTCGAGACACAAGAATAGGACCAATGCTTGGCCGTGACACAGTTAAGAGGAAGATGACTGAGGGAGACGGTATGTCTCTCGGAGAATTCATGTACCCCCTCATTCAAGGCTGGGACTTTTGGCATCTGTACAACAAGCTTGGCATCCAGATGCAAATTGGTGGCTCAGACCAGTACGGCAACATTGTGGCAGGTTGTGATGCCCTCCGAACGATTCGGGATTCGGAACCGGCACCTCATGCGCGAATGCCTACCGGCTGGCAACACGAGCCCATCGGTTTCACAGTTCCCCTTCTCACCGATGCTTCTGGTGTGAAATTCGGCAAGAGCACTGGTAACGCGGTTTGGCTCGACGAGTTCAAGACATCGCCTTTTGAGCTATACGGTTACTTTATGCGCCGATCCGACGATGAAATCGAGAAGCTTCTCAAGCTTTTCACATTTATCCCTCTCCCTAAGATCGAGTCCATTATGCAGGAGCACCTAACCGACCCATCGAAGCGAGTTGCTCAACATACCCTGGCTTTCGAATTTGTATCCATGATCCATGGATCTCAGCGAGCAGTTCAAGAAGCTCAGCAACATAAATTCCGATTTGGCGGCCAGCTGCCAGTCGCCCGTAAGGAACCCACCGCCGAAACCGGTATTATCACCCCCAACAACGCCCCCCGGAGCGACATCGAACTCCCTCAGTCGGTCATGAAGCTTTCGCCCGCCAAAATTCTGTTCGCCACTGGTCTAGCCAGTAGCGCTAGCGATGCACAGCGCCTTGTTGCTCAACAAGGCGCCTATGTTGCAGCTCAGCCTGGACAGTCCCGGGGCCTCGTGCCCGGTAACCTTTCTTGGACGCCTATCAAGATGTGGTTCCCAGAGGAAACGTCCAAATTCCTCATTGACGACAAGCTCCTGATCCTCCGCAAGGGCAAGCACAATGTTCGCATTGTTGAACTTGTTAGCGACGAGGAGTGGGAGAAGAGTGGTAGAATCTATCCCGGACAAGCTTACACTGGCATGCTGCGTCGGATGAAAGACCAGTTGCGTGAAGAGTCTCTGGCTCGTGGTGAAAACCTCAACTCCCAGCAACTCAACAAGCTTCTGAAGAGCAAGCTCAAGGATCAGGCGCCTACAATTGCGAACAATCCTGACATCGAGCTGCCCAGCAAGGAGGAGATGCGTGAGCGTGCGAGACAAAAGAAGGCTGCTAAGTCAGAGAAGCCCACTTCTACTTGGTGATCGTAACAGGTGTAGTCGATCACAAACTGTATTATAATTCTGTCATGTATATTAAGTGTACAACATCTAGAGGTATTCAAGACTGCTTGAAACATGAGATAGTGTAGCCATCTAATCTCAACAATGTAATGTTCGAACCGCTGATTTGCTTCTTTATTTGTAAAAAACAGCCAAGTCTCCTCTTGAAACTGGCAGGGCTTTCAGTTTATCCATGATTTGGTCATGGGTTATATTCTCCTGCGTAACGATTTGGTCAAAGTGGTGACATCCATCTGTGTACACCTGCATCGGATCTCCGCCTTCGACAGGTTTCGTTTGGCCAGTGGCTAGACCAACAAGGTATTGCTTAGATACGACGTATTTGTGTACGCGGTATAGACAGCTGTTGATGACTCCAAACTGAACTAAACGTCTTACATCAACGTAATTTAGAACATCAAATCCGGCATCTTGATGTCCCATGAGCCACTCCTTGACGCTTTTGCCAGGAGAAAAGGACGTCATGAGTTTAATGAGCATGAAGTTGCTGACTCTGGCATTCCCATGCGAGACATAGCCCGCGCACTCATCAACCATACCTTCTGAGTTGCGAATGAAGTCATGGATGCCAGGTCTGGGTGCATAGCATGAGCTGAAGAAGAACATATCAAGAAGGAGGATGGTATCGTAATAGAGGAGGTGGCGGAGAGCAATCTTGGCTAAATCCAGAGAGACATCTGCAGTATATGCTATACGGCGTACATCTGAAACGCCATCAATTTTTGCGATGACTTTTTGAAGAGTAAGGTCCCAGGTGGGATCAACAATGTCTGCGAACTTCGTTTTTGCGACGGGCACATGCCAGCCTTGGACTGGCGGAGGGGTTGGCTGATATGGGAAGAGCTTCATGTTTATGGTATTCGCCTCATCTTGAGACACATTAGTAGAGTTCGTTATATGAAATGTATGTGATGGACATACCAACTGGAATCATGCATTCGCCATAGTTGTTCAAGTCTTCCTTGACAATTTCCAACAAGCTCTCAATTGGACGCCTTGAAAGCGCATCGATTTCGCCGTCTTCTTCCAGCAGCTGTTCTTTGCCTTGGCTGAGATACTCGTTTTGCTTTTCCATTTCGGCGAATGTAGATGCAAGACAGCGGACGACTCGCTCGTAGGCAGTGTGGTCAACATCGGCCTCCACCAGCAGACCGAAGTTGAAGATGAATTCATTGCGTAGATATTTTGTGTGAGCGATTACGACCGGATGGCCTAGAATGGTGTACTTCCCATCCGGGGAATTGATGGTGACATAGCGGTTACAGAAAGCCTGGCGCGGGATGATGTATTCTTGAAGTACGTCGAAATCAATGAGTGGTGAACGCGTTGTTGCATCGGAGGGCACAACACATCCTGGTGGAGACTGAGCGACAATTTTAGGCCCTGTGACGAAGTTAGGCGTTTGTTTAATAGTATGCATGTATTTAAATGGAGAAGAGTGTACCCTCTTGAGGAAAGAACCTGGCGTAGAAGATGCCTTGAATCATGATGAAGCTGAGCGCATGCTGCGAGAAGAGCGGATGCGGTGCAATCACATTGCCGTTGAGAAGCGTCACAGGTATTCCTTTGTTTGTATCAGGACATGCTATTTGACTTTCAATCAAGTCGATCAAAGATACGACCCTTCCGAGGGTAAGCCACGGGCGGATGCGGAAAGTGAAGACGCAGATGCCGTGAATTGAAGCTTAACGAATGAAAGCACCGTAGTTGAGGCTGGCTGCTGTTGTTGTTCCGCACAAGCACAATAGTGGGGTACAGGCTCTACCCGCAAGAGGTGACGAACAATCAACGGCTCGACACCATTCGTCAGCTTCAGCTCTCAGTTTAAACTAACTTAAAAAAAGAGAGGCACATAATAAAAACAAAAACCTACAGCTCTATGAGCCTGCACAACTTGATTTCTCGGTGAATGATTGTGTCAATATTTTGTGCTCGCGTCCTTGTTCGAGTCATGGCCGGCCATGAAGCCTTGCGTTATTGTGGGTGACGACTGGACGGGCGCCGCAACGCACCAAAAATCTAGAAGCATCTCTCTCGCTGATGACACCCAAACCACAGGAGGCGACCTGCCTCCGAATTGCCCCACGTTCCGAGGCGCCTAAACTCCAAGCGCATCCCAACCAACCACTTTCTCCCACTTTTGGCCTGCACCTCACTCCTACACTCGCCACGTCAACCCCACGCAGCTCTCTCTGACTGATCGTGTTTCTCCTCAACGCGCTCTCCTGAGTTGAAGGCATCGATTTCCTCTTCATCACCCGCTGTCTCTTTTTTTCAACCTACCTCTCTATCCGCCGTCATCGTTCACAGTGCTCTTTTCAACCCCACCTCAAGCCAGCCAACCGTCGTGCGCCGTTTGCACCAATAAAGCTATCCTTTGAATCGTCTACAACGGTCCAGCTCGCCTGAAACTCCAGCCATGGCCGAAAACGCGGAGGCGGGCACCGATGCCCAGATCACCTTCAAGGTCAAAACCTCGTCCGACAGCACGCATACCATCACAATCGCAGACTCCGTCACCGTCCTCGATCTCAAGACCAAGCTCGCCGGCACAGATTATGAGAATATTCCGGTTGAAAGACAGCGTCTAATCTACTCTGGCCGTGTCATGAAGAATGATGACTTGCTGTCTGTATACAAGATCAAGGCAAACAACACCATCCACATGGTCAAGAGTGCTGCTAGCAACCCTACCCAGTCAGCTTCCACTGCCACCTCCACTCCCCCGGCAGTGCCAACCAACATGGCTTCGGGTACAGCAAATAACCCGCTTGCTGGTTTGACTGGCGCACGCTATGCCGGCCACCAAGTCAATTTGCCTGGAATGGATATGTTCGGCCCCGACGGTGGTGTATGTGTCTTCCCAACTTCTTTTGCACTGCGACAAACGCTAACATGAGATACAGATGGGCCCTCCCATGGATGATGAGCGCCTGCAGCGAATGATGTCGGACCCTAACGTACAGCAATCTATGAATGAGGCTCTCAGCAACCCTGACTTCGTCAACATGTTGATTGAATCCAACCCCATGCTACGAAACATGCCCAACGCACGAGAGATTATAACCTCACCTTTTATGCGCCAGATGATGGGCAATCCGCAGATGCTTAGTCAAGCCATGCGAATGCAACGAAACATGCGCGGCGGAGACTCAGCTTTTCCTGCGCCAGGGGCGACAGATACCACACCTGATGCGGCTGCTTCTACAGGCAATGCCGCTGGAGGAAACAACGCCAACCAAGGCCAGGATCCCTTTATGAGTTCTCTTTTCAACCCCTTTGCAGGTGGTGATGCACAGCCTGATATGGGTGCATTCTTTCGCAACTTAAGCGCTGCTGGGGCCAACCCCTTTGCACCTCCAGCTGGCAACCAGGCTACAACTGGCGACGGAGCTGCTGCTGGAACAACAGCATCTACGGGCAACACTCAGTCAGAGGGCGGCAACGCGGCTGCCGGAACAGGACAGGGTCAACAGCCACCTAATCCCTTTGCCTCCCTTTTCCCTCCCTCTGGCGGCACTCAGGGCAATCCGTTCAACTTGAACCCTGAGATGATGCAACAGATGATGGGAATGTTGGGTGGTGGCGGCGCTGCCAACCCTGCTTCACCACCAGACAACCGCCCGCCAGAGGAGCGCTATGCCGATCAATTGCGACAGCTTAATGATATGGGCTTTTACGACTTTGACAGGAATGTTGCCGCGCTAAGACGTACCGGAGGAAGTGTACAAGGGGCTATCGAATACCTGTTGGGTGGTAACTAGGTGCCACGAATTGTGGATGACCACTAAATCCTGGTGCTTTATATGGAAGACAGAGGCTGTCGGCAACATGTGAGGTGGATGAGTGCGACATAAAGAGGGATGGACGCACACAAGCGATGAGTAGACTTAACTTTGTAGATAACAACATCACGACTAGGCATGAATCAGTGCATCTTTTGAATGGATACTATTAGAGAAATTTCATTGACTGGATGCAACGGCTTCGGGGCTTGTTTATTGAATGTTCCATCGCAATGCAATCTAAAATGATTTTCCGAACACACTTTTTCAAATTGTAGGCTTTTGGTCCGAACCATGGCGGGCCTCAGAAGAACAGCCCATGTCTCATGATGGTGTCAGCCAGTGTAGTGGGAATATGTCTACGAACGACTAGGGCAAGGGATCTGCTCAAAGGGTGCTTGGCAGCACAGCCTCGAGAGAGTGGAATAAGCACATACGGTAATTAATTTGCCAACGGTATTCCATTTTTTATTTTATTTTTGGGCCAGCCGATCCAACCATTTATGGTATCGTATTTATACGGCGGGGGCCAAATCGATCTCTTGACCAATTTGGAAATTGCCGATGTGCAACAACAGATTGGCGACAGTGTCACGGTTGAGTCTTGTTATACCATATTTTTTTTAAAAAAAAATTCGTAGTGGGTATGACAAGCTTAAAGATGTCTATTTTAAATACGAAGTACTATTTAAAAATAGACTTGTGTGTGCTATGCGACCATTACATAGATTGCAGTTCCCTTGACGCTTACAACAATCGGAAAAAAGTGTCAAAGAAAGGTCGAGAAACACTAACATTCAAGTATGCATATTACCTTTTATTTTACTTTAACGGGAAGAATGCGCTTCGCTATCTAAATGGTACGTTGCGAAACAATGGTTTCTCCTTGGAATTAGGGACGCGCAGCTTTAGCCAGAAATGGAGCGACATGGCTTGATTTAGCCAAAATTAGGTCCATCACATCCCTCCGGTACAGGCGTAGTGAGACTTAAGCTTAAAATGATGTAAGAATGACAGGAGGGTATGACAGATTGGAAAGGAAAATAAAAGACACTTGTTACTAGTATGCAGGGTTGACGCACTGGATAAGGATTTTGGCAGCCACTCTTCGACGTGGGAGATTGGCGTCACCTGTAAATAATTGGAGAAACGCCGTGGCTTGTGCCGTCTTACAGTGCATCGAGTGATGCTATTTAGCCTTCGCATTAGATTATATGGGTACTTGTAATTTGTAGGACAAAGAAGTGTGTGTATAAGCTTTTTCAAGCACTGGCCCATGATGGCCAAGAGCCACAATCCTACACAAAAACAGCCATGTCTGGAAAGCTGCTGTCGTTTCCTCGCCTACGAGGGACAGGACTCGTTGGTATTGCTGTTTTCTTGGTTACATTGGTGTATGTCTGCTTTTCTCCTCGAGGCACACGCGAGCAGCCGTTCAGTCCTGGTGCCAGCCAGCATGGGCGCTGCATTGACGAGGATGCGATTGCGCGGGCGCCATCATGGGAGCAGATGCAGGCAAAATTTGCAAACCTTACCGATGAAAAGTTCACGTAAGTTGTTTCCAATAAACGATTCTCCCTTTTTGGTCCGAGTTGAGTGCCTTGGTACTGACACGCGACTCTTTACCGCTTGCAGGATCGTCATGCAGACGTACAAACGATTGGACGAACTAACTTTGACTCTCAACGCACTGCTCACAACAACAATTCCATCGCTACACGAAGTCGTTGTCGTTTGGAACGATGTAGACACGAAGCCTCCAGCGAACTACGTCTCTAAGCTAGGCATCCCCGTCCGATACCGCGCATCGCCACGAAACAGCCTCAACGAAAAGATGAAATTCGACCCCGACTACAAAACCCGCGCCGTCTTCCTCTCCGACGACGACATCTACCACGAGCCGTCCGACTTGGAGTTTATATTCCAAGCATGGCGCAAGTTTGGCCAAGACAGGATCACGGGTGGCATACCGCGCTGCGTCAAAGAAACCTCCCCTGGGCAATGGGGGTACGACTTTGGCTGTTCCCGTAAAACGGGACATGATGTCTACTCCATAATCATCACGGGCCTGTCGTTTGCTCACGTCGGCTTTTTGGACTACTATTCGTCTGACGACGCCACCATGACCAAGTTGCGCAACTACGTCGACGACAAGTTCAATTGCGAGGACATTGGGCTCAATTTTGCAGCCTCGCTGGTGACACGGACAGGACCGCTGCTCGTACGGGGCTACAGCTCATACTATAATATGAAACCCAAAAAGGGCATCAGCAAGAAGGCGGGGCACTCGCAGGCGCGGTCGCAGTGTGTCAATGATTTCGTGGGCATGGTGGGCTGCCTCCCGCTGGTTGATGAGACGGCGCATATCGCGCGTGGAGTGGTGCGGAATACATGGCTGCAGTGGCTTGGGGACGTATTGGGTGTGGTCTAAAGTGTGCCAGGGGTTATGGCGTTAAAACTAGGGGGGTTGTCAAAGCAAGTGTGTCACTTTTTCTTCTTCTTTTTCTTTTTTTTGTTTCAACTAGTGGTGTCTTATGAAAGATGTGGTAATGTGCAGAGGGAGTATTGCTCGGCTTTTGGAGCACGCGACTATGGCGCATTCGGTGTAACTGGTCCTGGCTTTTTACTTTAGCACTTCAATAGAAATATGTATAAATAGACATGAAACGACTCTGGGATTCTGTTGATTTACGCAATACTCTCTTTGTTTTATTACCAGCCTATTTAATGGCGTCCACCTATACTACTAGGATCATCTGCTGCACACATCTCAACATAACAGCCCTCCCTCCACGCGAAACAACCAAGACAGGCAATAATTATCATATTCTTATCTCCCATCGATCTTGATACCCAGAAATTAAATCGGTACTAACCAACCTGACAGCTCAATGGCGCAAGAGCCTAATTTTTTTTCAGCTTATAAAGCAAGCTAGAGCCCAACTGCCACAAACTTTCTCACTTAAACGTCATCACTCACACATTCTTCACACCGTGCTTTTTTTTTTTTCTTTCTTCAATTGGAAACTCCGCTATCTTGCTTTTCCAATTATTGATGAAATTTTTTGCTCCATCGCAGCAATTGAATAAATGCACCAATCAATGTCATCGTGACATCGCCAACTGCAATTAGTAATCTGCTGCGCTGACAAATTCCACCCACCTGATGGGCTTTCTGAGCCAGTGCGCAGACGGAGGTATAGCTTCAGGTAGCTAAGCTGTCCAAAGTTTAAATAGCTTCACAGAGCTTCAATTGAAAATCATCCGATATAATCACCAGTCAGCTTGTACAGACCTATTGACAACTAATTCACAAAATTATCGACCTTTAAACGATCATGACATCCAAGGTATTCGTCGTCGGCCCCGGCTATGTTGGCCGTGAGATCATCGACTTGCTCCGTGCGGAGGGGTCATATGAGATCGTGACGTTGGTGCGTCGCGAGGCGGCCGCCAAGGAATTCGAGGCAGGTGGTATGGTGTCGCATATATGTGTCAATTGAGATGCTAGAAGATCTAATTAGAAGATAGGCGTCAAGGCTGTTCTTGGTGACTTGGATGACAGCGACTTGATCCAACAACATGCTGCTCAGAGCGATGTGGTCTTCCACACGGCTACGGCCGACCATTTGCCTTCTGCCCAGGCTATCCTCAAGGGTATCGAAGAGCGTGCTAGTCAGGGTATGAAATGCATATTTTCTTTGTATCGAACTCGATCGTGCTAATCTCATGTATCAGGCAAGCGAACCATCTACCTTCACCAGAGCGGTGCCAGTGTCCTCAGCGACACCTCCCCCGGCAACAATGTCAACAACGAGAACTATTCAGATGCTACTGCTGCTCAAGTTGACACCCTTTCTCCCACAGCACCTCACAGAGCGATTGATCTCGGTGAGTTTGCGCACATGCAGTACTTAAAACATTTCAATAAATACTGACAAAGTCTCCAGCAATCTTGGAAGCTCGCAAGAAGCTCGGAAACTCTGCTAGAATTTTTGTCTGGATGCCTCCCATCATCTACGGCAACAACAGCAAATACAAGCGCCTTTCGATCCAGGTATGCTATAGCCCACAGCCATCGTCGCACCACAAAAATACTAACAAGTAACCACCTAGATCCCTGCTCTCACCCGCTTTGCTCTCAAGCATGGCCATGCAGGCTATGTTGGCACCGGAAAGAAGACATGGGCTGTCGTGCATGTTTTGGACTTGGCCAAGGTACGTATAACAGTTAATTGCTCTAGAAAGAAAGCACTTATGCTAACTCTTCTTCCCGTAGGCATATGTCCAAGTCCTTCACTGGCTAGAAAAGGCCCCTGACACTGACACCGAGCTCCAAAACCCCTACTTCTTCGCGGAAAGCGGCCAAACCACCTGGGGCAACATCGCTTCATGGATTGGCAAGGGTTTGAAGGAAGCTGGTCGTATCGACACTGCCGACACCCAGACGATCACTGAGGACCAATACGCTGATCTCTTCGGACCCTTCACGCCTGATGTTGTGGGCTGCAACTCTATCAACACTGCTGCTAGACTCAAGGCCATGGGATGGAAGCCCGAGCAGCTGGGTGTGGAAGATGCTTTCTTCCAGGAAGACCTTCCAGTGTTGCTCGCCGAGAAGGGACCATTCAAGGCTTCTGAGATGACCCTGTCTTAAACGGGCATTCAATCATAATAGCCGAATTTCGTCTCCGTATGGCGACTATGAATAAATCATGAATCTTGAAGGGAAAAGTCATTTTGGGTTTGCTTATCAATTGTTGCATGCGTTATCATGTTGGTGATTGACAATGACTATGTAGATGGCTCAACGTCATACTCTACATCAGTCCTGATAATATACTTTGCACCTTTCGTGACGCTTGTTCCTTCGTGCAGCAACGCTCCCTTGGTCTCTCCATGGGGGAAGATTGCAACGCTGCCCATTACCGGGCGGACTGGATATGCGTTCAACACCCCCTCGCGAGCAGCTGGCAAGAAGAACATGGTCTCTCCGCCTTCAAACTCGTCATTTAAGTACAGCAAAAATGTGAACAATGAGCTCTGCTTCTTTTCAGGTGGCGAGTCGTCGTAAACGTATGTGTCGTCTTCTTTGATTCCTGACGGAGGCCAAGCACCATCAATATGACTGCGATATTCTGCACCGGGCACATATCGATATACTCGGAATCGTCGATTCAATCCGCGAGCGACCTTACCATCAACTGACGACGGTAAGAAAGAAGACACTCGAGACCAAAGCTTGTCGTGGAACGCAGTATCGGTGACCCAGTAGAAGTTGTGAGCCAAAACTGATCTGTCCATTCCCTCACGGATAGGCTCGTCGGGCACGAATTCCACGCTCTCACCGGCAGCGATGATGGCCTTGCACTCTGAAGGACTGAGGACGTCTTTAATCATGTTGAGGTGAGGTACGTGCGGGTGATTATGGTATGTTGCTGATGAATGGTCAGCACTGAGTGGGATGGTGTCGGGCTGAGATGTATAGAGGGTTGCGTCGAAGTAATTGGGAGGCTTGCGGAGACGGCCTGGTGTTGTCTCAATAACTCGTAATGAGGAGGCGATAGTTTTGGGAGTCTCGTTAAATATCGATTTATCCAAAACGGAATCGTAGACATTGAGTGGCGACTGAGGGTTGGAGCGCAAGTCCCAGGACGATTGAAAGGCAATATGGGCGCCAGCAGCAGGTCGCGGGTTGGGATTTGTGTCGATGGGGCAGCTGACACGCATAACAGCGTCAAGAACTTTGAGTAACTCTTTATCCGATCGATCGCTTTGGTCGAGGCTGACGCCGTTGGGCTGTGATACAACATCGAGATCTCGAACCCAGCGACACAAGGCACCGAGCTTTGGCTCTTCGCCTCGCAGTCGCATCTCTGCGAGGAGGATTCTGGCTTCGAGGTATTTTTCATCGGCGAGTGCTCCTGTTACGCGGGCAGTAAGATTTGCCCCTTCTATAAAGAGGGAAAGGAGTTATTAGCAAGGATAAAGGAGGAAGTGATGGTAAAGGACATGGCTCACCAGCGGCATTCGATCCGGTATTGCAGGAAGTGCGGAAGTCGTAGACGGCGACACGGAGATCCCGGCACAGCTTTGACTTTGTAAGATGGGGGTATTTGGCAAGCGTAGCCAAAGTATCGATGGTGATTTCCAATTCCTCTTCGGAGGTGACTGATTGAAGGGTCTTTGGTTCGAGGGAAGCGGCATCTGGAGGCGGCGTCACGGCGGCGACTGTTTTGGCGAGTTTCTGTGCCTTTTGGGCCTGCGCATTCCGCTTGCGCTTCGCCGACTTGTTCTGTGCCATATTGTAAGCAATACGAATTGAATTTGGCGTAATATGAAATGGGGAAGGACGAAGTCGTTGATGGTTTCTTGATTGAAGTTGGCAAGGTTGGAACCGAGAACCAAAAAAAAAGTTTTACCCCACATTGAGGTCGCTGTCGCTTGTTGGAGCGCACCACACCAGCACTTACAACGCTGTGACTGCGGGGTTTAGGTATGTCACTGCAGCACACGGCGCATCGCGTAGTGCCCCGTATGCACGCTTAGATGACGGAGTAGAGCGCTGAATTACAAGAGCCGGCACCTTGGCTGTTGGGTATTTGCCACCAGAGTACGGAGGCATTGGGGCCAGAAGCACTGCTACAGTCCCCTAAGATGCCCTGCCAAGCCGCTCCGTCATTGCCGAATGATGCAATCTGATGAACCCATGCAAATTGAACTCAAGCCAGCCAGAGCTGCTCCGAACTCGACTCAATGGTACGCAATACACTTATTTATTTTGACTCGATCAGCTTGAAGTTATGATTTATATCTGCATTCTGATTCAGTGCTTGTTTCTTTTTACAGCCGTCATATACTATTTTTCATAGCCGCCACATCGCTGCGTTGTCCGTTCGTCTTCCTAGCGTCTACAAGCTGCCAGTTGGGTCGCATTCACTAGCTTGCAGCTTCCCGAATCGGCCAGTCCCCAAGTCTACGCAACAATGCCGTCCGATGCTGCAACATTCATCCATCGTCGCATCGTGGGGTGTTGCAACTGCTCCGATCGATCAATAGCTGGCTGCGACATATTATGAGCTGATGTCGTCGTACGAGCTGAGCATTATGTACTTTCCTCATTCGGCCCATCACCGAAACCGCGCTGCCTAATTAGGCAGTTGGTCGGTCGCCGGCATCTCGCTCCAGATTCCCACTCCCACAACCATCGTACCATCCCAGCTAGCAGTTCGATTTAGCAGCGGCCTTTGAACGACTCAGATAGCTCAGTCGTCACCTCTGGGATGCACTGCTGCCGACTATCCGGTTACCTGCCTAAAGCAGGAACCCCAACTTCGAAACCACGGCCATGCTACATCGTTGTTCACCGACGTGGCTTACTGAAAGGAAGCGGTGCGGGAAAACAATAGCGACAGTTGGCACCCGAGTGAAGACAACGGCAATTCGACTCATGGTTCACTCGTAAAACTTCCGTTGCGCCATCACTTGCCACTCGGCTTCAATGCTCGGCGAAATGAGTATATAAATCAAGTTGTATTCCCAAACGGCTACCGTGGGTTATCCTCCTCTAATATCCTTCAATCCGGTATCCCAAACACTCTTCATAAAACATGCGCTCCATTGACTTTTACGTTGCCCTCCTGGCAATTGGCGGCACTTCTGCCTTGCCCTCCACCACCAGCTCTCAGACTGTCTCAGTCAAGGCTGAGTACAACCCCAACCACAAGTTCGACTTTGTTCGCGCCCAGCGCAAGGCCTACGAACGTCACGGTTACCCCAAGTCGTGGCCCCAGGCTAAGCGTCAACTCAAGCGCCAGAACACTGGCTCTGACCCTAACCACCCCAGTGACGCCTACGGCAGTGAATACATCGCCAATGTCGACATTGGGACCCCCGCCAAGAAGTTCCCCCTCGACTTTGACACCGGTTCCTCCGATCTGTGGGTTTACAGCACTGAGCAGCCCAGCAACCAGAACTACGGCCAAGTTCAGTATGACGCTTCCAAGAGCTCTACCTCCAAGAGACTCAGCGGATACTCCTGGGGAATTACGTATGGTGACGACAGTGGTGCCAGCGGCGACGTCTACACCGACGATGTCACCGTTGGAGGCTTCAAGGTTAGCGCCCAGGCTGTTGAGGCCGCCAAGACAGTTTCTGCCGAGTTTGTGAACGACACATCCAACTCTGGACTCTTGGGTCTTGGATTTGACTCTATCAACACCGTCTCTCCTCGCCAACAGAAGACTTGGTTCTCCAACGCCAAGGCTAGCCTCAAGGCTCCTCTCTTCACGGCCACTCTGAGACCCCAAGCTGGTAAGTAGCTCACCATTGATTTTGGGCGTATAGCAGGGTATCACTAACACATACCAGATGGTGTTTACAACTTCGGTTTCATTGACCCCAGCCTGTACACTGGCGATATTACCTACACTCCCGTCGACTCCAGCCGGGGTTACTGGGGCTTCACTTCCAGCGGCTACGCTGTTGGAACCGGTGACTTCAAGCCTAGCCCTATTTCTGGTATTCTTGACACTGGTACCACCCTCCTCTACGTCCCCTCCTCTGTCACCGATGCCTACTACGCCAATGTTCCCGACCACAAGGTTGTGTACGACCAGCTCGGCGAGCCCATTGGTATTGTCTTCCCCTGCAGCGGAAAGCTCCCTGACTACACTGTCGGTGTCGGCAGTGGCAGATACGTCATTCCCGGATCTCTTCTAAACTTTGGTCCTTACGAGGATGGCAGCGACTTTTGCGTCGGTGGTATCCAGGAGGGTAGCGACCCTGCCATCTTTGGTGACGTGGTCCTAAAGCAGATTCTTGCTGTCTTTGATGACGGCAACCGCCGTATTGGTTTTGCCAAGACTGCGTGAAACTGGCAACTTACCAAGGAATCTCTTCCATATGTAAATAGTCTTATGCATATAAAATATAAATAAACTCATGACTTGCGAATCATGAAGCTCCGCCTCCGAATGCTCTCATTTTGATTGTGCACTGAAGATTGAAACTAGGAGCCATGTTTCGTCTATTCTCGACAATCCAATTCCTTGATTATTTCAGCTTTGAGCGAAGCTTTGGTATCTCCAAGTGGAACCAGAATGCCAGTGCCCTTCATTTAAACATCAACAACCTGGTCCCCTGTTACTATTGCTATGGCGAATTGTGCGATACGGCTAGTGCGTGCGACTGTTCAAGGGTTGAGGATAGGTAGTATCAGAACCATACAGGATTGCTAGCAGACTAAGCTTGCACTTCGAATTCATTTGTTTTTTTCTTTTTTCTTTTATTTACTTATTTAACCTAGTTGCGTATACTCTAAGCTTGAACGGCAGTGGCTGACTTGGCGGCGGGAGCGACAGGCTGGACAATAGGCTGGTCCTCACCATCCTCCTTCATGCCACCCAAGATCATAGACTTGGGAGCCATGGCTTGCCAAATCTCGGGGTCGGTGAAAGCCTTGAACTTCTCGTCGTGCCACTGTCCGGCAGTGATGGCGCGGCCCTCAGAGTCGATGAACATGGTGTCGTCCTCGGCACGCAAGAAGTAAGCGATGGAGTAGCGGTGCTCAGTAGGGTCGAATGGCACAACGCGGTGAATGCAGCTCTGGAACTTCATGTTGCTGGCGAAGCGGAGAGAGTCGCCGACGTGGACGAAGGCGCAGCCGGGCTTGGGAGCGACGAAACCCATCTCACGGGCACCGCAGGTGCCAGGAGGACGGATCTGCAGACCCCACTGCTCACTGAAGAGAAGAGTCAGGGTGCTGATGTCAGTGTGCTTTTGGTGACCGATGCGGTTCTCGCCAGCAAGCTCCGAGGGGAGGTAGTGCATCATGGACAACTGCAAATCTTTGCATTAGTATCTTGGGTGTCCATCAGGGTATCTCACAGAACGACGTACAGTGGTGGTGGAGGGACGCTCGTTGCGGTGAGAGTTCTCGAAGCGCTGGGCGCCAGTGAGGCCCATTCCGGTAGACAGAGCCGACAAGATGACCTTCGTGACAGTGTTGCAACTGCCAATGGAGTTCTCAAGAATGCGCAAATCGCCGCTGTTCTTGACGGGAGCAGGGATCTTGGGGCTGTCGCGCTGGATCTCGTCACGGGAGACCTTGAGCATCTCATATCCATCCTTGGAGCCAGCAGCAACACCAGTGCGGCTGCCAACAGGCTCGTAGCTGTCCAAAGAGTGGAAAAAAATTAGCAGTCTTATTCGCAATTGATAGAAATGATGTCATGCAAAATCTTACCCGAGATGAGAGGAGATGAGACCAAACTCATTCTTAGCCTCGAGGGGAGCATCGAAGAAACGCTTCATCAGCGTGAGAGTGTCCTGCTGGTCGGCGAGCATGCGGCGGCCATCAATGCCCTGCAGATCCAAGTAGAAGTATCCGTCCTCGGTACAGGCATTGACTACCTTCTGGACCTCAGAGGGGTCCTGGGACAACAAAAGGCCGTAGTTGATTGTCTGCATGGACCAGACAGGCACTTTTTGGCCCATCCATTCCACGGTCTGAGGTGCGTCGATAGTGGGAGCCATTGTGGGTGAGATCAAAGTATCTGGTTTTACTTGCTCAACACAACACTGGTGCAGATGTTATGTAAGAGGGAA
Organism: Simplicillium sp. C3G150-2; assembly: GCA_022702485.1. Lineage (NCBI taxonomy): Eukaryota > Fungi > Ascomycota > Sordariomycetes > Hypocreales > Cordycipitaceae > Simplicillium > Simplicillium sp. C3G150-2. Next base: position 3,551,874 of record JAJIYY010000001.1, on the reverse strand, counting down.
AGTCAAATTGATTAGCCAAGGCTTGATGACCAGAAAAATACGAGCTTTATACATAATAAGTACTCTGGGTCGTCGAGTGGGTAACTATTGACTGCGGACAGTACAAATGGCACTAGGCCCATCACACCCATGTCAAATTAAATCAAAATTATCCACCAGTCGCCATCGCCGGTATCTGTCCAATCCTTTTTGGTTGTCATATTGCAACAACCCAGGGAGGGGTAGCCGATCAACAACCCCGCTTCGATCTCGCTGTGTCTAGCTTATCACTGCGAGGGATTATTAACCACGTGTCTTGCATAGAGTTGTATGTTACATTCTAGCTATCGTTACCTGGAGAGAGAGAGAGGAATTCCAATTTGTGGATTCCAATTGGAGCCGTCTCTTGTGATGACAGCTGCCACGTCCCATCGCCTTTGAGAGGGCGTCGAACCATGTAATCATGCCCTTGGCAAAGGGTATGCATGCACCAGAAACGGCGCAGCAATTGCTCCGGTGCAGTGAAGGATTTCCGAATGTTTGTTTAATACTAAATAATCTATTCTAAATCAGTAGCAAACCAAGCATCGCACCTCAATGCTCTGTCGAGATTCATGTTCTCGGTATTCGGGGTCTTCAAAAGCACAGTGCAAAGCCCGTCGAGCAACCGCCGTGTTCGAGTCAAAGCACTTGATCAACAAGACGTCCTTGGGGGTCATTCCGTACTTGTAATACCATTGGTGATTGGGGTTATGGCGAACAACCCAAGATTCTCCGACGAAACCGTCTTCCGTCATCTCCGCCCCAACCAAGTCAGAGTCAGGAACTGAATTGGAATCGGCCACAGTAATAGGATCCTTCAGAATTGGCTGAATTGGTCTCCAGACGTTGATAATTTGATAACGCTTGCCAATGATGTCGTCTGCTGCATCAGGAAGTTCCCAACGCAGCCGTCGTTCAGCGCCCTCATAAGATTGGTCGACATGAGTCCTGGTAACAGGGCCACGGTTGGCCAAGTTTTGCAGACCTAGATGATGCCACTGTGTAGGTCCTCTTCGAACTTTATGGTTGAAAATATGCACCGTTTCTGCGCCAGTTGCTTCTTTGATGATTTGTTCGCATTCTGGGTAGTAAATGCTCCGGATGCGCTCTTCGTCAGTGAAAAGTTCCTCTTGGCTATCATGCTCTATGTATTGAAATCCATGGCTGTCAAGTTTATATTCGTCCTCACTGCCACTGACATCGGAAATCACGAAATCGTGGGCTTTGTGAGGTCGCTTGTTGCTGATTCGGCCCTTGCCAATGTATATCGGTGTCGGCTTGGAGCCATCTCCAGGGTCGTCCCAGTAGTTAAGGGTAGTGGCTACTTTACGTTTGTCCACTGTCATTCTTGCGTTTCCGGTGCTAAACTCAATTGTTGTCTCTTCTGTGAAAGAGGACGAAGTAATGCATCTCGTTGAATACGAACTCCATCGATTTCTTACGGGTGAAAGACCCGCTTACTCATCCACTCATACGGCCAAGTGAGCCCACCAAGGTACTTCGAATGTCCATTCCGGCAGACTGCAATCAGATGAGTGCATTGTTTGCTCATATTCAGTGATCATGGCGACTTTTGTTGATGATGGCGATTACGTTTTGGTGGATTGGCCGGAAGACTCGTCGTTGACCGGCGCCTCGGACTCCGATCCTGAGCACTTGTCCGCAATCAGCGACTTCATCGATGAGTTGGGTGACGAGCTCTGGTCTCTCAATGATTTTATTCATACCCATCCAGAGCTTGGATACCATGAATATAAAGCTCATGATGCGTTGACAAGCTTCTTCAGGCGGAGAAAAGGCTGGTCTGTGACCACTTCCGCGTATGGCTTGGAGACAGCCTGGGAGGCAACATTCGACACTGGTCGACGTGGTCCTGTCATTGCATTCAACGCTGAAATGGGTAGGTTGCGGTCTTTCTTGTCATCCCTCATCCAAATCGGATTCAAATATTAATACAGAGACACAGACGCATTACCAAACTTGGGACACGCCTGTGGTCACAATCTAATTGCTGTTGCCTCCGTTGCTGCAGGTCTGGCGTCCGCCGAGATACTGCGCAGCAACAAAATCGGTGGCAAAGTCCGAGTTATTGGAACACCAGCTGAAGAAGGAGGCGGCGGCAAGATAAAGCTATTAGCAGCTGGTGCTTACAAAGGAGTTGACGTGTCCATCATTTCGCACCCAGGAATATACAACAACAGCGCCATGGTTCGAACGACAGCATTCACCCATCTTAAAATTACATACCATGGTCGCGCATCTCATGCTGCAAATGCCCCATGGAAAGGCATAAATGCCCTCGATGCGCTAGTTATCGCATACAATGCCGTCTCAGCTCTTCGCCAACAGACGTATCCCGGGGATGTCATCGGTCTCCAAATCACCGATGGTGGGAACAAGCCAAATATCATCCATCAGCGCGCAGCAGGCGTTGCCACTTTGCGCTCTACCCGTGCTTCACAGTTGGATGAGCTTCAAAGAAAGGTTGAAGCATGCTTTCGCGCTGGCGCGGAGGCAACCGGTGCAACGGTCGACATTGAAGTTATTCCTGGATACAAGGATCATATGCCAAACCTTGTGCTCGCAGAATCTTATGCAAAATATTGGCTGGCTTTACCGAACATCCCCGAACCAAAGCTTCCTTATCCAGGGCAGTTTACGTTGGTTAAGTCTAGCACAGACCAAGGCAACATTAGCTACACTCTTCCAAGTATGAACGTCAGCTTTACAATTCCACCCGGTGTTGAGAGAGGGCCGCCTCACAGTCCCGATTTTGAGAAGGCATCTAGTACTCGTGCGGCTTTCGATAGTGCGATGCGAGTTGCTAAGGCTATGGCGGGCACTGCTGTGGATGTTTACACTATACCTGGCTTACTGCAGAAGGTTAAGAAACAATGGGAGCAGGACGTGGCTGCGTAAGAAACACACGAAGAGTGTGGTTTCGCAAAGAGAGAGGAAATGACTTCGCATAAATACTTAACTACCATCAAAGCATGTCTGGCAGTATAATTTGTATTCATTATCATAATATTGAAGGTTGCTGGGTCAGCTGCTTCGCAAATCCATCTACAAATCTAAGCATCGTCCGTAAAACACCCTCTTCAGCCCAAAAATGTCCAGCCGTCTCAATTTCTTCCGCTTTGAACAATGAACCTTCCTGGCTCTCTAGTCTGTTGGCCCAAGCCCTCATCTTGCCCAATTGAGTGAATCCGTCACTGCCACCGTAGACAGCCAGAGTCGGGCTCTTGACCAGTTTGTCCTCAGCAGCCTGCACACTCATGTCCCTCTGTCGGGACATTGCTGACGGAAGTGCTGATAGCGTTACCAGGTGAGACGCCACGCCTTGTATTGGCGATATCAGTAGGTATGCTGCCTTGGGTGCCACCACCTTTTCATTCCTTGGGAGCTTTCCTTCAGCTCGTCCACCGTCTCCATTGTGATGAGATGCACTGAGATCTGGTCTACTCTTTCGTTTATGTAATAAATCGTGCACACCCTTCCTGAATAACTCTTCATCGAGAGAGAAGCCTCTGTGGCCGGAGTCGTGACTCCTTCGCGGGCTGCATCCTTCGTCACCACCCACTCGTATGCTTGTCTTGGAAGGGCTCGTTGGAGTAAGGCGTTTTCGTGACGCGGCTCGCAACGCCGTATTCTGTTGTTCGGCCAAGCTTTCTGCTCTTAGACGGATTTGTGCCGCATCTGAGTCACTGCTAGGCGTTTCGAAAATGTTCAATATCTCATCGAGCGGAGGCAGGAGCGCTGTTAAGATTGACCCATACGAATAGCCTCCCAACAGTAGACATGGCTGACCACAGTTGTGTTCCGAGTCCTGTACCTCCTCTACGATGGTATCAAGCGTCGCGGCATAATAGGTTATAAATCCGATTACGCTCGCATAGTCGTCTCGTTCTGGTTTCGCAGTCCAAGATGTCCTTCCCGCCGAGTGGCCAGCTCCTCTGTTTCCGTTAGCGGCTGCGCTGCCACCGTATTGTCGCAACTGACCTGAAGTTGAAAGTTCCAACCAAGTATCCACGTTTTAGCAGGGTATCTGTGAGCATTTCTATAATTGGGTCATCATAGCTTCCACCTAGCGGCCCATACGGATGCGCCAGCACAGCTGTAGCTCCTCGCCATGGCTGGCTTTCCTTGCGCGATGCGCTTGTGCCTAGACCTGGCGGATGGAAGATTTTACAGTCGAGAATAGTACCGTCGTTTATGCTGGGAATTGTAAACGTCAAGGAAGGCTCGCGAGGCATTTTGGGAGCAGCATTTTGAGTTGCACCTAATTATAAAAGATGGTGACGCACACAAGTATTTGAAGTCGGAGTCGCAGCCGATGAAAGCAGGGATTGAGCTTGCGTGGGGCTGAAGCTACGTCAGCCCAGCGCGGCACGGGAACGGATACGGCGCAATTCACATGCCAACAAATGAACAGCAGGCGTGCAGTATTAATTTCAATGCAGATTTATTATGCGTATTATACAGTGCATCTATTGTGCCTTCTTTTCTTGTGCATCCTTGGCCTTTTGTTTCCTCTTCTTGATCCAATTCTTCAGCTCGCTAATTAGTCCCATGACTAGAGGCACGGAAACGGGTCCAAGAAGTGGCAGATAGACAGCAATCTTGTGTTCATCAGGGAAGTACAGCTGGCCAACCATGCTCTTCTCAAAAAAAGCACGCTCGGCTTCCTCTTCGGCGATTCGAGAGTGTCTGAGGCCATCTTGGCCGCCAAGGTTTGCACACGCCTGTTCAAGATGGTGCATACTCGAAGCAACACCGTCAGCTACCCTATGAGGGATTGAAATGTCTGGGAGAGCGCTAGATAGACGGGCGAGAGATCCCAAAGAAGAAGATGCGCGAAGCAGGAGGTCCGTTGATCTAATGCGTGTTAATGCGGAGAGGCGCAGTGGCAACGAGCCGGTCTGTGGTGTGCCCAGAAGCTGAAGCAAATGGCCTCCGAAGGTCAGAACTGGGTCCTTGAGTTGAGCGGCAGAGACGTGATTCTCTGTATTGGATAGCGGAAGAAGGTAAACAGTTCCCCACTGGGGAATCATCCATGATTGCGACGTCTCAGACTCGGCATCCAAGCTAATGGTTTGATTACCAACATAAATGATGAAGTTGACGGTTGGCGCACCACCAATTGACGGTGACAATGGCCATTCTGCAGCATTTATGAATGATGCTAAGTTATCTTTGTTCAGGATGCTGGACTGTACACCGGGGGTTGCATATAATTGGACTTGTGTATCAATGGTGAAATTGTGGATGGGGCGCAATAAGTCCAACATCGGCTTCATATAGTCTTCGACGGCCGACTCAATATCCCAAGTGTTTGGCAAATGCCCATCGGTAAACAGAGAAAAGCTTAAGTGGTATGTAGGCGAGTAGCGCAGCGATCGTGTGGTTCGTTTAGACAGGGCCTCCGATTGTTCGGGGCTTAGGTTTTGCTGCGGGACACCGGACGAGGCGGATGACGCAGACAACAAATAGGAGATGATGGATTGTTCCTCGGAGAATGTAGAGCGCAATTCATTCGTGATAAAGGCGGCGAGGGGAGAGGTTGCGGAGTTGTGTGTTGGCACAGAGTTAGGCGGATATGTGATGTCGAGAACGGGTTCGTGTTGGTTAAGTGAAGCGGATGTTGACTCTCCAGGCATAAGATTGATGGTGAGGGCTGGTTCGTTCTTGGCTTGTTCCTGGCCCTTGGCTAGCTGTAAGCGCAAGTGGTGACCAGAAAACTCGTTCAAGTCATCCAGGGCGTGTTGTGTCAATCGCACCAGGTGCTCTGCATCTTGATGCGCAAGTGAGTCGGCGCGAATGGAGATTTCGAGAGGGAAAACAGGTCGGCATGCCTACAATTGTTAAATATTCTCTACGCATTTACAATGTTTAATACCACTTACCTTTCCCTCTGACCATTGAATCATGCCATCTAGAGAGAGACTGGCACGGTAGATGGCCGTCGTCTTCCACCAAATGGGCAAACCCAAGAACAGGACAATAAGCCAATAGGACAAGATAATGTAGGACCGTCGATTCGTCTCGGACGGTTTTTCTGGAGGCGGTTTATGGGTCTCTGATAAGCTCGTGGCCGACGGCGCGGCGGTGTCAGCTTTCGGCGCCATGGTTGGTTGTCGCGGTTTTGAAGAGTGCCAACCAAGGGTCCAGGACACTGGGAGCAAGCTATCGTGGAGGAGCGGCGCAACTAGCGGGCCAAGGCACAAAGCTGCCACGTTTGAAACGAATCACGTGCGGGAAGGTGCGAATAAGAAGCAATATAAAGCCAATTAATTTGGAAATATTGTAAAGTAATTATCAACTGCTCACAAGTGTATAAGGCTTTAAACAATTCAATTTTCTTTCCCACAACTGTTCCCAATTGTCAATCAAATGAGTCCATCGTGATACCTAATCACTTTCATTGCAGCCCCGTGACTTCGCGACAAGGCCATGAACGCCCCACGCGTAAACGCGACTGATCGCCACCAAGTACCACTGGCTTCACTTTTGCTATTCACGCTCTGATCAACGAATTTGGCCCGTTACGACCACAGATCTCAAAATGCCAGTCAAAAAAGAGGAACCTGAAATGAGCGCCTTTGAGCGCAGGCGTCTACAAAACATTGAAGCCAATCGCGCGATTCTGACGGACATTTCTGCTACAGCGAAAAAGGTCATTCCCGACAAACCAAAACCAAAGCCAAAGGCTAGTGCGCCGCGTCGACGAAGCGAACCGGTCAAGAGAGAGTCCACGAGACCAACACGAGTGAGCTCGCGCTTGGCTGGTCTTGAGGCAGATAATGAAACATTGAAGCGCAAGTTGGCTGTGGAAGCTGAGCACCAGGCTGATGAAGCCAGAGCCAAGAAGATGCGCGTCAGCGACGACCTCAGTCTTGGCGACATTGTCGTGGATGGCAAGAAATATGTCAGCAGTATTTCTGGTTTGCAGAGCATTATTCGCGGTGCGCAGCCTGGTGTAAGGACGTTTGGCGAGGAGGACGTCCAGGAGACGACGGACGAGAACTTGAAGAGCCTAAGAAAGCGCATGAACGGCTTGAAGCTGTATGAGCATTGGGCTCCCAATGGTAAGCGATTATTTTCGGCATTGAACTTGAACACCAAGGTCTCATACGATTGTAGATATCAAGATTACGCCACAGCGAGTATACGCGCTCGGCTTCCACCCTACCGAAGACAAACCAATTGTGTTTGCGGGTGACAAAGAGGGAGCTATGGGCATTTTCGACGGCTCTCAAACTGCGCCCGAGGTTGACGATGACGACGAAGACGCAGATATAGGCGATCCAGTCATTTCAGCCTTCAAAACCCATGCGCGCACAATTACGTCCTTTGTTTTCTCCCCGGTCGATTCCAATGCCGTCTTCACATCGTCCTACGACTCATCCATCAGAAAGATGGATCTTGAAAAAGGCATGTCAACGCAGATTTTCGCGCCATCAAGTACGGATGATGATCTCCCTATATCAGCGCTCGACATGGCGCACTCGGAGCCAAACATTTTGTACTTTTCTACTCTCCATGGTGCAGTGGGAAGGTATGATATGAGAACACCGGACAGCCACGAAATTTGGACGCTTTCAGACAACAAGATTGGTGGATTCAGCTTGCACCCCTTGCAGCCTCATTTGCTTGCAACAGCGTCTTTGGACAGAACGATGAAGCTGTGGGATCTTAGGAAAATTACCGGCAAAGGAGATCTGCGACACCCGGCCCTCATCGGAGAGCACGACTCGAGACTTTCTGTGTCCCACGCTTCTTGGAGCGCAGCTGGGCATGTAGCAACATCGTCTTACGACGACACCATCAAGATCTACGACTTTACAGACGCTAGCAAGTGGTCAGCAGGACAAAATGTTTCTGAACAGGCCATGAAGCCAAAGCATAGCGTCCGCCACAACAACCAGACTGGCCGTTGGGTCACGATCTTGAAGCCCCAATGGCAAAAGAACCCTAGAGATGGCATTCAAAAGTTTGTAATCGGTAATATGAATAGATTTGTGGACGTTTTTGCTTCCGACGGCAGCCAGCTGGCCCAGCTTGATGGCGAGGGTATCACAGCCGTGCCTGCTGTAGCGCATTTCCATCCAACTATGGACTGGGTAGCGGGCGGCAATGGAAGCGGCAAGCTGTGTCTTTGGAGATAGGCAGGGCGTCAACGTTTGGATATTTATACTGGGTATGGGATAGCGGGATGATGATAGACATGTTTTGTATGTCACTTTTGAATTAATGCAAATACAATGATTGCTTTTCTAAGAGTCTAACTCCTCTACCCCTTACGGCGAGGCGCCTTATTCCGTCAACTTGCGAGCCATTTCGACACCCGAAGATTCGTATCCGCACTTTTCGTAGAACTTGACGTTTTCCGGGCTGCAGTTGAGGATCGTTTTGGCGCATCCCACATTCAGAGCTACCGAGTTGAGTCCATTCATCATGTGTCTCCCCAGGCCGGTGCCTTGGTGCTGCTTGGCAATGCAAATTTCCTCAATATGTCCCACGGTAGTGCGATTATGGATGCTAACAAGAACGTGATTAATCGCTGCGTAATAAAATGGAAGGTTGATACTGGTGAAATGGTGACAGCTTACAATTTCTTTTCGGCCACGACGATACCAGTACCGACAATCCGGCCCTGATGCTCGATTACGAGATAGAAATATGGACCCTTGCCTCCACTGTCTATTTCATGGTATCTTTCATCGAATTCTTCCTGAGTAGGGTTGGCCATCCACGTCAAGTCTCTCAGACATTCGATAAAGCCTTTGGCGTAATCGGCCTTCTCGAGGGGTCTGATTGTGAATCCATCAGGAAGCGCAGCCACGACTTCAGAAGAGATAAGGGATGACGGGAAAAGAGACTTTGCAGTGGCCATTTTCAATTGGTCCTTGCAGCTAAAGTGTATTTGCTGCTTGGTTGTCTTTAAAGAAAGAGATGATGCTCAACGTCTGGCCACATTGAGGACAGCCCCTCTAGGTGGGGGTTCTTAGCTCCAACCTCCAGTAGGTAGGACATGGGAAGCTACGATGTATCGAGACAGCAGTTCTACAATCGCCCAGTTGGCGCAGTAAATTTACAGTTGTTTCATTTCTCAGAAATGAGTCAAATATTCTTGCGTAGAAAATATAGGGAATTTTCCCTACTATCTATTGCCTTCCATGTTTTTCCGCGTAGCAGCATACCATGGTCACTATCGCCAAGAGCGAGACAGGCGGTGCCAACAGATGACCACTGAGAGCAACGAAAGCGAAAAGACCTATTAAATAAATGCAAGCCTAGTGATGTGACTCAGCTGATGATAACAAGAGCACCCACTGTACGAGGTATCGCTGCATAGCAATACTAGCGCAGCATAATCTAACATGTCTAGCTCGCATCACATGCATCGTCCGCTGGCCGCCGGTCACATCAGGAGGACGCTGTCGTCACTGCCCGTCTTTGGCAGCAGGCACAAGCTCCACTAAAAGGCCACGGCTCTACAGGGGTCTTGCCACTGTAGTCACCATTTTGGCATCATTTTAGGCGTCCTTTGTTCCACCCAGGCAGCCTGTGAACCAGTGATTTAGCGCTAGAAACCCACCTTGCTGGCTTCGATCCCACCAAACTCCCCCAAAAAAAGAAAAGGCGGCCAAAAGCGTCACTCCGATCATCCCAACGGCAAGTCAGCGTAGCTTCACATCAGCCCCGCCAAACTCTCGTCCTCAACCATTCTGACTTCCTGCATCATAGTTTATCTTTGCCATCCTGGTTTAACCTTCTGCACCTCGAGAAGCCAGAGCGTCAAGCTTTGGCTTCGTTCAAATAAAATTTCCTCAACTAGCCACCATGGCGTCATCACCACCGCCTCCGCGAGCGTCGAGCTCCGATGCTCTCGATGGCGATGTTAGGCGTCAGGCTCGGAAACTCCAAAAAAAGAGACGAGATTTACCATCATCGACGCCCGAGTTCCCAGAACATCTACGAGATAGTGACGATTCGGATAGTGAGGACAGAAGCCATGCCACGCCTATGTCCATCAACATGAACCAAAGCATATTTGGGTTGATTGCCGCCGCCGGGTCACGGGTCGACTTCAATACTAGGTTTGAAGGCAACAGCAGCGATGAGGAGGAGACACAAGATTTGTCCCAAACAACAATACTGGATCCTGCGGAACAGAAAAGAAAATCTGATCAGAAGAAGAAGCTTTCTAAGCACCGGCTGCTCAAATCATTTGCTACACTTCCTAAACGGAAGTCCAAGTCCAAGCGCGAACCAAGCAGGCTTTCGCAACCCAACCAAGTCGAAGATGATTCCAGCGACACAAACGAACCACCTACTGCCCCAACTGTAACCCTCAGTGGCGAAGACAACCGCATTGCTCCAGTAATGAGTCGCATATTGCAAGCCGAGGAAGAAATGTCCAGCCGGCCGAGCTTCGATATGCAGAGGGTGTCGAGTGATTTGCAAAACTCGGTCGTAGATGTCTCTGAATCAACGCCTCTTGCTAGGCGGCTGATGGAAATTTTCGAATTCGACGAACCCGAGCGTGTAATAGAAGGTGAGTTATAGCGCTTGTTTATCATTTTATTTATTGTTGCGATTGAATCTAACATCTCGCAGAATATCCCTGCTGGCTCCTGCAGAGTGTCCTGTTACAGGGATTCCTATACATCACGGCTAAACATATCTGTTTCTACGCATACTTACCAAAGAAAGCGGTTTGTCTTTCTCCCATTTTATCGATACAAGCATCGTCTTAACTTTCAACAGAATACAGTAGCAAAGTCGGGCTATCTTTCAAAAAGTGGCAAACGCAACCCCAAATACAACCGGTACTGGTTTCGTCTCAAGGGCGATGTCTTTTCTTACTATCGCGATTCGACAAATTTGTATTTCCCTCACGGGCAAATCGACCTAAGATTCGGAATATCAGCGAGCATTACCGATAGAGATAAGGAAGGTATTCACTTTTCAGTGGTAACCAGCAACCGCACGTATCACTTCAGGGCCGACAGCGCTCCGAGCGCCAAAGAATGGGTTAAGAGCCTCCAACGAGTTATATTCCGAAGCCACAATGATGGTGACAGCGTCAAGATTTCGCTTCCGATCAAGAACATCATTGACGTTGAAGACACTCAAATGATTGAGTTCTCGGATACTTGCAAGATCAGAGTGGTCGACAATGATGAGACATATGCCATTGACGAAGTAAGTCAAATTCTCTCTCAACTCTCAGCGGTCCGCTAATCATCCAAGTACTTCTTTTCATTCTTCTCATTTGGAAAGGAGGCTATTAGTGTGCTGAAGATCCTTGTGGAGGACTCTAATTCAGGGAATCAAGACTTTAATCAAATTCTCGAAGAATCACGACAAAGCTCAGACGCCCAGGCTCCGTCACGGCAATCAGTCACGCCCAACAGGATTACTTCGAGCATGGATAAGATCAGAACTGCAAAGCTCGCAGAACAAGTCAAGGCAACTCTGTCTCCGTTATCGCCACACTCAGCAAACCTGAGTCCCAGGGGAAGCATGGACTCCCCTTCTCGCTCAAGTCTCGATATTTTTCGGCCCCATGGCGGAGGTAGCCATGAAAGCCCTAGAGCAATGTCTGCGATCATGCGTGACGGTAGCCCTAGAAGGAGTTTTGGCAATTCTCGTTCACAGAGCCGCCGTAGGGCGGGAGAACGACAGGTCTCTTCAAAACTCGAATCTTCCGAGTCAAACATGCTTTCCTCTACCGACGATCCAAGCTTCGCCAGTTTGGCAGATTCTGGTACTGAAGATCCATCGGCAAGTCAAATATTAAAAGGCAGCGATGCGTTTCAAAGTCCAACCATGCTCCAGTCCCAATCACCTACTCAACTCGGCGGCTTTCAAGACAGGCCGAATAACAAATATAGCAAACTCGCGCGCCATCCTCAGCCCAAACACGCCGCTACTACCGGCAGCCTCACTGATATGGGGGAGAGCTCACAACAGTCGGAGGATAGGGCTAGTCAGCAGCGACCCTTGACACCGTCACTTCAGAGCATCAGTAAGATGGGCACCTATCCATTGCAACGTGCTGGGGCTTTCGCGGATTATTTGAATAAGACTGGAAAGCGAATGAGCACTCTACTGGCGACAGAGTCAATGGGCTATGTTGAGAAAGTATCTGGCATGTGGAAAGGCGGTCGGAAGCACTATGATGAACCGGTCGGTCTTAGACCTGATGAGGATGAGCTAGAAGAGGATTCTGAGGGCAAGATCCAAACTTCTATGGAGCGATTCAGAGCACATTTTGCCCTCCCGGAAACCGAAAGGCTCCAAGCAACCTACTTTGGCTACATTCTTCGAGTTCTTCCACTCTATGGCAAGATTTACATCAGTGACAAGACGTTTTGCTTCCGAAGCCTCCTTCCTGGTACCAGGACCAAACTGATTCTGCCTCTCAAGGATATCGAGAATGCTCACAAAGAAAAGGGTTTCAGATTTGGATACTCAGGTCTCGTTATTGTCATTCGAGGCCATGAGGAACTGTTTTTCGAATTTAGACAAGCCGAAGTGCGCGATGACTGTACTGTCACTCTGATACAAGACCTCGAGTCTTTTCGCCTATTGGAAGACGCTGGCAAGTCGCAAGAGGAAGAGGATCTGAGTGAAGAGGAATATGCGGCTGAGCGTGATGCTCTGAAGTCTGCTCGCCAGGAAGAGTTCCCAGACCATGAACTAGCTCTTCCTGAACAAGTGACATCAATTCCTGATGCTCCGACGATGGTCATGGACGAGTCAGATGCGTCCTTTCTCAGCTTCAAGCCGCAAACTTCCATGAAGATCACATGTCTAACCATTGGATCGAGAGGGGATGTACAACCTTACATCGCGCTGTGCAAAGGTCTTATGGCTGAAGGTCACAAGCCGCGTATCGCTACTCATGCTGAGTTTCAAGGATGGGTTGAATCGCACGGCATTGAGTTTGCCCGAGTTGAAGGAGACCCGGCAGAGCTGATGCGGTTGTGCATTGAAAACGGTACATTTACATTCGCTTTCCTACGAGAAGCCAACGCTACATTCCGTGGATGGCTTGACGAGCTTCTAGACTCGGCCTATGAAGCTTGTATTGGTTCTGACTTGCTCATTGAATCTCCATCCGCAATGGCAGGCATTCACATAGCTGAAAAGCTTCAGATCCCTTACTTTAGAGCGTTCACCATGCCATGGACCAGAACAAGAGCCTATCCTCATGCGTTCATAATGCCGGAACACAAGATGGGCGGCGCATACAACTACATGACTTATGTTATGTTCGACAACATCTTCTGGAAAGCAACAGCTCAACAAGTCAATAGATGGCGTAACAACACTCTCGGCCTACCCAACACAAGCCTCGAGAAGATGCAGCCGAACAAAGTGCCTTTCTTATACAACTTCAGTCCAAGCGTTGTTGCGCCTCCCCTCGACTTCTCGGACTGGATCAGAGTTACTGGATACTGGTTTTTGGATGAAGGCACCGACTATACACCACCGAAAGAATTAGAGGACTTCATCAAGAAAGCCCGCGAGGATGAGAAGAAGATTGTCTACGTAGGTTTTGGCTCTATCATCGTAAACGATCCCGTCAAGATGACGAAAGAAGTCATCGACGCTGTGCTTCGCGCCGATGTGCGGTGTATCCTCTCCAAGGGGTGGTCGGACCGTATCTCACCCAAGGAGGACCCTTCAAAACCTCGACCGGAGGAGCCTGAAATGCCGCCCGAATTTTACGTCATCAAATCTGCCCCCCACGACTGGCTTTTCCAGCAAATTGACGCTGCAGCGCATCACGGTGGCTCTGGAACCACGGGTGCCAGCTTGCGTGCGGGTTTGCCAACTATCATCCGGCCGTTCTTCGGCGACCAGTACTTCTTTGCAAGCAGGGTCGAAGATCTTGGTGTCGGCGTATGGGTGAAGAAATGGGGCACAAACAGTTTTGGTAGAGCTCTGTGGGAGGTTACTCGCAATGAGCGTATGATTGCCAAAGCCAAGGTTCTCGGAGAGCAAATACGTAGAGTAAGTGAACTGAACCAGAGATGGAAAGGCTCATGCACTAACACTTTATCAGGACCACGGAGTAGATACAGCAATCAAATGTATTTATCGAGACATGGAATACGCCAAGAGCTTGGTCAAAGGCAAGTCGGGCAAGAACCAGCAGACCGATCCAGACGACGAGGAAGAGACGGAAGAGAGCTGGACGTTTGTTGGAGGCGACGAGCCAGACCCAGATATGGTGACAACAAAGCTGAGTGAAGGCTTTCCTGGTATGGGTATTTCCAAAGACAAGGCGCTTGGGAGCCAAGTCTTGAGGTCTCGTGGATAATGATCCTTGAACGATGTCGGTTCAACGCATTGGATAACTTATTTAGACACGCCCTAACGATTACACACCGCGCGATTAATGATGGGCAAGGCATGGCGCAAGAACGGAATGGACTCATGGCTTGTATCCACATTAAGCATTATCATTTGGCATTAATACTTTTCTTTTTTTGTTTATTAGATTGGAGCATCGTTAGAGGTACTGTATAGATTAATTGGTACTAAATTAATAAAGGTATCACCGCAGTATGGCACTAAGCTTTCAAAACGTGATTCATTCATTGTCGTAAATCGTCATGGTATCTAGGGTTCCAGAGAACAAATTATGGTACAAATAATAGCCAAAACTCCTGTATCCAGTTTCCAGGAGAGGAAATAAGGCGAATACAAACATCGCCGGGTAAAATCGCAACGTCTATGTCACTGGCCATGTTACACCGCAGCAACCAAGGCTTGATTGGTAGGCATAACCTGAGTTCTTCTTGGTTTCATGCCTATAGGTCTGCTGTTGGCGACCTCCTCCCATAAATCGATGAAGGCGTCCTCCATGCCTTCGGCTCTAGGGTCTTTGTCCCGATAGAGGACTCTGCCATTGGCGTCGCGCTTGGGGAGGCCATCAGGTTCCAGGACGGGTTCCTTGAGCAAGTTGAAAAATTCAGGCCAATGTCTCCACGGCGACGTTTCTAGCACAGCCCTCCATACGCCATCGGAGTGTGCAACGACGGCGTCTTCCCATCGGGCAGTCATTTGGAAGCAGTCTCGGTACCAGTCCATCATGCCGAGCATGTCTGCTCGCCACCACCCGCCAACAATAGTACCCCCGGGTAATACTTCTTGACGGAAATCGACCCAGCGGGTGAGGGCGGGCCAAAATTGTGTTTGGAGCAGGCTGAGTTTGGACTGGCGGGTGATGCCACTGCGACCGATGGGGAAGACGAAGGTGGTGTCTGTTTGAGAGGCTTTGAACCAGTCGAGATCTCGATGGGCGGTATCACCGTCGAGAGGCGATTTGTGGGTTGGATACGGAATTTGATAAAATTTAAACATTTTTCTGTAGTTTTTTTTTTAGATCGGTTGATGTAGTGCTTTTGGGGGATGTTTGGTCTCGGTGTTGGCGTTGGCGTGGTGGAAGTAAACGGGAATAAAGTTGTGAACGTTGGCTGGTTCAACGGTTGGATTTTAAAGACTCATTGAAGAGATGAACTGGGATTTAAGAGCAGGTCCATCAAGCTTGTTGGTTTATGTTGAGTGTAGAGCGCAATGAGTAAGTCACGGCTGGGAGAGTCGCTGTCGGTAGGCCGACTGTGAAGGTGAAGGAGATGAGCGCGAGAGATTTGAGGGAAAAGCAATCGAACAAGTAAAGATGGAGACTGATAAGCAAAGAAATGAGAGTCGGCCCGGGGGCGAATACTTGGCATGTTATAGAGTCAGATAAACCGTGCGGTGTTTTAAGGTTTCGTTGGATTAGTGCGTGTCTATCAGTCTGGGGATTAGGATTGGGGAACGGAGATGCATGTGAAGAACGATGGCCGGAAACGGGGGGCGAAAGTTAATTGACAGGGTCGGGGGACTTGAAAGAGGAGAGAGAGGCGAGGGGGGAAAAAAGGCTCCGATTAAACTAGCGGCTGTATTTCCAAGGTCCCCTGCACTATGAAAGAATTGTGGTACGACTAAGTTGCTACGGCTTTCTGTCGAGGCATTGATAAGAGAAGTTCCGTCTTGACGAGGCTGTTTGATTGGAGCGTTTTTGCTGGCTTTTTGGGGCGGATGTCAGTTTCCAGTGACAGGCGGCGGCGGCGCTGCTTGGGGGGGGAGAGGAGGGGGGGCTTTGGGGGGCTTTGGGGGGGGGCACGCTAACAGGGGATCAGCCACTGAGAGCGCCGTGTTAGTGGGTGAATGCACGCGATATGGGCCCTGATGTAGGCAGCCTTGGTAGTTGGAGGTGCAGCTGGGGTGGGCTCAAGGGCGTAAGGCTCCACCATAAACAGTCCAGTCACAGCCCAGCAAAGCGAGGGAAAAATTGAGCCGCAATGCGCCGCTGCTACGACAGGCAGCATGGGAGGTGTCTTCCTTTGGGCTCTTCCGTTGTCTTTCCTCGGCATAACTGGAGACATGCTGCGCTGCAAATCGCGGGGGGGGACTGCGGGCGGAATCAAGATAGCTCAAGCTTTCGGTTGTCGAAATGCAACGAAACGGAAGTCGTTAAGCCGAGCGTGGTGATGTCACTACCTAGGCTAGAAAGCTACGGCAGATCGCTTGGACCAGATTCATTGCTAATGTTAAATCTCGACCTGCCTTCTTTGGACTCAGTCGCCTAAACGTTTTCCTTGGTTGCGAGAGAGAAAAGCAACGAGGCAATTTTACGTCGCCCCCCCCCCCCCCCCCCCCCCCGGCTTGAGACGGTCAGCGCAAGGTGCAGGGATTACAAAAGAGAGAACAGGGCTACGTATTGATTACGGTTCACCGTTACTTTGGCGTGGTTTTTTTGTTTTCCTTTGCCCACCTGAATTCAGCTTCCGTTTGTCCTTTTTCGGCACTGTCGAGTTGGGGGAGCTGTGCTTTTCGGCACAATGGCAAATGCTTGCTTGCTTTACGTCAACAGAGTTAGTTACCTTGTAGCTGAGCGGGCGTCCGTCTGCATGACACCCTACAAAACGATCAAAGAGCAAAAACAAAAACAAAAAAAAATGGCCCGTACATTTGACAGGCAGACACACACGGGATAATGCTGATATGCATGCAAGGAAGCAAAGAGGAATACGTAACCCCCACATGCAAAACTGCCCAGTGCGATGCTGGTTGGTCTCTTCTTGTGTCTCGTTGCTCAGCCCGGTTCAACTTGCGGTCACTGACAATGGCTGTAATTGCGACATTTACGGTGCATGTACGTTGTTCCATGTTGAGCGAGGAATGTTGGGTACTCTCAACCGTTGACTTTTGAATGTGCGTCAATCCGTTCATCTCTGTTCAGGCTATCAAGTATGGCTGGCCATGGGCTTGTCGTCTACTTCGTCCACCGACTCTCCAATCCTGCTCATGTGCTCTTCATCCATCCGTGTAAACTTTTCGGGTCTGCGTACCATTACGGCGTCTTTGTTTCGGAAGGCAGCTACAGTGAGGCCGTCGTTGAACATATGATCCATGTCTTCCAGCCGTCGATTCGCTGTCTCGGGATACAGCACATAGATGACAGGAATAGCCACCCAAAGTAAAAAACAAAATAGCCAAATCAAGTAGAAGCGCCATCTCAAGTTCTCGATGCCGATCGGCGTAAATTGCACAACCATGTAGTTGACAGGCCATTGCGCTGCAACACTTGCAGAAGCCCCTTTCATGCGTATTTGTAACGAGTTGGTCTCCGTGTTATACAGCCAGGCGGTACCTTGCCATTCAGCACCGAAGAAGACGTAGTAAACAAAGATCATGGCCGTAGCTCCAATGCCATAGTGATATTGCTTTGTTCCAGTAGAGAATTGGATCTCTCGCACTAACACCGTGAGGACCAGGTAGGCGACGGCACAACCCAGACGTTCCAATGAGCATTGCACCACGGCGACCCCATCGGTCAATCAGCATCATTCCCACGAAGCTGGCTATGGTATACGGAATGCCATTCACAGCCGTCAGTAGCCTAGACATGACCTCTGTCAGATTGACGGATGACTGCAAGACTGTCGGCAGATAATATCATGTCGCGTTGATACCAGAGAGCTGTACAATGATTTGTGCTCCCAATCCAAGCAGAAAGCGTTGCAGTGTAGATGACTGGCCGTTTGTTCGACCCGACAGCTATTCTCCCCAAGTGAGTTGAGATTCTACTTCTTTTGCGTATGCATCGGAAATCTGCTGCTGCTCTCTCAACACGGAGGCTGTTGTATCAGTACCAGTTTCTGGTCGAACCTTGTTCTTGGTCTCTCAGGGTGTCTTTCATCGCAGGTTCCTAGAGTCCGCGTGAGGCATCTTCAATGCCATGCATCACCTGTTCTTGGCCCATTGCTGTTTTCTATGCCTGCTATCGAAACATACTGCCAAAATTACCTTTGTCAACTTGCGACAGACACGGGCCGTCTGCAGCGAAACATGTCACCCATGGTTTGCTGAGACAGGACACGGCACGTCGCCCAACGGCATCCCTCATGTCTTGAACATTGCATCAAGGGTCTCTTTGACTAGCCATGCCATATGCGATGAAGCTTTAACTTAATCATCTTTGCAAGGATGCTGAAGGTAATTTTGTAAGGCAGCTTCATTACTCGTATTTATGCCCGTCTCCGATCCCATCGCTTGTGTGAGACTACCACTCCGGCTTATTTCCCGGAATCTCGGACAGCGACACTTGCATCGTTTTATTTACAGCGGTCTAAAAAGCCTATGTTAGTTTTGTGGCAAATTTACAAGAATTTATTAGGTGCTCCCCAGTCTGTCACTTTCTACCTAGTCTTCGGCTGATGTACTTCACCGAGCCGGCGTTGGTGCTCTCTCTACGGTGAATTCGCTCACATAACATGATTTTGATGACTGAAAAAGCACTAATCAATACATCTTTCCACAATGTGTCTCATGATATTTTTGAAATAATTAATTTCTCTGCCATTATAAGCATATTGTGACGGTAAGTTGAAATGTGCACACTCAGTGACGGCCCACCAATGAGAAGCCGCATTATGTAATCATCTCAACTGCAAAACAATCGCCTCAACTCCAAATCATCACTAGCACCATCACCACGAGCTTTGCGCCATCTCCCCCCTCCCCGACCGCTCGCCCGCGACCAGATCCTCAAGCGATTCAATTGGGCAATTGATTACCACGCCAGTCAGTTGCAAGCTTCCCCCGACCTCGACCCAATTGATCCACCAACCTCTTCAAACCCTTTGATCCGACTTCCCTCCATCCACAATGGCTCAAGATATGCCCCCCAAGGGCGGGTACCAACCCGTCCAATACAAGGTAAGCAGCTCCTTGTTGAAAGGCTCATCATCTGGAGGCCCCGACAGCACCTCAATGGCGCACGACCAGGGCGACAGATGGACCCGAGCAATGCAATTCGACGCAAACACCAAGCTAACTACCTATCTAGCGTAACTTGCCCGCCAAGGGTTTCCGTCCTGGAATCCTCCTCCTCGGAATGGGTGCCGTCATGGGCTACGGCTGGTACAAGCTCGTCCACGGCATTCGCGAAGCCAAGTACGACTTTTTCTCCCCCGGACTTCACACAATGTCACATAGCTAACCGATTTTCCAGCGAACTCGCCCGTGAGAAGATGTGGGCTCGCATCAACCTGATTCCCCTCCTGCAAGCCGAGGAAGACCGTGACCAGGTCCGCCGATACCTTGCTGACCAGAAGCGCGAGAAGGAGCTGTTGGGCGAAAACACAAAGGTCTACCACAACGACCGGTTAGTCAACCAAGCAGACACTCTGATCCGGGAACAAGTTGCTAACAATTGCATCAGATTCGTCCGCCCTACGTTCGCTGTATCTCCCGCCCCTTCGAAATAAACCTAAACCAAGGCCGCAAAGCGCGCATCATGTACATATATCATCGGGCTACGGCTCGGCTGTTGGAGAATGTGGGGAGAGGTGCACAGAGAAGTGTACAGAGCTGGAAATGTAGAAGATTCCGCAAAATTCAATCAGTTAATTCCTTTGTCTATGAAACCTTACTCGAACATGGATAACGCAAAACACCTGATCCACCACTAGTCTAGCGAGATTTGATACCGACTTCTTTCTCGGTCCAATCCCACAGCTTCTGCGCCAACTCATTGTCCCAGCACTTGGCCGTACCGCACGTTGCCTTTCCCACAGGTTCAAACACTGCAACATTACCCTTTTCCATCTTTGTCCTCATTTCGTCACTTGTCGCCGCCCACAATGTATTGTAGCAGCCCTGCCTTGGGGACATCAGCCCTCCGGGATTGGTCACATAAACCATGGCCTTCTGCACGAATCCCAACTTCGTTACCAGCTCCGTCTTCACTACTCCAGGATGAATGGCCACGCTCGCAATCTTGGGGTATCTCCTCCGCACTTCCCTTGCAGTGAGGACATTTGCGAGTTTGCTCTGCCCGTAGCGGCCATATGCCCCCAACAGCATGTGTTCCTGTGTACTCTTCAGAGTATTGAACTCAATTCCAGCTGAGGGATGCATCTTGTATCCCAGCGACGTCAGGGAGACAAAACGGACATCTGCGTCGGGCAACTCTGTCGTCTTCTCCATGATGGGCAAAAGCCGCATGAGAAGTGCAGTGTTGCCAATGTGGTTGATGCCAAATTGAACTTCATATCCATCCTTGGTCAAACCTGGCGGCCCAGCCATGATACCCGCATTGGCAATAAAGATGTCTAATCGTGAAGATGTGAATGAATCCGCTGCAGCGTGAACAGAAGCGAGATCTGTGAGGTCGCATGGGGTAAAGCTGACGTTTGCCCCAGAACATTGAGAAATGACCTCTTGCGCAGCTGCTTCATTGCGCCCAGTGAAGTAGATGTGACCGGGTTTGTGCTGAGCGAATTCCAAGACGGTCATTTTTCCAATTCCATTGGTGCCACCGGTGATAAGAATGACTTTGGAGGAGAGATCTCCCATATCTGTGGACGGGTTGTAACCAGCGTATGACATTTTGAGCTTGAAGTATTGAATCGTTGTATTAATGAAGATGATGAGATGATATGAAGTTCAAGGGGATCACGTCTCGACTTTATACTAAACAGAAACTCGTAATAAAGGAAACTTGTCAAATGTCCCGCTGCCGTTAAACCAGTCCATTCCCAATCGCAGGTTGGTCGCGGGACAATTCGCCCGACTTACACAAACCGGTACCTAATCCGATATTATCGCGGCACTACACAAACCACACACAAATCTGTTAGCCCGCGATAAAGCCAAATCCCGATCGCAACACCAAGAATCCCACATCGCCAGCCGCGCCTACGGCTTGCGTAATTTTTTTGTCAAGGTATGCTGAGTTTTTTCAACATTCGTCTACATGGCATATATTCCGTACACTGAGACTTCTGTGACATTCTCAGTCAAGCAGTACGAGGGAGGTCAGAAATCGAACTCTTCATGGAATCACCCTTTGACACAACATGTACCTCCTAGGCCGACAGCTTCCACAACCTTGCACGAGTCACATAGCACAGCATATTCATGTCCGAGGTTACAACCATATGTATTCCCAATCCACCAACATACTAGGGTATAAACCAACCGACTAAAGAAAAATAACTAAGCAAACTCGCATAACAATACAAAAAAACTCAAACGCCTTGCTGAATCGTGACGCCACACGGAAGGTAGTATCTCCCTCGTAGATCATGCTATGTATATATCCCTGACAAAAAAAGTACAATCGACCAGGTAACCCTGCGGTCCTCAAGCAACAAAAGAATCAACGCTCGCTTTGCACCACTTGGCCCTAATTTCCTGAAGCAGCCAACTCAGCAAGTAAGTCTCGCTCCAAGCCGTCCTCGTCAAAGTCTGTATCAACGTCCTCCTGTGAAGCCGAGATCAGATCGCCTACAGCGGGTACACGAACTGCCAAGTCTCGCTCAACATCGCCATCGTCAAGGGTCTGCACAGACCTCAGTGATGACTCTCCGCGGCTGCGCGCAATGCGTTGCTTCTTAGCGAGAACGCTTTCGCCATCTGCGTCGCCGTCTTCATCCTCGGACCGTGTCTTTCGCTTCTGTCCTTGCTTGGTTGGGCTCTCGGAATCGTCGCTGTCATTGCCAGCTTGTGACTCGTCCTCATCGTTGTCGGTTTGAAGCTCAAGGTCCTCTTCCCAGTTCTCATCTTCCATATCGTCGTCGTCGTCGTCATCATCGCCGAGCTCAAGGAGTTCTTTGAGATCCTTATCAGCAGTATCCCAATCGAAATCTTTCAAGTCTTTGGCCTCAGAAACACCACCATCTTCAGTGTCAGATGCAGCTTCTGTAACCTCAGCGGACTTTTCGCGCTCGGTATCGGCAACATCCACCTTCAAGAAATAAGGGCGCTCATCCAGGCGTCTCCACTGACTCAAACAGTGCAACAGCCATTGCTCATTGACAATTTTGATGCTTGGGATTTTAGCGGCTTGTTGAACCTTTTTAGTCCTTGGTCGGGCAGATGAGACCACGAGGTGTGTGACACGTTTAGAGACGCTATCTAAAACTTGTGCGCCGAAACTCTGTGCCTGCATGCCGATTTCTGACTCTTCAACGTTGATGCCCAATGGTACGAGACCTGACAGGACAATGACCAGTCCGGATAGCACGTTCGACTTTATTTCATCAAGAATATCGCCAACGTCGGGTACCATGGAAAGATCAACGCCGTCATCAACTGAGGGTCTGCGCACAGCATTGCTGTGGCTAGGTGGGTGGGTGGGTTGCGATTGATTGCGGTCCTTGCGTCTGCGGTCGTATGTATCGTAGAATGCGGTGTGGATATCGTTGAGATGATCTTGCAAAGCAACTAGCTCTTCATCGTCATCTTTCAACAAGTTCTGTCTGTGATGTGCGTGTGACTCGTCGGTGGCATCTTCTCCGCCATCCTCTTTATCGAGCTCTTCTTGCATGTGTAATAGAGGTCTGTCGGTCAACTGCTTCTCAAGTGTCTTTTCCTGTTCAGCAGCTTGCACTTCCAGCGACTCAGTTTCCCCACCCATCTTGGCAAGTTCGTCAAGAGGTGATACTTTAGCACTAGAATCGTCTCCTTTCTTTGCTTGTGCTCCGTTCTCCTTTGGTGCAGTGGGTATGATGTCTTGCCGCTTGGGTAAGAAGCTTGAGTTGATATCTCCAATACCCTTGAAGAAGTCGTATGGCACCACCTTGATTAAGTTGGCGCGATTCGTCGGCCACACATCTGCACGATCATCAATGATAACGACCATGTCAGTGCTGACGGGAAACAGGCGCTGCAAGCTTTTTGAAGTGATGCTTCCATTTTCGTCTCTGCTAATCACTCTATTGCCAAAGAGCTTGTGATCAGGGTCAACAATCTTGGCAATATTGAGAGCATACGCTCTTGTACCCATGGTATAGACATGAAGTTCATACATGGTGGAGACTTCTTCCAGGAATTCGGCTAGACCAGGGCGCAGTTTGATGTAGTAGGTGCATCCGCTGGCAAGACCGCGCGGTCCGTCATCGTTTAACTGGAAGCTTCGGACATCCTTGACGGCATCGTGGTTGGGATTTGACGGATCGCGCTGCCACTCGCCAACTGTGGGTTCAATGCACGCGTGGATAATTGTTTGATCGAGATCGACGACCAAGCTCAGTTTGCGCTGGCGCAGTAGTCGCTTCTGTGTATCGTGTTCGGCTCGCTGCGCGACGCTCTCGCTGACCATGAGTCCGGTCTGGTCATGCGTCATGTTGATCGTGGCTCGGTCAGCATCGCGCTCCTCACTCGCCCAGTTGATTTCCGTCATGTCAGCTCCGCACAAGCTGCACATTCCTTGGATCTGTACTTCATGTCCACAAGCCTCTTCAACAGTCATACACGCCGTATCGGCTCCGATGACTTGACCTTCTTGAATTCGCCATTCCTTGAGCGTTCCTTCGGCAGGGCTGTCGTACTCTGTGTAGGTCGTCTCATCGGTCCACTCGTCATCGTTGACCTTTCTCCTCCAGGTGAACTTGTACTCGATGATGTTTTCCTGCTTTTTTATAGCATCGCCCGGTGATTTGAGCAACTTCGTAATGGTGATTGGATAATGTAGGCGCGAGCCTAACGATACGACTTTGTCGTACATGGCTCGAGACGCAGGAGGGCTTGTCGGGGTAGCGCGTGGCTGTGACGCACCTGTCGCGACCAACGTTAATTCTGCAATCTCAAAATTTGCAGCTGCAATTCAAGACAAAGCGAAGGCGACGATGGCGTGTCGCTGGAGCTTCGCTTTCACGATGGAGTGCAGTGTCGCAAACGTACCCTAATGACCACCCCCGAAGACAGTATTTCTGGTAGTCACTGTTTTGTCAAATCGCATTGCCGCTCGTGGCGCAGGTGCATTGAAATGCCGTGGAGTATCGGAACCGTGAAAAATTGCCGATATGCGAATTAATCGAAAGCTGTGGTTTTTCGTCTCCGTTGAAGCTGTGCCGGTTGCTTTGGGATGACTAGCTCCTTTGTATTTGAAGTCGGTTGGCCGGCTTTTGTCTCGCGCGTGCTGAAGTGGGCTGCTGTTGGTGGAGCCGCAAGCTGTTCAGCTCCAAAGCACAGCTAAAGTTATGTGGCTGGGGCGGCGAGAGCGAGGGAGGGAGGGTGAGAGTGAGTGAGTGAGTGCGGAAAGAGGTAAAGTGTGGTGGTGGTGGTGGTTGTGGTGGTGGAGGTGGTACGTGCTGCACCCACCCGCAAACGGTACTGACGTGCGTCGCGCGGTACTTGGGTGTGAAATTACAGCACAGCAGCCATCAGACCATGGGAAAATAATTTGGAAATTATTCCTCGGGTCTCGATAGTCTTTTCCAAAACAAATAATTGGACTACTCAAGTCAATGACTTGAACAATAACTCGCTGCTTCCGTCGTTCCGCTAATGACGTTGATCACTCTTTGGACCTCTCCAT
This sequence comes from Simplicillium sp. C3G150-2, assembly GCA_022702485.1. Classification (NCBI taxonomy): domain Eukaryota; kingdom Fungi; phylum Ascomycota; class Sordariomycetes; order Hypocreales; family Cordycipitaceae; genus Simplicillium; species Simplicillium sp. C3G150-2. Next base: position 3,526,955 of record JAJIYY010000001.1, on the reverse strand, counting down.
GTAGATCAGGCGGCGGGCGACCATCTCCTTTATGTACTTTTTGCACGCCCGAATCAAGTAACCGTACAGGGGCTGGAGGGCGGTCGTTTACGGCCACAGCTAGCAAGCTACAGCTACCTCCGTGCAGCCAGAGTCATCTGTGGCGCTCGCCGTTAGCAAAGCAAGGGAGCTCTGACCGTAGCTAGCTAATGCTTGGGCTGGTTAGCGCGGCTCCAGCGATTCACAGCCAGCCAGCCACCACACCGCAGCCGATTTACCCTGCAGCGCATTTCGCACTGATTGTTTGCCATCAAACAAGCCCTGTAAACTGCACTTAATCAAGTACAATATTCAATGAATAGTTTATATGGTGCTTTAAGCTCGTATTTTTATTTTATTTTATTTTATTGGAATCATTTTCGCGCAAGTGGTGAGACGTAAAATTGGTTTATGACGTTGACGCAGACGCTCCAGCCACACACACTCTCCAAGGAGTAGTTGACATACACATCGTGTTATTAAAATGTTATCCAAAAGATAAAATCATTGAGCAAATATGTACAATTTCTCAGTATCGCTACCATTAAATCCGAATTAATTCTAAACTTGTGCCTGCACCACCTTGAATCCCTCCGAAACAACCTTGGTAATGTCTTCGTTCTTGTGTGGCAGCAGCCCAAGAGCATACGCCACATCATTCCACTGTCGCTCAGTCTCACATCTCGCCAGTCTCGCTGCCAGCTTCTCAGACAGCTGCTTAGCATGTTTGTCCTGTAAAAACACAAAATATTAGTACACAAATCATACAAAGCCATCTCAATAGATACACATACCTTCTCGACAAAGCCCAAAAGGAACTTGACAATTCGCTTGAAGCTCTCTTCGTCCATGTTGCCCGCGCTAAGCAAGCTAAACATGTCAACAAAGTGGTTGTAAACTGCATTGTCCTTGGTGCTGAGCTCGGTGAAGAACATTCTGGCCAGGTCGGCGATGCGGCGGTCTTCATCTTCCAGACATTTGGCCATCTCACCAAGTTGTCCCTTGACCTTGACTTGTCCAGCAAGAATCAAGAAGGTCAGCGTCATCAAGCAGGTTCTCTTGACAGAGGCATCGTCATCGGCCAGTCGGCGGTACAAGAAATCGGTGTTCTCGTCAATGAGGTGGTTGAAGCACACAGCCATGTCACCAAGAGCAATGACGGCGTTGGAGCGGACAATGGCGTCCGGTGAACGCTCCATAATTGTGATGAGCAATGGCAGATTCGTCTCGCAATATTCCGAGGAGACGCACATCAGCTTTGCCAGGCACAGAGTAGCCGCAGCCTGGAGACCCTTGTCGGCATAAGTGGTGTTGTTGGCGCAGACCTCAGACACAAGAGGTCCGAACATGGCAAGCAACGAGCTTGGCCCGTACAGGAGCTCTCGCTCCCTGATGTGAGCCATGGCTTCTGTGAAGTCATCTTCTGTTGTGCCACCTATGAGATCCAGTTCATCGGCATCTTCTTTGTCCTTCTCAGCCTTGGCTTCTACTTGCTTCTCTTTCTCTTGCTTCCTACGCTTGAAGTCGAGTTCGCAAAGTTCGAGATGAACGATTTGCTTGATGGCGACGTGTCCAACAATAAAGAGCAGTTGCGATAAAGCAACAGCGTTGTCTCGCTTTCTTGGCTTGTCGGTTTGTGTCATTGTGGGATCCATGTCAGTAATTGCTTGAGTCTCATCGCGAGAAGTAGGGCGTGATGAGGGTCGCGAACCGGCGTTCGTGAATACATGTCTGGTCTTGCGACGAATAATGTCGGAACACAAAGTGTCTGGGTGCTTAGAAATCGCATAGATAGCGTTAATAGCTTGTTCTGCCACTCCGTACCACTCCTTGCTCTCTGATTGAACTTCAGTGATTGTAGCCAGTCGACTGCATACGGCGTGATCGTTGGGCAGTCGCGAGAATTTGGCGGTTGACTCCTTCGCTTGACGCCCAGTCGGGTTGATTCGTCGAAGGGCAATGCAGGTGAATTTGGCGAGCTGCAAATCATTGCGGCCAAATGAGCCAAGCCCAGTTCTCAACATGGTCTCAATTTCGCCAACCACAATTTCGGGGCTAGCTGTTGCCAGCATGCCCAGGACGATAATTGCACCGCGGCGTTGAGTTTTCGAGACCTCGCGCTTCTGAACACCGTAGACCTGCCACAGCTTGGAGACGACGATTTCTGGAATCAAATTACCCTTCATCATTGTAGCGAGCAGCTGTTCCAGAGAAGTCAGCTCAGCTGGCGTAGCTCCGAACGTCAAACTGATCATGTTGCGAGCAATGTAGTTGGCAGCATCGTTGGGACTGAAAGACTCGGGGGCCTCGAAGAAGAGGCGTCTGTAACACTCAATCAAATGAGTCTGAACACCTTTGCCTTCATCGCTGTTGCCCTTGGTCCAGATGAGTCGCAACATGCGTCTGATTCCCAACTTGTTTTGTTCAATGTTGTAGGCGTCACCAACTTCGAAATAGTCGATTGCCTCAATGACCTCACTCTTGTTGCGGGATCCAAGCAGCTGGCAGATGATACCGGTAGCATTGTGAAGCACATCGATGAACTTTAGCGCCTCATTATAGTAGCGCCTTGTCAGAGTGAGCTTTTCAATGGCCTCACCAGTGGCAGCCTCTTCTTGAGCCTTCTTGATGGCGGCGATTTTTTCTTCATCGCTCATTTCTTTGGGCTTCTGTGGGGACTCAACTTGCGTTGCTTCGTCCAGAAGCTGGTTGTCCACTGTCGTAGTGGCATCCTCGTCACCAAAGCCAGGCATGCCGGGTGGAGGCTTCAAGGCTTGCAATTCTTCTTCGACCTTGTCATGACGTTCTTGCCACTCCTTTCGGGAGAGCTGGGCGCCGTGCATTACGGTGAAGGGGTGAGTCTTGATCAGGCATCCGAGGAGCTTGATGGCATTTCGTCTCACGTTGCTGCTCTTGTCCTCTAAGCTGCGGCAAGCGAGTTCAGCAGCCTTTTGTCTTCTCTTTGGGAACTTCTGCTCGAGGTCGCAGAGCTTCATGTAAACTTGCAATGCTCTGCATCGGCAGTATGGGTTGATATCGAGGAATCTTTCCTCCAACACATCGAAGAAAGCATTCAGCTGTGACTTGTGGTTCTCGCTGCGCTCATCTTGGACACTAAGGTATCCAATCATGTTACCGCACACTTCAATCAGGGCGCATCGAAGCGTGTAGGACTGTAGACGTTAGCATGACTCCTGCTGGCTGCATCTCGCGTAGCACTCACTTCACTATCCAGTTGCTTGGCAAGCATAGTCATTTGCTTAATGACAATTCTAGGCTCCAGCTCAGAAATCTTTGCGATGAAAGAAGACACTGATTTAGGGCCCTTGGTGTCGTTGGAGTTGAACTCCTTGTTGCTGATTTCGCGCAAGACTTCATCTGCAAGTTGGGGGTAGTCGTAGGTCTCTGCCAAAATATGAAGGAACTCGGCCATTGGCTCCGACAGATGCTCAAAGTAGGTGAGGTTCTGAATGACGTTGATTTGTGCGGCTACTGAATGTTAATTCGGGTCTGCCAGCGGGTAGTGGTGAAGACTTACCATAGCCGTGTCCGTGATGCTTGACAGCTACACACAAAACCTTAAAGCAGTGCATGCGAATTGAAGTAGCCTTTACACGCTGCTCGCTCTCCAAAACCATGTACACTGGTCTTGTGAGCAGACTGATGAATGTATCCCTTTCGCTAGTCGTGAGGAAAATCTTTGACAACTTGACCTTCATGACCTTGCACATGATTTCGAGAGCAGACTGAAGCTGTGCTGCCGAGTCCCATGTATCTTCCTTGGATGCCGCCTTTTTAGCCTTTCCTCTGCTGCGCGCGACTGGCGCTGCCGATGATTTCTCTGCAGCCTTGGCCTCTACAGCAGCAATAGTCCACTGTAGAAGGAAGCCATAGATTTCCAAGAGTTGTTTGTGATGTGCGATAGATTCCTGCTCGTCAGGCGAATCCAAGTCGTTATGGGCGGCGTCGGCTTCGGCGTTCAACCCACTCATGACCAGGTCGAATACTTTGCTCAGCGCATGTGTCGGGAGATATGAAGAATACCTTGCACTTTGTTAATATACTTTGGCCGAGAACCGCGCAAAACTCACAATATCAATGAACATACTTGAGTAGAAACTGAAGCGAGTCCATGTTGGACGCGCGCATAATGGCGTCCGGGTTGTCTGCGACAGCATCGACAATAGGGTTCAAGATCGGGTTGATCAATGGATTCGTGAGCGATTCGGGCTCATTTTCGCAGTCAAACAATGCGCCATCAGCCTCTGGAGTCGGAATCGTCGCAGGATCCGACATGTACAGCTTAAGCGCATCGTTGATGTCAAAGTTGATGGTGCTCATGGTTGCAGCTACACTGCGGCGCGTGCAGTGTCACCGTTGGATGAGGTGTGAAGGTCAGTAGTTGATGGAAGAAAAGAAAAACAAAATAATCAGCCAATCTAGAGCTGGTCCATGAGTCCGCCTTTTCTCGTTCGCTCCGTGAAAATACCTCGACAAAGGTATTGTGTGGTCGTTAATGAGATTCGTGGTGTCGTGGTGAAGCTATGGAGGTCCCTTGGCAACCAGTGTTTTTGTTTTGTTTGGACGCGCCACTGCCCAATTCCCCGCCACAGCACCATCAGCCCGCTAAAACCAACAATGGGCACGCGTTGAATTTTGGTGGACGGACGCCACACTAGCGCCGCGCGAAGGGACCCCTCCAAATTGCAGAGCTTCGCAACGTCGCATTGTCAAGTTTTGCGTGAAGAATTGTATTGTTTGTTGCGAAGCGAGGCTATTTTTTGTGGCCAATTGTCAAAGGTAAGCTCTAAGCTCGCTTGGCGTCTCCAGCGGTTAAGGCGAAACTAACATCATCCAGTTCAACCATGGCTACAACGGTGCAGCGAAGAGCCGACCAGGGCTTCGACATTCATGAAGATGCCCGGACAGAGGAAACAGAGATGATGGTAGATGAAGAGCAGATCGAAGACGTTGACCCAGCAGACCTTGAAGAAGTCGAAAGATTTGAAGAAGAGGACGAAGAGGAGGAGGAAGAAGAAGAAGAGGAAGAAAGCTCAGACGACGAGAATGTCGAGCGCGGTGTCCAGGAAGACATGGACAAGTTACAGAGAGACTTTCCAGGCTTCCACGACAAATATCGACTAATCAAGCGAATTGGTGAAGGTTTGTCTTGTACATCTAATTGTCTTTACTCGTCAAAAATTAACATACATAAATAGGCACGTTCTCAACAGTCTTCAAGGCAGAGGACCTTCGATATGATCACTACGATAACAGCTGGGATTATGAGGACGATTCTGTCAAGTGGACACCGCCACCTATGAAGCGTCATGCTGACAGAGACTCTCAACGCGCTCAACGGCGAAGACCAAGATATGTTGCCATTAAGAAGATTTACGTCACATCCAGCCCGGCAAGAATTCTCAATGAGCTGGAACTTCTTCACGACCTCAGGCAATGTCCGTCTGTATGTCCTCTCATTACAGCATTCCGAGAGACCGACCAAGTTGTTGCTATTCTGCCCTACTTCCGACACGGTGACTTCAGGACCTATTTCCGCGACATGACCATCCCAGACATCGCTATCTACATGCGATCACTATTTACTGCTCTGAAGAGCGTTCACGAACACAAAATCCTCCATCGAGATATCAAACCTACGAATTTCCTCTACGACCCAGCCACTCAGCGCGGAGTTCTCGTCGATTTTGGTCTGGCAGAGAGAGAAGGCTCCGAATCAAAGCCGTGCCTGTGCCATGAGTCGCGCGAAGCGAGAAAGCATCGCCAGGTCAACTCTGTTTGGGCACAAACCGCTACGTCGTCTCAACAAGGATACCCCAAGAGTGATACAAGACCGTCAAGGCGAGCCAACCGTGCTGGCACGCGTGGATTCAGAGCTCCAGAAGTACTGTTCAAATGCACCGAACAGACGACATCCATTGATATCTGGTCTGTTGGTGTAATCTTGCTGACTATCATGTCAAAACGATTCCCATTCTTCAACTCTGCCGATGACGTAGAGGCGATGATTGAGATTGCTACAATCTTCGGTTCCAAGAGAATGAAGGCCGCGGGTTTGCTTCATGGGTGTGTCTTTGAGACCAGCATCCCAACGGTCGGCCAGCAGGGTTTCACAATGGAGAAAATTATCTTATGGAGCACCTGTCGTACAGACGACAAGCCATTGACTCAAGATGAGAAGCTTGCCGTTAAGTTCCTTGAGCGTTGCATGGAGCTGGATCCCGGCAGACGCATCACAGCTGAAGAAGCGCTGGAGCATGAATTTCTGCGGATTGACCAGCCGCCGGAGGATGAACTAGGAGATGATGATGAAATGGACATGGTGGAGGCGTAGACGCATACTTCAATGACTGGATAGAAATGTATGATACCACAAAGCATAATATCGGAGTTGGGCTATAATGCAGTTAGTTGTTGATTATATCACGGTGCCACTTTGCTACGTCTTTTGCCATGTACAGAGCAAGCCCTGAAGGCCCAAAAAAAGCACAGCTCCGGAAGCTTCACATTCCATTCGACAGCAGAAGACTGTGTTTATGGGCGATATATCGATTTTATTTCGTTAAAACTCCATTTTTCAAGAGTCCCAGCTGCAATGCTCGTAGCCGACCCAAAAACGCAGGTCCCGTTCCCCTCTTGTTACATAATGTCGGGGGTAAAACGGGGTGAGTTCCTGCAGTTTCTTTTCCGCCTTTGAAAAACCGGTACCAACTCCTAGGGCAAAGCGTCCTCCAATTTAAGCAACCAACTCGACGACACCACCAGCCTTCTTGATCTTCTCCTCAGCCAGCTTGCTGACCCATCTCGCGCGTACGACCAGGGGGATCTCTGGGAGGCGGCCCTTGCCGAGGACCTTGGAGTAACCAAGGGGCAAGAGGTCGAGGACGGGGACGGTGTCCTTCTTGGCACCGGAAACGTAGGCATCGCGGGTCTCGATGGGGACGAGGGACCACAACTATAGGGCATACATGTTAGCATTCAATCATTTCTAAGCCTCGTCCAACACTCAATGTTGCAACACAATTCTACCATGCCAAGTCTCCAGTCGTCGTTGAGTCGCAAAAATCGTCGCAGTCGATCGTGTTGAATTGTGGGAGAAAGCCATTGTAGATCGTGTTGCAAGATGTTGTGTTGAAAAAAAGTTTTGCGGCGGGGTGAGAAATAATGTACCTTGTCGAGGTTGATGATGGGCTTCCAGAAGTGGTTCTGTTGCTTGTGGAAGTATCGCATACCGACCTTACCGAAGTAACCGGGATGGTACTGTTTGAATCATGTTAGTATACGTTCGTCGGTCGTTGTCTCATCGTCGAGTGCTTCGTCGATTTCAAGGGTGCTGTCGAACCTTATCCAAGTTGGTACGGTGGTGGTGCTGACCACCAGCCATACCACGACCTCCGGGATGCTTGCGGTGCTTTCCGACACGACCGTGTCCGGCAGAGACGTGGCCGCGGCTGTACGAAGACAAAGTTGTTAGCCAAAGTGATCTTGAATCTCCATCACGAAATTTTTCGATGTCCACGACGACGGCAGAGCGGAGGATCGAGTAAACTGTTTGCAGACACAATTCCTCCTCCCATGGTCGATAATCGTCTCGAATCTATTGATTGAACATACAGCTTGCGGGTCTTCGAGAAACGGGTAGGCATGGCGACGGTGTTTGTGGTTGTCGCTTTCCGGGTATGAAGTGCGTCAAAGGCGGGATGGTGATGTTTTTGCGCTTCGAATAGTACGACTAGACTAGCCCACCCAAAATTTGCTAGCGAGAGGGCAGCACAGCCCTAAAGCCCAAAGTGCACGAATGAAAAAGCATCACGTGATAACGTCCAGAAATGAGTGGGGCAGGTCGCTACATAAGTATTATGTAGAGGGCTGCCCCACTTATTTTTCACGTGGGCAGACCTGGGACCTCGAAAAAAGAGCAAGAATGTGACTCTAATTTCTTATTTTTTGGTTGCTGATCGGCAAAACAGCGGCTGTTAAAGACAGCGTCTCCATAATCATCGGACTGTCTATTGGGTGTGCCGGGCCCAACTGCCCTATATGTAGGAGTACCAGCGTCACGGCGAATGGATCGTGTGGATGTCATTTGGGGTCACTGTCGATAATGGCAGCTCAAGATGAGTTGATAGATGTCGTAGTCGGCCTAGAAAAGCTTGATTTTCATCATCCATTTACCCCGTATGACGTCCAGGAACAGTTTATGAAAACAGTGTACAATGTGCTGGAGACTGGTGATGGCCAAATCGGCATCCTTGAAAGCCCAACTGGAACTGTGAGTACCTCTATCATCGTGTGATATTTCAGAAAATTATCATTTAAATATTATAAATATATGGAACACTTTGGACAGAATATCTTTACCAATGACGAAGGTTACACAATTGACAACATGATAGGGAAAATCTCTGTCGCTCATCTGTGCTTCTCTTACATGGCTGCGAAATCACAAAGCTTCTAAACACCAGAAGGAGATACAGGAGGCCAGAGCTGCCTACAAAGATGAACCAGAATGGATGGTGGATCAGTTGCTACGGCGCAAGCAAGAAGAGCTTCTACAACGATGGGAAGACAGAGAAAAGCGCCTGGAGGAGATGAGAGCCAAGGAGAAGGCAATTGATGAAAGAGGTCGAAAACGTCGTCGTATAGCAGAAACCTCTCGATCAAAAGCTGCTGAAGACGACGAAGATGCTGAGTGGATGCTTGAGGACTGGGAAGATCGACGCGCAGCGCCTCAGGATACCCTTTCCGGCCTATCCAAAGAATCAAGAGAAATGCTGGAGAAGATTGGCCTTGGCGCACCGAAACGAGACAGCAAAGAGGAAGAAAATCTCGAAGAAAGCATCAAAGTAAGTATATAAGGGCTGAAATTGCCATTGACTCTCAATGCTGATGACTTCAGATATACTACACGTCAAGAACTCATTCACAGTTATCGCAATTCATCACAGAGCTGCGACGACCACAGTTCCCATCCTCGCTGCCCAAAATGCTCGTCAAGGATCAGCAGTCGGCAATAGAGCAGGTGAAACTCCTGCCTCTATCATCTCGCCAGAAACTTTGCATCAACCCTGCGGTCTCTCGTCTGTTATCCGTGCAAGCCATCAATGACAAATGCGCTGAAATGCAACAGCCAAAATCGAGCAAAAAATGCGATTTTGTGCCTAGAGAGGAACTATTGAGTCAAACGCACGAATTTCGAGACGCATCTCTTGCGACGCTTCCGGACATCGAGGATTTACATCAATTGGGTAAATCGCTGGCGGTGTGCCCTTACTATGCAAGTCGAAGTGCACTGCCTGGCGCAGAAATAGTGACACTTCCATATCCCCTCCTGCTACAAAAAAATGCCAGGGATGCTCTTGGCATCAAATTAGAAGGCAATATTGTTGTCATCGATGAGGCGCATAACATCATGGATGCAGTTTCGAACGTCTATGCGGCTGATATAAAATTGAGCGATCTCCGCAGAGGAAAGGAAATGCTCAGCGTGTATGTAAAACGCTTTGGCAAAAAGCTCAAAGGCGAGAACCGAGTCAACGTTGGACGAGTGGCGAGGGTCATTGAGGGCCTGCTGGAGTGGATGAACGGTGCCACACAATTTAAGGTATGGACTCAAGAGATGTTTGTGAGGAGGAGAAACACTAATTGTTTATAGCAAGAGAATGGCATTGTTGAAGCCAACGACCTCACACGCCCCAAGGGCATAGACCAGATCAATATGTTTGAGCTGATACGATATATCCAAGAATCGAAGCTGGCGTACAAGATCGAAGGATATGCCAGTCATGTTGAGAGCAAAGAAGACACAAAGAAAAGAGTGGCGATGTCATCCACTCCTGTCCTACACCAGTTCGTTTCTTTCCTGATTGCTTTGACGAATCTGAGCTCTGAAGGTCGCATCTTCTACCAGAAGATCAGCGGAAACCCTGCTGACCTTCAGTTATCGTATCTTCTGCTATCTCCAACTCATGCATTTTCATCAATCGCCTCTAGTGCCCGAGCCATCATTCTCGCAGGTGGAACCATGTCACCATTCAACGACTACAAGGATCACTTATTCCCATCGCTATCCGAAGCGAAAGTGACCACCCTAAGCTGTGGTCACGTCATTCCTCCGGATAACCTATGTGTTTGGACACTCGCATCAGCTCGCCCCGGCGCACCGACGTTTGAGTTCAGCTACCAACGCCGAGGTGATAGTGAAATGATACAACAACTTGGGCTAAGTATTTTGAACATGTGTTCTATTGTTCCTGATGGCGTTGTCGTGTTTTTCCCTAGCTACGGGTATCTCGACCAGGTGTCAGAGGCCTGGCAGAAGAAGCAAGCTGGTAGCCCACAGACCATCTGGGAACGCTTACACGCCCGCAAGGCTATTTTCAAAGAAACCAAAGGCGCTTCAAGCGACGATGTGCTGCAAGAATACAGCAATGCTATTCTAGGAGACGGAGCCACTGCAAAGACTCAAAAGGGTGCTCTGCTTTTGAGCGTGGTTGGCGGCAAGATGTCAGAAGGAATCAACTTCTCCGACAGGCTGGGCCGCTGTGTGGTTGTTATCGGCCTGCCATACCCCAACATTGCATCGCCAGACTGGAAAGCGAGAATCGAATATATTGAGTCTACAACGGTGACGCGTCTCACGGAACAAGGAGGCATATCCACGGGCGAAGCTACCGCGCGTGGGAAGCAAGCCGCGAGGGACTTTTATGAGAACGCGTGTATGAGAGCAGTGAACCAGAGTATCGGGCGCGCTATTCGCCACAGAGGCGACTATGCGGCGATTGTATTAGTGGACAGACGATATGGGACGGACAGAATTCGAGGCAAATTACCCCAGTGGATAAGAGGAGGGGTGGTGATGGACAGCCATGAAAAGGGACTAGGCGGCCTGATGGGTGCGCTGGGCGGATTCTTCCGTGGAAAGTCTGGAAAATAATGAGTAATGACGGACAATATTGAACCAGACCCCTCAAATACTGGGGCTAAGTTTCCCTCTCTTTTGAAACCATATCAGGGTTGGTGGCTAATTATGTTTGGGGTGCGGTGCATTACTGTGCGGTGCGGTGCGATGTTGATGTTGGTTGTTGGTGGCTGCTTGGTGTTACTCATGGCGTGCATGTTTAGCGCCTTGGCCTAAATTTCATCAGCGGCGAGCGTCTGATCGGACATAAAATTAGCACGTTTTGGGGGCCGAAAAACTGCGAGTGACGCAAAACCCGGATTTCCGAATTGTCGGGACGGGAAGGGATGGAGGGCAACAATCCTTCGCGTAACACAAGGCTTGGAGAGCTGTCCAGCATCGATCTATGGTCTGTAGATCCTGTAGTAATTTGCAAGATGTGTTGCTGCAATATATTGTGCGGATGGAACAGAGCACACCGTTACTACGCTGTCGATAATGGAGGGAGTAATAACTGCAGGGGACGGATATGCCGCAATGTATCAATTACCCTCGCCAGGGAGCTCGCACATCATGCCCCGATTGGACACTCGGGTACAGCGCATGGACAGCGCACTCTGGAGCCCCCGATACCTGTAAAGCAGCACAAATGACAGGCGGCAGAGCACTCTCGGGGGTCAATTGGGGGATTGGTTGTGGTCAAGGCGGGTCAAGAGTCTAATAACGAGTCACATTGCACTGGACATGCCCACCTTTTGCGGAGAGACGGGTAATGGCAATTGGCTGGCCATGACACGGCGACTTTGAGCAGAAAAAAAAAAGTTGCATCTATCTCGTAAATGATTCCCAATAATGCTGCCGCTTCCCTGGCGATATTCTGAGCCCCCATGCATCTTTGGGCATTCTTATTTACAGATGCCCATGTCCCGTCAGCACCAGCGTCAGCTTCTAGAAGCCGGAGCCCACCCCGAGACGTTCCATCGCTGGAGGAAGAGCCGCTGTGGGGGGTCGAGGACCGCCTAAAACGTGTCGACCATCCCCTGATCGGGGAAGGCGCAAATTCAATTTCCTGCACATCCCGGGCGCTTTGCTGCGGTTGGGTGCGCTGGATGGCGCTGGGTTGCATTTTACAGAAGGGGCTTGCAGGCACTTGCAGCGTGCTTCCCCACTGAAACCCACTGTCAGTGCCGAATCCGCATCCGTTTTGGCAGACAACATTAGGGAAGAAAAAGTCTCCAGCGATTTCTTTTGGTCCATCCATCCGTCACTTGCTGGACTGACTCTCCTGCTTTTCTCCTGCCTTTCTTCATTATCTTTTCTTCATGCTGTTTGCATTTGTCGCGAGATGTTTGGCGTCTTGAAACATTTTTCAACATTACAAACTTAATATTTGCTACATATTTTTCTTACCAGTCGTGCCCTGGTCTATCGACAACTACATCATCGTCGCCATATTCCATATCCATCGGAAACGACCGCCGGTTATCCCGCGACGGTGATTAGACTCGAGTTGACACCAGTCTGGCATTACTTCGCTCTTTATTAACGATCAAATTATCTTTATCCACTCACATTCATGATATAATATCCTACTCAATATAATACCAGTTTCGAATCTGGTCCTCGCGACTCGGCGCCTGGCAACCAATCGCCACATCGATCTCGGACTCGAAAGACAAAATCAAACTCGGTCGCAATGGCGTTCAACGAAGCTGTTGATACCGAAGCTGCTCCTCGCGAGCCGAGCGGGCCGGCTTCTCTTCCCGATAGTGATGGCGAGAAGCACTCGTCTACCAGTGTGAAGGGAACCTTCCACAGATTGCTGCGCTCAACTGGTGTCGAAGAAAACGGCATTGTGCCTCTGCCTGTCAGCGAAAGAACTTCTACAAAGTTCTTCAAAATATTTACCTTGTGGTGTTCCATTAACACAAACATCTTGGGGTAGGATTCTCTGTAAATCAACAATGGGAATGCAACACTAACTTGCCAACAGTATCACTTTTGGTATGCTTGGCCCATTGGCCTATGGTTTGGGCCTTAGGGACTCAGCACTCACAATCTTGTTCTTCAACCTGCTGTCAACTATACCTGCCGGATACCTGGCTACCCTGGGACCCAAAACCGGCATGCGACAAATGATTCAAGCTAGATATAGCTTTGGGTACGCAGCCTACTGCTCGACTATGTTGGGCCACCTGCTAACTTCTACCAGTCGCTACCTTGTTTCGATACCCGTGTTGCTCAATTTGGCCTCAATGGTCGGTTTTACTGTGATCATTTGCATTGTTGGTGGTCAGTGTCTCGCAGCTGTCTCGGAAGGGAGCCTTACACCAAATGTTGGCATCGTCATAATTGCCGTCTTGTCTCTATTTGTTTCGTTCTGGGGTTTCCGAGTTCTTCACGCATATGAAAACTATGCTTTCGTATTTGCAATCGTCACCATCTCCATTACTGCCGGCTATGGAGGTTCTGGGTTGAAGTTGCAAGCAGAGTCCCCCGCAGCCACAGCTGCAGGTGTCCTTAGCTTTGGTATGATTGTTGCCAGCTACCAGATTCCATGGGCAGCTCTCGGCAGTGACATGACAACATACTTTGATCCAAAGGTTCCCTCGTAAGTTTTAGTTTTGGGCAAATTGCCTGAGAAACATATCTAACCTGGACAGGTGGCGCGTTTTCCTTTACACCTACTCTGGATTGTTGATCCCCAACATCTTGCTGATGACACTCGGTGCAGCTGTCGCTGGTGCCATCCCTAACAACCCTGCATGGCAAGAACAATACGACAAATACCTTGTCGGAGGAGCTTTGGCCGGCATGCTCTCTCCTGCTGGTGGCTTTGGAAAGTTCGTGCTCGTGATTCTGGCCTTGACCCTGCTCGGCAACACCTGTGGAACATTTTATGCCGTTACCCTCAACTTCCAGACTTTACTGCCCGTGCTAGCAAGAGTTCCTCGTTACGTGTTCTCCATCCTCTCAACAGCAATCATCATCGCTGTAGCAATTGCTGCCGTGGACGATTTCTTTGAGAGTCTGGAAAACTTTGCTTCGTTGATTGGGTACTGGTCGGCGGCGTTTGTGGGCATTGTTACTACAGAGCATATTGTGTTCCGAAAGATGAAGTTTGATTCTTATGATCATGCTATTTGGAAGGATGCCAGCAAGTTGCCTTTGGGAATTGCTGCCGTCAGTGCTGGCGTGATGTGTTTTGGGTTGGTGGTGCCAGTGATGGACCAAGTATGGTGGCAAGGCCCATTGGCTAAGAAGACAGGAGACATTGGATTTGAGATTGCATTTATTTTAAGCGCATTGCTTTACATACCATTCCGATATGCGGAAAAGCGTTTCTCAGGCCGATGATTTCGAGTACATATTTGTCACGAACATAGCGGTACATACTCATCTGCATATATAACATAGCGTTTGGAAATACATATTGCCTACACTTTATTTTCACTGAGCAAACATGGGCTGTAAGCCAAGACATAGCGGCCATGCGCCTGCTGGATGATTGCAATTACGGTACTTTCCGATGAATGCGAGCAATATGTCCGCCATATGAAGACTAGGTTTGCAATACGGAAGCTGAAGGCTGAATTCTCTGCAGAGCAGTTCATCAGCCTAAAACTTTTGAGCAGACAGTCATTGTCAGGCACTGAAGTTGGACGGGAAGATGGCCCGTTGTTGTATTAGTTACTGGACAGACTAACTGGGGTACCAAGGTGGCTTCACCAATAGCCTCTCGATTGGAGAGGCTTTGAAGCATGGGCATTGGCAATAATAGGGACAAGAATAGAAGCAATGTGCGTTGCCTACCAGCCACTGGTGAATTTAACGGCTCTTCGGACACTCGGATCTGTCAAATCGGCCGAGGCCACGGAAAATTGGAGCGTGCATTTGAGACCAGAACTGTTTTGGGAATGCCATTTATGAGATTGACTCATTTAGCGCGGCTTTGAATCTGCTTCAAAGAGGATTTTGACCAGCCACGCACCAATATGACATATGAAAGAGTGTGAATGAAAAGACTTCAAGACATGAGGTTGTGCCACCTTGGCACTAGTGTGCTAGGTTGTGAGTCACTCGGGTGGCCGTGGGGGCCAGAGGCTCGAGATGGCAGGTTTGTGATTGGGACGAGAATATTGCTTGAAAAATGTCAAAAAATCATATAAATATAGAGAAAAGGAGGAAGATATTTGCCATGTATGAAAATTGGAATAATTTTGCAACTGGTTTCTCATGAATTTAGCGGAAACTCCAAAGGAAATGTTTCGAGGCATCGTCAATTGCACAAACCAAGGGGGGTGCAACACCAAAAAACACACCCCCTTGACTCCATCGCAGACTCCGCCATCCCTAGGCCCCATCCCAGTCACCTCGAATGCAATCAAAAGATTGAACGACACCAGGCTGGCTTCCTGCTGGTCAGTTCTGATGTGCTCCTCCACTCTTGGTGCGTCTCGTCCATCTCGGCAGACCCAGGGCAGGACTGGCTGATCAGGGATCCCCGTTCGTGTTGCTTTATAACATCCCAATCGCAGCCTCTTCTTCGTTTGTCTTCTTCTTTTCTTTATACCCTCCTTCACCTAGGCAATCATCGCCACCAACCAATATACACCCCACCTCCAATTGGTCCTTGTTGTTGGAAACAAGACCGATTCACATACTCTTTTTCCTTCAAACCCCTTTTTCTCGAGAGAGACTCGGCCTCTCCATTGATATAGGAGAGGCGCTTTAATCTGAGCGAATGGACGCCGAAGGAGCTTCAACCGTCACAGCTGCTGTTTTGTACGCCCTCGGATTCTTCAGGCCGCAGCAACTCAAGCACCCAGAGCCACCTTGGTAGTTCCCAGTGGTGGTCCTTACCTGATTGTATTCCTGCGCCAGATTTGTCTACTTCTCTTACACTCGAACCCCCTCAAGACCTATTATTCTCCGCCCCTCCCCTTGCGGAACCTGCTCAAACCTCGGACAATATTGGACTTCCTCAAGATTGGATCTTTGACGAGTCCTTTGTTAGTCCTCTGGTTCCAGAGTTATTCCTCGATCCTCTGGAGAGCCTGGAACAAGACGCCAGCAACTTCACGCCCCTGTTAGGCAGTGACGACGAGATGTCTATTCTTGGCCTCATTGGTCCCACGCCACCCAACAACATGGATCCAAGCAGTGAGTCATATCACATACAAGGCACTCACACTCACACCCATACTAACCTATATACCCCAGACTACTTCTTCAATGACCAGCATGTTGGTTCCAACTTCAGCCCTCGTATCCATCATCAAGACACTGTCCCCAATCATAATATGGCCACCACAACAACGACCACTACCAAATCACCCTCCAACACCCACATGTTTTCTCTCTCTACAGCGCCTCTTTCTGACAATCTCAACAACACCACCACTTCTAGCCTTCGTCCTCATGGTTCACCATCAAGCGGCAGCAGCCACAGTGCTGGCTCCAAAAAGCGCGCTGCACCCTCAACCCCTGCCGATCTGTTAGCAGGGGACGAGGATGCAGACGTTGTCATCAAACGCCAGCGGAATACCATGGCTGCTCGCAAGTATCGCCAGAAGCGCCTCGACCGGATTTCGGATCTCGAGCGTGCGCTGGGCGATATGACAAGCGAGCGAGACCAGCTGAAACTTCAGCTGGCTCGCCGTGAAGCCGAAGTCGAAGCTCTGAGGGAGATGTTGTCGAGGAAATAGCTTTTGAAATTTTTTGATCTTTCTGTCTGGTTCCTGTATATATTACCACATATTTGCCTTTTTTTTTGTCTTTGTTTCACTCACGAAGCAGTCGCTCTTTGCAACAGCATGGTTTCTTTTGTTCGGATGGTTTCGAGCGGCATGGGATTTTATAGACGCAATGTTTTTGTGGTCTAGTTAGCAGTTGATTTAAAATATGAAAAGAAAAGTTTATGTTAACAATAATTTGTATGACCTTCAGACGATGTCGATTCTTCCTATTATTTGCACTCATGTATTGTGTGTCGTGAAAATGTGGCATCACTGTCGGGGATATTTGGGCGTTGCACCTTGACTTGACTTACACGTTTTTGAAACAGTATTATCCTCTAACGAAATCATCATTGCGATTATCTCCTGTCAATGATTTTTTTATTATGTCAATTCATTCCTCAATCTATGAATTATATAACAGCAGCTGTGCTATCATTCCCAACTCATTCTTCGTACAAGTTCATCATTCTGCATCATCCTCACTTCGTGGAAGGCCATATATTAATTTGAATCATCTTGCACACAGCCAATACCTCTTCCCTGCGATTCCGAGGCGCACAATCCGGGCATATCGAGCGCTCCCTCGTGGAAGATGACAAACACAAAACGAGTCCTCCCTGCTCGCAAACCACACTTCAACTGCAGCCAAGTGCTGAAAATAGGAAAAGTCGATGTGTAAGTGGGCTGCGAGTGGGGGGAAATCACAATGAGCGAGAATGACTCATTTTGCTAGTGTCACGCCTGGAGTGAGAAGATGAAGGCGCTCGCAACTACGATTTTGCGATTCCGTATATTGGATTATTCAAGAAAGCAGTCAAGTTCGGATCCGGCCGAGTAATTGGGAATGATGGGGTTTACTGCACTGGAAAACATGGACTTTGTAAGCCAATTGTGATGATGGATCTGGTGAAGTGGGCGTTTCGGTGCTCGGGGCGACGCGGACTGCGCGGATACCGGTATTGAATCCCTTTGGGCTTTGCAAGACTAGGAGCTTGAAAATGTCGACAGTATTTGGCTAGTATAATTGGACTTCTGGGGAATAGCAAGTGAATTCGGTAAGAGAGAAGTAGTCGGGGCGTTGGGACGAATTTCTTCCCATGTTGTCTCGAGGTTCCACGGCAGGCATTTGTTGCTGGGTGCTTCAACATTGACAAATGTTCAATTGAAACCCTTACGAATCCAGAAGAGGGATGAAGCGAGAGCTTGCTCCCAAATACAGAATGGACCTGCTTGCATTCATTGGCTGAGAGGGGCAGCCAAAGGGACAGCAGTTGAGAGCTACCATCATCCTTGGGGAACAGCTATGGCATGGCATGTCAAGGGCTTCCCCCTGGCAGAACATGTGAAATAGTGAAAAGCCACGTCTACAGAACATGAATATTGCAGTCTCTGTGCATGCATATGCGACTGTCTCGACTTGCTACGAATTTTCCCGAAGGCTGGCAATGGGCTGGTTTTGATTGACATTAGAGGGCGGTAAGATCAGCCACATGTGAATCACGCCACTACGAGGTGATGGGAAAGGGAGAAAAGCGATGCCTTACGAGGCAAACAGAAAGGCAGGACAGAGCCATAACGCACATGCCATTAAGATCCAGGGATCTGGGCAAGGATGACGAGTGTCTGAGGAGAGATTCCGGGGTAAAGGGATAACCCCGGGTGACGGATGTTGGTGCGTCGCTTGGAGGGACATGGGGAGAGACCCGGACAGCATTGGCTGGGGAGGTAATAATAACACACTAGTAATAACTAGTAACAACAGAGGTAGGTACCTGAGCAGGGAGGCACACATGAGGCTTGCGGTGCGGTGTGGTACGGTAGTGATGCTAAAAGGCGGGAGCTAGGATCTTGGTTATGATCTGATGGCTGGGAGCTAGTCCATGTGCACGCTGGAGTGTCTCGTGAAATTTAAGCATAGCGCGGGCTGCGACCATGACGAAACGAGATATTAGTGGTCGACAGACGTCGAGATAAGGGCCTGGTAGCGCTGTGGTGGTTTTTGGTAATGTTCTAGCATGTGCTTTTGTCTCTGACCCGAAATGCTAGCCTCCGGTTCTGCCCGTGATGTGACATTCCGCAAGACACCAGCAAATCTCGGGTGGAAGGGGCCTCGATCTGGGGAACTGATGTGAGGAGCGAGAAGTGACGGTAAGCGGTAACGACGGCGAGAGTAATGCGAGAGTAATTTGGACACTTGGCATTGTTTCGATTCTCGTCTAGTTGTGTGTGTGTGTGTGTGTGTGTGTGTGTGTGTGTGTGTGTGTGTGTGTGTGTGGTGGTGGTGAGCGCTACGACGACGGCCAGACGCGGTTCACAAAAAGCGAGATAACAACGAAATAATAATATTGGCCAAAGCAGGCGTAAGAGGATACTCCGTACCGCGGGGGAGTAATCTGTGTAATTTATTAGCGCAGCGCGCAGTAATTGGGGTGCTGGGCTCCGTAACTTGCAAACTGTCGTCTCCGACTGTCGGACGTCTCATTCGACAGAGATAAGGAAATGGCGTTACATTCAACATGTTGAGCGTGTCGGCCATCTCCACAAACCGCGCCATTTCGGTTCTAGCGGGGGAGCGAACCCCTGCAGCACGCCGCTGCAGCGCCTGCAGGCCCTGGAGAAGCACGCTGTAGCTCGCAGCAGCTGGTGCTGTCAGGCAGAAACATGGCACCATGACAGAGGCATGGGCTTCCCCAGGGCACCACTCGCAGGCCCCGAAACCGCCCAAAATGGGAACCTCAGGCCCTGCGAGATGCATTTTCGTCCCTACCCCACTCCCACCCGCTCAATTTTTTTTTTTTTTTGCTGGGTCGCCGTCCGCTGTAGGTAACCACTAGCTTAGTGAGAACGGCGCGGAATAGCATGCTCGGGCTTCGGTAAATGCTAAATTAGACCCTAAAAACAAGGCCAACAATCTGCTGCACCTCGCCGTGTTGCGCCAAAATTACACAACTCAACCGCGCCCTGCTGCTCCTTTGGCCCCGGTCCGGCATCCACCACCACGCAAGCAGCAGCGCTCAGCTAGAGCACCTTTATTATCTCCATCTCCGCTCGTCTCCTCACCCCCCATCTCGTCCTATCTGTTTTCTTCCTCTTCCACACCATCCAATTGATATCTCTCCTCCGCCATACTCGCAGTCAATCATTCATTCTTCTGCATTATCTTATCGATATCTTCAAAATTTCAACGTTACAGCAGCATTTGCACCCTACAACCAGCCAACAACCGTTCACGACGCAAACATGTTCACCACCCGAGCTCTCCGCCAGGCTGCCGCTCACGCTGAGCGCACGCCCTTGATCAAGTTCGTTGGTCCTCGTACGATTCCCGGTATGTTTAAAGCGAACTTGTCCCTGTACTCGTGCTTGTGAACCAGTCGCTGACTTCTTCCGCTCTCCAGCCTCCATCGACCACACTCCTAAGCCTCACCCTGCCTCTCCTACTGGCACCCTCCCCGAGTCCTTCACCTCGGCCAGCTCTTCTCGCCACAGCTCTTTCAGCTCCTACCGCGATCATGCCCAGCAGCACGGTCCTCTCCAGAAGACCATCCGCAGCGCTGAGGCCGGCATTGGTGGTACCTCTGGTGCCCAGCTTGGCTCTGTCGAGGCCCCCAAGGGCGTCTTCTTCGACCTCTCCGAGCTTCCCGCCCGATTCCGTCGCAGCCCAGTCGACTTGGCCGAGATCGAGGCTATCGAGTCTGGTGGTGCTGCCGTGCTCGGCTAAATAAAGCCACAAACCCTACCTCTACGTGAGAGGTACTTTTAAGGAGCAGGCCGGCGGATTGTGACGAGTCAGGATGACCGTCACCAGAGCCTGCCTCTCCTGGCCTAACAGCCCCCGAACTCTTTAACAAATAATACGATGGAAGCGGTGGAATACAAACAACAGCAAGCAAGCAAGCAACAATACCCCGAGCTGCTCCGGCAGCGTGTACGATGATGGTCGCACCATGTGAACATTGGCGAGGAGAAAAGTTTTACCTGCACTCGAGTGCTCACCAACGCAGCACCGAGACAAACGCAGACAAAAGTCATGGACAAGTCGCTTTGACAAGTCCCATCTACCTAGCCACTGAGAAGAGGACCTCTAAACAAATTTCCACTCAAACAGGCAACCAATCAACAAAACCAGGAGAGAAGAGACCAAAGCAGTTTCCAGAAGACGGAGTTATCACACAAAAGCGCGCGCATTCACTTTTTCTTTCTTTCTGGATTTTTCGCAACGAGACAGGCGCACGCATCCGAATTGGAACAATACGAGACCTCAAAAACTGTCTTTGAATCTCTTTTATTTCCTTTCGCTTGGCTGGCCAAGCACCTTGCTCCAGGCGAGGTAAGCTTAGCCGCCCATGGCAAATTGTACATAGATCGCCCTGATTCAACTGGCAATCAACTAGCCTAGTTCTGAAAACAATTAAAACATGTCAAAATATCAAAGCTTAGTACTATTCAGAGTGACTGGCATACTTCTCTTTGCGTGACAATTAACCCAATTGTCCCCCGAAATCCAATGTAAACTGAAACCAGTCAACGCACATATTACCCTCAACACCATGCGCCTCGGCAACACATGCACCATAGCCGAAATTCATTTTCGTGAGATACGTCACTCCAACCAACTTCCCCTACCCAGCGGCTCGGCCCTCAAGAGCATGTCATCAGCCCATGTGCCTTACTGTCTAGGCCTCCTGGCCCAGACGATTCGCACAGGCATGTACACCTTGGCAACTCCCAGCTCCTTGTTCACTTGCTCCATCAGATCCTCAACTTCCTGCCCTCCGAGACCAACAGTCGAAAGTTGGCCTTTTTGCGTTGAGGCGCTTGCTCCCAATTGCGTGAGCTCCAAATATGTCTGTCCAACATGCTTCATCTTCTCATCTTCCATCCACGTCCCTATGGGCATTTTTGTATCATACGTGTGAATGTCCTCAAACCCAGCTTCTGCTAAAGCATCTGGCAACGTCCCTGTGATTCCTTGGTTTACTCCAGTCTTTAGCGCAGCTTCCAGTCGAAGTTTTGTCCATTCGATAATCTTGGACGAATGCTCCGGAGCCCCTGCTGGCTCGTCTGTCCTGCACGGCGGCCACATCTCTTGCATTTCCATATACCCACCGGGTGTAAGGTGGTCGAAGCATTGGCGCAGGACATTTGGTAAGTGTTTTGAATTGAAGGGAACAATGCGTGTATGCATGACGTCGAATTTCTCATCCCCTAGGTCCCATACCTTCTCTGCGTCCATGTAGATGAAGTGGCAGTTGGGCGGAGCAGTGATCTTGGGCTGCGGAAAGACGTCTATGCCGATGATCTCGGCATCGGGATACTCTGCGGCGAGGTCTGCTGCCCATATGCCACAGCCGGTGCCAATGTCGAGGACTCTGCGGATTGGGATTGTGATGGGAGCTGTGAGGAGGTGGCTGTCTAGTGTTTGGAGGAATGCCTCGTGCTGGAGGATGAGATATCGGGGGAGGTCTTCTCTTGGAGTACCCATTGCGCTGGGGATCTGACTAAGGAGATCCTTTTGGGTTTTTTATCGCGAAGTGTATCGATAT
This sequence comes from Simplicillium sp. C3G150-2, assembly GCA_022702485.1. Taxonomy (NCBI): domain Eukaryota; kingdom Fungi; phylum Ascomycota; class Sordariomycetes; order Hypocreales; family Cordycipitaceae; genus Simplicillium; species Simplicillium sp. C3G150-2. The sequence continues at coordinate 3,504,729 of JAJIYY010000001.1, read as the reverse complement.
TGAGATTATCACGACGGAAGAGTGCTGAGGAACGAGTGGTAGCCCGATCTTGCAGTGAGACGAAGTGCGGGGGAAGCAAGCTCATCGTGACCAGCTTGTGTAAGGATGTCAGCATTTACCCTTGTACATAACAATCGGCTACCATTCAGAGCACTGTTTTGCTATCAGTCCTCACTACTACTAGGATGTAATCAGCTGCAACCACATTGGAAATCTAAAGCTTTAGACACTCCTGTCCGCCGAGAAGGCGTTCAAAGACGCGAGTCCCAGGTGGCACAGGATCGTTTGTAGAGAAGCTCGCTCAGTCTCTTTCCCCATATGGTAAATGAAAGGCAAATTTATGTAGGTTTGATTTTGTCGTGAGAGCTATATGCACTGTAAACCTGCAAAATCCTACAGAATTGAGGGGTGTTGGATTTGCTGAAACGAGGAAACTCATCAAGCAGTCAATACGAAAGATTAAAGATCAAAATTACTACAGGCTACGGTTGTCTCTATCAAAGCAAAGTACACTAATTCTCTAGTTAGTTCGGGAGAAGTGCCAACATCTTGCTGTGTGCTTCGCGTGCGTGTGCCTTGTATCCGAGAGGATCCTGGTCAGTGGATGCCGCCAGGTTCTCCAAGCCAACAATCCATGCTTTCCATTGCTCTTCTGTCAGATCCTGCGGATTGCCAGGATGCGTGATCTCTCTTGCCAGCCTCTCTCCAGCCAGTAGAATGTCTTGCGCAACGAGTTCGCTCTTGTAAGCTGCGGCTGTATCATCGTACAGTGATCGAAGCGGCTTTTGCCCCTCCAAGCTGAAAACCTCAGATATCTCAGATGAAATGAACATTACTCCATATCTTGGGAGCAAATCAGCTTGATACAGCTTCGCAAACAGTGTCCCAAGGCTGAGCAGCGCAGAACATTCTTGCAGGTGCTCGGCGGGATCGCCCTTCACAATGGGGTGGACTTGTTGCGCCACTGATTGCAAAAGTTCAGACACATTTTCATCCAATATAAAAACCATGTGAGCAACATACCGCTGGCGTCTCCCCAGGCTGTTTTGGAAGCACAGTCAAGGGCTTCCCTAAGAGCTTTTAGGCATGAGTTTCCGGGCTATTTCGCGGATGATTAACTTCTGTAGAACCTCATTGCAGACTCAAGTGAAACCTACCAGTGCGCCAAACATGTCGTCTGCCAGCGTTTTAAGATCTGTAATAAACAACGCGATTCGACTGTGCTCTGTACTTGGGAAGGGAAGCAGACTTGCCAGTTCGAAGATTAGAACCTCGAACATGTCGATGTAGAAGCAAGTCAAACGTTGTACGTCAAACTCGATTTTTCTGTTAGGCCGATCGGAAAAAATGGAGGGCATCTGTCTGGACGCTTCAAGAGCCAGAGTCTCGTCGCTACCGGTGGCTTCAAATAGATGTTTGAGAACATCCAGGAGCTTTCTACCGTGCGCTTCGGTTCTTTCATCATGATAGAGCTCATTATCAATCAGAGAGAGCCAAGCAGGCTTGGTTGATTCCTGGCTGGAAGTTGTCGCGCCTAGTTGCGCCATTGTAGTTGGTTTGTGAACGAATGCAGACAGGCTGTAATGATTTGTGGGAATGAGAGTTCAGAACAATTGAATGAAGCAACTGGATAGACAGCAGACTTACAAAAGACGAAGACGAGGGAACAGAACTGGGCAGAGTTAAATGGAGATTGTCCCTGGCCAAGCACTTATTCCACGAGGCGCATAGCAGAGCCAACTCAAGAACCTTGCCGCCTTGCTGAGGCTGTGCTTTTCTTGAAGCGCTTGCAGACCTCACAGCAGCTTTCACTGTTTTCAGGTCTGTGAGGCAGGTGACGTCGCGGCGCTTAATGGTAGGCTGTGATTTGTTTGTGGCGGCTAGTGCTCCCGTGTTGGCCCGCCGGATCGGCCGTACGCCATCTAACCTTGTACAACAAGTCCCTTCACTGCCTTACACTTTGAAGCAATGAGGAGATGTCGAGAAGTAAATTATTTAAGTCTAGCTTTCTGGCGCTAATTGCTTGTTTCGTCATTAATGCCCATTTGCTGCGAAGTGCTTGGCCGCATCGGCCAAATGGACTCTGTAACCTATATTTAAACACCCGTTACCACGTTTGAAAGCATTGCTCATGGTTATCGAGGAAAGACTTGCCATTGGCTATCATGGGATCAGAAATATGCGCCTTCTTGAACTCTGGACTCTTGTCCTCCGTGAATATTTCCAGAGCAGGACGCAGTCATGGCATGAGTTGAACCGCTGTTCAGGCTTTTAATGCTGAGGTTTCCTCTCGCAAGGTTGGCATTGAATTACCTTTTCAGCTCCAACCATCTGTTGCTACACTGTGACTGAATTATACTATAACCCCTTCGTACTATATTCTCCTTGTTCCATTTCACAATGGCTTCAAGTCGAGCTCGGCGCCGGAAAAGTCTAAACGAGAGGCGTGATTTGGTATGTCTTGGTTCACTTATGTTCTTCTTTCAGCTGTTCATTTGTTTGTGAAAATACTAACATTCGCTTTTAGTAATTCCATACCCAACAAGATCAACAAGATGCGGCGATTCCTGTGGGAATCGCGGATCAGCAACATCAGACATATGGTATAAGCATGCCGAGACGAAACCGCCGCGGACGTTACCCACATGAGTACCGCAACAAATGAGCGTGATCCGACAACAAATGCTCAAGAAACACCCTTTAGAAGGTTAGGAGCAACGAGGCAATAGACTTGCTGAGTTTCCAGACACAAATAATGCATCGTTCAATCATCACAGAGCGCCTACGGGGTATGAGCGAATGGCCGAGATAGAAAATCGATTTGAGAGAAATAGAAGAGGGAGGTTCGCCAGGCAGCCAGTAAACAACCCTGGGGTAACACGGTATGTTGCGACATACGATCAGCAGGATAACCTCACGGCGTTGTCGGCGCCACGTATCACCCTGTTGGTGATACCTCCGGATTTCGTCGTGCCCCGTTGACTCCCCTTGATCGCCCGGGAAGGCGTGATTTGGTTCGGTACACAGATGACCATAATGGCACCAACAGGATGTCAACATGGCCACCGAGGGATCAGGATGCCAGCGACCTAACTCGTCACGAAGACAACTACCGCAGAGCTAGGCGCTAGGTGGCCCTTCTGGTTACTATAGTGCCGAGTACAGTGTCCTCAGGATTGAGCACTTGTGGCGTCGGTTGTTGCTTTCGTGGCTGTTCTGTAATGTTCTGTTGTTTGCCTGTATTATAGCTTAGATGCCGTGCCTAGCTGCAGTAATGCTAGATTGAATATGTTTGGGATTTACATTTTCAGCAACCAACTCACTGGAGACACTTTCTCTGACATGGTATTGGATTCTCAGTCTCCGTTGATTTGTATACACGTACTCTAAACGTTACTCCTATGTACAAAAGTGCAATATCGTAAAGTATTCATAAGTTGAATTTGAATTTTCATGTACAAAGAAGTCCTCTAATCATTTTCGTCATGTTCCTTGGGTATCTTAAAAGTGGCGGCGACGGAAGCCACCATCGCTACCACCAGACTTGGGCTTGTACTGGACGTTGCTGGGGCACTTGCCCTTGGCACCATCGGGGTCAGTGGCGATGAACTTGCCGGACTGAAGAGAGCCCTGAACGTTGAAGTGGTACCAGACCTGGTTCAAAGCACCGCTTTGGCAGCTGAGGGTGACCTTGGCGCCGTGGTTCTTCTCCAAGACGCTCTGGATCTTGGCGAGGCTGTAAGTCTGATTGGTGCTGGGGGTGATGCCGGCATCCGACAGCCACTTGTAGGTAGGGAGAGTCTTGAAGAGCTCGACAGTGCGAGTGAAGAAATCAGAAGCTTCCTCGGTAGCCTTGTAGTCAGAGTAGCAGTCAGGGTCGAGGGTGGAGATGCAAGTGCCGTGCTTGCCCCATTCGTGTTGCCAGAAGGTCTCGTCTTGACCCTTGTAGTCCTTCCAGTACTTCTTCATGTAGTCAAGAGTCTCAGTGGCTCCATTGGCGGTAAGAATGTCGCTGATGTTTGTGTAAGCTCTGGAGCTATCGCATTGTGCAGGATATGAGCCATCACAGTTGTCAGGCCAAAGACCGTGGATAGTCCAAGAATCTGCGATAGGTGTCAGCTGTAAGTCGAGAAATTGCATTTAATATTGCAGCGTCGACGCGATGCGATTAATCTTACCTGAGGGACCGGTAGCGGGCTCAGAGTCCCAGAACTGAGTCTGCAAAAGCTGGCCAGCGGGGATAAAACAGCAGGTGTTTTCAACTGCGGTGGTGTTGTGGCAGGAGACGGGAATGTCATTGGGGCAGCTTGGAGCGCCACCATCGAGCAGAGAAGCAGAGGCCACAGCCACAAGAGGGAGAAGATTGCGAATGACAGTCATGGTGGCGGTTTCTGGATTGTGTTGTGTCGTTGTAGAGTAATCACCGATGAACCGAATTTCAACAGACAAACTAGATGGAAGAGAAGCTGGGTATTTAACTCTCAGTCGCTTGTGCGAGGCGGGATGGAGCTATTAGAGTTGGTTCAGCTGGGGTGTTCGCATGACGAACCAGTCAAATGCGATCTTCGCGGCATTCAAAGGCTACAGGCTCACAACGGTTGCATTGGATGGCGGAAGGATGAACGAATTAGGTAGGTCATTGGTCGGCATCGCCTATCGGTCACTCAACAAGGACTAGGCGACAGGGGCGTCGCAGAGCAAAAGCGTCCCAAAGCAGCGTGAGTGGCCGAGAGAGATGGAGCTGTATTACTGTCCGGCGGCGCCTAACCCACAAAGGGAGGATCTGTAACAGCGTAGCACCGCTTCTCACGGCACAGCACAGCGTGCTTCCAAGGAGGCATGAGGCCCCGAGTGCCCTGAAATCTTACGCTTGCCAGCCAATAGCAGCGTGAACGTGTTCCTTCTGCAGCGCCAGGGGCAGCCAAGAGATCGGCTAGATCGTCATGCTTAGCGGCCGGCACCTGACACCAGGCAAAGTAATTCGTCCGCCAGCTATTATTCGCATTTCCCTTTATGGACTTTTGATGATGGGCTTTTGAGTTGCTCGGATGAGCTGAGCGCCTTGGACCTTTTGAGAGTTGCTTACCCTTCAGGGCCATTGTCGCGCTGCAATTCACCTTCGGGATGAGACGAGGAGCCGTGGCCTCAATTTGCCCACCGACCGCGCTTGTGTCTCCGTCACTAGACCCAGGCAGTGAGACTTAAAAACCAAGCAATCAGTCCAGCAATCAACGCTCAGGTCTTGTCATTATGTGATTGGTCTGTTTTCCCCCTACCGCGTACTAGTTGGTGTTTTCTTTCGGCTGGAATATTTGACCGCTATTCGGCCGAAGCTCCCCTGAAAGACACTGTCGATCTTTGGGCGGATTAGTAGGTGTATACAGTAAATGTCGGGGCCGAGCATTCCGCTGATAACTGAGTGCTTCTCTGCGAGAGCTGATCACTTCGTATCTTGTTGTAGGCTCTATCTTGTGATTGTGCACAGAAGTCCAATATCTAAACCTTAAATCTTCACTAATATTGTTCATTGTTTTGGTCTTTTCACAGTGATGACGCACATCGAGTCTCTTTTGCTGATCTGGTGCGCCATCAAATGACTTTGTGCTACGGTCACACGAGCCAGCACCACGGGAAACCTTGACAAGTAGAAACCCAAACTTTAAAAACAAAACCATTCATGACTTCAACTGCTGAGGTTTTGATGCAGAGATAATCCATAAATCGTCGGAAAAACAGAGCAGGCCAGAAGATGTCTCTCGTTCAGCTCCATGACGCAGGAAAGGGCGCAGTCGCCTCAGACGAGAGGGCACAGTGCCATCGCCATGTGCCACACTCCATTTCGCACTGTCTCTCCACGACACACCAGCCCAAGGCAAGGCTTGCATGATGATCAGAGCCATGAGCGCTGAAGCATGAGGTTTCGACATCGCGGTGGCCTCAGTATCGCTGCTGACAGAAGAAACAACGCTTCTTTGGCCTCCTATACCCGCTCGTCATGTTATAGGAAACATCGCATCAACCCTCGGCGTCGCCGCAAGACGACAGGGACTTTATTTGCTCGATCATATCTGAGTCGTCATCAACCCAACAAAATGGCAAAGCCATCAGTTGACCAGGTAATTGCCTGGTTGAATATACTATTGGACCCCCGTATGAACCGGGAACCCGAGGAGTTCTTTGTTGAACAGGAACTGCTCCAGAAGCGAAGAGCTGCCTTTCCGGAGTACATCACAGCGGCAACGGAATGGGTGCATCATGCAGAGGAGTACTGGCAAGATATCCGCCCACTCGTCGAAAGATTATTCACGCCCAAGGACTCGTGGAACTTTACGCAATGGGTACTGGAACTTGTTCGACAAACATGGCCAGAACACTACAGCCTGCAGGCTTCTTCATATGACGCCATTCTTGATCTAACGGATTCTTTGTGCGATGGAACCACATCGCCATTACATGTCGCTGCCTTTCTTGGAATGCCTTCACTGTGCAACCTGTCAGAATTTCGAAACGTGTACATGAAAAAGACAGGCTTCCTAGGGAGCCCTTTGTTCTGTGCGCTCGCTGGACCTGCTGCCCCTGTCGCTCATCTGCTATCACCAGTGTGGAAGGCACCTCTCCTGTCGGGCCATCAGAGTACGGAACATCGGAAACAAGTCATTCGTATCTTGAGTTCAGGAGAGCCAGAGAAGCATCATTTTCAATGGAAGCGATTCGCCTTGGGAGATTTATCCAGTTTGGCATTTGTGTCAGCACTGGCCAACACACATACGGATATATTGAAGCATGTATTGTCGAGTGATAAAACCATCGACACACTCACTGAAGTCTTTGAATCACCATCGGTTATCATAAATTTTGCCACAGAGGATGAGTTTTTACCAGAGCTGATAACATACATTGTCGATTATTCGATGCTCCAACCGGTTCTGGACGCACCTGAGCATAAACAACTACGCAAGGCTATCTGGTCCTTTATTCAAGAGACAGGAATCAAATTGAGAGGCGGAGTCATAGACCAATGCAGGGACGAAGAATTTGCCGCACATGTGAGCGATCTCATCATTGAAGAAGAAGATATTCTGCTCGAGAGACTGCTATTGGATCCGCGGTTTGACATCAACATGCCTTCTCCTTTAGGCGAAGAAGATGGGACTGTGATTCATATGGCTGTATCAGGAAATCATATACGCGCTGTGGAAATCTTGTTGCGAGAGTCAGGGGAGCCCAAGGGCCGTGACTCATCTGGCCGCACGCCTCTCATGGTATCAGAGTCCACTGAGATGCTCGCGCTGTTGATTGATATCTTCCATTTGAAGACGACTGACGTTGACAATGACGGTCGAAACATTTGGCACTATTCAGCCGCCACCAACGATTTATCTATGCTGGTGTGGCTCTCTCATCACGATCCCGCGAGATCCACGAATCTCAGCGCGAAAACAAAGACTGGCCTCACACCCTTTGACGAGGCTTTGATCTACAGTTTAGAGTATTGGCCAATAGGTGACTTGACAGACTTTTTGTCTATCAAAAGTTCTACACTTGCCGTTCTAAGATGTCTCGTCCGCTGCAAAGCTGAAATTTCATCTCTCATTGAAGGGACGCCATCATCACATATCGTCACAGCCTGGGGCGACGTGGGCCTCATAGACGACCTGCAAAAACGAGGGGCTGACTTCCTCGTCATGAATAAAGACCGACAATCAGCTCTTCATCACATAAACGCGCTTGCGTCACCAGACCTGGTGCGCCGAGTACAACGTCTATGTGGTACTCTACCAATACAAGACGTCAACATGAGAACACCTGCAGAGAATGCCCTTCTTGGCTGCGCGTTTCGCCAGAACAAGATACGGGACCCCATGTGCATCAGCAAGCACGCCTATTCCTGGCTCGCTCGACAAACGTCATTCTCTGAGGAAACATACAAAGCGCTCCTCACACCGGAGGTACTATCGTCGAAAGATAATCGAGGTAGGGGGCTGTGGCAGAGAATGTGCGAAGATGTGCTTCCAAAAACGACTAGATATTCTACGTGCGAGAGCTCTAACGAGGACCTTGATACTGGATGCTCCATCTCAATTGCAGTGAAATGCCTGCTTCGTTCTCGCGCAATAAGAGACTATGAAAGGGAGACTGGGAAGTCGGCAGCATCATGCTTCTTCAGTTGTATTGAGTCTTTCAACTTCAATTGGGTCAGCGTGCAACAACTACACTACGATGTGCTCGAGCACTCGAATCCCGGGCTCACATCAGAATTTTACAAGACAGCATTTCCCAGCAATATTGTTGTATTGGCTCTACAGAACGAAGATGAAGATTTTGTTGGATACCTCATTAGACGCGGCCTCCCTCTAGACAAGTCTGGACCAGGCTCCAATGGTCTGAGTCTTTTTGAGCACATTCTCCTCGAGGATAACAGAGGCGTGATGCTAAAGACTGCCGTCAGAACCTCCGCCGTTCTCTCCAAATTTGATTCGGCAGACGTCCTCGCCAACCTGCGCCCATCAATTCATCGACCTGCTACCAGGCGGAAGCTGTTGATATTGATTGATGCTGGGTTTCTCAGTGACCACGCTGTTGCGGGATCGGATGACCAGACTTTATTGATCAACTTCCATTCAAGCGCTAAAGCAGCAGGCAACAACGATCTCGTGGAGTATCTGGAGTCTCTTGGGATATTTCGTCATTGATGAGATAGATGATATGACATAGCCCATGGGTAAATGTACAATTCTACAGTAATATGACACACTCACACACAAGTGTTAGCACAGACCAAGCCTCTCATACCTTACCATGAATCAGCTCAACTCTACCCACCACTTCACGAACAACAATACCCGGACACGTTGAACGTAGTGAACAACCTTTCAAGACGGCTAGACCTACAGTGAAAGCCACGGCCCGACCTGACAAGCAAATGCAATCAAAGCTTTGGCAGCAAACCAAACACCTGCGTTGTTTTCTTCAAGCTGAGTTGGAAACTTACGGTCTACGGCAAAGCACGGTGCACCTTGGCGGCTCGCGCAACCGATGCATCCGTCCTGTATGTATCACGACGCTGTCCAAAAAAAAAAAAAAAAAAAAACGCAGGCAAGCAGCTGTTGTGGAACCCCCAACAACGCCTTTCAAAGGAAACAAGGTCGTGGCACCATGATTGTGTTGCCTTCTAGACGCCTTCTCCAGCAAGCTTCGCTCACGGCCATGTCCGCGAGTAAGTCAAATAAACGCCTCATTGTTTTTCCTATGCGAGATGGACCAAAACGCCTCCCCGCTTAGCTTCGCTCCAAAAACAATTCATCAACTATCGGAATCACTTCCGTTGTGGCAGCGTGATAATTGCCTCATAGTGACTCGTTTCCAGATCATCAACAAGCAAGACCAATGGCAGCCACACGCCCCCTTTGACTCCTTGCTTCCCCAACACGAAACTGGTGCCCCGGTCCACCCACTGGAGATGGTGCGTGCCACTTGTACGGTCACATTGGGGGGATCGAGGCTACCGTTGGGAAACTGTCACCTTTGCCCACTAAATAAAATTGACCCGCGAACAACCGCCCAAAGCCAGGGGCTCGGTTCTGCAATACAAGACCCTCCTCCGCATTTTCTGAGGGGCTCGCCCACACAGCACAGCGCCTCAGAGGCCGCCTTTGCTCCATGTGTTCATTTATCCACTGATGCAAATTGAGGGGGAAACGAAAATGGAGGCGACTTTGCGGGGGAGGAGTTGGCTTCTGGAGACGGTTTGAATGTGGGAATGAATGGTTTCCATTGTTTTGCCAAAAGCCCATCTACATGTCTTGTTTAGAGTCCCCTTCTTATGCATGAGATGAGTTGTCAGAGGATTTCGAAATCGGCAAGCTATCAGCACACAATCTTGCAAATTTTAGTCATTTATATGTATCAACGGATGATGGCTGAGGTTTCAGTGCATTTCTAAAATGAAAAATATGCATTTCTTGCGAGGCCCAGAATCCCACCCGGTCCAACTCTTGGTTCAAGCTGCATATGCAAGGTTCTAGGCCAATCAATTGCCTTTGGAGCGGTACTGTGCATGCAGACGTAAATAGGATCAGCCACCACCCTCCACCATCTTCTTCAGCAGTCGGATAAACCCCAGGCAGCCACTGGAACAGGTTTCCGTCTAATTCCAAAGAAGGCGCATTTCTGTCCTCATTCTAGAATATCACATAGAACAGTGGCGTTCATTTGTGTTCTTGGCTTGGCTTCTTGGGGGGGATTTCGTTCAATTTCTCTACAAATGGAAACATGCCGGGAGAGTTGGTTTAGAGCGCGAAAAAGTCGTCAGAGCCCAAATCAGTTGTGCTTCTCAGCCGCAGTTGTGGTCGCAGCCTCGAATTGCCTCAACTCGCTTTGCTCCCGAGCCGGTACAGCAATCCTTTACGTGATGCATTTACATGCACACGCATATATGGTTTAGGGTTGATGTTGCAACCCCCGGCAATGGCGGAATGTTGAACGCCTCTCTCGCCATGTACAGTACTTGTACGCAAACACTCATCGCTGCCGCTTGCTTGACAATGGGTGCAGGTGATGAGTCGTACATGTACCAGAATACGCCACATCCTCGTTGTACCAGTGAATTATTGCACAGGCTGCCGCCTTGGGAGATGGGCCATCGACGCCATCCAACAGTGTACCCCTCGTTCGGAAGCCATTAGAAACCTTCTAGAAGATTGAATCTAGGGGAAAAGGCTACTAGCTGGAATCTCCAAGCAGCCAAGGAAGCAATGTGGCTTCAAAACGGTTCGTTACTAGTTCGCGGTTCGCGCAGCATGTTTTCCTAATCCTCGTCCTCATCCATGTACAAGTTGTTCCTGTGGCTGTCTCCGCGCGAATTTTCATGTCACACCAAGCGGCCAGACAAGACTGTCCCTGTGCCGTCTTCCTCGTATACCTAATGATTATCTGTTCAATAGTGTTTCAACAGCGGCACGGGTTGATTAATTGAAATTCACAAAAACAAAAGGGTCCAAAGAACCAATGGCCATGGCATGGAACTCGTTCTCGCCTCGTCAGCACCTAGCTGGAACTTTTCGCATCGTATGCATGCTGACCAGGATTAATTGCTCTTGCATGGCTAGGCTGCGCAGTAGTCTCACTGAAGGGCCTGGTCAGGGTTCACCCGGCAAATTTTAGCTCGGACATTAGGCTCAAGTAGGCAAGGTCACCCTCCAGCCCGTCGCGTGGTGTTCTGCCTGTCTGGCAGAGTCTCGCTGACATGTTTCAACGCCCTGAAGCGCCTGTCGAGCGCAGGAACCTGGCGGCATCTATCGGGAACCGGACACCATCCCATGGTCGCACGTAGTCAACCAAGAGGGCTTGTCCGAATACTACAAATAAAGTTGCCGAAATGATAATGCCATGCGAGAGCCAAGGCCAGGAGGCGCAGATATGCTCCGTGATTAAATGGACTTTAAAATGCCAAGGCAAGCCAGCTCATGTTTACGCATGCATTTTTACGGAGAAAAATGTTGCTGTTGTGAGAGGGAGCCTACAGTACCTAGCACTCGTTTGGCTGGTTCTTACACATCGGACTGCCAAAGTGAGACCAAGCTGTCCAATGAGAACCTCAGAACACATGCGCTGAGGGTCCAGCAACCAGATAGTTTGTACCTAATGATAATAATAGCGGCCGACAAAACGTCTCGGGGGCTTTAACTCGTTATTGCAGTCCTGCTCCGGAACGGGGGGTGCCAAGCATGGCTAGTTGGTGGCCAATGTTCTGGTCCAGAGGCGCATGAGCACGACTCTGCAGACATTCTGAGCGTTATCATTGGGCAAGGGACACACACGAGACCCATCCCTCTTGAGCCTTACTCCGCGCCAGTCCAACGTGGCGCTGAAAGATGGCGTCGACTATCATTTTACAGCATGGTTTGGGGGTGAGAGCGCAGAGGACACAAGCAAAAAAAAAAGAGGACAACCGGTCATGGGGGCAAATTCACCAGAAAAAAGATGGTCGCTCTTCTCCGTCTTTGGACATACCATGTACTCGAATGCGCAAAGCCCTGCTTTCCGGCCTGCCCATCCAATCGGGCTGCGCCTGCGACAGTTTAGAGTTTGGAGGTGCTTCGGTATCCCCAGAGCGCACTGTTTCCTTTCCCCTCTGTTTTGTTTCGAGCGGTCCCTCGTCTCCTATCTGTCATGAGTTGGATGACCGTCCATTAACGGTGTGGCCCGTGCTGGTGTCAGCCCCTGGCAAGCGTCGCGCGCTTCTCCAATGTCGTATCATTTGCAAACTGTGTTTCCACTATGACAAGAGACTGACTGGGGGTCGATGGAGTTGGCTCTGGCCCAACTCACTCAGGATAAGGGATAAAAGCACCAGGACCATGCATGCAGCGCAGTAGAGTGGGTGGGATCTTCGTGGTGGAGATTGCCCAGAAGCTTGAAGGTTCCTTTGTCGATGCGATGAGTCGTGCCGGCCGGGGTACGCGCATGTGCGAGTGGAGATGGTGCAAGGAGCAGGCAGCTCATTCGCCCAATACATTGCTGTTCTTTTCCAAGCCTTCCAAAGTTCCAAAAGCATGTGCCAAAACAGGGCGAATACCACCTAGCCATCACTATTGAGCTGCCTACTAGGGGGCAGTAGGAGAGGGTCCTGCAGCACACACCCCCTGCAAGGTTCGTCTGTGTATGGTGTATTGCAAGGCCTCGGCGCCGAAAGATAGGGCCTGGGACTGTGTTGCCTTCTCCTTTCGTACCGTCGTTGCCTCTCTCTGTGTATGCTGCCGGCAAATGGGGGGAAGGGTGGAATGATAACGCAATGTATTCGCCAAATCTGTCTGTCATGCACTGCTCTGCAGATGCTGTTGCCGTGCCGTTTCGGCTGTTTGATGGGAGCAAGGGCTTTTCGCAAGGAGCCGTCGGGCACAACGGGCACTTGCTGCTGGCGCGTGTGGAAGAAGAAGCCCGTTAGAAGGAAGCGCAAGCCAGGATCTACAGCGCACACCACCCACCTGGAAGCAGCGACAGGTAGTTTGACTTCATGGTACCACCCCATTGAGGCGGCAGCATGTCACCGCTGTTGATTGACTTAACTGTCTTGCCTCCCCTCCCCTCCACTTCTAGCGTATCCAAAGTCCCCATCCAAAGAGTGATAGCGCGTGTGGAGATTGGGGACAAGACAATCTGACAGAGCCTCTTTAGTGGAGGCTAGGCCTTCATCTATTGTCCTCAGCTCTATCAGTTCCCCGCCGTGGACCACGCCTATCTGCCTGTCTCCCCCAATTTAGCATGTCTCGTGGTGCGGTGCTGTAGGGTGCTGTGCGGTGCTCTGCCAAACGAAGGTCGCAGGGCCCGTTGTTGCACCAAGAAAGACCAGAGCGGCCAAAACCAACTGGACGGGTTTGGCACGACACTACACACACCCCTAAGCTCAGGGATTCTTTGTTCGCTAGCTGGGCCTGGGTCTAGGGACCAATGTAACTGCATGCAGGCTGGTCAATTCGTCCCCCAATGTCCTGCATCGCGCCACGCAATTCCCCTCACGAGCTCCAATTCGTCCAAACCCCGAAATGGCCCATCCATGCTAAACGGCCCTGTTCACTTCCCACGCTTTTGCTTTGCCTGGCGCCTTGGCTTGGCTGGTAATGGGGCGTCGCCGGGCTATCTTTTTTAGTCTCGAACCCGTTAGCTTATCCCACGGTGCCACCGACTGCTCCAAGTCCCCAAGCAAGAGGAAACGGGGACAAAGCTTCGCTTGCATAAATGGTCGTCTTGTCCGACCCTCCTTGTCGTAGCCTGCCGTCTTGCCGGACTGCTTCCCAACGTTTAAGAGCCATTGGATCCCCCCTCCCCAAGCCGGTGCTTGTTCTTCCGTTTAGTCCTCCTTTCCACTTCCTTTTCGTATCTGTTCCTTACACCTTCCCTTGGATTGCCACAGCGACTTGCAGGTCGATCTAAGCAATCATGTCGTCTAGAGATGATGGGGTTCAAACACCCCCAAGCACCTTGGAGAAAGGTGTGGCGGAGAAGACAGGCCATGTTACCGAAGGTGCTCACACCACCACCGTCCTCACCACTGATGCCGACTTGGTCGAGCAGCACCCCAACTTCTGGACTCGAAATGGACTCAATATGGAATCTTTCGAGACGAAGCACTATGGCCTCGGTATTGTAGAGATGGAGCGTCCTATGCAGCCGCGCCATCTACACATGATTGCCATTGGTGGTTCCATTGGTGCTGGTTTTTTCGTCGGTTCTGGTGCCGCCTTGGCAAAAGGTGTAAGTTTTTTCTTAGCCTTCTTCCCCCATAATTGGTGTCGCGTGTGCTTTATGTTGTCTTTACAACCCGTCAAAACGCGCGATTGAGAGATTTTGTCGGCCGTCGAGCCAACTCAATAGTCATCGAACTTAGCTTTGGCTTGGTCGCTTTGAGAATGAGACAGTGTGCTGACATTAAATCTCAGGGACCCGGTAGTGTCTTTATCGATTTCTTGATTATCGGTGTTATGATGTTCAATGTCGGTAAGTCATTCTGCGTGAAATCACTTTTCTGATCAGCTCCAAGCACAGCGCGCTAACAGGTTGAAGTCTATGCTCTTGGTGAACTCGCTGTTATGTACCCCGTCTCTGGAAGTTTCTACACTTACTCGTCTCGCTTCATCGACCCCTCTTGGGGTTTCGCCATGGGCTGGAATTACGTATTCTCTTGGGTCGTTGTCTTGCCTCTCGAACTATCCGTATGCGGCCTCACTGTTCAGTACTGGAATCAAGACATATCCATAGCCGTATGGATCACCGTCTTCCTCGTCCTCATCGTCATCATCAACATTTTCGGTGCGATCGGATATGCTGAAGAAGAGTTCTGGGCTTCCACTTTCAAGCTGATCGCCACGTGCGTCTTCATGATCATTGCTTTCGTTCTTGTTCTTGGTGGTGGTCCCAAGGGCGGCCGTTACGACGAGTACTGGGGTGCCCGATACTGGTACGACCCTGGAGCCTTCAAGAACGGCTTCAAGGGTTTCTGCTCTGTCTTCGTCACGGCTGCTTTCTCATTTTCCGGAACTGAGCTGGTCGGCCTCGCCGCTGCCGAGTCCAAGAACCCCGTCAAGTCCCTCCCTGGAGCCATCAAGCAGGTCTTCTGGCGTATCACTCTCTTCTACATTCTTGGCCTCTTCTTCGTCGGTCTTCTGGTCGACTCCAACGACAAAGATCTGTTGTCTGGCAAGGGTGCTAACGCCTCTCCTTTCGTCCTGGCCGGCAAATACGCTGGTCTTAAGGGCTTCGATCACTTCATGAACCTGGTTATTTTGGTATCCGTTCTCTCCATTGGTGTCTCCGGCGTTTATGGAGGTTCCCGAACCCTCACTGCCCTTGCTCAACAGGGCTACGCACCCAAGATCTTCACCATGATCGACAAGTCTGGTCGTCCCCTCCCATCCGTGCTTTTCGTTTTCGCTTGGGGTCCCCTTGCCTACGTCAACCTCGCCAGCGCCGGTGACGTCGTGTTCAGTTGGCTCTCTGCCCTTTCTGGTCTCGCAGCCCTGTTCACCTGGGGATCCATCTGCTACGCTCACATCCGCTTCCGCAAGGCTTGGTTGCACCAAGGACACACCCTTGACGAGATTCCCTTCAAGGCCGCCGGTGGTGTCATTGGATCCTGGATTGGTATCGGTATCATCGTCATCGTTTTGATGGCTCAGGTAAGTTGTCTCGTAGTTTTCCCGGCTCCCCGTGCAGTTTTCGCTAATACTTACTGCAGTTTTATGTCGCCGTCTCTCCTCTCGGCAAGAAGCTTGGCAGCGCTTCCGACTTCTTCAACGCTTACCTCGCTATTTTTGTCGTTGCCTTGTTCTGGGCTGTCGGTTACTTCTGGAAGCGTGCGGGTTACCTCAGAATCGATCAGATTGATGTCGATACCGGCCGTCGCGAGCTCGACTGGGACGAGATCAACGCCTACCGTGCCAAGGTTGCTGCCTACCCTGCTTGGAAGCGCATTTGTTCCAAGATGTTCTAAGTGCCGACATCTTTTTTCGTGTCACTTGGACTTTCCACTCATTTCTTTTGCTTCATCTTGTCAAATTTTTCTGTAAAAGCATTCTCGCAGCGGGCGTGAAGTGCTCTTGATCCCGGGGACGTTTTGTAATTTGGATATAGCTAGAGCAGGTGGTTTTACTCCGGGTTGATTGCTCGCTGACCCAAATTTAGCTGTTGTTTTTGTCTTAATCAATCAACATATGAGATACCACAGGTTGGAGTAGAAGAAGAAATATTAACAATGAAGGAACATAAAGCTGCCTTGTGATAACGTGTCGTCGTGCTTAGGAGTGTTCGGACTAAGTGTAGCTGTGTTGCAGTTCATCGTGTTGCAGCGCCGTCTTGCTGAAGTGTCGTCTCGTGCTTATATCTGGTGTAGGTGCTGGAGCAAAGCAAATCCCATGCCCGGCTGGGATGCTTTCCCATTTGCCGGAGAACAGCAGGCATGCCACGTTTTTAAAAGGATCGTAGATACAAATGCAATGCAAATCCCTTAACTATATGGGGACAGCCGAACTTTTGTAAAAACCGGCTCCAGCAAATCCCAGTCATCTACCGCCGCAATCATTTCAAATCATGTAATGTCATCTGCGCCCTACATGCAGCTCGGTAACATGTCAACGCGTGAACAGCTCCACCACACCATGTCAGTGGAGATTAATGAAACGGCGGCTGCCAGGGTTGTAGATTTTATTGAAAGAATTCATTACTACTAAAACAGCTTTGGTCAAAAAAAAAGTTGAAGCCGAGAGCCGAGGAGGTTGTGTAGTCTGCGTGCTAGCTTCGGCTTCCAGGTGCTCTTCCTCGTTGACCTCAACCAAACTCAGTTCCGTCATAGCAGAGAAGCAGTGTCTGGAAAGGTTGCAAACACCGGAGAAAGCTATTCTTGATATGCATGTCCGCGGAGGATGTTGATCATCCAGTTGCATGTTTTAGCAGTAAAACCCGAATTGTCTCCGGAAATGTCTCCAGACTCGGCACTGATAACCGAGAATCAGGCTTGGCCACTGCAGAAGAGTCTCCAAGACACGTCTGCAGCTGCATGTGTCGCCGATCGCTGCTCCAGAGCCTGGTTTCAACATGCAGACCGTCATATGTGTTCACCTCGGAGACAATTCATACATGAGCCATATGTCACGTTGCGAAACTTGAACAGGTGGAGGGATGCAATAGTCTATTGTTCTACTAAAGTGCGGACATCTTCAACCGCTGTGCGTGCCATCTTCTTTAGCAAGATCCTCTCATCCGCTTCTCTATATCTATCCCACGAGTCCAGGCCTTCAGTGGCTTGGATACTCAGAGTCTCATAACCTTGCTTGATGACTTCAGTCACCTGACCAGCAGTGAGGTTTTTGAGCTTGGCTTTTGATGAAGATCCGCCGCTTTCGGCGAGCAGTTCCTTGTAGTGAGTGCTCACGTTGATGAGCGTGTCTATGGAGTTGCTGTTGCGTTTTCCTAGCTGATAATTCTCCTTGAATTTGGCCAAAACCTCGCCTGATTCCACTACTTTGTAAAATAGGTCGTCGTAGGAGGCTGGCGTAGGGAGGAACGCTTCGCCTGCAGACAGCGACAATGCAATCAAGTTGACCACATGGTCGACTAGAGTATCGATGTGTGCCAAATCTTGAAGATCAGAAGTGTAGGTCGTAAGAAAACGGATCAGAGATAGAAGTGAGCGGAAGAAGTCAGGCCAGTGATAGGTAAGCCGCGTCCTTGACCGAGATAGGTATGAAATGATTCTTAGCAGAATTCCCAGACATAGCGTGTACAAGCTGATATCCAGTCGCTTTCGTAGGTTGTGGTTGATACCGTCAATCATCGTGTCAAGCACACCACACACTAATGGTCGTTCACCTTTGACAAGAGGTAGAAACGGGGCTCGGTGTCGACAAAGGCGCACCGCAAGCTTTGGTTCTTCACTGCAGATCTTTTTGCAGATGTTGTTGTCTTCGATCAACAGACGGAAGACCATTAGGTTAAGATGAGCATAGTAAGTTGATCGATGTGACAGGTGGGCGTGTTGCAGCAGGTACGAAGTCAGAGAAATGAAGCTAGATATCGGTGGTTCAACGCCTTTCTCGCCCATGAATGAGACCAAACTGAGACAGAACAGCTTGTTCGCATGTGAAAAGTCGTATGTGGCTAGCAAGACAGCTGCCTTCTCCGTGGGACTGCTCTTGTCAGTAGATATTTTTTGAGGAAGGATCCGTGGTTTATCTCACAGTTTCGTAAATAATTGTTTTGCCGTCTCTGCGTCATAGACAGGCTTCTTCTCTTGTTTTGGACCTGGTGCGATGGCTCCCAATCCAATCATGTTCAAAGTATTGCTGAAGGTCCAGCCTTCTGGTAGATCGTCCTGTATATCGATATATGCATCTCGGATATTCTGGCATGTCAGGCCAATGCTATGGACTATGTTCTGAATTGTAGACTCGTTGACGAAATCGTTCAGTCGAAGCTGGTATGGGTTCTGGAATTCGAACTTGTTGTAGTTGGCGAGCAGACTGATGAGAGCAAGCGGTGCGAACACTTGTTCCGACGTCTCGGAGTCTTGGATAAACTATCAACAGGGGTAAGCATTTGACTGCGAATACTAACGAACAGCACTTACTCTCATCACTGACGGAAACAAGTCTCGTTGGATCATGTATGTCAGTAACGTCGTTTGGTAGGCTCCCGCTGTAGACGCCAGCAAGACCTCGATAGCCTTGTGCCGCAATTCAACTACCTCGAAGTGTCAGCGCAACTCGATAGGATCGTGGAGGACATGGTTCATACGATTTACTCCGCTTCGGATGATCCCATCCAACGTACTGACAAACCCCGTGAACACTGGATCTATATTGTCGAGGCCGGCGAGCAAAGTAATAATAGCCGAGCTCGGATGCGAGTATCTCTTGGACAGCACCGCCGACATGAACACGCTGAGAGTCTGCCATTCGATTAGCGCCAGAGCTGCAAGGCCGTCCATCAGTCTTCATCTACCTCTAGAGTATGCAGCTTCGCAGTATCAGGACCAGTCTTCAGCGTTTCAATCGCCTGCGCGAACAGCTCCTGACTGCGACCCTCGAAGGCCAACATGTCCGCGGGTGAGAGCTCATGGAGAACAGTCCTCAGCGAGGCAGTATCGGGACGGAGGAGGAAGAACTCCCTCCAGAAGCCCTCCGTCTTGTCTCCATAGTCATCTTCTTCCTGTATTATCGTAACCAATCAGCCGTCGGCCGGGAAATCGTTGTTGCTCGGAGGCCGTCGTCGCATACCTGCCATTGTCGTCGTCAGCCCAGAAGCGCACGTGGGAAATCGCATGGTGCATTGCATTCTAACCTTGAATAGCTCTGTGTAAAGCTGTGTGATTTTGGGGGTAAATACCTCCGGCTGAGGCTGCCGAGTTAGTGGTGACGCCTCCATGAGACGTTACGATGTCACAGTGCAAGATTGGCCGCTTAATTTTTGAGGATCAACTCCTTGTACCTGAGCGCGGGGTGTGGAGTGGCGCGGACGCATGTGCTCACACTGTGCCATGGCGAAGGAGCTAGCAGACAGTGCCAGCAACCTTTCAAACAACCCCCAGCCATTGAGAAATTTCACCTCATGAATTGATTTTCTTGTTCATACATCAATATGAAACATTATCACTAGCACTACTGTCAAAGGGGTGTCCAATTTATGTAGTGTGTAAATCATGTGGTATTAAACTAAATGTACGCTTGATTCCCAGTACCCAAAATGCGTCTAAACTATAAAATACAAGGTGGTGAATTTCACCTGCTGGGCAAGATTAAGCTTCAATCTCCTTCTCCTTGTTGCCAGCAACGACAACGTCTTCGTACGTCTCGTCAGAAAACTTGAGATCCTCCTCCACACTAACGTGGTCCTGGATCTTGAACAAGATCAAAGGGCTGGCAATGAGAAGAGATCCGCCCAGTGTACCCCAAGTGGCAGCAAAGATGGTATCGAAGGGGAGAGCGACCTTAGGGCCATCCAGAGCCCAGAAAACGGCGGCACCAGCAGACTGGATGCCCTTGTAGAAGCCAGCCAAGTTGGCAGCCTTGCGGCCAGAGTTGGATAGAGCACCCATGTACCAGTAGATGTTGGTCTGCCAGATGGCGTCGTAGAAGCCGTAGAAGAAGTACAGGAACATAGGTCCGAGGTATTTGGATCCCTTGGCAGTCCAGTCAATCGTCTCGTAGCCCTTTGCCTCGGTGACCTCGCGAGGGTCTTGGTCCTTCTGCCAAGCCCAACCGCCGCCCCAAATGGCGAAAGTAAGAGCAAAGAGAACACCGAAGGAGATCTTAGCCTTGACGCTTCGGCGAAGACCGGGGTAATCCAGGAGATAGCCGTTGATGACAGCTCCGATAATTTGAGCGAGCCAGTACAGAAGGCCGTTCAGCGATCGAGTGCGGATGTTGAAGTGAGCTCCGTTCATTTCGTTGGTCTGGTAGGTGTAGAAAATGTTGGAGCAGAAGAACATGGGGAAAAGCAGCAGGACCCAGGGAGACAAGGCCATGGTATCCCAGAGACCCTTAAGCTCAGACTGCCAGGTAGGGCTCTTCATGAGAATAACCTTGGTGGAATCGTCGCGAACAACCTTGTCAGCGTTGCAGAGAGTGAGGGCAATGCAAGCACCAATGAACATGAGGATGATGAAGGCAGCGTAGGTACCATCGTTGACACCGCCAGCTTTGCTGTGCAAGTTCTGTCCAAGAGGGACCTAAAAGAGGGTTAGCTCATTATCGAATAAAGCGGATTGCCAGACAATAAAGATTTTGACTTACCAGAGAGCCAACAACAGCACCCAAGTTAAAAATGATCCAGAACCAAGAGATGTATTTACCCTTGTCCTTCTCGGCAGGGTACGACATCATAATGGCGCCCTGGGCGCACCACAGTAGACCAGCGCAGACACCCAAGAAGGCACCGGCAAAGATGAGGAAGCCGTTGTTCTCAGTGTGGTTGTAGCAGAGGAAAGAAGCGGCGTAGACACAGTAGCCAATTCCACCAAGAGCAAGAGCTGGACGAAGACCAAGACGGTTGGTAATAGTACCGGCGAAGAAACCAACGACGGCGAAAGTACTGTACAAGGCAGTGTTGGCGTTCGCATTGGCGTTTTGTTTAATCTGACCGGCTCCTCCGAGGCCACCAAGGGCATTGAACATGCCAGGGCAGAGGAAGCACACAATGGAGATCATGAGCAATTGCACCTTGGGAGAAGCAAACCATGTCTCCTTGCCAAAGAAGTTGAAACCCTTGTACATCCATCCCCTGGGGCGGTCGAAATACTGGCCTTGGGCATTGTCATGTTCGTAGTCCAACACCTCCTTGGGTTCGTCCGTCATGTTGTGGTTGTCAGTCATAGTGACGAGAGTTGCTCAGCCAGATAATTGAATAAGTGCTGATAGCCAAGATATCGTCTGATCCTTTTGGGGTCAAGCGTGGACTGTGTACAAGACCAAACAAAACAGTCAGGACCTAGCTTATGACGGGGAATTGGCAGATATTTGAATGCCAACCCAGGAACCGATCTCTAATAATTAATGCCAGTGTGGGCATTGGGGAAAAAAGCTACCATCAGGTGGAGAGCACCACAGTGGAGGAAGGGTAGTATTCGCCGTCGCGCTACCCACCGAGACGCAGCACAATCGCTTGTCCACAGGGGGCGCTGGGTGGACGGATGGACGGTTGGATGGTTAACTGGTGGCGTCGCCGAGATAATAGGTGCATTATTATTGGGGCGAGTCAGACATGGTTGTCATGTACAGCGACTGGTCGTATGGTGACACGAGGATCTCCATCGCTCCATCAGGTCTGGTGGTTATTTTTGAACTGGTCCCCATTGGCTGGTATGCAAAAGACACACCAGGCGATGAGCTGTAATTGGTACGATACTCCATTATTATGGTTTTGATGACCACACACGCCAACGAAACGAAGCAGGAAAACACACAAGAGTTCCCAAGTTCCCCATGTTTCCGCTCCCCACGGGGACACGCGCATGAAGGCTGGCATCCAGTCAAGAGGCTACCGTAATCACTGGCGTTCTTAGTTGACTCTCTTAAGAATCATGCATCACACTGGTCGTATTGGTATTCTCTGAGCTCATGCCATCATCACAGACCCTGGAGCTCTTGCGCCCAGTACTGCACCTCCAGCCCAGCAGCAAATTTCGAAACCTCATGCTCCAACAAATGGCCCGTCTCGGGTTGGAGAAGAGAGGGTCTTCGACCCACAGCCTCATGGTCCATGGCAAGGGGCCTCCAGGCTCACGCTACGTGACAGTGGGGGTTTGTGCTGCAGCCAGTGACGGCTCAAACGATGGGCTCCAGCGCTTCCATCCACCGCGGCTCTATTGGCGCTCTGTGTCGTTGAAGACACACAGTAGATCTTCAAATTGTGCTTCGTGTTCTATGCCAATACATCGTTTCGAGGCGTGCGCTAGGGTACAATATGAACATGGTCCTCTAATTAGAGAGGCGACCTGTACCACACCGCAGTAGAGACGGCCTATGTGGCCAAGCTGACCTTATTAGTACACTAGGTCGTTATTTTTCTAGAAGATGTGGTTCAATACCACCACAAAAAGCACCGTAGATGCTTGAAGCCGCTCAGCGGTGCTTATGCTCCCATAAATGATTACAACTCGCTGCTACCGTCAGCTGAGGTTATCAATGAGGAGAGCAAGTCTCGGGGATTTGGCGCTTACGCACGATGGTACCTAGCTTATCGTCGCTTCAGGCTTCTGGAAGCACACTTGGCAAAATTTGCCGGAGGCTTGGGCCCAAATCAAGCCATGGGATCTGATTAGTGCAGTAACTAGTGCAGTGTAGTGCGGAAGAATCAGGTACAGCGCGCAGTAATCGCTGTGCCGCCGCTAAAAGCCGCAGGTAATAAGTGCCACCCCAGCTACCCCCCGGTGAAGGATACTGCTGGCGCGACACAAAGCGATCAAAGCCTCAGAGAATCTTCCATTGAAGAATTCAGAACTCCAGCAAAAGCCAATTCAACTATTGCGTCAATTCCTGCATCATACCTCTTCCTCCCCATTTAGCATCCAATATCTTAAGCATCGCAGTTCGCAAGCTCGACGTCCATTACTGTCAACTACTTCTCTCGCCAGACAGCTTCAGGGGCCCGCCACATCGAACAAGCCTGAGCGCCACCAATCCTAATTAAGATAGCCTAGCCAAATTCTCAACTATTCCAGCCGCGGAAAACGTTGGCCGAGCCACTGGTGCGAGTTTTCACTAGGGTTGTCCTCGTACGCGGGCATCACCAGACAGCCTTGAATCGTACACGGTATTGATTGCCCTAAACACGATGCAAGTATGAGACCACATCACGAACAGGAGAGCGGACAAAATGCTTCCAAAAATAGTCATTCAAGCTACTGTTATCAAAAATCGCAGAACTCTAGAGGAATTGCATTTTCTGCATTGCCACATGCGCTTTTTTTTTTTTTTTTTTTGCCCATTGGCAAGCCTCCAAATTAGCTTGGCGCACAACCCGCCAAGATCAGCCTTAAGCCGTCCGCCGTCACCGTGCGAGCATTTGCTCACCTTGGCAACAGCTATAACGAAAACCCTGCAATAATGCATCCATGAAATCAATGGCAGATGAAATATGAGCCATGCATTACTTAGCACTCAGCAGCCTACAAATGTAACGAAACACCAGCCTTTCGCCCGAGCACGTCCACTGGTCGCCGAACCTGCAGGCCTGCCTACAGTGCTGGCCCTGTACTGTACTGTAGGGGCGGCTGTGTGCCTCTGCGACCGCTCTGTCCAAATTGTCTCCCCCAGACTTATTCCCCAAGAAAATAACGACGGGTCATGAGACCCCGTGGAGACTATTCCTTTTTTTTTTAATCTTTTTTTTTTTTTGAATCCTTGTTAACAATATTTCTTGCCCCTTCAATCTTCGGCTTTGTCTGGCCACTCATTGGACGCAGCGGATCCCAAATCTCCAGCAACTAGTTATTTCATGACTGGCCAGGCGCGGCTGGCGTCGACAATCCACCCAGCGCCGTTGATATGTAACGTAACGTAACGTAGCTTTCCTTCCCTTGTGCGGCTCCGTCCACGCTCGCCGACCAAACTCGTTGTCTTGCCTGCTTGCCAAGTTCCCGACGCACTTGCCCATTGGTTTGGTTGTTTTATTACACAGGCAAATCTGGGGTTTCTGTCATTTGAATTAAGGCTGCTTGGCGTTTATATCACCGAGAAATAGCATAGTCACTTCCAATTGTCACACAAATAGGCCAAAATACGATTCCCATCTGTTTACTATTTTACATCGACCCTGAACAGCTCACCGTGTCCTGTTTTTCCTATTCATGTTCATGTTCATTTCCTGCAGATGCTACCGCCGCCATTCCCATAACGTAAAGAAACCATACATGAAGAACATCAGTGGATATTCCATTACAAACAACCCTCCAATGCTTTAGTCCAAGGCCTGATCCAACGCCAGACTTGCTCCAGTATTTGCTATCCGAAGCCCCATCTCGATTCCAAACGAAAACGGTTACCCACTCCAACCGATCAATGTTACATGTACCGTACTTACAGAAGCACACCACGTCACAGCGCGCAACCAGTCCTGGCTAGCACTTGCCTGCACCCTAGGCTGCGACTAGGATGCTTCCTCCTCCAAACTTCTCCGAAGCTACCCTGCCTCAACCAACGCATGTTAGCACTTACACAGCATAGGACCATATCCCTATCTATTTTTGAGGTCCATGCCGTACCGTCATTCTGTCATGTTTTACCTCATCCTGTATTTCAAAGACAGCAAACTCCTTACGCAGCCGACACCACACATTCCCAGACATGCAAACGACAAGGTGGCAAACACCACGACACGAGGTTCAACAAGAGCAGTACGCATTTCAACACATTGGTACAGGTGCACAAAGAGATCATATAGATTCGTATACTTCTTTCATTTGATCATCTACACTGCACTAGTTTGTTTCAACAAAACAACTCTAATGCGCCAGAAGTCTTTAGCTTCTGCAGTCGCGCCGTTGAAGCGCTATCCCAATCCTATGTAGTATTCCCAGTATCCATCATGCAAGAACAAGTAAAAAGCAAAAAACCATCCCAAACCCGTATTTTCACCCAAGTCCCAGTGCCGGGGAGCTTTTTGTTCTATACAGTAATCCCAAAAACGCCGTCGCTCTTTGTAAAACAGAAAAGAACTCAAACAAAAGTGTCTTCCGAGCAAGAAAAAGAAATCAAGACACAATTCTCCGTCCATATGATAACCTGAAAAATAGAAACCCAACATAAGTTTGATGCCAAAAGAAATAATATGATCCGATCATACTTCTGCCGCAGAAACGCTATATCGCAAGTATCCGTGGCAGTTACCTACGAAAACAATCCATTATAGCATGTAAATTGTTTCGTAAGCAATTCGTCTCGGCTTCGCACGCTTCATACCCAAATGAAGTGTTGGTAGTTGTGGTGATAAAAGTACTTTTTTGACGTAAAGAAAGTGAACCAGGTCGTTGGTCGAAATGAATGAATGTATCGGTGAATGCAAACGGTAAAAAAAGAAGAGCAAAAAGTCGTGGGGGTATCAATATCAAAATTAAAAAAAAAACCATTTCAAGGGAATAAGGTTGCAAAATGAAAGTTCCGAGTCGAAAGATTCAGCTCGTAGGAGGAAAGAGCATGATGTCACTCATCATGTCCATGTATAACACCAGTTCAAACTTGTGTTGGTGTCGCGGAGTGGGCGGTACGATCACGAGTCATCCATCCAAATAGGTCACCTCGGGTGCTGCCACCTCCCGACACAGGCGTTGGTGGCTCAGCATCACGGCGAGCCTCGCGGGGCTCCAGCAACAAGCTCTTGCGGTAATAGCTCACTTGCACGTTGCCCTGGTCACCCTCTCGCACGCGTTGGATTTGTGAAGTCATCCACTGCTGCATGTCGGGGACCTCGGAGAGTCTGTAGGGGATCTGGAACCGTTGTAGCT
This sequence comes from Simplicillium sp. C3G150-2, assembly GCA_022702485.1. Lineage (NCBI taxonomy): Eukaryota > Fungi > Ascomycota > Sordariomycetes > Hypocreales > Cordycipitaceae > Simplicillium > Simplicillium sp. C3G150-2. The sequence goes on along the minus strand of JAJIYY010000001.1, from coordinate 3,478,739 downwards.
CGCCGATGATCTTAGCCGTTCGAGTATGCTTGTCGAAGTTGACAACGGTAAGTCCCCCCGAGCCGTCCTCGGCAGAACTGCTGCCAAGTGACATCTGTTTGGTGGCTGGGTTTCCGATGTCGACAAAAGTCAAGTCCGTCAAATACATTCCAAGGAAGGGTAAGCAAGGGGGCACATGGTCGTGCAGCTTGGTTCGCAAAACCTTGTTGTTCTGCGATGGCTCCACGGTCCTTTGAAGTGTGCGAAGGGTTTCTTTGCGCTTGTCGGAGATGATATCCCAAGTCTTGCGCAGGCGGTTAATGGTACTGCTGTTCAAGCTGCAAATAATGGCCATCAAGCCATCGTAGTTGTGCAGATCGAAGCAATGTTGAGCAATCTTGATCCAGTGCTTAATGACTGTGGCACGCTTCTTGACCTCAGGATACTGCAATATTGTCTCTGCGACCAGGTTGGACAGATCGGTCGAAAGAGACGACATGGCTTTGACATTTGGCGCATCAGCACCACTCTTCTTCATCCATTGTGAACCAAGCAACTCTTCTGGGAGGATGGAGCAAAAGATGCCCATTTGGCGAACTGTAAGCTGGCGAGCAAGCTCCAGCGGGTCGAAGTCCAGGATAGTGGGTGATGCGTTGCCGAGTTTAAAGGCAGACAGGAGTTGGTGCTGGTGCTTGTTGATAACTGGCGCGGGCATGGGCGTCTCAGCAGGGATATATTGGCCGATAGCCGTGTTTGTTTTGCCGATGGAAGAAACGAGACGTGGCACAAGCGCACCTTGGCCAGTGACCCGCATCGCAAGTTCAAGGAGACGGCGTCCGGCAGAAGGTAGGACTTCAGACAGCTTGATTTCCGCAAAGGGCATTATCAGCTTAAGCGCGTCCCTATCTGTTTGGTCGCGCCAATGAGATTCAAGCCAACCCTTGAACGCATTATATACTCTCAAACGGACTGGCCCGGCCATGTGAGGCGAATCAGCAACGTAATCGAAGCGATCAATCAGTGCCTTCGTCAGCTTCACCGGAGTGCAAAACAGGCGGAATGTCAGGAAGAAGGTCGATACAAATGTCGCGTCTGGTGTAGACTCATGGGTGGTTAAACGCTCTACCAAAGCTGGCAAAGAGCCTCCAGTGACCTGGCCCTCTTTGTTGAACATCAGCTCATGGGCATATGTTTTCTCCAAAAGTCGAGACTCTACGTCGTCAGCCTCCTCGGTGGCTGACTTGGTACTTTCAGCGATGCTCATTTCAGAGATTGAGGGCATGTTCTTTGGTGCGAGTGTCTGGTCTGGAGTGGTCGCTCGAGTTGAGCTCTGTGACAGTATGCTGGCTTCCGAGTCGCGACTCAAGTACGTTGTGCTGCTTCCAGCACTCGAGGCTAGCGCATCAAATCTACTTGCTGAATGTGTCTCTGGTTCACGTGCAGAAGATTCGGCGGTGGTTTGCTGCTCAGATGGAAGCAAGGTCGTGGTAAGCTTGGGGAGAGGAGGGAGCAGTGGGCGGTTCGATGCAACCGATGAAGCTGCATTCGAGGCATTTTCGTCATTAGACGACGAAGGGCGAGAGGAACCTGGAGAGGTAGTACCTTTGGTGGGAATCTTCAGTTTTGGAACGTCCGGTAAAGGTTTCGTGCTAGAGAATGATTGACGACGTGATGTAGCACAAGATTCGGAGGTTTGCACCGACTCAGCCATGCTAACAGCTTCAGAAGGGCCAGCCGCAGATGGAGTACGCGATCTCGATTCGGGAGCAACATCAAGAACAGAGAGGTCAATGCCCAATGCATCAATTCCTTCCAGTTCAAATTCGAAGTCGCCTATCCTCTCAATGGTTGTCTTGGCCTTGGCAACGCATTCGCCAGCCGCTTTCACACACGCCGTAGCGGATGAAAGAAGCATGTTGCTGTCTTGAGGGAATATCATATCTGCTTCCTCAGTTGCTGCATGAATCAGAGTATCTCGGGCCGAAAGAACCAGTGTGTGTATGCGTTCGAAGACGGCGGCTCGTGCAATGTACAGCGAAGCCGGAGAGACGGGGCAGTTTGCACAAACACCGTCGATGACAGCGAGTAGCTCTCCACCCGATGAGGCCGATTGCTTAATGGCTATTGAAAGCTCCAATCGAGAAGGCGATTGCCAGTGAAGTCTTCCGATGAAAGAGCCAAGATGCGATAGAAACTTATCATGATTCCTGTTGAGGCGTTCAGAGATCAAATGGCCAGGCCGTGATAGAGGGGACGGTCCAGCTAATGAAAGTCGATGTGACATGCTATTTGAATGTCTATGATTCGACTGCGAAGGGCTGCCTTGAGACAGTCGGTGTGGGTTTGGCACCGGAGCCGTTGACGTATTGAGTGATGATATGCGCTTGTTCCACGGCATGTGGAAGGCTTGTACTCCGTCCCTCAAATCGGATGTTGCAATGCTTGCACTGGTGTCATCAGTGGTCGCACGAGATTCAGCCTCACTGGCAGTTTCATTGCGATGCTCGTCAAATCTCGTTCGGTCGGCAGGGGGAGTCGGTGGCACATAGGACTCTTCCATCACCGTGGCCATTACTGTAACAGCTGCTGGAGCACGAGCTCTGCGGTCCTCGTCCAGAACATCGACAAATCGCACGCCTTTGTTGACAATCTTGAATGCCTTCAGAATCATCTCATCAACGACGTCATTTACATCTTCTTGGGGATACATATTGTCCCGTTGAGCATCTTGTAGTCGCTTTGCGGACTTGACCAGAGATGATAACTCTGCGAGGAGAGATTTTCGGCATTTGCGCAACACCTCGCTACGTTGAATAATAGCCGACTCTCGATTCAAGCAGTTTGTTCTTTCCTGCAGGATGAACGGAATTATTAGCCATGGTGAAGTTCCAGTGTAAAGGAAGAAAACGATATGCCCTACTTACCAAAAGAAAGCGTACTCCGGCGATAATACCCTTCATAAATTCCTGATTTCGAAACAGTTCGCTGTCATCTACAGACGTGCTTCTCAGTAGATCCCAAAAGTTGAGGAGAGATTTCAGAAGGCTCTGCATGTCCTCAGGCTCGAACGGCTCGCAGTAGTTGGTTGGAAGCCACCCTCTGGCTCCAGTAGCGAGCAACGTACCGTCCGCCCAGCCGTTGGTGTGGATGGAGTGTACGAGAATTACATCTCCTTCTTCGAGGGGCAGGGTGACGCTCGAGTCGGTCATAGCATTGCTGGGGTGGAAAGGATAGAAGGCGCGGAGAAAGTTGTAAAAGACAGGAGGTGCCGAACCCTCTGGCCCAGGAAGAAGATCCTCCTGGGATCCATTGGGAGTTGCTGGTGGTGTCATGTGTGCTTGGGAATGATTGATCGAATTAGATTGAATCTGATATGGTCCATTGGCTTTCGAATCGCCGTCAAAGTGGTGTTTAACAACGCCGAGCGGAGCCGGTTGAAGACTAGCTCGCATAGGTTGATCAGGCACCATTGCGACGATGGCAAAAGCGAGGTTAATGCAGGTGGTCGTCGGGCACTGGTCTCTGCCAAAAGACAATAACCATGCCCACAACAACCTGCGTCGAAGTTTGCACTCCTGTTTGTTATATTTGTATGTGTGGCAAGCAAGACTGAGCGAACAGGCGAGCGGGTTACGCTTTGGTAATTCGTTATTTGTCTTGGTCCTCGGTTACTCGGATCCCAGGCGTCGAAAGCAAGGCGCTGGAAGCACAAGCTGGTTGATTATATTCGATTTAACAAGGGAAAGATTCGTTTGACTCCTAATACACGACCAAGAAGCCATTAGCAAACGTCCCGCGCGAGGTTGTTGATCTGATGTGGCGAGGTAATGGTTCGCGTCTGGAATGGAAGAGCAGACGGGGCCGGTGAGGTCAACGCCGTGGAATGCAACCAGACCCAGAAAAACGAGTCCCGGGCAGTCGCAAAGGAGGAATGGCAGGCAGTTAAAGAGGTCTTAAACGCTTCTGCTCGAGATTCTCGAATAAGGAGAGCAAGGAAATGTCCAAACAGCGAGGAGAAAAGAGGTCATGTCGAGGCGTTGGTGGCGCCTGCGCAACGAACAGCCGGCAGGAGCTGGCGAACAGGGATAGCCTAACTTACAGAGAGAGCAGGGGCGGTAGGGAGAGAAGAGCGCAAAAAGAAGAACGAGCAAAGGAATATATCTCCACGCACAACAAAGAGCGCCAAAGACGATAATTAATCAAAATTACAGGCCGCTGCGCAACGTCTCGAAACGATGCAGCGTTGAGCAAGAAGAAGAGAAGGTGAGGGAGATGAGAAGTATGGAGGTGTTAGGTCGCAACCAAAGTGTTTGCGGGCTGGGAAATGGAAGTCGACCAAGATCGTGCTTCCTTGGTCAGGATTGGGGCAACGAAAAGCTGGCTGAGTCGAGAAGGGCCACCACCACCACCAACCAACAGCTCCATCCACGAACCAGGGGGATGGCCCAGCGACTGGGGACTCCCGCTACGGCTTTTGCGGGTCGGCCATTTAGGAGGGGGTGTGCGGTTGTGGATGGTGGTTTGGGAGAACAGACATCAAGGGAGGGCGTGTGTGTGGAATATCCACCCCCAAACCCAAATGGCATCTCGGTCGTCCTCTTTACGGTACGCACGCATGTACCTTGCATCCAGCAACGACTCCGATGGGCTAGGTTTGACTGTGCTGTGGAGAGTTCTGAGTACACGCTGCGCCGCTTCGGAACAGGAGCAAGGGCAGCCCAAGCAACCCTCAAGGGTCGTCCTGTATTGTTCAATTAAAGCCATGCACCGCCAAGGGGGGGAGCATGAGCAACAGCACACAATCGTTCAATGTTGCATCGCGTTAGGCACACATGGTCTCGCATGTCAAGGTCGAAGAGTATTGGGCAGCTTCGTCTTCCAACAACACCAGTCGCGAAAATGAAGACCTCATTGCAAGAGACCAGCGCCCGGCGCGATACGCAGTACAAGACATACCCCAGCACGTATTACTTTACAGGCTTTCCATCCAGGGTGGATCTTCTGAGTCCTTAGTGTCTCTTGATGCCATGTTAGCTTCCCAGGCCTCTGGTAACCGGCGTGTGCAGTGCCATGGCCTCGGAGCTAGAGTTGCAGTTGGTGGAGTACTTGAATGAGGTTTGCCAGGGTGACCGGAGAAAACAGCTTTTCCAGGAGGAGACAATAGCGAGGGTCCAAAGACAAAGGGAACATTGGAATATACCCTAGCCATATAGCACAATACGCTAAAGGGTTGGCTCCAATTCTAGCATTGGTTTCCACCGTCCAGGGGGCTGGCTGTACTTTAGACCGGCCCACTGTGTCCCAGTGGAAGGGAAAGTTGGAATACGCTAATAAAATCCAAAGGTTAAGCAAGGCAAGGTGCTTTAGCCAAATCGCATACCCATCCACGCACACAGCTCGTGGTGGTACTTGCACTGGCACGGCTATCTGAACATGGGATGCAGATCACTCGACGCATGATAATGGACAGTGCGCTCGCAGAGGAAGGCCCGCTTCATCATTGCCGTCGCAGGCCGTGGCAATAACGTCTCGGGCCATGTATACTATGATATCAAATCGCAAGGAAGCTGTTGGAAAGGAAGCCGCCGTTTTCAGTTCTATCTCGACATATAATAAGGGTCTGATGAATGCATTTTAGCGCCTTTTATTAGAGTGCCACAGATTGATTGATTGCGACTTTTGGCCTTGTTCTGTTGTGGGCGACTTTAGCCGGTGCACGGTCGCGCAACATTAGCTTGCAATGTCATCGGCAGATACCTGTGCAAGAGGCCAGCGGCCTTGAAGGCAGATCGGGACGGTCAAGATAGGAACATGGGCTGCAGGGAGATTATTGTGGGTGTTTGAAGACACACCTTGCGCCTGTCTGGTACAAAACAGAACTCCCTAGTGTGAGAGAGCGTACCGTTTATGGAGGCGGTTTTGCTTCTTTCTAGCGCAGGCCCTCAATGTTTAACACATGGCACCGGATTCAGGGAGCCATTATATCACAAGGGCTGCGGCTATTACCCCGTGTTGCTTTTTCCACTTCTCAACTTCCTTTTTAAGTGTTTCGTGTTGGTTTGTCATCTCGTCGTGCTCTCATATCAGAACATTCTCAGAGGTACTGTCATGTCATGTATCCTCACCTGCTTGACTACACATCAGTAGCCTGCGATAATTATATTGCAGAATACCATATTCGTCATTGGAAGCATCATCAGAATTGTTGATTGCGAAATTTACCCATTCCCAATTGGCTTCATCCCGGAGGAATTACTTGTCGTCCAAAGGTGAGACCTTGGCTTCATTTGAGACAGACAAAACAAAGGCGTCCACAAGACAGTTGTTTGTGGAGATATGGCGTCAGAATTCGAGCGGCCCAAGCAGAAACAAAAAAAAAGACTGGAAAATCCGTTGTTTGCCATGTTTAATGACCTGGAATAATTATTTGCAAAGTTTATGCGGTATCACACAGTCTCTCAAGCGACGTTGCTTTTGCTTCTTCAATACACACTAGAGAGTAGGGCAGTATTTGTCACATGCTATAAATGTGACATACCAGAAACACGGGAAGTCTTTTGACTTGGTGCAATGTGACAACAGAGCAATTTCTCACACTTCGCCTGCGCTAGACAAGCCTACTTCAAGACGAAGGGGATAGCAATGCTGGAGACAGTGAAGACTCATTCAGCGTGTACTCTTCCGCGCCATCCCCGCATCAGTACTTGGTCCAGCTACTCGGATTTTCTCTACCCGGGCGCGATTTCAGTCCAACCTTGGCGGACGCTGATCAAGGACAAGCGGGACCATCATTACCTTGTCTTCACATTGATGTCTGTGTAACAAGCAGTGCGAGTGTTCACAACTTCGTAGTAGTTGCTCTGCCAGAAAGCAAATAGTATGGCCAGTTGCTGAAAGGGCATACGGCCATCTAGAAGGTAGATTGTGTGGTCCAAACAAAGGGAAAGAGCTATTCAGCATATTCAACGAGTTCTACTCTTCGGAGACAGAGGCTCGCATTTCCTTCCACGATGCGCACACCAGCACACTGGTTGAACTGGAAAAATGTGGCTTGCGCTAGGCGTTCTTGTGTTTAGTGGTATTGCAGCAGTCTTGTCGGCTGCGGATTCCGGTGCCGCAGCGTTCTCTCGACCTTCTATGTGGGCCAGTCCTTGCTATTGTTGTTTTGTTCCTCTCCACTCCCATACGACTTGAACGGTTGCCCGATCGAAGCTGTCACCCAGTTTAGCAAATGCAGCCGAGGTAACCACCAGAAGCAGGCTCATCACACCAAAGCCTACCGTATGAATAGAACGCCTTCTACTCAGCTTTTATTGAAAGCATCGAGGCAACAACAGGTCGTGTTCACTGCGCATGAATCCCGATATCTGGAGCGTCCAGGGCCCGCAGTGGCTTGCATATGCAAAGAGCTCGAGCAGAACTGACAGAATCCCCAATTGGCGCTGCCGGAAGCATGATCCGCCTGGAAACAGGCTGACCATTACATGGATAAACCTCCAGGTATTAGTGAGACGACACACCCAGGTGCGGTTTCCTGGGAGAACAAGCAAAGTCACCTACCTGCACACATGTATAGGTAGGAAGTAAGGTGGCCTTTAACGGCTGGGCCACAATAGTCGATAATCCTTTGCGGGCGCTGCTGGATGCTATTTGCACACCAGCGACTCCACCAACTACGGCTGTGGAGGTGATGGGCCTTCCGACGACAACTTACCCGTGGTCGTGTGCTTCGTCGTACGACAGGCTCAATGCAATTATGGTTCAGGTCACCCACACGCTGATAGAACCAATCGTTGGCAACTTGAAGTCAGAGTTTTACCATCCTAAGTTATCGTAAGGAAAGGTGCTCAGTAAGGAAGCTGAAGGGCTGATAGCCGAGGTGTAATGTTGCCTAGAAGTTGGTCGGCAATGGCACAGAGAGATACCTGTGTCAGATAAACAATTGTTGTTCACCAATGACATAGGCTATTCTAATTGAGTCTTATTCTCGCTTCGCTTCCCGACTACTACTTGCGGCGTCGACGTCGGCGAGGCCGTCCATATTCCGTCATACATTGGTAAGGCTTTGTGCTTCTTCATGTGCAGTCCGACAGAGCCAGACAATGTTTATCTAGGTCCACCCACAAAACCTGTGCAGCTCGAACCAAGCATTCTTTTCGGAGGATTGTGGACGCAGACATTTACTCACACCACGCTACTGAGCTAATGGAGCAAAATGCGCCACTGGACCACTCCATTGGATGGCCCCTGAAGGATTTGCAGAGTTGGTCCACTCACATCGATCGCTGCAGACAGTCACACTTCTTTCACTGCAGAGGCCCTCGTTCGTGGCATAGAGTTCACTAATAAGAAATCGGCGTGGCACGATACAAGAAGTTCTTTGCGCAGCTCCGCTAGTTTCCAAAGTAGAGCTAGGCAGAGTCGGGTACTCAGGTTGGGCCTGGATTGAATTGCAATTGTGCCGCTTTCACTACCAGAAGCTGGCCAAGCAAAATAGCGCCGAGGTTATGATCGGTTGTTTCTCAGCACACTCTGGGCGGGCGAGTGCCCAGAGGACACTTCTTTTACAGAACTCTTATTACTATTATTCTTGTCTTGCGGCTCTGTCTGCCTGTCCGTTCTCCTCCCGGCAATGCCGATCATCCATTTATACCCCTGTGTGCGTTAATTTTAGATTCTCTGCGCTGACATCGAGACAATGGAGCCGACGCAACCTAAAGGAAATTGGTGTGCCCATTGCTTCATCTGATTCGGCCATTTCGTCTTGTTCAATTTATTATGAGGGGTATGGGCAGGGGTATCAACGAAATGGCTGCCATGGGGAGAACAGTCAGAATTGCACCCAGAAATGAAAGTTCTACTCCAGATGAAACACGCTTGCGGACGTCGCCCATGAAAAGACACGACCGGTGATGTTTATTTTCGGCAGCCAAATTGACTCGCAGAGTTGCCAAGTTAGCTAGTTAGCTAGTTAGCTACGTTAGTTGGACTTCTGGGGCTGAACTTTCGGAGGCGGTCTCGAACAACCGTCCGTCAGGCTCCGGCGAATAGAATCATTGACGAAATTTTGAAAAGCTTGTGTGATGTCACCCAGACTCTGGCAGCTGTGGCCTAGGCGCACATCTTCCTGTTATCTACAGCACTACATACAGCCAATAAGAGACACGGGCGGCTACCCAACTCGCCATCTCAGTCTAGATGCTGTGGTGCCACACCACCAAGTGTCAATTGGGGATTCGTTTTCAGGTGTTGACTGATGGCGCGACTATACCAGATTGTGCCTGAAGCTGGCAATGGCGTTCAGGGCAATAGGGTGGGGTGGCCACGCCGGTGTGTTTGCGAACAATAGCTATGATTCTTCCATTTTTTGGGCATCTGTGCATGCAGGAAAGCATCACAAAGATGTGTGATTGTTGTGCATATGCATGCAGGTGACAGCAAGCTTCACTTTGCTTGGTCGCCATCTCAATAAAAGCTTCCGACTATCAGATCGATTCCTACGAGGCAGCCATCACTTACAATCGGTATTGAAGCCCAAGTGGAGATTTTGCGTGTCAATTTGCAAAGATCGAATGTGAATCACTCGATCCGATTCCCAAGCATTCCGATGGACTTCGGTCCGTCAGGTGCTTTAATGAAGAGTTTTCCGTTCTCAACGAAGCGATGTGTGGACTTCTAGCGGCTCGCAGCGGCAGCCACTTTGGGTATGAACTCCAGTTTATCGACTAATGGGAGCCACAAGGGACGCGTTTTAGTGAGCGATGTTGCGCTGGATCTGGGATCACTGCTGCCAGCTTTGCTAAACGATGTAATACTACGGAGAAGGGCTCTAAGACGCCCTTTTTGCTCTCCTTGTTGTTAGCCTTGAAGCGAAAGTGGCTTGCTCGCCACGTTCCATCAGCGCATGGCTTTGGAGGATGGATGGATGGCGTGTTCCTTCAGGTACGCGGCACACACTAACTTACGGTGACTGTAACCTTTGTTGGATAGCAATTGGAGATCACTGGCTGTTCTGGATTTACAGCCACACAAAAAGGCCAGCTTGCAGATCTTTATGGGTGTGAACGAAACAGGCTGAAAGGCCGCTGTGGTACCTCTATGGCTTCTGAGGAGAATTTGTAATAATTTGTTCTTTCGGTTGCTTTGCTTTAGGCACGCCCCCGAGTCGGGAGGAGAAGAACAAACACGGGGCTCTGTCCAATGGGTTGGATGTGATTCGCATGCGTGTGATGGGCGCCGCCATTGGTGTCTTGTAGGCTTTTCGCGCTCAAGCATCGCGTCACAATAAACGGCACTGTCAGTCGGAATGAAGTGAAAGCGCAGTGGTATTTACCGGCTTTGTCTCAGGCTACACTGGGCGGAAACCCGGTACGAATGTCTCACTGTGACTGTGGCGCGTCTGGCCGCAAAGCCATGATTTGGGCCTTGTCCTTAGGCGCGTCATGACTCCGTGATGTGTGCGCTTTGATGTGTCGCTTGATTCCTATGCAGGTCTTTCAACCTCATATCCTTCAAAAACGGTCATGATTGACTCGGGACGTAGTGCCATGTTGATCGCCCAAAGCTCCATGGAAACGCCCTCTCTTTTTTGCGGTGTTTGTGGCACGCCTCTAGCGGCCCGGTCGCGATGTTGGACTTCTCGCTGTCAACATGGTTATGCATCATTTATCGTAAGATACAGGCGGCCATGCGGTGACAGACATCAAGAATTGCAATTACTACATTCAACGGAGTCTCAATATTTTGAAACATGGGAAAGCAACAGAGCCCGACCTTTCATTGCATCGCACATGTGCAGCCAAGACAGACCAGACAACTATCAGCCGTTGGACAATCTGCAACGCTGAGGTTTAGCACGAGGGAAATTCTAGCCAGGCACCCATGCAGCGAGGGTCGAGACTCATCCAAAGCCCAGCACATTCACAATCTATGTCTAGGAAAGCTTTGGGGGGTCAACGACCGTGCGAGCAGGGAACAGGAGGAAAAATCAGCACAACAAGAGGCAAAAATGCCCCTGTCTCAGAGGCTTGACGGAAGCAGGGCCACCATGCCCGCGGGTGGAGAGAACAGTTTTGTGCCTGCAGAAAGGCTGAGAGGAAACGTTCTGTCTCTCCACTGGCGAAATCCCAGATTCTGGCAGTGACATGCGCAGCGAGGTCGCGCTCGAGCCAATCATGCCATTGACTGTGACCTGCAGGTTGACGTTTTTCTTGCGAGATGCCATCAGCATCCTTGTCGACGGGTCTCCGCGAAAGAGACAAGCACCACATCCCCAGTCGCCCACATTGCATACACACCCTCAAGACCCATCTGTGTACTTTTTTTTTCTGTGCCTTGGCTGTCTCCTCTTGTTGCACCGGCAAATGGTGAACCCAGAGTATGGCTGCATGGGACCCATGCAACTCGAGCAAGGTTCCTGGCAGAGAGGACTTGGCCGGTAATAGCGAATGAGGGGCGGCCCATGACGAGGCAATAACTTTACCGGCGGTTGAAAGCCATATGCATGGAGACCAATCACTCGAATGATTTTGCCCATGATGATCTCCATGTTCGTGGGATAGTATGGACGACGTACCAGGGCCCATGGCCGACAAGTACACTCCAGCGAAATGGATTTAAGGGTTTGAGAAAAAGAAAAGTTATTTTGTTCAGATGTACCGCTGCACCGGAACTGTCTCAGGGCATCTGCAACGTCACCACGTTGCAAGTAGTAATTTTACTTTGGTCTAGTGCTTCTTCTTGTTCACCACTGCAACAGCTGCCGAGTCCATCATGGAAAGTCACTGCGACACAGAGAAACTCCTGAACGACAACGTCTCGATTGTGGACCGTGGGAGAAAACAGCCTCCACTTTGCCGCGTCTTCTGTCAGATATCAAGTCGCCATTGTTCCCGGCATTCTGGGTCCCGTTACGCAGTGTGGGAGAATACGGCGAACAGCTAAGGGCGGAAAAGAGTTTTAAAAAAAAGTTTTTCAAATCTTTCTGGGGCCGTGCCGCTGTCGGGCGGCTTCTCCCGAGAGTGCCTTGGACACTCGGTGCTGTGATCTGCTCAAGTTAACCTCGAAGCCGTCTAGCATGATACGTCGGGCAAGCCTCGTCGCGTCGAATCATCCGCATCTCCGTATCTCCGCGCGCGTTTGGTGAACGACCTGGATAATCGTCGTACTGGTTCTTATTGTTGTTCATTGTCATGTCTGTAGAATGCTTGCTGTCAATAGCAAAGCCCTGTATCCTTCCCTCAACTCGGGTGGAGAAAGTCTGCCCACCCGCTGCCTGCTCAGTCTATCATACCTTCATATGTAGGACCCGTGGAGCAGGATGGACATGTAGCCGTATACGGTCTGGACCAGCTTGTGAAGTGGATTGGTCCGCCGGCTCGCGCCACCATCCTCAGCATAGCATTGTGTACTAGTCTATACGGCGAAGGTGCGAACTGCCGAACTGCGAACGACGTTGAGATCATCAGATACCCTGGGGCTGAACGACTAATACCAAGGTAGGATTCAATGCTTGTCTTTTCAAGGAGTTACATGGATCGAAATACGTGTTTCTTGCAGAGATTCTGATGAGCTGCATCCGGCCTTCTAGAGATAGAAATAGTTTCTCCGTTGACTCTCAATGCCGAGATGTATGTTTATGAAACCATAACTTCGGCACCGGGTAATACGGAAACCTAGTACGATGGGGCTGATATCCAACGATTTGGATCCATTGCCAGAGTTGTGCATACAATGTTTGATGGTATGATATGTGTGCGGATGAGATTCGCAGACTATGGTGTGTTGAACGACCGATGATATGATACCGCAAGACTCTCATCAGCCTTGCCACGCGACGATTATCAGTGTTAGCCACGTGCATTTGGTATCATTGATATAATCAAATTCATGGATTTGGAACCTTGAGGCAATTAATTGTCAAATGAAGCTGCTCATTCTTGCTACAGTGTCTTGCACGCTGACTGGAGGCGACTATCCGCAAGATCCAGAGGCAATATTTGGTGGTAGCTTAGATAATTCGACGAATATATAGGGCTACCACCTTTAAATAGCTCATCTCACATTTATTTCAACTTGAAACCGCTTTTGATATAAATTTTTTGGTTCTTTGTGGGCAAGTGTTGATGCTGTCACCTTCTCTCTCTGGCCATGGTTTGGGTTCCAGCTGAGCTACCCTGTACCTACCCCAACATCGACTGCACACGGTCGGGTGCTGCACAAACATATGTTTTCCAGTGCGGAGCAGGGCAAAACAGTTTATTCCTTTGTTTTAATGGCTCAGGGCCTATCTTTGTAGGTAACTGTGTCTTGGGGAATAGTTATGCAAACCGTGAGCCCGTCACCTCAAACAGCACCAGTTCGGACATTGGAGACCTTGGGTTCGTGATCTCGCACACCATCGTCAACAACAAGTAAAATAATATATGTGAGTTTCAAAATTGGCTGTTTATAAATCATGCCAAATTACGAGATTCTCACATTTAATAAGCTTGGTTTGATGTGTAAGCGGCCGTTAGACACCATCGCGGCACAAAGCACGACCAAAAATGACTAATGCTCGGGCTCCGATTGGCTCGCCCGGCTCAGGCGCCTGATCATGCCACCTGCAGGCGGCGTTGAGCCGAGCGGTACTTTGATATTACTAACAGCTATCCATCGAAAAAAGCCATCCTTTTCCACCCGAACACCTTCAACTCGACCATGAACAACAACGCAACGCAATAAGCAACACCTACGAGAAATATCCCAGCCCGTCATCCTATCTGCTTAATTATACCATCTCATGCATCTGCAATGAATGCGCACATTACTGTCGGCAGAGCTGCGCTTCGCCACGGGCGCCAGCAACTGCGTCAGTTTTGCTCCTCAAGACCTGTCTGCTCTGCATACCATTCATACGGCCTGCCATCCCGCACAACGACGCCGCCTCGCAATGACAATATTCCCGAGACGTCAATAGCGTATCCCGACCCGGCTGCCATCCCGCGGGTTCACGAGACGCGACCACCTCCCGGTCAACAACCCCAACCGAAATCGGCTCCCGCCACTGCAGTCCCATCGACGACGTCACAAGTACCCAAAGTCACAGAACAAGAAGCACAGAAACCCAAGGCTGCTAGACCTCGACCGAAGCTGCGACCTCGCAAAGCGGCTATGAAATTGACTCCTGCTGCCGTGGAACAACTGCGCACCATGTTGGATCAGCCAGACCCTAAGCTCATCAAGGTTGGTGTGCGAAACAGAGGCTGCAGTGGATTGGCATACCACCTTGAATACGTCGACAAGCCCGGTGCATTCGATGAGGCGGTGGAGCAAGACGGTGTCAAGGTCTTGATCGATAGCAAAGCGCTGTTCAGCATCATTGGTAGCGAGATGGACTGGGCGGAGGACAAGCTCAGCCAGCGATTCGTTTTCAGGAACCCTAACATAAGTATGTTGCGCAACATCCCGAGAAATTGGTAGTTGAAGAAACTAATATCTTGCAGAGGAGGAATGCGGCTGCGGTGAATCCTTCATGGTATAGCCTAGGATTCCTTACGAGACGGAAACAAGATCACCGTCAACCATTGTCTGGGACTGCTGCGAGCCATGCACCTTACGAAATATTAATGAGGGCTAGGACATGGAATCTGGGAGTCTCTTGGGAATCACCAAAGACAACGTATAAATAACAAACTCTGCATTACTGGCGTACAGGCGTTTTGATGAGGATTAGAAATAGAGTGCATTCCCATATATCACTCATGTATCTTTAGTGTGCGACACTGTATACCTTTTTCATTTTTTTTTTTTTTTTTTTTTTGAATATGAACAAACCAATCTTTGAAGGATACTATACCGCACTGTTCATCAGCTCTTCTCTCTATTTTGACATCTTCTCATGTATTATGACATCGTTGCTCCCACCACCCAGCAAGGTGGCGATGCACGTGACCTGGCGTCGCTGCGTGTTGCTGTGGAAGTGGTCTGGACGCGCCCTTCGCGGCGTGAATTGGTCGATTCAGGGTATTTAAGACTCCTTTCATTCTAAACTGGTCATGTTTATATGAACCGCACTTCTGAAATCACATAATAGTCAAGTAGCTAACGATTTTGCAACAAATTGACAACTTTGTCACCACCCTGGCCAAACCCAAGCATCACTTACAATGGGAAAGCGCAGCCAAGAAGCCACCAGCACGCCCCCAAAGAAATCACCAAAAATCAGAAAAACTCCGGGAGTGCCCGAAGATATGGAAGCTCAAATATCACGTATCGCTCTATCCCACCGCACAACATTCGAGAAGCGGGTGTGGACAGCTCTGTGCCAGATCCCCAAGGGCCAAATCAGCACGTACGGATTGCTATCGGCGCACCTCGGAAGTTCGCCGCGCGCAGTAGGGAACGCATTGCGGCGCAATCCTTTTGCACCAGAAGTACCGTGCCATAGGGTTGTTGCTACGGGAGGCTCGCTGGGTGGCTTCAAGGGCAGTTGGCCGAAGAACGGCGAGGGCATCACGATAACTGAGAAGAGAAAGCTGTTGAAAGATGAAGGGGTCATTGTGGACGACAAGGGCAAAGTACATGCTACGCCGTGGAAGGGGTTTGTCTAGACACAATGTGTGTATGGAGCAAGAAAATTTGCGGAGGCTGTGTGTCATTATGATTAATTTATATGCTTGACTGAACAATGTATACTTTACTATGCCTATACAACGGAATTTTGCGCTTCCTTTATCATGATAGTCACTTGGTATATGAATGTCATTCTTGCTGCGCTTCGAATAATGCTACAGGCACGCCTTTGCCAGGGGTCCCGATGATGTCTGCTTGAAGAGTCTGCGCAGCCCAGTCACCACGGTATTCTATGCGTTCGTACTTTTGTGCAAATCGGACCACTATTGCAGAATGTGAGCTGATTGATGCCTGGTGGATGGAGAGGAGTGGGAATCGTAAATATTTTTCAAAAAAAAAAAAAAAAAACTAAAAAAAAACTTAATAACTTACAACAGAAAGCCATTTCAGTCAATGCAAAGTTCTGACCCACGCATATGCGTGAGCCGCCATGAAATGGTGTATAGGTCCAGGGTTTAGGGGTCCAGCATTCCCAGCGTTCGGGGCTGAATATGGCTGGGTCGGCGAAGGTTTCCGAAATGGGTGGGTATAAGTCTGGTCGTAAGTGCATGCCGATTGTGTTAAGAGTAACGGTGTCGCCCTTGAGGAGGACAATGTCAGATTCGCCGGGTTTGCCTGGGATGGTTGTGGTTTCCAGTGCTTGGCGCATATTGACGGGAACTGCTGGGTGCAACCGAAGAACCTCATTGAGGATGTTTTTGACATAATTCATGTCTTTGAGAGTTTCGTATGTCGGAGTTCCGTGCGATCCCAGGACGGAAAGAACCTCTCTGCGTAACTTGCTCCAAGTTTCTGGATAGTTGGACATTTCGTATATGATCCAGCTCATGGTGGCCGCAGTGGTGTCTCTGCCGGCTAGAAGGACAGACATGACTTGATCGCGGATGACTTTGGGATCCTTGGAAGACTGTGCAATGCTGTGGAGGAAGGTGAAGTGTTCGTCGGACTTGGAGAGCTCGTCGAGCTCCGATTCGGGTAACTTGATGGCTCTGTCGATGATGGGAATAATGAATTCTTCGATTTTGCGGATGGCACGATGGTATTCTCCTTTAGGAATGAAAGGAGCAATCGGGCTGTAACTCTATTAGAAACACGATGTGAGGGGGATATAATCATGTTGAGCGTACTTAAGGAGAAATATGAACATCTGGATGCGCTGTGCAGTATACATGGCGCGCGCAATGTCATGGTTTGGGCTATTAGATAGGTTAGTTTTGGTATCAGAACGGTTTGTCTGCGGGAAATTCACTTTTCTAAACTGTTGACGTTTTCTCCAAGAAGAAAATCGGTGGAAGTGTCCAAGGTCCAACGATAGAAGAAGTCTTTTAAGTCCACGGTGACTCCTGATGCTGGAAGCAAACTCAGAAGTTTCTCTGTACAGGAATCAAAGATATTGAGGTTCCGTACTCTGTCTTTGACGAACATTGGTCGTATCATGGCGCGGCTGTGATGCCACTGCTGACCGTCGGTAGCAAAGATGCCGTCACCAAGGAACGGGCGCCAGAGCTCGTGCCATTGTGGCCCGTGACCAAAACTATGGAACTTTGTTGCTAATATGGCTTTAATCTGCTCTGGTTCTCGTGTGATGAGAACTCGTTTTGAGCCTGTCAGGCTGAACTCGCCGAAGTGCTGGATTGCCCCTGTTGGAGAACGTGGAAGATCGTCCAGCAGCCCGGAACATGTCTCTGAAAAGCGGTCCTGAAAATGGCTAATTGCAACTTTCACATATAGTCTAGATGCTGTGAAATCTGTCAGCCAAAGTTTCAATGTGAAAAGAATAATTCATGCAAGTTTAATAAGTGAGAGAATAGCCAAACATACCTGACAAGAGGCTGCAAGCCAGTATGGGGGCTCTTTGTCCTCCTGCTTGAGAGATGCGCCGATCCACGGCCACATGGCGGAATGACACCAAAAGCAAACACAAAAAGACGCCGCCAACCAGGGCAATTGCAGCATTGGTGCCGAAAATTGTCTGTAGGAGTGCCATCTCTACAGCGCAACGACCCTAGAAGGCCATTCAATTGAGATGTAAGAAGATTTGAAAAAGGAAAGAAAAGCTGAGGCGTTGCATGGGATGGAAAGCGTAGCATTCGACAGCGACGTTAGTCTGGGACACTAGACTCAGATGGTAATCGTGCCTTTGTCCAACTAGAACTAGGTCAGTACAGGCTCAAGAGGACGGCCAATGATTTGCGTCACATGGACTAGGTAACTAGAGACGAGCTGGAGCTAAGGCAAGGCAGAGCAATGCCACATCATCTTGGAGATGGGAATGATCATTGAGACAGTGTGGCATATATATACCACACCACACTTTTGGGATGGAAAAGTTCTCATGCTGTGGTCTACGGTGCGGGCTCAAAACAATCTGGCTCATTTCAAGGACGATGCTGATTGGTGATTTTACTTGATGCAACCACGGGATGAAACCATGGGGGAGGAAAAGACGGGCGAGCTGGGAGGTTCGGGACGAAAGAGGGCCAGTGTGGTATGGAAGCCAGAAGCATTACTGGCCAGAAAACGAGCAGAGGCCCAGAGAGGCTGATTGGGGTAAATGCGTCTCCAACTGGTATTCTAGAAATTCTATAGGACGATATACGACAGGTACGGTGGAGCGATTGGGGATTTGACAGACCGCAAAGTTGCTGTAAGCGACATTCGGGGCAAGCTCCAAGGTCTGATCGCTGAATCGGCGGTGCTGAATTACGAATTCGGGGGTGGATTTACGGCGTGCATGAGCTTACAGAGTGGGTGCATTACAGGGGTGTCCAGTGAAGTTTGGGGGGCTTGGTGGTCACTAAAATGTTCCGGGGCGGTAGTTTTGGGGAAGCTTGGGGGGCTGTTACAGCGGGCTACTGCGTGCTCCTTGCGTAAGCGGTGGTTGTGATAGGTGAAAGACCGATGTGGTTGTGGTTGATGACGAGAGATGGCGCAGACGACGAAAAAAGTAACCATGCTGTGAGAAAAACAGTCAATTAAAAATGCCGTGCTTGTAAATAATGACTTTCAGATAATTTTTAGACCCTTGAAACAATTTAGTATTTTTTGTTGTCGTCTTATACCCGTTCAGTTACAAACAGTAAAAGCGCTTGGTCTGGTATGAGTGGTTGGAATTCTCGACAAGATAAAATATCACGATCCTGTGAGAGAAACAGTGAAATAAAATATGTT
Organism: Simplicillium sp. C3G150-2; assembly: GCA_022702485.1. Lineage (NCBI taxonomy): Eukaryota > Fungi > Ascomycota > Sordariomycetes > Hypocreales > Cordycipitaceae > Simplicillium > Simplicillium sp. C3G150-2. The sequence continues at coordinate 3,459,974 of JAJIYY010000001.1, read as the reverse complement.
TTCTATCAAAAAGAGCCAGAATTTATTGTAAGACAAGTTCGATTCATGGCAAGGCTTTTCGCTGTCGCATTACACGCGTGTATTTATGTACGCTGGGGTATGAGTAACAGTCTGGATAACAGAAGTTATAAAAGATGCAAAATGTCAAAATCCTGTGAGTAAACCAATCAATTCAAACCACTTTATCGATTTCACTAGGATAATCGAGTGTTTGGAAGGTGCACAAATATTTTTGATAGTTTTTGCTGTGGTGCTATGGATGTATGTTCTCTTGCATGCTGAAGACCCAACACTATCGAAACCCTGTTCCACGTAGACATCTATATCTCACCACCCTGTGAGAAAACCAATGAATTAAAATATTTTGACCCATTTCCATTGATAACCAGCTCACATTGGAATAATGATACCGTCATTTGCAATTTTCAAGACTTTTTTGAGCATTTTTCAGATTTTACTGTACCAGCTCCTCACCATCCTTCTGCAGTACCGTGACAATTCGCAGGCTTGGTAGCTAAAATGAAGCTGAATATATATATATATATATATATCAAGCAAAATTCTTACCAAGCAGCTACGCTGCCATAACATCGGCAAATAAATTCACGGTTTCTTTTACTTAAAAAAAATAATCATGGTATTTAATTGCACTGACAATTACCCTCAGGCGCTGAAACCCACTCTCGACAACGTGCCTAAGCAATCACCCAGGCAATAGGAGTAAAAGCCCAGCGGCGCAATCTTTTTCCGCACCCACTCACTCGGCGAAACACGGGTTGAAACTGGCCAGAGGACCCGTTACCTCATCTCCAGAGCTTCAGGTCGCATCCAAAGCTCACCAAACCCTTTTTTGCAGAGCCGCTCATCCCGCGATATTCGCGACTTCTTCTCTACTCCTTTCCCCTTGTCTCTTCTTTAATTCTTGGCTTCTTCTCGCCATCCTCCTCCTTCACAATGTTCCGTCTCGGCCGCAGCAGCCGTACCCTGGCGTCGGCTTTGAATGCTTCCAAGGTGCGCTCAATTCGTTTTTTCTTCACGACCCAGCCTAGCTCCATTGCCCCGTGTCAGCAAAAAAATGCATCACGACAACGACATCTTTTCATCAACCAGCAGCAGCTAACATTATCAATTTCTTTTCTCCATTATAGTTTCAGGTCGCTCCCGCTTCTAGATTCCAAGGCATCGCCCAACAAAAGCGTGCCCTCAGCATCCACGAGTATCTCTCCGCCGACCTCCTGAGACAGGTAAAGAATCACCGATCCAACACGTTACGTAAACTATCGAAAGGACGATCGCAAGCTTACAACCTTATCTTTTAATAGTATGGCGTAGGTGTTCCTAAAGGTGCCAATGCCAAAACCGCCGAGGAGGCCAAGGAGGTCGCCAAGTCGATTGGCGGCGAGGACATGGTCATCAAGGCTCAGGTTCTTGCTGGTGGACGTGGAAAGGGTACTTTCGACAACGGCCTCAAGGGAGGTGTCCGCGTCATCTACTCTCCTCACGAGGCTGGCCTTTTCGCCGAGCAGATGATTGGTCACAACCTCATCACCAAGCAGACTGGCGCTGATGGCCGTCTCTGCAGCTCAGTCTACATCTGCGAGCGCAAGTTCGCTCGTCGCGAGTTCTACCTCGCCATCCTCATGGACCGTGCCAGCCAAACCCCCGTCATTGTCTCCTCCTCTCAGGGTGGTATGGATATTGAGACCGTCGCCAAGGAGAACCCCGATGCTATCCTGACCACCTACATCGATATCAACAAGGGTGTCACCGACGACATGGCCCGCAACATTGCTACCAAGCTTGGATTCAGCGAGCAGTGCATCGAGGAGGCCAAGGACACCATCCAGAAGCTGTACAAGATCTTCCGCGAGAAGGATGCCACTCAAATCGAGATCAACCCCTTGTCCGAGACCAACGACCACCAGGTTCTGTGCATGGACGCCAAGTTCGGCTTCGACGACAATGCCGATTTCCGCCAAAAAGAGGTCTTCGAGTGGCGCGATACCACCCAGGAGGATGCTGATGAGGTCCGTGCCGCTCAGTCCAACCTGAACTTCATCAAGCTCGATGGTGACATTGGCTGCCTTGTCAACGGTGCCGGTCTTGCCATGGCCACCATGGACATCATCAAGCTGAACGGCGGCCAGCCCGCTAACTTCCTTGACGTCGGTGGAGGTGCCACTCCCGCTGCCATCAAGGAGGCTTTCGAGCTCATCACCAGCGACCCTAAGGTGTCTGCCATCTTCGTCAACATCTTCGGTGGTATCGTCCGTTGCGACCTGATTGCTACTGGCTTGATCAACACCGTCAAGGCCCTCGACCTCAAGATCCCCATCATTGCCCGTCTCCAGGGTACCAACAACGAGGAGGCCCACAAGATCATCAACGAGTCTGGCTTGAAGATCTTCTCCATCAACGACCTCCAGAGCGCCGCCGAGAAGTCTGTTCAGCTGTCTAAGGTTGTCAAGCTTGCTCGTGACATTGACGTCGGTGTTGAGTTCAGCCTCGGCATCTAAAGTGTATTAAAATGGAAAAACAAGGAGAGACAAAGAAAGGGAGCATCTGCGTGGGTTTGAAAGAAAAACCTCGCATTATTAGGACAGGATTAGAACTCGTGTAATATGTACCAGGGAAGTGAAGGGACAGGAACAGGGCTAGTTTATTTAACGGCTAAAGCATCCTTTGTAGCTGCATTTTAACAAGTTTCAACATGTTTACTCTGCGTCCGTTTGGTACCATTGTGAAGACTGTGATACGGCTGTTGGTTCACTGTGGCGTAAGGGTTGTCAACTTACAGCCCTGGATCGACATAAAAAGGGAAAAGCTAATTGATAACCTATTTATAAATGCAAAAGTTGATGTTGATATCCTTATCAGACGAATTATTATGAAGGAAAACTTCTGAATCGCGCATGGGCGTTGTTCTTGTCATTCGGCAATGTGCCGGACGAGCGGACGTGCAATCTTGATGACAGCCGAAGTTTTGTATGAAAGAGTACGTACCTGAATAGCCTCAAATTTTCGCCTGTACCCACTGTAGGAAGGACATGGCACGCCGCGAAAATTGGCCCAATGTCATGTGCCCGGCCTCGTGTTATCATATCATATGAGTCATATTCTTTTACGATGGTATCATCTTCAAATTCTTCCTTTTTGTATTTGTACTCTGTTTATTTTGGAGCAATTGGTCTTCAATGACATGAGCATGTTGTAAGTAGCTGCAGCCGTGTACGCCACATCGTAGGTAGTACCAACAGCCCGGAAGCAACCGGCAAACATTGCCAACGGTAATAATCGACCACCACTTACTCAGAGGTCCAAAAAAAATCCCTGCGTATTATCTAGCTCCCGCTGTGGGAACTACCATATCCTAATTAGACAATTCTATCAAGCTTTTTTTTTTCGGCGTTGAAACACGTTTGTTGTAGTGGCCATTCGTTTCGCCGAGCTATCTGCGCGTGAGCGGTGGAGACAACACCGACACTCCTCCGAGCTAAAACAACGGGGACAGCAACTTACATGGCTTGACAGGCGCGATAGAGTGGCGAACAGACTAGAATGATTTGGTGGATTCGTTGGACGCAGACGGAGGCGGAATGCCGGTCAAGGGTGATTAGACACGGGTATTCCATCATTATCAAAGATGAGAGGATGGTTCCACTGACGGGAGGCGCCGTAAAAGGGTTCGGCTGAAATAGAAAAGATATGAATCATATTGAAAATTTTCCGACATGCTACGATTTAGTATAAATAGAATGGCATGTCTCCTGCTAATGTGTAGTTGAAGCTTTTACGTCCCAGACACTCAATACCAACTTACACACTTACTACCCACTACACCACCAAACCAAACAAACAACCACAAACCATCCAACATGCCTTCTGCCGTCCGCGAATGGTTCACCAAGCACTGCACTCCCAAGCCCGCTTGGAGAGTCGACCCCGTCTGCCCTTGCGGCTCCTGCTTTGAGCGCCAAATGCGCATCCCTCACTCTGAGTCTTCCACTCCCGCCTCCTCTGCGGCTGCTTCACCCACTCAGACTGCGGCTCCTTCGGCAAAGCCCTCTTTCGAGATGAGCAACTAAAGAAGTTGATTTAATCCTCCTTCACGACATACGCAAGTTCTCTTACAAATTTGCGACCCTACGAAAAATACGATATACCCCCTTAGACTTTTTTTGTTTTGTTTTTAAAAACACAACTTGTACAACAATGGCAAAAGAAAACTATTTTGTTTCGCAGCGATTCTTAACGGCGTGGATCGGAGTTGGGGTGGGGCCGGCATGGCGGACCGGGCGGGGCGTCGTTGGGCGCTGGTAATGGCATAGACGATTGGTTTTCTTGCATTTAGAATAGACATAGACTTGTTCAAATACAGCATTAGACTTTCTTTTTTTCATTTATTCGTGGAATTTTGTCTCCAAACCGTTCATCGATCGATTTCAAATTGGGTGTCAGCAGACGAGCCGGATAGCCAGACAGTTTCTCTCTGACGTCACTCTGTCCTCGTCAAACGTCATGTCTGTTGACTCTGCCATTCTCACGGCACTTGGTCTTGATGCCGCCAATACCAAAATATCTTCTCATGGAGGCTCTGGATTCTCATCGACATTCAAGCTGTCTACAACTCTAGATGGCCAATCGAAAAATTACTTTGTAAAGACCGGCACTGGACAAGATGCGGAAGAGATGTTCAAAGGTAATGGTTATATCCCATCATCACTCAGAAGGCCCTCATGAGCTCACAAGCCCTTAGGAGAGCACGCATCGCTCAATGCCATTCACCATGCTGTCCCAAACTTCTGTCCCAAGTCGCACGCCCATGGCGCCATGAGTTCATCTGGCAAATACTTCCTCGCCACCGACTTCCTCGACCTGCGTTCCTCTTCCTCAGCAGGCTCAGGTCTCTCACTTGCCGCCAAACTAGCCAAGCTACACACTACAGACGCCCCAGTACCAGCTGGCTACGATAAACCCATGTTTGGCTTTCCCGTGTCAACGTGTTGTGGAGAGACTCGTCAGGACAATTCCTGGAAAGAAAGCTGGGCAGACTTTTATGCTGAAAATAGGCTACGAGGCATCTTGCGTGCCAGTAATAAAAATAATGGAAAGGATGCAGAGTTGTCTCAAGCTGTAGAGACGGTGGCGGACAAAGTTGTGCCACGGTTGTTGGGGAATCTGGATATCAAGCCGGTCGTCGTGCATGGGGACTTGTGGAGTGGTAACCATTCACAGGGTGTCATCGGCGGTGAGGCTGGAATGGAGGAAGTGGTGTTTGATCCGTCGGCTGTGTATGGGCATTCTGAATATGAGTTGGGGATCATGAAGATGTTTGGTGGATTTGGAGGGAAATTCTGGAGTGAATATGAGAAGTTGGTACCAAAGGCTGAGCCGAAAGAGGAGTTTGATGACAGAGTCCAGCTCTATGAGTTGTAAGTTTTGTCGTTGGCTTCATTGTCACAAGTGTTTAACCGTCTGTTTAGATATCATCACTTGAACCACTTTGCCATATTCGGAGGCGGTTACCGGGGCGGTGCCATGTCTATCATGAGGAAGTTGATTTCCAAATACGCCTAAGGTCTATGCTCGCTGAGTAAATGATATGTAGGAATAGAAATGTATGTACATGTGTCGAGGAGATCTTGTCATGGTATAAAGTCGTATTCTATAATGCATGAAGTCTATTGCGCCAGCATGGGTTGTGGCTCGTGTTCGCGTTCGGGCTCGATTTCTGTCCGTTGCGGTAGTTGTGAATTTGGTACGTTGGGAAGTTCTTGCTGTGTGTTTTCTTTCGTCCCTGATATTTCGGCTTCGAGCGCCGCAAGCTCGTCTTCGACTTCTTCTTCGTCTTGGTTGGAGATTCGGCCACCGAGCATGTCGCTGATTTCCTGTGGTGGCAAAGTTAGATTTATTCTCCGAAACTGCTTGAAGAACGTGTACGACGGCAAAACATACCTTTTGGTAGGCTATAGCCTCGGCATTATCGCCCATGAGCTTCTCCACGTGGTCTATTCCGCCCATTTCTGCATGGATCTCCTTGAGGACCTTGGTGCCCTGCTGCAGGCCGAAGACGACATCCTTTTGAATCTTGGCGAATTCGACATTGGACGTGAGTTTCTCGAGCTGTTCAAGCTGAGCGTCTGTCTGGGCGAGTAAGGTCTCTTGATACTTTTTCCGTCGCAGCGCAAGCAGTGCTCGTTTCTTGTCGCCCTTTGCGATCATCTGCTTCGCGATCTCGGTCTCTTTATCGGTGAGGACGGTTATGCGCCGTTGATATTGGTGGAGCTTGTCGCGCTGGATCTTCATGTCCAGGATCGCCCTACATTATGGACTGGTTAGCTTGGGGGTTTATGATGGTTGTGTGGTCGCATGCGCAACGCGAAACGATGACGCCACATACTTGTCCTGGGCGGTGACCTTGCTGCCTTGCGCACCCATGGTTGCGAGGTAGTGCTGTGAATGTTGCGCGATGCAGTGTCTCGGCTCGCGCTGCAAGGCTACGAGGTGATACGGGGGACCGTGGCCGAGAAGGAAGGGAATTGGATGTTGGAGTCGGGATTGCAAAATAGAGGCCGTGAAACGAGAACCTTGGCGCGCGTGTGGCTTGGGTGTGATCTGGGTGGGTGGCAACCAAGATGGATCAGCTAGGCTTGATAAGGTGAATGTGAAGGAAGCCAGAGGGCCTTGGAAAGCATGTAAAGAGAGAGAAGAGCACTGATTGCAGTGTAGCGGTAGGGTAGCGCGGACAGGGTGCAGCGTAGGGTTGCAACAATGATGAATAGCGTTCAACTCAAATGCGGCAATGCAGCACAGAGGGTGGTGGTTGAGGAGGGGAATTGGAGCTCTCGACGGTCGCCAGCCAGTCAGTGCAGTGTGATCACGTCGAGTTCCCCACCATGGCGCTGAAGGGATGGTGGGGGCCGTCACAGTGGATGTGGGCGCTGCAGAAGGGCGCTGGAGTGAACTCTAAACCCGCTGAAGGATTCACGGAATTAGGGGAGCTCGAGAGCTTCTTGGGGGGGAGGGGGAAACCATTTAGGTACATGGCGCCCACCCCAGGGAAGAAGCTCCGTGCCGAACTCTCCATAAACAAGTTTGACGTTTTTTAGAATGTGAACGTCTACACACTCCTTTTCGCTCGTCTCGTTTTCAATTAATTTTTACCTGATACCCTGCTGTGCGTTTCTTTTTCTTTTTTTCCGCTACAAAATGGCCAATCTATCCAAGCAGCTGGCGAATGCTTATGCGATCAGAGCGTCGAAGCGACGGCGCAAGAGGGAAATGGAGATGCCCGACCATGTCGCCATGGCTAACGCCTATATTGGTAGGGGAGAACACCCGCCTACTCGCTGTTTTTTTTCTTGAATCCAGCATTCACTCTAACACTGCTCACCAGCTGCCATTGACAAAGCCAAAGGACGAAGCGCGCCGAAAATCACCGATTCGTTTTGGGAGACGGCCGTGTATTTGTGCGCCGTCCTGGTCGGTGTTTTGATTCTTTTGCAGTTCAGAGATCGCAAAGAGTCTGAGATATCCAAAGCCGAGTACTTCATCGCTGGTTACGTCTTCCCCATCTGGGTGACGAGGGCGTACGGTAGATATCGCCATGGCCACCAGCTGTGGTATGTGCCTCCTTGACCGACGAAAGTCATCTCAAAAGAATAAAAATCAGTAATTCTGCATCTCCCTCTCCCTTGCGATTTTTTTTTGAAGCGGCTAGACTTGTTCGATGCGCTATGGGTAGAAATGTGACGGCTTTGGCTTGCCTGCAGGTACAATCACCTCTGGCAGCCAACCACAGCCAGGCCTGTGAGCCACCCAATGAGGGCAATTTCTTTGTTTTCGCCCGCCAACATACTTGGGCGTGTTCTTCTGATTTTAAATTGTAAACAAGTTTCAATCCATCTTGCTGATGGTCAACTCTTTCCCCTCAAACACCCAGAATGCATTACTCAGTAGTTCTCTCGATCACCAACTGCATCCTCGCTCCGAAGCCTAACAGACAGCATCCATCTTTGACCATGGCCAGACTGAAACGAAAGTCAACTTCACTTCCATTGCAATGCCTAATAAGCCACTCAAAGATTTGTTATCGCCTAGACCTTGTTGCGTAAACTACTGATGTACTAACAATACCGTCTCCAGGGGCCAGAAACTAGGTCAATTACCAAAGTAAACCTTATCTTGCCGCCGTTTTTGCTATTGAACAAACTCCCACCTGGCCCCATGGTACACACCTCTTATGCAGTGGTATGGAACCTCACTACCTCGAAACGTGAATGAGAGTTGCAAACGATGGAAAAAGCGAAGACCTCGCTTACGACGAAGGGTGTCGCTCAATCGGGCCATGTGGATAGAAAAATAAAGCTAATAAGAATGTGTGGTGCACTTCTCAGCTGCCGTCATCCCTCCGCAATGCCTTGTACAGCAACACATCAGGCATGAGGTCAAGGCCAGATCAGCGAGTTAACCAGCAAGATGGCGTAAAATACTGGGAAGGTGTTGAAGCTGATGTGGACGGTATGCTGGGTGGCTATGCCTTCATCTCCGATGCAGACATTCTTGGATCGCAGGCGTTCCTAGCCAAGCTCGGGATTCGCCCAAAGGGAACCAAGAATTCTGAAGGCGTTGGCTTAGATATTCTAGAAGGTGGAGCTGGGTAAGTCCATTCAACCATTTCTCATTCAAAGATGCATTCTGGGACATAATCCTAACCTGCGCATAAAAATAGGATTGGACGTGTGACAAAGGGACTGTTGCAACCCATAGCAGCAAACGTGGATGTAATCGAGCCTACCAAGAAGTTTACCGATGAACTCGCTCGACAAAAGATCACTAGGAACATCTTCACGGTTGGCATGGAAGCGTGGCAGCCTTTGAAGGGCGTACAATACGATATGATATGGATCCAGTGGTGTTCAAGCCATCTCGATGACGAGCAGCTCGTCGAGTTCTTCAAACTGTGTCAAACGGTGTTGAAACCCGATGGGTACATCATTGTTAAGGAGAATTTGAGTAACATTGGAGTCGACATTTTTGACGAGTTGGACAGCTCAGTGACAAGGCGAGTTGACGTGTACGGGTACAACAGATGGCTAGTAGCTAATATTTCATGCAGATACGAGCCAAATTTGAAGAGTGTCTTCAAAAAAGCAGGTTATCGCATAGTTAAGAGAGAGATTCAAAGGAATCTTCCAAAGGACCTCTATCCTGTATGCATGTATGCGTTGCAGCTTGGGCGATAAAGTCAGGGCCTGGGCACGATTTATGAACAGTGTGTATTTTGTCTTTCTTCAAAAACTGTTTTGATCTCAATGGCTATCTCAAACGTATCTCAGGGCTCTACCACGAAAAGCTCTCCACCACCAATTTGACTGCGGCACCATTGTGTCTTGAAAAGCCAGACACAATACAGCGTACATCATCTACCATGCCCTGTGGACCACAAACAACCACCATGGTTCCTTTTTGTTCTGACAAGTCCTTCTCCAGCAGTGATCGTAGCGACAGTCTAGCACCCACTGACAGTGTCACATCCACACCAGGCCAGTGTGCCAATTCCACACCCAGCATGTCTTGTACAGCATGAACCAACGGCATTGTTCGTACACCCCAGTACAACTTTTTGCTTCCCACCTGCTGAAAGCCGTTGAAATGGCCCAAAGCCGGAAGGACACCCGTGATACCGACGCCTCCAGCGATACAAATGACATTGGGGAATGTTGTAGAGGGAGATGTCTCGTCATGGAGAGATAAAAAGTTATGACCATAGGAGCTTTCCACCAAAACACGAGTTGTACGACGTTCAGCAAGCTTGCGAGTCAAACCCTTGTGTCGTCGTACAAAGAAGACAATGCCAAGCTCGCCTGCCGGTGTTGCCTGGCTTGTGCTGCTTCTGGAAGACGCCTCAGCGGCACTTTTGGGTTCAATTTCGGTAATTTCAGTAATTTCTGGAACGGTGGGAGATGATGGTGTTGAAGTCGTCGAGTCGTTTGTGTAGCGTACTGCAGCGACAGAGAAAGGATGGCTTTCCCAAATGCGCCATTTGCTAACCATCGGGAAATGTAGGTATGCATAACCAGAAGCAGATACCCCTGGAACATCAACTCGATAATACTCATCATCAACAGGGGTGATGTATGCTTTAGGAACCCCGTGTCTCAGCTGACGAGCAATTCGTAGGACGCGATCAAACCCCCAGATTGCGACTGACATCCACGTCCAATTCTGGAAACCATAGTCCCAGAGATACTTGAGAACGAAATGCTTATAGGCAGCAGCAATGGCTAGGATGGAAAGAATGATATGAAGGGCAATGAACAATTCGTAGGCCCTTTCTCTGATTGGTTTGAGAGACAACAGAATCAAGAGAGAAAATGCGATAGTGGACGCGCAACCGTAGTACCAATAGGGCTCCTTGAACTCTGCTTCCCACCCTTCGGTACGAAGTGCAATGTTGAGGTATAATGTACTGTGAAGCACAGCATGGATGACGCATATGAGTGCAATGTATCGGTGAAGGAGGAGGAATGTAGTTCGGGACCAGTTGGTCACCCAAAGCAAGACGCTGTTACGTCCTGCATAGAGAAGGACCAAAGGCACATTGGCTAGTGCAAGAACACCGCATCTATTCGCCGCGTAGGTCCAAGTTTGTACTCTACCGGGGTACCAAACGTTGTCAGCAATCATCTCGTAGCCACAGGCGGTCAGAAAGATGTTGATGATGAAGAGGTAGGCGACGAATAGAGTCTGGCCGCGAGTGGGCATGAGGAAAAGTTTGTCAATGAATGCTGGTGGATTTGCCAATAGAGGCGGATCGATAACGAAAGCGTTGAATTTGGTAGCAATACAGCTCGGCCAGGGCAAGATCCTCAGCAGCGAAAGACCTATGGGAAGGATTGCGCCAGTCAAAAAGATGATCAGAGAATACTTCTCATGAGTCACCTCGTTGCTGGCGAACTTGGTCATGGTGTGATAGTAGGTGGTAAAGGTCTCCTCAGGAACTTTCCCCGTGAAGTTGAGCAATTCTGTCGAGTTGATGAATTTTGTAGGAGGATCATGTATCAGCTCGAGGGCTTGGGCGAATGTAATCTTGGCATGTATGGTAGGATCTTCGTAGGATGGAGGGACTTGAGTACCCCAGAAAGACTCCAGCTCCGTTGACGAGAGATTCGAGCGGCAGTGGCTGTCAAGACAATATGCAACCGACTGCAAATAGAAGAGATTGTTTGCCTGGCATTTAGCGGACGGCGTGGCTGTGACCTTCCAGCCCTTGCCAGAGGGAAAGCTGGGATCTTCCGCTGGGCTATCTGGGGCGGGTGGAGGAAGATCTGTTAAAGAGCAGTTCAATGGAGCACTGAATTGGTATGAGCATGAAAAGCCACAGGCGGGCTCGTACAACTTGATGCCATAGCCAATAAAGCCATTACCATAAGGATTCTTCGCCACCACGGTGTGCTGTGTGGAGGCTAGAAGCAGTAGTGTGGCCAGATATCGAAGCATGGTGAAAGTGTTAAGGACTTCGATGGCCCGGCAGACAAGTAGAGACTAACCACAGGGTTGGTATGTATCTGGATGAAGAAAGCAAGGAGAATCGAAGACAGAAAAGGTAGGGCAGGGTGGTATTGTCATGTACTTTATAACGGCGGGGGATGATCCGAGATTTCCCTTTGAGGGAAGAAGTGATTTACTTGTGACAAGACATCGGGCTGGACCACGGAACAAGGCAAGGGAAATTTTCTGGCAGAGGTCGGACTCTCGACGTGGTAAGAAAAGAAACGCCGCCGGAATGGATTACACCGCGTGGTCAGGGCAGGGGTTTTGATTTCCACATATGAAGCTAAATACTAGTTTGGTTCAGCCGTTAGAGGGGCTCTCCACTGCTTTGTGAACTGGCTCGAGATAAGTTTGTGAGGTTATCGAGGGCTGATGTGAGGAGTGGCTGCGAGTGTTGCTCGGAGGAAGTAAGGCAGACGCAGAGTCACAAGTATGTCCATCCTTCGACAGCATCGAGATATATAAGTCAACCGTTTCTTCACGTCTACGCTCTTCCGTGATCCAAGACTCTGGAATGGCAAGCTAAAAAAGGTCGAGCGGGGGTGATTTCTCGTTTGGCTCGGTTCCTTGCAACCCTACCTCAGTGAGTTCCACGCTTGTGAGTGGACGCTACCGAAAACAAAGTGGGCGTCGGGGCAAGGTTTAGAGGGAGTGGAGTCCTATAAAACAGGGCTTTTTCACGGGGCTAGACTGTGCTGAATAGGTCTTTTGATCAGATTGATAAGATGAAAATTTTCTCACGGCTGCGGCGTCTACTTCAGGCTCATGCCCCCTGGGACGCCGTTCCACTCTGAACAAGCTCCTTTTTGGTTGAATGAATGAATGCTTTCCTCTACGTGGCTTGAGGATGACGCATAACTAGTACCGAGGATAAAGCTCTTAAAAAAGTGGTGTTGTTGCGCTTCGCTTACCGTCGCAACCTCTCCCGCTTTTAACTGAGTCGCTCCGATCGCTTAGTGGGCAAGATAAGATCCCATTATCAATCAAATCAATCAGTCAATCAATCAACTCACTTTCAATAAGTTCATGCCTGACTGACGGACGCACAAAACAACGCCAAGGACCACTCTGTTAAAATCCAATTACTCACTAGTTACGCATCCATCATTAACCGGCCACTTGTGATTTGATCTGAGCTGCCCACGCCCTCTCTCTCATGGAGATAATGCCCCCTTCGCCTAGCCGCAACTGGGGCAAGTCGCCGAGAAAAGTGGTCACGCGAAGAAGCCGTCTTCGGTCAAACGGCCCAGCTGCTAAATGAATTTAATCTATGAGCGAAATAACGTCAATTGAATCAAGGCCCATCTGTGCCGAGAGCGCCGCCCTCTTCCTGATTTCCTTGGCTCGTTTCTTGGGCCCTATTGCAAATTTACGCCGTGATCGCTTATCAAGCCAAGGCCAGATTAGCCAAGCAAAGCCAAGGGACAACTTTGCATTACTCGGAAGGATCATTAAACCCTATAATGGTCACCCACCCAGGATGGTGCTAACGCAGCTCAGGTGCCGAAAGGGCGTGGTGAGGTGATGCATTGCATGCTGCAGCACTACATCGGCAACCGAGGGCACAGAGCAGACATGAGCCACTCGGCCGGGCTGACCAATGCCAATAAGAAAATAAATTCCAGGATTCTTTTCATCCAACAATGGTCTCAGCTTTCAGTCTGGCTGTTCGCCACTTTCTCAAACACTCTACAAAATGGTAGATCATAGCAGGGACTGTTTGGCAGAGCGCCCCCAGAACACATCACTTGATTCATGTACCCTGGGCAGCCACACACCCGTCGACTTTATGCAGCGTCCAGAGTCCGGCTGAAAAGTGCGACCTGGCAGATGCTGGGACAGGGAGGATGTTGATGGTGTGGTGGTACGAGTATGGACGCTAGTGGCTGGAGCACTGGAGAAACTCGGAGCCTCGGGCGGTCATCGTGGAATGACTGAATAAAGGCTGACTTCTGGCTTAAAGCATCAACCAAGAGGCCAGAGCTCTTGCTAAGCAAGCGTCACAGTTGTCATGGAGTTCAGTTAGATCGCTCAATAAAGACAACCCGTCCCATTTCGTCCCCTCATGCTCAAGCTTGGGTTCGGCCACTAAAAGCATGGACTGCGGTGTGACCAAGGAATTGCCTTAGCCTGGGAGCTGAACCGGAGAGTTAATACATGCCCCATAGGGCATGCTTGCGTCTGGAATGGCTGGGGGGCCATTCGTTTAACAACAAGCGGCGATTCCGGCTAACTTCTGGATCGGAGACAGTGTACAATGTGGTGGTGCTGCTTGCTGTAAGCCTATGATTGGGCAGCCGACTGCCTGCGAACTACTGTAATCTTAAACATGCATGCGACTCCCACTGCAAAACAAACAAAAAGGAGCAGTTTGGTCAGCCGCGCTCAAGAATAGGCTTGTCTCTCAGCCAATAGCGTCCCCCAGAGCCTTGTTACCCCCCTGAGAAATGGGAACCGTCTCATCTGGTTCGGCAAAGCGAGTTTCCGTCAATCTCGTTGAACTGTCAAGTACTTGGAACCACGTGGATTAATTTACGAGAAATGGAAGCAGATCATTTGGCAGCCTGTTGACAGCTTGCTGATAATTTGAAGGTTGAAAGTTTGTAGTAATACAGTTGAAAACAAGAAGTAAAAGTTGAAAAAAATCATTGTCCCGTCGCTGTAGCCTGATTGATGCGCCCGAATCCCATTCATACATGTTCGGAGCCTTGAATTCGTAAAGCACCCAAAGCTCCTGCTGAAATGCAACCTTAGCGGCAAGTCACTTTTCCTTCGTGTTTTTAGATGCGATGCTGCAAATAACTTCCGAAATCGAAAGGTGACTGTATCGTAATTCGCCAACATAGTCCTGTAGCATCGGCGACGCGGATGATGGAGGCGGCCTGCATAGACACATTAGGTAACAGCGTAAAAATGCAACAACGGCTCAATAGAGACAGTACCTTGGAGGATTGCCAGGAGCACTACTCTGGCCATTGGAATTGGGATCAGGGGGAGACTGCCCAGTTCCCCTCCCAGCAACGTTGTTGCCGGCTGACATACTCGCTTGCTCGCAACAATGCTTCAAGAAGACGGACACAAACACGGCATTGATGTCAGATTGGTTTCAGTGGGATCGTGCCAATTATTATAATTCTACATCTCCTTTTCAAAAACGCGCCACAGGGAGCCTCGACAGCAGCTTATGCACCATACCGGAGAAGCGAAATAATGTGAACCAACAAAACCCAACGGCTGGTTGCGCCGTTCCAATAATAGTGGGAAGCTCTCAGACCTGTCTCCATCAAATCTTAAACAGGCATGTGCCGCATTTTGTTCTGGAAGGGCCAAAGTTTCCAGGATGGCAGCCTGGAAACGGTGGCGGGAAAGCTGTGTGTTCTTAATGCCATTCCGCCTCACTCGACTGTTTAGCGGGCTCGGAACATTTTCCGATTGGGAAGGTCGACCGCCCAGGTATTCGTCTTTGCAACGGTGAACTTCTCTTGTACGATGGAATACATCTTCAGCTAATGCATTGCAAGGAGGAGAAAGTCAAAAGGAGGCACCATTGCTTCGGATGGGCTGATATCTTAGCTGCATATCGGTGGGTTGAGTGTGGATTTCCAAGACTTTGTTGGTACCAAAACCGTACCTAGTGGCGTAACGATCTTACTTGGAGGGGTAGCATACGTTCAAACGGGGCTTTAATTGCTCCCTGAAATATCTCGATTAGCCAATCGTAGCCCTGGATTGTACCTGCGGCGAGTCCGGCGAAAATGAGGAGGAGAAGGGGGCCACTCCACCTTGGTAGGGCAGATGATGCCAAATAGATACAAAATGGTACACCAATAGACGGAGCAGTCGGTTGAATTCTTGCCGGTATAGAACTCGTGTTCTGTGTGTGGTTTGTTGCGGAGTTGACAGAATACCGGTGAGTGAGGCTGTTGCAACGTCAGCCTGAGTCGCTGGTGGTCTACGCAACTGGACACTCCTGGACCCAAAAGTGAGGAAAATGCCCAAATCTGATTATTTCTATAATTATAAATTTAAGTTACATTCGTGTCAGGTCAGGAGTTGGTGGCCTCATGCAGTCTTGTCTCCCCATTTCCTCTTCGTGCCTGCCCTTGCAGGTTCCGAGCCTGCTCCCATTGTCGTATCCGCGGATGTTTCCGCATCAGTCGGACTGGTAATGGCACTCATCTCTGCATCTCGAACAAGTTTCTCACTTATTGGAAGCTTATGCTCGTTTATCGTGCTGAGATAATTCTGGAGCGACGGAGAGAATGGCTTGTTGCCTTCTGGGGGCGTGCTATTGAATGAGCATAAGAATCGCAGCCCAAATGAGGATATGTATACTTACTTTACTCCAGTAGCAGCTGGCGCATTTGTCTGCTTAGAGTCCATGGTTGGACGTCTTATTGAGACAGCTTTGAAAGCGATTCGATGAAGTAGTCTTCTTACAGAGTAAAACACAAGGAGGTCTGTCTTGCGCTAAGCATACTAAACACTACATTTTCGACCCTATAAATGCTGGCGATTTTACAAACTTATATTTACCTATCAATGTTTGCGCATCATTGACCGAGGAACGACTTGTTGCAAATAACAGTGATACACAAACATTATGTCGGAGTGTCGACAGCGGCCAAATCAGCAGTATCAGAGATGGCAGTGAGCTCAGGAGCCAATAGCATCTGCCTTGGGCTCTGTTTTGTCCAACAGTTGCGCCTCACTCAATAAAAATGAAGAGCATGCGACCCTCAATTGAGCATCATGATACAACGAGTCATCTTCTGTGTAACCATTCACAGATGCCTAAGCGCTGTGGTCGCAGCAATTTACTGATTCACGGTATGAGCTCTCGAGTGTATGGCGGTCTATCTTTTGGAAAGTATAAAAGCATGATTTTGGGAAGCTTGAACGCCTAGGATTTTGGACTAAAGAGCGGTAGGCTGCAGGTTGAGCGCCCGAAGAGTACTGACGGCACCTAACCAACTTGGTCGAGCCACTTGATCAGCATACTGTGCAAGAAGCCAAGTGATTGCTAAGGCTATTTGCTTCGAAATTATTCTTTGACAAGACGACCAATGAAATGAAATCATCATGTGAAAAGGTATTCTTCTTTGCCCCTATGCTCACCCGACGAGGCAACCCTGCGGCTGGCAACCGCCATCAACGTCTTCAGGCTCGTTGGCGCCCAATGGCCCTCTCTACTTCACAAGGCGGCTCCACCACTTCCCGACATAGGGCTTGAATAGTTACCCAAATAGGCGAAACAGAGTAATACTCGGCACTGTGGCGAGTAGGCACATGCAAAATGTTGGATGAAGTGTCAGTAATCATGATTCGATTTGCAGCGCTATATGGAGCGGCGACAACACCGCACAAGACAACGGGCTCTGAACTATCTAGAAAGCCGCTTCATTTCCCTTTTGCGGCAAGCGACACGATACGCCCGCTTTCAGTGTCGTTAACGTTTGGAGCGGAGACATATCTTGTCAACATCACTGAAGGCTTGCTGTAGCTCGGGGTCGTACTAGATCAGCTCTTCAGTTAAAATTACAACCAAGGGTGACGGTAACAAGACGAGATATGACGTACTGTGTGGATGAAGTTGGTGTGTCCTCAGTGGCTGCTTCTGGTTCGGGTGTGGCGTCCTTGGAGGGTTGCACAGTGACGGTCTCGCTTTCCTCAGGAGGCATGTTTGCTTTTTTGGTTCCAGCGGTAGCCTCGCCCGGAGTGTCAAGTTAACTGATTAGCGAGATTTGGAGGCGAGAAAGTGAAAAGAATGTGATCTGTCGCTTTGGGGGCTTGTTAGCCGCTGTAATATTGTGAGCTGTTCCTGTCTTCCCTCTCGATTTGAGGTCCTGTTAGCGCTCTGGTTGGCACTGAAGTTGGCTGAATGAAGACGGGGATGGCACAATGCGGAGAAAGAGATTAAGCAGCCGATCAAAGAGGGCTCATGAGTTACTTAATACTAAATACGTGTCAAGCAGCTGCTAATATTAACTTGGTGTAATTAATACAAAAGCCCCCTCCCCATTCGGCCGGTACTGAATCTCCCATCGGGGGCGTGTGCGGGTGTGAGCTGGCGCCGTCAGGCTCTCGATGCGACCTCATCCCAACGACGCTGGGAGCACCTTGGGCTCTTTCAGCGGCATGATTCCAGCGACGAGGTTAATCTGTTGCTTGGGACGGGTCAGCGTGGCGGGCGCTTGCATTACGTACAGGTGAGCTGTGTTATCGGACACGCCACTCTCCGAAGAAGCAATGTCGCGTGGGTTGATTGGTGGGCCAAGAGGATGTGGTGCATATGGAATTGCAACTGCACGAATTAGCAATTGCGAAAAAGGTCCCCTCGATAACCTCGGTCTCCAGACATGGACTGGCTTTGCGCTGCAGCTGCATGTCTCGTGCAGGTCATGATCCAATCAAAATGCTGGTTTATCGAGGAGGGCGCGCTGTCTCTTAAGTGTTGTTCACGAAAAGATCTTCATGAAAAGAATTATTAAGTACATTTCCAAGACTTTCAATCAATTCCTGTACAACCGCAAATACCGTTACATATGAAATGACGAGCCGGTATTCCCGGACTCCTTCATGCAATTTGTCTATCAATTAACGCCGTTTTCTTCCTGTCCAACAATCGCGCTACTTTTCATTCTCGAATGACAGCTGAACGATAAATTCGCTAAAAGGTAACTGGGGCAGTTGGGTCTCGTTAGGGTATCTGTTCAGCATGTGTGATTTGCCGCTTTGTGGAGGTGGTGACGGATTCCTAAAGCTGGTCAATATTTGATTGGATGGGCAACATGTCAAGTGACCTGGTAGTACCTCATATCAGGCCCAGATGTTTGATTCTCGGCCGCACTCTCCGCTTTCTTGGCTGCAGAAGTCCGGCCGTTTGTCCGTGATGCCATGGCGTCGATTCCCTTGAAATGTTCAGCCAACTGAGCTCAACACGTCAACACTGCTGGGAAAGGAAAGCGCATGTGGTGAGCGACCAGCATTCTCATTTTAAAGCGCAATAGCCTGCGAGAATTGAATAGTAATATTCATGCCTACGTTCTGCTCAGAGCCCCCAGCCTGACCATCACCAGCCTGCGACCGTGAACATTTCCCTGCCACGGCGCATGCTATATGAGAATGCCTCAAACATTGGACTATCCAATGACGTCGCCTTTTCTGTCGTTTATAATCTCAACCTCCTTTCATTAACCCTGGTTTTATGGAGACTGCACGTTCGCTTTCGGAAGCTTTTGCGCCGTTGCCACGAGGCAGAAGCAGAAGCATTGACCTCTCTGTCCCCCAATGTCAGCAGCAGCCCTGCAACTCCAAGCCTCATAATGTTGCGGATCTCGCTTTACTGCTGCCGTGAATCCTTCATCCAATTACGGCAAACAAAAGGGCTGGATTCACTTGAGTCAGGGTTGGCGTATCCAACAGCCATATTGAGAGCCAGGGGGCGCCATCGGTCGCAATCCGAAGCCTCCTGGCCTCAAAAGCGTGCTGGAGGTGTGGTGCCCTGCGGAGCCATGTTCAACATGGGAAACTTGGCTAAAGTGGTTTCATCCGTATTTCGACGAGAAATGCGTGTGTCTGTCCTGATTTTGTCTGGGTAAAGTGACCACGGCCATGTTGTGTACAGTCTATGGGCAAAGGATCTACGAAGGGACGATGCATCTGCCGTATGCTGGCGTCATGCTATCGTGCATGGTGTTACCAAAGTATCGGGAATCTTATGCGCGTTGGCCACGAGGCGAGTGGATCGAGAAATGGGCTGGAGCATGCAGGACAGGGATTAATGAGACTATCTCATCCCATTGCTGCCCAGGGGGGTTGCTCTACCTGAACTGATTGGGCTAGACTTTACGCCTGGCTGCTGTGCAATCAGAGCAGAGCGTGAGTGTGCGCCCCGGCGTTGGGGTCGGGCGTGGTTCGCAAGGCGGTCTTGCATTGCCTTGTGACTTGCATGCAGCCAAGCAGGGCAAGTTGCGGTCTAGTTCGTTTTGGGCAACATGGTACTGCTGCAGCGGTGTCCTTATAGTGGTGAGCAGGAATTTAGACACAAACCGGAGACAGATGTCCAACTAGAGGCAAAGATACTCAGAAGATCAGACGGATAAATCGCATAACACAGGGCGAGCAGAGCCTTACAGAGCAAATGATAGGTTATGAGAGGGCTTATACGAATGCAGGTAATAAGGGTCGACAACTGCTGTCCATACTATGGATCTGAACAAAGTCGTCACCGTGGACATGGCAGGCTACATTTGTCTAATCCTGAAGCAGTGTTTATTTGGATCTTCATGCCACTTACACACGTTGGTGGTCAGCCCAGCCAATCAGAGCCACAGGCAGATTCAGAGGCTTGGGCCTGCATCATTTACTTTGCGAGTCTTATTGTCGCATAGTATTTGAGACATAGAGATAGAAGACAAAGCTCAAATAAAATCAGTCGGATCTTAAGCTCCGAGTTACCAAGTTGGTGTTTTGGTGAAAATTGTCCCGCAGTGGAGTTGGGCTGGAGTGAGGCGAGTTGAGGTGGTACAATGTCCCAGGCTTGTATCGATAAGAGCGGCGGCCCAAACTTTTTTTTTGGTCGGAGTTCGCAACACCAACGCCGACGCAGTCGCATCAACACATCCGCGACGATTGAGCGGGAAATCGCAATGCCGCTCAATCTGCGAAATGGTCTTGACCGAGACGTTTATCAAGTCATAAAAAAACTCGAAGATGCAAACGATGGCAAGCCGTTCACCACCGTCTACAAGGCTTACGATGCGATCAAGCGCTCCAACTCCAGTCTCAGCCGGCAGAAAAAGCTTCCCTTGGAAGATGCGATTGACCGTGTTCTGAGACAGCGAAAGTTAGAGCAACAGAAAGATGAGGGCAGCGACTCTGAAGCAGAGCTGGACCAGCCAGAGCCGACCAAATCCGAAGACGAGCGTTTCTTGCTTAATCGCCAAATGACGAAGCTTTGGGGTGTTGAATCTGCCAACAACACAAGCTCTAGCGAGAAACCTGCCAAGAAAAAGCGCCGAGTCGAGACCGATGATGACGAGAGAGATGCTGCGCGAGCAGAGTCTGTACCGAATGGCGTGACGGACAAGTCTCAGCCGGCTTCAATAAAGGGCGACAAGACACCAACAAAGAAACAGCAGAAGCCTACAAGATTTGTGATTGAAGCCGATACTCAAATTACGCCGCTCGGTGGACTAGCAGATGTCAAGGAGGAACTCTATCTCGAGGGCACATTGACGCTTCGACAGCCTGAGGAAGATGACCGGTTCCGCTCCGACAAGCCGTCGGGCATTCTGTTAAATGGGCCGACGGGGAGTGGCAAGAAATCACTCATCAAGTGGCTAGCTTCCAGAGCCAGCGTACCCTTAATATGGATTGAGAATTGTTTCGACGACCCGGAGCGCATAGAAAAGAACCTAACCGAGGCTTTCGATACTGCGCTTACAATGGCGCCGTGCATCGTAGCCATTGCCGATATAGACGAGTGCATGGGAAAGCCTGGTGGCTCAACTAACAGCGACAATAACAAGCGAGCCATTTCTTGTTTCAAGTCACAAATGGCTCGTTTGAAAAGACAGGGAGATCTATCGGCACCAGTGTTCGCTATGGCTACGACATCCAAAGTCACAGACGTCGATCCTAGAGCGCTGCATTTCGGGCTCTTCGAACGCACAATATCCATTCGCATTCCCGACCTCAAAGCGCGCGAGGAAATTCTTCAACTTCTCTCAGAAGGCAAAAGCCTTCAACCAGATGTCGACATGTCAGAATTAGCACGAATGACGCACGGCTTTGTCGGCGCTGACCTGAGTCGCCTCTTCAAGGTGGCGCACACAGCAGCTCTCACTCGCTGGTCGCTGCTTCCACCGGTCAGAGAGCATCTAGATGACTACATGAGCAACGTCGACACTGCTGATGGTGACGAGTATGAGCTCTTACAGAGCGCAATATTAAATACAAACACAAACACACCCTCCGATTTCGATCGCCGCAGTGGCGCCGACGACTTCAAGCAAGCTCTCAAGGGCTTTGTCCCATCCTTGCGCCGGGAGGGATTCACCGTCATCCCCAGCGTCACATGGGACCAAGTCGGTGCCCTCACCGACGTCCGGCGCCAATTACACACCTCCATCATCGGTCCTATCAAAAACCCGGACCTATACCGCAAATTCGGTCTGCGGCGACCAGCCGGTGTCCTCCTCTGGGGCCCGCCAGGTTGCGGAAAGACGCTCGTTGCTCAGGCGGTCGCCAACGAAGCTCAAGCCAGTTTCATTCTCATCAACGGACCCGAGCTACTCAACAAATACCTGGGAGAGTCAGAACGAGCAGTGCGTGAACTCTTTCAACGAGCCCGGTCATCTACCCCGTGCATTCTCTTCTTTGACGAAATGGATTCCATTGCGCCTCGGCGTGATGGGGCCTCCACAGAAGCTGGGGCTAGGGTCGTCAATGCTCTCCTTACAGAATTGGACGGAGCCCAAGACCGTTCAGGCATCTACGTAATTGGCACAACGAATCGACCCGAAATGATCGACCCAGCCATGTTGCGTCCTGGTCGTCTAAGCGTCCGGCTGCTGGTAGACCTCCCCACGCCAGATGAGCGTGTGGATATCCTCACTGCAATCTTCAAGACTTGTCATGAGGAGCCTTCGGACAAAGACCTTGCGATGCTGCCGTCTATTGCCAAGGATAAGAGGTGTACGGGCTTCAGTGGTGCTGATTTGGGCGGCCTGCATACCAAGGCGGCGGAGCTTGCGCTGGTGAGGTTCCAGGCTGGAGAGACTACGGTGCCAGGCATCCATGAACAGGACTGGCAGCAAGCACTAGATCAGACCAAAAGAAGCGTGGAAATTGATTGAACGGCAATAATATTGGATAGAGCTACGATTGATGTATATAGCCATGACTAATAGACGAGCCACGACTACTATTTTGACATTATACAGTGATAATGTTTAGGATTGTGTACTCCAACATGTGAGACAGAACATCATTACCAGATAGGATACTTTGAAATAGGCCATTCACAATGGCGTTGGCACAACAAGTAGGGACTTCCACATAAAGAGGAGTTAATTGAATAGCTATGAGGCCCTCCTGATGCCGAGTGCCAGGGCAATTCTAATTTGGTCTATAATACAACATGTCGCCTGCCTTTCCCGTCTATCAAAAGAGATCTTTTTCTCCGGTGGTGCGTGTGGTTCTTTTCATATCGTTACAACAAAGGGGAAATGCTGCCGCGCATTTATTTGGTAGCGTCGGCGAGGTAAGCAATGAGATCCTTGCGGTCCTTCTCCTTCTTCAAGCCACCGAAAGCCATCTTGGTTCCGGGGATGTACTTCTTGGGGTTCTCGAGGTAAGCGAAGAGGGTGTCATCGTTCCAGGTGATGCCCTTCCCCTTGTTGGCGTCGGTGTAGGCGTAGCCCTCGACAGATCCGGTCTTGCGGCCGAAGAGACCGTGCAGAGCAGGACCGATCTTGTTGGCACCGCCCTTCTCGACAGTGTGGCACTGGGCGCAACGGGTCTTGAAGAGGTTGGCACCCTTCTTAGCGTCTCCTGTTAGGCGATTGTTAGTCAGGGGGTTTCCTGATTCGACACAGCTGTGTGCACCAGACAGTTGTAGCGAAGAGTAAGTCTCGAGAGCAATTGAGCGACTGCAAACTGTCCTGCTGTGTTGGATTATCGTGAATTTGCTGGATGTGTGACGAGCTCCTGACGCTGCGACACTGGTAAAATGGCGCAGGATTCGTGAGCCCACACAACCCGACTGATCCCCGACGACGATAAAATTGACAGAGATATTCGATCCGCAATTGCGTACCAGTCAAATATCTCCAGCAGTGCAGTGTATATTCGGACTGAGTGTAGTGCGCAGGCTCAATGGCTCTTCGACGGTTCCTCGGCTTCAACTGTCCAGCGTTTTCCCGGCAAGGAAGAGAGCTGCAAAACAAGACGCAGTGACAACTTACCACCAGCCATTGTGAATAAAAAGTATTAAATTAAGTAAGACGTAAAGGTCGTTAATATGCAAAGAGAAGATCCAAGAGAGGACTGTCGTGCAGCTTCTTGGAAAGTAGAGTGGTAGGATTGAGTGTGTGTAGGGAGAGAGAGAAAAAAAAAACAGATGATGCGCAGCCGACGAGGAAGAAAAAGTTTATGACAGCATGAAAACGACAGCCTAGCGCATTTCCGGGGCAGGTATTTCCGTGGCGCGTGAGCTGCTGAGCCACATGTGGCGGACCAAACTGGCCAATCAAAGCCCTGGAATTACGCAGTCGGCTCAAGGAGTTGCCGGGTGAAATCGGACTTTCAGCGATTATGGGCCCCAACAGGTACAAGCATGGGCCTGCGCAGCCTGAGGTACAAAGAAAAAAAATTATTCAATGAGCTTCACAAGCCAAGGAGATTACTAGTCAGATTACTACTGGTGCTTCTGAGTTACGGATAAACCCACTATTCAGGGCCAGTGTTCGAGCGTTGAATGCCTACACCGATCGGCCTATGGAATTTCCTTTCCGCCGACTTTGAAGCTCCCAATCCGCGAACGACCAGCACCAACCACCCGCCGAGACGAAGCGGAGCAGTTTGCTGCGCAACAGCAAATCATCATGGCTTCCAAAGCTGTTATTCCTAGGTTTTTGTTGCCACTGCAGGGAACACTCTGGCGAGGTGTACGAGTTTCGCGAGCATCGCAAAATGTTCGCGTCCGGTATGCATCTGGGGATGGCAAGCCCATCGTCCTCGAGAAGCCGGCCAAGTTCAACCCTCCGTCCCATGGTTCGAGATTGAAGCGAAACACCCTTCCGAAGCACTATGGACCTCAATTGACGACTGAGGAAATCGCTGCGCAGAATAAGAGACACTATCCGGGCATGATGGCCCCAGAGGGAAGCTGGTCGCATTGGTTCTGGCATAGCAGATTGCTACACACTTTTATCACCATGGTACGCTCCATATCATTTTTGGACTCCCGATTCGGAAAATCATTCTAACGCAACATTATAGGGCACCTTGTTTTCTCTCGGAGTCTTCACCTTCTTCATGAACTACGCCTACAACTCGCCATTCAAAGATCTCGTCCCTCCCATCTCCGACCTGTGGCAAAACCCTTCGTACTTCATAACCGCTTGGAAAAACGTCATTCTGTTGCACGAGAAAGACAAGGCCGTCAAAGCCAATGAGCACCGAACCCGTCATCTTGACGATGTGGCGAAGCGCAAGTACTACATGAAAATGCACGGCATCGAGACCAAGGACCCTGTCTCCATTGTGTTTGGAAAGGGCCAAGAAAAGTCCGAGGAAGAATTGGAGGCCGCAGCGATGGGCAAGGAGTTGCCTCCTAAGCCTAAAGGCGAGGAATCCTCCACGCCTAGAAAGAAGTGGTTTGGCATTTTCTAGCGCTCTTATTTCTGTACACACACCCGACTCATAATCACTGTACAACAGCACTTGTATATGCATGGCAATAATAATTCTTAAAGAAAATCAAAATTCCGCTTATAGTTCCCCTGTATATGTACACAATGAACGGTCATAAATAGTCTCATGTCAAATCGACTCCTTCCAGGCCATCCAACACTTCGTCAGCTACGCCGCCTTTTTGCAGGACAGCTTGTATAATAGCGTCTAGCACGCCAAACTTAGTACCACCAATCGGCGCCTTCCATACACCTTGCTCAGGAGATCTTTGTTGCTGTTGTTGTTGCGTTGGTGCGACTCCAGCACCGCTGGCTCCGATTGTAGCAATATTCTCAGAGTTTGGCACACCGGGAGGAGTCAACCTAGAGGGAGGGTCTACTGTTCGCATAGACAGTAACCTCAATTGCCGCCCTGAGTCTACGTCCATCGACCCTGTGCTCTTCTCTGTCCTGACTTCTGAAAC
Source organism: Simplicillium sp. C3G150-2 (assembly GCA_022702485.1). Taxonomy (NCBI): domain Eukaryota; kingdom Fungi; phylum Ascomycota; class Sordariomycetes; order Hypocreales; family Cordycipitaceae; genus Simplicillium; species Simplicillium sp. C3G150-2. The sequence goes on along the minus strand of JAJIYY010000001.1, from coordinate 3,434,533 downwards.
CGATACAGCTAGGGCAGCCTCAGCAACCGCAAGCTCTTCCTTTGCTGGATCGAAAATGATATTGCTTCCTACCGCTGCGACGAGCAGTGTAATGGGTGGACGTGAGCCTTTTTGTGCGCCTTCTCTGGGGTAAAGGAATGTAGAAGCTTCCCAGTCATCGTCAAACATGGGATCTTCATCGCCTTCGGACTTCAGTCGTGGTAACCTCGTTGAGAGAAGGGCAAGATGTGTCGTGAGAGATAACAAGGGAAGGGGGTACGATAGTGGAGGAGATATCAACAAGATCTAGACCAATCAGTCAGCTCACAAATATCCAAAATACCAGCAGATTTGATACTCACATCAAGATATAATCGCCAATGAAATCTTCTGTTGATCCAAAGTTTCTTCGCAAACTCCCCATCCGCCAACAGCGCTTCTCTCAACATCTCAGCAAGGAACACTGTGGAAGCCTCATCGTCTCTTTGACCGGGAATCTCTACAGCCATTTCAAGCCATTGTCCTCTAGCTTTCTTTCTAGCTTCGTCTTCCTCATCTGCACCACCACGGATTGGCTGCGGCGTATCCAGTTGATCCTCCGCCAGGACGCTCGAATCTACCGTCTTCTCAATTTCCGCCTTGACACCTACGATGGCCTCTGTTCCATCAGAGAAGCAGACACGGGCGCTTCCATTCGTGCCAGGGAGGATGCCTGTTTCGGCGGAGAGCGGTCGGAATTGAGTAGGTGAACGGCCGTCGGGTCGGATTGGTGGCTGGAGAGAAAGAGAGCTGTGGAGGTAGGCTAATTCGGCTGGGGAGAAGGATGCCTGGTGAGAGGCCATTTTGGCGACACGAATAAAGCTTCTGGACTCGAAATTGAATTTCTTGTCGAACTGTTGTCGCGACTTCAAAGCTCCGTTTGCGCTCTCGATTGAAAGTTTTTATGGTTCAAGATTCAAAAATACGTGGGGCAGATTTACAGCGAACGGCTTGGAGTGGGTCGAGGTTGACCTTCTACTTACACGGTATTCGAGGCTGCAAATTTAAAATGCTTGTCAGATCTATGTTTGAGGTTTTGTATTCATGGCTCAATAAATTTACGATCCGTAGAAGTGATCAATCATCTTCGTCATCATCTTGTTGCCTACCAACGCTGAGGCAGATAGAGTGCACAGAATCCAACCCCATGGCAGCAACCATCTCTGCAACCTGAGCCTTGATTCCGGGCCAATCTTCTACGCCACTGTCCTCCCATCCAACTAGATCTGCGGTGGTGAACACTCGAGGCGAAGATGGCAGTTTGACACCTACTACATCTAATGCAGGGTTATCAACTTCCGCAACAGTAGGGATGCCTGGCATTGTGGAATGAAACAAGGATATCCGAATGCCGCCTGAAGCTTCGTCGTCATTAGCCGTGCCATTGCTGGACTTTGATTCTCCTGCAGCTGTTGAAGTATTTTCTTCTTGTCTTTTTTGTTTCTGTCTTTCAAGAGAAAGGCTCAGGAATGGCTTGTCGTCAAGAAGCTTCAAAACGGACTTGTCGAGAAGATCCCAACTCAAAGATTCGGGATCCAGAATGTATTGCGGTGAGTAGTCGTTCTTGTAACGCATCTTGGCACAGTTGTGAATATAGTACCCTGGATACCACCAGCGATAGCCTTCTTCCATGGCCAATGCAATTTCGTGAAGAGCTCCTAGCTTGCCGGGCGAATGCTGGTGGATACTCTGGTCGTACAGAAAGTATACAGAGCTCACGCACTCTGGTAGCAAATCCACCACACCAATGGCAACTAGCTTTCCATCTAGTCTATAGCATTGGTGGTAGGAACCCAGACGCTTCTTTCGGCCGTCTGGACCAACCACCGTCTCTCGCCTCAGTGGAGAAGTGCACAGGAAGCGTGTGAATGATCGCCTTGTTCGTTCTCCAGGCTCGTCTTTATGAATTGCCATTTGGTAATTGTCATAAACCGCATATTTTTCTTCAGTAAATTCGTTCGTTTCCAGGGTAACCTCAAACTTGTGAGCCGGCTGTGGTGGCTGTTTCAACTGCGCATGTTCCGCCTCGTGGATCCGGTCCAGCAAGTTGAAATCATTATTTCTCTTCTTTGCTTCCTCTTTCGACTTTGGATATTTTCGGGCTGCTTCCGTGACGTAGTCGTCTCCCATGATGTACTTGTTAAACCGATTCAGGGTCTGGCGTTGGTCTCGAGTAGGTTTGAACTGCGAGGAATCCAAACGTATTGTGTAGTGAGGACAGCATGATTGTCTTTGATTGGGGCGGTATAAAAGTTTTCCAGATCTCCTCCAGCATTTGTCAAGCAGGTTCTGATAAAACTTGGAACTCATTGACGAAGCATTCGCGTAGTATGAAGCACCTATGGTAAACGTCAGCTCCGTTGAAATGGATCATTGACATTGCAGTCCTTCTCGTCTGCTGCAGTGAAAGCATTTGACGGTTTCATGACTGTATATGTAGGGGCAATCACGTTTTGACTGACTCTTGCCATCTTGTTTACAGTATCCGCAAGTCGACAAATTCCCGTAGCCTATGTTACGAGTTAGCTGGCCTGACTCTTGCAGTGACACAACCAATCAATTACTAGAGAATTGAACATGACTGATTCTGATTCATGTGATCGCATAATCCAGAGGTGTGAGATACTACTAGACTTACCTATTGGGGAAACGAATTCGTAATCCCTGTCTGCCATGATGAATGTCTGCAAAACAAATGTGTAGCTGCTACAGCAATCTTCCACTAGCTTTCGGGCTTCTGAGTGCACTGTGGTCAATTCAGCTGGCCGTTATTGGTGTAGGACCCGCATGCGTCGGTATATTCATTCCCCAGGGATAAACCTGCACAGGAGGGACTGGTAAAGAGTAGTGATAGATTATCAAGGCAGCGGATTTTCTGGGTGAATGGATTAGCAGATGTGACGCTAGACAGAAGCCTAGGTCGATGTCGGGTCGATGTAGAATAGCGGGGTTGGCGGAAGACCAGGACCCTGTTTTTGGCGCTACCCCTCCTGTATCTGAGCAGCTGAGCCTCAACCAGTGATGGAGGGGCAATGACGAAAGCTTGCATTAAATGCTGCCTGTGGCTGGGCAGGCAGCGTGAAATGAATGGCATTTCTTGGTTGCAAGTTCTATTTGCGAACAGAGTGACTCTAGCTTGTGAATTGTTCGGTGTTCACCGAGTTTGCAATTTTGTGTATAACACTGTTGTCACTTGGTGTCTCGACTATCCTGCATAAAAGAGAGAGGTCGTAAATGTGGTATCAGCATTAAAATGGCAAGGAGCAGAACAATGACTGATGTCAATAGCCAAATAGACCTCAATGAAATTATTTCTAGCTTTCGCATGCAGTTTTGATAAACGAGGCGCTTCATTTTGCGTGGTTGCCGAAGATGGATGTCAAGCACGAGACGTGGCGTAAACCTTAATTACTATAAGTGTAGCTGCCTCAAGTCTTGTATAGTTTTTTTTTGAAGCGAAGGTTGATTTAGTAAATCAAGTTATTTTCCCGATAGCAATTGAGATTTGAGCAGGTCCGTTTTCTGGGAATTATTCACTGCTACTGGGATCAAGTTGCATTGCTGGGTTAGGTGTCTTGGATTTGTGGCCGAAATTCAGGATTGCCGGCCGCACACTGCTCGTCACTGTACCCAAGGTTCGCCGCTGAACAAGGAACGTGGTGGCTACCTCACAGCGTCGTGGTGCTTGGTTCTGTAAGTGGGCAAGGCCCAGGTGGGACCGGGCTAGCCAAGCTGGCAGTCATGCGGGAATTAAAAATAAAGAAAACCGCTTGTTCGAAAAGATGGGGAAGACAGAGACCGAAGACAAGAGAGGAAGACGGAGAGTCTTGTGACAATTAGCTAGAATGGGCCAGGATCTGGACAAGAAAACAAGTGAACAAATCAGATCGCAGCAATTGGCATATCGGTGACGGATTGGGAGCCTTGCATTGCATTGCATGCACCCTGCTCGCTGTAGGTACAGTGCGCCTTGTTCAGCAGCCGTAGTTGGCGCTGTAGCGGCGTTTGCACCCTGCACGCCAGCGTGCCCAAGGTACGCCATAGCAGTTCTTCCAGAGCCAACCCTGAATGGTTTCTGTTCTGGATCCGTCTTCGGTGCAGAAAACGCCCTTGCCCGCAGTCAATCAGGGCCTAGAATGGAACAGGAAGCCATTTCCATGGCCGCTTATGCTCGTTTTGCTCCCCTTGGCATCCGCTATACCGAATCAATTCCCCTGTCGCGGATGGGTGCTACGGGCCACTGACCACTGAATTGCTGGCTTTACTGGGTCTGCCAGGGTGGGCTTGCAGCAGAGCAGGCCCGTGTAGTTAGTCAGTTTAGTGGCCTCAACCCTTTTCCTCACCTCTTATTTTTATTTTTTAGTTCCCAGTATTTTATACTTCCTCCTCGCAACCTTTGGGCAAAACCCAACTTCCAAACTCTCTGCTCGTGTGACTATATCATCCGAATCTATCCAGTCGTCGAAAATGCATCTTTTTATTTTTTAATCGTTTTCCCCTTCCTCCCTCCAGCCCCTCGCCTCTCTTTTCTGCTTCTACTCGCTTCGACGCAGGCCTGCCCCTCTGTCGTCACTCTGGGCCGCCGTTGTTCGTTGGCACTCCTCTCCCGCTTCCGTCGACTCATTTTTGCCGCCTCGCGTAGCTCAATTTGAGCCGCAGCGCCCTTGCAACGCCGCCGCATCCCCTCTCAAACCTTTCGACTGCAGGGCACTCGCCGGTGTCTGCTGCAATTTCGACAAAATTTGTGCGCTGCTCTACCAACAACCTGCCGCGCGCCGCATCATGTCAGGCTCCGGAGCTTCGGATTCCAATGGCCGGCCAATGGAGTCCCGGGTTGGCAGGAATAACCAACGTGAGTCTTTGTCGGGCATTTCTTGGCACGAGCGCGCCAATTGGTACGCAGTCTGAGACACCACCTCGCTAACCATCAGCCCAACAGGGTACAATGCTAAGGGCCATCGTCTCGTCGCAGGTGTCGTCCCCCTCTCGTCCGATCTTCAACAAGTGCTTCTGATCCAATCCACGCGGCGGAAAGGTTGGGTACTGCCCAAAGGCGGGTGGGAGTCAGACGAGTCGTGCCAGGAAGCCGCCAAGCGTGAGGCTTGGGAAGAAGCTGGTGTAAGCGTGCGCATCGACATTGATCTCGGTGTTATTGAAGAGAAGCGCCCACCCAAGATGTCAAAGGACCAATCTGAATACAATTTCTTCCAAGGTATCGTCTTGGAGCAGTCAGATGACTGGCCCGAGCGACACAAGCGTGAACGCCAATGGTTCACCTTCACGAAAGCCTGGGAGGCTTTGTCAACACGCCCAGAGCTCCAAGAAGCTTTGGATCGGTCAAAGATCAAGCGCTCATAAGCCGACTGCACGACAGGGCTTATCAATGTGACTGAAAATATCTGGTCACAGGCAAACGGCACTCCATGATTCGACTCTGCGCAACTGGAGGCCTGATTCGAACATGATGGTTTTTTTTTTCCACACAATTCTACGACAGCTACATGAAAACTTGGCATAGTTCTTCAAACAATCCCCTGTCTTTCTTCACAGCCCGGGACATCCTTTCAAACGACAACTAGGTACCCAGGACATGAGAAAGCCCTGTTATTTATTATTGCATTTTCTTTCAAGGCGTTCAGGCGGCGAGCGGAAGGCTTACAGATAGAATTCACAATGGTTGTGACTTAGAAGCTGATATACGAAGCAGCACAAAATTTCACCTGGTATCTCGATCCCCTATTGAGTAGCAAGGTACCAAAATATTATGATAGACACAATTTTACAATTGTCCCGAACAAACATGGGACAGCGGTAATTCTTGTACAATGCTCATGCGTGGATTGGGTTGTCAACGCCTAATATATGTGGCCATCATCACCCTCGTACGGCACGCTGAGCTTCGTTGTGACGTCGTAAAACAATGCCGGATTGACCGAGCTCGTTTCATTTACAATTTTCTTTCTTTTCCAATTGATTTGGACAAGAAAACAACGGCCAACAGTCTGTCTCGTCATCAGATTTCAAGGCTCATTCCGGCGCATCACGTGAGCTCAATCGATAAATATTTACTAGTTGCGACAACAAGCGCAGACAGACAAGATCCGACGACGTAGAATCCACCGGCGCCATTGCATTCGCTCGTTGCACGATGATAGTATAGCGTCTTTTGGCTCTCCCAACTTGCAATTATTGTTTCTTCTACGCCCCGAAACGATACAAACCATCAATAGAAACGAGAACCGCCCCTCGATGCAATAATGGAAAACCTCAGCATCTCCGATCAACCCCCGCCGCCGGGGCCATCAGGTCCCCCAGCTCAGCTGCCGCCTCAGATGTTCACGACGGCAGCCCAGCTGTTAGACCTCACAGATAGTATGGAACCCAAGCTCAGCTACCGGTCTTGGAGCTTGAGAATGGAAGGCTGACAAAGATGTGTTCCCCACAGAGAAACTCATGGTTGTGTTACGTGATGGCCGGAAACTCGTCGGAGTGTTAAGAAGTTGGGATCAATTTGGTGCGCAACCCGTTTGGATGCCTTGCTGGTTTAAAAAAAAAGTTGGTTCACTAACGAGAGAGTACAGCAAACATTGTTCTCCAATCCACAACAGAGCGCATATTCGTCCCCAAGCCAAACTCCAACCCGCCGTCAGGGTTATACGCAGACGTTCAGCACGGCATCTTCCTCGTGCGCGGCGAGAACGTGCTCCTCCTCGGTGAGATCGACCTCGACAAAGACGACGTACCCCCTCCTGGTTACGAGTTGGGCGAGCTGGAGCTGGTGAAGAAGTTGTCCGAGGACAAGAAGAGCAAGGACAAGGTCAAGGACAGAGCGCGGTTGAAGAAGCTGAGCAAATTGGGTTTTGAGGCTGATACCATTGGCGAGGTTGTTTTGCTGTAATGAATTGGCTGGAGTGGTCAGACGTCTGCCGGGCTGTGGGTGGCGGAAGTCCGCGGAGGAGATGATGCTTTCTTTTTCTGTTTTCTTTGCAGTTTATGAGCACCGCCAATGACTTATGAGAATGGCAGAATATTGTGAAATGCCAAGAGTCAATTTTCACAAAGATACTTATTGTTATAAATAGGTTTTGAAAAGAATACAAGGCGGCAAGTTTATACTCGAAAAGTTCACCATAAGAACGCCTCGCTGTACAATTTGGGTGGAGTTTTGGTTATAATTATACTACTGTTATACAAATGGGTGTCTGTCCCATAGCTCCTCATGAAAAATATCAATGTCCAGAACGCCTTTGCCGTGGTATTCTCAAGCCGTATCGACCCTCTCAACTTTGCCTGGTTTCGTTATGCCTTTCGTCGTCTCTCAAACATGGGTATCGGTGCGTCTCCAGGGTTCTTCATTCCTCCCAGTAGCCAATCAGTGAGGCCAACAAATTTTGCTCCCATTCCCTTTTCCCAGTCACCGCCTTCTTGTACTTGTTCGATAGTGTGAGTCAGTACCCTGCCTTCACGATCAAAGTCAAAAATGAACAGTCCCGTGAATGCTTTGCCTGGCTCTGCTCCTCTGTTGAAGCGCAATGATCTCGCTATCCCGCTAACTGCACCTTCATCAGATTTTCTGCGCTTCTCACACCACCGTACAACCAGCTGCTCGGGTATGGCACCAGCTTGTCTGGGCAGAAATGTCAAAGGCTCCGAAGTCACTCGTTCAGCCAAAATCTCCAACTTAACATTGCCGATAATAGGTACTCGGTTCCAGGCGATTGGCGATGTCCATAGCGCTGCATTGTAGGCGACTCTGCCTGATACTGTTGGGAGATGCGGATGTGTAGAAGGGAAGAGTTGGAGGGAGATGTTTGGGGCTAGGAGCTCTTGCGGGAGGGGAGATTGAAGCAGTGTGGGCATTCGGTCTTGTAGCGCTCGCAATGCTGCTCAGAGTTAGCTTCGTATTCTCAAAGGTTGTGAAGTAAATCATTGAGCACTCACTCTTGCCCAGCTTGGCTTTGTTCGGGTCATCGGGAGGCTTCTCCCCAGAGCCAACCCACAGGATTTGGGTTGCTTCGAAATATGTCGCTGATATGTGTTTCTTATCCCAACACTGTGGTGCCAACGGAAACTCAGTCGCAGGTGCCGGTGGCGGAGCCGGTCTCGTCACCGACTGGACCTGAGCCTTCGCATGGCTGTAGCTGGTCAAGGTTCGCACTGAAGCTCGATTCGTCAAACGGCCGGGGCCTTTATATGCGATGCGCAGCGGCGCAGCCATTGAAGGGGGACGTGGTGCCAGCGCAGCTCACAGAGGGATAGCCTCATAGAGTATGGGCCGAATGAGTCGACTTGTGTGGTTGTGATAGTGGGAGGCACAAGGTAGGAAGAAGAGAAAAAAAGAAAGAAACTAGGAACTGTAGCAGATCGGCGCACCGGATTGGGCGGGTCGGTACGGCCTAAAGGGAAGTGACTGCTGGATGACCTCAGTGGGTGCCGACTGCAGTAATTTAGAACTTGGAGGTGCTCAAGTGCTGTGGTGCAGCCGTTAGTGGGGGTCCTTAGTGGGCTGAAGTCCCGCCCAGCTGGGACTGTGGTAGCAGTGCAGCGGCTTTAGTGTAGGGAACCTGCATCGTGCATAAGTTACAGTAGCAATGGTGTGAATGATTTGAAGGAATATAGTTGATTCACTGTGTCGAAGTGGTTTAAGGACACAGCAATTATTCTAGTCGCGAAATCAAAGAAAACAATCAGCGAAAGACCTGTCATTGACTTGCCTTGGTTTACATTCAGTAGCACTGTATATCGTTGACAAAGGCAAGCAATATAACCTGATTTTATATTGGTCTCCAGGCTTGACAACAATGATACGAAGATACGATCAAGAAACATTGATAGTCATATGGGTGTAAATGTTGATAATTGATTTAACTCTACGAAGCCTGGATCGCTCATGGCTCTCCAGTGGCCAGCGGAATGGAAAAGGGGAAACCCATGCGTATGTCCGTAAGAACCAACAATGTGGCCATGCCCATGTTTTGAGGGAAACCAAATTCAATTGGAAATTACCACCATTCATGGCAAACCCCGAAATCGCTCCTTGACAGATCTGAGCTATGAGTGTGTTGGAGGAAAAGTGGCTGTTCGGTACCAGTCAGCTGCCACGCCGTGGCGAGATTCACACATGTACTCTACGAGCACGTCGTCATTCGACATCACGAACCATCAAATCATGTGACAGAAATCATGCCAAATCAAATGTAATTCTCAAGTTCAGTCACTGGATTAGGCACTGGAATTTTGGGTAATAAACGAGAACTCTGTTCATGTCGCAGCTCATGCGTGCCCACTTACACTGGAGATGTGTGTGTATCTACAAGGGTCACAGAAACAAGACAGTGATGGTTCAATCCATCAACGGATGCAACGCAAGGAACAGTTCAAATTCAGAATACCGGTACTCAGAATGTTTGTCAATTAAAATAATTACTATTCACTGCTCTCCGAACCAACAGGTACAAACAATAACATTGTCAGGATTCTTTTGTTTGGGCTGCGCCTGCCTTTCACGTGACCATGTTTTCAAGACGCTCACCACCACTTACTGATTGGCCCGTGCCTCCGTGTCCCTGACGTACCTGCCTTGGGATCATTTCGCCGACCACTCTTTTGCCCTCTTTTGACGTCTTCTCTCCAGAACCTGCGAATTCCGCTCTACCAACCATCTCTGCCAGCAAGCCTATTCCCTATTCCACTTCATCTTGCATCAACTTGACCCGTCGCCATCATGAACCCCGAGTAGTACGATCATCCCCGCTGCCTGCGCGCGCTCCCCTGAAAACCATCCCGACCGCCTCAAGGCTGACCATGATTTAACAGAGTCGCACCCAACACTTTGGCCCTTTGCGGACCTTGGACCCAGGGTCCTGTCCTGGATGACATCCATATTGACCGAAAAATCATAGATACGACTACCTCTTCAAGCTCCTCCTTATCGGTGACTCCGGTGTTGGAAAGTCTTGCTTGCTGTTGCGTTTCGCCGACGATACCTACACAGAATCCTACATTTCTACCATCGGTGTCGATTTCGTATGTTGAAATGACGGTCCTCACGCTGCTAAACGAATGCTGAACGATTTGCAGAAAATCCGAACTATCGAACTCGATGGCAAGACCGTGAAGCTCCAGATCGTATGTCATGTGAAAACCGACCACAGCCCAAGCGAGTTCGCTAACAGTGTCACAGTGGGATACCGCCGGCCAAGAGCGTTTCCGAACCATCACATCGTCCTACTACCGCGGTGCCCACGGCATTTGCGTCGTCTACGATGTCACAGATATGGACTCTTTCAACAACGTCAAGCAATGGCTCCAAGAAATCGACCGCTACGCCACCGAGGGTGTCAACAAGCTGCTTGTAGGCAACAAGAGCGATATGTCTGACAAGAAGGTTGTCGAGTACACCGTCGCCAAGGTTAGTGATTTACGCCGGTGGCTGCCTAAAATCGTTTGCGATGCATATAGGCAGCCGTTATACGCAATATTTTATGGGCAGCATGAAAGCTAACTATGCATACAGGAATTCGCTGACAGCCTTGGAATCCCTTTCCTCGAGACTTCCGCCAAGAACGCCAGCAACGTTGAGCAAGCTTTCCTTACCATGGCCCGCCAGATCAAGGAGCGCATGGGCACTGCCACCGCCAACAACACGAAACCTAGTGTCCAGGTCGGTGGCGGCCAGGGCGTCGGCAACAACTCTAACAGCAGCTGCTGTTAAACATTCCACCCGATGAGTTTTACGACTTGAAACGTCTCGAGGGCTTTTATACAGCTGGGTGTTATGGGGTACTATCTGGCCTGGAGGTGGTAACTATCGAGGAATCAATCGAGGCACGTCAAGGGAAAGAAGAAGCTCGGCTGGGGCTCAGTAATGACAACCTTTTGTTTACAACCGTTTTTGTGTTTTCGTTTACCAGTTCTTTTTTTCTATCTTGCTGCGAATAGAACGAAATCATGTCCCTTTTCTTCGACACCTACCCCCGGTTTCGGAATTCGTTTTGTTTCAGCCTTTTGCTCCCTTCCTTCCTGTCTCTGTCGCCTTGGTCTTCACAGAACATGACGACAGACGGTAGTGTTGCAAACGCTGTCCACTAACGATGATGAGCAAACGCGATTTCACTGTCCGATTATTTGGTTGCTTTGGAGGGAGCTGTCTGGGTCTTTTGGTTTGATTTGTCCTTTGTCGCCTTTGTTGAGAGATAGTTGATGTAATGGAACGTATGATGTTAGTTAGACACACGCAGTTCATTCACGCGAGATAAATCAACATGATTTCATTTGATGTCTTAGCATTCGACTGTCTAGTGATTCAGTTGCGCGTGGCACATTGCTATGGAAAGATGTGATAGGGAAGTAGCAAATTGGTATATTGCTCGGAGAAGTAGTAATAGCCCAGACTTGCTGGGGGTTTGGCTAATTGGGATAGATAAAGGAAATAATAGAAAAGAAAATCAGAAAAGATCCTGGGTATTCATCTTGTTTCAAACCTCGGAGACTCGCACGCCATGCAATTACAGGAAAAATGACATAAACAGTAAGACATGTACAAAATATCCGAAAAAAAGAAAAAAAAATGCATGAAAAGAAAAGGAAAGAAGTGAAAGTGATGGCGGAAAAGTGAAGACGACTATGCCAGTCCTAGGAACTTAAGAGCCTTATGAGTGCTCATTTTCTTGGGTGAACGCTTTTGCATGAACATGGGCATCAAGCGGCGTTCTTCCATGTCATAGTCGCTATCTTCGCCAGGGTCGTACGTCACTACGGAGAGTGCGTCGTCTGGGGTTTGCGTCCTCGGCTCTCGCTGGCTGCGAGAGTGCTTTCTCGATTGCGTTGTGTCAGTGGTGATGGACTGATCTGGAGATGGTGGCCTGTGGGCAGGAGAGAGGCCTCCCAGAGTTGCGGCTGCTGCTGGGAACAGGGGACCAGATGATCGAGGGAAGATGGATACAGAGCCTCGTACAGAAGGGAGAGGCTTGTTTTGTCTGGTGGATGAGGGAGACAAAGATGAGGAGTCGTCTGGAGTGGCAATGTTCCACACGGTGGAGACGAAACTTGCAATATCCTTTTCTGATGCGTTCGACGTGAGGAGCAGGTTTGTTCGTGTTCCGGTCATGTTGGACGATACTCGGGACGACATTGTTGAGCACGACTTCATGCTCGGCTGGCTGTCGAGTGATCCTCCGCGAAGGTGCTTGAAGTGTGACGACTCTTTGCTAGAGGAGTCGACAATCTGGGCCACCTTGATGAGGTCTGATCCAGCAAGCTTCTGAAGAGCGAGAACAGTGGGCAAGTGCTCTGGAGGATGCTCGAGCAGCAGGTATCGTACGTCTGAGTGAAGGGCGAGGTAGGTTTCGAGGTGTGGCATTATGAGAGTTGCAAGGAAGTAGGGGTTGGAGAACGGGTTGTCAGACGTTTGGTTGGACAGTGGTTGCGCCGTGAAGGCCTGCATGGTATTTGCGAGCAAATAACTGAAATTCGTTAGCGATGGGATACAATGTGAGAGTCTGAGCAAATGCTTACCGGAAGTTGAGACGGGTGCAGCGGCCAACTTCACTGCCTTTTGTGCCCATGTGTTCGAGCGTGTTGAAGACGTTGGAAGCGTATTCCTTCTTGACGCCCTTCTGCGAGCTGATTGCCAGAATCTGCTCGACTTTGCTGGTGCCCTTGGGGGCATTCGGGTCCTCTGCGTTGCGGAACATCGGCAACCACAAGCCTTCGCACTCAGGGAGTAGGTTGAATTGGAATTGGTGGTAGCCTTGAGCATGGGGAGGAAAGTATTCGCTTAGAGTTGAGCGGATGGAGTTTTGGATGGCCACTTGTGTTTGGTTTGGCGCAACCACCAGGTCGTGGAACTTGACATTAAGTTCGGACTCGAGGGGTGGTGGTGTTTGTGCTGGTGTAGGTGGTCGTACGATAGTCACAGTGGCGGGTGCAGAAGCTGAAGGTTCTGTAGGTTGTCGAGTCGGCTGGGTGTAAGCAAAGGGGTCGTAATCGCTGCCGTCTGACCTGGCCGTGACACTAGCTGGTGATGCAGTACTCGACTTGGATGCGGATGGTGTCTTAGGCGTGCCTGGCAGTGACTTCCTTACTTCAGGGACTTGTTGCAACTCTGTGCTCCTTGAGCGGCTGGGGAACTCGCCGTTTCGGAATGCATTAACAGCGTTGTGCAAAACGACGTTGGGGGAGCCCTCCTTGATGTAGAGAACCATGTTTTCGATGCTGGCAAATGTTGGAATGGTCTTTTCTGGCTCCGGTGTAGAACCCTCAGCGTCGGTACCGCGATCAATGTATTCAGCATCTGGTGGTGGGGATCGTCTCTTCTTCTCTAGCGGAACAGGCTGAAGTTTGATTGTTGCCTGTGATGACTTCACGATGACAGTTCTCGGCCTGTCCACACTTTGGAAACGGCTGGAGCCAGCATTGTCGCTATCAACAACGACAAGGCATGACTTGGGACGGATGGTACCATTGGAATTCAGACCTCTATCGCTGCCATCTTCCGTTTCATCTTGCTCAACTGCCCCATCGTCAACGCTCTCGCAGAAGCTGTCGAATCTTTGAAATGCAGGAACCACACTCTCCATGGATCTTGGTCGCAGAAGTGAGTCTCGTCGAGAATCTCGCCACGCCGTCATACGCACTGAGTTTCTGAAATCAAGCATCGACGCCTGGCCGAAGGTGACGTTGTCCATTGTGCGAATGCTGTAGGCATCTGATGTCGGCGAGGCGATGCTGAAGTCGGTAAGAGCCGTTCTAAATGAAGCCTGGCTGACTCTGCCCTCTGCGTATCTTGGTGAGATAAGACCAGTCCTGTCGATAGAGAGATTCTGTCTCCGGGGCTTGTCGTAAAAGACCGTGCTAAATACTGGTGTCTTCAAAGGGGCAGGAGAGATGGACTGCTCTTGTAGCCCTCCATCGGCACCGTAGACAACGAATTGATCGACCTCAGTGCCATTATCTGAATATCCATAGATCGGTAGGCTCACACTTCTCGAGCGGTTTTGTATCGTAAGGTCGAGATCATTTGATGGTTGGAGGTCAGCGGTAAGAAGGTCTAGAGCATCAGCAGCGCGCATGGCCTTCAGAATGGGATCGTTGAGTAATTCCTCCCGTTGACTGTGTCGAGGATTGAAGGCAAAGGGTGAGGATTTAATACATGACGTCCTGTCTCCTTTCCTCCAAGAGCCTTGAGAAAGATGTTGGCGGAGTATTTGCTCGGCGGCTGAACGATCACCATGTGTCTCCTGGCTCATAATTCGTTCAACACACATTGCCATGGCGCTCGGGGCGCCGCCAGCCATGAAAACAATGCGCTTGTTCGTCGGCGTAGATGCTTGGAGAAAAGATTCAGCCAGGTTATTACGCGATTGAATAGCAGCATCAACGGCTGCCACGTATGCTTGGCAGTCGAGTTCCCAGCCCTCATCTTCGTCTGGCATGTACGTTTTCAAACCGGGAAGAATGAGTATTTGAGCAGACCGAGGTAATAGTTGGAGTTGTGTCGATATTGTGTCTGCTCGACCCTCGAAAGCTACTACACTTCCGAGGGCTTCTGTGCCTGTTTGTTCGTTCGGATTCATAATTGCGAATTAATGTCGTGCTTCGTCAAATTAGGTATCCCCGCGCTCCCTCGAACTCGAGACAGGAAGCAGGGAAACAGTTGTCGCGGAAAAGTGTAGTTGAATCGCTCTGCGACTGATTTCTCCCACTGAAGACGGCTTATATCATGGCGAATCAATCTGCGGTTGGTCCGGAAAGGATGCGAGGATCTACTCGTTGGTGGCGCTTCTGGCGGCTTACAGCAATGTTCTGGAAAAGCGTAGTATCTTACTCTGGTTGGTTGACAGGGCTGCAGATACCGAAAGATGAAGCCCAACTGAGGTCTAGTGCCGGAGCTGACAGGGACAAGAAAAAAAGAGATTTGAAGACCCAACGGCGTCAATAACTTTTAGGAGGGGAATATGGCGGTATTTTACTTAGCCCTGCCCGACGCCAACAAAACGTCTGGGAGCTCGGGACAGCCACTACGAAAAGGAAGACTTTAAATACGGCATTGATCAGCACCAGACGTTGTGACCCAACCGTGGAACGTGCTCCGCAGAGCAAAGTAGCGGAGGAGGGCAACAAGGCTCAAGGGAGTGCTGGGATTGTTGCTAGCTTGGAGGCGAAATGCTGGACCAAGGTGGGTTCAAACCAACAATGTACACATCAAATGGGGCCTCCCAAAATGACCTCGGATGTTGGTTGGTCCATTTACTCGGTCTGGGGGAGCTTGGGATGGAGCCAAGGCATCTTGGTGTGGTCACTCGTACGCCCGGCATTTACAGATTGGGGCAACACAAGCGGATAGCGACCGAAGCTAAAACAAGGTGACTATGCAGAAGAGGGCGTGCAGCGCTACCCAATCCAGAATGTGAACGAGGGGGGGCGGCGAGGAGAGATGACAGAAGACTCTAGTCATGCCTGCTGGACCTGGCAGGGCCATGTCTGCATCTGCCGTGCGCCAAACAAACCCAAAAGCCTTTGACCGGGAACAGCGAGACAACGAGGGCCATGGCCAGTGGGGACGGCTTGTTTGAAGAAACACTCTTCATGCAGGCGGATAATAAAGGTAAAATTATCAAGGAACGCGGAAGGGGAGCGACAAGCACAGCGGCGTGGATCTCGCAATTGGATCTACACGGCGATGAGTGGGAAACAGAGGATGGAAACGGGAAAGTTTGAGAAGCGTAGGAGTCAATGTGGATTTGGCTTTTGGCTGAGTTTGGGAGGCACAAGGACACAAAGAATACCACCACACTACCTCGTCCAGGGCTTGCGAGGCACTCACTAGCGGGATTGGGTTTAGTTTGGCCAAGCTAAGCATTCAGCCCCATAGCTCTTAGCCAGGGGTAAGAGTCGTCAGCGGACAGGGGAAGCAACAGTATTTTGGATTAGTTGGGGTCAGAGTGAAAGAGGGGGAAGGGACATGGGCTGCGAGCATGGGGGCAAGGAAGACGAGGGCTGTTCAAGTACTCAGGGGAATGGCGGCACTACCCTGGCACGGCCAGTGTCTGCATTTCACTCCCTCGCCGCCTCACACATCATCTCGCGTTCGCCTTGTGCTGCATCCCTGTAAGACCGCACAAAGGTAGTGGAAAGGGCAAATCAAGGAAGCATACCGGGCTACGAATTCTTCGTCCAGCGCTAATACGTGACACTAACATGGTGCTGAACAACGTGATGATGGTCTGTTGACACGGCAGATCCCATTTCCTCGCTGCCTGAGTTGATTAATTGCTTGTTCCCTGTCTCGTCAACTCCCAAGACTGCACAATGGCAGAATAAATGGAGAATAACCCAGTCAACCGACGCAGCTACCCGAATACCAAGGCTCATCTTGGAAGCCATTCCCTGTTCATCTCTATTATTACCGTCTTTATGGTACCTTTCGGCATTAACGACTCGGCCCGCATGAGTCGTATTCGATGTCAACCAACCTTTGTTGATTCGACTCCAATGTCAGTCGTGCGCACGATCTATCTACTGCAAGTTGAGCTGTTTTTTTTATTATGTACTGTATATGCGTACCTGCGAACAGTCCTTGCCGTGCTACAAAGACGAGAGCCGCGCACGACTTTACAGCTGAGTCCGTTGTCAGTAACAAATGATAACCTTGGAAGCATGAGCGCTAGGCTCTAAGTGCGAGACCTATGGCAAGCCACAAAATACACGTAATTTTAGGCTGAAGGAAAAAAAAAAACCTCCTTTCGCACCCTTGTCTTGTTCCCCAAGGACCACAAAAGTGGTTGTAATTGGCGAAATCAAATGGGTGGAAATCACCTTTTTGGCTTGACAGCGATCGGCACACAATCCTATTCATTGTTCTCAAAATTTCCCTTGCACATATGTTAGCAGCGACGTGAGCCATCATGAAAGACTGTCAGACGGATGATGACCAACCCAGCCCAGGAGAACGAGACCAGGTAGCAAATCCAAGTTCCCCGTCGCTATTGTGCTGTGCCCCGTGCTTCACGGCCCCCCCAGAGCCTGGTGTGTTAGGTCGGACATGGAGAAAAACAACTAAGACAACACGCTGTGCTATCCAAGGGCCTGAGACAGACTAGAAGCTGATGTAGAAGCTTCGACTAATACTGGTACAGACACCTTGTTCGCTATGGCATCGCCGTCTCACCTATCTTTAACAAGGTAGCCCCTTTTCTGAGACCAGAGCCTCGGATTGGAACAACGCTGTTGCATAGAAATGGGAAGGCAATATGCAGGTTCAACACATGGCGCCTGTGCAATGTCACAGTGGGATGGGTTGGGCAATCGCAGAATGCTGCTGTAGCAATCCGATTTCTTGCCAGAAACAGCCACTTGCATCCGTTTGTGGCTGTTTATGAAAATGTAAAAAAGCGGCTCCCGTGTCTGTGCAAACTGGGTATTAATGAGCAGCTAGCGGATATACATGACCCGAATCCAGATCCCCCTTGCAAATGAGCTCCTAATAATATGGCACCGCCCCTGCAACAGGGACGACGCGGCGACCGATTCCACTGAAATACCAAGCCTGGTTGGCCAGTCATCTCGCTCTCTGGATACAGCCGTTTATAGTGGCTGTTGATTCACAGAGAGCTCGGCCTGCTTCTGACGGGGAAGAAAAGCCATTTCATCAAACAGAACCCTTGTTAATTGCCTGATCAGCAACGGGCACTGCCATTGTACAATGAGGGCGTTTGCTTTCACAGCCTAGAACAGTAACAATCAACACGGCGGTTTCTCCTGTTTCTTATCGTGCTTCCTCTTTCGAGTCAAAATCACCCGGCGTTGCCTTGTGTGGCAGTGATGAGCTGCAGTGCCGGCGGCATGGCATCGTGGGCTGGGAACGGTGTGTTTCACGCCAATCAGCTCCCTCACGTCGCATAGCGATTTTGACGCACCCTGACTCAAGACCATGCGGCTGGACATGGTTCTTTCAGGCTGTGGTCATGTACTGTACATGTGTGTGAAGTTGTATTCTCCTCGTGTGACAGTTAATACGACATCCTTGGGTCACCGGGAGTTCCGGCGTGAAAGCGAAGCCACCGCAATACAACTTTCGTGCATAAGAGACTAGGTCCAATAGACTGGCACGCTCAACTCACTGTGAACATGTCAATCTCACACAGCTCTTGCTATTGGCTGCATCTCCAAGCTTGCAACGCACTTTTAAGTTTATTTGCGTCAACCGAGCTCCCATTGCCACGCTAAACGGAAAATAAATGAAATTCACATCTGCCGAAAACCCTTAAAGCTACTCTACAGCCATCAATCGTCGTCATCGCCCATCAGCTCGGCTAATTCAGCTTCTTCTTCCGCGGTCATCAGACCAGCTTCCCTCTCTTCCTTGCTTTCCACTTCTGGCTTCTTCTCCGCCTCCTCAATTTTGCGAATCTCTTCATCCAGCTCCGCCTTGGCCAGCGGCCAGGTACGGATTGTTCCGTCAATGCCAACACTGCAGATCTTGACCGGTACACCTTTTGTATTGGGCAGGAGGATGAGATCCGTGATTTCTTCAAAGTGACCAAACAGCGTGTAAATGAGTTTGCCACTAGCCCGGTCCCAGACCTTGACGTTCTCGTCCCGCCCAGCGGTAACAACCCATTGTTCGGTGGTGACAACCGCACGAACGTAGTCCCCGTGAGTCAGCGTGTCGTCGGCAACAAAGTTTCGAGCTCGCTGTAGGCATTTGGCGGTTCCGTCTGCACTGGCAGTCCAGAGGTCGGCTTCATCATCCGCCCGGTCAAACTGCAGCTTGTAAACGCTTGTGTCATGCTCCAGGATGGTCAGGCGCTCAGTGTCAGGTTGATCGTGGAACGACTCGGGTAGCTGCTCGTAGGCGTCGAGGGTTATTTTCCACCTCCGAATGCTCGGGTCACTGCTTGCACTGACAACCACAGCGGCATCTGCCGTGCTCAAGATGGGATCGATTGCCAGATGTTGTACAGCCAGCAATGTTGTGACCGGGTCTTGGAGTGTGTGCAAACGGCGGCCCGTCTCCGTGTCCCAAACCATGATTTTCTTATCTGCACCGCCACTAATGAGAATATTCTTGCCTGAAACCGTAGCACACAGAACAGTCTTTACGAAATCGCTGTGGCCACTAAGTTTTCGTATCAACTGCCCAGTCTCAATGTTCCATGACCATATATCCTTGTCCCATGAACCGGCGTACAACGTCTTGTTGCCATCGGCACCAACGGCTAAGCACGTTACTGGAGCTTTTGGGCCCCTGTATGTCGTAGTTGTTTGAGATGTCTGTGATTAAGGTTAGAGACGCACAAAGTTTAGACAGGCCATTGAACCACTCACTGACACATTGACTCTGCGAGCGAAGCCAGCAGATTCAGCGATGAAGATGGAGTTTGATGGGTCTGCTGGATCAGAAATGGCCGCCAAAATCTTGGACTTCATGGAAATAGGGTTTCCATGTTTATTGCTTGACTTGGCGGCCTTTCGCTCTCGATTGGCAATTGCCTCGCTGGCGATATGTTAACTGGTGCGTCTTCGTATTGACTCTTGGAGGTGCAGGGGACGCACTTGGTTTCAAAGAAGTGACCCGGGTCGTGGGATTGCATTATGAATAGGCGCTCTGTTTCTCAACTTCACGATTGGGTGCTCGATGGATAGATTTTGAAAAGATTATTCGCCCCTGAGAAGCAGGAAGTTGATGCCTATTCTATACCGCTCGCCAGCGATTCCAAAGATTTCCATATTGAGCGTGGAGGGGTGGTGGGGCAGCCATTTGGGTTGGTAAGAGCAGAACAGTAACAAGCAAATGCGCATGGCCTATAATTATTCATGATTTTCAATACTCTGGACATGGACCTTAGAAACATGAGGAACATATGTATTTTTCAATTTCTACTAAAATAAGTGTAATAATTTTTTGTCGACTTGCTGCCAAAGCGATCCTTGTATTAATATCAAGCATGTTCTGTGGCTGTGATGTGGCGCACAGCGTGGCACAAGCCACTATAATCTTTAATTGCAACGCGTCCAAACGCGTCTCCCGCTTTGGTGCCAGACACGGTTTTAGAGGGGCCGACCTGTCAAGGCCCGACATCACGTCTGTACATCAAGCAAGCACATCAAAACTTTCCATGAGATTGGCTTGCTCGCGCTCCTAATCGCGAATACAGACATCATGGACTCTACGCTTGCCCCTCGCCCGCGGCCACGTCCAGCTCACACTCAAGGAACAACACGATGCGCTTACACCAAGGACGGCGCTCGTCTCGTCACTGTCGGATCCAACAATACCATTCGCCTCTATGCCACGGGATCTGATGGCGAGCCCACCAACATTGACGATTGCCAGGAGCAGAACATTGCGGTTGCTGCGAGCAAGAACGAATTCGTTGTTGGATCGGAAGACGGTACTGTTAGTCTCTACTCTCTCGAGTCGGCTAGCTTCGAGAGATTCCTGCTCCGAACGTCGCTACCGATTCGAGATGTCGAATTGAGCAGCGACGGAAAGTGGTGTGCGGTGGCTAGCGACGAATTGACTGTGAAAATTGTCAATGCAAACGACATCACCCAAGTTCGACATTTGAGGGAACACGGACGATCTGCCAGACATGTGAGCTTCGATCCCCAGTCGAGACTCGCGGCTCTCTCCTGCTCAGACGGCATTATATACGTCTACTCTTTGACAGCTGAGGAACCCGAGCTCATTCGAAAGGTGGATGGCATAATCGGTGCAATTGACGGCGACAGCACCGTCTCTACAAAGGTCGCATGGCACCCAGATGGACGCGCCTTTGCTGTTCCGACACCAACCAGAGATATCCAAATCATTTCGAAGAACGATTGGGAGAAGCAGCGAAACTTCTCCAACGGGCACTTGGCTGATATCACTGCTATCGCATGGTCGCCTAATGGCGCGTTACTGGCTTCTGCTGGCAAGGACGGCAAACTTCTCATCTGGGAGACGAAAACGCAGAGCGTCGTTCAGCGATACGACTACTCCAACGTGATCGACTTATCATGGCACCCGACAAAGAACATCCTCTCTTTCACGACAACCGATGGCGAAGTTTACATCTATCCCGACTTTCTGTCTGACCAGTTTGCACCAATGCTGAAAATGGCGCCACAGCCTGCTCCCTTCATTCACGACCCTCTCTCCGAAATCTCTGGCAACAGGCAGATGCCAGTCACCAACGGTCAAAAAGGACAGGATATTCCTTCAAGACCTCGCCGGATCTCACTGGGTAGCCTTGACTCCTACCTCGGTGGCGGCGGTGGCGGCGATGGCTATGCAGAGGATGATGACTTCGTTGTTGACGACGACGGGGCAGGGTATACTGCTGGAGCAGGACTCAAGCGAGGTCGTGAGGAAGATGACGGCTATGGAAATGTGAATAAGCGTAGAAACTTCTACCAACCGCAGTACCACGAGGCTTTCCAACCAGGATCAACCCCCTGGAGAGGAAACCGCAAATACCTTTGCCTCAACCTCATCGGCTTCATCTGGACTGTTGATCAGGACGGACATCATACTGTCACGGTGGAATTCTACGATCACGAGTTCCATCGTGATTTTCACTTCAGCGATACCTTTCTCTATGACAAGGCATGCCTCAACGAAAAGGGCTCTCTATTCTCCTGCCCTCCAAAGGACGACATGCCAGCCACCATCTTCTACAGACCACATGAGAGCTGGGTTCGTCGATCAGATTGGAGAACAGAGCTGCCACGAGGCGAGTACGTGACAGCCATGTCTCTGAGCGAATCCTTCGTAACGGTCACGACAAGTGCCAACTACGTTCGCGTTTACACCTTGTTTGGCGTTCCATATCGAGTCTATCGACCCAAGAGTTTGCCCATGGTCACCTGCGCCAGTTGGAGAGACTATGTCATGACCATTGGCAACGGCTCTGTCGGTGCTGATGGCAACACCCGACTCCAGTATACTATTGAGAATGTCAAGCGAGATGAGGTCTGCCAGAACGAAGACACAGTCGCCCTGCCGCCTGGTGCAACTTTAAAGAGTGTTTTCTTCTCAGATAACGGTGTGAGTACTGAACAGTGTCAAACTGGAACAGTTGGACCATACTAATTGAGGCTATAGGACCCTTGCATATACGATTCTACTGGTACCCTATTGACACTGCTGCACTGGCGCCAACCTTCAAGAGCAGTCTGGGTTCCCCTTTTAGATACCAAATTACTTGCTAGACTTGCATCTGGCCGCAAGCAGGAGACTTACTTCCCTATTGCTGTCGCAGACCACAAATTTCACTGCATTATCCTCAAAGGTGGAGATCAATACCCTTACTTTCCTCGACCACTCTTGTCTGAATTCGACTTCTCCATCCCTCTTTCTTCCCCGCCAAAGCAGAAGGAGAGGAAGAACTCAGAAGAAAATGGCGAGGAGGACGAGGATGAGGATGCCATGGACGAGGACCAGGAAGAAGAGTCTGAATCCAAGAAGCTCGAAAAGGAGTTCATGCTCAAAGGCGTCCAAACCGCCCTCCTGCGTGACCTTGTTGAAGCTACATCTGGAAACCACACCCAACGCTCTCTGCTGTCACGTCTTGAGCTTGAAATCGACAAGACGCTGCTCCAACTTGTGGCTGTAGAGTGCCGAGAGGGTGAAGAGAGAGGTATGCGTGCTCTGGAGATGGTTGAGCTGATGCGTGACCGTACTGGTCGTATGATGGAAGCTGCTGGCAAGGTTGCTGAGCGCTACGACAGAACTCTTTTGGGAGAGAAGATCCGCGAAGTGGGCGAGAAGCGGATCTCTGGCATGGATGACGATGACGATGCATAATGTGAGAAGATGTTGGCTATTGGGTTTCTGCGTAGGAATAATGCCGTTTCTGAATTGGGAATTGGAGTATATGGGTGAATGAATAGCATTTCAATTTTCATGTTTGTACCGAGGTCAGGACCATCTCATGTGTGAATGAAAGAACAACTTTATGGGACCGGCCCAGCATGCTGTGAAGATTGCTCTAGTTGTTACTCTAATTCCTATAACACTATACGTGTATGAACTTGATACCCATTCGGGTCATCCAATCACCAAATATTTCTGGTGACGCGAGCGTTCGCTCCGAAGTACTTTCTACTGAGACACTGAAGTCCAACCACTGCTCGGCGGTATCCGTCATTGTATGAATAGCAAGATTCAGAGCGACTGGCCTTTTGAAGTCTGGGCTCTGTCGGCTATGAATCCGAGCTACGGCTTGAGCCATGTCTTGAGATGTTTTCTCAATATGGACGGCATCACGACCGCCAAGTGCCACGTATAGTCTATGATGAGGCAACGTCACCAGAATTCTACTTGACATAACTTCGTGTGCTCGCTCGCGTGCGACTCGACTTCCGCCGTCCTTGTCCTTTGTGCCATACTCCATGAAAAGCTGTAAATGACTGTCGAAGATGTCTGGAAACAGTGACTCGCTCCATCGGAAGAACTTGTCTCCTGCTTTTCCCAGCTTTTCGAGGAGTAGATGGTGCTGTAAATCGCGGCCTGGTTGCGATAACTTCCTTTGACCCATAATCAACCGAGAGCAGTCCACAACTAAGTTGATAAGTGGTGAGGTGTTTAAGAAGCAATCGATTGGGGTTCTCCCTCGGCCGGTGAGTGGCAATGCCGCGCCCTTGATGAGACGCCTCCAGCTTTTGTGTGTTAAAAAGCAATCGGTGTTGGTCCAGTAGCACGCCTTGGCCTGAGAGACATGACCAGTCAACCAATAAACAAGAACACTTGCTAGCACTTACAATGCAAGGTACGAGGTTTAATAATAGACAATTATCGAATTCTTCATGGAAACTGGAAACTTTCCGATGTTCAATGATTCGTATCACGCCAAACATATGATTCTGTACATCGTCACTGCTTCCTTCCAAGAGCGTCTAAAATTAAAGGTCGTCTGTTAGAACTTGAATCCAGAAACATGACCTTGCAACTTTAATTATCTCACCTCCAAATAGCAGAGCAGAGCTGCTGCACACAGCGTTTCTGTCGACACTGCGTCTTTGCCTCCAACCAATGCTTCTTGTAAGTTCGACAGGGCAGCGGCGTAGGATGCAAGGATATGAGGGTCATATTTATCAAAGTGAAGAAACTTATGCCTCACATCCCGCAAACTGTTTTGCTGTGCTGTCGAGTACTGCACCCACATTTTACGAGTTGCGATTGCCACGCATTGCACAGCGGAGTCGAGGGCTTTATTTCGTCCTGATCGCCGAGGTAGATGGGAAAGATATCTCTCTGCTGTTGCACGCACTGATTTCTCCAATGATTCTGCCAATGACATGGAGTTGATCATTGGGATCAAGTGAAGCAGCTCAGCAATGCTCTCATTGCCGTTGAACTGCTCCAGAGACGGAGGCGAGCGCAGAATTGTAGATCTCTGTGGTGTGACGGATCTCGCCCGTGTTGTTGCGGAATCGGTCTCGCTGGAAATGCTTCCAGTTCGCATGTTGTACCATTCGCATTGGCGGTTGGCACCGACGCATCGGTTGCAGACGGGCTTTGATTCATCGCACTTGACCCTTCGTTGCCTTTACAATCGTCAATAGCCGTGGGTTGCCCTGCTTGATTCTAGACGTACCTGCAGGTGAAGCATCCTGTTCGAGTTCTATGGGACCATCTCTTCTGCCGCGTGGCAGGCACCGTTCCTTGGCTAGCTGTCATTATTACCGCGTCTAATATCTGGTTTTCGATTTGTCACATGTCCGGGATTAGCTGTTATCATCGCAAACAAAGGCTATGGTGAGGAATACTCCTCACGTGGCAGTGACGAAGCGAAACGGTGAAGACTCGTCAACGAGGCTGTGATGTCGGAACGCTCAGCTTCTAATTGGACCGGGAAGTTTACGTCGCCATAATCGGGGGCCGTGGTGGCTGTCAGCCTCTGCTGATGACCACTGCGATTTTACCGTAGTGCTCGATGGAATATTTCAGCCTTGGCTTCTGTTTGTTTTCGCTCAATGAACAGCAGCGCCTCGTAAGGTAATTAATCCTAGATCGTGGCCTTCAAAGCCCAGCCTCATGCATGCATGGGTCCAGTTACCAGGGCACAGCTTTGAGAATACTGTAAGTCCTGCGAAGGGGCAATGATTTTACAGCGTATAATTGATGATTACCCCAGTATACCTGTCGAAGGGCCAATTCAATGACCAATGGCCGTTAAAACTAATGCGCACCGGTCTAACATCACGGCGGTCGGCTTCCTCGACGTATACTTTTTCTCTGAACCAATGAAAACTACATTCACATTGTCCGAACAAGGCTCAAAACACGCCCTAATAAATATGAAAATGTACACATGGCGGCCAGGTCGCGCTGAATGGTACCGACCTTGACTGTGCATCGACTTGTTACTCATGCAAAGCTGAATAAGTGGCTGGACAATAGGATGTAAAGCCTTGCATACGACGGTCCAGTTTGCAAACGAGGCGCTTGCCTGGTCAGCCAAAGCCGAGCGAGGCGATCAAGTTTAAGTTCCCTAAACACGAATGTGAGTGGTATCATCATATTCACATTCTTGACATCATAATGGAAATTATTATATGTAGTGGTGTGATTTGCGCTACCGAAGTTATGGCTTAAGGACTGTTTGGAGGCTAAGCCAGCAGCGAGGCATTGTCAGATAGTGGCAGAGCCAGTTCCTCTTCCTGTGCGGCAGATGGTCTGGCAGATGGTTCGTGGCTCATCAATAGTGTCTCTGGTCTCAACCCTGACGTCTTTTATTAGAAATGCTAGTTTACTGGCTTGCCACTAAGGCGTCGTCATGCATGCACACAGCGCGGAGAGCTTCCGCGGGCCAACGCATGACACAAAACACAACCAAAATAAATTGGCTAGGTCAGCTTGCGCAGTGAGAGGCCAAGTCAGGCGTCAAGCGCGGCGCTGTCGGAGGTATACGAAGAAGAGGGGGAAGCCTTTGCTGGGTGGAGAAATGCGAACGGAGTATTCCATGAATGTAACATCGCTTACATTGGTAGCTGATAGGTTAGTTTAGACAGTTGGTAGCCTGAGAAGTCTCAGGAGCTCTGCTGCAGCTGAGGAGGATTGGAGGTGTGATCGCATATGGAGCACAGATGTGACTGAACTAATGGAGGTGCATACGTGAACGGCGCCTAGCGATTTTGAGAAGGATAGGTGGCGGAGTGGTCACAGCAAATATCGGGCTATTTGGGGGACAAAACCTGACAGGTAAGTAGCCTTGAATCTGTTGCCGGCTAGTTGCATGAGATTTCACTCGCCTGTTGAGAAAAAAGGCTCTGAATCGCGTGTTCAAGTGAGACAAAAACAGAGCAGTGCAAGGCAACGGAACTGAGAAGAATGAAGAGCCGTTTCAGCTATTACCTATTAGGCCCACGCAAAACGATACGATTCATTTCGGGGAGGAGAAGAAAGGGTGGATGATCGACTCAGACAAACCAAATTCGGGCCGTTCCCTGGGACTTGCCGAAGCGGCCCCTTGTTCGCCAGGACAAGGAAGAGAAGACAACCGGGGAGCCTGGAGCCTGTAAGGACAGAACGAGGAAATCGACGGGAAAGAGAGCTTCTCACGACTGTAAAAACCACAGCAACCCCCTCAGTAGCATAGTACAAAGACGAAGGGGCACGGGGGTTAGCCGGAGTGAGTTCACCGAGCAGGTATGGGACTGGGCCAATCAACGGCGTCTGTCTAGTGTGTCTGGTTGGCTGAAGGAATGAGAAGACCAGGAATAAGGCTGCGGTAAGCGGCCCACTAACAACAATAGTTTGGGCTGCGATGATGCACGAGAACAGCATGTATGTACTCTGTGATGTAGTGTGCATGCCTGCGTGGGGTGCTGCAACTGCAGTGCTGCATTAGTGTGCTTCGTCGACTGGGGTAGCACGGCGTTGAGGTCAGGGAACGGGCGAGCGGGTGCCCTGAGGGCAGAACGGACGATGGTCTCAGCACAACCAAGTTCGTCAGGTCGCCTAAATTGTACTTAGTGACAGGGGGGTTAGGAGGTAGAGATGAGGGGGTGAGTTGTGGAGTTAAGTGTGATGGAAGCTGCATGGTTAGTGTCGAAGAGGGGAAAGAATCCATTCAGTTAGAGACCAATTTGAGAGAAGAGGAGAGGGGGATGAGTTGCCCGGCTCGTACATTGGTCGCCAATCATAGAGGATGCTTGAGAGCCTGGTGTGGTGATAGATCTTTTTGCCACCGTTCTGATTGCTTCGCCTGATCAAAGCGCAGCTTAACCTCGTGGAGACTACCAAAGAAGGACGAAAGGCAGACAGGAAAGGTCTTCAGCGCAGCCCTGTAGGGAGCGGCGGCGTTACAGAGCGCGCAGCCTCACCGCAGGTTTGGGGTTTCAGCAACATCTTACTCACCACCACATAAGGCGGGAATGATCTTCCAATGAGGCAGCACTGCGGTGTTTAAGAACACCTGTGATTCGGGAATCGCTTGTACCTATTAGTGCGAGTTTTCACCAGAAGTGGCCCCGTAGTACCTCACCAGGCAGGCTAACAGACCACTGTACAAGCAGAGGTGAATTGCTACAGAATGTCGCGAAATACAATTGAACCTCTTCGTGACACCACTTAGGGCCTCTTCGCCGCTGCTTCCTCTTCCTCCTTTTCCTCCTTTCCCCCAATGGCTTTCCATTCCAGGGCTATTGACACAAGGCAGGCTATAATGCAAGTTGCCGTAGGCAGATACTGAGAACATTGTTAGTTAGTGGGTGGGCCGTCGTTTTTATCGCATTCCGTGTAAGCACCCACGAAAATAGCTGTGACAGCCAGATTATACGCCTGGACGAAGCCCTTTATTTGGGCTGGCGGCACGAGATGTCGCGCATTTGTAGCACCAGCTTTCACCACAGCATCTACGTCAACCCCGGGAGCGTAGCGGTGAAGAAGTGATGGCAGGCGATTATTAAATATCGTTTGCGAGGCAGAGACTGACACGGCAGTACCCAACTGTAGAAACAAATTTAATACAGAGAGGCACACTGCGTGGTCTCGCAGTGGCACGAGTTCCTGTACTGCAGTGATTGGCTACAAACAGTGAGAGTTAGCAAGCCCTATCAGTTTGCTGTGTACATGAAGTAGCTCTCCGCAGATTGTAACTTACAACTTGAAGTGCAATTCCACGCCCAACACTACTAACGACCTGATAGCCGACCCATTGGCCCACGGAAGAATCTGGCTTGAGTGTGGCACAGAGGCCACAGCCAATACCACCGACGAGGCTGCCAAAGATAGCCCACGGAGGAATGAAACGAGATTTGCGTACGAGGCTTCCAAATAATATTAGACCTAGAATCGTTATCGCCAGGGAAGGCAAAAGATGGACAGCGCTTTCGCTAGGGTTATCTCCTTTCACAGCCTGAAACCACAATGGGAGGAAGAACGGTAGGGCCTGGGATGCTCCACCTTGGAAGAAAATAACAAGACCACCGACGTAGACGGAGCGGCTCGCTAGGCTGGTAGGTGGAATCAGTGCGTCGTCACCTTGATACCATGCCCAGCCACAGAACAAAAGTAGCGTAATTAGGCCACCGCAGAGCAGACCAATGATAGTTGCAGAAGACCAAGAGAATTCGCTTCCTCCCCAAGTCAGAGCTAGGAGGAGCATTGTTACTGCGGCAGCAAACAAGACGAAGCCAATTGGGTCGAGAGTGTGAGGAAGTCGCTTAACCGCCTCGAGAAACGGGGGTTTCTCGCATTGCTCTGATATTTTAACAATTGCGATGACGACAAGAATAGCGCCGCCGATGGGCAACAGTATCCAAAAGCCTGTATTTTAGTTAGTACCTCAAGGAAATGCGAGGTTGTATGGAGCACTTACACCAGCGCCAACCCATACGAGCCGTCAGCACGCCAGCAATAATTGGGCCAGTCATCGATCCCACTGGAACCATTGACATAGCCAAGGCTGTCGTGAGCGGACGTACTGCAGGGGGACAGACGCAGCTCATGATTAGCATGCAGCCGTTGAATTGTCCTGCAGCCCCTAAGCCATTGATAGCTCGTCCAATAACAAACATATGACTTGACTTGGACAACGCGCAGATAACAAGCCCAATTTCGAAAATGATCATAAAGATAAGATAAACGTACTTGATACGAAAGTGATCATAGAACTTGGCTACCACGGGCGTCAAGACACACCTAGAATAGTTAAGATTTGATGGTATAATGACATGCCAGATACAATTGACCGGGTTAGGACATACATTGGCAACACATAGGCAGCCTCGTACCACGAGATGTCTGCAACTGTGTGGAACTCGTTTGTAAGAGTCGGAATTATGGTGGACAGCATCGTAAGCTCGAGCGCAAGCAGATAGACACTCATGTACAAGGCCGCAAGAAGCAGCCAGAGCTGTACACCATGAAGTAGTAGCTGTTGGCTAGCATCTTCGACTGGTGTCTCAATTGGTTGCTTCTTTTGAGTTGCCTTTGGCGAAGGAGTCAAAGACATGACATCTTCTCCTGCACCGACGGTGCCCTGACCTTTCTCATTCATGTTGACTGTCACTGGAAAATAGGCAAGACTTCTCGTTTGATGTCCAGGTAGCGAGACCCTCTAGGATCGAAGGGGATCTGCAGATGCAGTACTTATTTACTTGGTATTTGGTTGCCTAGCAAGGCTCGACACCATTGTTGGACGCCACAAACAATGCGAGGGAGATGCCTAGCCCCCTGCGGGCAGCCTGGGCCGGGAACGAGGCACCTACCTAGACTGCATTCGCTACAGGGACTCCCGGGCTACGCTGCTGTGTAATTACTCTACGGAAAAAGCGCTGAGGCGACGTAGCCCAACGCAAGGAACTTTGAAAACATTCTCAGTAAAACATCGCGCAACCAGTCATTTATCGAAGCGCTGGTCTTTGTTTATTGACGATTCGCTAGCTGGCGATTTCAGTGGCGGGCCAAGTGTTATCAGGCTATCTGCGTCAAGGTTCACGGGCCATGGGTAATACCGTGACGAGGCTCCAGGCTGCAAGTTCAGGAGTGATGTGCGGCACTTTTCATAGCGAAAGGCTGTGCCGAAGGGATTATAAATCCAGAGTCCTTTGCAGGGCTCTTCACCTATTATCTAATCGCGAGTGATTGCTTAAATGTGCAGCAAAACTCAAAGGCTGACCTGACCATTAAAATATTCAACCTCTCCTTCACTCGTAGCTGGTTGGCTACGTGGGGTGCAGCCCCTCAAACCCATCTGGCGAACGGGATATAAGCCATCCGTAAGATATGGAGATGGAGAAGGAGGGGTTATTAATTAATTCAGGCGGTGGCTGAACCAGGCAGGGTTGTGTGAGATGGCGCAAGATTTAGGACGGCATCGTTTGGGTTGGCGAGGGGAGGAGAGGTGGTGCTGGAGCGGGGAGTTGTGCAGTGCGGTGCGATACGGCGTAGACTTTCGTTTCAGGGAATATCGGCGATGGGGGAGAAGGGCAGTTCGATGGAGATGGGTGTTTTTCCCTTCGGCTCGAGATGAGTTTGGCTCGTCGGCTACCTGGCTCGAGTTTGGGTTTGCCGGCGCGAATTGTTTCCAGGAATGGTTCAGCGTGGCAGCTTGGGGGGCCTTTTGTTGCCGTCTTGCGTGTAGGGAGCGCTGTAATTGGTAATTGGATGGGCGCTACACTGTGCTGCATTGCATTGCAGGGGAGGCGGAGGGGGCTGCTTTTGCGATTCGAGCTAATGCAGTCGGTGACTGAGCGGCTTGGAATCACATTATCGAAAACCGACTAATGAAAACGAATAATGACAGTATCTAACATGCAATGCTTCCCTTCAGATGGTTTCGCCTACGTAGCGTGTGTGCAGACTAGGTACTGGATCAGACGGTTAGAAGTCTGTCGAGCCAGGGTTACATGCGTGGTAGTGGTAGCGGTTCTGGCGCCGGGGATAAGGCCTGTAGGCAGAAAGGGAGAGGGAAGACATGATTCAGAGGATGAGACACGCGGTGCATAAAAAATTGTGAAGTACTATAGAAAAGCGACAAAAAAATAAACGACTGCCAGCATTTGAGCCATAAATGGCCAAGGAAAAAAATAAATTGAGTATATCCATCGGGTCGTCTGACGTACAATCAGCAAACAAGACGGCTAAGCAAAAGTGTATTTTTTGGCGATGATATGTGATGGGATGGAGGTGATTGGGTTGCTGGGGGCGTGGATGGACCTGACCTGAGCCGACCCCATCTGTGTTGCAGCATCATGCACAGCGTTGTACTTTGGCAGTTCGTTCCCTCTACTACTTTATACTTCTTGGTGGTGGTGGTGGTGGGTGAGCATCAGAGTCAGGGGGTGAAAGTTTACCGGCTGGCCTGAAACTTGCAGATTACTGTGCTGAATGATTCTCCTTTTGAATGACACAACAAATCAGGTTTGCAACCAGGTTTTCTAGTTGTGAGTGGTCTTATTAATGGTGTGCTTACTGTTACCGGTACTATATAAAAAGTTTTATTTTTATTTTTTATATCTGTTTTTGCCGTGCTGCGGATGAATAACCAATTCATCGAGGCTGGCTGGACGTTGTCGTTGCTTCATCTACAGTGGGCGGCAATGTACCTGGTACTGATTGGCGCCCCAAACTGTCTTACGCCGGGGGCCTAACGGGATGAGCGAAGCGGACTACAGAGTGCCCGCGGCGCCACCGAAGGCTCGAAAAAGGAAGAATCCACAGGGCTCATGGCGGGCTGATGGCCTCCCGTTGCGTGCAAGGTTTAGTGGATGGTAGCCCCCGGGCAAATGTACCGAATACATGCAGCCCTCCATTTGTCGTCGAGTGCTTTTAATGGATCGACGAGTAAGAAAACATATTACTGATTGCCCAAGTTACAATGTAACAATCTCTCAACAGTTTTCCATTGGTGCTGTGCTTTTTTTATTAATAGAATAAAACAATTACGTATTGACAGAGTTTGAAGACACCAAGGACGGACTGAGGACAGAAGAGAGGAGGGAAGCCACCGAGTGATGGGCTCCAATTATTGAATCCACTGTCGCTGCGACAAGCAAACGGTGTCTTTCCCAAGCCAGTGTCAAAGTGGCCCCTGCGCTCGCTGACACCTCTGGCCCGGCCTCGCTGGCTCCATTCTTCAGACTCCTCCCCCAGCGTTAGCCTGCCTGGCCTGCTGCTAATCCCTAGCTTTTGTTGGTTCTGCTCTGTTCTGGTTACTCCGCTGTAGCGTGGGTGTGCAGTGTGGTGTGGTGCGTGCTGGACTCCTCTCATAAATCGCTCTCTGGCACCTGGCCTTCCACTTCCGCTTCCACTTCCACTTCCACTTCCAGTTCTGCTTCGACTTCCATTTCTCTCCTCCTTCTCGAACGACGAGCAACCCACTCCTCTTCCTTCATCCTTCGCTCGTCGCACCACCCGCAACACGGTTTCATCTTTTTGTTGTTTTCTCATCTTGGACCCTATTCCATTCTCTCTTTTTTTTAATACTCTCCATACTTACTCGGCATTTCCTTGACCCATCCTCGCTTCCGCCAAATCGCACTAGAGTGCGCCCTGAGTCGCCCCGGAGATCCATCCTTAACCCGTGGTGCGCCCTGGCGCCATTTCTCTCGCAGCTTGTTGGCTCCAACACCACACGGACGACCTCTGTCGACGGGCTCCCTCCTTACGATTGTGCGACCGCCGACGCCATCTTCACTGTTCTTTCTTGACATTTCGACGTCATTGTCTATTTTGTCAATTTTTCGTTCTATACGTTCTCGCCAAACGACCCCGAACACGATCGGAACGACGGCAAACTCTACTTGATCTCCGCATTTCCAGGTGGCCCCTTCGCGACGAACTGTTTGCTGCCAGCACCCCTTCTTACTGCAAAGACTACCGCTTCACGATTGTCGCGGATTCTTCGAAACGGCTCGATTCGCTCTCAATTGTCGATAGACATATTTGTTCTTGGTTCGCGCCTTGAATGCAATGAGGTGAGTGCGACACACCTACCCTCTTCGAATTAGCACTCTCAACTTCCTGCGGGACATTATCACGACAACAAATTGCATCCTGCGCATACAGCCTTGGCCTGGACTTGTACTCACATCGTTGCCCGTAGCACAAATGGCTACCGAAAGTGATAGTCCACGGAGCCCGCCTGACGGCCCATCCGATCCCAATGGCCGTGTAGTCCCTGTTTCCGACCCCAAGGGCAAAGGCAAGGCGAAGATGCCCCCCGCCTCGGAAGAGGACCCAATGGATATTTCCCCTTCTGACGATGCGCCTCTCGAAAATGGCCACGGTGATGGCGGCGACGGCGGCCAAAATGGGCATAACAACTCCTCTCCTGAGGCTTCGGGTTCCAGCAGCATGGCTGCGCCCGGTCCCTCTGCTGGCTCTGCGTCGCAACCCAAGATAGTGCAAACTGCCTTCATCCACAAACTCTACAAGTAAGCATGCGGCAGAGTCAATTATCTGATTTGTAAAAATAGTGTTGCTAATACATTCAACAGCATGCTTGAAGATTCTAGCATTAAGCATTTGATATCATGGTCCGCCAGCGCGGAAAGCTTCGTCATGTCTCCCACTGCGGACTTCTCTAAAGTACTCTCGTAAGTGACAATCATCGCCCATGATTGATCATGTTTCGCTCACATATCTACAGTCAATACTTCAAACATACCAATATTTCATCTTTTGTTCGACAGCTTAACATGTACGGCTTTCACAAGGGTTCGTACAATGTTCATTCATGTTTGCTCTAGTATCTGCCACATAAACTAACTGCGTCTACCAGAGCGTGATGTATTCCACACTGGAAACCCAGACTCAACCCTTTGGGAATTCAAACACGGCAATGGCAACTTCAAACGAGGCGATCTTGCTGGACTCCGCGAGATTAAGCGTCGCGCAAGCAAACACACACCTATTCATAAGGAACCAAACTACGCCAAGGCCAGCTCTTCGCAACCCGGTACTCCAGCTGAGCCCACACCTATGCCTATAGAAGGCACTGAGGCCCGACTGAACGCGCTTGAGCATACGATATTTGACATCAGCGCCAGACTGCATCGCAGCGAAGAGAACGCACACTACGTGCATATTAAGAACCAGGCAATCATGGAGCAACTCAATCGGCTCATGCACCTGAATCAAGAGCTGTCAAGATCGCTTCTCTCGATAGTACCGACTGACAGTTCAACTCATAGAGATGGTTGGTCATATCTCTTCTCGTCACAGTCATTATCACACTAACATATGCCACAGTAATTGCACTGCAGCATGAGATTCAGAGACAATCAGATATTGTGAGGGCTCTGGACGATGCGCATGAACCGCCGGTACCTGGTCCCTCCAGGCCGTATCTCTTCAATGTAGACAACGCGCCGGTGTCGCCAAGACAGCTTCCACAAGACGACGCTCGCCGTGCGGCACCTATTCCCCAGATCCGAGGCGCCACACCCTACCGTCCTCACGTATCTTCAAATCTCTCCGCAGGAAGCAGGCGGCCATACGGATCGATTAGTGGTACAAGCCCAAACCAGAGCTCGCCACTTCGCAACGCTGCACCAGCACCTCCTCCTCCTACTCAACACCTTCTCCCCACGCCTCCCGACTTCCCCGCAAACATGGCACGAAGACATACTTCTGCAGACATTCGCGAGCACGGGTGGCAGCCGCAACCACAACCTGGTGCTCAACCTGGCGCTTCTCCTTATTCTGGATCGAACCCGCCATCTGCTCCTTGGCCATCATCTCCCAATCGTAATGGCCACGAAGATCAACAACGTCTGCGCGAGTCGCTTTCTACGTATTCTTTACAGGGCGCAACACGCCTGCATCCACAATCGCGCCCAACGACGCCTCCACCCCCGCCTGTAGCAAATGGTAACGGCAATGGCAACGGAGATTCGTTTGGTAACTGGACCTGGAATTCTGCTAGCAGCCGCGATGGCCGTGGTTTGGGTATTGGAGACTCATCTGCTCCTCCAACGCGGCGGGGAAGTATGGCGCACATCCTGAACCCTAGCAACGGTGCAGCAAGCGAAGGTGAAGAAGATCCTAGAGGCGATGACGATAGGAAAAGGAAGCGAATGCAGTAAAGGCATGCTTGATACGAAGGAAGGAAATCCTGAATTACAATGGAGTAATTGCAACTACAGAAAAACAAGACAAATGGGACTGCTTGAAATGGAAAAGGCGAATAGGGCTTGGGATCCGTAAAGTACAGTTTGTTTTTTTACGTCTGGCGATTTGGGTGTACAGTTTGAAGCGAAAGCATTTTGGGGCTAAGCGAAGGATATAATTTGTACTGGATATAGTCTTTTACAGAATGGCTGGCGGTACAGGGAACCGCTGTGAATATCTGGATAATCAGAACAAGGCATTCTCAACAGTTTGTTTATCATTTGATTTGACCCCTTGCATTGTGAATGAACTACATGTTAGATTGTAAAAAAAAGATACAAAATTGATGCTCGCTAAATGACACTATCATACATGCTCCATGCAATGCTTCAGTCAGCATGTTTCCGTTTCTTCTTGTTCTTCTTTTTCTTTGGCCTCGTATCAGCTTGTTTGCCCTCTTGCTTGCCTTGTTGCTCATCCGCATCATTCACAACCGGTTCAACATCCTCTGCATTCACATCTTGGCCCTTTTCCTCCTCATCTAGCTCAGCAACGACCGTCTTCCTCTTCCTCTTTCCCAACCCACTCCGTCCCTGCTCCTCCTCACTCTCACTCTCCACGAGCTTCTTCTTGCGCTCCTCCTCCCTCTTCTGGCGGCCCATCAAGCGGCCCCTCAGGGCTTTATCCTGCTTAGACTGCGCGACGGTAGTGTCGCCGGACTGGCGGACGAAACCTACGCCCTCGTTGGGGTTGGCGTGCTTGAAGAGGTCTGCGTCTGCATCCTCGGCGGTCTGGTGTGTCTGCTGCGTCTTGCGCGAGGTGGTGGTGGTGGATGTGGGGTTTAGGGTCTTGAGGAGAGACGATTGGGAGGAGAGGAGGAGGGAGATTTTGTTTTGGATGGCGGCGTGGTCTTTGGCCACGGGGAAGGGGTCTGGCATGATTGGGTTGTGGTGGTGGTGGTTGTGTAGTTGGAAAATTGGGCGGTGGTGGTGGGTCTGGAGTTTGGATGTTGGCGGTTTGTGTTGATGATAAAGGGAATGGATTAGTGGCGTTGAAAATTATGTCGAAAATCAAAATGGGGATGAAAAGTTCGCTGAAATTAGAATGAGGATGGAAACTTAAATAATCAGTAATATTACAGCGCTGTCATAATTCATAATGTTCTATCTCCCAAAGTCCAAAAGATGCTATCCCAAAACCATATACGCCGTACCATACCGTGCAGGTAATTATAAGAATCTCCACAAAATAATACATTGTTGTTTTTCCTCACTGGCCGTTGGACCTCATCGCAAACACATACGGCATGTCGCCCCTATCGTCCCTCGAGGCTAGCCTAATAACCGAACCGGAATTGGACGTCGCTGCAGATCGCAAACTTGCATTTGACGGCTGGCTGCGAGGAGGCGGCGCTCGTCCTCTTCTTATTGACTGTGTCCCCGTCGTAGCGAAGCTGTTATTGCTGCGCTGCCGCGAGAGCATATCCATTGTGTGGCGGCTGCCGGGTGTGTTGGGCGCAGTGGCATATTGGCTCCTGCGGCGCCTTAGGGAACCGTTGCGACTGGAGTCGCCAGTGCTGCTGGTCATTGTGCGTGTGAGATGACTGCGTGGTGTAGTGCCTGGTGCGTCGCTGTCTATGTCGCTGGATGATTGAGCTTGTGCCGCTTCGGGGATGTAGTCTAGGTCTGGGGGTGTCATTGTGCGAAGGAGTTCGGCGAAGAGGTGCATTAGGTCGCGGAAGCGTGTGTTGGACATGGGCTTGTTGGAAAAGCGGGCGTGTTCGTATTGGTTGAGGAACTCTATCGTCGTGTTGTCCATTTCGATGACTCCAAGATCGGCTAGGTATTCCAGGTATTGTCGAACGGTCTGGGTTGCGTCCCGTTGCAGTAGGTCAGTAACCTCCGCGTTCAGGATTGGCTGCTCTGCTGTAGATTCTGGATCAAGCGGCGCTAGTGTCATTGCCTTTGCTTCAATTAAGTTCGGCAACTCCGACAGCACAGTAGCATATTGAAGATTGGGTAAGTCGTCTGAGTTTGGCGACGCCCATCCAGGCTGTTCAATCTTTCCCCAAAGGACCTCCTGTCGGGGAAGCTTAATTCCCAACTCCTGGCCAATGATATCAGGAGTCCTCGCCGTCAACCTAGGTCGTGAGTACGTCGCGCCGGGGTGGCGTCGCGCATCCTCCGCGATATCGTCGACCAAATCCCTCGGGCGCGAGAGGTATGTAATCGCCGCACTGCGCTGCAAGCCAGCGCTAATCATCCGATACACCGAGTCCTTAACATCGCCCTTATCGATGGGTACCCAGCCCTTCGGAATCGCAGCCAGCGCCGTCTTGTTGACGTACAGGCGCAAGACGTACACGAACAGCACCACCACGATGGTCGCCACATAGCACACAGCCAAAATGAGCACATTGTATCGTTGTCCGTTGTCGAGAGATCGTCGAATAGCATCGCCCGGTGTAATGAGGAGCAAGCCTATGAGCACGAGATAGAGCAAGACGTAGACCGTGCGGTAGACGCCGCGGGAGAGGGCGCTGCGCGCAGGCATGTCGTTCACGAGTGGCGTTCCAGGTGAGCTGCACTGTGTAGCGATGCTTGCAATTGAAGCATAGCTATGGTCGGAGAGGTATCATGCAAGAAAAAGAATGTTTTGGTTAACGTGTCTTGGGAATGGTTGTGCTTCGTGATGTTGCTGAAATTAAAAAGGTGCCAGTGCTCTCCGTCGAGGGAGGTTGAACGACATTTAGGGTGGAGCCGAGGCGCATGTCCCAGCCATCTATCAAACCAGTGTGTGCCGTCATCATGAACTTTCTACCAAGGAAACTAAGCGCAAAAAAAAAAATTAATAATTGAAGGGGGTTTTGGACAAGGCTTATAATGGGTGGAATTCAGATATTTATAAATAATTCGCTTTACTGTGTTTGATATGGTTGGCGAGTGATGCTGTCTTTTGTCAACTACAATAATCACATGTGTCGATGTCGCAGTCACAAGGAACGGCGCAGCTCTTTCATCATACAATAAATTAAATGCCGTCTATTTTCCTTTTTGATATCATTACATAAGTTTACCCGTCAAAACTTCATCTGACTTGTTCCATCTCGGGGTGCTTCGCCTCGAGTCTTCGTCGCACTCTTGGCTCTTTCGCCTCAACTTCTTTAGGTTTGGCATCCTCCTTCTTCGCCTTTGTGCTCTGTCCGCCAGGCGTCTTGGGCCTCTCCGTGACCACCTGGGGCTTTGTCATTGCCTCTTTGGCCAGTCTAATATCAGTCAAACTAAGGCGAAGATCGGTGCTGTATGGTTCAAACTTGGTGACAATGAGCTCCAATCCTTCGCGCAGGGCATCCAGAACCTGGTCTACCTCAGGACATTCCTTAGACCCAGTAGAGTCAGTCCAATGAAAAGGGTAGATGACTTTTAGACCTTCCACCTTCTTGATGACTGAAGTCAAGGCACGGATGATGCTAGCCACGTCGCGGTGCACATTGCCGTACTGGTCTTCGCCCAGACTGTGTACAGCCAAATGACACAGCGCCTGGGCGGCGTGAGCATACAACGTCGGTTCTGCGTACGGCGTGCCGAGAGTTGTGGCGGCAAACTCGGTGCGGAAGTCACGTCGGAAAAGGTCGCCGAGAAAGTCCACCTTCAGCAAGCTAAACGCAGCCTGCTCGGCCTGTATTTTGAGATTTTCTGGAGACAGCGCGTCTTGTTGGGCTTTGCTCAGGGTCCTATCCCTAGCATTTTTCCACGTCTTCTTAGCGAGAGGGCTGATTTCAGAAATAGGTGAGGCACCAGGAGAGCGAGCAAGTTGGTCAAAGGTTTTTTCAACTCCTGATCGAGTTCCGGCCTTCTTTGTGAAGATCTCGTCTTCTTTCAAGGGTGCTGAGGAGCGCTGCTTTTGGTCCGCGGCTGCTGGAGCGGGTAGGGGTGCATTCACTGGCTTTCCATACGCATCTACGCGGTCTTCCAAGCCCTTGAGAAGAGACATGCTGATAGAGTAGATTTGCGACCACATCGGTCCATCCTTGCGGTCAATATCAGCGAAGATCGCTTTACGGCGATCCTCGAAGTCCTTGGCAATAATTGCCAGCTCCCACATAGCAAAGCTCTGCTGTGTATTAGTCATGGTGCCGTAAGGTAAATGTTTGAGCGGCTTACCTGAATAGAAAGCTTCTTGTTCTTCAAGCCATTCAAAAGGCTACCATTTGGATCGCGCGAATCGGATGTAAGTGGCTTGCCGTTCTTCAGGGGAGCCTTGGCCATGAAAATGGAAAACGCTGTGTTTCCAGTAGCCCAAATAAGACTCAACAGAGTGCCTGCAATTACACAGCGCACCATGAGAAATATGTCAGATGGCCAAGCAGCTGGTAGGATGTTGGCCTTGGGGAGGTTGTAAAATGGACGCAAAACCATCAAAGCCCAAGTCCACGCAAATGATCGGAAAAGAATAAAGTACAGAACGAATGATCCAAGGAGGGAGGCGACTGCATGCTTGATACATCCCGTCAAGACAGCTGGAAGCTGTTGAATCACAATTTGCAGCGATCCTACAGAAGATGATGCGGTTTCGACCTTCTTCTGTCCGAAAACTAGTCGATCCAAGTCATAGCGATAGTGGGCGATGGTTTGGAAGATGGCGGCGGTTGCAAGATAGCAAGTCAAAAACAGCGGTCGTTCGTTGAGTCTCGCTCGGTCGGAAGTAAAGTAGACAATCCATCTCAAGTTGGATTCCTCCTTCAGGGACCACAAGTAAATTGGGCCGAACAAAGCGCTAGACAGTCCATACCAAAAGGCAGTTTCATACGTCGACAAGCTAAGCAAAGCGGCCTTGAGGGTTTGAATTCCAGACTCGGTGTGAACGCCGGCGTGGTAATGCGCAATTCGGAGAATCAGGGTCGTGATACCGCAGGAGAAAATGAGCAGGGTTCGAATGCCGGCGGGGCCAATAGGAAACCAGGGCCAGAAAACTAAACGCAAATTAGTTTATGAAATGGACAGATTGACAACTCAATGCGCGTACCTGAGCTCCAGGAAGCTAACAGCAAGGCTTCAAAATAAGCCACCGCGAGCAAGAGGGTCGCAGTAGACGAAAACCGCCTATGCAATGCCGGCTGTAGAGTGTCCTTATAGGGCGCTCTTCTCACTGCTGCTCCAGCCATCTCGTCGTCGCATCGCCTGACGAAGATGAGCTGCGTAGGGAAATTGGTGGATAATTTATCTGCTCTGACAGCAATTTGATGGTAGCTTCGTCTGCAGGAGACGCGCTGCAAGCTAGCAAAAGTCCGATAGCCAATCACGTGGCGATTTCCTTCACTCGATGTGACCCACACCAGCCTTGGACAGTTTGGTGGGCTGGTTACGTAGTGCCTACAGCCAAGCTGAGGCCGTCAAGTGTTTCTTCGTCACGCACATCATTCTCCAACTTACATCTTGCATAGATTTTGCGCCAGCGACTCGGATTCTTTTTGCGCACCATGTCTTATGATCGCCTCTCCAGTCTCGAAGCCGGCCGGTCCGGCGGCTACAGCGACGACCCGGAATTCCAACAGCTACAGTATGAGTTGAAGAACAAGCTCCAGACACTGCTCAGCAACAACCGCAAGCTCTCCAACGACGTTAGCGTGTTGGGCACCAAGAAAGACACAAAACGAGTACAGGATCGTGTAGAGAAGACGAGAGCGAAATCTCTTGAAACATGCAAAGAAATGGGCGAGGGCATCAAGAAGCTCCAGACTTGGCAAGACCTCACGGTATGTTTACATGTGTTTCTCTGGTCGCAAGTATCATAATGGCTAATAAATGGCCACAGAAACAACAGAAATACGAACAAGCAAAGATTGCGAGTGACTTCCAGGCTGCTTTACAGGACTTCCAAGGGCTCCAGCGACGAGTCTTGGAAAAGGAACGCCTTTCTCTCTCAACTACGCGAGCTGGTCAAGATACGGAGGGCCAGGAAAGCACGGGCGCTCGTGGTCAACAGGAGCAGCTGCAGCAACAGCAACAGCAACAGCAGGAGTTCACGCAACTTGCAGAGCAGGGCGAAGTTGACTTCCAGGAGTCACTGATCATTGAGCGCGAAGAAGAGATTCGTAACATTGAGCAGGGTGTGACGGATCTAAACGTCCTCTTCCGCAATGTGGCTCACATCGTTAGCGAACAAGGAGAACAGCTGGTCACCATCCAAGATAGCGTTGAGAACGTCAGAGATGATACGAGGCAAGCCGACATCGAGAATCGACAGGCTGCGAGGTATCAAAAGGCTGCTCGCAACAAGAGTTTCTGCTTGTTGCTCATCTTGGGCATCATCTTGACCATTATTATCCTGGCTATTGTTTTGGGCTGATTGAATATTTGTTTTGCACGTGAAATGCTTCATTTTGTCATTGTGGCGTTACTTGCGGTATGCTCTGGTTTTTAGGGAATGATCATTTAATACATAGCTTCGGCTGCTGCATTTGCTGTTATGAATAAAGATGTATATTTAAGATT
This sequence comes from Simplicillium sp. C3G150-2, assembly GCA_022702485.1. Classification (NCBI taxonomy): domain Eukaryota; kingdom Fungi; phylum Ascomycota; class Sordariomycetes; order Hypocreales; family Cordycipitaceae; genus Simplicillium; species Simplicillium sp. C3G150-2. The sequence goes on along the minus strand of JAJIYY010000001.1, from coordinate 3,392,968 downwards.
TGTTTTACAATGATTAATCTATTTACTTGGTTTTGATCTTGGCAGATCTAGAGAGAAACGGCGGGTCAGGCGTTACCCTCTTCATGAATGTTAACGATTTTGGGGGTTTTATCATCTTGGTCAAGATAAACTCGTTCAGGTTCTGTAAGCTGAACGATGAGAGCCAGTATAAGAATACAGCGCTCGGTAAATGAGAAAACAGCAGTGGTAGTATCGGCATCACAACAAATAGCCGTCCAAATACCTGTTGTATCCTATCGATCGGGGCGAGTCGTTTCTCAGGGTTGACGGTGAAGAGGCTGCGGAGCTGGTCCAGCGACATGGTCATTGCCGTACGCTGTGCAAGAATTACAGAGCAAAGAACAGGCAGCGCATAGTAAGGATCAGCTACCGTAAGATCTGTGAACCACCACAACCCGCCCTCTGCCATGCTCGGGTCGACGCTCTGCACAGCTCCGGTGAGCTTGTCGATGGCCTCGGTAGCAGTGGAATTCTTGATCCAGGCCGAAGATGCGCCGCATAGTTTTCTGATTGACTCAGATACTATAATAAATGGCACAATGGATACGAGTGGCAAAAAGCTCTTCCACCTTTGTACTCCCCAGGCCTTGTATATTCGTGACAACGACTTTTGCGTCGCTGATGATATTCGCAAGGCCGCCAAGTTTGAACTCATTGACGCATTTTGCGAAGAATATATTCTCTGAGCGTGGCGTATAGCCCAAACTGACCCCAACGGATTTAATTCTTTCCTCTTAGCCTGTAGTTTCCGTGCATAGTATTGCGTCGGTAGTCGAAAGGTGACGTTGACGGCGACAGCCACCATAGGGATGGTGAGATACCACGGTACACCAGCAGTGTGCACACCAGACATGCTCTCAGCTGTCCAGGAAACAATATCGCCAAACGAGGCAACATGAAGCTGCCTTCGACATGTTAGTGGATGGATCGAGGTGGTCGTCGATGGCGATTGTGACACTCGCGCGCGCCTGAGGACTTGTGTTGAAGTTCTTTGAATCGGCATCATGGTTCGCCCTTCTCGAGCAGTCCACCGGGACCGCTAACAGCAAGCAATTCAATCAGCTGTCGCAAAAAGGATGTTAAAGATCAGATGAGCTGCAGCAGGTGATCGGTTTGCGAGGCTAGGTCAGCTCCAGCGACTGCGAATAAAGCAGTGCTTTGCTCTAAAAGCCACTAAAATTTTATGCGGGCCGCAGCTATTCCAGGCCTCCACAGGGGCAAACGACAGGCTACAATCGCCTGGACCTGCGCCGCAAGATGATCGTGTTAGTGGGGCGAGACCCTTTTTAAACACCTGACGACTGCTGCTGCCGCGCCGGCCCCTACAGCTGTCCTCTGACTCCCCTTTAGCTATTTCACTGCATCGCCGAGCGGGCTTCCTGTTTTTGTCGTTTTGCATTTCGACTCTGCGAATGGAATAGGCCGGAACGATTTCCTCTTTGTCGATCGAATCTCGACCCGAACGACACAGAAATACACAAGTTGCGCCAGCATTTCTCTGCACGCCATGGCTGACAAGTGCAGCTCCGACCCCAGCAAGCGACCATTTTCGTTTGGACTTCAGCCTCGGAACCTTGTAATTGTCACAACGGCTCTGGCGAGCTTGCCGTTCTTCTTCATCATCATAGTTCCTTTTCTATTAAGGCGCTTGGGAGCTTTCCTAGGATGGATCTTGCTGAAGAAGACGGAAGGCCGTAGGGCACTGCTCGTGTCGTTGATGGACGAGGACAACGCAAAGTCTCAGGATCAAATTAGCGAATCGAAAAGCAACTCCAGCGACGAATGGGAAAAGGTTCAGAAAGAAGACTCCGGAAAGGCCAGTCCCCTCAGTGACAAGCAGAAGGATTGGAACGGAATTATTGGCTTCTTCCATCCATTCTGGTATGCATCAACCCGGTCTTCACATGCAAATGGAACTGCAGCTAACTTGAGACCACAGCAATGCCGGTGGCGGTGGTGAACGAGTTCTCTGGGCAGCTATTCGGGCCACGCAAATCCGATGGCCTAAGGCAAAGTGTGTGGTGTATACTGGAGACCATGAAGTCACCAAAGATGAGATATTGGAACGTGTAAAGGTGTGGGATTCACATATCATGACGCTACGACGCCATGTCGCTAACCTCAGTGTTCCAGAATCGATTTAACATTCCCCTTCACGCTCCCACGATTACCTTCTTATATCTGTCGAAACGCCACTGGGTTCTTGCTTCAACTTGGCCTCACTTTACGCTTTTGGGACAGTCACTCGGCTCCATGGTTCTGGCGTGGGATGCGTTCTCCCTGTTGGTTCCCGACGTCTTCATCGATACCATGGGATACGCATTCGCCTTGGGCCTGAGCAAATTTCTCTTCCGAAATGTACCGACTGGTGCGTATGTGCACTACCCCACGATCTCGACCGACATGTTGGAGTCTCTGGACCCCACCTCCGAAATTGGATCACAAGGAGTGAATGCTGGCCAAGGTGTCGGCTTGAGAGGACACATCAAAAAGTCCTATTGGCAGCTCTTTGCCTACGTTTACTCACGCGTGGGCTCATCGATCGATGTCGTCATGACCAATTCGACCTGGACATCCGGACACATCAAATCTCTTTGGAGTCCTTACCGCAAGGATAAAGATAAGAACCATCCCATTCGCGCCGTCTACCCACCGGTGGCGGTGGAAGAGATGGAACAAGAGGTGGAAGTTTCAAAAGCAAGCGAGTCTAAGCGACAGCCCACGATAATCTACATCGCCCAATTCCGACCAGAAAAGAACCACCAGCTGATTCTCCAGTCATATGCGGAATTTCTCAAAACCGGAACAAAGGCCGCCAAGACAGCGAAGCTGGTTCTGGTCGGAAGCGTTCGTGACGATTCGGACTCTAAAAGAGTATATCAACTCCGTCTCTTGGCCAACGAATTGGGAATCAAAGACCGAGTAGAGTTCCATCTGGACGCATCATGGCCTGAAATTTTGGAGTGGTTGCAAAAAGCATCCGTTGGCGTCAATGGAATGTGGAATGAGCACTTTGGCATTGGCGTTGTCGAATATCAAGCAGCTGGATTGATTTCAGTTGTTCATGACAGCGCTGGCCCAAAACTCGACATCGTTATTGACATTGACGGCAAACCCACAGGTACGTTTGCTAGCTTAGTTTTCAACGGAAATGAAAGATATTGTACTAACATATACAACAGGCTTTCACGCAACAACAGCAGAAGATTTCGCCAAGGGATTTGAATGGGCGCTTTCGGTCCCAGATCCTTTAGAAATGAGACTCCGGGCTCGCCAATCCGCTAAAAGATTCACGGAAGAGGAATTTGCTCGAAAATGGATTGAGGAGACTGAGCGCTTGGTTGCTCTTAGTAAATGAAGAGAACAAAGTGCATAATTGATAGAGGTGGACTCACAGAACTGTCACATATAGAGAGGATATACCCAGCTTTCCTTAAATTTGCTTTTCAACATTGTTAATAAACTTGCGTTCTCACTGTGATTTTTAACTTTGCTTTTTGTATTAAATCTAAAGCCGCGACTATGTTCATGCTGAAAAAAGATATGTACGATATAATTGCTTTAGATGGTGTAGCCTGCGCTGTTATTCTGTCTTGGCTCTCCGACGGCTTCAAAAGTTCCGTCACCAAGCACCTTGATTCCTTGAACTGAGCTCTGGCCGGGGTTGACGAATTTGATGTTATGACCAAGTTTCTTCAAGTAATCAGTGGCGGCCTCACTGTCCGGGAATCCGTTCTCAAGCGTAACACGGTTTGGATACAACTGATCATGGAGTCTTGGGTAGCGCATGGCTTCCTTCAAAGTCATTTCGTGGTCAACAATGTGCCAGAATACTTGGGCTGTAGCTGAAATGATGCGCGAGCCACCGGAGGCACCGACGACGGCATAGAGGGTGCCATTTGGGTGCGTGGCGATGAGAGGTGTCATGGATGACAAGGGTCGCTTGTGTGGGCGGATGAAGTTGGGGACGCTGGGTTTGAGGTCAAATTCGTTATCGACTCCGGGGATGGAGAAATCGTTCATTTCGTCATTTCTGGGCGGATTAGCCATCTGACTGCACATGGCACGTTCTTAACCTACAAGATAATTCCAGATTCTGGATCCATGATCAAGGCACCGAAAATGAGATTGATGGTAGTTGTAAGTGATACTGCCATTCCAGAAGCATCGGCAGCGCTGAGATGGGAAGTCCCATGACTCTCCGGTAGCCAGATCTTTTCAGGGTTGTAATAAGCTGGTGGGTGAGACTTGTCATCTGTAATGAGCTCTCTCACTTTATCGATATTAGATGAGTTGAGCATCTGGTGCTCGAAGTGGTGCACGTCCAACACATCAACGAATTCAGGGTCGCCGAGGCTGCGTCGCGCGGAATAACCAAAACGCATCGCCTCCACAAAGCGGTGGTATGTGAGGTTCAAGTCTGTAAACCAAGCGCTGGGCTTGAATCTCTCCATGATCTTGAGAATGTGCATGGCGACGGTGCCGCCGGCGGGAGCACTCATGCCGTAAATGTTGAGGCCCCGGAAAGTGCTGCGTTGCACCTTGGGGAACTTGATGCGGTAGCTTTGTAGGTCGTGAAGAGTCATGCTGCCGTTTGCATCATTGATGGTCTTGAGAATACTGGCAGCTGCTGAGTGTTAGAGAGTACAAGCTCGAAAAATTGAGATGGGGGACGTACCAATTTTGCCTGTGTAGAGTGCTTTGGCTCCTTGTTGTGATACCTTCTCTAATGTGCTACTTTTTGTCAGCAGGGAATTATATGAGCTGAGAGGAAACACGTACTCTGCATAACGCTTTCGCGTCATAATTTCGCCCTCCTTGACGAGAGTGCCTAGAACTGTTAGAAACTTTCATGAGGTACAAATTTGGTACGGACATACCATTTGGAGCAAAGTCTTCTGCCCAGGCTGGGTCTTCAATGAGGAAAGTTTTCCCGCTGGCAAATTGGTCGTTCATCTTTACTACAAGATCTTTGTTGACTGGATAAGAAGCATGTTAGGCAGACTGACTTTGGCAAGTCACTCAGTCGAAGCGCTAAACCTTACCTTTGAACCCGTTGCGGGCAACGTTGATTGCACCGGCCATAACGGTTTTCCAAGGCAAAGTCTAATCTAAGTTAGTGAACGCTGTCCGCAGAAGTGTGTTGTCGCAAGCCACATCTACTTACGCCATATTTCTTATGAATATATTCCAGACCGTAGACTTCGCTGGGCACAGCGACGGCGAGACCACCGCTGATACTTGGTTGCTTGTCGCCATCGTACATGTCTTCAGACGCAGACGCAGGCGCAGATTCCCTAAAATCGACAGCCTCGTAGTTGCCATCCTTATCACGAATAAGAGCGAACCCTCCGCCGCCGATACCCGAATGATACATGCCGACTACTCCGACACAGAAAGTCGTGCCAACGATGGCGTCAACGGCATTGCCCTAGAAGTACAATGAGTTATGCATGTTTCTGTAGATTTTCAATTGGAGATTCTTACGCCGCGTGCTAGGAGATCTCTTCCTATAGCACTGCATTCTTTTGCTTCGCATGCGACAGCTCCGGATGAGCCCCGAGTATGGTCTTGCAACACGATTTGTGGGATTGCTGAAGCAGCGGCTATTGTATTAAGCAACAACGCGCAAACGACATGCTCGTTCTTAGAGAACTCTATATCTCTTGTTAGATGCGTGGCCAATGACACCGCTGTGACTGTGGCGACTCACTCATATTGAAGCGCCAGGTGCCAGTGGCGTGATGCAGGCCAGGTGAGTTGTACGCTGCTACGCCGTGGTGTTACACCTTTCGAGATTGCCGGTGAGCTCTAACACGAAATGAAACTCAATACAAAGGAGCAATTCGCCAGAGACCAAAACTATTTTACGGACTTTTCCAAGTAGAATGATCAGGTGATGGAAGGCGCCGGTGTGGACCGTTCGGCATCGGTCGCCGCATCGGAGCTGGCTGCTCACATAATCTGTTTTTGGAAGGAAAGACCATGAGAGGCGGAAGGTACATTCCCGCGCCCAGGGTTTTGGAGAACGTACCCGGTACCGCCACAGCCAAAAACTGTCGGGCTATTTTCTGCACGTTAAGGAAGAAATACCTTTCAAAAAAGAAAACACCGCATAGTGTTGAAATATATTGATGGACTCTTTTAATTTTGGATAGCGAATTAATTTAGACTCAACCCAAGGTTGGAGCTTTGAAGATAGAGATAGCAACAGGTAGGTGTATCACAGTGATGGGCATACGAACATTTTTTAACATGACATCAGACTAGACATGTGATTGTTTTTAATCCGATAGATGGAAATTATCATCAAAATACTAAAATACCCTATGAATAATTTCTAGATATTTCACTGATTTAAATACGTGCATCTTCAGCACAGCATCGTTATAATGGCTCCAGCCAATCAGCGCCACCTTGAATGCTTGACTTTTTCCTGCGCTTTCATTGGCCGAAGCTTTTTCCTCTTCCAGAAACTTTTTGGGCATTGAGCTTTTTCAACACCAATCAACCACAATCTCATAAACGTAGTCGTATTCTACTCGGAAACTCATCGATATCTCAATTGCCAAAGAGTAAATTCCAAAGTTTGCCCATGCGAGCTTTGGCCCGAAATCTTTCCTTTGTACTCAGACGACCACAAGCTCCTTTTCTGCCTGCGCGCTTCGCCATGGCCTCAACTACTGCTGCGCCGGCGGCGCAAACACAAAAGCCAGATGGCTTTAACAGCAGACCACAAAAGAGACCCAATCAGAACCAAAATAATGGCCAAGGGAACAGAAAGTGGAAGCAGAAGAAGACAAAGCGAGAGAAGAACATCACGGAAGGATCCTCAGAAGATGTCTTGAGACTTGACGTGGAGGCTCTGTTGAAGTCTCGACGCCCACAGACTGGGATGGAAGAGGCCGATGACGAGGAGACGAAGGAAGAAGTGCTCCCCGAAGAGGGTACGGAAACGGATGTTGAGGTCCTGGAGCTCTCATCGACGGGTGATGGTCTGGCGATGAAGGAAGGCTCAGACCAGGTCTACGTTGTTCCATTTACCGTACCCGGAGACGTGGCCAGAGTCAAGGTCTACAGACATATTCGCCGCGATAAGCAAACCATGGCTGATTTCATCTCCATCACCAAACCCTCACCCCTCCGCGACGACTCCCGCATCAGCTGCAAGTACTTTGCATCATGCGGTGGTTGTCAGTTCCAAATGCTCGACTACTCAGAACAGCTGAAGCTGAAGAAGCGCATCGTCGAAAAGGCATTCAAAAACTTCTCAAACCTCCCCACAGAACTCGTTCCTGCTATCCAGGACACCATCGGAAGCCCCTTGCACTATGGCTATAGAACAAAGCTCACGCCTCACTTTGACGGTCCTCCCGGATTCCGTCCGAGCAAACGAGGAAAGAACCCCAATAATGCTTTCGAGGAATGCCCTGATATAGGCTTCATGCAAAAGGGCAAGCGCAAAGTTCTCGATATCGAAGATTGTCCCATTGGCACCGACGCCGTGCGCCTGGGCATGAAGCGCGAACGGGAGAGAATGCAGACGGAGTATGGCAACTACAAGCGCGGCGCTACGATCCTGCTCCGTGAGGACACGAAGAGATACACAAAACCAACCGATGACGAAGCCACCAAAGATCCTCTCCCTCCATTCACTGCCAAGACTGAAACCGACGAATTCATCGACATCAAGTCCTGTCAGACTGACTCCAAGGCTACAACCACCGAATACATCGGCACCAGCATCTTCACCAACCCCGCCGGCTCCTTCTTCCAGAACAACAACTCCATCCTCCCCAGATTCACCTCATACATCAAAGATCATATCCTCCCCGCCTCCGGCAACATCAAGTATCTCATCGATGCCTACTCTGGCTCCGGTCTCTTCACCATTATGCTGTCGTCCGTCTTCCAGCACTCAATAGGCATCGACATTGCCGCCGACTCCATCAAATCTGCGCGCAGCAATGCAGAGCTCAACGGTATTGGCGAAGACCGATGCAAGTTCATCGCCGCTGATGCCGGCGAACTCTTCAAATCGGTTACCTTCAACCCCGACGAGACAACAGTTGTACTAGACCCTCCACGCAAAGGCTGTGATGCGAGCTTCCTCTCTCAGCTGCGCAACTTTGGTCCCAAGAGAGTTGTCTATGTCAGCTGCAACGTGCACACTCAAGCACGGGACGTTGGTGTGCTAGTAAGAGGCGAGGGACCAGGCAAGCGTTATGAAATCGAGAGCTTGCGAGGCTTCGACTTCTTCCCTCAGACTGGACATGTCGAAGGAGTAGCAATTCTCAACAGAGTTGAAGTTGATAACTAATGCACATAGATAGCGTTGGATATACTGCCACAGCAATTCAATTGATATGACTTGTACTACTAGCAAAATTTTCATCTTCGTGACGCATTAAAAACCGATCAATGCATGTGCTCGGTCGAACCCAAACCCAATCCTATTTCATTCTTTTTGTTCCAGTAACGGCTTCAAAGCCTGTACAGTGAGTTGCACCACTTCCGGACGCCGACTCTGCTTGAGGCAGTCCTTAAGGATCTCAACACCACCCTCTGCCTTAACCTTCTCCCGAGCCTCCTCGCCGACTTTACCCTCACCTGTGACCATGTTTAGAATAATCACAACGCCACGGTGCCGTAAGCCTTCATTTGAATCATTACAAAGTCCCAGAACCACCTTCACGCCTCTGTCACGGTGTACAATGCCGCGGACCACGTTTTCGAAACCACTGAGAGTTGCTAATGCTCCTCCAGCTGCACTGCGTGTGGCTTCTTCCTCAGCATCAGCAAGGGCTAGCAAGATGTGCAGTCTTTGGCCGGCTTGACGGTTGCCGTCGGCGTACAAAGCAATTCCTTCCGGCGAAAGCATCAAGTTGCATACTAGTTCCACTGCTGCCTTAGAAACAAGGGCGTTTGAGGACAGTAATTGCTCCTCGACTTGTTGCCATGCTGTGCTGATGACTATTTGTCGTACCTCGTCATCTTCCATTGATGCCAAATTCGTCAAAGCCATGAGAGATTCAAAGGTCGGTAGAAGGTCTTGCCTTTCTGATGCAGGGTCGGGAGGGAGAATAGAAAGAAGTGGTCGAATTGCGGCAGTGACAGGAATGGCTCGGGTTCCTCCAAAGAGGTGGGCAGGGTTAATGCTAATCAATATGCGAGCTAAAGCTTGGGCTGCTGTCCGACGAGCAGCTTCATCAGTCTCTGGCAATACAGCCCAAGCAGCGATCAAAACATTGACAGCGCCTTGTTGAGCAAGCTGACCACGGATCTTCTTGTCCACGGTGAGAGCGAGAATGATAGCGACGATGATGGCAAGAGCGGCTGGCGAACCGGTCTTAGCATGGGTGACCAGTACTGGGGTGATTCCGAGATCAAAGACAATCTTGCAACGTGCCGCCACATGCTCATCGTCATCTAGAGGGTCTGGGCCAGGTAGTTTGCCAGCTGCATTTGCATAAGCTTTAAGTTGTGACATTTTCTTCTCCTCGTCTGTAATCCTGGGTCTATAACGAGTCAAGTTGAGGAAGATGCTTAAAGCTCCGTAAGTGCTTGGTGATCTGGCGGGTGCATTCTCGAGAGTTTTGATGAGCTTCTTGACTAGTTCGGTGTTGTGGATGATGCCTTCTTTGATCTTGGGCTGCAGCGATGCATATGCGAGGCCTTCGATAGAGTGTTGCCTGCCGTGGTCTTCGTCTCTGAGAATCATCTTGGTGAAAAGTCCAGACAGATCTTCAATGCTGCCCACGGCAGACTGGACACGGGGTTCTTTCTCGCCGGTAAGAGCCGACTTGGACGGTACGGCCTGCAAATTGTTAGGATGATTTGCTTTTGCTTCTATTTGAGCCGCGCTCAGTTTTCGGATGGACGTACGCGAAGTTTGGCTAGGATGACTGCAGCTAGGTATTGCACTTGCTCAGAGTGCCTTCGCATAGATATGGAGCCTTCGTCTCCCAAAAGGTTGTGTCCGTCATCGCCTTCTTTCCCTCCAATATCAGCAATGTCTTGGTCGACCACTTCCTCCAGCCATTCGACGCAATACTTTTGTATCGCCTCTCTGCATCTAGAATCCATACAAGCTGCATTCAACATCTCTAGGCAGGCTGTCTCAACTTTGCGGCTCTTCCATTCCCTTCTGATAAGTGGTCCTAGTGTAGGAAGAAAGCCTTCGTGCAAGAACAGCTGAGTAGCAAGCTCGGGAACAATAGGGAAGCATGCCGCTGCAACGCAGAAGGCGACAATGTAGTCATCATAAGTCCCTCGTCCAATACGTTCGAAGAAGAAGGCCGACATAGCCTTGGTTCCTGAATCTCCAGCAGCTTTCATGTAGGCGGATGTGGTGAGAGTAGCATGTCCCCGAACAACGTCAGGCTGCCGCATATCGAGATAGCAAAGCACTGTGTCAACGCAATCTGCGTCGATAACCTTGCAGATGCTTTCATGCTTCTTATCAGCTTGTTGCAGTTTGAGATCCTCGTTGAGGAGCTTCGTCAGCTGGTCTAGCTCTCTGCAGGTGTCTTCATCTTCTTGGCCACCCTCCATTAATCTTGCGAATATCAGTAGTGTCTGATCCTTCAACGACGCGGCAGGGCCGGTCGACTGAAGCGTCTCAGCAGCCGCAGACATGATGTGATGTCTTGATGATGCGGGACGCTCAACGGCGACGAATGATGTGTGAGTGTACTTTCTAAGCCAGCATGAGGGATATCATGGATGCCAAAGTTAAGGGCAGATGGCTTCCATATGACAAGGAGACTGAATAAAAATTACCCTTGCCCAGCCGTTTGGATGATAAGGTGCATCTTGGGAGCCCAGTCTTTTGCCTCGAGGGAAGTTGATTAAACTCTCATGCCCCCACTCTCCAGCGAGCTTGATTGCTACCACTGCCGCTGTTGGCCACTGAGCTCCAGCGGTGGATAACGCTGTCTATCGCCTGTGGCGCCTGAACTCAACGCTGCCCCGCTGCAGCTTTCAGCGGTTGACAGCGCTGCGAGCAGTAATAATTTCGTCACACCGTCACGTGCGTAGCTAGGCGTTGACGGGCTTTGGCGCCAAACCCAATAGCCTGAAAGCTGATTAGCTGGGGGCTCTTCACGCTCATCGGCGAGGCTAAAGCTGCATTTTTGTGCAGACTCTAACCACCGTTGTCGAAAAGCAGCTTGCGCAGCAACAAAGCGTGCTTCTTGCTGAAGTCTGATATAGAAGCCCAGATCAGCCTCACTTTCACCTTATATCTGCAAACTTGCGAATTCAACCTCACAACTCAATCGAACGGCTCCACAGCTCCTTCAATCGCATTCGGACAAATCTACAAAACGAAGCTCGCACCTCCAGCCACTCCCCCAACTCGACATCTGGTCCCGCTTCTGACCTCGTAGACTGCCCTTGTCGAGGCAAACATGGACGCCGTCGACCAATCGGAGCACTACGAGGTCACAACCGCGGAAGAGACACCATCGCTGCTCTCTGTCATCATCGACACCAATCCGAGAGCATGGGCGGCCCTTGAGAGTGCGCTGCCTTTGTTCAAGGCCATAGCGAACATCCTCGTATTTGTGAATGCTCATCTCGCATTCAACAGTTCCAACCAGGTGGCCATCTTGGCCGCGCACGTCAACCGTGCGGCGTGGCTGTATCCGTCACCACACAAAGTCGCCAATATCACAGATGATTCGGGAGATGTCAAGATGCAAGATGCATCAGGCACCGCCACACCGACAGAGCCGTCTGCCAACAAATATCCTCAATTCGCACAAATAGAAAATACGGTACTGGCGTCAATACGGAAACTCATGGACGAGACGACCGAACAAGACCTCGACAGCACGACGACACAACTCTCTGGCGCTCTGACGCTTGCGTTATGTCATTTGAATAAGGCAGCGCAATCGTTAAGCGCCAGTTCCTCTAGTCTTACAGAAGTACCGCAATCAAGCACATCCGTCGCCCCTCCAATGAAGGGTCGCATCCTTGTTCTTTCCGTCTCCGACTCTGAACCATCACAATACATTCCGACGATGAATGCAGTATTCGCCGCTGCCCACGCGCAAATAGCCATCGATACGCTATCACTATCTGGAAACTCTACCTTTCTTCAACAGGCTTGTTTCAACACTAATGGAACGTTTTTGCAAGCAGCCAATCCCCAAGGCCTCTTGACATATCTCATGTTCGGTCTCATTGCTGATACTGAGGCCCGCCAGTCCCTCATAACCCCGACGCATGACACCGTTGACTTTCGTGCTGCTTGCTTCTGTCACGGTAATGTTGTGGATACTGGGTTTGTCTGCTCCATTTGCTTATCCATCTTTTGCGAGCTGCCTGAAAACTCAGAATGTCTGACATGCGGAAACAAGCTTGCACTGGGCAACTATGGAGCCAAGCCCGCCGTTGTACCTAGAAGGAAAAAGAAGAAGAAGCGCATTATCAATGGAAACGGACGGGAGGAGACATCAAGCGCTACTGCAACTCCCCGACCTTAAGATATGGCGCAGGACATGGCTCACAGGTTATGGGCTGGCATATGTATAATAGAATCACGATACAAGACATGCAGTAATGAAATCAAGTTATAACAAAGTCGAAGCTGCAATCTGCAATGCTTCATATAGAGTGCAAATATAGCATTAAATATGAATTCTCATTGCATAGGAAGTTTGGGTATCGTAATGTACAAGGATCTACAGGTAAACGCCGGGTCATCATTGAAGCTGAGAATGTCGATAATCCTGGTTACCGTCCATCATCTATCATTCTTACTACTGCGAAAATCTCGTTGAAACGGGAGTATCTTATCGATTTTGCAAAAACTGGTGAAATCCTTAGTCAACGCGCACCTTGCGAGCACCACGACAGATCTTATTGCCTTCTGGTAGTCGTGACATGACGCAGGTGGGCTGCTTCTCAGAGCCCCCAAAGGATGCTAAAGCAAATGAATCTGTGTTGTGAGCAAAATAGAGATAATATCCTCTTCGACTCTTCTTGACAGCCATAACCCCAATAGCACCGGCGGATGCACCGTTCTTCACTCCGGGATGTCCCATGAAGTCGTTTAAGATAAACGACTCCATGACTAAGTCATCGTCGTCTTCTTGGACAACCTCTCCGCGAGTTCCAGAACGGTTCCCATGATACAATCTTTCTGCGCAGCGTTGTGAAGCCATCGTTGTCGCCATGTGCTCTCCAGTTCCACTCGTCACCGCAGCGACTGTGGTACCGGAATCATCATCATCTGCCGCGGGTACAACAGCAGTGCTAATACCGACCAGAGCGGCAGGACCCAGTCTTCCTCTATGTTTCATGCCAATACCCCCAGATGATGATCCGGCGGCAATAAAGCCATTCTCATCAATGGCTATTGCTCCAATCGTGTCAGTGATATGATCATCGACCATATTTCTGGGCCACCGGTGTCGCTTGTCTTTCCCTTGCTCCTCTTCAAGAGGATTCCCATCTGTCGTATCAATCGGTCTTTTATGGCCACGCTTGACAGAAGACTGAAGTCCAGAGGCTTCCGGAGTGACATGCATATTTCGAAGAGGCGAATTGTCTCTCAAGTCTCTTCGCTTTTCATCTTGATTACGCCCAGCCTTCAGAAGCTTGTCTCGGTAAGAAGGCATCTTGCCGCTGCTCTCAGCATTGGTGCTACTTGCCCGAGTCGGCACACCTCCCTGAATATGAATAGTTGATGTCACAGGAGGAGGTGTAGCTTTCGGTGATTGCGAAGAACTTGCTACCCAGGGAGGCCGAGGAGGCGTCAATGATGGAGAAGTATCCACAGCAGAGGGTGATTCGGTTGATGGCGTGCCAAGGCAAGGGGAATCCGTTTGACCCTCGTTCCAAGTTCCCATCGCTATTGCAGCAGTGTGGTCTCGAGGAAACGTAGCACAGGGATCAGGCGAAGGCGCCGTATCAAATTGACATGGCGCACAGCTCATACCATGCTGGGGGCTGCCAGCTTTCGATTTGCCGTCTTTGGCTCGTGTTTCTGCTCGACGCAAATCTTCTTGCCATCTCAGAAAACGATCTCGAGATGTCCTCGATACCAGGCTTTCGTTTACGACACCCATCATACCATGCTCCTCAGCAAACTGCCTGGCGCCCTCACCAACGAGAGCATTGGGGGGTACTCGGCGAAGGCTGAGTGGCTTTGCGCTCGTGTCCAGAATCAGTTTCGCTAAGGAAATCGGGTTTCGGATGTCTAGTTTACGGATTGTTAAAAATGCCTTCTATTGTCACACCTGAGAACTTACTCGGGACTGCACCACAGGCGCCGCTGCGCCCAAGATGATCAACAATTGTCGCATCGCATTCGACTGTGCCGTCAATTGACAAGTTCGATCCATATCCCGCATTGGTAATTTCTTTGTCTTCTAAGACACGGAGTGTTGCTTCGACTGTTTCCGTCGCTGTGGCACCGGCCTTGAGAAACCTCATGCCCATCTCAGCCGCCCTAGATCATGTCAGCCTCTATGTCTGCGGGGGATTTCCAATTGAGAGACGTACGCAACGCATGCTTCGAGGTGGACGTGTTCATTTTGATGGCTATGGAAGCCAGCTCCCGCATGCACAAATATCGCCGGAATGTGCTTTTTCCGCTGTGTGTGTCGAAGAACACGATCCAAAGCGCCGTCTGTTCCACCGAGATATTTTGCCATGGGTGAATCGGCTTCACCATGGAAGTCCTCGGTCATACTCGCCGCCTACGCATGTGTCCAAAGAAAAAGATTCTAATAAATAATACTTGGTGATGATGAATAAGTATTTAATATGCAACACAAGAGGAAAGCGATAGACATATAGGAGACTTGTTGATGGCCTTCTGGTAGAGGGCTTGTCTCCGAGGTTTGAAGGGAGCGAAGTAAGGCGCCAGCATAAAAGCTCGGTGCGGGCACTGATGCTGGAGAAAGACCTTAGCGAAAACTTGTTCCAGTCTCTGTTTCCGAATTGAGGCGGAGTCTGCTTTTGCCACGCGGCGAGTGCTTTTATAAACAAATGGGAGAAGCTTGGACTCGAGGGCTGCTATGGGCAAGAGCACGGGGGCCCCAATGCAAAGCGAGGTAGGATTTCTCCTCAACAGGAAAGGTTCATGGTGGCTAGTGAAATTCCTGTGCAAAGTTTTAAAGTTGTACAAAATGGTAGGCGTGCTGTCTCCTCCGATGAAGTCTGTATCTGCCAAGCCGTGTTGTTGACGGTGTTTGCATGCAAGGTTTAGGCTCATAGCCAGTCCATAGTGAGGGTAGCAGTTGACTGCCAACGTCCCTCAACGCCTTGCTTCAGGACATTAATCGAGAGTCATTAGCACCATTATCCTAAAATCTCCTTTACAAACCCATTATGTATTCATTTTCGTATTTTTGCAATATTTATTGTACCGTCGTCGAGAACATCTCGTCAATCGCTCGATTATGTAATTTCCACACAATGACGTCGGCGCGGAACAAAGAACCAGCCGTCGACGTCGTCAACAGCGAAGCGACTGCCCCACTTCCAACCATCAGCAACTGGGGAGCTCCTCTGCACATACGCAACCTCCTCAGGCAGCATCGTAACCCGTCTTGCCATCTCACCACGCGCATTTCACCTGCTCCCTGGCGCTGGTGTCCTTCTCGAGCTCCCTCATCACCAATCCAATTGCCATCAGGCTTCTCATATAGCCCATAGACATTCACCATGGCAAACCAAACCCCAGCCGTTGTCATGGACAAGTACGTTCCCCCTCACCCGCTCAGCCCCGCCATGAGGGTAGAAATGTCACGATTGCTAACGAAACTCTTCCAACAGCGGAACCGGTTTCTCCAAACTGGGTATGCCAGCCACGAATTTTTCGAAGCGGACAGTTGAATCTGTAAATAAACTAACATGATTGGTATAGGCTTCGCCGGAAATGATTCCCCATCATTCGTCTTCCCTACTGCTATCGCGACCAAGGGCGGCGCTGGAGGAGGCGGCGGAACCGGATCTGGCCGCCCTGCAGTCGCAAACAAGCCCTCGTTCCTGACTGGCGGGGCTGGTGCTTCTGGTCATCTCAACTCAAAACGAGGGACCGAGGACCTGGACTTCTTCATTGGTGACGAGGCGTTGGGTGCTGCGGCTGGACCAGGTAATTCGCACTTTGCGACGGCTGATTCTAGATGGCTAATTTGAACAGGCTACGGAATTCACTACCCTATTCGCCATGGCCAAATCGAGAACTGGGTATGTCCTGCTCCTGTTGTGGCTTGTAAGCTTGACTAATTTTGTCCAGGATCACATGGAACGCTTCTGGTCCAACTCCATCTTCAAATACCTTCGTGTCGAACCCGAAGACCACTTCTTCCTGCTCACCGAGCCTGTAAGTAGTCTACATATTTGCAAAGCTGCTCTTGTATTAATTTTGATAGCCATTGAACCCTCCCGAAAACCGAGAGAACACGGCCGAGATCTTCTTCGAATCGTTCAACTGTGCTGGAATGTACATCGCTGTACAAGCTGTGTTGGCGCTCGCAGCTTCATGGACGTCTTCAAAAGTGACGGATCGGTCGCTCACAGGCACAGTCATTGACTCTGGTGATGGTGTTACCCACGTTATTCCTGTGGCTGAAGGATATGTCATCGGTTCCTCGATCAAGTCGATCCCCATTGCAGGCCGAGATATTTCCCACTTCGTCCAAACGCTACTTCGAGACAGAGGCGAGCCTGACTCGTCTCTGAAAACTGCGCAAGAAATTAAGGAGGAGCACTGCTATGTCTGCCCCGATATCGTCAAGGAGTTCGCTCGCTACGACCGCGATAGGAGCCGCTTCGCCAAGCATGTTGTTGTGCATCCCGGCGGCCGCCAGGTCACTGTTGACGTCGGATATGAACGCTTCCTGGCGCCAGAGATTTTCTTCAACCCTGAGATTTATAGCTCCGACTTTTTGACGCCTCTGCCCGTCGTTGTTGACAACGTCATCAAAGAGTCTCCCATTGACGTGCGAAGAGGTCTCTACAAAAACATTGTCTTGTCTGGAGGAAGCACTCTTTACAAGGACTTTGGCCGAAGACTGCAAAGAGACATCAAGCAGCTAGTCGACGCAAGAATTCGCGAAAGTGAGACACGAAGCGGTGGAGCTCGCAGTGGTGGCCTTGATGTGCAGGTCATTACGCACAAGCGGCAAAGACATGGCCCTTGGTTTGGAGGCAGCTTGCTTGGCCAAACGCCAGAATTCCGTTCATACTGCCACACGAAAGCCGAGGTGAGTAATACAGAAAACGGTTTGCTTCAAACTATTGGATGGCAGATAACTAACTACTGTCTCAGTATGATGAGTATGGTCCTGGCATTGTTCGTAGATTCGCATTGTTGGGAGGACCAGGTGGCGCCTAAAAACGTAGATCTTGAAGGAGCTGGTGTTTTATCGTGTTCTTGTTTATTTTACATCATTGCAAAAAATTCAATGCAACCATGTTAGCCAAGATAACTTAAAATGCAGAACGCAAAATGACGAGTATTGTGAACTACGCAGCTCATGCCCTTGGTTTTGTCGCCACCAAGTGCGGGCAAGCGACGGGCCACCTACATGCTCTAATCAAGCTCTGCGCAGGGAACTGCGCACATACAAATATCAATTCGGAACAATTTGGCGGCAAATATTGCGAAGACTCCGCGATACGCACTTTTGGATTCACATTTTGAAGTGCTTCGCGATGATATTACCCACGCCGCTTTGGATTTAATAAATACAGAAAAACGAAATTAAATCCCGACCTCAGTAAAATACCCAAAGACACACCAGAATTATGCGAAACATGCAGTATAAGAACAGTACATAATTTGCCATGTTTTCATATAATATTTGGTTGTATGAAAAACCACCGGCCACTTACACTAAGTCAAATTGATACATTCTATCATTTGGTACCAAGGGATACTAATACGGCAATTACTACTCGAAAAATCCAAGATCCCTTGATTATTATGCCAAAAGGCAGGCAAAAAGGGCCTTTGAATTTGGAAAGAAGTCACAAAACAGGTCGCTTTCCCTCTGCATTCGAAATCACTGAACGATTGGAAGTAAAAGAGGCTGAAGAAGCCTCGAAAAAGTCAATTCTGGCAAAACGTCCACGGAATCCCTCAATTTCTATGCAAGCTACGCCAAATGAAGAGGATACTCAGACAACTCTGCCACCTTGAGCTTATTAGTGGGTCTACTTTGCTTCTATTCTGGTACCAAAACAGCAGTACTACTTCTATTTAATACAATGCAGGTCGAGATTCTAGAACACGAATTGATAAGGCTCTGCATGGCGACACTAGCGTGGCGTTCCAACGCTGTACATGCATGATGCACGGCTAGTGGCTAGCTGGGGCGGCCTGGTTCTTTACCAGCAACTTACCCCGCTACACTGATGTATCCAAGTTGTAGAACACAGTTGAGGCACTGTACGTACTGTTCAATATGCAAATATCACTTCTCTTACCCTCATTGGCCACATGTATGCATTTCGTTCAATCCTTCAAGGAGAATCTAGGCAAAAGCCATTGTGCTGGGTGTCCTTGTGGCTGCCCGAGCTGAACGAGCCCAAGCTGGATGCAGCTCGCACTCGTTCACCCGGTAGCCACGGCTGGCAATGTTTGGCATCATATGTGCCGACCCATCCCCCGCGAAATTTGCCAACAAGTAACAGTGGGGGGCCATTCATACTGGCGGGCGCTTCCACGTATATTCTGTGCAGAATTTGACAAACCTTTTTTTTTTTTTTTTTTCGGTCGAAACCGAAACAGTGCAGCTTCGGGGCGTAGGTAAAGAGGCAAGCTGAATATGCACATGCACCTCTTCACCAACGTGGCATTGCAGCGTTCGGGGATACATGTAATGCTGCGCTGTCCAGGCTTCAAACTACCAATATATCGCACTGGCTTCGGCATGCCTACGATGCAGGAGTGTGCCGGGATGCGATTGGAATTGGAATTTGTGTGATGTGTCATCTGTACGCTACAGATCAAAGGCATTGGATAGTAACTGCTGCAAATACAACAACAGACGATGGCAACCCTCTGGTCCTCCTGTATGGCCGCTCGGTTGCAAGATGCAAAGCTGCATGGTTGGCCACGTACGACGATATATATATAGCGAAGCCGCTGCCTATTAAGCTCCCTCAAACTAGCCAGACAGAACTGATTGATCTAGTATACCGCTATTGCTCATCGTGTAATCCCATTCCATCACCGTCACATAATGGCAGACCAGGGCGAGATCGGTCTTATCCCCGCCTGTCTTGAATACTTGTACAGCCGTCTGGACTTTGTTATCGAGAACGCAGATGGCGCCTACGACGACATTGTCGAGCTCAGCCAGGTCGTCAAGGATACCGTTAAAAAGTCAGAGGACGATGGCACTCTCTATAAGGCTTGGACCTTGGTATGCGATGCCTGCAAGGGTATGAACAACGCTGAGCGTTTCCTCACCGAGGCGACTGCCTTGCTGCCGCATGCAAATG
This sequence comes from Simplicillium sp. C3G150-2, assembly GCA_022702485.1. Taxonomy (NCBI): domain Eukaryota; kingdom Fungi; phylum Ascomycota; class Sordariomycetes; order Hypocreales; family Cordycipitaceae; genus Simplicillium; species Simplicillium sp. C3G150-2. Next base: position 3,373,474 of record JAJIYY010000001.1, on the reverse strand, counting down.
GAGACTGGAGGGTGATTGACTGCATGCTCAGGGATTACGGTGCACCAGCCGGAACTTTCATGTCAGCAGAAGAGTTTCTCAGGGCCGAACCTCCGCGGGAGTACAAAATATGCTACGATACTGTCTTCTATTACCTGTACCCCCGTCACATATGGTCAAAAGCGACGCCTGCCATGCCTCTCTTCGAGGAGGGGGATCAGGAGCACATCTCAAATCTTGAAGCGTTCTGGGGTGAGTTTCTTGAGACTAAAACAGCCTGGAAAGACCCGCCGTTGTCAACAGCAAGAGTTTGCTAATTTAATCGCAATCAGCGTTCATGTGGCGTGTGAATCCGTCCCGTACGTTCGTCAAGATGCTGGACGCTGGAGCCCCCGAGTACGAAAAAGATGAGAACCTCCAGCGAGCCGTCACCGGTGGCTACAAGGTCATCAATGCGCTACTCGACCAGGATACGTCGTTCGACATCACCCACACCGACGTGGGCGGTCGCCAGATTTGGAGTGCAGACCGTTTTGGTTGGAAGTCGTTTGCCTGCGGGAACATTGAGGACAAAGTTGTATTGCAAAACTCTGACTTGGCGACGCTTCGAATCATGAAATACCTCGCCCAGCTTACCGGCCAGCCCACGGTTGTCGCCGCACTTATTATCAATGGACTCGTCACCAAAGAGCTGATCCTTGCACTTCAGGAGGATGCATTCGTCGACGCTGTCACATCACTCCCGCACGCACCCGTGTCACTTGCCCTTGCACACAAGCTGTACCAAACTCTCGTAACCCGAGAGGATACTGCCCTCGAGCTGGACTCCCGAGTTGCCTCATTCAATGAAGCGCGGAAGCGAGACTTGACGGACCCCGCGAATCCGGCAGCGCTCTTCTCCATAGACCCCAACACTGCCCCGGACTCATCCAACCCTAAGCACGCGACGGTCACAGAGCTTGTTGGTGGGGGGGATCTCATCATACTGGACGACAGGTTGACCACCGTTACCAGCCCATCGGCCTACCTTGTCGACCTTCTAGAGCTCCTGAAGCAGACTCCTGCTACGTATGGCGGAATCGATGACGAGCTGATTCCTGTGAATCTCTACGACTTGCTCATCACCAGACGACCAGACCTGCCGCATCTACAGCTGTCGGTAGAGAATACGAACGTCGCCATGCCTTACTTGGACCTTGTTAACGAGGTGCTGACTCAAGTCATCTTCGCTAAAGATCCTTATTCTTACTATACTCCAGCCTACTTTGACTCCAAATTCGGTGACAACAGCAAGGATCTGATAGCTCAACCCTTGCATGTCGACTACAATGTGTATTTCCTTCTTTCCCGGCAACAGTCCGCTACTGTGCCAATTGGAATACTACCCTACGATCCTCAACTTCACCGTATCCGAGTCCTCCTCCGTGCCATGGGAACGAGTGTCCTAGAATTGATGCTTAATTTTCCCTTTGACGAGTACAAGATAGGGCCCCAGACAATTAGAGTGGATAATCGGAATCGCATTACCAACACCGAATTCCTTCAGCTCTCGAATCAGGAGCTCCGTCTGCTTCTCCTAAGCCAGCCAGGCAATAAAATCCAGTGCAAACTCCTTTGGGGGTTTCCAAAGACAACCAGTGACGCGGAAGTGCTCCAGAAACTATCCGACGTCCGGGGCGAGGTTCTCCAGCGCACAAGTATTGGACTATCAGATCTCGCCCAGATTCTCAAAACAAACTACATCAATCCCGGGGCTATCAGAGAAGATGGAAATTTCAACGAAGATATTAATTTGAAACCTGGACCCCTCGTCATGATTGACTCGTCAAACGGTAACGGGCCGCCAGGCTTGCTGTCAAACATGAGGCTCCTGCGACGAGATGGCAGCCATGCAACCTGGGAGCAACTGCGAAAGCTGATGATCTTCGTCCGAATCTGGAAACACCTCAACAGCTTGAAGGACAGTGCTAGTTGGAGCGTCGATAATTTGGACCACGCAATGACACTCTTCTACACACCGGTGTGGGAAGACATCGACACGACACTGGCGGAGATTAACAGTGTAACTCAGTTCTCCTCACTCACGGGTCTCGACATCAGTCGTGTGTTGGTCCTCTTTGGAGACCTGTCTATGCCGCTATATAGGGAAATCTTCGTCCGGCACGACCTCGCTGCCAAGGATCCAGTCTTTGAGTGGAACCAAGCCACTGGCATGTACCTTGGCGACGACACCATCAAAGTAGCTGACCATCTCCCTGTTCTCCTCGCTGCGCTCCGCATTTCACCCCAGGACTTTGATCTCATTCTCTCACTTTTGAGAACTACCACCGGTGAACCCTTGAACTTTGCGTCACTTAGCACTTACTTGAGGATAATCTTCATCCGTGATGTCTTTGGCGTTGATCTCCGAGACTGGGGCAGCCTGGAACGCTTTAGAGATGATCCTCTCTTTTTCAATTATTCGGCTACGGAGTTTCTCGACGCCTTGCAAGAGTGGAGGAGGCTCACAACGCAAATTTTCAGTGTCGAAGAGGCCGACTTTGTCGCGTCTGGCCAAGACCCTGATAAACTCGGACCGGATGCCGACTCCATCATATCCACGGCCGCAACTCTGGGGGCGCGACTGACTGCAATCGAAAGCCAATACCCGGACATCATCGACCAGGACAAGGCGACCGCCGATGCTGTCTTACAGTGCGCGTCCCCCTTGTTTGGGTTACAGCTGAGTAAGGACATTGTCGACTTTCTCGAAGGAAAACGGATAGCCCGTATCCCAGTCGACCCGCTCACGATACCAGATGCGTTCGAGGATACAAAAAAGCTGAAGGTCTCCCGAGAAGATGGATATCTCATTGCGACCGGAATCCTGACTGAGGAGGAACTCAGGGATGCGCTGTCCCAAGGACAATCTGTGGACTGGCGGATGGCGCTCGAGAGCATCCGCAGTTTGGCCCAAGACTTTTACTGCAGCACAATGGGGGCCCTGCTGACTGACTCACCCAAAGCCTCGGAGCTGGAGGAATTCTTCCTTATGGGTGACGATGACGCTTCTGAGACGGCAGAGCGGAAGCGCTATATGTTCTTGAATACATTTACGCCCCTGCTTCGGCAGCGCCTAGTTAGAAGGTCGGTTCGGGAATTCGTAGACTCCGGCATCCTTCAGGGCGTGGCACCTGAGATTGTCCGCATGATCCTGGCCAAGCATCTACCCGACCCTCAGTCGGAAGGTGGCCTCTCTGAGCATACTATCGAGGAAAGCTTGGCGGCAGTTCGCTCTGACGTATACGACTCTCGCAAGCCATTCAACGGACATGTGATACCTCCGAGCACAGATTCGTACCAATTCGTTGCCAGTGCAGAGTCCAGCTCGAACGTGAGCGTGACGGTTGACAAGACAACCTACCCATTCAAGCCTCTGTTTGACAGATCCCAATTCATCGCCACAGATTCGATCGCGCTCACAGGTGGCCAAGCATATCATTTCTCTGCCACAACCGGAATCGAGGGTTTGCAGTGGCGATCTCTTCAAAATCTGCAGCAGACCGCGACGATAGATGCCCTGGTCCAGCGCAGCACCAGCGACAGTTTGGGAACAGAACTCAACTGGATAACGAGATTCCGCATGTTCATGGAGCGCCTCAACTTGGTTCCATGTGAGATTGAGGCAGTGGATACGCGGCTCAGCTGGGCTTTCATTGAGTACATGATGGACTACGTCGAGCTCCGGAACTTCGTACTGTCACAGCAGGACAAGGCAACGCCAGGCGCTGTGGCGCAGAAGCTGTTCTCCGTCTTTCCACTTCGACTCGAAATGGACGGCCAGAAGTGGCCACGGTATAGTGCTGAGGATATATCCATCGCCACTGGGTGGCCCAAGTCAGACATACGACCCTATTCGTCCTTTAAAAACTCAGACAGGATAACGTGGCAGGGTGTCTTGCAGATCAAATCTCAGATCGCCATAGCGAAGAGAATGGGCGTTCTCATTGACTATGTCTATAGGCTCGTCGATGATCGCGTTGCGGGCTACGACTACGACATATGGGACAGGGCAAACGAACTGACTCTTCTTTACAACCACTCTTCCCGGATATCACACGAGCAGTGGGAGAAGACGGCCGCGGATATGGTCTACAATGAGCTCCGCAACAGTCAGCGCAGGGCTCTCGTGGCCTATCTGCTTCAACAGACGTGGCTCCAAGACGTCGACGATGAGGACGGCCTCTTTGAGTATCTTTTGATTGACACACAGATGGGAGCCGACATGGTGACCTCGCGTACCAAGCAGGCTATTTCGACCGTGCAGCTGTTTATCCAGAGATGTCTTCTGGGTCTTGAGAAGGGCGGACATCTAAGAATCAAGAACATCGAGTCGTTTATACAGAAATGGAACTGGATGTCCAAGTATACCGTATGGGAGGCAAACAGGAAGGTATTCATCTTTCCAGAGAACTGGATCGATCCCGCATTCCGGGATGACAAGTCACCGGCTTTTGAGGCATTCGAGGGTAGGCTGATCAAGAGCCCGCTCACTAGAGACCACATTACAGAGGCCGTTCTCGATTATGTTCACGATGCCTACGAAGTTCGATCCCTTTCTATAGAGGCAACATACACGCGGAGGGGACCGATCGACGACAATGGGCACCTGGGGCCAATTGAATATATACATTATATCGGCCGCACTGCCTTTGCGCCTTACACCTTTTACCATCGCACGTTTGAGCAAAAAGCGGGCATCTGGACTCCTTGGAGGAAGATTGACACGCAGATCACCGTCATCGAAAACGCCCCGAACGGCATGCCCCTGCACCGTCCCGGTGCCTTCATCATTCCGTACGAGTTTCAGGGACGGCTTATGCTCATCCTACCACAGTTAATAGCCAAGAACAATGGTTACGACGTGAAAAATGGAGGAGTCACGGTGAGCGGCGACGAAAAGACGATCAACCCTCCCGTAGCAGGAGGTGTACACAAACAGTGGCAAATCAAACTCGCGTGGACCGAATTCAGGAACAACAAGTGGTCGCCCAAGAGTGTATGCCAGTCAACTCTCGAGTACAGCTATAATGCCGACGATGTCACTCTCCCTTCCCTGTACGACTTCCGATTCCTGGTCGGCCGTCCCAGCGAGATTCTTGACCCCGCCGACCAATGGATTTCGTCTTACCTGTCTGACGCGACCGGTGACGACACATTCTCTGTCTGGATCAATCACGGTACATCCAGGTATGTAGGAGCATTTGTGTGGCGGAACGGCGGCCTGGAGGTTCTGCCTCACACCAAGGGCGGTGTAATGCGTTATGCAGACGGAAGTTTGCCTCCAGACACCTACTTTCACAAGGCAGAGGGCCCTCAAGGCGCACAGCTTCGCGTCCTGGAGACAAGTTATCTCTGTCGCAGCTATACGGTGGTATCTTCGTCCTATAACAACGACGAAAGCTCTCTAAAGTCGCCGGATGTGACTAGCACGAAGACGCTAGGTGGCGACTATAGCTACCAGTTCAGAAACGTCCTGGTGCCAAAGCTCATGCCAATGCTAGATGTAAAAGGCGTGTTTGGGGCGATGAGGGAGTTTGGGGAAGGTATAGGAGACTATGGGTCGGAGCTTGAGAAAATTGAGGTATTTGGTGGTACTGCCGACGGACGGGGGGGTATCTCGTTCCCACACGAGCTTCGCACGCCTGCAGCCATCTACAACTGGGAGCTTGGGTTTCAGTGAGTCTTATAATTCTCTCATTGTGAATGTTTCAAATCTGCTTGGCGAGTTTTGATTCATAATTTCCATCCTATCTTCACGGGATGCCCCCGATCCAAAACTAACCTGTCAAAGCATTCCAGCCATGGTCATGGAGCGAGCCATGAACGCCCAGCAATACGACACTGCACTCGAGTACGCAAGATACATATTGGATCCCCGACCGGAACATGGGCAGTCGTCATACTGGAAATGGGCTCCCTTTTCGGAATTCAACCCTGCGTCGTCGACGGTGGCAGACACAACCACAGTCGGGGAGTGGAAGTCGAACCCGTTTCAGCCGCATGTCATCGCCAGAGGCCGTCCTCTAGCATATAAGAAATGGGTTGTGATGAAGTATATAGAGATTCTGATTGCCTATGGAGACTCGTACTTTCGACAGAATACCCTCGAGTCCCTCCCTTTGGCCATTCAGCTCTACATCGAGGCGGCACAGATCTTCGGCGCAAGGGCACAGAAGGCTCCTGAGATTGGACGCACCAGGACTGACAGATTTATGGACCTGGACAATTTGACTTTTGACGCTCTAAGCAACCTCAAGGTGAAAACAGAGTACGTCTTTCCATTTGCTGCCACCAAGGCGGCCTCGGACGACAACGGGAGCATCATCCCTCTTGGGGTAACCTCCACGGAATACTTCAAATATTATTCAAACCCCAAGATGATAGAATTGCGGGCTTTGATTGAAGACCGAATGATGAAGATTCGAAGTTCCATGGATATTAACGGAGTGAAGAGGCGACTCGCTCTTTTTGAGCCGCCTATGGATCCCGGAGCGCTCGTAGCAGCCATGGCAAGATCGGAGGCATCCCTTGCAAGCATCCTGGGTGGCATAGATAGCCCAATGCCCAACTGCCGACTACGTCACATTCTGCCCACTGCCCTGCGCCTCTGCCATGAGCTCAAGCACCTCTCCTTTAGGTACATCAAAATTAGGGAGAGGGCCGATGCCGAGGAGCTCGCCGCGCTAAAGGCAAGCCAGCACACATCCGTTCAGAGCATCTTGATCGAGATGCAGAAGACGGAGATTGAGATTGCAAAGAAGAAACTCGAAGTGGCCAAAGACGACATTGACGCACCCCGCATGCGACTCAAGTACTACCGGCAACTCCTCGGTGCCTCTGATCTCGAGTCTCTCAACGAAATCTCGCAGGTAATCCTTCCGCCGAAGGAGAGCGACACCTTCCGGAGGACACCACTAGACGAAGCAGAAGAGCTCAGTCGCAAGACCGCCATTGAACACACCCAGGGCGCGGAGGTGCTGGTCGGCACCACCGGGCTGATTATGTCGTTGCCAGGCTGGACTGAAATGGTTCAACCATTCGGAGTGGGCGCTATGTTAAAGTACGACACCAAAAAGGCTGGTAATGCTATTAAGTATGTTGCAAAGCTGCTTAAGGTGAAGGCCAAGGTTTATGAATATGATGCCAAGTGTACGGAGCGCGCCAGCGAGTTGCTGAGGCGGCGGCAAGAAAACACCCTCGAGGCCAACGAGGCCATGTACGAGATCAAGAACATGCAGCTCAAGATTGACGTTGAAGAGAGCAATGTTAGGGCCGCTGAGGATAGGCTGCGATCACTCGAGAAGTTTGCGGACCACGCGCTTGAGGTTGAGGAGTTCCTCCGCAGCAAGTACACGAGCAAGGAGCTCTACACCTGGCTGGACAGTACCTACAAAAACATTCATTACCAGTCGTACAACCTGGCGTACGATATTGCCAAAAAGGCAGAGAAGGCATATCAGTTCGAGACGGGCGACTCCAATATAAGCTTCATCCAGTACGGGTACTGGGATGACAGCCGGAACGGGCTCGGCTGCGCAGAGGCGCTCTACCTAGACCTGAAGAGACTGGAACAGGCGCAGCTCACCAGCAGACCCTACGACTTTGAAATTGTAAAAACCGTCTCTCTCCGCGAGATGCAGCCAATACAGCTGCTCCTCCTCCGCGAGACCGGCTCCGCCGAGTTTGAGATTCCCGAGCTGGCGTACGACCTCGACTTTCCCGGCCACTACTTCCGGCGCCTCAAGACCGTCGCCGTCACGGTCGTTGGCCCAGACGCGCCGCCTGGCGCCTGCTGCTGCACACTAACGCTACTCGAGAACAAGTACCGGGTGACGCCGTCCGTCGGCGGCGCGTCGCAGTACGCCCGGCAGGACCCTGGCGCCTTCCGCAGCGACAGGACCCCGGTCGAAAGCATCGCCGTCAGCTCCGGCGTCGGCGACTCGGGCACCTTCCAGCTCGACTTTGACGGCGCGCGCTTCCTGCCGTTCGAGGGCGCCGGCGCCGTCAGCAGGTGGCGCCTCGAGTTCCCGGCCGATCTCCGCCGCTTCGACTACGCCACGATCCGCGACGTCGCACTCGAGGTCAAGTACACCTCACGGGCCGCCGGGGGGGCGCTCAGGTCGAGTGCCGTCGCCGCCGCTCAGAAGACACTGGCCGACGCCAGCAGCGGTGGCCTCGTCGCGCTGCTCGACCTCCGCAACGACTTTCCGGACGAGTGGCACGACTTCGTGGGCGAGGGCGGCAGCCACAGCCTCGATCTAGATGCGCTGAGGACCAAGTTGCCGTTCTTTGCGCAGGTCAAGCGGCCTTCGTCGACATCCGTCTCGCTGCTGACGACGGATGCCAGCTTGTCTGGGACCGAGCTCAGGCTTGGAGCTGGTCTGGGGACCGGACAGGCATTCAGCACAGGGTCGCCGGACGCTGGGGGCTTGCGGCAGTTTGACTTGGCTTTCCAGGCCCGGATTAGCGACGGCTGGAAGCTGACTTATTGCTACAAGGACAGCGACTCGCGGCAGCCGTTGAAGGATATGTGGATGGTTGTAAAGTATATTCTAGGCTAGGAGGAAGGGCCTATACCTTGAGTAGTATTTCGATATTTTATCTATCTAGTAGTATTGTACCAGTATTCCAGATTAGGTAACTAGTACAACTCAAAAAATTACTAGTTAACTCAATAGTATCGATGTATTTGTTATAGAACCCAGTAGGGGTTGAGGCCAGGAATAAGAGAGAAGAAAAGGAGAGTATTACTTTGGGTCTATCTGGTACAGAGACTGAAGCTTGCTTCTTCAGTCGGTGTAGAGCCTCTCCCGGCCCTTTATAGTCTCACTATCGAGCTGGTAGCTTCTGTGGGGGGGCTGGTAGGGGTCCTTACAGGGTCTACAGTTTGATTGATTGATTTCATTTAACGTCTATGGAAGAGCCCTGTATAGGCAAAAAGACGTGCCCACCGACCGTCAACAACAGATTCTAATACAGCAAGGTAAGGTATGCCGGGCTAATCTCGGTGACCTAACCACGGTTGTACCAGTGACCACTTTCTACAGTTCCGTAGAATCCGTCTCATGGAAGTGGAAGTTGCGCGTTGACCCTATCCGAATTGATGGCCATTCTCTCCCCCCACCAGCCCCATCCTCACACCACCCTTAATTCTATTTTCGCATCACTCTAGCACGACTCTTGCAAGTCTCTACCTAAATTATAAGAATCTCGTAGCGTAATTGCCTATGGTAGATGACAAATACATCCAAATATTAACAAACCGGCAGCATACAAGTTCTTAACTTCCAATTTAGCCCTAAGTTATTAGGAGGATGGTGAAGACCGGTACCATGTTGCTATGTTAATCAATACATTTAAATCGATAGAAAAATGAATTTGGCTATTATTCTGAGTCCCCGAAGCTGAAGTATTTTAGGCCTGCTACTGAAACCACTGATCTTCCTTCACTATTTGTATTTTTAAATTAAGGTATAACTTAATGTACTCCGTTAAGGCTTAGTATCTATGAAAATTAAGCCACTACCTCGTAGCTATTCTGTCAAGCCTAAGTCTATGTTATTAATCTATCTATCCCTCTATTGATAAGAAATCAAGCCTACTCTCTATTATAAAATAGTTATACTACTATATTTCTTATTATCTTCCTTATACTTACTATTAATATAGCTATTAGCCTCTATATAAGTAATAATAGCAGTAGGGTCAGCTTATCTATTAGTTAGGAGTAGCTTTCAAGCACTTATAGTATTATGGTATTAGGGCGATGAACAGAGCAGAATGCAGGCGATAAGCAGGAGGGGTAAGCCTACTATTTATCACCCTTTTGCTCATCATGTGGCCCTTCCACACCATCCTGCCTCATTCGTAACATCAACAGGATCCTGAAAGCTGGTTTGTGAAATGAAAGTTGTAGGATGTAGTATTGAGGCGGTCGCGCGACGGGTCGCGCGACAGTCTCTCAGGCACCCACGCAGGAGTTGCGTAGTATGGGCCACCTCAAGCGAGCCAAATCCGCAAATTTATCGTAACCTGTTGGGGTTGCATATCGCTTGGTTAGCTCATGATGGGAACCTTGAGGGTTGATTGAGCTGAGCAAGGGCTAGGTATACAAATGAAGAACGCGCCTCAAGCAATTGGCAGAACTAATTTATACACCTTTCAACCAACTTTGTCGCTAGCTGGCTTAAGAATTTCAATATTTATTGAAGTTCCAGATCCTTGCACCGCGTCAAGATTCATGTCAAGATTCACTACGCAATTGTAAGAAACCACAATTTCAGTGCATCTCTCATTTTCAGGTATATTTTGTTCATCTACATACAAAAGAAAAACACTTCAGTCATCAATGAATTTTAAAAAAAAAAAAACAGACAGAAACCACCAACATTTATCTGCTGGTGTCAACGACGTAACGTCCAACAATCTTGCCAGCATGCATCAGCTCGTACACGCTCTGAAGCTCGCTAAGACCAACAGTCTTGAAGTGGACACGGACAAGGCCTCTGCGGAAGAACTCAATAGCCTCAGCAGAGTCAAGGCGGTTTCCAACGTAGCTTCCCTTGATGTTGATCATGCGAAGCACGGTATCAAATACGGGAGCCTTGAGCTCAGCATCAGGAGGGAGACCGATGCAGACAACGGTACCGCGAGAGCGGACGTATTGTGTGGCCTGCTGGAAGGGCTTCTCACTGACAGCGACGAGGAGGGCAGCATGGGGTCCCAGGCCATCGGGAGTCAGAGCCTTGACGTCCTTGACAATGTCTGACGACTTGGCGAAGTCGACGAAGCCAGCAGCTCCATAGCCCTCGACAAGCTTCTTCTTGTCGTCGCCAGTGTCGATACCGATGGCATGGAGACCCATAGCCTTGGCGTATTGCATAGCCAAACTACCGAGACCACCACCAGCACCGACGATGGCAACCCATTGGCCGGGCTTGACGCCCGACTCCTTCAAGCCCTTGTAGACGGTGATACCGGCGCAAAGGATGGGAGAGATCTCCTCAAGATCGCACTCCTTAGGAATGCGAGCGACGTGGGCAGCCTTGCCAATGGCGTATTGCTGGAAGGAACCATCGACGGTGTAACCGGATAGATCAGGAGTGCCGCAGAGAGGCTCATCACTGGCCTGGCAGTATGTGCAGTTAAGGCAAGAGCCGTTTAGCCACTTGATACCGACGTGGTCGCCGATCTCAACATCCTTGACGAGCTCACCACGTTGAACAACGACACCAGCACCCTCGTGGCCACCGACAAGGGGCATCTTGGGGGCAATGGGCCAGTCACCCAACATGGCGTGAAGATCAGTGTGGCACACACCGGAGTACTTGATGTTGACGAGGACCTCATCGGGACCGGGCTTGGGGACGGGGATCTTCTTGTAGACGGTGGCTGCGGCATCAATTGTTAGCGACTGATACATGCTTAGGTAAGTATCAGGTTTCACTTACGACCACCCTTCTTCTCAACGACAGAAGCCCATTGCTCAGTGGGAATTTGAGGTGCCGCCATTGTGTTTGATGTGTTGTGTTAAAGTAAGTTGAAAGAAAATTCTGGGTATATGATTTGCTGAATAAGATGCTCACGGCTTCAGATATCGTAAGATGGATGTTGTGTGGAATGAGAACCTTGAAGGAGCGAAGGTATCCTTTATATAGACCTCTTCACCCTTCCCTCCACCTCAGCATTGCACAACATCCATTGACATCACCCCGCCATGCTCGGCAGAGAGGAGAGCTGGAGCACCTCTAAGGAGATCTCGGAGCCACTCATGCGCAATGGCCGAGAGGCAGTGAAAGCTGTTTCTCCCATTCGCCATGGCCTCGAACGGGTGACGACGACGTGCAGGCGGGGCGTTTCCACGTCGATGGAGGGCAGCACAGCTCTGTTCGAGAATCTGCATCCAACAAACCAGTTTGAAGAGACTCTGAAGAGGCGCCACAGCAGGAACATGGTGGGGACGTTTTTAGGTGCACCCTTTTATTGACTTCTACGCCCCCTCTGACGATCCGAGAGCTACCCCAAGTCCACCAAACCACCGTTCAAGTCCACACCAAGAATGGCTCTGAAGCCAGAACTAAAATCTATCAAAAATAATCAACATTTCAGGGGCCGAATCCCATCCATCGTCTTCCAGCATGGAAACTCCAGCTCAAACCGAACGGCTGACAATGTGACGATTGACGTCGATGCAGTGCCACTGCCCCTGCAACAAAGCCCTGACTTACACGGATGGAGCGCAGATCTCGAAAATTTTGAGACCAACGGTCGGAAGGGGATCCACCATCAAGCAACGCGGGGGAGTTGACAGCACCACACACGCAATGTTGAGCTATGCGCCTCTTGTCAATATGAGGTTTAGCTCGAGCAAAGTGTGCCCAGCTTGGGCTGCATTAGACTTTGCGAGAATGCTGTGAGCCCGCTCGAGGGGGCAAGTGGCTGTTGAAATGGATGAACGGAGCATGCATCTCTGAACGAATCAGAATCACTGACGATGATCCTGGACCTTTGCAAGCGGGGAGCTTCAGCATTAAATGCTCCATCAGTCAAGGGGCGTTTGGCGAACATTGAGGTGCACCACACACGAGAGCAACGCTAGAGGGTCCGGAAACCCAACCGCCCGAAAATCGATGGAAGCCATACTGTTCTCGTTGCTTGTAACCTAGCCTTTTACTTAGGTCCTCTTTCCCACGCCCCGGCGCATTGGTATGGAAGCTGTTGTAAATGAGGCGCCACACCAGTCGATATGCGGGAAAGAGGTCGGAAAACATCGACCAGGCGAGTCGTTTGAGAGGCATCAATTGCACGAATCTGACCAAAATCATCTTATCAGATGCGTCACTTTTACCCCTTACGATGCTATCTACCCTTGCTCCACGCATACAGGATAAGTTCAAGCTCCATGTCGATCCGCAATGTAGGCAGTAATGTTTGAACCTTACCCGCCCGTATCATTGACTTACAGGCCCGCATCGGGCAATTCTCCACGCCGGCGGCAGTGCAATCGCCAGGTAGTGGCCGTAGACGTTAGCTGGCTGGACGGGACAAAAAGATGCTAAGAATATCAAAATCGCCGTGATTAGCCAGTTCGTGTTTGGTTTCCATGCAAGTGAGTCAACTGAGCTACCATGCTTGGCTTTTGGGCCGTTGCTAAACGGCATTTCTGGAGACGGGACAACAACGCAATGGGAAGGGTGCCATGCATGAAAACTCCCCACCACCCTTCAGAATTCCTTGCAACCTAGAAAAGGCATAATGGAGGTGGCATGACGATGCATTGTAATTGGACGATATGCCCTTGTCTCCGGTGTTTGCACCATTTCGCTCGAAGGGATCCTCCCACCACCACAACAACCCCGCGCTACAGCCTGGGCCAGAACTGTCCTGCAGCCACCACACGGATTGACGGTGGGGTGCAGAATAACGCGAGGGTGTGCAAAAGTTGTCAGCCCGCTAGGGTGATCGATGATTGGAGGCAATGGGCCTTTCTTTCGTTTAAGCTCCGACTGCTGTTGCTGCACGACAGAGGCTGGCGCGGAGTGGACGACGCAGGCAAGGGCCAGGGTCTCGTCATCTTTCCACTAGTCCCTCGTGTAGAGTGCCACAGAGGCTGGAAGCCACCGGCCCTTTCCACCTCAATAAAGGCAGGACCGGCTGGGCGGAGGGTCTAGAGCACATGTGTTTTTGCTTCTTCGAGGGTGGCTTTCTCAGGGACGCTGCGGGGTATTGTACAGAAACGAAGGGGACAGTGAAAAGTTTTGCATGTGTTGTGATACCAATCCTCAGTTGGCTGGTCACGGCGCTACAAATGAGAAACCTAGATTTGCCATTGAGTTCTCACTGAAAGTATTCGACTTGGCGTATTACTCTTGATTGAAGCTCGGGAAATAGCTAGAGAACAAGGTGTTGGGTTTTTATTCGACGGGCATCAATTGCGCGAATGGAGCTCAAACCAAGGTAGGAGTCTCGACTTGGTTGCCAATATATTAACACAACTAATCGAAGCATCGAAACTCTATCCGAAATAGTTTCGAGGGTTTGCCAACTTCAATTGAAACCTCTTACTGATTCTAGGGAGCTCAATGCTAAGACGGAACGACCCGGAGCCCAATTGGCGCTGCTGCCAGCTCCCAACCACAGCCAAGCTTCCGCCCAAAGAGCAATTACCTCGAAACGTGTAGACGTTACTTCATCTATGATTCTCTTGGACTCGTCCAAACGAAACCACTTGTCCCAATCTACTTATGAGCAACCTTAACGGCTCCGGCCCCGCCGCTCCGTCGCGATGCCGGCTCCTGTGGGGCCGAGCTTCCTTGCGACGGGATCTGAATGCGACTCTTGAATCGACGAGTGTATTCTCATTCAACGATGTCGATCTCGCACTTCTCTAGCAAGCTAAGAACAGGTAACATCGAGATAACTACCGTGGCTATTGCTGAGTTTCCAAGACCCTTGGCGGCTATGCGACCCATGTCCCACAGCGCGCGAGAATGCCGTTTGCGCAATTGATGCTCTCTTCCAAACTTGGGGTTTACCCAGACAAGGAGCACGCTAGCAGCCCAAAAGATGTTCATTTCTGGACGCGAAAGCCAATTGTACGTCCTTCGATAGAAAAGCAAACGGAAACCATTCGCAGAAAACGTTCTCGAACAGCTGCACACTTTGCACGATACTGGATGTTTTGTCTGTCAGCGCGGAATTCTGGACAAGGACGCGTATGTTAATGAATACGAGCGCCTCACACGTCTGCAAAGCTTGTTTATTGGTTGATTGCTTGCAGGATATACGACTGCGTGAGCGATGTAACCCAAAGCCCGAGGAAGACAACCGGCCATCCGAGCAGCCTGGACCGTGATCAGCGGCAACGGTAAACCCATCACCACATGAATGCATGCATGACCGCCACTCTGCGCATCGTCATAGAAGACTCCTTGTGATGGGTATCCTTCGACGAATAGTGAACACAATGACAACACGTTTCCAAATTCGTTGGCCACATAAGCTGGGGATCCTTGTACGGCAGCTGCCAATGATAGCACGCGGAGCACAGTCCGTCGAGGGGCTTGCGCGGCAGGTTTTTGCTGGGCCAGATGAGCTTCGAGGCCGTCCCGGGAGAAGTTCATGCAGTCCTTACATAGGAATGGGAGCGCGTATTCTGGTTTGAATCCGAAGAAGGGGCTGCAACTGTCATTGGCACGGTTGAGGAGATGGCGCTCGAGGAAGGATAGGTCAAGTGTGAAGCGGTAGAGGTGGCATGTTTAGCGGGGGGAGCGGATGTCGTAGAGCTCGAGGAAGAGCCAGATGTTTTCTACGAGGGGTTCTGGTAGTGACGCAAGGGATATGATGTTTGGACTTGTGGACGTTTGGTTGCTGATGGGTGTAGCTTGTGTGGTGCATATCGCGGATAGTGAGGCTGTGGGAAGTCCAACTTGACGCTTCACGAGCGCAAGGCATTTTGCTAGGCACATCATGCAAACGCTTTGAGGCACTGATGATTTTGAGAGAAATTTGTATATATATTTTTGGTATTGTTTATTTGACTCTGTATATAACTAGAACCCTCGACGACACTTAGTGTAACCCTCGTGCATCTCCCGTTTCAGCACCCAAACAATGCGCACGCTAGCATGCATGGATATTATCATATCTTCGTATTAATCGCCCGTTTATAGATTTCTTTTTTTTTTTTCTATTGGTTTATCATCCTTCAGGCATCTAAGCAGCAGCGGGGACCTCGATGGACTGAGCAACGCCGTCGGCAGTAGCAGAGTTGATCTTCTTGCCCGTTTTGGCGATCTTGGTAAGGACAGTTTCGTAGGGGAGCTCGGTGACGACCTTGGCAGATTGGTTTTCGAGGGAGACTTCGTAGCTCTCGACGCCTGAGGGAGGGGGGATTAGTTTAGTTGGGTGTCGTGTGGTGTTACGGGGGAAAGGGGGGTTTGCTTACCGTCGAGCTTCTTGAGGACACGGTCGATGGCGCCAGAGCAGCCGCCGCAGGTCATGGTGACGTTGAACTCGTAGGTGTGAGACATTTTGGATGTGCGGGTGTGAGAGTGGGAGAGTATGCGACGAGGTGATGAAAGTGTGAGTGTGGTTGGATGACAAGAGTATGGGTGAAAAATGCAGACGCAGATGGGAAGAGGATGAATATATATATTTCTGGAGGGGCTTCGGGGTTGTCGCGGGGTGATGTTCGTTGCGGGACAGCGACACCGTCAAGGTCCATTAATAATTGCAGTTGAGAGGACAGGCTAAACAGGGCGAAAAAGACGCAGATTTAGCGGCTGATGGCGCCACTGGACCCTGGCGGTACCTTGTCCACCCACTACCTGGATAGTGACTACCTAGTAACATAGGTTCCTAGTGGTGCGCTGTGGTGATTTTACTATGAGCATGTTTCGCCGGTTACAAAGTTGGCTAAACTTGTAGAGCCTCACTCAACCTGGCGGTATCGTTACGGGCCGGCGTCTCAAACCAGCCCTGTGGGTTCTGTCCACGAAGGGTCTTCATTTTATTTTGTCTTGGAATTCAAATCAAACTTCATGTCTGTTCATTTCCAATCGTTTCTATACACCCTCAAAATAACACTTTGTCAAGTCGAATGTTTCCACGCAACCGCCCGTGCATCATGAAACATGCTCAAAACCGCTACTCTCCCGTCCGCACCGCCTCTGCCTCACCGTCCCAAACCCTCACGTCCCTCTCCTCCCAATCCCCAAACACGGAATACAACGACCTCGCCTCCCCCACCACCTCTACCCTCGTCATCGGCGTCACCACATCCTGCTCGCCCCCATAGTCCGCCTCCCTTCCCAGGCGGGAGCACCACCGCAACCACTCCGGCTGTCTGCCTTGCAAGAGGTACACGTCCTCCACGGCCGTGAATCTATCCAACACATCCCGCAGCAAGTCCCGCCTCACAAAGTACGGCACGGCAATTGCGACGATATCGTGCGTCGGAAACGTCCTGTCCCCCCGGTGGAGGGCGCTGAGGTTCAGACAGTCCAGCTCCGACAGGTAGGGGATGTCGAGCGAGATGTTGCCTCGGCGGAGGTGGGTTTGCACGAGGGTGGTGCCGGGGATGTAGATGGAGAAGTGGTGGATGCGTTGGATCCAGGCCAATACGGCTTGGTATGATTCTTTGCAGGTGAGTGTGATGGCGGGCGGGAATGAGGATGGAGGTAAGGGCATCGACAGCTGCTTCCAGGCGTTGGGATCTACTTTGCGGAACCAGCGGTGCGTGAAGGGGAAGAGCAGCCGTTGGTGGCTGATGGAGTCGAGGTAGCTGTTCCAGATGGCCATTCGGAGCTCATATGGTAAGTCGCTAAAGGTTGGCATTGTTGACTTGACTTGACTTGACAACCAAAGAGGAAACGGTAGATGTAGATGCGATGTGATGTGCTTTGAAAACGCCTCTGCCGACCCGAGCTTAATTACTAGCGTTGCATGCGATGTGGCAAACCTTGTTGCTGCCAACACACAGTGACTTCTAACGATGACAAGGTAAATTAATTAAAAAAGATGATGATAAAAAAAACGCAACGGCCGTGAAATGTCATGTATTCATCAATTCGTATTCCAAGTACAGCAGCCTCGTCCATCAAGCAGGCTCCGAATGCACCACATGCGCCGCAAGAATCTTGACCTTTCCCACCTCCAACCCCTCACACACCCTCTTCACAAATCCATCTCTCCCCAGCCGCCTCAACTGTTTCCGTTTCTCTTCCGCAGTTTCCTCCTTTCCATTCTCCAGTTTCCTTCGTTTACTCCCACAGTCCCGTCCCGTTGCACCATCAATCTCCTCATTCCCAATCTCCACCGTCCGATACCTCGGATACACCACATCTGATATACCATTGTCTGGCAACTTGGCAACCAGGTTCATGCTATACGGCGCCGTCCACTGCGGCTGGTCCCCCACAACACAATACACCGTCTCGAGATTCTTCATCACCGCCATGACCTCCGCCAGCGTCTCCCTCAACTTGCCCGGGTCTTCGTCCTGCGCCGCCACGGCAATGTGTCTCGTATCCAGCGCCAACACCAGCATATGCACCCAGATGGGATCATCCTCACGACTCCTCAACTGACACAGAATAAACATGATGTCCTCATCAATAAACATAACGTCCCTTTTGGCATCCCACATCCTCGTAAAGTAGATCTGCTGCTGCTGCTGCTGCTGGGGCTGCTGCTGCTGCTGCTGCTGCTGCTGCTGCTGGGGCTGGGTCTGCCCAACGTGATTTTTGCTCCGATGAGGTAACCCGGGGTCCTCAGGGCTGAAAAGCTCGTTGAGGACCGGCTTATACCGTTTGCTCCTGATCCAGCGCACCATTGAGTCCCTCGCTTCACGGCACACAAAGCCCATGGGTGGCGTGGGGACAGGCACGCAAGGATGCGCTTTTCGTTGGGCGTTGGCCGTCGTGCTGCTGATGCCTGCACGGTTCTGTTGGATGTACATGTACCAATTGACCCAGAGCTGGGTGCAGGGGAACACGGCGGGAGCGGCATCTTCCGGCATGGAGAATGTCCATATCAGCCGCCTCAGTTCGGGGGGCAATTGGCTGAAGCTGTGAAATGTAGCCATTTCGGGTGGACTGTCTTTGTGTGCTGCGTGCTGCGTGCTGCGTGCTTTGTGTCACCTATTATCCATCGACCCCAACAAGTGGAAGCTTGTGAAACACAGAAAAGAATTGAAGCGGCCAAGGGCAGTCGTGAAAAAGAGGCTGAGTGCCGATATTATAAAAGATTATAGATACAATGATAAGAATACTGAAAAGCAAAAGCAAAAAAAAAAAGAGACAATGCAGAAATGTGTGAGTGAGTAAGAAAATGGATCTGGCAAGGGAGGAGCAAGAGGAGCAAAAAGTGTATTTATTTTATTTTTAGTGTAGTTGCGATTTGTATCGCCGATCATACGCCATCAAACACATTGAGATGCAAGGCGTAGGTATGCTGAATCAGGCTAAATAAATAATTAAATTAAATTAAATTAAATACTACAATAAAGGACACGCTCACAATATTAAAAAGACAAGAAAAAAGAAGTAAATAAATAAATAAATATACGCTCAGTTGCCAACCCCCATCACCGTCACCCTCTGTCAGTACAGCGCTGAAAATTACATTTACAGCGGGGAGGCAACCCAGTAAAAAAAAACCAAAAACCCCCAATAAACCCCCACAAACCTATCCCATAGGGCCAGCATGCAGTATGCAGCTTGAGACTGTCACCGCCCAACGATCCGATGGCAAACACCCTTCGCAGCCCAAAACATGATGCAGATAAAACTAAACACTCAGCGCGCGCACGCACCCAAATCGTCGGGTCCTCGTTTAGCTCGCTCGCCGACTGACACTGCCAAATCACCCACTTCCCCCCTTGCTGCTCAGATGCAAAAGACCCCAAAAGGGCCCCAGGGTTTTGCTGCATCATTCAGCTTGCATGCCACCTTTTTTAAGCTCATCTGGGATTATTCCCAGCGCATCCCCTCAATACCAAATCATGCACAGTCCAGCCCGCATTACTCAATCTCCTTTGTTGACACACGCAGCTGAATCACGACTCAGATCTCGCCTCATTACATCACCCACCACCACAAAGTCACCACACTTCAATACTCTTTTATTGCAATTTTTTTTTGTAAATTGTATGACAGTAAAAAAAAATAAGCTATCAAATGTTATACACTAAATTTCTTCATTCTTGTAATTTCGTAAAAAATATATATCCATCATTTATTTCTTTTTTTGTTTTGTCCATGTCGCCTCCTTCTCCAGTTACAGTCATGATATTCCAACGTCCACGAGTCAGACCTTAAAATCTAGACTGCACCTTGTCCTGAGTATCTTGCAGAGCCCATTCGCTAGAGAACTTCTTGCTGCGCGCAGACTTGACCTGCTCGGCAGTGAATCCCTTGGCCTCCGTAGCAGGGTTGTAGCCCAGTCCGGTGATCTTGCCAACCTCCTCGTTAGACAGCTTGGGAGCGGCCTGTCCATCGGCACGCTTGTAGACAGTGACGACGACGGCACCGCCGAGTCCGAGGTTGTGCTGCAGGCAGTACTTGGTGTTGGCCACCTCACGGTTGTTGGCCCATCCACGCAGGTGCCACACCAGCTCAGCGCACTGGGCAATACCAGTGGCTCCGAGAGGGTGTCCCTTGGAAATGAGACCTCCAGAGGGGTTGATGACATACTTGCCGCCGTAGGTGATGTCGCCGTTGCGGACAAGCTCGTGGGCCTTGCCCTTTTCTGACAGACCAAGGGCCTCAATGACGACCATCTCGTTGGCGCTGAAGCAGTCGTGGAGCTCGACAATCTGGACATCGTTGGTGGTGATGCCAGCCTGCTTCAGGGCAGTCTCAGCAGCGTACTTGCTCATCTCGTAGCCAACGAGGTCCATGGAGCTCTTGGAGAACAAGCTGGGGGCGTCGGTGGCGAGGCACTGTCCAGCAATCTGGACGGCCTGAGACTTGAGGTGAGGGCGCTCGTCAAGGAACTTTTGCGAAACAAGAATGGCAGCAGCGCCGCCGTCAGAGGTAGGGCAGCACTGGAGCTTGGTAAGAGGCTCAAAGATCATGGCGGCCTGCTCAATCTGCTCGCGGCTGTACACCTGCTGGAACTGCGAGTACGGGTTGTTGGGAGAGTGGGCGTGGTTGACACGGGCAATCTCAGCAAAGTCGGCAGCAGTGGCGCCGTACTTCTCCATGTATTCGCGGCCGGCGTTGCCAAACATCTGCGCAGCACCAGGGGCGGGCTCAAAGCCTCGGGTCTCGGACATCATGGTAACCGTCGTGCCAATGGGGTTCTCGCGGTCGTTGAAGAAGCTCTGCAGACTGCCAGCCATCATCTTCTCGAAGCCGACGACCATGACACAGTCGGCGGCGCCGCTGGCAATGAATGTGCGGCCCATGGCCAGACCGGTGCTTCCGGTAGAGCAGTTGTTGTTGACATTGTAGATGGGGATCTTCGTCATGCCGAACTGGTAGAAGACGCGGTTGCCGCAGGTGCTGTCGCCGTAGCAGTAGCAGGCAACGCCCTGGTCGACGTCGTCGTAGTTGATCTGCGCATCGAGGAGCGCCTTGATACCGGCTTCGAATCCGAGTTCGGTGTAGTCGACCTTGCCGCGGGGCTTGATGAACTTGGTCATGCCCACGCCGAGCACGTAAACGGGAGCGTTGGCCACCATTGTGAATGTGATTGTTGTGGTGGTTTGAGAGGCTTAGGGGGTTAGAATTGGAGAGATGGAATTAAACAAGACACAGGGTGATATGTTGGAGAGAAAGATGAAAAAAAAAAATTAATCGCAACAGGTTGATGAAGGTGGGAGAAGAAGGATATATTTCAGTGAGGTTTGTCGTGGACAATGACGCCAGTAATGAACCTCGAGCCTTTTGCCTTAACCTTGGGAAAGCGCAACCGATAATGCGGGGAACTTTTTTCCCGGGGAGCCGAGGCCGCGCATCAGTATATAACCGTTTTCACTGTTTGATGCCCATCAAAGCCTCAGAATCAATTGTAAAATTAAATATAAAATCCTTTCAAATGCTATACAGCTGCTTATTATTTTATTGTATTTTTAAATCCCTGTTGTGCATCAAAACATCATTCCCTGTAGCTCAGTCGAACACAATTCTCACAAGCCGAGGCACCCAACCCACACGGATAACATCGCCCGAACCACCCAGATTACCCAGCAAAAAAAAAGGGTAACCTACTGCAACTCGACTCCAATGCCCACTATAGCTCGATCCGAGCTCAATAGCCACAGACGAGCCAGGCCGCAGCCAGCGACCTTCCGAACCCGCCACCGCGGACGCCGGTATTCACTGAATGCCGGAGGCGGGTCTCAACTCCAAGAAAAATGGCATATGAAAATCTGCTTATGAAACCCCATGATTTGTCTGCAGCAAATTCACCGTTGTTTTTAACTCCGACAACAACGGAATTCACCGAGATTCATCGTCTGTCTCACTCTCGCTCAATCTTTACCAATTCATCCGACAGACGCAACACTTGCATGAACCGTGCTCGTTGTGTGCCAAAATTCTGACTGCACCCGGCCGAGTGAGCGGCTCCGTGGTCTCACTCGGCCGATATGTCGCTGTTGAAATCCCTCCGGCTTCAATGTCCGATATTTTCAATTTGTAACCCAAATTCCATCCATCAAAGTATATATATCGTGATGTAGAACGTTTCAGTAGACTGTAATCAATTCATTGCATCAATCACAGCTTTCAACTTTACAGTACTCCATCTCAACACTAAATTCTTCTCCCAATTCACGCAATTCACCCAGTTCGCTCAACTCATTCATCATGCATTTCCTCATCATTGGCGCTTCAGGCCGCAACGGCCTCCTCACAGTAGAAGCAGCTCTTGCATCTCAACACACCGTCACCGCGCTCGTTCGCAACCCATCTTCCCTACCCGCCTCCATCTCCTCAAACACCAACCTCACCGTCGTCAAGGGCACTCCCCAATCTGAAGCCGACATCTCTCGTGCTCTCGTCAGCCCACGAGCCCCAGATGCCGTCATCTTCGCCCTCAACGCCCGACGCACCTCAGAGAACCCCTTTGCAGCTCTTGCCGCTGATTCTCCCGCTGATCTGCTCACGTCAAGCATGAAGATCTTGCTCTCAGCCATTTCCAAGAGCAACGTCGGCAAGCCCAAGTTGGTCATCAACTCTTGTGTTGGTGTTGGCACCTCATGGCGCGCTTTGCCATGGATCATGCGCGCTCTCTTCACACACAGCACCATGAGCGTTGTGATTGAAGACCAAACAAATCTCGACTTGCTCGTCCGAGAAAGTGGCCTTCCCTTTGTCCTAGCACGACCTCCAAGACTGACTCCCGAGCCTGCCAAGGATGTAAAGGTGTTGCCAGACGACGGCAAAGGGTTGGGATTCATGTCTGCTGTTTCCAGAGAGAGTCTCGCGGCATGGATGGTCAAGGCAGCAGAGAGCAACCAGTGGGATGGAACTGCTCCCGTTATTATCAACTAGCTATTTCACTATGGCTTTTCCTTGCAGTTCTTGTAGCATAGACAGCACATTATAGACAGCGCGTTATAGACTCATTTCAATTTATTTTCAGTTTCAAAATTTTGGCTCTCATTTTGTTTACAAAAGCAAAAGGGTATTATTTCCGTCTATATGTACATGAATTGCCAAATCTAAATCCATCAATTACGCCATTGCTAGCCGCCATGCCCATACTCCAGTTGAGTCAAAAAAATTCCCAACGTCTCACATGTAATACCTATTCTAGCAGCCTACACCAAGTCCAAGTTTGAAATTACTCCTCCCATCCGTCCCACATAATCCAACTAGCAAAATCACCAGCTGCTTTGCTTGGCTGGTTTCCGGGGGTGTGGGTGCGCATATAGCCGTCCGAATGGAACCTAGGATCCATGTGGCCGCGAGCACCAGCGTGAATTTGATCCATAGAGAGTTTCGTTGCTCTCAGGCAGCTGTCTAACGCACCATGGAGTGCATAGGCGATATCTTCCTGTCTTGATTCTGTTCTCTTCACACTCTCAAAGGCAATTATCAAGCTGGTGATTACTTTTGTGTCGCTTCCAGACATATGCGTAATCAGGAGCTCGATAGTCTTCTGTACCGTACTGGTAAGGCGTGCATGGGACCATAGCTGAAGGCTGTCTGGTGCATATGTAGGGTACCCATCAACAATCTCTGGCGACATGCGCATTGCTTGCTGGCCCATGAGCATGCTATCCGATGTAGGTCGAGTGGTCGATTGAATATAATAACAAACGCTGAATGCGCATTGAATGATGTCCAATTTCATGATATGGTGATACATGGCTGCAACGTCTGCGTAATGGGGCAGCCGAGGGTCGATCTCGTCCATGTACTTCAAGCTCACCATGCAAGATCGCAAATATGCTCTAGAGATTTGCGAAGGGCAGTCTGGTGCTCCAAGTGCCAATGCCCGATACAGCGCAAGAAGTGGCCGACGAACGTGCATATCGAGGATGACTCTCAATCGCCACATCTTACTCCTCTGCGCATCATCCATTACACCCTGGCGAGGGTATATAAAGTTGATGTCTTCCAGATAACGATCCAGCTTCGTTCCCACCTCCAATACTTCTTGGTAATCGCGCAGATTGTCGATTCGGTTGACAAGGTGGACTACTCGGAGTCTTGTTGGTAGCGTCGTTGCAGCATGCACTTGCATTTGGTTGTCGGTGATCTGGTCGATGGGTCTTGAGGTGGGCAGCTCAGTCATTCCCTCGAATAATTCAGCGTCATCCAAGTTTCGGGGAGGTCGGCAAGTAAAGTCTCCCTCTCGCAGGGTTGACGGCATGTTAGACGATAGAGAGTTGTGTAAATCAAGATCCAGGATAGTGTACCATAATCGTCTGCGAAGTTCTCCTTGGAACACAGACATGCGAGGCTCTGCCTCAGAAGGATCCCTGTGCATTCCCATCGTCATCGCGAGTCGCACAACATAGCCGAGCTGTGTCCACAACTCGTGCGGCCGAGGGGTTAGCATTCGCTGCGCATGCAGCAAGAGAAGCTCTACTTGTAAATTGGCAAAGTCCGTCAACTGTTTGCCCTTGAGACTGTCGAGCCATGACCGTACAAGCGCACAAGCGGTAGGAAGATGAACACCCTCAACCCGTTCATGGCCCAGACCCTTCGACTTGGTATCGAATCTTGATGCTGTTGAGAGAATTGCCAATAATTGAGGTAGGAAAGACTCGGACTCCAATCGACCTTCCCAGAAGCGATTATACTGGTCGTAGAAAGAAGGGACATGAAGGATACGCAAAATCACCTCCGAAGTATCGATATATGTCTTGACCAACTTGTCACAGACCTCCTTGGACGGCAGGATATCGCGCATGCGCTTTTGAACAGGCATCATCGAATCAACAAATACAGTAATCGGTGCCAAGGCTTGGCGATAGTTGGACTTGAGGGTGTAATGCAAAGCCTTGTAATTCGTAAACAGCTCCGCCACAGCAGGGGGCTTGGGATTATGCGTAATGAAAGCCTTGGCATCATAAAACTATTTTACATCAGCAATTGAGTCGTTGTGACTTTCCTTTTTGTTTGTAATCTTACCAGGTTCATCATCACACTGGGCGATATTTGGCCAAAGTACCTCGTCCTCTTGCAGTTGTCCTTGACAGCGATGCGACGAATGGTATCTGCCGGGGCAGCAGATACCTTGCCGCCGCTGACATCGGTTGCCGCAGGACTACGAACCACCATTACTTGCCTCTCCAGGCGTTCCATTCGCAATGACAGCTCTTCTAGTATTGGCAGGCCCCCAGCATCGCCATTCTTGGCGGTTGGCGCAGAAGTAGGTATCTCGGGAACAGTTGCCGTCGGTGTGAGGGCGGCACCAGGAGGATAGTTTCGTTTCGTCGGTCGAGAAGCTTCGGTGGTTTCGGCCTCCTGGTCATCGGAGTCGTAGCCACCATCGGGATCTGTAGCATACTTGCAATTTCGATTTGACTTTTGGCATTGCGAGCACGGTAATAGACGGTCACACCGTAGCTTTCGTTTGCGACATTCTGTGCAAGACTTCACCGGCCGGGGCCGCTTCACGCTGCGCTGTTGCTGTTGTTGCTGTTGTGATTGAGCATGTGGATGTGGATGAGGATGTTGTTGGGTGCCTGTCATCATCGGCCCAAGGCCGGGAACATGAGCGTGAAGCTGCTGGGGAGCTTGCTGAGGTGTCGTGGGTTGACGTGTGTGAGTTTGCGCTTGTGGCGGTTTCGCCGCGCCTTCGTGCGGCCCAGCGCCCATCGTCGTACTGGGCACCAAAGCTGTTGAGGCGCTTCTTCAACAGTTAAGAGAAGTGCCAATGTCGTGCACAGAGTCACTGTCTCTCCAGACTAGGCGTGTCTCGTCTGATTAACCTTGCGCTATCCGCGTAACGTGACTGTTGATTTGAAAGGCAGTCGGGTCGGAAAATTGCTTCTATGAGCTTGGAATTGTCGAGAATAGGTGACAGGTAGAGCGTGGGGAGCGAGGCGCATAAGATGTAGTTTCTCGGGTATGCGGGGGAGCACCGTCGACAAGCTGGTGGTGGTTGGCGCAATGCTCAATGTGAACGTTGGGCAATGGTCGGCCGAGCTGGATGCGAGACGCTGTTGACGTAAGGGTTCCGACTCTGTTGATGATGAACAAGAGGGTCGGCGCAATGCTTAAAGGTCGGCCCTACCGTTCATGTCACGGCGGTTTGGGGTTACACCAGCACACGCGCTCAACCAGCCACAGCCTCGAGTCGAAATAGAGAGCTTGCAGGGATTGCGTCGAGAGAGCGCAGCAATGACCCAGTATCAGCCACAGGCTTGAGTCAAGAGATGCAACGCAAACCAGGGTTCATCCAGCAAAGGGGGGGGAGGAAAAGCGACCAGGAAACTGGAAAACGGTGTGAGAGAATGAAGATGAAGGGAAAACGAGGATTTTCCTTCTTGTGTCGTTGGTTCAAAAGAGGGGGGTTTGGTCAGTCGCAAAAGAGCGCCGACTGTTTGGTAGCAGGGTCGAAGAAGAGGAGTGGAAGCCCGTCGCCAGGCCTGTACAAACATGTAGCGGGATCGGAGAGGCGACCTATTTTCGTCTAGCTCCAAAACAAGCCACCTGGGCTGGGATTAATTTCACATACTTGGCCTGTACATGTATGCAAGTGCGGTTCGCTGAGCCCGGAAGTAAGCTAATCTTGCTGGGGCAATTGAGGGGGTGGCCCGCTGGACCACTGTAGTCGCTGTGGACACTTGGGTTTCGATTTCTGGAGCTAGAAGCATAGAAGGGCCGCTAAGGGACGACTCGGCACTGGTTGCTGTGCTGCAGTAGCTCGGGGGCCAGGCAGGACACTAATGAACGAGCTGGGTTCGTCATTCAACCGCTGCAGCGAATGGGCTTGCATTGGAATATCTTTTAGAGGAGCTTCCGATCTGCAGCACCGGTGGCTATGCCCATCTGGGAAAGGGTATGCGGAGACTGCTGTGCTTCGAAATGCAACAGTAAGAACATGGAAGACGAGCAGAGAGCAGGTAGCAATTGAGGTTTGCTGAGTTGAAGCATTGATTGGACCGCAGGCTCTGAAGGAAAGCATCCGTTTGGGATTGAATCCCTCCGATTGATTACGTGCGGCTGACCAGGGTATCGCCTGCAGCGGGCGGCACTCTCCTCCGTGCAGGCAGATGTGGGCGATTTGAAAAATGATACTCAGAAAAGTTTTGCTCTCCGCTTAATACAAGGCACGTTCGGCAAAGATGACAGACCACAAGGCATAGCTTCTGAGGCGCAATCTATTTTGCCCGTCTCCCATTTGTCAATGTGAACGAAATTCGTGTCTGAGGATAATTAGTAACAATTTGTAAGTGTCTAGGCAGCCACAGCTGCAGACGTCACCACCACCTTCCGTCTTGTCTGTCTGGTGCCTCTGTCTGCCTGGGCTAAATTAACCACCGGCAGAGCGAGTGTTTTGGCAGGTGCAGAGCACAATTCAATTCAGTGGAGATGCCAAACTTTAGGTGGCTCCTTCCCATTAGGTACAGTACAGGCGCAGTTCACGGCAGGTACCGTCCAGTGTCCTGCCAACTCTGGCTTGGGGGTTTTCGCCAGGCTTGGCGCGTGTACCGCACCGAGCTATTGCTGCATGGCATGTCCCGCAAAGTCACTGCTAATACAGCGCTCCTCCACCAGCTACGTAAAGTTACAGCGCTGCCCGGACGCTGCTCCAGCGGCCAATTACTCGCCCGCTGTTGCCCGTTTGCATCACTGCTCGCCCACTATAAATTCACTTTCCACCGAAAGCATTGGTCCGCCCATCGGGTCCGGCGGCTCCGATTTTTTTACAGCGCCCCCGACTCGCCCCCTCGTTTCGTCGTACTTCTCTCTTCTGGCGTCGGCCGAGAGTTGGGCAGCCCCCAAAAAGACGACGCCAGCTATCTAGCACTAATTGCCAAATTCCCCGACAGCTCCCTGGGTTTGCTTCTTGTGTCTGGACTGCTCAATGCGCGATTTTCAGCCGAATTACGTGTTCCTATCTTCATTGAACCAGCGAATAGAAGACGGGGAATGCCACTGCCATCGTTTACACATGTGATTCTCTTATTACAGTTAGGTATTGTGAGAGTTTATGCGCTCAACTCAGCAAACGTTCAAGCCAGCTGGTACTAGGGTATAATGGTGTCCCCGGTCACTGCACAGCAATCATGATAGTTTGTCGGACTTGCCTTTCACCTCTTTCTCCAAATGCCTCATAACATGATACGACTGTTTAGTACTTGTAGCCCCAGAGTCATTCATCGGTGGGTTCTGTAATTAGATGAAACCCCATCCACCAGCGTGCATGCATAGTTCATACAGCACCCTCTAAACAATCTATGCATTAGGCCTATTTGTTACCAAAGATAGCCTTGCTGTCTCTCATCCCAGACATTGCAATAGCGGCGCAGTCTGACCTTGCAGCCCTCCCCCAAGCCATAACTTCCAAGGCAGACACGAACAGCCTAAAACCTCAACACCAGGCGCCTGCATGTCCCTGCAGTTCGCAAATTTAGAATACCACTCAGCGCATATAGCCCCCCTTCGCCATATGTCCAGATACAGTCACATTGACCGTTTACTAAAATGCACCTCGTACAAGGGTCGCATGCGATCGTCGGCTAAAATCCCCCTTCGACCCAGCTTGCCAGCTTCTCCCGGCCGAGTCCCATTACAATCGGCTCGGACATGTCCGCTCGCTCCCAATCTCCCCTGCGCTGCCTCTCCCAATTTCAACATTGACTACTCTTCAGCTTTGCAACTGGTGCCTCCTGGATTGTTCAGTCAGTTTCATGTTAATAAGGTGGACTGCACTACAAGACCAAAAAGGCGGGAACTTCGCGCCTGATTTCGGTCCTGTTCTGGAGCTAATGCTCAGTTGGAAATTTTCCACTTGCAGGAGCTGAGTCACCGGCCACGTCAATTAAGGCAAATCTATACCGATGTACTATGTGTGATTTTGCCGGTCTTGGCAAGATGAAAGCTTTCTTTGAATTCCATGCAGGCTCCTTTGTATGTACTATAGATTGGTGATTGACATGTCTATCTTTCATTAGCGTCTTCTTCTTCTGGCCATGCTCCAGGCACATCTCCGCCATCCTCTTCCAATATGCCGTCTTCGCCTTCTCCGGGTGTGTTGCGGGCCCCAAGGCCAAGCATTTGCAGCAGATTCCCCATCATCCCAGGCTCATTGGCACGTCGGGCGTGTTCTTCCAAATCCCTTCGTAGCTCCTCGTCGCTCTCGTAGTCCGCATCAGAATTGTCGTCCGCGTCGCCGCCTTGCATCATGGCGCCTCCTCGGACTTGAGCTCCGCCAGCCCCAGCTTGCCTTGCCAGGATGTTCTGCATGCGAGCCATCACTTCATTAACCTGGCCCTCATTCTGGGCTTGTCGTTCTTTCCACGGTAATTGTGTACCTTCTCCACTAAAGATGTTCTCTTCTTCAGGTGGTGGCAGGGGGTCAAATTCATAGTTTGGCTGTCGGTCGAGTAAATCTCGAGGCGCGACAGAGAGCAGTCCAGTTTGTCCTTCGAGATAAGCAAGGCGGGTAGCACCAATATCTGGCTGCGCATCATCCGCAGGCAAGGATGTAATGTCGACCTTATCCATGCTTTTTGCCACCTCCTGCAGGAGAGCTGTCGCCTGCGTGTTATTCCACAGGTCCTTGGACAAGTAAATGTAAAGCTTGACCCAAAACTGCCTTGCGTCTGATTGTGCGTTGATGCCCCAGATGGAAGGCGGCGTATCCAAGTTCAGCTCTTGGAAGAGCGCACAGTATAGCCAAGGTACTCGCTGGATGCCTGCCTTCAGTGCTTCGCGGGCTCCGTCTGTGTCACCCAGTTGCAGCTTAGCTAGTACTCGACTTTGTTCGATGTATGCCGTGTCGCGATTATCGCTGTGCTTCTCGAGGTAGTCCAGGAATTTTAGTAGCCACTCAGACTCGTAGGCTCTGATTGCCAAGAAGTGAAGGTAGTGTCTCATTCCATAAGGGTCCTCGGGGTCAATGCCGTATAGGAGCTTTGCCCATTCTAAAGCAGTCCGATACGTGCCTTTTCTCAGCAGACTTCTGAGGTAGTGATAACCTGCAAGCCAGAACTGACGGTTTTCTGGCCGACGAAAGTCCAAGCGGGCTCGGCCTTGTTCTACATTCTGTCTGAATGCTGAAGTCGTCACACGACCAAATGTGAATAGTGCACGCTCACATAATTCAGACGACAGGGCCATGTTCTGATCTTGCTTCGCTACAAAGCTGACCTGCAATAGTGTCGATACGTGATAAGCTGCCTGCATGTTAGTCTGTATCCAGAAGGTTGGACAATTAGCAAGGCAAATACTTACGAACTCGTTTCAACAGATGAACCATTCTCATCGGGTCTCCAATCTGAACACAAGCAAAGAAAAAAGACTGGATGCCATCGTAATTGGTATCATGAACATAAGCATACTCAGTCCAAGATCCATCAGGCGCCTTTTGAATCTCTTTCATGGTAAGACCGCCAGCTGACTGCTTTGGCCAATGCTCCTTGCCTTGTATAAAAAGATTTCTGCGCAAGGATACCTCAGGGAGCTTTGGTGCACCAGGAGGTTCGCGCAAGAAAGTCTCCAGATCGACTTGTCTTGGCATCTGTTGCCGTCTTCCTCGACGATTGGTCTCCTGCTCTTCCTCAGCATCTGCCGCTTCGATTACCTCCCGGCCGAAAAGGTTTCTCATTTCATTAATTGCCTTCAGGTGATATGGGTTGACTGCGAAAATCATGTTGTCATTGCGCGCCGCTTGTTGCTCTTCTATCGTCGGTCCATCTGGAGTCTGCAGATTCAAAGCTTTCACAGCTTTGTCAATTTCGTCTTCTTCAGCCTCTTCCTCTAGCGCAGGGCTATCGGTTTTCCCTTTGTTCTTCTTCTTCTTTTTCTTCTTTTTACTCTTTTTCGTCGCTACCACTGGTTCTTGTGGTTGCTCTTGTTCGGGCTGGGAATCGTGTGTTGGTTCGTCATCGTCATTTTCTTCGGCTTCGTCGTCTTCTTCACCTCCAAGAGCAGCGAAGAGATTCGGCTTCGGTCTCGATGGTGCCGGTGTATCTTCAACCTCCTCGCTCTCGTCGGATTCCCCTTCAAGCTCCTTCTGTGCTTGTTCCAACTCGCGCTGCTTTTGCAGTTTTCTCAGCTGGCGAGTTGACATTTTGATGCTGTATCACTTCAAGATGCAGTTTTAGAATAAACTTGGTTCTGCCTCACAGCGATTGAGCGCTCAACAAGATAAGTGCCGCATTTAATGAGCACAGATAATTGTCCGCTCGAGGTCTTTGTGTCTTTGCGAAAAGCTATGGAGGGGCATTTTCTGTGTCACGCCGAGGGGCATGACGTTGATGCGGGTCTCATCGGGCTGACAAAACCTCATAGCAAAATCGTTAGTCTCATGTTAACACGGGCTGAGCAAATCGTTATATGTGCAGATACCAAACATTTGAAGCCTGCGTTTTTCACTCGATAGTAAAAGAAGAGGTCAGGTTTCTTCACTCATCAATCATTTCGTTTCATTTCATTCCGCTCTCGATAATTCAATCGTACAAGACCGGATAACTCCTACAGCTCCATACTTGATGTATTCCATAAACAAAATGAAAACCATTTCACGTTGTTGCGCTGTATGTCATCAAAAACATTGACACATCAGCCCTTTTGAGATCCCTTGCAAAAACCTTGCTCCTTTGTCAATGCAATCCGAACTCCCTTATTCGTGCTTCCAATTCGTGACGCATGCAAAGCCCAGGCCGCTCTTGAAATCAGCCGCAATAACCCACGCTATAAAGGTACAATAACATCGTTCACTGTTTGAACCAACCACTTCTTCTGGTCATGGCCGTCCCCTATTGATCGGCCTGTGACTGGTATTGAGGGCGGTTTCCTCCACGACCACCGCGATTGTAACCACCACGACCGCGACCTCCGCGACCACGGCCACGGCCACGATAGTTGCGGTATCCGCCATCGACACTGCCTTGTCCAAAGGTTTCCATGTTTCGACGCTGCTCCTCACCTCGCCATTCGCGGCCACCGGGCTTTTGGCTGCTCTCCGCTCTATCCTTGGCTTCGCTTGAGATGTTGTCAAAGAAGGAGGTAGTCTTGTTGTAGGCAGTTGGGGCATTGGAGTCAGTAGCTTCGGTGTTTTCGGAAGCATCTTCTTCTTGAGCATCAGCCTCCTGGTTCTTGGCAATATCATCCTTGTTGAACTTGGCGTTCGACTGAGCAAAGTCGAAGTCGGCATCAGGGACTTCGACCTTGGTAGCAACAGGTCGTCCACCTCGGCCACGGCCACGGCCAGAGTTTGTGTTTCTTCCGGCATTGACACGCATCTCCTGGACTTTGTTTGTCAAATTATC
Source organism: Simplicillium sp. C3G150-2 (assembly GCA_022702485.1). Lineage (NCBI taxonomy): Eukaryota > Fungi > Ascomycota > Sordariomycetes > Hypocreales > Cordycipitaceae > Simplicillium > Simplicillium sp. C3G150-2. The sequence goes on along the minus strand of JAJIYY010000001.1, from coordinate 3,341,043 downwards.
CATTGGGTTGCCACCGCTGTTACCCAGTTGCGACATGGCAACAGCCACGGCTGCTCTGGCAGCGCTGGTTGCATCTTGGACGCTATTGGGGCCAGTAACTGCGGCTTGAACAGCAGCCTGGGTTTGGCGGCCACCAGGACCTGGAAGGGGCATAACTGGTTGTACGCGGTTGTTCCTTTGGCCATCTTGTTTCTCCGCGCTTGTGCCATTGGCAGCAGCTTTGACAGCTTCAGCGGAAGGCTTCGACTCTACCGGAGGTGTAGGGGCAGCACTGGGTTGGCGAGCACCGGTTGCAAGAGACTTGGGTTCGGTAGGCGCTTGACCTGATCCTTGGCCCTGAGCCTTGTCGCCGCCAGCTTGCTTTCCATCTTGGCCAGGTCCTTGAGGAGGGCCTCCATGAGGTCCGGGACCACCAGGAGGGAAAGGAGGTTGGTTCTGCCACGGTCCAGGACCGCCTGGGCCACCGGGGCCGCCAGGTCCACCAGGAAAGCCTTGTCCAGGGCCACCAGGGCCGTACCAGCCGGGAGGAGGAGGGTATGGGGGCATGCTGCCGAATTGAGGGCCGGGGCCAGGGGGCATAGGTCCTCCACGACCCCAGTTTCCGGGAGGAGCAGGTCCACCGTAGAAGTTGTTCGGAGGGTATTGGTTCATAGGACCAGGAGGAGGAGCGTTTTGGTTTGGCCCTTGAGGGCCTCCACGGCGAGCCTGAGAGATGCAAGTTAGCTTTTGGTCGCACATAAACGATCCATATCGACAAGAGAGTAAGATATAGCTTATGGTATCAGAAGGAAGGCAACGGAGATATCGACATTGTAATTTGCGCTTTTCCGACGTGACAAATGTTTACATCCGAAATATTTCATCATATACCAATAGAGAAGAGGATGGGGTGGTGATGGGGAAGCGGTTTCGTCGGGTACTCACACCGAGGATAGCAGGGTCATCTGGCATGACAGGAGGCTTATTCTCCTTTACGGCTGGTTGCTCTTCGATGCGAAGGTCCTTGACATCACTGCCTCGGAACACGATATATTCGTATACTTGGTCAGATGCGGCAATCTCTTCGTCGGGCTTGCCCTTGCGTCCCTCTGTGCCAAAGGAGCGGACATTTTCCAGCGATACTGTGGACTCGTCTGAGTTGATCTCGTGTAGTGTGCCGACATAGCGGATATCACTCTTGGAAATGAGCGAAATTCGAGAGCTGGGAGATGTATTAGTTATGTGCGGCAAGGCAGTCGTGATTTTTGAAGCTCATACCCAAGGAATTCTGACATGGTGCGGAGGAGCTACGTTGAGCACGCAGCAAGCTGGAGGAATTGAGTTTAAGGGTTTGTGATAAATAGAAAGAAGGACAAAATACAACTGTGCCAATGGCACAAGGGGCAACTCAATCGCCGAAGAGGACGGGAGAGGGTGGTGGGCGACGAAAGGGAGGATATGGTGATAGCAAGGTGTGTTTGGGAAAAGAGCAAGATTTGAAGCTTCAGCCACCGTATTTCAAAAGTCGGATGATTCTCGGGTGTGGGTGTGCCCCGCCCAACAATCTGGGGCCTAGACATTGATTGACACTCTTGAGCTACCCGGAACTCGACGACTCGGCGTGTCCGGGCGCGATTACAATACACAAATTTGATGTTAAAATAAACAATTTTATTTTCAGTTGTTGGTTCATCTACTCGACTTGAAATGCTGTTGATCTGCTTTGTAACTAGCTCTCTGATGCATGTGGGTGAGCTATAGTACGGAGGTCGCTTCAAAGCTATTGTCCTGATTGCAGGGCGACATATATACCTCACTCGATGTCATGCTCACTTAATCTCACAAAAACAGGAAAGATCATAAATAGTATTAAATTGGTTTTCTAAAAAATGTATGCTTCATAACACCCAAACGCCAATACACGCAGGTCGCTACCTGAACTTGCTGTAAAGCACAGCGATAATCAAAAGAACCAACACGGTAATGATGGAAATCGTAATCAACCGATTTGTAGCCATCCTAAAAGGTGCATGTTAGTAAATTCTGCCTAGTAGGCACATCGTGTACTTGGGGGTGACGTTACCTACGGGCCATCCCCCGCAGCGTCTTGACACTGCGGTCAACATAACCTTCACTCTCGAATAAGATATCATGGGTATGCTGGATGGTTTGGCGTTGAGCATGAAGGTCGGCAAGCGTGCTGGCTCCGATGGATTCTGTCTCGTTCGCCAGAGCCTGGCTAGACTTGAGACGCTGCGTGCTTCGGTCAAGGCGATCGGTACCGGAGAGAAGCTGCTGGCGCTGTTCCAGATGGATGTCTGATGGTCCAGATGGCTCGTCTGTGTATCGGCCGCCGAACAAGGCAGCTCGGTCGGATGACAATGACGTGAGCTTTCGTCGGCTACCGTCAATGTCTGATTCGTAGTTGCGCAGCCGTTGGTTTACTTTGCCGCGAGACGACGTTGGGATGTTTTGCTTTTCGAGACGCATTTGTCCAAGCTATCAAGTTGTTAGCATCACTCTAAAGAACCCTCGCCCAAAGTTCTCTGATGAGAAAGTCATACCAGCTCATCTGCCTCTTCGAGGGCACGCTCGGCCTGGCTCACAGCAGCTTTGCGCGGCTCTCCGGTGAGTTCAGGGATTTGATCCAGCTTCTGGGCCAGATCGGCCTGGACGAGCTTAAGTTCGGCTTCATAGGAGCCAAAAAGCTCAGAGCCGGCGTCGCTGTCGAGTGGGTTGGCCATTGTGTATGTCGAGACTGGCGTGTTAAAGCTGTATGCTAATGAAGGCGACAAGGAGGAGCCGGAAGGAGTTCGCAGTCGATAAGCAGGTAGAACACCAACTGTTGTAATTCGATAATCGCCACTAAAACTATACAATATTTCAATGACTCCGGAGCGCAGGAAATTGAATGGCTCGATGTAGACAGGTGCTATTGAAAGATGCAAAGTCAGGTGTTGGCACAATGCGTCAGCGCTTCGATGATACAATGCGATCAGCCGTTACGTGGTTGCGGCGAGCGCTGCCTGTAACTTACTATAGTGACGCCAGCCACTGTGCAATTTCGCACGTGATGGCGGCCCCACTGGACAGGCTCGGCGGGATTGCAGCAGCAAGAAAAAGCGCTGGGCGAAATTTGCTGGGCCTTTTTTCTTCTTTTTCTTCTTCTTCAAAGTTGATTCACCCGTTGCGAAGAAAATTAAGGCTCGACGCCAATGGGCTCTTCGGAGTCCAAATGGGCGTATAGTTGTACAAGCCGGGGATATAAGAAGCTTGACCGATTTTTAACTAAGTCAGGTCTTGCTCGGCGCTTTCAAGAATTGGCGATTCGTACTTTAAACGTTGCCCGATCCCGTTGAGTGCTCGACATTTTATGCCCTTGATTTATTATGCTGTAAAAATGAAAAGTAGTATGATGGACGTAGTCAACTGCAGAAATTGCATGCTGTCGAAGAAGGACAAAAAAAAGGACCGGAATGTTTTATTTCCTGCAAATGTCTGGCTTGCGTCCAAATTGCCATTCCCTGTCTCTGAGGTCTCATGGGATTTGATAGGCGTCATGTCCCCTTCTGCCATGTCCTTTTTGCGGTTCTTCAGTAGCTTAGCCTGAAATCCCCCACGGCTCCAGCGCTGATGAGACGTCCGTCATGCCTGTCCACATGATCGGAATTTGGCAGTGGCCAAGACAGCTTTTCCGATGTGTTGGCAAGCCCAGTCGCCCATTTGCGCGCCCTCGCAGCGCTAAACTCACTAAACTTTTTAGTTGTTGAGTGTTGGGGCGGACGCTAAAGACCATCAATTTCAGTAAGCCGACGCCTGTCGTCCAGGCACTGCGACATGCCCGGGCAATAGTGGGGGATCGGGTCACGCTGCCAGAATTACGTCGTGGAAAGTGAAACGCCCGCATTGATGGCCTGTCTCTTTCTCACTTTCTCTGACTCCGGCTCTCGTTCTCTCGTTTACCATAGACATCGCATTCAGCATACGGAATTGTTGGCATTTTTTTTGCATCTCTAAAAGTTGTCTTTCTTCGATTGCTTCTCGTTCTCGTTGCCAAAGTCGCCGCATTCTCCAGTAGCATGGCAGAGTCCCGTCACATGTAAGTAATCGTGCATGTTTCACCCAACCACCGTCGAATCAGCTTCGCCATCGCTGCCGGCGCATTGCAGCCGGTGACGCCACTACAAGTCCCCCTCCTTCGATTTTTCGTTATCGATGATGCACTTTCTTTTTTTCCTTTTTCCTGTCGAGATTTTGCTTTGTGAAGCGTGCTGTGGCTATTCTGTTCCTTGACACTTGATCCCTCGTTCTGGCCGATCAATTCATCAACAACGGCGCACGACTGCTTTCTTTCCTGCAATCTTGTCCCAATTACCTCACAGCTGCCTCATTGTCAAATAACTATGAGCCAGGAAGCTAACACCTTCACCAGAAAGAAGGTGGCCATCGTGGGCAGCGGGTGCTCCGGTATTGCCGCGCTCTGGGCCCTCAACCGAACATACCATGATGTCTATCTTTATGAGGCAGCCGATCGTCTCGGCGGCCATACCAACACAGTGCAATGGAAGGTTGGCAAGTACAGCACTGCCGTTGACACGGGCTTCATTGTGTTGAACACGGCGACATATCGTATGTGCTCCCACTCCTAAGAGACTCACCCAATTGGGCCTCGGCTTACCAGATCCTAGCAAACTTCATCAATTTCCTCAACAAGGTTGGCGTTGACATTGACCCGACCGAGATGACCTTTGGCGTGTCTCGCGACCAAGGACTGTTTGAATGGGCTGGCACGAACCTCAACTCGATATTTTCCCAGCGACGACGACTGTTTTCTCCCCGCATGTGGCGCATGATTTTTGATATTCTCCGATTTAATCAGTTCGCTTTAGACCTTCTCTTGGACGACGAGCAGGACGAAAAATCCGCCAGCAAGACAGAATCCATTGGCGCATACTTGGATAGAGAGGGTTACTCGGACGCTTTCCGCGACGACTATCTCATTCCTATGACAGCTGCTGTATGGAGTACGAGCCCCGACAAATGCTCACTCAACTTCCCTGCCGTAACTCTCGTCAGATTCCTGTAAGCTCTTATTACTCACATTCAATTAGATGAGTCAAGTTACTAACACAGTACGCCAGCTGGAACCATCATTTGTTATCGACAGTTACCGCCAGGCCTCAATGGCTTACTGTAAAGCAAGGAGCGCAAGCATACATCGACGCTGTCATGAAAGGTTTCCCACCCAACCATCTGCATCTCAAAACACCTGTGCGCGAGGTCTCCAACGACGCCGACGGCCGCGTACGACTTCATTTCGAAAACGGAAAGTCGGACGTATTTGATCATGTCATCTTAGCGACGCATGGCGATGAAGCACTCTCCATCCTAGGTCGTTCCGCCACAGAAAAAGAGCGATCCATTTTGTCGCGCTTCCAAACATCCCAGAACGAAGTCATCTTGCATTCCGACACGACTTTAATGCCCCAGAACCGTAGAGCGTGGTCCGCATGGAATTACCTGACTCTCTCCTCACCAACGACCGGACAAGCCAACATTGACAAGGTGTCCCTCACGTACAACATGAACATCCTGCAGCATATCCCCACAGAACCATTTGGCGACGTTCTTGTTACTATGAACCCCCTCCAACGTCCACGACCAAACACCATTCAGGGAAAGTTTTACTACTCGCACCCATTGTATACTCCGGCCGCCATCCAGGGCCAAAAGTTGTTGCCACAGATCCAGAACAAGCGAGGAATCAGCTACGCTGGTGCGTGGACCAAGTACGGCTTCCACGAGGACGGCTTCAGCAGCGGTCTCGCAGTTGCGCAGTCTCACCTTGGAGCCAAGCTTCCTTTTGAATTCAAAGACTCCACGTACAGCCGAGGCAAGAAGCCCGAGCTTGGCCTCATCGACCACTTCCTTAGACTCTTCCTTCTCCTCATCCAGATCTTTGTTGTCCAGAGCATCGAGTGGCTCGCTCTCGTTTGGAGGCAGCGCTCGTTCCCATTTATTTCATCTGTTGGGAAACAAAAGTATGGTAAATTGAATTAGTATTTAATCGTAAGGTATGGCGTTTTTCAGGATTGGATTGCATTTATAGTTTTTACATCATTGGTTGTACTTCACCCATTTTTTGGAACGGCCGTCTCAAGGACATGGTTGGCGTTTTTGCATCGTTTCTATTTTTTTTTTTTTTAGATTGATTTTCAATTTTAACATGATTACATGGAAACAATTTTGAAGCATTTATTTCATCTGCACATGTATTCATTTGCGTTGTCCTCCGTTGTGATAAGCTGTCCAGTATTAGAGCCGCCAGAGCTCGGAACGGCCCACTCTATTTTCACATCAAACGTCAACGGCAGCCTCAAGCTCCAACCTTTCAACCTCCCATCATCGCCACAACCATGAACACCACGCCGCGCCTCGTGCGCTCAGCTGTGCAAGACATCTCGTCAAGATGGTCATGCTTCTTCTGCCAGAATGCGCGGCCGCAGCCCAGCCAATTGAACCCGTTCCGACGCACGCTGCACACCTCGCGAGCCCGTCGAGCCGCCCCGAACCAGATCGACATGCAGAAGATGCGCGCGCATTATAATAAGAAGAACCAAACCGTCCTGTACGATTAGGATCATCATATCTATCTATATGGCTGCCCGAATGCTGACCTGTCGCAGATATTACACAATGAGCTTAATTCTGGGCACTGTAGCCTTTTCGTATGGCTCCGTCCCAATGTACAAAATGGTAAGACAGCCATTCACAAGGAGACGAGCCACAACATACTAATGAAATTATAGATCTGTCAACAGACTGGCTGGGGCGGCCAACCCGTTCGGGCACACAACGGCGGTAGCGATGAAGACCTCGCCAGCAGACTCGTACCCGTCACATCAGCGAAGCGAATCAAGGTCACGTTCAACGCATCCGTGTCCGACGTGCTTCCATGGAAATTTACACCACAGCAAAGAGAAGTACGAGTGCTGCCGGGCGAAACCGCATTGGCCTTCTACACGGCAACCAACAAAGGCGACAAGGACATCATTGGCGTTGCGACATACAGCGTCACCCCTGCGCAATGTGCGCCATACTTTAGCAAGATCCAATGTTTCTGCTTCGAAGAACAAAGATTGAATGCTGGAGAGACAGTGGACATGCCCGTCTTCTTCTACCTGGATCCGGATCTGCTCAACGACTTCAACATGAAGGGCGTTGAGACCGTTACGCTAAACTACACCTTCTTCAGTAAGCTTCCACTGACTCTGAGGGCTGATTCTTCAAAATCTATTGCTAACCCACTGTACAGAGGCCAGATACGACGACAATGGCAGATTCACCCCTCCTGCTGCCGTTTAACACTTTACCGAACATGAAAACTGTACCATATACACCAAAATTTCTCTCACGTACCACATAGACAGCGTCAATTAATGTAAAAATATTTACTGCAATTCATCACCAAACAACTACATCCCCATTATCTTTCCATATCTTGATCCAGAGTCAGTCAAATACTTCTCCCTCATACAGTCCTTCAAAGCAGCCCAAAACAGGACTAGCGCATTTTCTCCATCCGCTTAGTCATGAACCACCTTCCCCCAAAAATGTCCCTCGTAGGGTAAAATCATCACGTGCCCACACCAAAAATCGTCTAAATTTCGCCCACAACCACAATCTCCCAAAAATTGACGAGGTCCATTTGAGCTTTTCTGTCCCTCATCACCCAACGACTTCACCCAAAAAAAAAACCACCGACAACCACCTCGTCGTCAATACCGTCACAATGGCCAAGGTCTCCAACAGTACGTCTACGCCAGATAATCTCGAAATAAATATCCCAATCAGCCAATTCTAACCCGCATCGCTTTTTACAGACGTTTCCTCCTCTCGCCGCAAGAGCCATGCCGCTCACTTCAAGGCCCCCTCCAGCCAGCGCCGTGTTATCATGAGCGCTCCCCTCAGCAAGGAGTTGCGCGAGAAGTACAACGTACGTTCCAAGTCGACCACACCCGAATCCTCAACGACGGAATACTAACAAGATCCCCAGGTCCGCAGCATCCCTGTCCGCAAGGATGACGAGGTCACCATCGTCCGTGGCTCCAACAAGGGCCGTGAGGGCAAGGTCACCTCCGTCTACCGTCTCAAATACGTTATCCACGTCGAGCGTGTCACCCGTGACAAGGCTTCCGGCCAGAGCGTTCCCCTGGGCATCCACCCCTCCAACGTTGTCATCACCAAGCTCAAGCTCGACAAGGACCGTGAGGAGATCCTCGCCCGCTCCAAGCGCGGCCGTGAGCTCCGCTCCAACAACAAGGTCACTGCTTAAATGCAGCTTTTGAAAACCGTTTGACGAATAATAATCTCTCGACGATCAAAAATGACCTCCTTGTGACGATCCAAAAACAAAAACTTTTTTTTTCGAGCAAACTCCTTTACACGGATCGGTTTTCGGAAAAGCGGATGGGTGGAATGGGCATTATACTCCGGCGTTGTTCTTTTATGCTTTGAAGGATTTCCCCTTTGTTCTGTTTTTTATCCAGCAGGATAGATTTCAATTGAGAATTTCCATGGTTCTCAATGGCCATTTCACCATTCTGTGAAATGCTCCATGGGAGGCGTTTCCCGAAGTCCTTCATTGCTCTCTTGCCGAGACGTGAGGTTTCCTACCCGTGGGCACATGTTGTGTCTCTCTCATTGCCATTGTGAATGTACCCAAGTCATGACCGTAGTTCTCGTCCCGCCGTCGTAGCACCCGTGACAATTCTTCCACCGCTCGTATATCACCCCGTTGACTGTTCTCTCACGGACTTCGAGGTAAAGACTAGCGAAGATTGAATTAGTAGAAGAACACCTTAGTTATCATGTTCTCTACTCTTGCCCGAAGAATTTCACCGGAAAGCAATTCATGACTTTGAAATTTTGATGGTAAGAAACATACCGACGACCTCTGCCAGTACGTAAGTCTGCCAACATTGTGCCTCTGCTATCCTGTACATACAGTCAACACAGGCTGCGATTACATTCGATTCATAACTGTAATTTGCTCATGTTGAAATTTAATTCTACCTGCTATCATAGAAGCGGTCAAACTATGCGAATTTTCAACCCGCCCTCTCGTACTGCTATTCTCGGTTGTACTGATTAAATGTCTGTACCAAACCAGATGCTGTAACAAAAACAACAGAAAAAGCGACTCGAAAGAAAATGAAAGAAAGCAAATGGTCAATAGAACCGTCCTCTTTAGACCAAGCAATAAAATACATTTGAAGCAAACAATGTGTGCGTGAGCCATTTGATGGCAAATACTTCGCACACCAGCACTAAGCTCACAAAAAGATGCGAGCAGCTGAACGAAACAACGAAACAGAAAAAATAAAATAAAAATAAAACGAGATAAAGACAAACGTCTGATATTTGTCTCCCGCCCTGTACTGAAATGAACAGACAAATCTGGCGATGAGACCAAAGCCTGGGCCGTACGAATACAGTTTGTAAGTATAAGAACAATAAGTCATGCTGCAGCTAAAGCTTCAGTGTCGATTGTAAAACGTGGTTGAAAAAAAGAAAAGAAAAGAAAACGCAAACGTCTCGATCGTCGAGATAGCAGCTTTCAAGCGAAATCGGCCTCTGTGGCTGGCTTGTTGTCCATTTGTTCAGCCGGTGGCATGTTTTCTTCTTTGTCCGGCGCAAAGGTCATCATGCCCACCGTCTCACCAGTCTTTGGTGACGGTCGTGGAGAAGCTGCTGTGTTGGCCAAAGTGGGCGTCAAATAAGCTGTGGCGTGGCCAGTGTAGTTTGGCAAAACTCCTTGAACTGTGGTTGAAGATACCGTTCCAGGGACAGCATTGGCACTCGATTTGCCCTTTCGAAGCATGTTCTGCCAAATTTCATTGCGAGATTTTGTTCTACTCAGAATTTTTAGTTAGAAAGCTTTTCTTCACGGCAATCATCAATTCAGAGCATCTTACGCAGCACGATTCATTGTCTTCCGGCCCTTGAACAGAAGGTTTCTGTCGTCATCACCCTCGTCTGAAGAAGCTCTGCCATGAGATGTCTCTGACGGGACAGTAGAAGACGCGTACAGGGCATTTCGAAAGTCAGTATAGCTATGTCCCAGATTTGCCTGGCATGATTCGGTGCGCATCAAAGGAGAATCAGTCACATCGGATGCATCTTGTTCTTCCGCTCGGAGCAGAGATTCAGACTGCGTGGACTGGCCAGGTCCAGTTCGGACCACCTTTCGTGTACCTCTTCCCAAGGAACGGAAAGGATCAAAGACGGGCTTTTGCACTGGCGATGGAGCAGAACCTTGGCCACGAATCGAACTTGCCTCTGACGTTCGGATGCGCTCTGGAGAGGGTGGATAGAAATCTTTACCGTCAAACTTGGGTAGGCCGCGTTGTAAATGACTCGGCGCTTTGCCCCAATACATGTGCCTGGCACGCAACTCGTCTTCAGTCAAGTCACGAACGTAAATATAGTCCGTATCGTGTGCTTGGTCGCCAGTGACACCAGCAGGCAGCCGGCCAACTAAGTATGGTCGCCTAGATTTCTTCTCTCTTTGAGAGGCGCTTCCACGTAAAGAAGAGTAAGGGCTACTCGTGTCACCTGGAGTTCTTGCGTTGTGTTTGGAGCCATCCGCTGCCGCTGATGCGGTCCCATCGGTTCGTGGATGAAATGGTGGTGCAAGGGCCGCATGAACTGGCAGAGTAGATGCAGGCGTGGTCGTGCGAGGCAGATGGCCCGTCGAGACAGTATTTCCTGTTGATCGACTCACGGGAAAAGACTTGCTTGATCTAAGTCTAGGCTGCTCTTTGGTGAGATGAACCTTGCTTTGACCATAAGAGGCATCACTGCTTGTGTCTGCCGACATGGAAGAGGTCGAATTGTCAACAAAGTTCGAGGATGTTGAGCTACCTTCTGGATAAGTCTTGGGAGGATAATGCGAATTCTCAAATCTGCGCTGAGATTCTACGTTCTTCTCAAACTGTTGTATTTGTCGGCGAACCATCTGAGCCTGCTCCCCCATCCATTTTTCGTCAATTTGATGCTTGTTATACTGAAGTTGATCTTCGAGGTACCGCAATGAGCTACGAAGAACATCGATCTGTTTTGTCGTGATCTCGCTTGGACGAATAGATGAGATGGGTGGCTGGGAGTTTGTGACAACGCTTGGAGCACTGTGAATAGTTGTTGATGTATCTGTGTGGGCTACTTTCTCAGTCGGCTGTTCTGATTTTGCGGTCTTCGGTTGAGTCATGGGCACCTCACTCGGCCGTGCTGGCAGTATAGCAGGATTCATCATGCCATGGGCTGGAAAGCCTTGGAATTGGGGCATGCCGTACGGGTAATAATGAGGAGTTGATGGCATGAGCCACTGTCCATTGTAGAAGAAGGGCTTGGAAGGATCAAATTGCTCAGGTGGGGATAGGCGGACTGGATTTGCATTCTCAGAACCGTTGGCCTCCAACGATCCATCTCCTTTGGCCGGTTCAGAGGCCACCGGCTTGGCACTCGTAGGAAGGTGACCATTAGGTACCGAAGGTCCAGTAGCTGGAAATGGCGTGGGCATGTTTACGCCACCTAAGGCCATATGCCACGGCGAGAATGCAAAAGCAGGGGGACCATGTATACCAGGGTGAAGGCCAGGTGAGAGGAATCCATGCATCATTGGATGAACTGCGCCAAAGTTCATGGGAGGGAAAGGTGGAGGAGCACTGTCACCGTAGTCACGGTGCTTTTGACTGCTGGAGGATGAAGCATCAAAGCTTCCCCTGTCCTTGGCCCATTTGGCAGTTGGAGATGATGGAACTCGGGTGTTGGGAACAATTCGACCTCCAGCAGTCACCCTGACATGAGTCGGGGATACAACAGCTTTGTAGAATCTTTGGAATCCCTCGTCCTTTTGTGCAGCAAGTCCGGTAGGCGCTGGGATAGGCTGCGTTTCACCAGATTCAGATTCGTCACGTCCCCGATATTTCCATTCACAGTCTGTGCCGTCAAGCTGCTGCACAGGAGTGGATTCAAGAAGTCGAGTGCTGTCCGCGTAGGCCTCGGCAGGCTCTTCTTCGATGAGTGGAAGAGAGCGATCTAAAGGAATTCGAATGATCTCCCCTATCAGGTACTCGGTTAGCCAGCCATGAAAATTGAGATCGAGGGACGCGGAAACCATGCGTACCAAGAGCAAAATCTTTGCGAACTTTGTCTTGCAACCTCAAAAAGATCTCTTTCTTTGTCGGTAAAGCCTTCATGCCAAGTAGTTGGCTGGTAGTGTAGGTGACGGCAGCCATCTTGAGACTCAAAAAGGCGAAGAAAAGGTACGAGCGATGTGTTTCTCGACAGCGCCAGATGAACAAGGTAGGGTAACCTCGTCTGGCGTCTTCAGGTCGAAGTAACGAATGAATGAAGGCTAGAAAAGGTGCAATCTGTGTCCAAAGTCTGGAGCCGTCAGCGATTTTCTGTGCTTCAAGTTGAGATCGCAAAAAAATGGACAAATCAGCGTAGGGAATAGTGCAATGAGAACAATCTAGGCTCTCCGACATAGCAATAGTAACATGAATGCAGCGGCCGTTGCTGTAAAGCAAATTATATCTGATAAGTTGAATTGTTGAAGGGCTTAAGAATTCATCCTCGCGTTGCCACCGAGACAAACAGCGAAGGACCTTCTTCGCTTTCTTCCCACGAGGCATAGCCATTGTTGATGTTATTTGAGAAAAAAAGACCTCCCCGATAAAGTGAAGCCCATGGAAAGCGAAACTGTCGATGAAAGTTGGTCCAAGAACATTCACCAAAGTGGTCCTGCCGTTGTTCAAGGAGAGCCAAAGGGGAGTTTTGCTGGCGTGCCCAAGCGACTGACGCCGATGACAAAATGGATCAGGAAGGGGTTGAAGGGAAGAACTGAGGGCTTGCAAGCGATGAACTGAAGGAGATGAAGGGATGCAAAATAAAATCCAGCCGTGGAAAATATGGAAACAAGTCCAAGAGAGCATGGAGAGTGAAAAGAGGTTGGGTAGGGTAGAAAGTGAGAAGGAAGTGAGAGCCAGAGGCCCAGACTGACTTACCGAACAAACTGCTAGTAGAGCAGTAACCCAATATTACTTATGCAACGCCCAGTTGCGCATCCCAATGGGAAGATGAACGCTCCTCTTTTTTCTTTCGGTTTTGGCTTTGCCAAATCGGAAGTAGAGGAACGACGAAGGGAAATGTCTGGCGGTGACGAGGTCAGATCAATAGCTTGTGAGCCAAGTTGATGATTCGAAGCGGAAAAGCAGAGTAAAGGAGCAAAACTGAGATGAAGCAAGAAAAAGAGAAGCTGGATGAGAGAAGAAAAGAAACAGAGAAAAGACGCATGGCAGGTCTTTCAGCTCTCAATTGGCACTCGACGACGAGCAGCAAGGAAGGAAGGTGCAACAGCGATGACCGAGTGCGCAAGCTCAACAACGCTCTTGCCTGAAGAGCAAAGCAAGGTCGAGCAAGAGAGGAAAACAGATCAAACAGGAAGGTACGATGCAGCAGATGTCCTGTTGGAGACATTCAGAAGCTGCAGGACAAAAAGTCAATCGCAGTGAATTGCGGGAGCCAGGTTTGCTGACGAGTGACAGAGCGCAGTCGAGGAGAACAGAACAAAACAGAAAAGGACAGGACAGGACAGAGCGCAATAGGAGCAAGTGAATCCAAAGCTGACGCCTTGCAGGCAGTTTCAAGTGGAATGCAACAGGAAGATAGAGCCAAGTGTGCTGAGCCACAGCTCTTGGGTATTCGAGGAAACAAGGCCAGCCTCTGAAGAAGCTGTGGGTTGGCAATGAGTGATCTGGATGAACACACAATGTTGGATGAAGAGGCCAACTTGGAGAAGCGCGAGCGAGCGAGCGAGCGGCAGAGAATAAAACCACCAAGCCCAACAAAAGACACGTCAATAAGGGCCGAAAAGGAAAAAAGCACAACACAAGAATAGGGCTCAACAAGCTTGGCCACGACGACGACAGCTGCCCACGCTGGTTGGCTTGCGCTGCCAATGGAACATCGTCGACTTCATTGGCCATTCGTCAGTCTGTGGAACAGCTGTCTGGACGCTGATTGGACTGTCGTTTCAGAAATTGAGATGCCTGGCGCAGATTTGGTGACGACATCCAGAAAATGAAGCCATCGTGAGTGCTCGGCAGCTGTTGAGCGAGTGACGGCCGACAGTCTTGGGCGAACACAATCTTGGAAGCCAAGTCTTGGTACACTGTACCAGCCTCTCCTCCCTCCCTCTGTATACACCGTCCAGTGACAGCGGTGCAGTGCCCCTGATCTGCTGCTCTCAACCGATACAGCCACCATTTCTGCCATGTACAGAGCTGTACTTAGTCGGCACAACACAAATCCCCGCTCATTGACAATGAAGAATGGCAACCTGCATGATTGCATGTTTTTGCGCAAATCAAAAGCCCGCACAAGATAACGCATCATGCAGCCTGCAATGGTGGCATTGTCAGTGGCTTCGCCTAATGCCAGTGCTGCATGCCAGGGCTACAGGGGTTGGACTGAGCAACTTTTCCTTGGAATAGCGCCTCAACTCCCCGTAATCCCTGTAAACAACTCTCGAAGCTGCCCCGGCCCAATGGAGCCCCCATATGTCCCACACTACTCCAGATCCCATTACAGGCAGTCGGTCCTCGGTACAGGCGACCAGCTGTGCCCCCAGAAGCCTCACGCTGCCTACGCTGCCCCAAGCCCGCCCCAAGCAAGTCCCCTATTTGGTCCAATGACAGCGATGACATGCGCTGGAACGGGGCCTAACTGGAGCCATTGAAACGGCCGATCCCACACCACCGTCGCCTGTCCTGCCTGTCCAGGTCTGCCCTCTGCATGTGCCAATCACGCTTGCCAGCACCCAGCGCAAGCGTCTCCGTTTCCTCCGTCTCCTCACCTTGGAAACTTTAACCGTACGACTATATATACCGCATCGAGCCTTGGTCCTCTCTCCTCTTTTTTTTTTGCTCGATACTCTATTTTTTGCTTTCAATCTTCCCATTCTCACCTTTTATTTAAATACTTCACGACATAATTTCTTCAATTGATACCCCATTCTAGCCATACTTACAAACATCGCCTTCTCGACTTACAATGGCCCCCATCACCCCTCACTGGCAGCAGCCCTCCCACCCCGACTCCCTCGAGCTTGTCATCAACGAAGCCGAGTATAGCTCCAAGAGCCTTTCCAAGGTTACTCTTGCTCCTTTTGCAGTATTTGCAAAGCTGGCTTTCCCGCCATGCACCAATGCCCCGGAAGCAACCTATGCCACCGTGCAGACTGGCCGTGACAGCCACCTTGATCTCAACAGTGACTTGTTGTACATCAACCACTCATGTGAACCATCTCTTGTTAGTCAATTTCCCTGTGTGAGAGGCCGTGGTGTGGCCTGACGTGGAAGTGAAGCAGAGGCAGAAGCAGAAGCAGAAGCATATCCCCAACCCTGGAACCTAATCTTTGTTGACAACGCGTGATGTAGATCTTCGACACTGGAAATATGAATGTCCTCGCTGGTCCCAAGGGCTTGAAGCCCGGTGATGAGCTCACAGTCAGTTTTTGCCTTCTTGACGTCATTGCAATGTACGACCATCATGCTCATCAAACAGTTCTTCTACCCATCTACTGAATGGAAAATGGCCCAGCCTTTCCAATGCCTGTGCAACACCCCCTCCTGCCGTGGAACCATCGGCGGAGCAAGCCAGCTTCCCGCCGCTCAACTCGAGGGCGTCTGGCTCAACAACCACATTCGCGAACTGCTCGACGAACAAAAGACTGGGACCGCTGCGTCTGAAAATGGCACCGCTGTCGCCACTAACAACGATGACCCTACCGCCCTAGCGCTGAAAGATGCCGTGGCTCATGCGGAAAAGGTTGTCGAGGCTGCCCGTCTTGCCCTGCAGACTTATGTTGTTGGCGCCAATGGCAATGGAAACCACCATGGCGTAGCTCAAAACGGAAAGCTTCGTGCCTTGAACGGCCTGGAGCACCGCGGACCTACCTCTCGAGAGCTTTCTGGAGAGATGAGCGGCGACACTGTCCGCGTGTAAGCCCCTCTGGAGGTCTCTGCGCGTAGTCCAACCTTCGTCGCATGGGCGAGCTGAGTAAAAACGATCGTTGCAAAAGTGATTCAACATCACATCCTGAGTGTTTAGTTTCTTTGATTTAGAAAATTTAAAAAAAAAAGGTATCATTCGATATGCACCTTTCTTGAACCTATCCAGAAATTATACATAACACACATATGATACCACAATGATGTGCGAACCTATCAACTCTACCGCCGAGGCTATGCGGCTTCTTTTTGGTCGCCCCAACGATTCCAGCTGTTCCTACCTCCCTCAGATCCGGATCCGCGACTGTATCTTGCCTCTTCCTTTTCCCAATTGGCTCGCTCCAGCTGTCGACGGGCTTGCAGGGCACGTGTGAATTTCCAAGCTTCAGCATCGGCAATGCTCCAAGCCTCCATCGACTTGCGTCGCTTCGTCTCCGGCGTAGCCTTTGACAATGCAACAAATTTCTTGGCGCGCTCGAACAATTCGCGCTCCTTTCCATTTGCTTGACCAGTCACTTTTCCTGGCCCATTGGGCAATTTGTCGTCCGGAGCAGTGTCCGTCAACTTTGGAATGGGGAATCCAAAGTAGAAGTCAAGATCGGTGGGGAAGTCTCTCTCAGCAGACACCCAGAGAGAGTGGAACGATGACGTCTCATTAGCGACAGCTTCTTTGAAAGCCATGACGCGATGGGTAGATGAGCCTGAAGGATCAATATCCTTTGTCACTGCTTCTATCCAGGCATCCCGGGGTACCTTTTGCTGGATCCAGTCGGTATCGAAATCGTCTCTCATGTCGTTCAACACCACGAAAGTCCAAGGATGAGGCACGGTACCAATAGAGAAGATTCGAGTTGAGTCGTGAAATTTGGCTGGTGTTGTAACCTTCAATGACGCCTTGGAACCACAGGGTTTGCAGTGAGGCAGGTTAGGAGGGCACGATCCAGGTAAAGGATTTTCAGGACAGGATGCAAGCGCTTTGGCTAGCTTTAGAGCATTAGAAACAATGGCAGTAGTATGTTCCGGGAAAGGTTTGACGACTTCGATGCCACTTGCAAAGCTATTCTGCCACGCCGTATGCAGATGAGCAGTGATAAGCTGATTGAGCTTCTGAGTCGAGCCCTTGTCAACCTTTTTGTCTGGAAACAGAGTTGGATACTTCTTATCGATGTTGGATGAGCTGTAGTATGCCAGGACAGCCGCTTTTTTGTCCAGGCTAAATGTGTTGGGTGGTAAAATCTCTACCATAGAGGCCGTTTTCGAGCGGCTTTCAGATTCCAAAGCCCTGCGGATAGCTGTCTGAATCTCATCCTTGCCACCTGCGAAAAGTCCACTGCCAAGGTTCTCCCATCGAGTCAAGGTAGGAAACTGGCCACGGCGAAGATACGGCAACACATGGTACTCAACACCCATTGGGAAGACGAGCTGCTGTGAGAGCAATCCTCCCTCCATTGCTCCCCAAGCCATCCAACGCATAAGCTCGTCTTTGAGTTCATTGCTGATACCTGTGGTTTGCTGCATTTGTTGGTAAAGCGGATTGTTCATTGCTTCCGAGGCACTGAGGATCATTGGCTTGAAGCCTCTCGCCCACCATGCTCGGCGCCAAGTCAATAGCAAAGCGCTCTCGGCATCTTTTTCTTGCTTTGTCTTTTTCACAGTAGCATCGTAGTAGCAGTAAATCGGTTGTCGTGGGGTAAGGTAGGGGAGCAGAGCGCGATCGTCATCTTTCGTCACAGAGTTTGAGAACGGCACAGAGAGCCAATTCCAGTCCGCCCACCATGACGAGCCTATGTTTTCGTCATCCTTCTGTCGAGGTGGAGGATGAGAAGGCTGGCGGAAGGGGTTCAAGCCGCTCTTCCTTATGCTATCTCCGACTTGAGGAACAGGTATTTTGTGATCGTACACGGACAGGCTTGGACCCGAGGGAACACTTGAAGTCAAAATCGCGATGAGAAACAGCGCGAACAGAGACAGCCAAAATAAGAGAAGGCTTAGACGACGGGCGCCAAAATGAGGGATTGGTCTGCCCAAAAACGTGAACTGTCTCGGCATCTTGGCTGGGCTATGCGAGACACCCCCAAGCCGTGTAAGATGTCGATCGTGAATGCAACTTATTTGCTCCGGTCTGCAAAATCTTACCAAACGAGGTTCATGATTCAGCAACTCGTGTTGCAATAGACCGACGAGTGTCAAAACAATTGATTGCAAGAAAGAAGCCGAGAAGGCGATACAAGGCTGTCACCTCGTTGGGTATAGTATTCTGTTTGCGGGCGATGACTAAGGAAGATGGCAGCCTTCGGCTCCGGATATATGTACGGTACCGTACATGTACGGCACCCTACCCTTTTAAGAACAACCAAGATACTAAATAATTCTATATAATTCAAAAATAAATTTATTAATATAAAACTAAGCCAATTATATCTATTAAAGTACTAGTTTTATAATTAAATACAGAGGAAATATTTTAGCTTCTTTGTTTTTTAATGAAAATTCCTTGCTTACCTAAGTTCTTTTAGACTTTTATATTTATCTTAATAAGAATAGCCTTATAATATTTAATAATAAACTAAAACATCATAATAACTAAAGTATTCATTTCTTATTTAATGAACATTTTCTGAATTGAATAATATTTGAGATGGTTGTTGTGTGGTAGGGTGCCGTACATATATCCGGAGCCGGCAGCCTTCTACTCGTCACCGATCCCCGCCACAGCCTCCAGGCAGCAACCCTCACCTGTGACTCAACAATCAACTATAAATAAGTCCGCATTGCTCAGACTCTGGTGCGACCTTGGCAAGCGATTTTGGAGTGATAATAAAGTACAGGCATATCCCGTACTTTGCGACCCTACGCTGGCCCTCGCACTGTCATCTCGGCGACATTCTCTATCTATATGGAGCCTCGTGACCCTACTGACAGAGCATCTCTCTGCTCCTAGACCCTGTAACTTTCTTGCAACTCAACTTGTGTACCACAGTAACCGCTCTTGTCGAACCTCAACGACTGCTTTCGGCAGTGCATCGAAGAGCAGCCTAGCCTCTCAGCATATGCTCCTCAAGCCCTTCCGTCCACGATGACCCTTTCAAAGTTCGATACCGCTGTAAACGAAGCGTGTAGTGACCACATTCATTCGGTCTCAAATATTCGCCGTGACGACGCTGGAGAGGTTACCTTTCTCTTGGACGCACCAGGGTTGGGCCCTCTCCGTATGCGTTTGATCTGCCGTGGTAAGATACTTTTTGTAGTTGCGAGCAGGCGATGTCTCATTAAATAAGGTCAATAACGCTCATTTCTTGAGATCCATCCCTTTATCCTGAACGACCCGAATTCATGCTCTTTGCCGAATCTGAAGAAGATACGCAGAGCATCGCCGAACCATTAGAGAGGTTTGGTCGGTGGAACACTTGGCCAAGTGTTACCGAAGCAATCAGACTCACTGCAACCGAAATATCGCGATGTATAAAAGGCAAAGCAGTCGTGACGGGGAGACAGGACTGCAGCTTTCATTTTGAGAAATCAAGCGACAGCTCCATCAGCAATAGCGCTTCGACAACAAATGCATTAGCGACAGCATTACGCAGCGACAAACATTTCCAACAAGAGATACTTCTTGCGCAATCCGCAGGGGCAAAGGCCAATTTGATTCAGTACAAGTACAAAAGCGAACTGAACTCAGTACTGTCGCTCTCATTCCCCGCCTCCAAGCTCGGCCTCACCAAAGGCGAGCTGCAATTTGCAGAAATCGGCTTGCGAGACCACATCGTCTTGTTGATACATCTGGGAGACATTGGCACAAGTGGATTTAATAAATCTTCACTGCTAAACAAGCATAATACTGTTAAATTTAGACTGGGACGATGCGACGAGGATCAGCCTTGTGAAGAGTCTGTGCAAGCCGTGTTTGGCCATTACGAATCGACACCTCAGCGGAAGAAGGGGCATACAGGGCAAGGCAAAAGCTTTGAGCCAGTGTATGCATCCAACTCCATAAATTCGTTCTTAAAGAGTGAACTTGGTGAAGCAATTCACCTTCGAAGGATAGAGCAAACCTCATGGGCGAAAGCGCAGAATAGGATCTCAAATTCGCCGGCGACACTTACAACCACGGTTGACAATGCCGGCCCGCTTAAGAGAGACTACGCATGCGAAGCTGACCAAGACTTTGCCCCATCTTTGATTGCAATGCAATATGCGTTATGGAGGCTGGTTAATTTCCAGAAGTTCTGCATGGTTTGCCACAAGGCGTTGGGTTTAGCAGTATCATCTACAGGCCCGTTCTTGTGCGGCGACGAGTTTTGCAGCTTCCAGTTTATCTCTTCACAGCTCGGTCCAGATTTGGAGCAACAACTTCGATCGAACCCATACACCATAGATATTCTGATATGCTTCTTTTATTCGTCTGTCGCTTCATCGGTAGCCTTGGACCTCCCTCGTGATCACGGAATTAAGTTGCTCTACATGGGCTCGAGTACCCTTGCGCCACAGCACTACGCCGGGACGTCTAGTCTTAGTCAAAACTTGGTTCTTCTAGATATCGAAAGATCGGATACTAGTCAGCCACTAAGTGAGGGTGATTTGGTGGTCATTATTCCCAGATGGAATGTGGATCGGCGTGACACAAATATACGTGGATGGCAAAGTAAGTTGCAATTCCGTTCTTACCCAGTTCTATGCACTAGTCCTCACAATCGCCATAGTTGGTAGCCGGCATATTAAGCGAATCGTATCTCTCAAAGACAAATGGTGCAAATACGAAAATTTTGACGCAGATGGAGAGCCTCTGCAAGGTCCACCAACTGATGTTGGGATGACCGCATTCAACCCGCATGAGCCATCCGAGGAGGTATGCATATTCGGCTTCTGGCACGATTTTAACAACTTCGAACGCCTGGATCAAGAAGTAGCCCTACTTCAAACACTTGACTGCCTGCCTACGGTACTTTTAATGAGATCCTTTCTTTTGAGAGAGCCGAATAGCAAGCTGTTGAGCTGCGCTCGCATGAACTATTCCTTGGTCACACTGCTCTACTGGATTATTGCGAGCAACAATTCTGGCGTAGTTCAAGACGACTGCGTTCCCGACGTTAAGAATCCAGACGAAAAAGTTTCGGTTAGCACACGAATTTCAGAGCTTCACCCTGGGTACATGCAGTTCCGTTTTGTCAGAGGCTCGTTAGATTACGGCAAAGAGTTCAATTCGGCGTTGAGGCGATTCTACCCCCAACCCCAGCGACCTAGCGATGCTTGTACCTTCTTTGCTTGCAACTTGAACTCCTTTGAACAGTGGTCAAACGTGTTGAGGAATGGCCTGAAAAACACCAAGAGAGTGATCCGGATTGCGGGCGATCGACGCGAAGCTGTCACATTCAGCCAGCGTGTTTCAATAACTACCGAACTGGCGCTCTTGGAGCCAGCTCTCATCGTAGATGAGGTGTTTCGAGTAAGAACAATGGCTGGTGACCAAGTACTGGAATGTGACTGACTGGGTTTATAGCAAAGGTTCTGGACAAAGTCAGTACTGCAGCCTCACAAAGCCGCAGCCATCTACGAAATTGTTCACTGCGGCGAACAGCCCCAATGGCCCAGATATATCAGATATGCTGTTGAAAACGTCGGTTTAGCAGAGCCCCGATATCTGCTGGTGAAAGTCGAGCCCATAGACGAGGCCATTAAGCTTCCCTTGGGTCCAAAATGGGAATCGGCAGACGACACGCCAGGCTTTGCTGCGCAAATGTCAGAGCGGCAGCTAGTCCAATGTGACGGAGTTGGTGAGGGGGTTCCGCTGCAGATTCCCATGGCTTCACTGCCGGAGGCTTGGTATAGGAAGGCGATTAAACCAGGATCCATGCAGCACAGCGAAACTGACAGCGATATCGAAAGCTTCACAGAGCCCGAGTATGAAACAGAACCAGCCACCAAGCGCCGTCAAAGGCCAGTCGCCAGAATCCCCAACAGAATCAAACGATACAAAACCGCCGTGAATCACGGCTCGTCCGAAGATGAGCGTGATATTGACTCTCCACCAATGATTTCACCTCCGATCTGGAGCGGCTTCACTTCATATCCGCTTCATAGATTACAACGCGAGGAGAAAGATCTTGAGCAGATACAAAACAAGGAACTCATCGACAAAAGAGGCTGGGCTATTCACTTCGAAGAGCTCCCAAACTTGTTCCAATGGGTTGTAGAGTTCCCGTACGTTATGGGCGACAAGTCTATTTTTCTTGAACTGCATTTTGGGCCAACATACCCGTTTTGCCCACCGTTGGTCCGCATTGTCAAGCCTCGTCTGTACTCAAAACACGATACAGTGAAGACAAATTGTCTGGAAACGGGTTGTATCTGCATTGAACTCTTAACCACGTCGGGGTGGAACCCAGCCTTGCCAATGTCCTCCGTGTTGAAGACGTTGCGGTCATATTTGGACGAGACAATGGCCAATGCTACTCCAAGAAAGGGGCACTACGACATGAAAGGAGCTGTAAATACGCTTCCTAATTTGGTACTCGACAATGGGTGGGAGGTCCCTGATGATTATTATATGATTGCTGCGGAGATTATGAGATGAGTACACCAAATTGCACACATTAATGTGAGCTTAACCGATAACAAGACAACACACGATGGATGCAAAACTCAAAATTGAACATAAATTTGTGGTATATTTTCTTCTTCTCAATACGTGCACGACTGAACGCCACGTGGCAATCTATAAGCTGTCACTGCATCTTTCATCCAGTGGCAGCACGAGTCTCTACATCTCGCAGAGTTGGTTTTACATGTCTATTGGTAATTCATTCGATACTGAATCCCTAAAACTGGCGCAGAACGTTTCTGGCCTTGAAGCGCGTGCATACACTGATGTATGCGAGCTTGAAAATAAATGCAGCAATAACAATAAAAGAAACAGGTACCAACACAAAAAGCGAATACTGGCCTTGTGCTCTCAGTATCACTCGTGATTTCATAATTTGTGAGTACGGCACGACGTGCCTCTCCTTTGCATATCCCAAAACAATAAAACAATCCACAGCAGAAAACCCGCTGTAGGCATTAAACTCCGAAGACAAAAGACGAAAGGTGCAGGTGAAACGCTCGGTGGCGGCCACTCGCTGGTTTGTTTCGAGATCGTGCATTCGATTCGTAAATCAGTTGTGCTGGAACAAAACGCTGATGGATTCTCCGTGGTGAACACGGCGAATAGCCTCCGCAAAGACAGGAGAGATATCAAGAACCTCAAGCTTGGGGCAAAGGCGGCGGTGCTCTTCTTGGGGGACGGAGTTGGTGACCAGAAGCTTGTCAATGGCTGAGGCATTGACTCTGGCGATGGCATCACCACTGAAAACGCCATGGGTGAGAAGAGCATAGACCTTGGTGGCACCTTCGCGCTTCAGAAGTTTCGCGGCTCGGGTGATGGTGTTGGCGGTATCAGCGAGATCATCGACCAGAATGCAGATACGGTTGGCAACATCACCAACCAACATCATACTAGCGTTGCGTTGCTCGGTGAACTTGATCGGACGACGTTCCTATATATGTGTGAGTTTTGCTTAGTGGAAGTTCGCATGCGACATTACCTTATGAATCAGAGCAAAGTCCATGTTGAGACTGTCGGCAATGGCAGTAGCACGTTTGGCGCCGCCAGCGTCCGGAGAGACGACAACAGCATCTCTGAAATCCGGAATGTTCTGATGGATGTAATTTTGCAGCAAAGGCTTGCCGTAGAGGTTGTCGACAGGGATATCGAAAAAGCCCTGGTACTGGGCATCATGTAGATCCATGGTAATGATGTGATCAGCTCCGGCGCAAGTCAACAGATCAGCGACAAGAGTACCAGCTTGTGCAACCCACTGCTTGTATCCGGGCTTGGCTTGGAAAGTTTGTACGTTGGTCGGCTTTTCGTAATCGTGGGTGGTGAAGCTGCGTTGCGATGACACTGAGCCCTCAGTGTTGTGGCCGCGAGCTTGAGATCCGTTCTTGGAGGCGTTGAAATATTCGTTGTTGTTCTCGTTTGGCTTCTCTTGAATGCTGCTCTTAGCCAACTTCTCAGCGATGCCGTTGACTCCATTGAGAATACCGTTGCTTCGAGGACCTCCGGGTCGGGGAGTAGCGGGTACACTCTCGAAGGTGTAATCCTTGCTGACAGTCCCGGCTGCTTTTGACAGAGGTGCGCCAGCCTTCTTGTAAGGCACATCTGGCTGTCTCGAGTAAGGGAACAAGGGGACTACAGCTGTGACACGCTTGGCAGAGCCCGTCTTGCAAGCAGAGATCATGATGCAGAGGTCAATGAGGTTGTCATTGACATTACCAGACCCAGACTGGACAATGTAGACGTCCTTTCCACGCACCGAGTCCTTAATCTCACAGCGACTCTCACCGCCAGAAAACTTGCCCAGAATTCTGCTGCATTGGGGAATGCAAAGAATGTTGCCAATGGCATCGGTCAATTGCGGGTGCGAATTGCCGCCGAGCAGGACAATGTTACGGACCATGATCGTTGTGTTATTTCGCGGCCGCGGATTCGACGTGGAAACGATTCGAGCTGTCGACGCAGCAGAGGAGCGAGCTAGGTGCTGGTCTCGTGAGGATCGACGGAATGCAGCGAGGAATCAAGGATTGCTACCGTCGCTGCTCGAGAGAAATGTCGTCGTCGAAAAAAATAAAAAGGTGGGGGAGAGGACCCGACGTCACGAAGATGAGAATGGCGAATGCTCTGCCGAGGACTTCTCAGTATAACAACCGATTACGGCCGGGAGGCTGCGGGACAAACGCGCTACGAGGGAGGCGACAGCGAGACGTCTGGAGCGGTGGAGAGCGCGAGATAAAATGATGGGAGAATAGTTAGACGAAGCGAATCAGAGAATCAGCATCGTGATGAATCGATGGTGTTCACGAAAACAGAAGAAGAGATGCAACTTCTGAGTCAGTAGAAGCAGGAACGAGTTCACCACGAGCCAGCGAAAAAAAAAATTATTGGCGACGTAACGGAAACTGCAACTGGGCTTGCATGGTGGGGTACCTTCCTCTCCCTGTGGTTTGGTGGCTGCAGCACCAAAGCAGCCAATGGCGGGGCAGGAAAAAAAACTCTCTTTCGACACTTCTTGAGCCTTTCTGTCACTATTCACCGCGTTCGGAGGGAGCTGCAGTCGCTGAAGAGCCGCAGCCAAAAGTGCTGTAGCTGGCCACCCTGGGGTGGCAGACCACTAAAGCCCGGCACCACACAGCGCTGTGACAGCCTAAACAGCCGACTTCAGCAGCGCTTATTCCCCCACCAGCAAGCTCATGGTCCCCTCCAGTTTCCCCATCTGTCTCACTAGCTGAGCCATTCATTTTTGTTCTCGAAAAAAAGTTCGACGATCAAGCTCCATTCCTCAATTCACATCAGAGCGACACCACATTGATCAAGGCGACATCAATTCTATTGGTGCTCGCAAAAATTGATTTAGTCAACAGAAGTGAGTCTGGTTATAGACGACAGTAGCATTGTCTTCACCGAGCAGCCAACACTCCCGTCACTGCGTGCATCGCCAGCCCAGTCCTCCGCAAGATGAAAATCCTCGAAGCTCAGTCTGCTGTGCTCAGCAATTTTGAAGTCTTCCAGCATGCAGTTGATCAGCGAAAACGGTACAAGAAATCCAAGCGCCGCGGTCCCCCTAATTTGGAGAACGTGATGAGAGAGGTGAGCCAGCCTGAGGCGCATTGAGTGTGGCATCGCAATGACTGACAGTTTTATAGCTGCTGCAATACTTGCGCACGCATCCAAGCCCGCTTGGACAAGATCCGCTTACATATAAGCCTGAATGTATCAAAGCACTCATTGAGAAGCTGCGCCCATACGATCTTTCCAAGGGTGAGGTCGTCATGATCCTCAATGTTCGCCCTGCAGCTGTGCCCGCCCTCAACACGATTTTGGAAGACATGGAGGATCGCTACACGGAAGAGGAGCAGGAGACGATGGTCAGCATAATCTCCGAGGTTCTTGGTCGATTCGAGGAACCTGCACAAGCTGAGGCGGGAGAAGACGTTGCCATGGAGGAAGCCGCAGCTTAAGCGACGACGAAAGGCTGTACTCCCCAGGAGAAGAATTCCACCAGTCTATGAAACGGCACGCTCTCGTCACAGAATGACACAGCCGCCTTCGCTCTGCCCGCCCTCTGCCGTCGTGGTCTTGATGGCAGTTTTGCAGATGTCTTCAAATGCAGCCTTGATCAGCTCGCCAGTCACCGCTGAGCATTCCACATATCGATCCGCCCTGAGCGTTTGGGCCATCTGATAGGCTTCTTGCGGATATATAATGCCGTTTGGGTCAGTTTCTGACCGAAGGTCCCTTTTGAGCCCGAGGATAACCACGGGCAAGCCATCAATCCTCTTGAAAGATTTCTTGACCTCATCTATCCACTGTCATATGGCCATTTGTCAGCGACTTTCTCTGAAGTCTGGGAGAAGACGTAACTTACGTATCGCTTCATATTTATCAGACTCAGCCGTTGGCTGATGTCATAACAGATGACGACGACGTCGGGGTCGAGCAAGCGCCAGTTTTCTGGACTTGACGTATCATAATATTCTAGACGGAAATGTTTTTCGCCTAGGTTAATATTGAATTTGAATGGTTGGTCGATGTCGCGAAGGAGTGGGATGGGATTAACATCCTCCCTCGCACTCAGGCGTCTAGGATAGCGGCATTGTTAGCGAGCGATTGCATAGAGATCTGGTCATTTACAAAGAGAATACCCACGATAAGAATGTTGTCTTCCCGCATCTCTCGTCTCCCACCAGTAGCAGCTTGATCACTTCGGCCTCCATGGTATTTACGCTGCGTCGTGATGTAGAAGTGATGAACCGAAGGGTTCTGGCTGCGGCATAGATAAGGCATGTGCTGTTAGCGCACACAGAGCCCAGGCCGAAGCCACAATTTTCTGGGTCCCCATTTTTAGCTTTTGCACCAAAAACCACTACAAGCCACTGCTCATTGGGCTGCGGCCAGGAAATCTGCATTCTGACATTTATATGCACTCACTTCGAGCCTCAGTCGGTCGCAGTGTTTCTGTTGACGGCTTCACCAGATCCTGCAGGCTGAGCCACTCTGCTCATCGAGAGTTTTCATACACTCATCGCTGCCTCCTGAAGAGCAAGCTCAAAATGGCCGACAACAACAACTACGAGACGTGGACGAAGCCTAGTCTCATTCAAAAACTTAAAAGACTAGAAGCTGAATTGAAAAGGCACTCAATCCCGTTACCAGTTCCAGTAAAAGAGCAAGGACCCGCGCCAACGGTGGAAGTCGTTGGTGAGGATGGCAAGCCCAAGAAGCCAAAGGGCAAGAGGAAGATGGACCCCTCAAAGTACTCTACGAGATACATTGCATTGAAGCTAGCGTATCTCGGTAAGAACTTTGGCGGCTTCGAGCATCAACTCTCGTCCAACCAGCCGTCAATCGAGGAGGAGCTATATATCGCGCTAACCAGGGCGTGTCTCATCTTTCCCAACGACGAGAAGATTGTAGACTGGGAAAGCTGTGAATATTCAAAGTGCGGAAGAACAGACCGCGGGGTCAGTGCATTTGGACAAGTAATTGGCATCCGGGTGAGGAGCAACAAGCCTGTGCCTAAGAAGCGCGTACGTTTGGAAGAGGGACAGGCAGCCGATCAGCCCGAGAAACCAGAGGAGGAGCAAGAATTTGAGGAGGAAAAACCATTCCACCATATTCATGACGAAATCGCTTATCCTCGAGTATTAAATCGTCTGCTGCCTCCCGAGATTCGTGTGCTGGCTTGGTGTCCCAGCCCTCCTCCAGATTTTTCGGCCAGATTCTCATGCAGAGAACGCCAATATCGCTACTTCTTTACCCAACCGGCATTTTCACCTGAGCCCTCGACCACTGAGACCGGTGAAATCAAGCCGGGATGGCTCGATATCGACGCCATGCGCGACGCTGCTAAACGTTTTGAAGGAGAACATGACTTCCGCAACGTGTGCAAGATCGATCCAGCGAAGATGATCACCAATTTCAAAAGAACAATTTTTGAATCAGATATTGTTGAAGTTAAAGACGTCAACTCCGCTCTACCATATTTGCAAAGCCAAGGATTCGCGCCCGACGGATTCCAACCTCAAGATGGCGTGGTGTATCCAAAGGTCTACTATTTCCACGTACGAGGATCAGCATTTCTGTGGCATCAAATCAGACACATGGTCGCCTTGTTATTCCTGGTTGGCCAGCGCCTAGAAGCACCATCAGTGATATCAGATATCCTGGATGTTGAAAAGACGCCCGGACGACCGAATTATGTCATGGCCGATGAAGTGCCCTTGGTACTATGGGACTGCATTTTTCCAGACCTCAGCAACGGAGAGCAAGGCTCTACAGATAATCGATACAAAGACACAATGCAATGGGTATACGTGGGCGACGAAGGTGCTGCGCAAGGAAAGTCTGGCCAATTTGGGCAATGGGGTGCCACGGATGGTCTCTGGCAAACGTGGAGAGAGAGAAAAATCGACGAATTACTCGCAAACCAGCTGCTACAAGAAGTTTCGAGCAAGCTTGTTTTGAATCTTCCGCCGCCAGCAGAGGCAGCAAACAAGAGCAACGCTCCGACCAGCGCTCGTGTATTTGAGGGAGCCAACACTGGTCGCTCAGCCGGCAAATACGTCCCCATCATGAAAAAGGACCGTTTACAGCCTCCAGATGAGCAAAATGACAAATATGCCAAGAGGAAAGGCTACACTGACGCTCAGGACATGAGAGACAAGAAATTTGGTGGTAACAAGGGCGACCAAGCGGGAGACGAGTAACATATATAATCAAATTATTATTACAAGGCAATACAATGCCGATTGGGTATCTCTATATGCTGTGTTCCTATGCTGTGTTCCTTTGCCGTGTCTAATTCTTATCGTCTCGTTTCTCATACAAACATTCTCGAGCACCACGCCATACGGATTCGACGATGGCCCTCCTAGGTAGCAATCCTGGGAAAACTACTACCAGGTCATCCTCTCCTTCTACCACAACCACCAGGTAATATCGCACTTCGAATCCTCTAAAAGCTTCATTGACAAGAATATCCTGAATTTTCTCCGTGGGGATGAATCGCGTCGCCGTTCCAGCCAAGTAGGACTTGGGGCTTTCGCTCGTCTGCACACCCAGTCCGCGCATGACGAGGAGACTCTCTTGCGAATACACACGTATGCTCAGGCCATAGAAGATGATAGCGGCCGCGGGTAGTAGTACGGGCAGCGGTACCGCGCTCGCAATCTGCGCGAGAGCCTGCCCTAGCGCCGAGCGATGTGTTGTATCGAGTGTCCACCATATGGTGTCGAGGGACAGAAGCTCTTCAGGTCGTGTGAGAGGTGCGGTTGGCCATGGCGCAGCTAGCGGACTGACTATCCAACGAGCGTGGAGGACGAGGAGGGTCGTAAGGGAGAGGCTGATTCGGAGGACGAGGAGAAGTAGGCGCAGGAGTCGAAGGATAATCGTTTGAGGAGGGAGGGTGGTGACTGTGAATTCGGCGGTGGTGGGAGAAGGCCTCCGGACCTGTAAACGAGGGGCAGTGGTGAGCATTTTCAATGCATCGCAGCACCGGTGAATGAAATAAACAGTCGCAAATTAAAGGGAGTGGATCGGAAAGACTGTTCGTTGTTTGAAGATGAAGACCCAATATCAAGACCACCACGAGCTTGGAGCTCCCCTTGGCTTGTGGGGCAGGGTCATCTAGTGTCAGAGGTTAGGTATATAGTGCAAAATAGCGCGGTTTTATCTCGGCTGTTATGGTCCAACGGTGAAGACTCTCACACTTTTCTCGCTTTGGCCGCTCCAAACCCCGTAAGATCCCTTCTGGAATTTGGCGCCCAGCTCGAACGCCGCGGTGGTCGTCCGCTCGTATGGGTAACCTACGACGTCGGTAAATTGGACTCGTTCCAGCGGCCCTAAGCACTGAAGATCAACCTTGAGGGAGGTTTCACTCTGCAGAGATCTCTTCCCCGTCGCGTGGCGAGCTGGATTACGACCCTGGGAGGAATTTTGGGCTGGTTTGGCGAGAAAGAGAAGTCGACGCTATCTGCTTCATTTATTTTTACTTTTTGCAAAAAAAATAGCGACTGGTTCTCGGGTGGACCACCTGGTCAAGAGGATTGATTTAATCATTTTTGTCCATGGCAAAATTGATGCTTTTGTTCAATTCGAACCATGAGCTTTCCCTTTTGTTTGGTGGATTTATGAGGCTCTGAGTGCTATGGCGGGTTAGTGTGCTGCAATGCCCTGTAACCAAATGTCCTGTAGCCACCAGCTGAAGCTCCCTGCCTACCTTGACACAACACAATTTCCAGCATGGATCGAAATACGCTTCTTTCTGATATTGCAGACCAAATTCCCCAATCGAAAAATGGAAATGCTACGTTAGTTGCCATCGATGGCCGTGATGGCTCTGGCAAAACCGTCTTCGCCAACGAACTCGCCCAGGCGTGTAAGCAGCGATGCAAACGGAACGTTATTCGCATTTCCATGGATGACTTCCATCACCCCAAGAGCATACGATATCGACTTGGTCCAAAATCTCCTCAGGGCTTCTGGGAAGACAGCTATGACTACCATAGATTTCACAAGTTTGTCACGCAACCACTTGGCGCCAATGGCTCTAGCCAGTACAAGCCTCGCAGCCACGACTTGGAAACAGACAAAGTGCTTGACGACGAGCCATGGGCAACTGCGCCGTTATCGTCGATTGTTATTGTGGATGGTTTATTTCTGCACAGGCATGAATTGGTGGACGCTTGGGACATGTCTATATTTCTCGATGTTTCTCCGGAGGTGTGTGCTGAGAGAATGATGCTTCGAGACGGCGATGCACCAAAGCTTGTTCCAGAAGACAGATACTTTGGCGGCCTACTGCTGTACACGGAATCGTGCCATCCGAAAGACAGGGCCTCAATCGTTGTCGACAACTCTGTTTTTGCATCACCATTGGTTGTCAAAAAACCCTTCCAATAACATTCGCTTGCGTCTCTTCGTTACTCATAATACACGTATCGACTACAACCCTGAGCTGCCAGGTTCTACCGATCTTTCATTCAGTCCTAGTTCTCTGAAGCTTGTCCCCCATTCACGCAAGAGAGAGTTGACTCTATACCCAGTCGCAATACCCAACTCATCTTCAATGTCCGTCAACATCCCAATCATCATCTGCCTATCTCCCAGACTACTGCAGCATCTGCCGGCTACATACAGGGGTTGAATGGCTCTCAGCCTGACAGCATCACATGGCGCTCCACGCACGATTGAGATAACTGCTGCTGCATGCACCTGTAGCCTGTGCTCCAGTACTCGAAAGGAGTGCAGCAAATCGGAAGTCTCGGCTACAAGTCCAGATGGTCGATTGATGAGTAGCAAAATACGGGCCATATGATAGTACATCATCGTGGGCGAGCACAAGTCATTGCTAAACCATAACTCGTTGGAAAACAGTAAAGAACTCGAGCTATCTGTTGAGAAAAAGGTGCCATCAGGGTGGAAGGACGGCGAAAGCATTTCGAACCAAGTATCAAACTGATTCTCTATGGATGAGAAGGCGTCGGTTTGTTTTGTCGGTGTTGCCAGGTAGTCCATGAGTACACAGAGCAACCGAATAACGAAGTAAGAGAGCACTTTGTCTCTTACATGCTCTGGTGCTGTGGACAGGCTATTTGGTCCTGAATTCAGTGACAGTGAACCGTCATCTTCAATTACAAGGCCCATGTTGCGCCAGAGTGCTAGGTTCTCCGTATCGATCCTTGTCTCGCGTTTCGAAACAACTGCAATTCCTTATCAGTTCAACATACATTCTTCTCTGAATGACCAACTTACAAGATTCTTCCAAGTCATTCACTACAAAGTTCCAAAAGCCAGCCTTTACATCCATTATGTCTTTTGTCCATGGATACACTTGCTCAAAGAGAGGAGAGGGTTGCAAAAGCCGCCCATCATCAATCAAGTCAAGCAGCTTGGCAAATCCTGTCAAATGACCGGACCAGGCATCTCGATTCGCACTGAGATGCTCGTACTGGATCAGAATACAAGTACCCAGCAGCCTAACAATTGGATCTTCACCATCCGCACGAATCATCAAGTCTCCTCCAGATAGAGACACTGCTGGTGATGCGTGACTACCCACGGCAGAACTACCAGGTGTGTTGAGGCTAGCGGCACTTGGAGTGATTGATTTGACAAGGGTTTGAATCGCCTTCTCATAATATTTGATACCGTACCAAGTATAGCCCCATCGTCCCTGAGCAATTCGATTGGCGATAAGCTCCTGAGTTTTACCTCTCAGAACATAAGATACGGGAACCCGCATTTGGCCCAATTGCTTAGCGGCAACGGCGCAGGCGGCATAGCGCAAGATCGGATGGTTGCGTGCCAATGTCAACACCTCGCGACTGAAGACTTCGTATCGGTACAAGAGATCCATCCTAGAGTCTTAGCTACTCGTAGCTTCTCGCATTCACAGAAAAAGAGGACCTACCATGGTGCTATGCATTCCGAGTAATGGCGGAGAAAGAAAAGCTCTAATTGTGTATCCTTGAGAGATTCGATGGTGTGTTCGGAATCTGAATGCGTCGGAAGCAAAGGAGGCGAAGGGTGGCGGCCGCGAGGTGCTTCTCTTGGCTGTTCAGCTATGGGTGGAAGTATGAGAGGTTCAGCGAGAACCTGGTCAATCCATCCAGACTGAACAGGCTGATCAATGGATGCGTCTCCTCCCGACACATTATTGTCTGGTGTTTCGCTCACGGCGTCTGTACCATCAGTACTGAAACTGTCAATTACTTTCTCTCTCATCAAGGACTCACTACTTCTTCGGCGTAAAAGGGGAGTGGTACGTGTGGTTTGAGAAATTGTGTTTGCAGTGTCTGAAGAAAATGCATGCTTGAACACAGAGTCTTGTAAGTGACATTCGCGATTCGTCTTGACACACTGTCGACACTTTGGCTGAGTCTCATCACATTTGATTCGTCTCCTTCGACACTCCGGACTGTAAACATCGCCCTCGTCAGCTCAAAACTTCTCACATTTCCCATTTCATCTCAACTCGCTACTCACCATCCTTTTCTTGAGCGTTTCGGTCTCATTGTTGATGGAACGGGTAAATTTCCTAAAGGAACACGGCACTGAAAGAACTAATATTTAGCCTATTGAAATAAGCGTGGGGGTCCTTTTCTGGGGTGTTGCATTACCCGACGATAAACTCGCGCATAAATTTCCGTCTTTGGTCTAGTCCATGAATTCCCCAAATTCCCCAAACCGAGTCAGTATCGCGATCGGCACCAATTGGTACGCCTCTTTTGCTTCCTCTCGCCTCTGCATACCGTCATTATGTTCCGTGCACTGGGGGGGTTCTTTGTATAAATCTCTCTTGCTCGCGCTATCTCCTCTTCCCCGGATTCCAATCGACTTCATGACCGTTGAGTCTAACTTACACATCACTTCAAGGTCCCCTTCAACTCGACTCGTATTGTGGCTCTGAATCATGTCCGGCAAGTCGTCATACTTGGGCGGTACAGGCAAATGGCTGACATTTTGGATCACCTTTGCCTGCAGTGTGGACATGCTCATGTTTGGATACGATCAAGCCGTCTTCAGTGGTGTCATTGTCACAGATGACTTTCTTATCCTCCATGATCTTGTCGGTCCTGAGAAGACGACTCTCCTGTCCACAATTACCGCTATTTACGACATTGGCTGTTTCTTTGGCGCCATAATTGCCTTCACTATTGGTGAGCGTCTTGGAAGGAAAAAGACTATCCTCTCTGGCACAGCTATCATGAGCATTGGCACCATCCTCATGTCGTCTTCATACAGTCTTGCTCAGATGTTCGTCGGCCGCATCATCCTTGGGTAAGTGCAAAGGTCTACGGAACCGTTGCAGTTCGCCGGGCACTAACAAGTATCTAGCATCGGTAACGGAATGAACACTTCCACCGCGCCGATCTGGCAAACCGAAACCTCCCCGCCGCACCTGCGTGGCAAGCTTGTCATGTTCGAAATGCTTATGAACATCGTTGGCTTCTCGCTCTGCAATTGGATCAACTATGGACTCTCCTTTGCTGGTGGAGCAGTTGCCTGGCGTTTCCCTCTTGCCTTCCAATTCGTCTTTATTATCGCTTTGTTCGCAACTGTGCCATTCTTGCCTGAATCTCCGCGCTGGCTGCTGTACCACGAGCGGAAGGAAGAGGCTAATGAAGTATTGGCTTGCCTAGGGGGGCTGGAAACCAATGATGCTTTCATTGTTGCTCAACAAGAAGAGATCCAGTACAGTGTTTCCTACGAAAAGGAGCATCAGATTCGCTGGAGAGACTTGCTCAAGTCCAATTTAGATGGGACTAAACCGCTGCGGAGACTCATTCTCGGAGCCGGTACTCAGTTCATCCAGCAATTCGAAGGTCAGTACCCAACGACTCTGATTCTTCGTGATAGTACCTAACTTTTGTTCTTAGGTATCAACATCATGTCGTACTACTTGCCGACTGTGTTGATCAATGCTGTCGGTTTATCTAAGGAGCTAGCCCGGCTCCTCACTGCAGTCAACTCAGTGGTTTACCTCATTTTCACTTGTCTTTCGATCCCTCTTGTCGAGAAATGGGGTAGAAGAGGGCTGATGATGTTTTCTACATTCGGTCAGGGGTTCACCTTCCTCGTCATCACAGTTCTCCTTCGCTACGGAAGTCCTCCGGATGGAGACCGGAAGGCTGCAGAAGCATCCATTGTCTTCTTCTTTTTATTTTTCATTGCATTTGGAATCGGTATGCTGGGAGTTCCTTGGTTGTATCCCACCGAAATCAACTCCATTGCCATGAGAACAAAGGGTGCTGCTGTTGCCACTGCAACAAACTGGTAAGACTTGGTAGCTCCCGAACTCGCATGAGCGATTTACTGACCTGCTTAGGCTTACCAACTTTGTAATCGTCGAAATTACACCCATCGGCATTCAGAATCTTGGCTGGAAGTTCTGGATTGTGTTTACTGTTTTCAACGCCTTCTTCTTGCCTGTCATTTACCTCTTCTACCCTGAGACTGGTGCGTTTTCGTATTTGGCTGCCATTTCGAGTCTGAATCTAACATTTACAGCGAATCGTACTCTCGAGGACTTGGACGACTACTACCGCAATTCTCCTCCGTTGATTGTTATTAATGATGCGGATGTGACCAGCAGCAAGCGTCCGCAGAAGTACATTGACAAGGAAAGGGAACATTTGAGAAACGTGAACCAAGAGAAAGGCATTGTTGCCCATGATGAGAATGTTAGCAAAGCTTAGAGTGTGTAACAGTAGTTCTGTGCAATCCCAATCCTATGAGTCGCAGCTCTTCTAAGTGTCTGCCGAATAACACACAGCTTTAAGCCACATCTTTGCCACACACTTTAGAAGCACTTTTCAATTCGCAAATGAGCTGAAGTCTCTACTTTACCGCAATGTCTATGTAATTGTTAACCCGGCATCTACAATCAATTCCGCTCCAGTCATGTAGCAACAAGCATCGCTCGCCAAAAACACATACACGCCCTTCAGCTCATCCGCCCTCGCCATCCGTCCACCAGGGATCATGCTCAGCCACTTGTCGAACCTCTCTTTTGGCTGGGTATACAACACTTCCAAACAGTCAGTAAGCGTTAATCCAAGTGTCAAAACCAAAACTTACTATCTGTCTCAATATATCCAGGCGACACGCAATTCACACGGGCAAAATTAACCCACTCCACAGCCAAGCACTTGGCCAGCTGAACCGCGCCAGCCTTTGCCGAATTGTATGCTGCCTGTCTCTGCGGAATATTGACCAGTGTCGCACTGACACTCGCCGTGATGATCAAATTCCCCCGTCCCTGCTTCTTGAAGTGCTTCCCAGCCGCCTGCGCAGTCCACATTACACCATCGTAGTTGACGCTGCCGTTAGCCTTCCACGATTCTTCAGTATACTCCAAAGCCGGGACATCAGCACAAACGCCAGAGTTCGCAACCACAATATCGATTCTTCCAAAATTGGTCACAATCTGGTCCATGGTTGCGGCAATGGATGCCCGCGAGCGGACGTCGCTCTGGTACGCGTGGACTTTCACATTGGTCTGGGAGGCTATTTCAGCTGCGACTTCTGAAGCGTTGGTGCTGGTGGCGTAGATTATGGCGACTTGGGCCCCTGCTTCGGCCAGACCCCGAGAGATCTCTAGGCCAATGCCCTTGGCGCCACCAGTTACGGCGGCGACTTTGCCGGCGAGAGAGAACTGCGACAGGACGGGTGATGGTGGTGGTTGGTAGAGAGGCATATTGAATATAACGACTGAGAGGGTAAAGGTGATTACAAGGGCACAAATTGCATCAGAAAGGAAAAAGAATTGGAAATGTTCTGGAGTTTTTATCATCCCAGAAAGCCAAGCGGCTTCGGGTTCGTGAGATTTACAAGAGACGCTATAATTGCCTAATTGGGCAATTTTGGCGGAGGTTGGAGAAAAGCTGGAGAAGCTCACCACAGCCGCTCCAATGAAAATGCAGTTGTCAAAATTACTGCAAGTGGAAACATTGACGTCGTGAAAGTCCGACATGCAGCTCAGTGACAACGACACGGCGCCTGCAGATATCGACTCCAATTTCGAAAGAGAGTTATCATGACCGAGCTCGCAAGGGATTCGTTTCCAAATCAAGAAGATTTCACGAGCCAGAGTATCTCTCAAACCATTTAAAGAGACCATTGAGACGCAGTTCATCTCACAGCCATGCAAATCCTCTCATCAAAGTTACACAATGGCAGTCCCAAAGTCAGACGACCAGAACCCTTCCTTTGTCCTGCGAGCCGTCAAGGACGTCACCTTTGAGAATAGACAGAAACCGACTATCGAGAACCCTTACGATGTGATGGTCCATGTTGGCCAGACAGGCATCTGCGGTAGCGATGTAAGTCATCCATCCCAGTAGCAGGCTCAACACTAACCATCTCAGGTTCACTACTGGCAAAAAGGACGCATTGGATCATACATCCTCACCGGTCCCATGGTTCTGGGTCACGAGTCCTCCGGAACTGTTGTCGAAGTAGGCGACAAAGTCACCAACCTCAAGCCCGGTGACAAAGTAGCGATGGAGCCCGGCGTGCCCTGCCGTCGCTGCGACTACTGCCGTGGCGGAGACTACCACCTCTGCGGAGAGATGGTCTTCGCAGCCACACCTCCGTACGACGGCACACTGGCAAAGTACTACATCAACGCATCTGATTTCTGCTACAAGATTCCCGACAACATGGACTTGGAAGAAGCCGCAATGGTAGAGCCCACGTCCGTGGCCGTGGCTATCGCCAAGACAGCTGACCTGCGACCTCATCAGATGGTTGTCGTCCTAGGCTGTGGCCCTATTGGCGTGCTGTCTCAAGCCGTTGCTAAGGCATGGGGCGCCAAGAAGGTTATTGGTATTGATGTCGTCGATTCCCGCTTGGAAGTTGCAAAGTCATATGGCGTGGATGGAGTGTTCAAGCCTCGCAAGCCTGAAGCTGGTGTGGATGCTATGCAGCACGCTGAAGACATGGCTGAGGAAGTTAAGAAGCTGTTTGACCTTGGCGAGGGTGCTGACGTGGTGCTCGAGTGCTCGGGTGCTGAGCCTTGTGTCCAAATGGGTGTCTACGTTGCCAAGCGTGGAGGAACCTTTGTCCAAGCTGGTATGGGTAAGGAAGTTGTGGCTTTCCCCATCACTACCGTGTGTATTCGTGGGTTGGTCATCAAGGGTTCTATTCGTTACTTGACTGGATGTTATCCAGCCGCTATCGATCTCATCTCGAAGGGAACAATTGATGTCAAGAGGTTGGTTACCAACAGATTCAAGTTTGAAGAAGCTGAGCAGGCTTTTGAACTGGTCAAGGAAGGTCGCAGCGATGTTTTCAAGGTGTTGATTGCTGGTGTTGAGTGACGAGCTAAATGAATCAAGCATTGATGGAAATTGGCGTTGGGGAGGTGACAAATTTAACGGACATAACGATAGATAGGCATACGGGGATCAGACATAAAAACTAATGAATATATATTATCCTATTTAAAACCCTATGCCACCGTTCAAAATAAGCCCCAAACAAGGTGCCGCGAGGCAACATTGTATAAATCGCCTCTCGCAGGCATGCGCAGTTCATGCTTTGGAGCGCGTCGACGTTCTTCCAGAGAAATCAAAGAATAAGTAATGTCATAAAATCGTCAAATGAAGGAATTGAAAGGAGAAGTAAGAATCCCACCCAAACATGAATGTTGAACTTCAAACGCAAACAAAAATGCAGTGATGGTAAAGAAGAAAGAGAAATACAGAATATGTGCAAATAGCGCAAGTAGATGGGTTCATGCGATATGCGTCGCAGACTATGCAGCGGCAAAATGTTTCAAAATGACAACTTTTTGTTTTAAATCATTTTGCTATGATGTAGGCCATTTGATGAAAAGTGGTTTTGGGGCTCGATGGGAGATCGAATTGCATCTTGATCATACATAACCGGAGGAGGCGACATGACTGGTGATCGAAGCTGATTCCCATAGTGGTTGTGAGGAGCGCCGACACTGGGAGAGCGAGTTGGTCTGGAGCGGCTAACAGAGCGAGCTTTCGTGTTGGAGACGCCAACTCTGCTGATTTCGCTGGTGCTGCGACCGCGGTTGTGTCTGGGTCGGGGAGCAGGAGGAGGTAGGACGGGTACCATATTGTCATTAGGAGCAGCGACCATGGCATCGTCATCATCGGTCACGATTTCAATACCTGGACTCATCGTGCCACGAGAGGGAGTCTGGTGCCTCACAGCATAAGGGAGAGGCGCCGGTGGAGGAGGTGGTGGCACCGCCAAGTGCTGCAACTCCTTGAGCAGAGGTGGTGCTGAGGGAGGCGGTGGAGGCGGTGGGGGAATTGCTTCCTCTTGCGATTTTCTGTAATTGGGCTGTACCAACTCATCTATCGTTTGGCTCTTCTGGCGACGATGTCTCGAGTGATGTGGCAGCTCATCAGGAATTGGTGCCGACATGCTTCTGGGAATAGCTCCCCTGTCGGGAGCGGGTGGTTGATAGACCGTAGAAGGCAGCAAGAAAAGGGAGCTTCTATCATCCAGCTCAGGGGGGGTTTCCTTCTTAGGAGACGTCTCAATGATATGCTTCTCAGCAAAGGTACTGGGTATTTCCGGCACTTCAGGCGACAGCTGGTCGTGGCTACTACCCAGGCCGCCATTCTCCATAATCAACCTCATCGCCTTCGGCGTAGCTGGGAGTCCAATAGTTGGCCCCGACCTAGCGTACATGCTCTGCTGAGGAGGCTCTGTGGCACAGCGGGGTGGCAAATCATCGCGAACGCGTTCTTCCGTAGCCTCCACGCCAACACGCATGTTCGGATCATAGGATTCTGGGTGTGGGAACTTGGGCGTCTCCGCTCGCTTTGCCAAAGACTTGCGTCTCTCTTCCAGCTCCACAGCTGCTTGCTCCTTCTTTCTTTGTCGCTCGTCACCCATTCGTCTCAAGTCACCGGCATGCTCTGTTGAGGTATTCCGGGTCCTAGGTCTCATAGGAGGCACCACATCGGCTGCTTCAGCAGCTTCTCGTCTACGGCTTTGAGAGCGTTCTTGGCGGTTTGGAGCGGGAGAGTTCAAACCACGACTCGCGCTTCGGCTATGCTTGGCTCTGAAAGCCTCTCGCTCCTCCACAGCTCGCTTATAGTCCTCCTCATCCTCAGAACCTTGGAAGTTCAGCGCGCTAGCGGAGAGAGGCACCGGAGAAGTGGGAGAACGCAATCTCGAACCATCCCTTCCTTTGCTCTTGCTTCGGGTATCCAAAGCTGGAAGACGCCTGCGGCCATCTTCACTTCGGCCCTTGCTCGACGCCCTGCTTTTTGTGCTAGGGCCGCTGACTTTGCGAATGGTGTTGGGCTGCTCCATTGAGTCGAAGTGCTTGGGTGTACTCAAATTGGCAAGGTCCTCGGGAGACATTGGAATTGGCGATGTGGGCGATCGCCTAGGCTGTGTCCAGTTGCGTGCAGACGCACGACCACGATCCTGAGACTGTTCGCGGGGCTTTGTCTTGGACTTGCGCTCCTTGCTCTCGTGTCTGTCGCGAGATCCGTCTCTGTTTCGTTCCTTGCTGGCGTGGCGGCTTCGGCTTCGTCTGGAGTAGTCCCGTGCGGCATCGATACTGTTGATGTGGTCTTTCTTGGCGTGTCCTCCATGATGGCGGTAGCTTCGGCCGGCACTAGATGCCGAAGTCACCGAACTAGCTACAGAGCCAGGTCCGCGACGGCGAGATGGCCAGTGAAATCGGGTTGAAGATGCCACTGATTGCTCAGTTGAAGCAGTGTCAATTTGGTTCTGCTGCTCAAGAGGCTGGATCTGAAGGTTGATTCCTTGAGGGATTCTGTCTCTGGATCCGTTGCGACGACTGCCGTTGACCTCCTGCATTCTGGTGATAGCATGGCGGTCAGGGCTGGGAGGTCGTTCTACTTGGTAGGACGCAACCACCTTCTTGAAGTTGTCACGCATCATCATCGGACTAGCAGTAGCTGAGCGGTGAAGTGCAATTCCAGCAGCAAGGTTGTCTTGCTCTGAAGATGTCATGCGCTGGTGTCCATCCTGCTTCTCTTTTTCTTTGGATTTCACGAAGTTCTCTCGGTCGAAGCCAGAAGTTACTTCACCGATGGAAGGGAGACGATTACGACCACCTGGTCTGGCTGAGGTGGGCGTGTTGAATCGACTGTTATTTGAAGGTCGGATGAAAGCAGTTGTGATCTCATTTGCACCGGGAGAGGTTGCAGATTCAACAATGGGAGTGTTTCCTCCAGCAATTGGCGTAGCGCCCCCGTCATGCTCATTGTAGAACTTCGCTTTCTGGCTGTGGTCGCCAAAAGATGTGATAAGTTTCAAAGCAGAAGTTTTGGCAATGCTGCGCTGGGGGCCGAACTGCTGACCAGGAGGAGAAAGAGGAGGGCTCAGAACTTCAGGGATACTTGGAGTTCCTGTGTTGACAAAGTTGAGCTGTACGGCTGATGGAGACCTCCAAGCTTCTGTAGGCTCCTGTTCTGTGCAAGCGAAGCATCTAATGGCGAGCTGTTGCTGACCATGTTGAACAGCCCATTCTCCCCATTTGCGGATAATAGCTGCTTGACGCTCCCAGACTCCTGGAAATGAAAGACAAGCCAAGATAAGGGCCTCCATATAGCGCTTATGCGAGATATAGATCTCAATGGCGTCATTCTGATCACCCATTCCTAACATGATGGTAACAGCCACATGGATGTCACCCGTCTCAAGAAGTCGTTGAACATACACTCTGCCGAGCTTTTGCTGCGATGAATCGTTACCCATGCCACTCAAGGCTAGCAGCATCCAATCAGACGAGGTCATATTTTGGGCTCCAGCGCCCATGAGATCCGTCTCGGTCTCACCTAGCCATTTAGCCAGCAAGATTCGTCCGGTAGAACCGGAAGGTTGGCGGGACATTTCATCTCTAATGAGATCCTCAACCTCGCCCTGCCAGCCAAAAATACCAGACAGCATTTGACGTCGCAAATCATCATTTGTAAGCCGGGAGCCATCGGGAGGGTTGGGCGATTTGTACGGCATATCGCTCAAGCGTGTACGCGTGTATTTGAACAAATCATGCACCATTCCACTCTCCTCCGGGCTACGAGGTACTTCATTGCGCAATCTCGAGGGACGTCGCCGTGATCGTGAGGACGATGCCATTGACGATACGCTCGTAGTGCCTAGTGAGTAGCCCATCGAGTAGTTGTCGGCATCCTGCCTATCATTCCTGCCAATAGTGGAAGATTTGAGCGATGTCCCATCGGAGATGTATGTGTTGTCGGTCATAGCTCTGGATCTTACAGATCCGTGGTGTCTTCCTGGTGTTCGCGAGCCAGCTGAGGACTTTGAGATGGATGACATTCCACTTCGACTCGAAATCGGGCTACCAGTGCCATAAGATTCGAGGCTGCTTTCAGGTACTTGCTGGCGAGCAATACGAGCATATGGTGACATATGATCTTCATCACTCTCTGAAACAGTCATCTCCACTGGGATGGAGCTTTCTGATTCTGTTGTATGAATGGTTGTGGTGGAGTGCACAGATCTGTTGGCCTGCTCCTCAATAGAGTTGGGAGGTGAGGGTGGCAACACGTTATTCACGGGATGCTGTACGTTGGCGACTAAGGCGGCTGGGATGTTGAGGTCGAACTGCTGGATAATACCGTTTGGACCAATCGTGAAAAGAGTGTTTCCAGGACCATGAATAGCCATGCCGCGAATATTCTCGGCAGTTGGAATGGCATCAAACGTGACGTACTTTGTTCTGACATCCCATGAGAGAGTTTCGCTGTAGCGCTAATTAGCATCGCGTCGCCAAGTGCTCTTCCAATTTTCATAGTAAACACATACCTTGCGAAGTGTTGAATGACACGCCCAGCTTTGGCCCATGCCATCCAATTAGGACCAGAGTGCATGCTTTCTGATCTGCGAAGAATTCGAACAACCTTGGCTCCCTCTCCAGGCTGATGCTTGCGAGAAATACTCCAGACGCGAAGATCGCTGTCATGGGTCTGCACCGCCAACATGTCTGATGTTTGACGAACAGAGGTACCATGCCAGAGAACTGAAATAATGGGAGAGGGCATCCTTGAGGTAGAAAGATTATGTAGAATGGTAAAGTTGGGATCTAGCCTCGCTACCAAGAGGGATCCGTTCTGGTATCTAGGTTCGGATGTTAATAGAATACTTCTTACAAATCGAGCATATGTGTTGTACTCACCCTAGAGCGAATTTAGTGCAATCTGGGGATGGAGCAATTGATGTGACTGCCAATTGATCCAGTGTTCTTCTAGAGTCATGCTCTGATGTGCTGGGTTCAAAAGTAATGGTGTGTCCCTTTGAAGTTCCTAGATGAGTTGGTTAGCCGGGTGCCAAACTAAATTTGAAGACTACTCT
The DNA here is from genome assembly GCA_022702485.1 of Simplicillium sp. C3G150-2. Classification (NCBI taxonomy): domain Eukaryota; kingdom Fungi; phylum Ascomycota; class Sordariomycetes; order Hypocreales; family Cordycipitaceae; genus Simplicillium; species Simplicillium sp. C3G150-2. The sequence goes on along the minus strand of JAJIYY010000001.1, from coordinate 3,298,050 downwards.
CTGCGAGTACGCACCAAATATCAGGTTTCCGTTGCGCATCCATGCAGCGGAAGTGAGAGGATCATATGAGACAAAACGGGCAATTTCATGGCCCGTCAACATATCCCAGACAATTGCGGTTTGGTTGGCGTCGTACGTAGCAATGTGGCGCCCAGATCCGCCTTCGCTGATGTTATCGACCACGAGAAGTTCAACTTCAGCCTCATGGCTCGAAAATCGCCGCTCAATGGCAAGACTATCATGATGACAACAAACAACAGAAGCGCCTTGAGCATATACAAACATGGACGCCGTAGCAGCGCATGGGTCGAAGTATCGCAATTCCTTTACACTTGGCATGGTCGGGTAATCTCCCTGCGCTGGAGCCCCGCGTGCGGTCGAGGATCTTCCAGCGCTTCTTGGGTGTCTCGTAGAAGAGGACATTGTGACTTAATATTACCAAAAGTTGGCTGAATCGATAAAAGTATCGGGTTCAGTCCGTGTTGGGTGGCGGCAGCGTGCAGCACAATGCGCAGGCTCGGTAGTGCGTGCAGGAACCGGCCACGAGGTAGACAATGCACGTGAGACGGTGAGAATACCGTATCACTGCGTCATGAATACCAATGTTGTGAAGGCTGTTGGTTCTATTTTGTCGCTTTTTGGTTTCAAACGAGTCGACAACGATTGTTGCGGGTTCAGCAGTGAAGCATGGCCCGATTGTCGAGTCGTGATGTGGTAGCAAGTTGGGCTATTAGTTGCGATACAGCTTGTAGAGTGAGCAGCTGTATTGTCGACTAGTACGAGCTATAACGACGATTATGGATTCGAGGTCGGCCGTATTTTGGGGTTGCACAAAAACTAAATGGCTCGACAGATTGGCAAAAGAGCAACGTTTGCGAGTGGCAGTCGGGCGCCGAAGGTGTAGCCAAACTGCAGTATGTTTCAGGCGCAAAGAGAGGAATAGAATGCGGTGAACAGAGCCAGATATTGAGCAAGTAAAAGCCCAAGAAATGCAGTGTCTCCGCACGACTCGACGTAGGTAACCGCACTATTATTCTTCTAGTGAGAGCAGCAAAGACGGCGTGAAGGTATTCCGCTGCAGCGAGACTAGGCCAAGCAAGTAGACGAAGCAGGTGGCCGGCAGTGCGAGCGCTTTTGGTGGGCGTGCGTGTGCTTGTGCGTGAGCGTGAGCGCTGATGTGTGTGAGAGAGACGAGGTGCGCTGTGTTGCCCAGTTCAATGTATTGTAGCTGCAAAGAACCGAATGGGCTTGCGAAACACAATCTGGAGCGAACAGGACAGACGGACAGCAAAATTGCAAATTACAGGAACAGAGAGAAAAAAAAAAAAGGTGCGTGAGAAAGACGAGGAAGGGTAAGGTAGATAGATGGATGGATGGACGGGCAGGCCAGAGAGGGGAGGGGGACCACCCCAAGGTAACCTCCCCAGAGGTCACCCAAGGGCCATTTTCGCTGGCACCTGTACCTCAACCCGGCCAGTTGAATTGGCCTGGCGCCGGCCACTTCTCCCACACACACCACCGCACACCACCTCAATACAGGTGCATAACAACCATACCATACTCGACAGAGACTAGGTCCATCCAGCAGCAGCACCAGCATCCGCAGGGGTCGAATCGATGGAGAACTCGAGAGCTCGACTGGGGTCTTGGATGGGGCCGCGAACCGGGGGTCGAAAAAGATGGCGGCTAACGAGGATGCAGGCCTGGCGCGACGGCCTGTTAGTGGACGAAGACGCAAAATTAGACACTTGCAGGTTGTACCAACGGCGTCGCTGACCTGCTGGTGCTGCAAAGCGATTCGCACAGCCTGCGTAGCATTTGCAATTCCTTTGCAGCACTGCATCCGCTTTTCTTGCAGGGATTTCCGTCCACACAACCGTCGCAGCTCTCGACTCGAGGGGGGTTTCTGGGGCGGGTGGTTCACCAACGGATCAAGGCATGACAAAAGTGATGTGCTGGCTTTGTGGCGATACGGGGTAATTTTTTTTTATTTTGTTTTTTATTCCGCAATTGTCCAATTTCACTTAGTAATATTCTCACTGGGGTCAATTTCCTGAATTCACGAGTCGGAGTACCTAATTCACGATTGAGTTAAATTCACAGATGCGAACCCAGAAGTCTTGCCGTGCTAATAAATCGACATGAGTCAACTCTGGCCTACTAATTGGCTCCATGCTGCCGCTACAAATTACAAAACCGAAAACTAAAATTGGCCATGAAACTAAAAAGTGACCATGCTATTAATTTGGCTGCCTAAACAGCTACCAACAGGCCAAAGTGACTGATGGCTTTACGACGTAGCATTGAACAGCGAAGACGAACAACACCGCATCGACGATAATCACCACCCTGTCCTGTCGAAGCGCCGTGGCAAAATAAAATAAAAAACACAAACTCCACAATTCCAACAGCGCCAATTGGCATGAACTAGCCAATTCAAAACACGCCAAAATGAGAACTTCCTATGCGAAGCAGAGCCGGACACACTGCTAAACAGGATTACCCAAGGACAACAGCGAGAAGGCGAGGAAGACTGGGGGGCAGGATGAAAGGTCGATGGTGTGGTTGGGCTTGAGGGAGGGGCACTGGTGGTCCCCGGAGTGGGGCTCCTACCCGTCAACGTTCAATCGAAACTGTTCTAGTAGCGCCGACCTCTCAGGCATGATGTGATTGGCCCAACGTTATGCAAGTGCTGAGATGTGCCTGGCCAATCACAGTCCGCCCTCTGAGTGCCGGCAGGGGTCTGATCGTTCCTTCCCGGCCGCTAAGGCGCTCTTTCTCCATTGGTCTGATATTAGCTCGGCGGCTACAGACTTTCTCTCAGTCAATCACAGCGCATCATTCTTTGGGAAAGCACCACTCACCCCGCTCCTGCCCAGTTGGCAACACCCTCCTACAATCATCATGCACAGCGACAAGAATAATGGCCAACCAGCTTGCAAAGCATTCATTGCATTCGAAACCCCTCGTGCTAAGCCTCACAACCCAGACGTCATTCTTCGGCTACAGGCGAAAATAAAATCTTTTTTTTTCTCTTTATTCCCAGATTACTTGGTACCTCTTGCGTCTATTTTTGACTTACACATTCCGCAGCAGCCCATCTCCAAACCACCCCCTTCGGCCCGTTCCACGTTCCTCCCCCAAGGGTCCCTCCATCATCACCAGACCCTGTATCTTGTCAGCTGATCAGGCTGGAACAGCAAATGAAATATCGTGATTCAGGATATTCATTGTGCAAAGGAAGGCGGTGTCTTGGCCGGTTTCGTCATCAAATGAAAGCAATCGTGGTGTAATATTAGTCTCCAAGAAAGTCCAACCAAGCACTGTCGTCATTGCCACTGTACTAGGCCTTTAGAACTTGTGACCACCGTCGCCACGGAACTGCCTCGATAATTAATGGCCCAGACCATCTCAATTTCGGTCTAGAGCCGACGGCGTTCCCGGTCCCTGTACCAGTGTGTTGAGGGCCGGTCTTTTGCTGAACAATTCAAATCACCGCAAATGCAGCCGAGCTGGCTAACAGCGCATTGAGTTTGTCAATGGTTACTGCAATGATTCAGATGGATTTTCAGGCTCCAGTTCTCCTCTTACGTCTACATGTCTCATCCTATTTTGAGAAGGAGAGACAAGGCTACACCCCGGCCTGCACCGTTGTAGGTGACACCCATCTTGAGCAATGGCTTGTCACGTATCCATCATTGTAGCGATGGCTTTGCATGGATGATGAGACTAAGATACAGACCAAACAGGCATCGCTGTACTGCCGTCTGATCACACCGCTCAAAAGTGCGGTTCCCTAGGCGATGTCGGCTTCCGGAGCTCATTGAAAGAGCGCAGGGAGCAATCTATCTCCGATCACAGGTTGCAATCCCTTGAGGGGAAGAGGTTCCATGTCAGCCTGTCTGGATTAACGCCACTCTTTGCGCAGCCAAGCCCTGACGGTTTTCGCCATTCTCTCAAGATTTGTAACGGTCCGGGCCACGGAAGGTTGTGCCCGCCCATAGGATTGATATATTCTACCCACGGTGGTCATGGCAGAGACACAAAACGTTCCCCGACCTCCTCTACGAGTCTCGCCAATGGGGAACGGAAAGATGGCGTTGCGGCGGCGCGATGCGGAGCAGCTGCAAGCCGAGCTGCTAGACATCAACCAGCCGCATTAGCTTATTAGTGAAAGTAAACGTTCAACAAGGGTGGTGCATCAAAAGCCCACAAACTCCACCAGGCAAGCCATGTTGACAACCTCCGCACCCATCTCGCACGTCCTGGAGGGTATCTGGTCATAACTGACAAGAAGACGCTACAAAAAAGCTCGCGAATCACAGGCATGAAGGCAGTGTTCCACCAGGCCGTCAATCACGGTCGCGTTGCCTTTCCAATTGGGTGAAAGCAAGGTCCAGCATTGCAGCTTGGTCACGATTCATGAGAAATTAGGATGAATGGAAGAGCAGGCACACTCAGACAGACACCATGCCACACCATGTAACTATCCAAGACGCATCACCCCTGCCAACTTTGTCACATATCTCACCCTCTGCAGCAATCACATTGCAGCCACTTCTACAATGGTACAATGAACAACCAGAAGCGGAAAAGCGTGTGCCGAGCTTTCCACAACAGGCTCTGAATTGCGCGATTCATCAAACTGCCATTGTTATTTACATGGGGGACAAGGGCAGAAGCCGTAAATCGCACGCAGAGGCTCCCGATCGCTGTTCTCTCGCATGCGAGATAATATTACCTGTGAGCAACTTTTCGCTTAACGTGGTCCAATGAGGACAGGCCACCCTTGGCCATGGGCGCCGACAAGGTGCTTATCCTGCACTATCGATGAAACCCTCAAGAATAGCCAAACTTTGTTTCTATAGCTCAACTGTATTAATGAGTGTTGCAGCGCAGCCAGGTTGCCGTTGCGATGTCGCCTCAACAGCACAGCTGAGAGACCAAACCCCCACGCCGGTCAGGTTACCATTGGGCAGCGACAATTATGCGCAAAAGGACTTGAAAGACAGGAATACATGTGCTCTTCAAACTAGACAAGTCCGAAATGCATGCCCAAGCCCTCTTCAATCAGCTTCGCAGGGGGTTATGTGACAGTGGCTGACGGACGAGAAGACGGAACCTTTTCCACTGCATGCCGGCCATACCCAAGAGAGAGCATCCCCCGCAGGATTTTCCCGTCGAGAATCAAGCCACGATGCACCTTGAAGAGAACCGTCGCTGTACAAATGTTTGCGACCATTGAAAAATGAATGTCACTCTGGTTCAGTCCAGTGGCGGCCAGCCGTCTACTCCAAGACAGAATATGCCGAAGAACGGACACAAAAAATACTACGCAACAATTGTGTGCCCACAATCCTTGAAGCGGGAGGTGCCGCTCATTGAAGAAATACCTATCCCTTCTCAATTGAGAAGTTTTCTCACTGACTGACCCAACTTACTAGGATCAGGATCCAATTTCTTTTTTTTGTTTGTCAAAATAATTACATCCTCCCGTGGAGATGTGATTGTGATTCAAAATCCTTCCGTCCACCCCTGAAGCAACGCTAGACAGGGAACGCTAGGGGAAGCTCCGCCCGTCGCTCGGGGGGAACCATTCCGTGGTGGGACCTGGGAGGGAGAGATTTGCGCGTGGTTGGTTGACAGGGAAATGAGGGTATGATTGCGGGAGGTTGATTGCGGGAGTTGGACGGGTTTGGGTTCGGGTGTAGGGATTGCGCTGGTGTTCGGAGTTTGAAACGGGCTACGGTGTGTTTGGGGATGGTCATGGCAGTGGGTTGCGATGGTGAGTTGGGTGCAAGTAGATGAAGTAGGGAAATAGAAGTGCATTTAGATTAAGGAAATTTTAAATGTAATTGGAGATTCTATGCTGTTTAGGTTGTATTGTGAGAATGTGCGCTACAGTGCTACTTCTGGCTGACTGAACTATCACCATTCCTAGATTTGATAGGGTAGTGTACAATCGACATCTTTCGTGAATAAGTATTTCGATGATTATGGACAAAATGCTAAGGAAAGCCGAGATGTTTCAAGTGGTATGGACGTGGCCAAGATCTCAGTAACGTTGCTGTGAGCAGTCTTTTTCAAAGTTCAACTTGAGCTCGTCGCGTGTTCGGGAGATTGAAGGTCTTCTCCTCTGTGTTTCCTTCCAGCTGTCTTCTGTTTCTCTTTATGCTTCCATTCAAACACATTGATTGAAAGTCTCCAATTCAACATCATTCATCTTTGAACCCCTACAACTCTCCAACACTTCAAAACCTCAACATCACCGGGCGAATCGCCAACACCATGCTAGGTTCTTCCGCATAAACGATACCAATGATATCTGTCATCTTTGGTAAGACAGGTTGCATTGACAAGACATATTGTTTTGGACGAGTTAGATGATATTAACTGTACAGATTTTATTGACAAGCAAGTTGCTCTCTCGAGGGTCGCCGAATGCAATGCGGGCTCGGGATACCCAACTACGCAACTTCCCCTTCAGTTCAATATGCCAACTTTGCAATACATGATAGCAACGTAGAAATATCTTCTTCTTGTATCTAATTCCATTATTACGCTTGTCTTGTATAGCTCCGGTCAGCTTGCCCATGTTCGACACTCGCTTCACATATGTACTACTTGCCCCGTTCAACTCCCCAACCAACGATCTGAATCCAAATCAGATAACTGCTATGCATTGGTCCTAATTAACATACAAAGCCAATCACACCAATCATGGTTACAACCAACAAACACCAACTCACCCCAACAATCTCCCACTCGCTACACACTTCACTCATTCATGCCCATCCCCATCCCAACCCCACGCAACCAACACCACTATGTACACACCAACATCGATCTCACACGTCCTCAAGCCTCCTTAATCCTCCTCAGTTCATCCGCCTGCTCCCCCCTCATCACCACCATAAACAACCATCTCCTCGCCCACGCCGGCAACAGCACCAACCCGGCCTCCTGCACAGCATGCATCCAATACGCCGTCACAATCCCATATCCCCAACCCGCCCTCTCCAGAATCGCCCTCGCCACCGTCTCAGCATCCGGCTGCACCGCCTTGATGGGCGTCTTATTATGCGCCGTCCCCGTCGCCTTGCCTATGCGCGTCACCAACACCTCCACGCCGGGATACCCCGACATATCCATCTCCATGCCCACCGCGCTCGTCCAATTCGCCATGAACATCTTGCTGGCACTGTACGACACGATCAAGGGAAACCCCTGATCGGAGAGACTGCTCACGTTGAGAATGAGCGAGGGGGAGTTCCGCTTCAACTGAGGCAGGAGCGCGCGTGCCATATGGATCGGAAAGAGGGCATTGAGGCTGATATTTGACGTGATTCTGCTCTCCGACGATTCATCCAGGAAGCTGAAGACGGGGTCTCGCGGGCCCGCGCCGGCATTATTCACAAGCACAGTGAGGTGGATGTCCCTGACGGCGTCCGCGATGGCAGCAAAGTCCACGTTCCCCTCTACGTCGCCACCAATGCAATTCGTGCAGGGCACATTCCCTGCGTCGGCGACGAGGATCCTGAAGAGCGTCTTGGGGTGGTCCCGCTGGAGATGTACCATGACATTGGAGAGCTTGGCGCGGTTGCGGCCGTGCAGGACGACGTTGAAGCCGCGAGAGGCGAGCCCCCGGGCGATGTGGCGACCAATGCCGTCGGATGCGCCCGTCACTAATGCCCATGGTGTTTCGCCCGTGCGGGATGTGTGGGCGTAGCGGTGGATGCGGGATGGGCGGAGATAGATGCTGATGATGTGGAGGGCTTTGAGGGCGATGAGGGAGGATGTGACGAGGCCGATGAGGGAGAGGATGCTGGGGAGTTTGGTCATGGTGGATTGATGAGTTTGGTTCTGATGAAAGGGTGTTTGATGCGTGAGGTTAGTTAGCTTGATGTTGACGCGAAGTGGCATTGGTAGCGCCGTATTGCGGGGTTGGCGCGTGCGGGCGCTGATTAGACATTAGTCAAAATAATCATGTCAAAATGTGTGAAAATACAACGAATATGTATTGATGGCCATGTGCGATAATTTGAACGTTTCTATATTATTGAAGTTGGTATTTGGCGATGGCGCCAAGACTGGGGAATGCAGCTGCCGTGGATCGGATGGGCATGTAAGTGAGATCTGCCATGCCACACAACGGCTGTCATTTTCAGTGGACCGTTGAATTATTGTTCATGTCACGTCAGGTCATGTTGTAGACAAGAAACGCTTGGTAAGAAAATGAATTCGCTATCTAAGGCCTGTTATTCCAAGGCGAGGGGGGGGTATCTCTAATCTAAAGAAACTCAAAAATGAGTCTTGAAAATCAAAAAGTTAAAAGCCGCTGATGCAAGTATGCCATGCCGATGCAAAAGTGTAATAGTTAAAAGCCCATAAATAATCCAAAAGAAAATAAACCCAAGAAGAGAAGAAAGATGAAACAGAAGAAGAGTGGTGTGCCTCGGGTCAAAGGCAAAGAAGCGGGAATAAGGTTTGTGGAGAAAGACATCAAGTGCCGTGCCGATAGACACGAAACAAGCAACTTGAACAAGGTGTGTCCCAAGGCTTAAAAAGTGGTGAAGCGTTGGGAGCCAAAAGTTAAACTGGTGACGGTGGTGGTGACGGTGGTGGTGATTGGGTGGTGTCACATGTGAAAGACCAAAGCGCATATGACAGTCGCTTTGATCTGGTGCCCACCCCCTCCATCTCGCATCAACAGACATCTGACTGACTCCTGTCCCAAACAGCCACTAAACTCAAGAGCCTCCGAGTGTGGGAGCGGAATACCCTTTTAGGCAACACACGCACATGTGTGCCGGTGAGTGTGCCAGTGAGTGTGCCAGTGAGTGTGCCAGTGACTGAGTGGTGACTGAGCGTGAGTGCTGAACCCCGCGCTGTTGATTGGTTCCCCCTCGGGCCGGATGGACCCGCTTCGGGACATGTCGCGCGAACCATTCTCGCATGCGGTCATCGCTCTCGAGAGAGGTGAGGGGAAGCGGAAAAGAATAAAATAATGTAGTAGAAAATAAAAATGTCATCGGAATAAACGCGATGTACATGAGGGGGTATCTGTGTTCCGAAATGTTCCTCTGGCCCAGCAGTGTTGCGGACAAGAGGATGATGCTCTATGGGGGTATCATATGTAAATATGCAAAGATGCCTGTGATCGTGTTAGTCCATCTGCTCGTTACAGCAAGTAGATTCGCGGGGCGTGCCAACTTACGCTATGCTGAAAAAACTCGTAATAGTAATTACAAACAATAAAGTTGTAGGTGAATGAAAATGTTTGTAGAATGGAAAGAGTTTGTTTGCAGGAGAAGAAGAGGTGAAAGCCAAAAGTCAAGGTCGCTTTCCCTTTACTCTCCAATTTCAGAAATAGGCGCCATAGAGACTGTCGTCTTCTTGGCGGCTCTGCGCTTCTTTTGCCGTTGCGCTACTCGGCGTCTCTCCTTCTCGGCGACAACAACTCGAATCATTTCCTTTTGACGGGCGGCGCGCTCTCTTTGCATCGCGACCATGTCATCCTCTGACGGTCCCGCGGGGGAGCTGCTCAAGAGGAAGGGTGACGAGGTAGAGCTGGATCCAGAAGACGAAACACTGCGGGCGTCGTCGTCAAAGGTAGGGCAGTCGGTGAAGTCAAAGAGGAGGTCGTCGTCGGAGAGGTAAGAGGTGGCGCGGACAGGCTCGTCGTTGTCGCTGTCTGAGAGAGAAGCGCGGCGAGGCCAGCATGGGAATGCGCAAGAGGCATCTTGTGAGCGAGAGGAAGAGATGATGTCGATGGGAGCGGCGGAAGCGCTCATGGAGCTGTATGACCCGTATGAGCCGTACATTTTGTGAATGTGAGTCTGTTGTGTGTGTGTGTGTGTGTGTGTCTTGTAGATGTGAGTATTGTTGATGTGTGTGTAAGTGGTGCTGGTGGTGTTCCAGATGTGAAGCCGATAAAAAGTGGTCGAGGGGATCTTGATTTAATAATAAAAAAGATTCTCGAAGTGGTTCGGAAGGATGGAATATTATTATCGGGCAGCGATATTGGGGGACAAGGCGTCGTATATGACGTTCGGGGATTGCACAAGGCTGAAAACGAGGTCCTCGGCTTTGGGGGTGTGCCGTGCGCAAATGCGAGAACGAGCACAGGCTGTTCAGTAAGAAATAGGATAATACTGCTTATGGCGCAGTGGATGGTGTGCAGCGTGTGGTAGTAATGGCGGTAATGGTGGTTGCCTGTGACTGGCGGTCGGTACTTTCAGCTGCCGGGGGCTTGTTCGGCGCTGAGGAATGCTTGTGGGTGTGGTGTGTGGAAAGTTGTAAGGGCCGACGGCTGTGCAGGGCGGGTGCTGTGCTTGTATGTACAGCGTGTGCGTGTTATAGCAGGCTGTATGCGAGGTGAGTCAGGACGAGTAGTGCGTAGACGAGATAAAAAAAAAAGACACGGCTGTGCTGAATCTTTTTAAATATCTTGTGAGCAAGAGAGTCAAGTGTTTGAAAGGGACGAGAATAAAAAAATATTCGCTTGCTTGAGGACAAAGAAAGATAAAGAGATAGGTTTGGAAAAGAAAGAAGTGACGAGAGAAGCAGCGGTAAGGCAAGGCATCAGCGTAATCATATATGATTTCCGACTTCACATTACAGTACACACACAGGCAGGCACACACACTTTCTCTCTAGCAGGGGGGCGGCGCGTAAGTCAGAACAGGATGAGCGGGAAATGCAACCAACAAAGGAGGTGAATGAATCCTTGTGCTGCCTCCCCGTGCACCCAACCGGCAACAAAGCAAATGCATGTGCGCTCTCACCACACGCCCCCCCTTTTAACTCTCGAGAAATGGCTCGGTACCATTTCACTGCTACCCGCTGGCTGGGTACCGAGGGAAAGGCACCGCCAGGCAGGGGGGAGTGCGAGGATGGAGGCGTGCAGGGGGTGTTTGAATCAAACAAGTCCCCGTGTTTCCGTGCGGTCGGAGCCTACATTACATTACATGTGCAGGGCCTGTTACTGGCTCTTGAAGACGTAGCATTGAGCGGTAGCCGGTCTGTCTCTCTGCTCTGACTCTGACTCTACTTACTTTGCGACCGACCGGTTTGCTTGACTCACAAATCCCCAACTGGCGGTGTTTCTCCCCGGCATATCCAAAATCCACCCATTAACACACGTCTAGTTGCCGCACCGCCATCGCATCAAATCACGGCAGACCCTCTTGACTGCCGGAATACTCTAATTTAATTTTTGTAACTCTCAGAAAAAAAATTGTCATTGACTCGGTTATTTTCCAGAGAATATTCCACATGCACGCTTTATTTTATTTTTATTTTTCAGAGGACACAAACTCATGGGCTCTTGATTCACTCAACCATGCCGACTACTGCGACCTAGTATCTGACATGTACACACGCCCCCCCCCCCCCCCAGAACACGCTCTACTAATAAGATTACTACCGGTACCCGGACAAGTACCCTTACGGACAGTAGACGAGAGAGAACAAAAGTGTACGACAAAGGATTCCACCAGGGTTCATTTTGCTCTCGTAAAAGACACAGCCTGATTTATTTTCGTTTGAGCCGTGTTACATAAATTTCCTGTGTTGGTTGGAAATCAGGCTCAAAGGATTCTGGTCTGAACGAAAGGAGCGCCTAACGCGCACGCTTTTGACCCCCAACCAACCGCTGGGGCGTGTGGTTACAGCGCACCTCTATCGCACTTGCCTGTATTCTGCGGCACTGCGTAACCCTCACAGACATCCTTTGTCTTCACCCTCAGTGACATGAAACTGCGCTGGAGGAAATGTTTCATTCCCCCTTTGACATACAGCACCTCCGACAAGAAAAAATCTACCGTTGTAATACGCGCTACGCGAGTCGAGATTTCTTCGAAATCTTCACTGACCCGTTTTTCACAAGAAATTGCAACGACCCAGAATCTGTTTCTCCGGGTCAGCGAGAAATGCCCTGTCTTGTCCTCTAACCATGGTGTCGGGACTGCCAGGGAAGTCTTGGAAGGGATTGGGGTCCGGCGGTCAGCTTCCCCGGCGGCTTGTTTGCAGGGCTTTCTGGGCTTTCTAGTGCTGTTAGTGCTGCTAGTGCTAGGGAAGGGCCCCGCTGCACCCGCTACGGCACGCTCCCGTGCGGGTCTTTAGCACTGCAAACACCGTAAAACCTCATTAAACTTGCCATCTTCTCTCCATCGCACCCTTGTTGCCTCCCATGTTCGCGGAAGCACGGAAAGGACTATTAGACAGAAATTTCTTTTTCCATTGACAAGTCTTGTCTCCTCTTCCTCGGCACCGGCTTCTGCTTCCCAAGATCCCGTTACCCAACGAGCCGGGTAAGTAAATGAGAAAAGTGAGAGATGGGGTTGTGGCGAAAGCTTAATTTCTTTTCTTTTTGTTGTCGCGTTGTCTCTTTTCTCAAATTACACATCACAAACGTAAAAATATTATACTTTTTGCGTGCCGTGTCATTTACCAACCACAATGGAAGGATGTGAAATGGCTTAGCTGAAAGTTTAATTCTGTACAACTCATTTTGATTCTTGTTCTTTGACTCCTTTGTGCTGTGGTGTGAGTCAAGGATACATGGTCTCGGGCGCTTTACTGTATCCCAAAAATAACACACGCACCGTCGTCTTTTACATCACACACACCTCAATCACACTGTCAATCACATCACATTTCATTTCAACCTCAAAGGATTTCTCGCTGGGCTGAATGGGGGCGTGAACCTTGGGGGCCTTTGTTTGGTTGTTTGTCGCAATCACATCATCCGCCGCAATCCCCAATCCTACCTATCCCGCCCAATCACCATGCCCATCACAACACTCTGCGCTGTGACTGGCTGCGCTCCTCCAACCACTCAGCCTGCTTTTCCTGCAATCCTGTCTGTAATTGGCACTCGTCACTGCCACCAGCTACAGTCACCAGGCTTTCTTCCTACAAGGTTGTTGCTGTAAACTCATCACCCGGATCACTCACCCCCTTCCATTATTAGCCGACCACTCGCGTCGCTTCGTTAAAGTTGCTGCCTGTTACTGCCAGAGAACTCGGCTCTCGTCGTTCCATCGTTCCTATTTCTTTGTCTGATTGGCAACCCTTGCTAGGCCACGCTTACAGCCCGCTCACGGGCCAGCATCGTGCCCGTAACGCGCATGGTACCGCATGGCACGGCTCGTTCTACGTTGCTTCCAGAGGCACTTTCGCATGGCCGCTCTGCGACTCTGTAATCAACCCTATGTCGCTCTTCTCTGGTGCGAGCCAGCTTCTGGCGTTGCATCATATCCTACCGCGACGCATGGTCGGCCCTGTCAGCTTCCGTGCGTGAGTCGTCTTCATGTCCCCAGGCTCCCCCAATACCACCCCAAACAGGCTCGCTCCTTTTCAAAACATTTACGGTACTCTGTGAGGGAGGTGGCAAACAGCCTGCTGCTGCGAGTCTGAGTCCCAGCCCAAGTCCAGTCGCTGTATATACCTGCATGCACTGCCTTTGAAACCTGCACCCCTAAACGCTTTGGGCAGTCCCGAGCCTTCGCTCTCTGCCTTACCTTCTGGCTGTGCTCTGCCTGTGCCCTGTGCTGTGTTGACTGGACAGCAAGAAACCCTTTGCCACACGACTCGTATCATCTTCTGTGCTTACATGGACACGTTACGCTGACACACATACACACACACCAGAAATCCCCCATTCCTCCATATGAAAGTCTCTCCCCCAGAAATCCTCTTCCTTTCCCCAGGCTTCAACGGCTTAGTTTCAACTCGTTTCTAGTGATTACCTGGTACATGCGACACGACCACTTGATGACAGGCGGCTTTTCCCTCTTTCGTATACTCGGACGCTTATAACTAGCCTATTTGTCAACTATAAACTCAACTAGCCCTGACTAAGATGATTGTCCGGCATTATTACTTCACCCCAGCTTTTTCCGTCTCGCTCGCTACCCCAGGACGAACCGAACGCCTTCCCACGTTGCTCAAACGCTCGTCTGACTGGCCAGTGCATCTCTAACCATGTAACAAGCCATTTCACCACCAAACCTCCAGCGACAAGAACAAGTAACAAGTGATTTCTCACCCATCATCATGCGCCATTTACTGCTGCTTCATTACAAAGGCTCATCAACTTTCAGACACCTTGTGCGCCGTGCTGCTGACTACACACTGCAGCCCATCTCATCCCAATCTGCGGCATCATGTAGACCAAATGTAATGTACTACACTGTAAGTTACTGTGCTGTATGTGCTGTACATCCGGTACCTGCTTCTTCCCGAAACAACGTAGAGCGCTGGCTGCAAGCCTACTTTTCTCTTCTTCACCGTTTGTTGCCCATCTCGCTCATCTTCCGGTTCGTCGTCGACGCCGCCGCCTTTTAGGCTTGCTTGCGTGCTTTCTTAGCTGCAGCCACCATCACACTCACACTTCCGTCGCGGCATGTCGGCCTGCACCACACACACACCACTTCAAAACTGACCGCTTATCGATGCTCAACCCCCCAAACCCTCCGACTTTTTGACTCTTTTTTTCAGCCTGTATTGTCAATAACACCGGAATGCCGTTTTGGTCTCGTCAAGTTGGCGCCCAAGTCAAAAACAGTCACCGACAAACGCCACATTAATGCATCTACGATACACCGCGCGACTCACCGGTTGGCGCGATTGAAGGCACGTAACGGCTTTCTTCAACACCGATATTCTTCGTAGGGGCGTGTGCATAACCTTTTTAATTAACTCGTCAGAGTATTTTTTTTAGTATTTTTTTTTTTGGAAGTGCTGTAATTCCATCGACAAAAAAATGCCATGACTCTATCGCCGCCAGAGTTCTAGAAATGTGCCGTGGAACTTGCAACGCAGCACTTGCATGTCGCACCGCCAGTTGCGCTCTCTCACCATCTCGTAGAAGCAGCTATCCGTCTGACGTTTGCTCTATTTCAATATTCTAGAAACATGCCGTGACTATAACTAGTTAATGCAACGCTGTCTTGCGTGTTCTTTTTCATCTGAATTAGTCTTGTTTGAACCACCGCCGGTTTGTACCTCACGGATGTCTTACACGCTGGCGTTGGGCATTGACTTCATTCACGATGCAAATGTCCATCCCTTTTAGATTTTGACCTTACCGACTGTTGCAGAGTTTTCATCGGCACTTCTTGAATCAATTAATTAATTTCGAATAATTACTTGAGCAATATTTGCGTGAGTTGGGCTTGACATATGCCCATCACATGTTTGTAGGCGTGCTACCCTGCACTTCGAATTTCACACCGAAAAGGGACGACGGAAAAACCATCGATATAAACAGTGTTTATTATACCCATGCTTGCAAATTATGCTTTACCGTCTGTATATGGAAATCCATTACATCAAAAATCACATGCAGACGCCAAACTCCATCTTCCCAGAACAACCCAATGTTTCGTCGAACACATCAGCTTCTCAGTGCATCTAATCTGTTGCGCATCTGATCCATCATAACTTCGGGATCTTCCTCCTCTTCCTCTTCCACCGGCTTTTCCGGCTCCGGAATGGGCGCAGCCGGCAAACTGGGCTCCTTCTCCTTTCTGTCCTTGAGGACTTCGCCCAAAATCTTGTCAATTTCAGCCTCGGCCTCTCCATCCTCCTCGAGCATGTCTCCGTCCTCGGGCAGTATGTCGTCAACCATCTCTTCGATGATACCGGCCTTCATGAGTTCGACACTGAGCTCCGTCATGGTTTGAGACAGCTGCGGCAGTCGAATCAGTCTGTTTACATCCTTCATGATGCCGACGCTCGACTTGATCGACCCCTCAATCTTGCGCACCGCAAACGCCTCTTCGACTTGCATGTGTACAGAGTTGAGCTGGGCCCTTGCGGTTGTGAGTCGTGCGGTGGTACGGCGTTGTCGTAAAAGTTCATGCGCGAAGTCTCGGACGTCCTTTCTTGCTTGTGCTGCTCGTGCTGGGTTTAGTTGCCCGCGTCTGTCGGCGGCTTTGATGAAGTTCTTGGCTTTGACTTCGGCTGCCTTTGAGTTTTGGATATCTCGCTCGATGTTTCGAATGTTTTTTCTCATTGCAGCTTTGCATTTTCTCATCTAGGTTCGATTAGCATCGTGGGCGACCAATAAAGTAGACGCTCGGCTTTCGCATACCTGTACCTGAGGGTCAGGTTTGGTAAAGACCGCTCGCAACGCCTCCATGATTGCGGCGCTCTTCTCTCCACCAGGAGAGTGTTATATGAGCAAATCAAGCTCTTCACGTATATAGAGACAGTAGACTTGAATCCGCCTGCAGAAACAGCGGCTCTGTCGCTCGAGGATGTCCTGCGATGGTCTGACGATGATGCCTGGTGGAGGCTCTTGGAGACGAATGACGTTTGGTCCGTCGACTCGCAATCCAGTGCGCCGAAGAATAGGCGGGGGATGCCGCTGCGCTAAAATGCACTGGACGTGGCGCAAGTGCCCTGTAACTACAGGGCTTTGAGCACTAAGATTAGATCCCCAGCGCACTGTACCCAATATTGAAAGCGGCAGTGATGGTAAGCTATGTCTTTCAAGGCTGCCTAATGAGGCGGAGGAATTGTAACTCTACAATAATAAATCCAATTCAATTGATAACTTGGAGAAGCAAACATTTCTTCCTTTTTTAACTACATCTCTACTTCCCATTTCTTTGGTCAAACACTCACTCTCTCTTGCTCAGCGCAACATGCCCTCTGCTGTAACTGTAACTGCAGTAACGGCCTGCGTCCAGAACCTCTCGCCAGTGCCAGGCGACCCACAGCTCCAATGAGGGGAGGGGCAGACAAATGGAGACGCCCAGCTCCTGCTGTTGTATACCTGCGCCTTCCGCCAAACCACCACCGAGCTGCATGTATTTTCCATCTCTTCACACCGCCTAGCAAAGCTGATGCCCCTCCCCGCAGACCCAGCCTGCGTGTATCTGTGGCATTCTGACACTTTCCATCACTTGCTTTCAGAGCTTTTCAGCCTTCTACCACTGACCTCACGTTGTTGCTTTTCTCATCATAGAACAACCGCATTTCCAACCTCGCTCACCTTGATCCTGAACCTCGCCTTCTCTTTTTTTAATTGCCTCTTCCCCTCCACACACCACAATCACAATGGCCGAGACAGCTACTCCCGAAGGTACGTGCGAACAAACAAAGAGCCTTTCTGAACGAGGTGACGCCTCACTTTTCGCACCCGAGGACAGCGAGGCAACAATGTCTAGCTCCGGCAGCACATCTCGTTCAAATAGCAAACTAGCTACCGCGGGACAAGCACTAACAGCTTTACCATAGTCCTCTGGGCTCAGCGCTCCTCCGACTCCGACGCCTCCAAGAACTTCATCTACCTGACCATCTCCGTCCCTGACGTACCCAAGGATGACTTGAAGCTGGACCTCAAGCCCTCCACCTTGACCTTCACCGGTACCTCTGGCACCCTGAAGCGCAAGTACCACGTCGAGCTCGAATTCTACGCCGAGATTGACCCTGCCGAGAGCAAGATCAACCACACTGCCAAGAACATCGAGATCAAGCTCCAGAAGAAGGACCTCAAGGAGGAGTACTGGCCACGACTCCTCAAGGAGAACAAGAGACTTCACTTCCTCAAGACCGACTTCGACAAGTGGGTTGATGAGGACGAGCAGAACGAGGCTCCCGAGGAGGACTTCTCGCAATTCGGTGGCATGGGTGGCATGCCCGGCATGGGCGGCGCCGGAGGTACGTTTTCACTTGGCTCATCACAATGTCATCCCCTTGACGACATACTAACAGATAATTCTCACAGGTGACTTTGGCGGCATCGACTTCTCCAAGCTCGGCGGCGGTGGCATGCCCGACCTCAGCGCTCTCGGCGGCGAGGGTGAGGAAGAGGAGGACAGCGGTGATGACGACGAGGACGATGTCGAGGAAGTTCCCCGCAAGGACTAAGCCTCGCCATGATTTACGGAGTTTTGTACACCAGTTTTGCGGGAAAAGAGTCTTGAGAGAAAAGCTGGAGCAAAGTTGCTGTTTTTTTTTCGGTTTTTGAAATACAAAAAGGGATGATTCCAAGCTGGGGCGTTGTAAGTTGGAATTAGCTTTTTGCGAAAAGTGCGTTAAATGGCACGTACTTTTTTTTGACGAATTATATTATATCTTTTTTTTTCTTCTTCAATAGAAAATCAACACTCAATTGAACTGAACCCACTGTTCCATCACATCACCTACATGAACATGTCAAACATAACATTATTCACCTTACTCATACGAGCAAACATTCCCAATCCGTCGCCTCCGTTAGCACATTGATCACATCACATCTCAATGTCTCAACCATTTGTGACCACACTCGGATCATGTTTCCCCTTTTACGTCAACTGCCGTCCCTCCCACTTCCCCCGTTTCGGCCCCCAAATTTGCCTTCTCCTCACCGAACACAGCCGTGGCGCTTTTGTTGGTTGGTTGGATCCCTTGTGCTGCGTCTCGCACATTTCCCCTCTACCCCTACTCCACAGCTCTTGCGAGCTGCGTGGCGCCGCGCCGCCCAACCAACAAAACAGGCTCGGTGCCATTTTCCTCATCCTTTTTAATTTATTTTTGCTCTTTCTTTCTTGTGGCGCTGACCGTCGTTTTTGTCTTGTGATGTTTCTGCTTCTTGTGTAACATTTAGGCTCTGTACAACATATTCTTTTGTTTACGAAGCGCCGCCTGCCACAACACCACTTAGACATACACACACTCACACACACACATACACACCATGGCGCAAGTCCATACTACGATTACTTTTACGTCGCTCGATGCTGCCAAGCAAGCGCAACGGGGGGCATTTATAACGGCGTGGCCCGAGGAGGAACCTTACGAATTGCCTGATGTCGAGCTGGCGAGGAGATGGACCCTGAAGAATGGCCATGGCGATGCCTCCAGACCACAATCTAATTCGGAGGCGTCGGTGCAGGCTGGGTCACCTACGATGAGGAATGGCGTGCAGTGAGATGACCGACTGTGGTGAGGCATGAAATGCGGTATTCGAAAGAAATAGCGAGAGAGTTAAGGTCAAGACTGGGGATGCGCGACGGTTGGAAGGAACTTCATACATCATGGGTCTGAAGAAATCGATGGAGACGAGAATATGGTATTAAAACGAATAGTCAATGAAATTGTCTGCTATGAGCGAGTCCAATCTGGTATCCTCCCTGACAATAAACCTTGTTTTTGTTGATTTATATTGTTACATTTGAACTGCATCCTGAACGATATTCACGTTGCTTCCTCTTACTGCACAGGGTGTTAGTATTGCGCGCAAACAAATCAAGAGAGTCAAAATATGCGTACCATAATCTCGTCCTCCATAGACGCGTCACCGTTAGTGGCGGCGGCAGGAGCGGCAGCAGCAGCGGGTGCGGCACCGTTGTTGCTTTCCGAGCCCTTGAAGTACTCAGTCATGTCGGTGTCGAGCTCTTCAGCGGTCTTCTTAGTAGGACGGGCACTGCGAGCACGACCCTTCTTTTTGCCGGCATCAGCCTTGCCAATACCTCCCTTCTTGGCATTGTTCTGCTTGTTAGAAGCGGCGGACTTGGGTTGAGCCTTGGGCTGGCTAGCACGTTCAGCAAGAGTCTTGACCTGGGGCAGAACCTTGTCGGCCTGCGCAGCGCCAACAACGATTTCAATCTGTAGCAGAGTTAGTAAATGGCCCTGTGTAATACATGAGAATGCAGGCTTTACCTTGATGGGGCGGTTGTCGACGAGCAAACCGTTCAGCTTCTGGAAAGCCTTGGAAGCGCCATCGGGCTTGTTGAAAATGACATTGGCAATGCCACGGGACTGCGAGTTAGGACCATAGGAAAGCTCAACGCGTCTGATGGGGCCAACAGACTGAACAAAGTATTCCTAATGCGAAGAAGGCTGGTTAGTGAACCGTAGTCGATACTTAAGTAACAGTCGCCATCATCCGACTCCGAGCCTCGTTCGATAAAAATCCGCAATAAAGTGCCGTCTGCGACACGACAGTTTCGTTGATACGTATTTGCGAGCGAACGGAGTAGTAGAATCGCAGCTGGACAGACAACATAACGGCGGTACTGGCGGTGGATCATCGTGCGTTCCAATCGACGCCTTCCCCTCGTAGCATCTTGTAACACTCTTAAATAATTTGTGCAGCGATTGATTCCGATGATGTCTGGTGTTTCGCAGTCTCGCCTTAGACTAGCGAGTACCTCTACCACATAAACCGATGTGTCTTTTCGTACGTCGTCATTGCGTGTTGATTCACTGCTCGTTCGCTTGCTAACATGTGCCAGCAAAATATTCCTCGATGAAATTACTCTGTATTTCTCAACCGAGATGAAATCGCTGATGTGCATCCTCGTCCATTTTCATCGCCGCGCTCTTAAACATGGAATGCTGACCAGGCATCCAGACGAGCCATATGCGCGATGAGGACACTCTCGACTTCCGATTCGGTAATCACACCGTCGTCCAAGGAAGGAGAAGAGGGTATGGCAACTCGACCAGCCGCCAACTTGGCGTGTCGCATGTGCGCTTCATCGATGCTATTTCGGTATCGGGAGAGAGTATATCGGGATAAAAGACGTCGAACAAAGGTCCGAGGGGCAAGGCGTGCCTCAACGGAAACATACCTTGATCTGCTGCTCCGAGACATCCTTGGGCTATGACTGATTAGCGACTTGTTGTTGCGTGACGCGGCTGTGAAGGTCTGAACTTACCAGGTTGCTGACAATAACCTTGCTATCGCCAGAAACAGCGGCAGCCTTGGCAGGAGAGCCCTTGTTGGCAGCGCCACGGGCGGGTTTGGCGTTCTTCTGAATACCACCGATGGGGGCAGCGGCGGTAGCACGCCCAGGTGCACGGCGCTGAGAGCGACGGCGGCCGGCAGACTTGCGCTGGGCAGAGACGATCTCGTCGAGAGGCTTATCGAGCTTTCCAGACATTTTGAGAGATGCAGAGTCTTTCGTGAGAGAGGCGCTGTGTATGAATAGAAGAGCGCGAAGGAAAATTCAAATCGGAAGTGTGATTTGAACGGTCGGAGGGATGAAAAACACGGTTACTTGACGGCAATCTAAAGAGCGGCTGCGCGTCTAGTATTGAGTATCGTGTGGGAGAAAAAAGGTCGAAGCAAATTAAATAAATAGCTGATATCGGAGAGAAAGGGGGGTCTGCACTGGATCTTTCAAAGAACAGTGGTTGAGTGGAATCGAACAGGTCAAGTTGGGTCAACAAGAACAGTTGGGGGGAAGAAAGAAGAGAGAGTGAGGCGGCGAGGGCGACGTGAGTGAAGGGACTCGGGGCAGGTGGGCCTCTGTGGCGTCGAGTGAGCCGGCGAAGGTTCAGATGCTGAGACACCAGGGGAATTCACGTAAGCGGGCTGATTGGTAGCGGCTGAGCCACGCCGGTCCTGCATGGCAACACAGGGCGGCACATTAGGCACGGCAAGGCTTTTAGGTTACCGTTTGCATTTGCAAAGATTAATAGACTTTGCATTTGGGATTGTTTTTTTTTGGGCTACCAAGTCGGACCACAATGGTTTTCAATCTTAATTTGGAAATAAATTACTGAGGTATATTTGGAATATTTATCTGCGACTGCAGGTGAATGCTAGCCGCATGGCTTCGCTCTCTATATCCACACTCCCAAAATCCGCAAGGAAATTACGTGCCTCTCTTTGTTTTTGCTAGATCTTCCGTCGCTTTGTTTCATGCTCATTCTCGGATTCAAAGAGCTGTGACAGGCCAAGTGTTGCTGTGTCGCGCAATCAAGTCCCTAAACTCAAGGATTAATGCACATCTGGTCGACTCTCTCCGCTACTACTGCCCCCGTCGACCAATTGGGTTGTTCAGTTTCTTTTTGGTAAAAGTACAAATATTGTCGTTATCGTACAATGGCGACGCTCGTCGTAATCGTCTCCAGCTGGTTGAGCCGCCTTTAGGGCAGCATCCGGGTGTTTATTGCTTCTTCTTCTGGGGAACTGCGGTCTTGTCGGCGTTGACTTCGAGGAAGTGGTATCCAACAATCAGAACCATCGCAGCACTACCTAGGAAGATGGCGAGCTTGTAGAGATCTTCATCGGATATCATCTTGACGATCGCAAACAGCTGGGAGCTGGAGAGTCTGTACGGCGGAGTAACTGAGTAGCAAGAGCAGTTAGCAGTGTTCGCATTAGAGTTTCCGCTTTACATAGGGCACAGCATACGAAAGTATCACAGAAAAGGGGGATTATCTGCGCGCCGATGCGATTGAGGGACCGATGAGGTAGTTGGCGAGATGGTTGATGCTGC
Source organism: Simplicillium sp. C3G150-2 (assembly GCA_022702485.1). Classification (NCBI taxonomy): domain Eukaryota; kingdom Fungi; phylum Ascomycota; class Sordariomycetes; order Hypocreales; family Cordycipitaceae; genus Simplicillium; species Simplicillium sp. C3G150-2. The sequence goes on along the minus strand of JAJIYY010000001.1, from coordinate 3,275,818 downwards.
TCCCTAACCGTACACGTAGCTTCCCAGAGAGCTGCGACCTGCTGTGGCTTGTGAGTGCACCGCCACAGCAAACATTCCAGAGGATTCAACAGGCGGGTGCAATACTACAGCAGCACTGATAACTGTACGTACACAAAACACCACTGTTGGGCAGAAATGTGATTATCTGTACTTGTTGTTTAATCTTTACCAATATGCATAGTTTCGACATTATCTTAATCTTATTTGAAGCATTTTAGCCTCCTATGCTACATCTTATTCGAGCACCCTCCTGCTCGCAGGCGTGCACGTGACGATGTGACGTCTGTACTGAAATTCACCCCACCAAAAGTCTAAAGGATTTGTGCAACCAGAGAATTATTCTGTGACGCCACTTTTGGTCAAAGCGATTTTTCAGCGCTGGAGAGCCGCGATTGATCGCCGATATCTTTGTCAGAAAATTGGACATAATTTTCTTTCCTTTTGTCTCTAAATTCTCGAAAAAGTTTACGACGTCACGATGCCTCCCAAGAAGCAGGAGAAGGCTGGCGGCGGCAAGAAGGCCTCCGCCACCAAACAGGTGGAGGACCGAACGTTTGGCATGAAGAACAAGAAGGGAGCCGTTGCGCAGAAGCAGATCCAACAGATGGCCGCCAACTTGAAGGCCTCCGGAAGCGCCGAACAGAAACGAAAAGAAGCCGAAAAGGCGGCGCGCGATCGCGAGAGGAAGGCTGCCGAAGATGCGAAGCGAGAGGCCGATATGCTGTTGAACAAGCCCGCTCAGATCCAAAAAGTGCCCTTTGGCGTCGACCCCAAGACGGTTGTGTGTATATTCCACAAGAAGGGTAACTGCGAAAAGGGACGAAAGTGCAAGTTCTCCCACGATTTGGCCGTCGAACGTAAGACCGAAAAGAAGAACCTGTATACCGATGCGAGGGCGGAGGAGGAAGCGGAGAAGGAAAAGAAGAAGCAGGAGACATCTGCCGACTGGGACGAGGACAAGTTGCGATCCGTCGTGTTGTCAAAGAAGGGAAACCAAAAGACAACCACCGACAAGGTCTGCAAATACTTTGTGTCAGCTATCGAAGACGGCAAGTATGGTTGGTTCTGGATCTGTCCTAACGGCGGCGATAAATGCATGTATAAGCATGCTCTTCCACCTGGGTATGTTTTGCTATTCTGTTGCGAGATATCGATATCAGGACTGACTATTGTGGTAGCTTTGTGCTCAAGACCAAAGAGCAACGAGCGGCAGAGAAGGCATCGCTGGATAAGTCACCGCTCAAGACTTTAACACTAGAAGACTTCTTGGAATCTGAGCGCCACAAGCTTACAGGCACGTTGACGCCAGTGACGCCTGAGACATTCGCCAAATGGAAGCAGGGTCGCATGGATAAGAAGGCTGCCGAAGAACAGGCACGCAAGGCCAAGGAGAACACAGGACGAGCCTTGTTCGAAAGCGGCAAGTGGCGCGATGAAGACGATTCTGATGTGGATTCGGATGACGATAACGACGCCTTCAACCTGTCCAAGTTACGAAGAGAAACAGAAGCCATGCACGAAAAGCGAGAAGAGGAGCGACTGATGGCTCTGCATGGGCCGTCGGCGGACACAGTTGTTGCTGGATCTTGAAGGGACCATGTGGTTTGATATTCATACTACAGTCCACCTTGATGGGCAGTCCTGCATTGGTGAGAGATGTAAAACCATTATTGCATAAAAGCGTTGAACCTTGAAGCACCTCTCGCACCAGTCCGGCTGAGACTGGGATTATAGCGACGAAAGGCGTTTCCACCTACACATTTAGGGATGAAGAGAACGGAAATCTGATGCAAGTAAATAAGCTAGAATAGCAAAACTTATATCAAGAGAAGGATCCAGCCGATAACCGGCGACATATACAAAACGCACAAGACACAAGACGCCCTATGATTAAATTGACGAGTGATTGTCGACTTTCTAATAATAAATTGACTTCCATTAAATTGCTGATCTCGTTGGTCTCGGGTACAAGATGGTGATTCAGGCGAAAGCGGTTGCCAAGAATCTTATTCGTCCGGACATGCATCGACAGTTTTAAATGCGCGACAGCCATGGCTGGTGTAATGACATGTATTCTATTGGCCAGCTGAGGAATGGTTGCAACCGTTGGGGACAGCAGTGTAATAAATCGCTCCCGTGTGAAGAAGAGGGCGGCGCACTGGCGAGCGGTGTTGAGCTACCGAGGTACCGTCGAGGTATTTTCCAGCGTCTCAGCCACCAGATCAGCCACTAACTAAGTGCCGATAAGCCGCTAACAGCTTGCTCTGGAGCCCGTCCCCCAGCGACGCAGCGCCTGGACAGTGACTTTGCGTGTACTTGAGGGCGCTACCTTCAACGAACTCGCAGCTCCCCCAATCGCTGTTAGCGCAGCTCGCTTTTACCTTTACAGAACCCCTCACCTCACTGTCACCGTAAACCGTCATAGGCCAGGATAACTGCTGTGGCCATTACATCCTGGCTTCTCTTTCATCTCCACTACCTCATTCCCTCCTCCCCTCTTCAATTCTTGACCCTCGTTTCATTCCGGGAGACAACACAAGCTTCTGGACTGCCAAAAACCTTTCAGACTCATCGCCCGACGGCGAGCGATCAAGAGCTGGAGCTGTCGTTGTCGCGCGTCTATTACACCCCTCCAGGCCTGCGTTTGCCCCAGTCCTAACATCCAAGCTACCACCAGCCAAATCGACCCGCCCAAAAAGCTTCCCCAGCCAAAATCCATAACCACCAAGATCCCGACCCATTTCATCGCCAAAAATCAAACAGCAAAAGCACGACACAGCGACTGTCCGACCCAGTCGGAATTTTCACCACCCCGTCCTGTTCATCTGTTCCCTCCAGCACTGCAACAGCAGCTTGATGGACGGAACGCTTCTGGCGACTGGCTCTGCTGCGATCCGCGTTCAAGACTCTGGCCTCGTCTGGGGCCACTGTCTGTCCGCGCTGTGAACAGCCACTGCCAATTGCCTGAAGCATGACCCAGGACGCAAGAGCTCGCACTCATCACCATGTTCCAGAGCATCTTGCCTCGTCCTCCCTTCCCTCGTCATCGCCCGTCATGTCGCCGTCCTCTCAGCAAGGCTCCCGTGAGCGGGATAAGCCTTCGGCCATCACACCGACTTCAGCTTTTATAAAACGATATCGAACCGAAATTGCGGCAAGTACGTCGAGCGTATTTTCCACCATGACCGCTTTTCCTCTCGACAGCGTCAAGACGAGGATGCAAACATACCAATACAAGGGATTTCTGGATTGTGTCAAACAGACATATCGTAGCGAGTCGTTGGCTGGTTTCTTTCGAGGTGAGCTACATTGATTTATTCAGCTGCTCTTTAATGCTGCACATTCTGCAACTTATAAAGTGCTGTATAGCAGTCGAAGCTTCCTCAACTCGAGCCCGCATATCTAACATACATGAATAGGTGTCACCGCTCCCATGGCTAGCATCACATTAGTACGAACAGTGTCGTTTTCGATATACATCCGAGCCAAATACGCCTACTGTGCGTGGGTAAAGAAGAATATCGGCGTCGACATCATACGACAGGTGAACAAACAAGGAAACTACCCAACGCTTTACTCGGTGGCAACTTTTGGAGCTGCGGGTGCCACGGCGGGCTCTATAATTCCGATATTAGCCTGTCCATTTGAATTGAGCAAGCTGAGCTCTCAAGTCTCAGTTCTTCTCGCCCAGAGAGGTGCTGGAACCAAAGCAAGCAGAGACATAGCTGCAAGCTACCAGAACAAGGGAACGCTACGAACAATGGCTACCATCGTGAAACACCGAGGGTTAATGGGGTTGTACACTGGATTTCGCCTCCATCTCTGTAAGTTCAGCCTCGTACGCTATATTTTTTGATTGCTAACCCTTGCATAGTGAGAGATACATTAGGCACATCGATATATTTCATGGTATACGAGAGCGGCAAACAGCTCGGAACGACTTTTGCAGGAGACAGCAGCAACAAGCTAGCTGTTGTAGCCGCCGGCGGCATGTGCGGCCTAGTCTCATGGGCTCTGATATGTAGGTGAACAAAGCGCAACCGCATTGAATCTCATTACTAACAGTCTTTAGACCCAATCGACTCAGCCAAGAGCATCTACCAACGAAACTCACTCTTGTACTGCAAAGGCGAGAAAGTTGCGCCCGTCAAAATCACCTTCTTCAAGAAGGACATGTATCGCGGCTTAGGTGTATCCATGAGCCGCTCATGTGTCGTCAATGCCATTTTCTTCTCATCCTTCGAATTCATCAAGAAGCGCATCAAGACGATGGACGACGACCCGCCGTCAACATGACCTTGTAACACCAAACACACCATTACACCACCACATCCTCACACCCTCACTCTTATTCAACAGTCGAATCAAACCCTGACAACATTACCACCTATCAAATCTAGCTGGCACGTACAGCATGTTCGTTGACCACCCTTTTACTAACATATTATGCATTATGTCTTGGCGTTATATGGAAGAACCCGCTATGTGGCTTCCAACTTCTTTTTTTTTCTGGCTGGCTTCAAATTCTCTACAGTTTCTCTTTTCATCTCTTGTCTGAGGGACTACCTTCTTTTTTCACTATCTTTTGTTCACATGCACGTACGTTTATGGATTATGTATTGCTTTGATGCGTGTATGGGCTCGACGGAATGAGTTTTTTTTTTGCTGTATTGCTCAGTCACAAGTTACGGCACGTCTTGTCCGAAAGATAGTAAGAAGGAAAGAAAAATACCAAATAAATTATTTCAACAAGATATGTTTACTTTTCGTGCGTCAGTGACCACTCATATTTCTATATATATATATATCTCAATTGCTTTGAATATCTCCAACTCTAAGTAAGCTTCCTTGGCCCAATTATGTATGCATCCTTACTCGGAAAGTTCACGCTCAACTTGAGCCTTGACTAGTTCCCGAACCGCCTTGAAATCATTCTCTACCGTAGTGACACGCTTCTCCTTCTTATCCAGCCCAATAAACTCGGTGGGCAAGACTTGCTTCTCGAAATCGAAACCAGGCTCGTCCTTGAGAGCGACATCGACAGCACCAGCAAACTTGGCCGGGTGAGCCGTAGACAGAGAGATGTGAGGGCTCTCGGGACCGGCGCGCTCGACGGAGCGTAATGTAGCCGCGGCGCCGACAGCAGTGTGAGGGTCGAGGATGTACTTTGTTTTGCGGTAGAAGTCCTGGATGGTCTTGATGGTTTCGTCGTCGGTGACGCGCTCACTCTCAAAGTCGCGCTGGGCGCTGTTCAGCACGTCCTGATAGACGGGGCCAAAGGAACCTGTGTCCTTGAGGTCCTTGAGCCACTTGGAGACTTCCTGGCCGGCTTGTTTCTTGTTCCACTCGTCGTCCATGCCGGCAGTGGCGGCGAACTCGTAGGCGAGGAACCACAGCAGGCGCTCAAAGTTGCTGGAGACGAGGATGTCCATGGCGGGACTGAGGGTTTCCTTGACGCCGGCCTCGGCGGACTCGGATTGCTTCTCGTACTTGCCTGTCTTCCAGAAACGGTCGAGGATGTCGTTTTCGTTGGTGGCGATGACGAGCTTCTCAATGGGGAGTCCCATGCGCAGGGCAAAGTAGCCGGCGAGGATGTCGCCAAAGTTGCCGGTCGGGGTGACGAAGCGGACTTTGTCGCCGAGCTTGAAGTTGGGAGAGGTCTTGACGAGGGAGAAGTAGGCGTGGAAGTAGTAGACGATTTGGGCGAGGATGCGAGCCCAGTTGATGGAGTTGACGGCGCCGAGGTTGAGGGTGGAGTTGATGTCCTTGTCGGCGAAGAGGACCTTGAGAATATCCTGTGTTTTGTTAGTCGGGAGTTGTTGAGGAGCAAGAGCAGAGGGGGATTGCGTACTTGGCAGTCGTCGAAAGTGCCGCCGACTGAGAGGTTGTGGACATTTTTGTCAGGGACGGTAGTCATTTGCAGCTCTTGGATAGGGCTAACTCGGCCGGTAGGATACATGATGAAGACGGAGACATCCTGCTTGCCACGCAGACCGTAGATGGCAGCAGAACCGGTATCGCCACTCGTGGCACCAATGACCGTGAGGTGATGGCGATCTATACGACACAATTAGTACGCTGCGATGCCTACAAGCATTGAAACAACAAAAAAAAAGAGTGCCTACCCTTTCCAGTCTTGCCCTTGTTCTTCCTTACGAGGAAGTACTCAAACAAGTTACCCAGGAACTGCAGCGCAACATCCTTGAAAGCAAAAGTAGGGCCGTGGAACAACTCGAGCAGGTAATGGTTGTCCTGCAAGTGAACGAGCGGCGTGGTATCTTTGCTTCGGAAGGTAGAGTAACTCCTTTGAATGATATCCTTGAGGTCTGCGGCAGGGATCTCTGCAGGCGAAATGTAAAGCGACAAGACCTCGTAAGCCAAGTCGACAAAGCTGAGGTCCTTCCAGGACTGCCAATTCTTCGCGTCGGGGATAGCTTCGGGGATGAAAAGACCGCCGTCGTTTGCGAGGCCCTTGAGGACTGCTTCTTCAAAGGAAAACTGTTTAAAAATAGCGTTAGTCGTTGCCATTGCCACAATTGGCCGTTTTTTTCTTTTTGCTCTCGCCATCGCGTTCTAAGACTCAAGAACCGTTAAAACTTACGCCAGCGTCTTCACCGCGAGTGCTTAGATAGCGCTGCGATTGTGTGTGAGTAGAGCTTTCGCTCTGCTCGGCCGAGACACCATTGGAAGCCATGATGTGGTGCTGTGATGGCGATGTTTGGGGAAACTTTGGGGAGTTGAGAAGTTGTGTCAACGGAAGCGGCTTCGGAGGGGCGGTGGTGATGGAGAATGGAGGGGCAGAACACCAGGTTTTTGGGCGAGTCCCAAAGTAGACTTGGCAGGGTCCTGGGAACGTCAATGGATGGATTTAGATAGTCGATAAAAATCGAAAAATTCAACAGAGTAAATAAAACAGAAAATTCTGTGAAGCAAGAAGCCAGAGTAATTAATTTTACTTTAACCAAACGTCGGTGGATTATCTGCTGATGACTGCGCGAATAATGCAAGGCGACGCACTTCCCACAACGTGATAGGAGAGATTGGCCACAGTGAGCGCAGAGCCTCCATGCGCTGCAACGTCCTCTGCCTCGAGCACTATCCAGCGCAAATTACAGTGCACTTACTGCACTTGTCGTCGCTACAGGGCGCTGGCTGGCTGCAAGAGTCATGGCTGCAGCCCATCGGCACTCTGAGCCCCCGGTTACGGCCTAGTGCGGGGCATTTGCTCCCGCCTATTTTTCACATGGAACAAGATGCAACACCTCCCTCACACCTTGGACCACTAATAACTAATTGGTGCATTGCCTCACATCAAAGCTTTGTTCATTTTACCTCTGGTTGAGGCAGAACTTTGAAAGATATAAATGAATTTAGCAATTGGGTATATAATAAAAATACAGCAAAATCTCTTCGTCATCATGTCCCATCCCAAACTCTCTCGCTCATTATTCTATCTACACCACAACAAAGCCGTAAAGATAACAAGTCATAATCAGCATCCCATTCCAACAACACATCATTTGCGAATCACTTTCAGCAGCGGTGCAATGGAGGTCCTTCTGCTCAGCCCAACCCGATAAAGTGGCTTTCCAGTACCTGTACCACCGACACTTGACAGCTTCGATGCCTTCTTGCCATTGCTGTTGGTGGCTGCTAGTGGTTTGCGCTCCTCTGGTACTGATTCCTTCTTCGCAGCTGGCTCTTCGGGTGGCGGTTCACTGATTGATGCCTTCTTTTCCTCCTCCACTTCCTCGTCATCGACCTTGACTTGGCTGGTGTCCCTGACTTCCTTGGATTCGTCGTTTTCTTCGTCCTTGACTGCATATGCAACGCTTCCGTCAGCAGAGACCGCGTTCTCACCCTCAATTTCAATAACGGGAATGACCGCTGCTGGTTCTTTGGTCTTCTTCGGGCGACCTCGCTTCCCTTTCTTCACCTTTGCAGGTGTCTTCTTATCATTGACGTTCTCATCTCCCTCCTCGAAAACATCCTCCACAACCTTCGGCTCCTGTGTCTTTTTCGGACGCCCTCGTTTGCCTTTCGCCTTGGGTTTTGCTTTAACCGGGCTGTCATCAGGCAAACTCACCGGTGATGCCACATTGGCTTCTCCATCGTCTGCATTGTAATCTGGGCCTAACCAGTCATCTTCTTCGCCGCCAGAGTCCTCCAAGATTCGTTCAGATGACCTGGCCACTTTCTTCTTCTTGGTACTGGTCTCCCCACAAGTGGCAGTCGAACTTGTGTCCTTTTTCGGTCTTCCTGGTTTTCGTTTTATGGCTTCTATCTCCTCCACTGGGGCCGGCTGAGTAGGAGATGGCTCTCGTTGCACCACAGCGACGCTTCTTTGTGTATTGATGTTGGTGCCCAGGCTGCTCTCAATCGGGCAGTTTCTCGTGATTGGCTGCGGCGCACTCGTAGATTGTTGTGTAGGGCTTGAAGGCAATTCCACAGACCGGTACTCCAACTTCTGACTAGCGGTTAAGTGGTTGGCTGCTATTGTAACAGAATGCTCAGTTTCCATGGGTGCATTGATGCAAATCTCATTATTTTCATCAACACCAGCGTCTCTCTGGGGCGAACTGCTGGGAATATTGATACATTCCACCGTTTCCTGCTCTGCGTAGCTCTCTTCAGTTCGTCGTCTCTTCGCACTTCTTGCTGGCAATACTGATTCTTGATCCCCTGCGTCCAAAATTTCCGAGCTGCGCTCGTTCCGTTCCGTCTTCTTTCTTGCCCTTTGCGACTTCGCCTTGACTTGTTGCTCTGGGCTGGATCGAATATCATAAGGATCTACTTGGCTCTCCGTTGGAGGCAGCATCGCGAGTTTCGTAGGTGCAGTTGGGGGGTAGAAACTCGAATCCATGGTTGGAAGAGGCTGCTGGACGCCTTCCTGTCCGGCAAAGGGCGTTGCAGTTGGCGGCAATGAGTCGTGCTCATGTTGGTTCCATTCTGATAAATCAATGTCACCCTGAACAGCTCGTGTTTGATGGCCCGCTGCATTGCTCTGCTCCATCAGCACGCTATGGAAGAATGCTGGGTCTGTGGACGACGTTGCGTGACCGACCTCACCACTTCCACTCAGCTGTGCTTTGATCATGGCCTGAACATCGTCTCCTCCGCCCCCGTCGACATAGCCACCCCCGTCGCTCTCATCATCCGAATCTTCTATTACTCCTTTCATCGCTGGAGCACAGTAAAGTTGTCACCATGCGTTATGTTAAAAGTTCAGTCGTTGTCATCGCGATTGGCTGTGGGACGCGACTGGCCTTCAATTACGACTACGCGAAGACACGTGACGCTCTTTAAGCTGCTCTCAACGTTGTTGACACTGTACAAAAAACACGTCAGAGCTTGGAACGAAGTCAGAAAAGTTTAATTAAATCGGATTCAATTTTGTCCGTCATTATTTTTGCCCTTTGGGCTTTCCTCCCAAATGGAAGTGATTGTGTATCTATGTTGAATGTGCGCCTCGCCGCCAACCCTTCATGTCCCTAAACCAGTAGGTGTTAAAAAACTTTTTGGGATGCAGCAAGCGCATCTCATCCCCAAATCTCCCAAACGCCGATGTTGAAATCGTAGCCGGCTGTTAAAGCTCAGCTTGTACAAAAGAAAAAAGCGTTCATGAAAAAAATCTAAATATATATCCACATCTTTTCGTTACAGAACCGTAGTTCTTATACAGTTGCTCGTGTCAAGCTTATTTGGAGTACTTCTCACGGAAAGCCTTGGCGGCGTTAACCATGTTGAGCAGGGCAGCCTTGGTCTCCTCCCACTGGCGGGTCTTGAGACCACAGTCGGGGTCGATCCAGAGCTGCTCAGGCTTGAGGTACTGAAGCATCTCCTCGATGCGGTCCTTGATCTCCTGCTCGCTGGGAACACGGGGAGAGTGGATGTCGTAGACACCGGGACCGATGTGACGGGGGTAAGCAGAGTCGACGAAAACGCGGAGGAGCTTGGCGTCAGACTTGCTGTTCTCGATGGAGAGAACATCGGCATCGAGGGCGGCGATGGCGTGGAAGAAGTCCTGGAACTCAGAGTAGCAGAAGTGAGAGTGGATCTGAGTGGCGTTCTCGACACCGGCGGTGGACAGCTTGAAAGCCTTGACAGCCCAGTCGAGGTAGGCATCACGCTCCTTGCCAGAGCGGAGAGGGAGACCCTCACGGAGAGCAGGCTCATCGACCTGGATGACATCGACACCGGCCTTCTCGAGGTCGACGACTTCATCACGGAGGGCAAGAGCGAGCTGCTCAGCCTGGACGGACTGGTGGACGTCGTCACGAGGGAAAGACCAACGCAAGCAGGTGACGGGACCAGTCAACATACCCTTCATGGGCTTGTCGGAAACGTCAACGGCGTACTTGGACTCCTTGACGGTCATGGGGGCAGGGCGAGAGATGTCACCGACAATGATGGGAGGACGGACGCAGCGAGAACCGTAAGACTGGACCCAGGCGTGGGTGGTGAAAGCATAGCCATCAAGGCGCTCACCGAAGTACTGAACCATGTCGTTACGCTCAGGCTCACCGTGAACGTAGACATCGAGACCGAGCTCCTTCTGGATCTTGACATTGTCTTCAATCTCCTTCTGGATGAACTTGTCGTACTCAGCCTCGGTGATCTCACCCTTGGTGAACTTGTTACGCTGGACACGGATGTCCTTGGTCTGGGGGAAGGAACCAATGGTGGTGGTGGGGAACAGAGGAAGGTTGAGCTTCTTCTCTTGCTCGGCGATACGGGTAGGGAACTCGTCCTTGCGGCTGTAGTCCTTCTCGGTGATCTTGGACTGGCGCTCCTTGACCTTGGGGTCGTTGGTGCGGGCAGAAGAGGAGCGAGCCTGGAGAGACTTGGCGTTGGCCTCGAGCTGCTCGCGGACGGAGGCAGGGCCTTCAGTGACGGCCTTGGCGATGAGAGCAATCTCAACAACCTTCTCGCTGGCGAAAGAGAACCAGTCAGCGACCTCAGGGTCGAGCTTCTTCTCGCTGGCAAGAGTGTGAGGAGTGTGAAGGAGGGAGCTGGATGTGGCAGCAATGACACGCTCCTTGCCAAGCTTCTGAACAGCGGTCTCGACAAGCTCGATGGCGCGCTTCAGGTTGGTCTTCCAGATGTTACGTCCGTCGACGACACCGGCAGAGAGGATGGTGTTGGGGCCCAGGGCTCCGGCAACAGTCTCAAGCTGCTCAGGGTTGCGGACAAGGTCAATGTGGACGGCGTAGACGTCCTTGGGGACGAGGTCAATGTTGTGGACGATGTCACCGAAATAGGTGGTGAAGACAAGCTTGGGGATCTTGTCACCGAGAGCGGCGAGCTTCTCGTACGCGGGCTTGAAGGCAGCCTTGGTCTTGGCAGGGAGGTCAAAGACGAGGACGGGCTCATCAATCTGGACAGTCTCGGCACCAGCCTCCTTGAGCTGGGTCAAGAGCTGCTCGTAGACGGGGAGGAGCTTCTCGAGCAAGTCAATGGGGTCGACAGACTGACCACGGTCAGCCTTACCGAGGTGAAGGAAAGAGACGGGACCGACGAGGACGGGGCGGGTGGCAATACCAGCCTCCTTGGCCTCGTTGAAGTCGGCAACAGCCTTGGGGGCATCGCTCAATGTGAAAGTCTGGTTGTCCTGGAGGGTAGGCTTAACATAGTGGTAGTTGGAGTCAAACCACTTGACCATCTCCAAAGAAGGAACATCAACACCTCCCTTCTGGTGACCACGACCCATGGCGAAGTACTGGTCAATCTTGTCAAGGCCATCCTTGGTGTAACGCTCAGGAACGGCCTAGAAGTCAAACGTTAGGATATCTGTAAAGAAACAAGACATGAAGCTGCATCACTAGGGAAAGTACTTACACCAAAGTCCTGGATCTGGTGGAGGACCTGATCATACAGAGCGAAGTCGTTGCTGGGGATGATGTCGACACCGGCATCCTTCTGGATCTTCCAGTGAGCAAGACGGAGGCGCTTGGCCTCAGCGAGGAGGTCAGCTTGGGAGATCTTGCCACCCCAGTCTAATATCTGTTAGTATGGGATCGATCGAGCGGTTTGAAGTGAGAGGGATAGTACTGACAAGCCTCAGTAGCCTTCTTGAGGTCACGGTTGACACCCATGCGGGGGAAACCCAGAACAGCGGAGTGAACCATCTTGACGGTTGATCCAAAGACTCTAAACTGTCTAATTGTGAAGTTCTGGTAGATGTTAGTTGATGTTGAAGCTTTATTGACGATTGGTGAGGATACAAGGAGGGGGTGCTTTCGTTTGGTGGTGCTCAACAGTTTCGAGCAAACCGCGGGCGGTTGAGGTGAGGGGCAAACGCAAGGCAAAGCAGAACAGACTTACTGTGAATTGGTGTTATCCTGCCTAAGTCCTGAATGGATCTAGAAAGGCAAGGAGATCTCTAAAAAGCACAAGGCAAAATAGAGAAGAGGAGAGTGGGATGAGGAGAAGAAAAGAAAGGAGAGGGAATGAGGGAAAAAAATTGAGAGAGAGAAAATAAAGGGTAGATAAACTAAGTGGAGGGGGAGCAGAGGCGGCGGGGTGCAGCTCTGGACTGGCTGGTCAACCAGGAAAAACTCGCCGTCGGTCGGGGAGCGGGGGAGGGGTAAGGAAGAGAAGAGGGAAGAAGAAAAAGGTCGCTGGGCGGGCTGCAGGCTGCAGACCGGAGTACAGAGTACAGAGTACCGCTACCACTGCGAGCCCAGCGCAACTCAGGCCGGCCAAGGGTACCCAGCAGCGCGGTGATTAATACCTGAGGTTGGGTTGAAGGCACCACCGATTCACAGGCACATCGTACTCGTACCCAGCCAAGTACCCCTCCCTCCGCAGTAGTCAACATCTGAAGGTGCCTTACTACTACTATACCCAGACCTTGTTACTGTGCTGCTGTCGTGATGCAGCACCGAATTCCTGCCTGCAAAGCCTTAATTGGTTTCCCCGGCCGGAGCTGGTCTAGCGCATGTATACCGCCAACCTTTCACCGACCTGCCACCCTGACTCTGACCGATTCTGACTGACTAACTGATGATTCTGACAGGGTCGAATAACCCGAACACGTCTGTGTCTCTCTCTACACAGCACCGACACCCAATCACGCAACGCACTTTACGGTAGCCGAGTTCCAGCTCCAATGATGTTACGCTCTCTTACTTCTACCGTCTTCGGTTACTTTCGTCCTCCGGCGGGTTTGCAAGTTTGCACCGGTAAGGGCTGTGTCGTTTGTCTCTACGGCTACGGTGAAGACACTTGCAGTGCTTTACGTATTAGATTGGTGTTTTCCCAGTCAAATTTCCCTGTGCCTTATCGCAAATCCACTGAATGATTAACCTGATCCATTACTGCAGGTCCTGCTTGCACAAGCTCCCCAGCAAATTTTCCATTCCAATGACACTAGTACTATTGCGCCATCGAGCAGACCCTCGCAAGCCTTGACGGGGTCCCACGCAAAGCGTTATCGTGCTAAGGAAGATCTCCGCTAGCCAGGAGCGTCGCTTTGTACCAGACGCTAGACAGCAGCAGGACGGAAAAAAAAAAAATTACTGGGCTTCAGTAGCTGTGTCTGAAGAAACGGCAGCTGTTGCTGTTGATCCAGTCACCGTACAGCCATGACAAAAACGAGAGAAACATCATGCAGTAGAAGAAAACGATGCCTTCATTGTCGCTGCCATGCAACGTTGACATCCTGGCAGCTTCCACATATGACACCATTGTGCTGAATCGTTGCCAATGCAATTGCTTCTCCGCAACTTTGCAGAGCTGTTTTAATTGATGGCGCTCAGCACCAACCAATAAGACCCGACCACCGTCCACAGGTCAGCAAGGGCCAGCCCACTTTAGGTTCGGGGTCTGGTTGAGTTTTTGTCGGTCTCGGAATGCCGATTTTCGGACCGTCGGCGCTGCTGAGGTCGGACTCGTGCGGATGTAATTCACTGGGGCTCGTTCAGAGCTCGCGCCAGAGTTGCTGTGGTAGTACAGTAGCATGCACCACATCCAATCTGTGCTTTGGCATGGGGGCAGCCTTTATATCTATTCAATGGTGTCATGCTAGTTTTTTCATTTTTTCATTGAAAGCTTTGAAAGCTGACAGTGTTGATATGGAGAAGCAATTCTGCAGGTGTTGCAGAGCTGCCGCTTACATTCACGTCTGTTCACTAAAAATTTCAAGATAATATACAAACATTTGGGCTACTTAGCTCCTCCAATTTCGTGTACGCTGTCGCCGCCCAGCTCTTGCGGCTCTTGGTTTATAGCCACTGGACTCTTTGGCATTGAAGCAGGCATCTCCTGCCTGGGCAGCACATAACCCACGGATTGTGCTGGGAGCTCAGGCCTTCCAGTTCCATCATCCGACAATGTAGGTGTCTTTTCAGAAGCTAGACCTTGGTTCATTTGCTTGCGCTTCTTGAACCACAGCCAAGCTACAACGCCAGCTGTCACCAAGGCACCTGCGACAGCTCCAATTGCTATTCCCGCAATCGCACCCTTCGATAGGGAAGTACTGCTCTTCGAAGAGTGGCTCTGTGAGGCACCATCCGGCCCAGATCTAGCTCCTGTTGGTTCTGTGTTCGCCGTCCATGTCGTTCGCGCAGTTACCGTATCGATGTCGAGGCCCGCAATCACTGGGAGGGATTTTTTCGGGTCGACAAGCCAGTTAGAGTCTGGATCTGCCGTAGGACAGGCTGGTGCGGAGTTTGTAGGAGTGTATGCCGCCCTAGAAGTGCCGGTCGGATTGGCCGTGGCAAGAACTGTCGACAACTTGTTGAAGTCTTCGTGTGTGGTGGGAAAGCTCTTATGCTTGTCATCATATTCAACTATTCCATACCCGCTTGGACCATTAAACCACTCGTATACGACAGCTCCAGAAAACACATTTTGAAAGACTGGGCCTAAGATGGTTGATAGACCAGTAAAACTGCGACTTCCAGATTCAGGCTTACAACCTGTCTCACCGAACAGCACTGGAATATTGAGACTCTCAAACTGCCCATACAACTTGTCGTAGCCAGAGCTATAATATGTAGAGTTGTTGCACCAGTCATAAATGTTGATTCCGTACGCGTCAATGGTGTCGCGAGTATTGCCACACGCCAAGTAGGTGGACATTTGTTGAGAAAAATTGAACCCATCTTTACCCTCGCAGTAGATCAGCGGGATCGGTCGATAACCGCGCTTCTTTTGAAACTGCTTCACATCTCGCGCTGCTGCTTTCAGATAGTAAGCAATAGAAGTGTTGGCATCTGCAGATAATCTTTAGTATTTGTTCCCAATCGTAAGGTGGCAGCGCAAGATGCGTCTTACATTTGGGGTCAGTCAACAGTTCATTGCCGACACCAAAGAGAAGTGTATTGTCATATCTCGAGAACTCGTCAATCACCTTCGTGAACTGAGTGTATAGGTCCATGTCCCAGGTTGGGGTCAACTGAAATCTCATTAGCTCGTTTGGTCGGCCTTTCCAATTCGCTGTTGCTCAATGTACCCTATTCATGGCATGATTCGGAGTTGACATGTCAACCCAGACATAAATCCCCTGGGACTCAAAGGTCTTCATACAAGAACTATGGTCGTTTTTGACATCGACTCCGTACACGCGAATTGAGTTGATTCCAATGGATTTCATTAAACCAGCGTCGACCTGGCATCGCTTGGCGTCGGCGAGGACATCCTGCGGAGGCACATTAATGGTGTAATCAATGCCTAGAGTTGTTAGAACGTCTCATAACACCGTTTGACACTGTTTTAAAAACCTCGGAGAAAGAATTGTTTCCCTTGACCATCGAATAACTTGGCTCCCTTGATACTGATTGGAGACAAGGCATCGGCGCAAAACGCCAACACCACGGCGACGAGGAGCTTCAGAAGCATACTGGTGAGGTGAATTTCTTCACATTTCGAGTTATTCCAGTGGTCTGGGTAAATAACAATTAAAAGGGGAATCCAAAAAGCCTCCGTGGCTGGGGTTCTCTGCGAGGATTTGTAATTTCTCCCGTGGGGCCGATCTGCCTGGTCAGCCTGGCGCCAGGTAAGCAGAAGTCTGGCGATCAAATGTGATTCCCTGTCCTGTCTCAATTTTAGCCGTGTGGAAATTGTACGGCGCCGCATTTAACTGAATCCTACATGCTAAGGATGGATCGATTTTTGCCGCCTCGCTTCGGGGATGGATCTAGAAAGCTGTATATCATGCCGCACCATCTTGACGCCACAGTAACAGATAAAGCCCATCACGCTCTAAATAGATTCTAAGGGGAAGTTCACATGCGCTTAAAAGGTTTGGGACATCAGAAAAATATATCGTAGGTGTCTGAGCCAGCTAAAGCTCACTTGCACCTATAAGACTCCGTTGTAGATGCCGCCACACTAATCAATATCAGAACGCGATCGTTTTAGCGCCCGTTATAAGCGCCGAAATTACTGAGCCGATAAGCTAAATTATACCTTAAATCTTTTTGCCAACAACTGGGGCAGTACTTAATGTCTTCGCTTCTCCAGATAACTCGACAGAGTGCTACCGTACGAACTTTGGGATACTATATCCATCCATATTGTATTTCATCTTATGAATAGCCTCTTAATACGCGTCGTTGCATAACTATACGATCCCTGCTTTGAGTTTATTCTGCATTCGCGGGTTCAAGTTCTCGGCCAAGTTTCCTTACACAAAGCTGCATCGTTCCTACCACTAAATTAAAAATTCGAATGAAATGGCAAGAGCCCATCAATGTAGATTTCTGTCTTGTTCTTCAATTCTGTCTTGGTCGCCATTCGCCAGCTCCCATCTTTGTACGACCATAACGACCTCCTAGTTTTCAATCAACTGGACAAGCACCTCTGCTTGTTTATCACCACCTGATATCATCAAGATGCTGGCTTTATGCTGCTACAACCCGTGGAAACGCGACAGATACGTAATCAAAGCTGAACCTCCACAGTTATCTCATTTGCCAGTCGTACACGATGCAGTTGCGAGAGACAGCATCGCGTTGCAGCAGCTAACAGGAAAACCTGGCGCAGCCCAGGTACAAACTATTGAAGAGCAGTTTGATCGTCCCAAGTCTTGCACAGTGTTTGAATCAGTGCCCCTTACACCGCAGCAAACATTTGACGAGGAAGAGGAGGACCTGGTTGCATTTCCGAAGCGAAATAGCAATGCTCTTGAAGCCGTCAAGACCAAGCTCATACGCCACATTTCATTCGAGAGATCCAGTGACAACCGCACTTCCGTTGGGAATAGCGAAGAAGAAGTTGCCAGACGTGCTGAACTCCGACAAATCAGAAACAAGAGGATCCAAGATGAACTGAGCTCAGATGATGGCCAATGTGTCTCAACACATACCTCGATTCGAAGCACAAAATATCTTTCTCCTTATATCGATATCGGACAACCAGGAAACGGACCCCGGGATGCCATAGAGTTTACCATGGACAGTGATAGCTACGAGCCTTCTCAGCTCTGTCCACCACCTGTTCCTAGTCCAGCTTCCGACCCCAACACGGAAACCTCGCAGCTGATGGCGCAAAAGAAGCGACGGAGTAGCTGCCCGAGTGCGTTCAAAACACCTGAAGACCAAACCAAGCCGACAGAGTCTGAACCATGTCTCGATGTCCAAGATGTTTCCCGTCCGCAGAGTGTGCATTGCTCAGCGTCAACCAAAATGACTGCATTGACGTTTCCTTCTCCCCCGATGGAGCGTGTTCTAGGCGCAGAAAACTCTTTTCAGTTGACTCGCGAGTCAAATACTAGTGACAGCACGTCAGGACTAGGCATGTGGTTCATAGCACAAGCCTTACACGACAGAGACTCCGCACTTCAGACTGACGAACAGGGCACAATCACCAGAAAACACTTGCCGCTGAGCCTCACGCCTCCTCAGGATTTCGGTGGAATTGATAGCATCGTCGAGAAACCCGTTTTGGCGCGGAAGAAGGATTCTATGCTTTTTCGCACAAGAAGGTCATCAGTCCCCTGCCCAAGCAAACTACAATTGTCCACACGTATGTCAGATCTCTGAGCCCAAACGTCATCTGCATTAATCGCTCACAAATGTCAACGAATTAGAAAGCAGTCAACTATCAACCCGAGAAGAAATCAGCAGAGCTGATATCCCGTACCTTGCTGACAAAGGCTCATCTTGCTATCCATCAGGCATGGCGAGCTTCCAGCCCAGCCCAGCTCATTCACAGCCGTACATCAACGTTCTCAGCAATCATGATTTAGAGAGCCTAGAACTTTCGCCATTCGAGTGTATGTAAGGCCAATGTAATGTGGGGGATCTTACTGATGTGGCAAACAGGGCATGACCGGTTATCCATCTTTAAAGATCCAGGAACGTCTGAGGACAGGAGCTCATATAACACAGCTGAAGAATCTCGTCGCACATCCCCTGACAATTTATCATCACCCACCGTGGTTCATCTCCCAGCGACAGCGGAGCCAAATACCTCATCCAGTCAGTCGGAAGCAGCAAGCTACTATGAACGCGAGGTCGAGCTGTTGACAATACCTAAAAGATTCGCTGCAGTTCTTTCCAATCCCAAACCACCTCAGAATTATAAGACACGCTTCAAAGAAACCTTTGAAGGCGCAATGCATGGGAGGAGTCAGCGCCATTCGTTTATGTCTAAGTTTAGCAACGAGGTGCAGACAAAGTCGAGTCACGAGAAAGGTCAGGCTCGTAACTTAAGCCTCAATGGACCAAGTGCATTGAGGGACTTCATATCTGGCACATTACCTATCAAATCAGGCACTGTTGATGATCTCGCAATCAGAAGTGGCCAGGTGCGAGAACATCCGTTGTCTGTGTTCAAAGAGACTTCCTACCAGAAACGACGTACAGCGTCAAACGAACCTGAGGAACATCGGCATTCCCCAAAGTCTACTCTGAGGAAGTTTTCGGAGTATGCTGGGCGGAGAAGACATATTACCCCTGCGGAGTCGTGGGCGAGATATCCGTCTCATACCAGAAGCGAAAGAACTCAGCGCGCTGGTCAAAAAGACGAGGTCAGTTCCAGGGATTTCGCCATCAAGAGAGTGTTCTCAGATGGAAGAGTGCAGTGGTTCACAGACCAAAATCAGCCTGTTCTTAGATCTAGAACTGGCCTGAGAGCGACAACCTTTCCGGTCCGGTTAGGGAGCGCGGTCAGATCTGGCTTTAACAAGCTATTAACACCGGGAGATGAGACTGTCCATGGCGCTGCTATCGCTGCAGTTGCTGATCCAAGTTGCGCTTCCAGTATCGGAAGTACTCCAGACTCCTCTAACCCTAAACGAGAGAAGGAAATGCCATTACAAAAGATACCGAAAACGAAACTTGAATATCCACCTGAACGTGCAAGCAATCATTCGCAAGCTATTGATAGATTCAAGACCCCCAGGAGTACTTTGGAATCAATCTCGACCTAGTTCCCAAACCTCTTCTGAGGAAGGGGACATAAAGCTTTGGTCCAATCTACGGTATAGTCTCGAGCAGCCTACGATTACATGACGAATGAAGCAAGATTACATTGGTTCCAGTTTTTGAAAAGCGGAACAAACGCCTCCTGTAAATACTTTTTAGCTTATTATTGAATATAATTATGTATCTGGGATAACACTGAAATGTCCACGACCAAGATGCTTTGCAAAGAATGATATGCTAAGTGACTGTAGATGAAAAATCAAGACAAACGCTCAGACTTCTTCTTCTTCTTTGTCCTTGCGAGCTGCACGTTCTGCACGGCGTTCTGCTCGTTGCTTTTCCTCCTCAGCTCTCCTCAACATTTCTTCCTTACGTTCTTTCAGCGCGATGCAGAAGGGAGAGCGCTGTCTAATTGATGGGCCCTTCCAGATGAAAATGAAAGGGATGAAGCACATGAGGGCACTTAGACCACCGAGAAGAGAGCACGCGCCAGCAATTCCCAGGCGATTGAACATTGGCGTTGTTGCGAGGGGTAATACAACAGCCAAAAGAGATCGGCACGTTGAAGCTGCAGCGTTTGCTGAGGCTGCAAACACCTCGTAAGCATCGGTCAGGTAGTTGAGCAGCGCCATGAAGATGAGCATCATGCCAATACCAAACGGTATGCCTGCGAGCATGGGAACAACAAAGCTAATCGATGAGCGTGCAGTCCATCCCAACCAAAACAGGGAAATCACAAACATTGGCCCACCAAGGCAGGCAAGGGGGAGACGACGATATTCTTCGCGCTTCACCCATTCGGCATTTCGGTTCTGTGCGCGGAGAAGATAGTTGTCCCATGTCCAGAAGATGGGCATGCTGATGAGGGCCCCTACGCCTATAGATAAGAATGTGAGACCTGCCACACCTGGTGATAGATGGTAGAGTTGTTGGAAGATGATGGGGAAAGCTTGGAATGAGATGTAGAAGATGGTGTAGACGAGGGCGAGGTAGGCACAGGTTGTGGAGACGATGGGTTCGCAGGCAAGCATGCGAAGAGGTCGGGTGAGGATGACGGTCATGAGTTGAGAGAAGTCGGTTTCTTCAAGCTCTCGTGGTGCAATGACTTTGGCAGCAGGGTTTTCTTTACGAAGCTTACGAGCGCGGCGCTCAAGAAGAATCGGTGCGTATGTTTCGGGGAGGAAGACGACGAGAACAAGGGTGGCGCCGGCGTATATGAGACCGATCCAGAATGCCCATCGCCAGCCAATACTGGAGGCTGTGAAGCCGGAGATGATGGGCGCAGCGAGAGGTCCCGCAGTCGTGGTGACCATGAAGATAGAAAAGGCTCTGCCTCTGGTTCGGGGGTCGTTGTAAGTGTCTGCTAGAATTCCGGCGACAATGGCGATTGGTGATGAGGCCGTTACGCCGCAAAGGAAGCGGAAGATGAGCAAGGCCGGCCAGTTTGGGGCGAGAGCGCATGCCATTGTGAAGATGGTGAAGGCGGAGAAGGTGAAGAAGGTGAGGTTGCGGCGGCCAAGGTGTTCGCTGAGGGGGCCCCAGATAAGAGGACCGAAGACGTAGCCGATGAGGAAGACGGAAATGGGAAGGACTTTTTGCTCTTGTGAGGTGACGTTGAATTCTTTGACGATGTATGGTACGGCCATGCTGGGGAGGGCGGAGCCGATGGTTGAGTTTAGGACAAGCATGGCTGTGATGCCTACAACAAAGTATTTCCTTTTCTGGGAGGCATTAGCTGGGTAAATATGAGAGAGTAACTCGTTTGAAACTTACTGAGGGCCAGTTATATGGGTTCTCAGGGTCGTTGGGTTCCCAGCCAATGACGACTTGGTCTGTTCTACTTCTTGTCCTTGAGCGGATGTGATGAAGGGCACCGAGTCCACGGTTATCTGCTTCTTCCTCTGCGTATCTCGCTGCAGCATCTTCTTCATCCATCTCCTGGATTCGTTCTGATAAAGAGAGACTGCGTTCTCTGGCGCCTAAAAGGAACAAAAGTGTTATTTACAGCCACGATAAAGAGGCTCAAGATTGGTGTAAACACTCACGTCCACGATCTGTAGCGTCATCGCCATGAACAGTATCACTTGAATCACTGTGAGGCATGTTGACTGTCATTCACGCTTTGAAATACAAAACTCTCGCAATGTCTTTTTTTCTTTTCTCTTCTGGAACGCTAATGGTCATCGAACAAAAGTCTTGGTTACATAGAAAACAAAAGCCGAGGATAAACGAGCTGAACGAAGCTTGAGTGCAAAGCTTAGTGCAAATGGACGGCAACCACGAGGAAAGACAGCAATGGGAAAAGCAGCCACAAAAGCGAATAGAAAGGGAAGAAGGGAAAGAAATGAAAAGCAACTGAGGGGAAGATAAAGGCGCCTTTGACAAATGCCACCATTTGACAAGAAATTTCAAAAGGGTTCCTCCGATCCGGGGGGGGCGATCCACACAACAATCAAAGTCCATGGAATGGTGAAGTGGGAGTCCGTGGGGCCGTTCATCGGCGCGACGCCAATAGGCCGGGTTTAATCCAATTACCGGCGTTGGTTTGAATTGAGCCAAGGAAGCGAATGGTTTTGGCTGCTGCTCTCCCCCACTACTGTCACATTCGGCGGCTTGCAATTTGTTGTTATCATTGGCTGGGGTTGGAGGCGATGACTGCCCATTTGACCGCTGCTGACTCCGGCGTGCATCCCGCCAACTAGCTTGGTCTTGATCGGTGTAGCTAGCGCCGAATGTCAGTCATTGCGATGGTGTGATGCAACAAAGCTTCAAGTAGCCGACTTCCACCAGCAGGCGGCACACGGTACAAAGGCTGCCAAATCGCGTTTGTCTCTGCTTCCCGCGTCATGTCTCTTGGTGCTGCCAATATTCGAAAGAAAGGACACCATGGTTATCATTGCGATATGTGGTGGAAATATGAAACTTTTTGGTTGGTATTAATATCGTCTATACTTCGAGGTTGATCTGCTTGCCGAATCTGGCATACAGGTCGACTTTTAGTGAGGTCATCTCTTCCTTGACAGTGCTCAGTTTGTCCTCGAGGGTGGAAGTCTCTTCTTCGATTCTGCTATTCGCCGTGGTCAACATTTCTTGAGCCTGCTCGAGAGGCAAGTGGAAAAACGCATCGCCAATCTTGTATCTGTCGGCTATTGTCAGCTATCGGCTTCGGCCAGTGGGTAGAAAGGCTATTTCTGCTCCTCGCAAAAACACGTACTGCACTTTGTCGTCTTCGTCGGCTAATTCGAGTTCGGTGGACAGGTCGTCGAGCTCTTCCTTTTCTTTCTAACCAAGCTGTCAGTGTCCATGGTCTCCCACGGTTGTCGGGAAGGGATGACGCACGTTTTTTGTTTTTAATTCGTCCTGCATGGCAAGTTCTCTTTGGTGCAGTCTGCTGAACTTGTTGATCTTGT
The DNA here is from genome assembly GCA_022702485.1 of Simplicillium sp. C3G150-2. Lineage (NCBI taxonomy): Eukaryota > Fungi > Ascomycota > Sordariomycetes > Hypocreales > Cordycipitaceae > Simplicillium > Simplicillium sp. C3G150-2. Next base: position 3,253,014 of record JAJIYY010000001.1, on the reverse strand, counting down.
CTTGGTCTTCTCGTCGTACTTCGACTTCTTCTCCGGCTTTTTCGTCCTCCTTGGAGATCTGCAAGCACGGTATTAGTAGCTGCGTAGCGACGGCTCTCTGCTCTCAGCAGCACACACCATTCGTCTTTGAAGAAACGATGCCATCTTGGGCGATTTTCTGTGCGTTGACGGAACAAAGTTGTTGTGAGTTGGGGAGATGTGAATGCTCGTGTCCTGAAGCCAGCAAGCTCGCCAATTTCATGGTGGGGTGATTTGGCGGGCTGGTGTGATTGGACCCCTCCAAAGCCAGCGTCTCCACAGAAGCTTTTGCGACTGACGACTTGGAGTAAACACCAACGTCCATCCGACACCATTTTAAATTGTATCGTCTTCTTGGCGATTTTTTTTGTTCTTAATATTTAATCATCATGGCCGGAAAAGCATATCCCAAAGCTACGGTCAAGAAAATCATCAAGGCGCATTCCAATCATAACATCAAGAAGAATGCCGATGTCACGGTTCGTAGCTCACGACGCGTCGAGGATGTCAATACTGACAATATCGCAGATTTTCTTGAACTATGTGCTTTTTATGGAAACGTGAGTTTTAATTCATCATAGCGATTTGTTTGGATATTAGTTTACATTTTTCCTCCAGTCTGGTTAAAGAAGCTGCCATTCACGCAAAGCAATCGGGCGAGCGAGGATTGACAACACGAAGCGTCCGCAAAGTAACTCGAGTGAGTATACGATATTCCAGGTCAAGTCACTGCATAACTAATAGAGTCCAGGATACACTCGCGAAATTCAAGGGTTGAAGTGTCGACTGTTCCAAACTACGACAAGAACAAACCCAAGCGAAATATGAGGCCTAACGAGGACTGGCTCTGAACGCGACACCAACGACACGACAGTGCCCTCGACACCCGATTGCATTAACGACTTCGAAAAGCACTTTTATAGTGAGAGTCAACCGTCGCACTTTGCATCAAGATACAAAGGATGTGAGCCGCCCAAACTCCACGCACGAACTGTTTGGTTGTCGTTAGCGTTGGACTGAGCGACGATTCGGGATTCGATGGGCAAGAAGTGGCATGTTCGGACCCAAACAAGGCACCATGCCATCGAAGGGTTAAAGTCTGCAAGAAGAAACTATACGGAAGACGCCAAGTATTCTGACAATGATGGCGACCCCTGTTGGGGCAGCTCTTGGTCAAGAATACGCCACGAAAAGTTCGGACATTTTTTTGACGACGATGCGCTTGCTGCAAATGATATCGCAGTTGCATGGGGGTATGTTTTGCTCTGATTTCATTTTATCGACAATATTCTAACTTGGCCATAGATCACTGAGCAACACAATTCCATGTACCATGATGGCGATTGCACACACCTTTCAAGATGCCTCACTTCTTCAGCGTGTAAGGCGAGAAGCAGACAACATTGGCGGGGACCGCAACAAGTCCCTAGCTCACGCAAAGCACAAAGACTTTACCAGCGCGTCCTTGCTGTCCGCTATTTTTGCAGAGACGCTGAGGCTTCATGTCTCGGTTTTCATCCCTGCCATTCCACAATACAAGGATCTCGAAGTTGGGGACTGGCGTATCCCCCAAGGTACTCTGACGTTTATCAATTCGGGGCTTGCGCACCGAAACGAGGAGGTGTGGAACACACAGAGTGGTGCTCACCCTTTGGACTCCTTCTGGGCTGATCGTTTTTTGGTATACCCTGACGATCCCTCCAGTGGCCCAGTGAAGCCTGGGCACGCTTATTACCAGCGTCAAAGACTGGCCCAGCCGCCTAACAAGAGTGGAGGCGAGCCTTATTTCTCGCTCGATGGTCTTGACAGCTCCTGGATTCCATTTGGAGGTAAGTGTCTCTCATAGTTGAGGCTTCGGTACATTGACAAGTTAGCTAACTATTCTAATTTCTAGGTGGTCGGAATATCTGCCCAGGTAGATTCTTGGGCAAAAGTATTATGGCGTTCTCGCTGGCTATCCTTGCAAGAGACTTTGACATTGAGCTCCTGAATAGTCCAATTCCCCTGTCTAACAACCGCTTTGGAGTTGCAGTAGAGTTGCCTACTAAGCAAATTCCCTTTCGCATTCGGAGGCGACAGTAATCCTTAGAATAACTACTCTGCTCAAAAAAAAAAAAAAAAAAAAAAAAAGTAAAACAAAAAGAAAGAAGTGGTTCTTACTTGGGGTACTCTCGTATCAGTGAACTTCAAATGCCGTGAATTCTTCCTTTGCTCACTAGCTAATGAGCATCAATTGAAGCTGCTTGCTAACAATTGCCGCTGAAAGATGGATTCCTACGATGGCTCCATGTCCCCATGGTAGGGCAGGCGCGAATCCTTCAGAACCCCCTAAGCGGTCCTTAAACAGGTTTTTCGCAAGGGCGAGCTTTCGTCACGAGGCATACATGAATCCTTTAGGATTCCATACCTGGTAGCCTGAATACCGGCACTACTTGAAAGCTTGTTACGGGCTCCAATCTTGGACTGAATGGGCTGCACTGCATGTAGGCCAGAAGGATTTCATAGCATGGGTGTTAAATGCCTCACAGCTGCATATGGTTGGTTGTGCTCAACTCTAGACCGCATCCTTCAGTCCCCTTGACGCAAAAGTACCTGTGCCTCGATCCTTCAGGAGTGGGGAAGGGGATACCTCGTCGTGACCTGTAGTATTCAAGATACGCGATTGTTTCCTCGCTTGGGGTACAAGTATAGTATGCTCTGAACTAGGGGCTCAATTTCAGGTATATCGTTTTACGCTGTACGTACTAGAATAAATATAATGATACTTGGATATGGTACTCAGAATAAAGAAAGGACGAAATAAAGTGCTTTGCGTGGCCTACACCCTATTAAATATTGGTTATCTCCCCTAAGTTGGATTTGGTGAGTATGCCAAAGCTCTACAACCAAACAAGGCTACCCCTCTATTGTTCTATCTTGCCCGGTTCCGTTACTGTAACTGGTCACCTAACCACGAAAGGTCTGCTGCGGGCCATGTTCACTGGCCGCCAATTAGTAACGTAAAAAGAATCCCACGTTGCTACACTGTCATGCCCGTGGTGGACGTGGCAGCGCGTACAGCGGGTGCCGACAAGGCGGTTTTTGGCGCCAGGCCCGCTGGAGGTGTCCATTTCTGAATCCTTCGCGCAGTGCCCCCCGGGCATGCTCAGAGCCTGATCCTTTGTTCGAACAGTCACGCCCGTGCCGTGTTGTCTGATACCATGCCATGCAGTGTTTGCTGCGCATGCATTCGTTTCCGAAAAATGTCGGATGCCTGATTTACTCCAACCAACCGTCTCCGCACGCAAGCACTCGGGGAGATGGCCGTGACAGTGAGGAGATGCGAGCGCTCCTCGCTACAAACGTTTACACTGTTACACTGTGATCTTTCTTACCTGAGACACTCACCTTTCACCGCGTAATCAGCTCGTTTGTTGTGCAGATGCGGTTGCATTTCAATTTTGACGCCTGGATTGCCTCTCTCTATTTTAACTTTCATCTTGTCACTTTCCTTCCACCATCTGCAGGCTCCTGAGGCTTCCTGTTTCCGCTGCCACTGTGCCACTCATCACAACAATGGGTGCAGCGTTCTCATCACTCCAGATACTGCTGGCAACATCCGCGTTGGTTGCCGGCACCTATTTGTACCGAAAGCTGTATTTCAGGCGATGCGTGCAGAACTCTCACATCCCCCAACTGCCTCGTTCCTTCTTTTGGGGACACATGATTACTTTTGACAAGTTCATGAAACGCTGTCCTCCCAATTGCCATGCAGGTGAGAGCCAGTGTCGTCGACCCGACTGAAATACAGACGTTGTCTAACCCAACTGTGCCGCCTCATTAGACAGGATTATCCGCGAAATGCATGAGGAGGCGGGCAGGCCTCCTCTACTTCTTCTTGACAACTGGCCAATTGTTCCGCCAATGATTGTTGTGGCGAGCCATGACCTTGCTGAGCAAATTACACGGCCATCTGCAGACTTCCCGTACGGCCTCATCAAATCACCATCCGTAAACCGCATGTCAGCTATCATTGGACCCAAGTCAATTCTATGCAAAAATGTATCTTCTCCAAACCCTGCCATGGAAATTTTATATACTTACTCGAAGCGCAGGAAGAAGAATGGAAAGTTGTGCGTAAGAGGTTCGCACCAGGCTTCGCCCCTCAGTATCTTCTCGGTCTGCTGCCCGTGATTCTCGGCAAAACAGAAAAGTATATCAAAATACTGGATCACTTTGCCGACAATGGAGAGGCCTTTTCCATGGACTTTCACACCACGAACCTTACCTTCGACGTCATCGGAGCAGTGACTATGGACCAGGATATGGACGCCCAGGCGCTCGACCCTAAGAACCAAGGTGATATTGTTCGATGGATGAAGGAGATTCTCGTCAGTAAGTAAAACGATTAGCCTGTTGGTCTCAAGTACTTTCACTGACAATTCGGCTGCAGCTTTCTACGACGATAAATTGACACCTCCTTGGTGGATGATTCCGAGAATGCACATGAAACGAATGCGACTCAGCAAGCAGATAACTAAACAGCTCGAGAGTATTGTGCAGCGCACTTTTGACAACAAGGACAATGTAGACTCCAAGAGTATCCTCTCTCTCAGTCTCCGGGACTTGGAGACTTTGACACCCGAGTTCATGGAAGAAACCTGCGATCAACTCAAGACGTTTCTGTTCGCAGGACATGATACCACAAGCACCCTTGTCAACCTTTCCATGTATGAATTGTCTCGCACGCCTCGAGCGTTGAAAGCGGTTCGTGAAGAATTACACGAGCTCTTTGGCACTGAGGCTGTTCGTGATCCGGCGGCAATTCGTGAAAGACTTCTTCGTCCTGGCGGAGAGTCCCTGATTCATCAAATGCCTTACATATCAGCAGTTATGAAGGAGGTTTTGAGACTTTACCCCCCAGCTGGGTCTGTCAGAATAGCCAAGGAAAATGCGGGCATGGTGGTCGCAACAGATGAGCGACAATACCGTCTTGACGGAAGTTGGGTTTACATCAACCATTACCTCATACACCGCGACCCTGCGGTTTATGGAGAGACGGCCAACGACTTTGTGCCTGAGCGGTGGCTGAAGCGAGACGACAGCCAGTCTGCAAGCACCTGGAGACCCTTCGAGCGAGGACCAAGAAATTGTATCGGCCTCGAACTTGCAAACATTGAAGCAAGAGCAATCATCGCAATGTTGGCCTGTCGCTACAGCTTTGAAAAGGTTGGACTCGGTGCCATCACCGTCGATGGCAACGGCAAAAAGACACTGAAAGACAATGGGCAGTATGTCACAGATTCAGAGCTCTATTTGGTAAGATAGCCACTCTACTTGACCCATGCGACGTTTTCCACGCTGACACATTATTACAGACATTTCAAATCTCGGGCAAGCCAGCCGATACCATGATGATGAAGGTGCATCGAGAATGAAGCAAAGTATTTAGACAATGGCGAGAGGAATGGAGAATTGTATCCCTTTTATTTGTTTTGCAATCATTTGACGCTATTACACAATCCGTCCCTCGTCCTTGCCCAATGCCTGTACAAGCAACAGTAGTCGCCTGTTTGAATTTCCATGGGGTTGGAATACGGCGGACAAGCTAACAAAGTTGAAGCTAGTAAGATACCAGCGTACTCGGAACCATACTTTTTCACATTTTATGGATTTTTCTTTAATTTACCAGTCACTATCTCTATCTCGGTGTCTAGCCAAGTCGCCGTATAAGTGGTGGAGTGATGTCGGAGAGATGCCTAACCCAGCTCGTCGCACAGTAAAGCTCGGGTGGGTCACAGCGCGCGCACAACAGCGGAGCCCCCAAAATCGCATTTGGCCTGCACCACCCCTCGATCCAACGCTTGCCTCCTCTCTTCTCTCCCCCATCTGCGAACCAAAAACCCTATTCCCAATATCCATCGAACCCAGTTCCTCGAACCTAGACACCTAGTCGTCTTTCCCATCAATCTTCACTCCCCCAAACCCAAGACCAACATCTATTGACAACTATCGTCCTGCCCACGTGCCTGTATCCTACAAACGAAATGGCTGCTGCGACTGTCCAAACCTCCTCCAAGAAGAAGGCTTCCAAGCCCATCGAGCGTACCGAGTCCCCCGCCCCTAGCACCGCTGCCTCTGTCGACAAGGCTGGCGACGATTCGTTCGAGAGTCCATACATTAAGGAGCTTCAGAAGTAAGGGCACGACTCCGTTGGTGACAATCATGCGACAGGGCTAACGGTGTTTGCTTTAGGAGTATCCGAAATGTCAACAAAAAGATTGTACGTTTGAAGCGTCTATGACCATCAATTGCGATTTTTGCTGACCACTGCGTAGCTCAATGCCTCCAAGACCGATTCTCTCTTGAGTCAACACAAAGGAAAGTCTCTCGATGAGCTGGTCGCAGCCAAGATCATCAACACCGACCAAAAGGCTCAGATCCTCAAGAAGCCCGCTCTGCAAGCCCAGCTCGCGCAGTTTGAAGAGCAGCTTACCCAATATCAGAAGATTCACGAACAATACCGTACGAAAGCAGAGGCGGAGAAGGCCGAGCTTGACCAGTCGATCGAGAAGGCCAAGGCTGATGCTACCAAGCAGGCCAAGGCAGAGTTTGAGCAGTCCACTCGTGACAACCTTCTCGTCCTTTCTCAGTTCCTGCGTCTTGCTGCGTACCGTCGCGAGGAAGCCACCGACCCCGAATCTGACGAAAGTCAAGCCATTGAGGGTGTGCTGTTGGCCATCTATGCTGGAGATGATAGCGCTGTCGCTTCTATGCTGAAGCTTGTCAATGGGGATGAGGAACAGGTTTTGAGCATCCCTGGCCAGACTTTAGAAACTACTTGTAAGTGCCCCCGCATGTTTCGGTGACATTGATTTCTGACAAGTGTAAAGATTCTGCTGTGAAGTCTCTTGCTCAAGGCTACAAGACTTCGTTGTATGCTGAAGGAGGCCAGACTGATACTGCTCCTGAATCTGTCGCTGAGCCAGAAGCATCTGAGCCCGCCAACACCGAGCCCGAGCAGACAACCAACGATTCAGTGGCTGCCAGCACCACTGAGGAGTCCGCGCCTACCTCTGCAAACCAAACGCACAACGGTAACGACTTGTCCATTTCGCAGGAGTGGGTTGACGTGAAGACACAAGACGCTGCGGAGACGGAGACAGCTGCTGCCGCCCCTGCACCAGAGGCTTCCAGCAACAAGCAGAGCTGGGCCGATGATCAGCCTGAGCCAGCTCCCCAAGTAAGACAGCTCATATCATCTGCAGATATATAACATTAGCTAACTAGACGCCTTCTCTAGCGTGCTGCTGCACCAGCTGACCCCAATGATGGCTTCCAGTCCGTTCAGCGCAACCGGGGACGCCATGAGCGCGAGGGCAGTGGTAACTTCCGAGGTGGACGAGGACGTGGTGGACGTGGCAACAACCGTGGCGATGGCCGGGGCCGTGGTCGTGGTAACCGCGGCTCTGGCGTGCCATCTCGAGGCCCTCGCCGAGCTGAAGAGTAGAACCCTCGCCCAAGACCGGTGAGGAGACCCCGGCCACTTATTTCCAGTGCCTCACAGAGGCGCTTGTACACCATGGCATGGCGGCGTTTGCGATCATGAATTTGATTTACACTTTTTTTTTTTTTTGGGCGGATACGGGTTATTGTATCTAGTAGGAGAGCATAAATCCTGTGATGAGGGGTGTTACAGGTTGGCGATTGGGCTGATTCCATTTCAAGGCTGGAATGCATACATCATGAGCTTTACCAGCAACAGCATAGATTCATAGGACATGAGAAATTGTACGAAATACCCCAAAATTTGGAGATTTTGCTGTTTTGATGATGAAATTGACGATGCATTCAATCGATGCATTTGGCTTTCTCTTTGTCGCAATTATAATTAGTAGCAACGTTTTGAATGGCTTCACTAGCCGTCCCTTTTATTGTCCTGTTAGTTGAGCCAGTTGGTGTCGGTCGTGGAAAGTGCTAGATACTTTGGGTGGAAGCTCTGGTGGAGCCGACTGACCCTTATCGCAGACTGCTAATACGCCACTTGGCCTTATCGAGGCGTCAGCCTTGCAGGGTGGTTTGGGGAGGTTCGTACCTGCACTAAAAAGGGCTAAAATGGCAGGCGTCCACCGTGTCCACAGGCGGTGTTCAGAGGGTGCGGGTGGCAGGTGCAGGTGCAAGTTGTCCTCTTCGGTAGTGAGCGGCGCTAGAGCGTTACGGTGAAACTCGCCAGACTGCACTAACGGGATAATTTACTGGACACATCGACAACTCTTCCCTCATCCCCTCTCAACAACGACCAGAAATTGGAACGTGTCCCTTGTTTCGATTTCTGTTTTATTTCCTTTATTCTCCCCGTCTGTCGTTCTCAACAAACCCGCTGCATTGGTCTATACTTTTTTTCCGTTTGACCACGATTTGATCGCCATTCGGGCCAGTTTCGACGAGGACCTCCAGCTTGCGCGAATCGACGCCCCATCGCTATACTTCCACAATGGCGGCGGCAAGAATGCCATCCCTCGCCGCGCTCCTCGGAGCAATCTTCCTCTTCTCGACAAATGTCCTCGCAGCCTCAGCGGTTCTGGGCGTCGATCTCGGCACAGAATACATCAAGGCCGCCCTGGTCAAGCCCGGTATCCCTCTGGAAATCGTCTTGACAAAGGACTCTAGGCGCAAAGAAACTTCCGCCGTTGCGTTTAAGCCCGCTAAAGGTGGCGCAAAGGCTGGCAAATTCCCCGAGAGAGAGTATGGTGCCGATGCCATTGCTCTCGCCGCTCGATTCCCCGGTGAAGTCTACCCCAACTTGAAGACTCTCCTTGGCCTCCCCGTCGGAGACCCCATTGTCGCCGACTACAGCGCCCGTCATCCCGCTTTACAACTCGAAACCCACGCCGGCCGAGGCACTGCCGCTTTCAAGTCCAACACGCTTACTGCCGACGAGGAGGCATGGCTGGTGGAGGAGCTTTTGGCGATGGAGCTGCAGAGCATTCAGAAGAATGCTGAGCTCACTGCTGGAAGTGGCTCTACTGTCCGCTCTGTTGTTCTTACGGTCCCTCCCTTCTACACTACGGAAGAGCGACGAGCTGTCCAGCTCGCAGCCGATTTGGCGAACCTGAAGGTCCTCAGCTTAATTAGCGACACTATGGCTGTTGGTCTCAACTACGCTACCAGCCGCCAGTTCCCCAACATCAACGAAGGCGCTAAGCCTGAGTATCACCTTGTCTTCGATATGGGTGCTGGTTCAACCTCAGCCTCTGTTCTCAAGTTCCAGAGCCGCACTGTTAAGGATATCGGCAAGTACAACAAGACTGTCCAAGAGGTGCAGTCCCTCGGAAGTGGATGGGACCGTACTCTTGGTGGTGACGCCCTGAACTACCTCATTATGGATGACATGGTTTCCCAATTCGTCGCCTCCAAGGGTGCGCAGAAGATCTCTGCCACCTCTGAGGGTGTACGTGCTCACGGACGTGCCATGGCTAAGATCATCAAGGAGGCTGAGAGAGCCCGTCATGTCCTGAGCGCCAACCAGAACACGCAAGCTAACTTCGAGGGTCTCTACGAAGATGTCGATTTCAAGTACAAGATTACCCGTGTCGATTTCGAGAAAATGGCCGAGGCACATGCGGAGCGCGTTGGAACTGTCATCTCTGATGCCCTCAAAATGGCCGGATTGGACATTGTCGACCTCGACTCTGTTATCCTTCACGGCGGTGCTTCCAGAACCCCCTTTGTTCAAAAGGCTCTAGAAAAGGCTGTTGGATCGGCTGATAAGCTGCGTTCCAACGTCAACTCTGACGAGGCCGCTGTGTTTGGTGCTGGATTCCGCGCTGCTGAGCTCAGCCCCAGCTTCCGCGTCAAGGAAATTCGTATCGCTGAGGGCTCCCTCTACCCTGCCGGAATCAAGTGGACTGGCAGCAACGGCAAGGCTCAGCGACAGCGTCTCTGGACCGCCATCTCTCCCATTGGAGCTGCTCCTAAGGAGCTTACTTTCAAAGAACGCACCGATTTCTCTGGTTCTTTCTACCAACAAGTTGGTGAGGACGACAAGGAAGTTGCCAAGTTTGCTACCAAGAACCTCACTGCCACTATCGCTGCTCTGAAGGAGAAGTACCCTACCTGTGTCGAGTCTGAGATTCAATTCAAGGTCGGCATCAAGTTGAACGGCGAGAATGGCGAAGTTAACATCGCCAACGCTCACGTCGAGTGTGAGGCCGAAATCAAAGAAGGATTCGTCGATGGCGTCAAGAACCTTTTCGGATTCGGCAAGAAGGACCAGAAGGATGGTGAAGCTGACGAGGCGGATGACAAGAAGTCTGACAAGAAATCCGACAAGAAGTCCGACAAGAAGAGCAGCAAGAAGGGTGACAAGAAGACTGACAAGAAGGCCGATAAGAAGGCCAAGTCCGCTAGCTCTTCTGCTTCCAAGGATTCTTCGTCCACTGAGGAGGCGAAGCCGGAAGCATCTGGTTCCGAAGAAGAGGCCAAGGTCGAGACGACGAAGAAGGAGATCGTCTCCATCAACGTCGAGATTGAAGTCGAAAAGTCTGGCTTGGCGCAACTCACAAAGGATGAGACTGTCAAGTCCAAGGATAGGCTTAAGGCCTTCGCTGCGTCTGACAAGTCCAGACAGCAGAGAGAGGAAGCGCTGAACCAGTTGGAAGCCTTCACTTACAAAGCCCGTGATCTCCTTGACAACGAAGATTTCATTGCACATTCTACAGAAGCCGAGCGCAAGGTATTGGGCGAGAAGTCCAGCGAGGCCAGCGATTGGCTGTACGAAGACGGAGCCGAGGCTGAAAAGGATGAGTTCAAGGCCAAGCTCAAGGTTCTCAAGGACCTCGTCGCTCCTATCCAGAAGCGAATTGATGAGGCTGAAAAGAGACCAGCTTCCTTGACCAAGCTGAAGGAAGCTTTGGACCAGACCAACACCTTTGTCCAGAGCATCGATAAACAGATCTCTGATTATGAGGAATGGAAGGCCAAACAGCCTGAGAGCACAAGCTCTACTTCTACTTCTTCTACCACCACTGAAGAGGCTGCTGAAGAGACTCCTGGCGAGTTCGACGGCTTGGAAGATGACGAAGATTCAGGCAAGAGCAAGAAGAAGGAGGAGGCTAAAGCAGAGAAAGAAGAAGAAGAGGCTCCCGTCGACCCCAAGTCTATTCCCCCAGTATTCCAGCGCGAGGACCTCGACCAGATTACAAAGCTACAGAAGGAGACTACAGAGTGGCTCAAGGACCAGGAGGGCAAGCAAGATAAGCTGTCAGCCACTGATGACCCTGTCTTGCTCTCTGCTGACATTGATGGCAAGCGTGTCGCGCTTGAGAAGCTCAGCATGGACCTTGCAATCAAGAGCATGCAAGGAATGAAGAAGTTCACTGAGAAGCTGGGTGGCGGCAAGGGCAAGAAGGGCGACAAGGCCAAGAAGACCAAGAAGACCAAGGGGGACAAGGGATCAAAAGCAAAGGACCCCAAGAATGTGATGACGGATGAGGAACTCGACGAGCTCTTGGATGACATCCTCAAGAAGGAGGACGCCAAGCCGCAGGAGAAGGGCGAGGAGAAGGGCAGTGAGGAGCCCAAGCATGACGAATTGTAATCTACCTGCTCGGGGACAAGCGGAGACTTGGCCGGGTAGTATACGCGAGAATGATTGTACACATTATAAGCGGCGTTATAGACGAACGTAGAAGATGAATTATCTAAAAAAAGACATCAATTATTTCAAAAGTAAACACCAGTTCCACATTGTTATTTACCCTTGAGTATCACTAACTAACCCAGTTGCTGTGTCTGCACAACAAAGCCAGCAGATTTCTCCGAACCCTCCCACGTCTCGCGTCGACAAAATACGAGCCCAGGTGCCGAAAACAGAGTCGTGCAACGACGGGTACCTGCATCAGCTCTGTTTTCTCTAAGTGGTCATGACAGTCTATTGTGCTACCAGCGCCGAGGACTGTCTGCGACCTGCTACAGACACGAACGACGCATTTGTTTCTCCTTGCTCAAGGCAAGAAAAAAAAAAAGGCAACGGCCGGAAGTGCATCCCATGCTACACCAAAAGTGAGCTGTGCCATCGCTCATAGGGCCAGACCTCTAGATTAGAAACAGCGTTCGCTTGCTTGGTTCGGAATTAGCAAGGTCAGCTGCATGATGTTGTGATCCGATACCTAGACGATCGTCTAAATTGATAACTTGCGTGCGTGCGTGCGTGCGTGCGTGTGTGTGTGTATGTGAGGATGTAGCACCGTTCTTTATTTGTTGAGGTCGTTTTCAAAGGGGTGACGCGTTTGACAGCTGGTGAGTGTATATGAGGCGGCTGGTGGCCGGCTGGTTGTTCATCTCTTCTTTGCAACAGCAGGTGCGAGTTAATTCTTCTTCGATTCTCCTCTGCTCTTTCCACATGTGTTCAAGTTCAAACGTTTTCGAACACTGCAATTCGTCGAGGGAACGAGCTGAGCTTGAAACTACCCGACTTCAGTTCATTCTACACGGCTAGAGTCCCTTCGTTCATCGGTCTCTCGTTTGACAGTCTCTCGTTTGACAGTCTCTCGTTTGACAGTCTCTCGTTTGACAGTCTCTCGTTTCATTTACCAACACCCTGCTACTTTCTTTCCTGCCATTCTCCGTGTTAAAGACGTACAGTCTCTACAATGGCGTGGCAGGGCTTCTTTCTCTTTCTCTTTTGTTTCGTGTTTGGCTCTCAGGCCATCACTCTCCCTTCTAATGGCAACGGAAAAGGCTTCTCTCTCCATGTGAGCAAGCCTGAGAATCCCAAGCGCGACTTTGTGCGCGAGTGGGTTTCAGTGCGACAGAAATGGGGTGGTAGTGTGCCCGAGAGCGTTGTTTCTACCTTTTCCCTAGCTGATGCTGGTGGGTTGCCCGGAATGGGAGATTGAAGGCTGAAACTAATTCGATCTTCCTAGATGGCCGCGTCGATGTGCACCCCATGGGCAGTGACGACATTTACATCGCAGATGTTCAGATTGGCGAGCCGCCCCAGACTGTGAAAATGGCTTTGGATACTGGTTCTGCTGATCTGTAAGCCACCATATACACACCAAAAGCAATATCGACTAACCACAAACAGATGGATTCAATCGACCGACACATCCTACAGAATCAACAAAGAAGGACCGTGGGCTCCTCTGTATCGGCCAAAAGACTCCAAAACTTCTCAAGCAGTGAGCAACTCTACCTGGAGCGTGCAGTATTGTAAGTTCACGACATGTAAATCGGTAATTCATATCGTGCTGACGCAAATAGTGGATGGCACCGCAGCCTATGGTATCGTTTACCGTGACACGGTGCGTCTTGGCGGCTACGAAGTTCGCAATGTTCCGGTCGAATCGGCACAAATGGTCACCAGCCAGTTTGAAACCGAAACCAGCATGAGCGGCATCCTGGGCTTGGCAAAAAGTCTGCCTACTAGCGTTGAGCCCGCAACCCAATCGTTCATGACTCTTCTTAGGCCCCTTCTCGAGGAGCATGTATTCTCTGTCGACCTCCGAAAGAACGCGACTGGCCGTTTCGATTTCGGATTCATCAACACTGCTGCCGCGGCAGACAACATGACATGGCTTGATTCCGACCCCAACAGCCGTCACTGGGTTGTAGAGCTTGACCTTACGTCCTGGGAGGGCAATGGGCGTACATGGTGGTACTACAAGTTCATGGCCACAATCGACACTGGCACCACCCTCATGTTCCTTCCGGACGGATTGGCTAGCATGTACTGGTTCGATGTTCCAGGAATGCGCTCGCAGCCCGGTCTCGGCAACGCCTACACCTTCCCATGCTCTGGTGCCAAGGATCTACCAGATTTATCGTTCAAACTCCCTGGTACTGAACATGTCATTACCATCCCTGGTCCATACCTCAACTACGGGCCAACAGAATCCGACCCAACCTTTTGCTGGGGCGGCATGCAGAGCTCTGCGGGAATGGACGTCACTGTCATTGGAGACATTATGTTGAAGGCTTTGGTTCTAGGCTTTGACCTGGAGCGACAGCGCATCGGATTCGCTAACAAGAAATTTGACTAAAGTTTAATGGCTAGCAGCTGCATATCTTTGGAAGTCCAGGATGACTAGGGCAAAAGTCCTTGTCCTTTGTTAGGTTGGCTGGAATGGAGTTGCTATTTATGCAGAGATGAAGTAGGGCACAAAATATAATGATGCTTTGTCACGATGCAGTGCACTTGTGCATGTATTTGTGAATTCGATTGACTCAATTGAGAAAGTAAAAGGGATATGTACAGAACCTTAAACAACCAGAAAAGGAAATGCTTGTGTCTCGACAGAGTCTGCTCACAGGAGGCATCCAACGCCTTGTGGTGATGTTTAGGGCAAACTGCATCTTTCCATTTCCTCTCATCTGTCAATTCAAACACCAATGGCGACAAACATGCGTGTCCATCCTCCTCTGTCCATCCTCCACTCTTGTGCGTGATGCGAAAGCATATCCTCCATAATGCATGCGATCCAGGGTGAGTATTAGTAGTACAATGTTATCGACTATTCAAAGATAACGCGCAAGAGCCCGAGTATGACTCCCAGGTCTGTCTCGGGCATCTTGCCAAAATTAAAAGGAGTGTAATAAAATGTTTCAGAAAAGAAGAAAACAAGGCAGTGAAAACAATAGTGCGCAGCTCCCACAAAAGAGAGCAAGCGCCATGCAACAAGTCAAAGAGATATCGTCGTGATTCCTGTGAACGCCTCAAAGTAACGGTTCGCCTAATATATAGCTGGTGAAGAAGTGGTTGTGGCTTATTTCGTAAGTAGAAAAGAGAAAACTGCTGCCACTGTATGAGATGAAAGTAGTTGGGGTTTGACGACCTCCTCGCAATGTTGGCAATTTAAGTTAGGCCGTTGTTGGTATCATTGCCCCTGGGTTGAGTGAAAGGTGATTCGAATTAAGCATCAACGTGCTTTTAAAGCCGAAAAAGAAATTATTCGCGGTCACCATCTTGTTAAGCAAAAGTCCAGGTCAGCGAGGTGTGTCGTCTAAATCAACGTGTGTAATAATGTAATATTCACCTTCGCTGGCACCAGGAGTAGGGGGCATGTTGCCGGAGCTGGGAGCTGGTTGGGCAGCACGAGCAGTTCCTGGTCTTGAGCGAGCCTTGTCGTCCTTTGCAGGAACTTCAGGGGCTTGCTTGTCACGGACGGGGAGGTTTAGTTGAGTAAGTTCTGGGCGAGGCTTGGAGTTGCCACGAAGGCGCTCCTCCATCTCCTTCAGACGAGCTTCGATTGAGGCAAGCTCCTCGTTGCCCTTGCTAATGTTTTGTTGTCTGTGACAATTGATTAGCATTGTGCTGCTTGGTATAATGCATGTTGTTGTATCGAGTCGAAAATGATTGATGAGGGGGTCGTGCTATGTTTATAGGCAGTGATACACACCTTTTGTCGACTTGCTGATCGAGGTCAGAGATGGAGTTCTCGATGCGGAAGATGTCCATTAACTCCAGGGAAAAGGAGCGGGCGATTGTGCTGTGAGCCATGATGTTAGTGGTTTGTTGAATAAATGAAAAAAAAAAAAACGTGTAGAAGTTGTTGAAAGCAAGAAATATTGAAGATGAAGTAAACGAAAGAAAAGGCTGTGGTTGCCATGTGCTATTTGAATAGTAGACAACAAGCAAGCTTCACGATGGGAAGCTGGAATGTCGAAACTGGAGAAGGAGCAACTCCTAATAAGGGAAGAGCTTACGATTGAGGACGACGTCCATTGGGAACCCAGTCACGATCGAGCTCCTCGTCAGTGTATTCGCGGTGGTTCTCTTGGGCGGCCATTGTGAATTGGTTGTCTGTTGATGGTCGTTGAAACGGGGTGAAGAGCTAAAGCTGTTTGGGCGACGATGGCGGAATTCGGGGTAAAGCTTGGGCGCAAATCGGGGGGTGAGATGCAGAGATATCAAAAAAGCGGTAGAGACGAGGCAAAAGAAGAGAGAAACGAGTATTGAAAAAAAGGATGAAGCTTGCTAAGATGGAGAGGAATCTCTCT
Organism: Simplicillium sp. C3G150-2; assembly: GCA_022702485.1. Classification (NCBI taxonomy): domain Eukaryota; kingdom Fungi; phylum Ascomycota; class Sordariomycetes; order Hypocreales; family Cordycipitaceae; genus Simplicillium; species Simplicillium sp. C3G150-2. Next base: position 3,237,015 of record JAJIYY010000001.1, on the reverse strand, counting down.
TGAGGGTATCTGGCTGGAAAAGAAATGAAATGAAGAGGAGAGAAAAAGGATTGGGAGAAATTAAGCAAAGGGAAAGAAGAACAATTTACAGATTGGATGCGTTTGAGTGGCTCCAGGGGATTATTTTGGGGGGGGGATGGAGAGCAAGGGGGGTGGGATGATTTTGATTGGGGGAGGGGAGTGGGAAAGGGAGGTTCAGGGGGGTGCGAGGTGTGCAGGTGAGGGCGGCGAATGACGGTCTTATTGTGACAAAATAGACACAATAAAAATATGCACGCATAAAATGGATACGTTTGATTATAGCTATGTTTTTCAAATAATTTATTTGACCAAGACCAAAGTCGTAAAAAATAAATGCTGCTGTCGGGATGCGTGGACCTGACAGCTGTTCACAATCACACGCGTGGGTGGTGGTGGGCGCTTCGCACGAGGGTAGACCCAGTGGACCAGCAGCACTGATAGCATAGAGAGACACTCAGTCAACGGGAAAAGAACGACTCCACAAACAGGGGTTCCCAAATAACCAAACCAAACCAAACCAAGTCACCAGCGCCAAATGGCAGATGAACCACGCCGGTGCTGTTCTGTCTTGTCTTTGATTGATACTGACATGGCATTATGTACTTACTTTGAGATAATTATACAGCACAGCACAGCACAGCAAGAGTCAAAAGCGGGCACCTCCATCCAAGTCATCACGTTGAGTCGTCCATCCACAGACAATCACCACTCCCAGTCGTCCAGACACACGACAAAGCATTCACCACCACCACCATCTTCTTATCCTCCATGGATGAACTCACTAAATCTGGAGAACAAACGGCCCCAGTTGATTGCCCGAAATTTGTTTACAGGCATACACCACCGCCAAGCAGCCAATCCTTTCCTCCAACAACCTGCCCACCCCAGCAGCCCAACCCAACTAACTAGCCCAGAGCATCTAGCTTCACGCCATCAAGCAAGGGCTTTCCCCCTCACCATGCAGGTGTCATGCCGGCAGACAGGCCCGTAAAAAACAAACCAAATAACAAGATTGCTGATATTACTGTACAGAGAACATGGACACACCGGTAGTAATTCCAAGTGCCTCGGCGCATTGCACGCCCGCAGTATGCACTCCAAACGGCCTAATCACCGCGCTGCAAACATGCATGATCGACCGATGTGATCACAGCCGTGGCGCCCGTCCGTCCCGTGCCGGCGCAACTATTACACTGCCAGTCAGACAACTTACAGAAAGAGAAAAACGCTTTGCACGAAACTTGATTATGCTTCAGCTTTCGATATAAGGTTCGCGCTTCTCAGCTCTAGTGAATCATCAACAAAACAGCGTGATCAACGCCATAGTTGCAAACTCTCTAGTCAGGCACTCGCACCTCCCGAGCAGGCTGGCAGGGTCCTCGAGATGCAATTTTGATTCCCAGATTACTCTCCGCTAAAAGACCACCCGCCAGCCTGCCACCATCAGCGGGGGCGTCCAGTAATTAGACCCTGCTTCTACTGACCATTTTGGCGTGATCCAAGCGCCAAAAAAAAAAAATGTTAACAGCGTTAATAATTAATTATTCCCCATCTAAGAAAACACGGAGAGACAAACGCCATGTGCTTTGGTCTTGTCGGTCTGCCTTGGGTTCCTTTGCCGCCCAAACAATGACATCACATGTAATTTCCACCACCCACTTTCATAGCATCCACTCAACCACTCTGCCAAAGCCAAACCACCAGAGACATGGGCCATCCATCCATCCCCTAATTGTGCGCACAGCGATGCCAAGTCCGTACCAACGCTAGGATTGGCGCTGGCAGTTGGGCAAAAGACACGTAAATCTCTGTGTAATGGCTATTACATGCAATATTTTCCTGCCTAACTACAATCATCCTTGCCGTACAATGCGATACCGGTTACTGCACGGAGATAATGGTCCTTACTACATGTACACCGGTCATCAATCGACATTGCCAAGCCCAGTAGAGAAATTATACAACATATTGATTGCCGTCAAGAGATGCTACAGAGATGCTACTCCAACGTTCAGACAGTACAAAGCCAGCCTTATCCATCCAAAACCAAAGAGCGTCTGCCCATGTCATCCTGTGCCTCTCTCGTCTCAGCCTAATCCAAAAAGACACCTTTTTAACTCCTTGTTATATGTCCCGTATCCGTTAAGTCTATAGTGTTTCAATACAATAAATATACTCGCATGTTCATCTCGTCCATTTCAGATTTGACGGTTTCATGCTCCAAAGGTCACTGCCATTTATTTGTTGGGGTTGGGCCAGTCGAAGTCGGAGCACTCCTGGTGATCATCCACCCACTTCTTGATCTTGCGAAGATCCCAACCGCTCCTGCAGGATGAGTCCGTAGGTTTCTCTTTGGGCAAAGGTTTACCGTGCTTGAACTTGTCGGTCATCGAACAAAAGTGGCGGTCAAACTTGAACTGCAGACAGTTGTCGAGGCTCTCGCATGCAATCCGGCAGTGATCGAAGCTTCTGTATGCGTTCTTCTCCTCCTCAGTCTTCGGCTTCTGGGCTCGATCGACGATCCACTGTTCGTACTTTCGTTTGGGGTCCAGATAGTTTCGGTCATCTGTGAGGTTGTCCCACTCGTCGCGCTCAGCTGTCAATTGACTTTCGACGAATTGCTTGTACAGGTCCTTGATTCGGACCGGCGTCGTGAAGTTGCGCGCTCTCTCAAAGGCATCGATATCGGAAAGCTCTTCAGAGCCAACGTGGTGCATCGTCGCGATAGGTTGGCACCAGCTACCATCGTTGTAAGGCAGCGTATGTGGCTTTTCGCCATTGATGGTTGGCCACTAAACAGCAATTAGCATTCGCTCTAAAAACCATGCCTCTTTACAGGCATTATTCCCTAGAGAGGAAACGAGGCTCAAAACTTACCGTGTTCTTCACACTAACACCGGTTTGCTCTTTTAGCGCTTGAGCGAAGACGAAATCTCCGCAGCAAGTTTTCTTAGCTTCTGCGTCGTACTTCGTCGCCACGTTCTCCTTGCCGTCAAACATTTCGCGCATAGCAGCATTGGAGACCAGATAGCCGCTACCACCATGACCGAATGGAAGGCCACCCAGCAGAGCAACACTCCCTAGGTACTGAGGTTTCTTGGGATCCAGTTTCTTCAGCCATTCCGACATGGTAGACCATACAACATAGGTGTCTGCATCAGTATAGAGATACCAATCGTAGTTTGGTCGTAGCTTCCACGTCTTCTCAGCAATATGAACATTTTTGTACTTGTCCAAGTCCCATCCCATCTTGGCAACGTCATGCTTCTTGTTGCAGCTAGATTGATCAACCTGGCATTCTTTCTGCCGGAAGTAGAGATCAAAGTTATCGTTATTCATCTTCACATCGTCGCTGACTTTGTCGAGACTATCTCGGATGTGATAGCCAGCAATCTCCTGGTCCATATCGCTGAAGATGAAGAATTCAGGAAGACATCTGGCGTTGGTAAGAACCTGAGTAGGAATCTTGCTGTAGGCTTCAGATGCACCAGTTTTCATGATGACAAGAACATTTGACGTGTCGGGGAAGTTGGCGCATTCCGGGTCGGTCTTGGGATTATGGCTGGGAGGCTGGTCGCTGGTCGAATTCGAATCCGGGTTCGAGTTCGGCGTGGGGTTCGAAGAGTCTGCTGCAATCGACGATGATGGTTTGAGAGTCGATTGCGACGAAGACTTGGTAGCGGTCTCCAGATGCTCCTCAGAGGGAGAGGTCTCGTGCTTATCCTCGTTTTTATTGGGATGGAGTCCTGGGAACTTTTCTCGGATACTCGACATGTCGGGCGGGCAAAAACGCCCTCCAGGACATGCGTCGTTCAATCTGCTTGACACCAGCAGCAATGTTACGAGAAACATGCCGAGGGCGACAAGAACGTACATGGAGCGGCGGGACAGCATTTTGGCGACCGCAAGCATGTTATATCGAAACGTTCACAAGGGTGAATATCCAAAAAAAAAAAAAAAAAAAAAAAAAAAAAAAAAAAAAAAAAAAAAGAGTACGATGTAGCCCTCGAAATAGTACACCCGGGGACGAGAGACTAGGCAGGAACAGCTACAGCGTGCCCTTAAACTCTCGTGGATGCGGGTGTGGTTGCGGTTATCGGGATCGAAGTCGATGTGAAGCGCCAAGGATGTTGCTGTTCGCAAGCGAAAGAAGCAAACAACAGTTTGACGTCAGAGAACAAATGCCAGGCGCCCCTCAAACTAGAGCAGTCGTGAGGCTATTGTTCAGCAAACGATGGCGTCTGTGTTTCGATGCGAGAATGAGAATTTCGGGGGGAAGCCACGGAGAAGGAAAGAGAACGGCGAAAAGCTTATGTTGCCTTACTGGGCCTCCTGGAGGCGTCCACGGCGCCACAGCCCCCTGTAATGGAGATTTAGAGGAGGGGCGGGGGCCCTTTGACACTGGCTGGCTGGCTGGATGGCGGCGAACACGCAGCTCCAGCACACGAGGTTAGTGGATGAGTGCACTGAAGGGGACCCGCCCGGCCATCCAAATTTAGACACTCCCTAAGCCAATATTGGACCTGGCTAAGTCATTCTTTTCCATCTTCATCTGCTGTAACCGAGCGTCTACTTGTCTGTCTTTACGAGGTATCAGCTCCAATCCATCATCAAGAAATCAACACGTACGAAAGGAACCATCAAACCGTGACATTGATAATGTGCTGAAATTTAGAACGACCACGGCCAATCTCTTGTCCTTGTTTCGCTCTGTTATCGGCCACTACCTGTTTGTCGATGTCGATCCATTGCGTTACTGTGGGCATTCCAGCTAGCGCATCAAAGCCCTTTTGTTCTGACAGCCGATCAGGGGCTAGGAGTTACTGGTACAGGAGACGAAAGAGCATTCACTGGTTCTGGCCCTGACTCGGCTTGGGTTTGTTGTCCACCGCAGTAGCGCGGGCCATGAATCAATGGCAAAACTAATCAAAATTGTGGCCTTCGTCTGATGGATGGGTTCGACGATTCCTGTCCTGACATCGAAAACCAATGGCGCCGTTACATTGACAACTTCACTTTCGCGCCAGCTAACCCCAAGCTGGTTGGACCATTCGTCGTAAGCTGCCCGCTACAGAAACAATAATCCGTGGCGCTGCAGATCCAATTGCTTTGCTCCCTTGGCAAGGGGGTGGATCGTTGACAACACAGACTGACCAGACTGAGACGCTCACCAAAATGCGTTTCCCTTTAAGAACTATCGTTTGACCATTCAAGGGCGATGGAAACTTTTTGCAACACATGGCTGGTTATGCGGCTTCAGTCGAACCGTGTCGCTAGTTAATCAACTGGACCCTTACCTCGCACAACTTGTCGCGGTGGCTTGGCTGCATCTTGAAGCTCAGACATTTCAAATTTTGGCAATACGAGGTTTACATTCAGCTTCGACTCCGGTACTGTTCTAGACGAAACGCCACCAAAATTTGCGTATGCAGAGCAGGATGCATTAAGAATTCGGTCATTAACTCTCATCATCCGTTCGAGGTCAATTGACACTGATATTCAAAATATGATACACGGTTCATCAAGCCTCGCTCTCGACAATCGGCTCCCTAGCAGGCTTTCTTGGCACTCAGGTGTCTCGTTCAAACTCGGATAATCGAGCCGAGCCTTATCCAAGACAATTACGAGCCTTGTGGCGCTTTCAAAACAGTATGCTCTTGGAATGTGTTTCCCTGATGACTACAGCGAAACGCGTATCAATTAAAGTGTTCAAATTACAGCTCATCTCGTGGTACTGTCTTTTGCGACGGCAAGACTCCGTCCCATGCAGCTATCTCTCCCTTGGAAATGGAAACGATGAATGCGCCGATGGCTTCCGGCGTCGACTTGCCTCTGTGGGGGAATACTTGCCCGCTGTGCAAGTTTTGCACTGCTACTCCTGTTGAAGACTCTATGCCCATGCTGAGCGGCATGCTGGGATATTCGTTGGAGTCGACAGTGACCAAAGTGAGATATTCTTGGTATGTCTTTGCTGTTTGTCTCATTGCTGCGGCGTATGCTGCCCGGTCGGCTGCATCGTTGCTGAAGTAGTAAACCAGAGACTTGCCGCCCTTGACGTAGTTGTTAGCCGCGATTTGCCAGCGTCGTAGGAAGGGTCACTTACGCTCAAATACTTCATCTCATTGCGCCTTGTGAGCTCTGGTATCGTGGGCTCAATGCACGCTTCCACCAGCGTGTGAATTGCTCTGACACTAGCAAGATCCTTTGCTACGTGTTGTGTGCCCTCCACATTATTGTAGCATGATATGCCTCTGTTCGCAGTGTCCGTGTCCAATGCACCGAACGTGTATCGATCGTGGTATTCCTGGGCGGCCTCGCTTAGAAGCTCGCGCAGGCTTGTATCTTGCGCGGAGAGCTGTGCTACTACGACGATATCGTCCTTTGCGACAAAGTCTTTTAACGTGTTGCTGTCGAGCGCTGTGACCGCTGGTCTCCGAATCCGGTTTGCAAAAGCGAGGATACTAAATCAGTCAGTATAAGGCACATGCTTGCTGCAAGCAATCGACCTACTGGCGTGAGACCCTAGGTCCTCGGTATCTAACAACATCGTCCGACCCTTTGTAAGCTCGAATCGTCGGGAACGAAACGACATTTAGCTCGTGGCAGAGTGTCTTTGATGCTGTGCAATTTACCGTTAGAGCAGAAAGGTCATCTACGACGGTTTTCCACTCCGTCTCAATGGCTTTGCTACTGTCGCTTTGGTTCGTCAGCGCCACGGTTCCAGTTGACTTGGTTATGCACTCACGTTTCGGGCTGTTCAACATTAAATTAGTTCCTGTAAGGTCAATATACTTAAGAGGATTGGCGATCGCCTACCGCGATAACTAGTTCAAAGTTAGCAAAACCTCCAATATCTCACTGACTTGACGTACAAGAAACTAGCTGGAGCTCCCGCTCCTCTAGACGTTGTCTAACCACATCGTCCGGCGTTATCTTCCACGCCAGACCAACCGGCAGCAGTATCAACGACGATAAAGCTCTAAGGCGAACCATTTTTTCTTTGATCTTGTCAATTGTTTAGGATTAATTTGCAAAAACTTGAAATTCGGGGGAATTTGGGGTAAGCTGATTTTATTAAAGAGCATCCGGAGAGGCACTGCAGGGGCCGTTTCTTCACAGACCGCACGGCCGAGGAGTCGCAACAGATTCTGTTTCATCCTGTTTCGACCCGACAACATATATTTGGAGAAATCTCATAAATTCCCCAAATTCTCGTGGAAGTTTACTTTCTTCAAAACAATTTCGTTCATATCAATATGACCAGATCCATTTGCTCCGTTGCTGTCGCGGCGCTTGCTGTCGCTGGATTCGCGCATGCGGAAGACCAGAAACCACTGTCGAACGGCATTGCAAGCGATTATACTTGCCAGCATCCTCCTTATCAGATCCAGATGTTAAGTAAATCACCACTGGTTATTTACATTGAAGATTTCATTACTCCCGACGAGCGGGCGCATCTACAGAGTCTCGCGTCAGTACCCTACCTCTTTTCGAAACTTGCTATGCACAAAGCATGCAACGCTAACTATCGTTGAAGTCAGGGCCATTTCAGACACTCTGCAGTACTAGGCACATCTGGAAGCTCAGCAATCAACTCTGTCCGCACCTCACAATCGACAACCGTCCAACGGGATCCCGTCGTCCGATGCGTAGAGGAGCGCGCCTTGCTGTTCCAAGGCCACGAATACCCAGAATCGCATCTCGAACCAATCCAGCTCGTCAAGTATGCCGTCACAGAACATTACCACTTCCATACAGATTGGTTCACGGACGCGACACACACCACGGCGGCCAACGGCGGCAACAGAGTGAGCTCGTTCTTCGCATACGTCAAGGCTGATAATGTTACTGGGGGAGGAACGAATTTCCCATTGCTCACTGCACCTCGAAATGAGAAGTGGTGCAAGTTTGTAGACTGTGACGTTGAATACGATGCTGGTGTGACTTTCAAGCCGTTGGAGGGCAATGCAGTGTTTTGGGTAAACATGGACACTGGAAAGGGCGATGGAAGAACTTTGCATGCTGGATTACCCGTTGTAAGTGGTGAAAAAATTGGAATGAATATTTGGACAAGAGAAGGGCCTTTGGGTAACGATATTCGGGGGATTTAATTTGGTGGTGGGATTATGTAGGGTAGTGGATGGCGGGGTGAGGTTATAGTGGGATGGCGTTTTGGAGTATTTTATTTTCATCAAGTTCAACAAACACCCGAATTCTGCAGCAAACTCAACAGTACATTATTTCTGTCCAAATCGTTGTTAATCCATGTCAGATTGAAATCCAATATTACCAAGGAGCAACTTTAAACATTGGCGTTGGTAATCGTCGCGTGAGCCACCCTCTACGCGTCGTTTGCTGCGCTCATCAACGAGCACATCGTCGCCAACACGGATGACTAGCAACAGCTGCTGCTAAAGTTCTATCATGGAAATAAACCGCGGGCCTAGAAGGGCTCGCCATGTCGCCGCCAATGCACAGCGTGCCGCGACGCAGAGACAAACCGTCCAACAAGCCCATCGAACACCAGATCAGCCTGGACCAACCAGCGATGATGAGCCGGCGCCTGCTGTACGGCCGAATCCATTTAGACTTCACAGAAGTAAGTTTAAAGAGTTAATTTGTTAAAAGTTGGTTCTGCTTGAGAGAGAGAGAGAGAGTTGTGGCTTTGAAGTATGTTCCAACTCTATCATGACATTCAGGTTTGAAGCAGTATTTATCCTCTGTCCTTCTCTTGCCCTTTCATTTTTTTTTTTCCTTTTTCAAACCACAAATCCCCCAAATACCTCTACAGAATCCTTCTTTTGAACGCACCTACTTAATATATCAAAATGTCGCGATATCGTTACCTCAATGCTCCCAAGCGGGTTCCTGGTGCGCAACTACAGCGGTTTGAAGAACTACACGCCAACACTGCTGGTCGCACGGAGCACAACAGATATCCTAGGCGGACTGTCATACTATCTCCAGACCGAGAAAATCTTGAGGCTTTGGTGTTATACATTGAGAGCGAACGAGCTCGTGTCCTCGAAGAGATCGAAGCCATTCGCGCTCGAATCCGCGAGAACGAGCGACAAGTCGAACAGCTTCAAGAAATTCAGAGGCGCCTCGCTGACCAGGAAATGCAGCTGCAAGACCAAGACCAACGCGATTAAGTATGCCCTTGGACTCAGACTCCGATTCGGGCTCAGAACCAGATATTAGTGTACTGGAGATGGCCCGACGGGGTCGAATGACTGAGCAGCCTGTTCAAGAAGAGACTTACGAAGAGGAGGAAGAAGAAGAAGAGGAAGAGGAGGACAGCATCTCACAACAAGATTATGAACTGGAAGATACGGGGCTGGATGAACAAGTGGAGGATGAAGAGGTGGCGGAGGAGCAAGAGGTCGAGCAGCTGGTAGACCCTTCATCGATTGGACTCAAAGAGATTTCCAACCTTGGAAAGTTTACAGTGAGCAGCCACAAGCCAGGGAATGGTGTAGAAGAGCTTCGAAGCGACAACACGAAGCAGTACTGGCAGTAAGTTTATACATTTCTCATGTTACAGTTCAAAACCTAACCACAACATCAGATCTGATGGCCCGCAGCCACACAACCTTACCATATACTTTGTCAAACGAGTAGGAATCCGCGCGATTCGCTTCTACGTTGACTACCAAGAAGACGAATCATACACACCGACCAAAATTGTATTCAAATCCGGCACCAGTGAGAACAATCTCATTGAGTTTGCCACCATGAACATGGAGAGTCCGTACGGATGGCAAGAGGTGCCTATTTCAGGCGCAGGAGGCGAACCTGACGGCAACACGCTCGTGTCATATGTGTTGCAGATGCAAATACTGGAGAACCATCAAAATGGCAAGGATACCCATCTGCGAGGCATCAAGATTTATGCCTTTGACCCAGACTCTCCTCAAGGCGTGGCTGGACAACACGCGAGCCTTACGAGCAATATTGGCGACGCGATTGCAGATGCTGGGCTGAGAAGGGGGGAAGATGGTGGGGGATCTAGTGAACGACTTGCAGACATGGCGAGGATATTGGCCTCCACTACGATTGATGCTGGTGAGGCTGGGTTTGCGGTTCCTGAGTTTCTGAGAGAGCCTGAGATAAGATGAGGGCTCTGGTGGGAGCGATACTTAAACCACCAGCAGCTAGTATCTGATGTCTTTGAGTATTAATATACTGTGAAAAGGGCAAATTCTTGAAGCCCGCCATCAACGCGAGGTGACAACGCGAGTGACGGGTCTAAGTGCAGAGGTCGCACGCAGTGTGCCTTTGCCTTACTTTGCTGGTGGTGAGCATGAGCAAGTGAGTATCAACAGCTGATCCGTACAACCACAAGGTGGGCTTCGACGTCATCCCACCGAGCCAGCTCGTCGAGGAAGAACGACTCCCCTTTTATCGAAGAGAAGACTACTATCCTATTCGTATAGGCAGCATCCTCAAGGGCCACTACCAGGTTGTCGCCAAACTCGGATATGGCACCACATCTACCGTGTGGCTGTCCCGCGATCTCAGGTAAGTTCGTGGCTATACCTATGGCCTAGCAGCTATCTAATTCAATTGCCTCCCAGAGACCAAAGCTTCTGGGTACTTAAAGTGCATGTAAACTCAATCAAACATAACAACGAACTTGACATCTACAATCGCTTATCTCAAACAGCAGCCGATCTCCCTGGAAGAAAACACGTCCGTAGGCTCAAAGACATGTTTACAACCAAGGGACCCCATGGCTACCACGACGTGTTCGTTATGAGTCCAATGGGGATGAGTCTGCGGAAATTTCAAGACATGCAAAGAGACACCGTTTTCGACGAGAGTTTGGTCACGGCAGGGATGACTCAGGTACTGCTCGGACTCGAATATTTACACGAGGCTGACATCGTTCACATTGGTACGCAAAGGCTTCTTTGGCGCGATTGAGACGCTATCGGACAATGCTAATCAATATATAGATCTTCATTCCGACAATTTATTTAATTGCCCTTACCGACGACGATGTTCTCTTAGATGTTGAAGACAACGAGCTCAAGAAAAGCCCGAGTCCCCGAAAGTATGTGGGAGACACCGTCACATATGTCTCTCAGTTTCTTCTTGGTGGCGCTGGTCCCCTTACAATCTGTGACTTTGGACAAGCCCGTATTGGATCTAAACACCGTGGAAATGCAATGCCAATTCCGTATCGCGCTCCTGAAATCATTCTTGGCATGGAATGGGGGAAAAGCATCGACTACTGGAGTATTGGTTTACTTGTGAGTGACATTCTCCCGGACCAGCACTCCCCTTACTCCCCTTACTCTCCCCAAGCCAACTTCAGGCTAACAGCAGTCGACCGAAATCAGGCATGGGACTTGCTCGAGAAGGAGCCGATTTTTACTGTCTACCACCGAGAGTCACCAGAACTGAATGACGCCCACCACCTGGCGGCTATGACGTCGCTTCTTGGGCCTCCGCCAGTCGAATTTCTCCAGAGAAGTAACCAGACACAGAAATACTGGGACATGAAAGGTGAGCATTAATAAAACGAGCCTACTTGAAAAGAAATCTATTGACTCTGACCGTGTCTCTAGGGAATTGGATAGGACAGGTTCCGCTGCCACCCACGAAAAGCCTAGAGATGCGAGCGGCTTCCCTACAAGGGGAGAACAGGAAATGGTTTTTGAGTTTCGTAGAGTGTTTTCTGGATTGGGTTCCAGAAGATAGGCTCGACGTTCGGGGGGTCCCTTCCATCCTTGGCTTGGACATGGATCTCCAGATATTTTGTCTAAGGCTCCTCTTCAGTAGGATCGTCCAAAGGGGGATCATAAATATCGAAACCCCAGTGATTCTTGGCATTAATAAAACGCATTTTTTCCTGGTCCTTTCGGATGTCGTTAATCATTGCCATGTCATCATCAGATAAATCCGGAATTTGAAGCACAGCAAAGTTGTCGACAATATGAGACGGAGTGTATGCTTTGGGAATGACACTGGTTCCACGCTGCAGACCCCATTTCAGCAGTAATTGTGCCGGAGAGATACCAAGCCTAGTTGCGACTGCAACAACCTGAGATATGTTAGCGTTTTTGGAGTGTTTGCAAGGGGAAATATATACATACTACTTCATTCACTAGAGGCCCTGGAACTGATGCGTTCAGTGCCACAGCAGCAACTGGTTTTCCACCAAGAGGAGAAAAAGCAGTGACGTGAATGTTGTGCTTTTTACAGAACGAGATCAAATCGTTCTCGAGAAGGTACCTAGCGAGTGAGCAATGACGACTGTTCATCTGTAGGAAGGCGACATACGGATGGAGCTCGATTTGATTCACAGCTGGCGTGATTTTGGCAGTTGAAACGAGCTTTTTTATCTTCTTAATCATGAAATTGGAGACACCTGAGTCAGTTAGGGGGGGAAGCAGCAATCAGAAGATCCGTTGGAGAGTACCTATGTCTCTTACTTTACCGGTCTCAACGAGCTTCTCCATCGCAGCCCAGGTCTCAGTATACTTCTGGGTCACGGTGATGTTGATTTTGGGCTGAGTTGTTATCATAATGCCCTCAAATTTTTGGGAAACTTACTTGCCTTGTTGTTTGGGTAACGTAATGTCTTCCATTCGTCTTCGCCAGAACCAATGCGCTGGTATGCAACGGGAGCTATGATATGAGTAAAACCTTCACATTATTCATTCATTAAAGACTTACTGTGCATGAGATAGAGGTCCACTGCGTCCCATGGTCAGTTCGTCTTCCCGGACATTATCAGGTGAGCCTACCATAATCGACACCAAGGTTCTTCAGGCTTAGATCCAGGGCACGTTCAACATCAAAAGGCTCATGATGAGCATTAGCCCTGAAAATTCTTCAGCATCGACTGTATCAGATTATCGTTGAGATTAACTTACAATTTCGTCACAATGAAAACATCTTCACGCTTGCCCTCCCACTGACGCAGCGCATCGCCAATGCCCCTCTCCGACTCTCCCTCGCCGTACATCCATGCGGTGTCAATGTGTCTATACCCAGCTTTGAGCGCTTGGAGAACCGCTTCGGCCACGCCAGCCCGAGGATTTACATCAGGCTGGAAGGTGCCAAAGCCTATAGCAGGCATCTCACGGCCGTGGGAGCCAATTCGAAAGCTTTCTGGAGCCATGGTGGCTGAAACAGGAACGAGAACACTTTTGTTGATCTGTCTAGCGCCGGATGTAAAATGCTTGAAGAATTAAACCATATATGCCTCCTTTTCCTTGCTAAAGGGACCAGCCAAACAGGTTGACCAGTCCCGGTGATTGGAAGCGGGCATCATGCGGGGTGCAGGGGTAATGCACCACCAGCCTCCACCAATTAACGGAGGGGTGGTGTTGTCAAACCCGGGCGCTAAATGCACGAACATGAGAGGCCAGCCACCACACTAGTCGACAAGGCCCTTGTTTTGGGCTCGGCGGTTGCCCTACAAGTTATAAATGATGGAATCGCTCTTGTGATGGTGATGAGAAGACAGACGATAGAGAACTCGATACAAATCTGGAGCGAGGATCAGCTATCACCACACTCATCACTTTACCTAGCCGAAGCACCCTTGCAAATTTCCATACTGAGCGCTGCATATCAAAAGTAACATGGAGACTTTGATTGTTGCGAAGCCTTGGGACCGCGAGCCCAAGACGGTTGACGCTACCATCGATATCTGTGGTAGTGAAGACAGCGCACCACAGAAAGGCGAAGCCGTCAAATTAGATCCTGCCATTATTCAAGGTAATAACGACTCGTTTTCCATATACACCACCTATTGTGGCTAACATACTAGATTAGCACTTCCCGAGGGTTGCACGTTTCTGGAAGCCACAGCATATGGCTCGTCGCTTTGGACACGCACATGGAGAGTTTCAGCCACTTCAGGCGATGGTTCACCAGCTGCGTTCTTTCTCAAGACCGCAGTCGGGGAACTTGGCCAAACCATGTTCCGAGGCGAGTTCGAGGGCATGAGTGTCATCTACCAGACGGTACCGGACTTTGCCCCGAAACCAATTGCTTGGGGACAGTGCCAAAATGACACAACAATGTTTTTCTTTCTGAGTGAATATATTGAGATGTCACAAGGTGGCCAGGTGCCAGAATGTGAAAGTTTCTGCGCAAAGGTTGCCGAGCTTCACAGAAACAGCCCCAGCCCAACTGGAAAGTTTGGTTTCCCAATTGTTACATGCAATGGCAACATTCCACAAGCCAATGACTGGGAAGACTCGTGGGAGGTTTTCTTTACCAAAGGCTTAAGGCATATGCTGGCGCTAGACATCCAGAAGAACGGAGACCAGCCTGAGCTTCTCAAGGCAATCCAGCCAATCTTCGACAAGGTCATTCCTCGTCTGCTACGGCCATTGGAGCAGGGCCCAAGCCCTATCCGGCCGGTGCTTGTTCATGGCGATCTGTGGTACGTAAACTGGTTACAGACTATGGTTGGTCACTCAGGGATTGAGTCACGCAGCTAACATTGGAATCTAGGTGTGGTAACACATCAACCAACCTTGAGACAGATGAGCCAGTCATATTTGACTGTGCAGCATTCTATGCTCACAACGAGTACGAACTAGGAAACTGGAGGCCATTGAGAAATCAATTCCACGGCGCCTACTTCCGCAGCTACACTCGTCACTTTGCCAAGGCACAGCCAGAAGACGACTTTGACGATAGAATCAGACTCTATGAGCTTCGATTTAACTTTCATGCGTCAATTATGTTTCCCGGAAAAGGCGGCTTTAAGCAAATGTAAGATGAAGAGAAGCACTACAAAATTTGGGCACTGCGCTGACAGCTAACTTTGGTAACAGGCTACTTGATAGTATGCGATATCTCGCCGATAAGTATCACGCTGTAGACATCCAGCCCATTGAGACACAATAATTGGAAAGATGGACAATTACAGTTAGATTTACAAGCATGCGCCCTTGACTAGATACTGTAAACGAAAAATTATTTACGAAGGACATGGAATTGAATAACAAGCTATTTGATACATAGTTACCTCGACATTGGAACCGAATCTGTGAGCCGGCCGGGAAACAGCGGGTTACAGCTCACGTCCCCATGCCATCAATGGCGACACACGATGTTGTGGCATCTATTTTGATATGGTGGCGGGGATCTTCCCACTGAGCCCCTGCTAATCGCGCTGTTATTGGTGCTGTAGCCGCTCAAGGTCAGTGGTGGAGAACTGTTATGGCTGCTTCACAGGCCTCCACGCACTCACCAACCCCACCAAGCTGTAACTAGTATTATTTACGAGATGCATGTCGAAATTGCCAGCGCTGGAGTGTTGCCAGGGTATGGGCGGCAAATATCTTTATTGCATGAGGAAAAGGCATGTGGCGGTATGGAATACTGCACATACCTAACACCCGTGCGCGTCGATGATTTGGGCAGTGTTTCCTTTGAGTCGGGCCTACGTTCGTTTGTTTCTGTTCTCACCACGAGTTCTGTCCAGGCGCTGCTTCAGCAAAGAGAAATTCGGTTGCAAGTTTTGCCTCTGGTTCTATCCTGAATGTTATCCTACAGCAAACAAGAATGGCTCTACCATTTGCTGAACAGCCGCCTCGATCAGCACGAAGAACCACTGGTCTACTTCACCGGTTTCGAAGTAACGATACCGCCTCAACAGACGTAACGGAAACGACTCGATTGGGACTATATGAAGTTACAGGTTCGGTCCAGTCTCCGACAATCACAATCATCTTCATCCACGGCCTTGGTGGCCATCCTGTCAAATCATGGAGACACAGATCCATACCAGACTCGGTATGTGCACCAATAACCTACGCCAGCTTGCCCTGCTAACTGGCAATTAGTTCTGGCCACAAGACTGGCTTACCCAAGAGGCTGGACTGGAGAGTGCTCGAATATGCATCTTCGGATACTCTGCTGATTTCGCGACAACTAAGGAGTCCATTTTTACCATCGCGGATTTCTCGAAACGATTAATATTCGACATTATGACGAGCAAAATGGCAGATTTGCCCATTATCTTCGTGGCGCATTCAATGGGAGGGCTTGTAATTAAGAAAGTGAGTTCATTTCGAAGTCTTAGGCTTAAACAATTCAGCTAACGAAAGCTTGTAGGCATACATGCTAGCCCTGCAGGATACGAAATATCAGCAAGTCGCTTCTTCAATTCGACAAGGCGCAATGGTCTTCCTAGGCACACCTCATCGAGGATCTGACCCAGCATCAACTCTTCACACGATTTTAACAGCAACGGTGGGATCAAAAGCCTTCGTTGAAGAACTGAAGAGCAAGTCTGGCATGATCACAGCGATTAACGAAGACTTCCGACATTGCGCAAAGGACCTGACACTCTGGTCGTTTTACGAGACCGAGCCTACCTCTATTGGCCCAGGAAGGAGTGCTGTACGTGTTTGTTTCTGAATTTATCGTATCTTTCTACAAATATGCTAACTCTTGAATAGATTATTGTATCACGAGATTCTGCGGTTCTTGGATACGAGAATGAGGGCTCATCCCACATTGACGGCGACCACCGATCCATCTGCAAGTTTACATCGAGACAGGACGCTGGTTATGTGGCAATCCGAAATCTGATTGTTCACCTTGTGGGAGAACGACTCGTTTTACCAGAACCCAGGGAACCTCCTGCATACAGTGATG
This sequence comes from Simplicillium sp. C3G150-2, assembly GCA_022702485.1. Classification (NCBI taxonomy): domain Eukaryota; kingdom Fungi; phylum Ascomycota; class Sordariomycetes; order Hypocreales; family Cordycipitaceae; genus Simplicillium; species Simplicillium sp. C3G150-2. The sequence goes on along the minus strand of JAJIYY010000001.1, from coordinate 3,220,359 downwards.
AAAGAGAGCCACAGAAGCCTCTCCACGTCCGTCGTGGAAGCTCAGCGGTCAAGCATATTTCCAGTATTCTGGGCCAAGATGACACTAGCAACGAAAATCTCTTATTCTTTCGGGACAACCGTGCAGTGTCCGAATCCTGTAGCTGGCTGTACGACAAGGAATCTTTCCAGTGGTGGGCAGAGAGCAAAGAGCAGCTTTCAGGACGGTACCTTTGGATTAATGGCCCGCCAGCAACTGGAAAGTCCGTTCTCATGGGTGCTGTTATCGACCAGCTTCACTCGGAATCCAAGATATGCGCGTTCTTTTTCTTCAGAGGAAATAACAGTGCTAGAAGAACAACACGGTCCTTTATCCTTTCCATTATTGCGCAAATGGCAAGCTACTCGACCAACTTTTACGATAGGCTTGTCGAAATCGACAATAATCAAAGCAAAGTCTCTTCCATGCCCACCCGTGTGCTATGGCAAAAAGTTTTGATTGATGCACTGTTTGACACCAAGGAAGAGTCAGGTCAACCGTGGTATTGGGTAATCGATGCCCTGGACGAGGCAGAGTCCCCTGCTGAAATTGTCTCCCTTGTTGGGAAAATTCAATCGAGAACACCCATACACATTTTACTCACGTCGCGACAAAGCATGGAGATTCATAGAGGGCTTCATACACAGTAAGTACCGCAACTTTTCGTTATAATCAGATTTTTCAAAATATTCTAATTAATATCAGCGTCGCCAAAGATCGCTTGATTGACGAGCAATTGGATCCATCCGACACAAAAAACGATATGATAGCTCACACAAAACAAGAGCTAGCATCGCTTCCATTTGACGAGGCAGAAATCGATAAAATAGTCGCTCTTACGGTGGAAAAATCACAAGGCATTTTTCTTTGGGTACGATTTGCCATTGAGGAGATTCTAGCCACCGCCCATACGATCGATGGCGTTCATGAGGCTCTGCAGGCCATGCCCTCAGAAATGACACCATTTTTGCAGCAGATTTTGGATAACATGTCCGGTATGCGCCCGGTCAATAAAAAGCTAGCCAAAGCAATACTTCAAAGCACTGTTTCTGCTAGACGGCCCTTGAAAACAACTGAGCTGCAAGCTACACTTACACCTATTTTTGGACAACTTGCAAGCCTTGAGTACACTATCAAGCAAGTCTGTCCCCATATCATCAAGGTTGACAGAGCGACTTCTCTTGTTCAATTAATTCATGAAACTGTCAGAGAATTCCTTTTGCAATGTCTGGATTCCGACTTTGCTGTTAATTGGCAAGAGGGCAATTTACATCTCGCCAAGGTATGTCTGGATATTTGGAGCGAGGATATCTTTACGTCGCCCATTAGCAGGCATAACCATCTGCCAAGGTTACCACATGAGCTAGAGGCTATCCACCCTCTTCTTTCCTATGCAGCTACATCTTGGTTCGATCACGTGGAGAGTGCGGTCATGGATAATGCCTTGGAAACCAGTATACGGGAATTCTTAAGAAATGCAGTATTGTCCTGGATCGAGGCAGTTGGGCTACTAAATGATCCCGCTCTCTTAACTTATGGAGCACAGAGCTTGGAAGCATTCGTTCTTCAGTCGCCATTAATTAGCTTCGCGGACAGAAAGCTGATGGCCGGATGGGCAGTTGATCTCATAAGAATTGCGCCAAAATATGGTAGAAACATTTGCGCGTTCCCATTTTCGATTCACAAGCTACTTCCTCCGTTTTGCCCTTCAAAGACTAGGATTGGATCCCAATTCGGCGCCGCAGGTGACATTACAATTGTCGGCACAGGTCTCAAGAATTGGGACGATTGTCTGGCTCATATTGCTGTCGCACAAGATGGACAATCGTGCAGAGCACTTGTCTGTAGCGATAATGTCTTGGCAGTTGCCGTGTCTGGGCGACATGGGGCTGTTATGATGTATGATGCGGAAACGTACCAATTACTACGTGAGTTTTCTCACGGCGAGCGTGTTGGGGCAATAAACATTGATTCTGCTGGCGACTGCCTTGCCACAGGCGGCCTAAAATGGGTTAAAGTCTGGAATTGTAAGACAGGGGAACTGGTTGCAAGTCTTTCAAACTCTGCAAGCGCCCAGTGCCTAGCCGTTACCTTCAAACCAGATGGAAAATCCGTGGTGTTCTTCTCTTCAGACAATGTTTTGACGACTTGGGACTTTCACCGAGATACAAAGAAACAATTACAGTGGACACGGAACACACAGGATGGGAAGTATCGCGGCGAGCCTTGGGGAGTTACGTTTAGTAAAGATGCCTCGCAGATTAGCTTGGCGTACAAAGGCTGGCCACTGGAGGTGTGGGATCTCACAAGACTCGAAATCGCTGGCATTTTAGAACTGGCAAATCCTGTCGGGTCATGCTTCGGTTCATCTGGTAACGAAGTTTACGGCGTAGACCAAGATGGAACAATCACCCGCTTCGATATCTCTTCAAAGTCAATTCTCGGGAGTCAACCAGATGCACATATTGTAGCCTGTAATCCTAGTGGCACTTTGCTTGCCACTGGTAGCTACGATGGGGTACTGAAAGTCTACGCGGCGGATACGATGGAGCTTCTCTACAAGCTTGATAAATACACTGACCCTATCAGTGGGCTGTGCTTCAGCCCTGACGGAAGCAGGCTCTACGATATTCGATCCTCCGACTGCAATGTTTGGATACCAGAAGTTCTTTTCGTCAGCGTTCACGAAGATTCCTCTGTCAGTGGCACAGAATCAGAGAACAGTAGCATGAACAGACTACCTCCAAGTGTTATCATGGAATCGTCAAGGAGCCTTGTTAACATCACTGCCCTCGTTTGCGATAGTACCGGTAGCTATATTTGTTGTGGCAAGAGCAATGGCACTATCTTCATCCACGACACTCAAAATGGCCGACAGCTGCAGTTCTTGTACAATCATTCATCAACGTCAAATGTTGAATGCATTGCATGGTCTGACGACGGATGTTTGCTAGCCTCTGGAGATGATGCCGGACGAGTTATCATTGCCCAGTTGAAGCCACTTACTTCGAGCAAATGGGAATGTGTTACGAAACATGATATACGACTTGATCAACATCTTGACGGAACTGTCAGACAGCTGGTATTCAGCCCTGATAGCACTCGCCTATTGGTCCTGGCACAGGAGAGTACTCGGCTATTTCTGGTGAATGACGGAAGTAATATAGGCGCGAGACGGCCACACTCACGCTTAGCACCTCCGCGATGGCTTACGCATCCCCAGAACAACGAAATGCTTATATCTTTAACGGCTTCAAGCGCAATGCTGTTCCACTGGGCATCCCTCGCAATATTAACCAAACCGGAGGGTATCCGTCTGAATTCCAGCAGCGACAGCCTTGCTGGTGGTGGTAAAACGGCAGAGATCAGACTGCACGCTTCCAACGATGGGAAGCATATTGTGATGGAATCCAAAACCAAGTCTGGCATCAATGCTGTCAAATGTAGCCTGTGGGATGTCAGCAGCTTCAAAGAAGATGCCGACAGAATTGAAGAGAGTGGTAATTGGAACCATTTGATGCTGGACTCCGTCGTCGGCATGTACCGAAACCAGGTTGTTTTCTTGGACCGCGACTTATGGCTGTGTAGCTCGGCTTGTGGCGGAAATAACGATACTGCGAGGCACTTCTACATGCCACTGGACTGGTTGAATACGTCACAAGAACGTCTCTCTCTGATGACGAGGATGGGGGAGTTTGTGTATGCGAGACACGGAGAGGTTCTGATAGTAAAGCGAGGTATGAAGAGCAAGCATGGCGTTATTTAATTTGATATATTATTACAATGAAGCGCACTTGGGTTTTCTTTCGTACGTGTTTGTTGTTTACATTTTGATTGCATCGTAGTACCAACCTGCAGTTTACTGATTGGGCCAGGCTGATGCTGACAATTGGACTCTTGTTTGGCTACATCATGCAATGCATAAAGAATACTGCCTCGGCTGCTTCCAGAAAGAAAGAACTGAGGCAGTGCAGATGATCTTATCAACCAAATTGGAAGGTGGACGACACTGGGCTGTGAAGTCCACAACAAGGCTGCCAATAAGCCCTGGAAGATCTCCAAATGTGTTCTAGAAGGACACCGCATTGGGCAGAGAAGGAAGCTCAGAGTAGGCTAGTGGAGGAGGTATAATTGAATTAGGCAGCGAAATAATTGTGAATTAGCTCGGTGAGGTGTAACACGATTGGTTGAACGAAGTCACCAGGCGAGGCTGTGTCGACGTCATTCATTGGAGATGGTGTGGATAATCAGGCGTCTTTGAAAGTGAGATTATTCAGTTAAGCTTTAGCAGCCTTTCTCCGCGGATGGCAGTGTACAAGCGATGCTCAATACTCAAATCGATGGGAGCATTCTATTCCAAGTGGTTTTGGTCAATGACTTACGTCGAATTTGAACGAATACGGTGTATTCCAGATGGCGCGAATGTAAACCGTCGTGAGTATCGGGCGTAAACGCCACCGCTAATGCAATCACCACGGTTCGGCTCAAACGGCACTCGGTGGTCAGCCCAGAGGCTTGTGGAAGCAATGCAATTCAATCAAAAGTTCTTTGTGCGGCTTTTTTTTACTGAAAATCCAGACCAGTCGATGCCCTTTTTCGCAGTGAGTGATTTGTTTTTCTGTTCTGCAAGCGAGGCTATGTGAGCTCATGTATTGCGTCCAATCTGCGGCCGGGCAACAAGAGACAATCTAAGCAAGGACTAAAGAGTTTCTTTTCGCGTAGGTGGTGGAGCTGTGAAGTATTGGCAGGCTGGGCTCAAGCATCGCTCTCATCGGTTTTGGAGCGTATTAGTGGGAGCGCTGGGTTCTCTGTGGAGAGAAGGGGAGCTGGTGGCTGTCGAGTTTAATTTGGGGGCGGGCAACAACCTTGTTGTCTCGCTGAACGGTTGTCTCGGTGTTACGAACGACAGGCACACCCTTTCGATTGGAGACGGCTGACTACATGGTAGCCAGGGTAAGTTTGCGTCTTGGCTGAACACTTCAACAACGCTCCTGCATGAGGATACGGCCGTTTCGGTATCATTGCTTAGATAGACGGATTGTTCATGGCATCTCAAGACCCGACAGTCGTTGCTGTCGCTGGTGGCACAGGCGGCGTGGGGAAGAGTATCGTGAATGTCCTCAGTGCTCGCCATGAATTCAAGGTGATTGTCCTGTCTCGCAAGGTATTATCAGCACCGTGTCTTATGCTTTACACACGAGCCATTACTGATTTCCAACAAAAGGCTAGCACCTCGCTTCGCAATGCCGCGCTAGTCTCAGTGGACTACCAGTCGGTTGAGGCTATGGTCTCTATGCTGGAGTCCAATAACGTGCATACAGTAATATCGACACTATACGATGAGGCTGGCGCAGAGCAGCTCAAGTTGATAGCAGCAGCCACGAAGTCCCAGTGCACCCAACGATTCATCGCAAGCGACTGGGGAGTGCAGTTTCCGCCCGAGGCTGCCAGGGAGCTTCCCTTTGTAGCATGGCGGTTCAAAGCTATTGATGCGCTGCAGGGATCCGGGCTTGAATGGACGCGGGTTCACAACGGTTACTTTTTGGACTATTACGGTCATTCGAGTAACATGACTGGCCCGCCGTTCATTGTAGATGTTGCAGCGAGGACGGCTGTCATTCCGGGCGTAGGCGACGAAGTACTGGCATTGACGCATACACATGATGTCGGGCGCTTTGTTGCTGCCTTGCTGGGCTTGCCTACTGGCGAGTGGGAAGAAGCAACATTTATGTATGGAGAGCGTGTGACTTGGAAAGACGTAATAAGGACAGCCGAAGAAGTCACAGGTAAGCGGACTGACTGTTTGCAGCAAGAAATCCCAACGCTGATGTTAATATCAATAACAGGGTCTACATTCGATGTATCTCACGATGATATGGAAACGCTGCAGCAATGCCGATTTACACCGTTGCCGGGACACAAAGGCATGGGTGCAGAGGGACTTCGCCTGTTTGCATTGCTCGGGCTGTATGCAGCGCAAGGACTGTTTGACACGCCACCAGAGAGGTCGCTCAACTCGAGATTTCCTGATATAAAACCGATTAGCGTCCATGACTTTATGCAATTGTCATGGGGAGATGACGATGCTGTGGTGGACAAGATTCCCAATCGAGCAGACTATTGTTTACCACGAGAAGGAAAATGATTTGATTTGACGGAATGCTTGTTACGGACTAGATTTCGCTTAGATCGATGAAAAGCAATGTGTATCTCCGGTAGCAATATTTTCCATGACAAATCTGGGTAAATGCAGTGTGTCTAGTGCGAGAAAGTCAAGCCGGATGAGAAAGTTGCCGATGGATGGATGGATGGATGGGTTTTGGACAGTTGTGTCTGCTGTGTTTGCTCTGCTGGGTGTGGTGGTGCTGTGCTCACTGTAATCGCTTGTGCTGCCCCGCACGGCCCACGATGCCGAGCCCACCACTACAAGCCGCCCCATGTCTGTTGTCCCCCAGTGTTGCAGCACAGCCCGGCACCCCAGCAGCCAAGTGCGCCAATCCCACTGTAATGCGCTATCAGACAGGGCGTCTTTGCCCACTGAGGACTGAGGAGAAAGGCCCATCGCGCTGGCAGGTGAGCAAAACAGTGCCACCACCCGCCCCAAATCGCCCCCAAGGCAGCAACTGTGCTGGGCTCGCCAAATTACAAACCGACCCAAACGACAGTTTCCGGCGACCACTGGTACCCGCTGGACAAGTACCGCTGCACGCTGCCACACGCCTACTGACACACCAACTCTCGTCCCCAAGTCACTTCTTCTCCAAGTCACTCGTGTCTTGTCTTGTCTCGTCTCCAACTGCTGCAGCTCCACGCCCCAAAAAACGCCAAACAAAGCCGTCCGCGCCCACCCACACTCACTCTGGCTCGCTCACACACACAACCCCAGCTAGCTCTGCTCAGCTCTGCTTGGGTCTCCGTCCATCTTCGTCGCAGACGTCAGTAGACATTGTTTTAAAAAGGCCACATCCCTCCCCCCTCCTTCCGCCGTGGCGATACTCGAAACGTTTCACACACACATCATCACGGATTATTCGGTTCTTTTGATTTTTGATTATTATTCTAGTTGTTTATTCAAGATACCCCGTCCATCCTCTCTTTTTAATGATACATAGCATCCGCTTGTAAACAAAACATCTGTCAACAAACCGCAAACTCAAAACATCATCATGTCTTCCACGACTCCAATCATTGACAACCAGGCTGGAAGCTCTTCCAAGGCCACCGATGAGCTGGAGCACCCCAACGGCACTGGCGGCTACGTCGCCCCCCAGAAGATGGCGGTCCAGCCTCCCAGACAGGAAGACCTCCAGAAGAGCTACGCCAGTATCGTCGGCAACGATGCCAACCCCAAGGGCTGGTATGGTAGCATGAGTGCGTTCTAATCATTTCCGTACCTCATTCTTTCAACACGACTAACAAAAAAACAAACAGTCAACACGCTCGGTGCTGCCATCGGAACTCTTGGCGCAATTCCTTGCTGCATCATATGCCCCAACCCGTACAAAAACGTCCAGCAGGGTAACGTCGGTCTGGTCACCAAGTTCGGTCGCTTCTACAAGGCCGTCGACCCTGGTCTGGTCAAGATCAACCCCCTCAGCGAAACTCTCATACAAATCGACGTCAAGATTCAGATTACAGAAGTCCCAGAGCAGGTCTGCATGACCAAGGACAACGTCACGCTTCGCCTAACCTCTGTCATTTACTACCACATTGTCAGCCCCCACGTAGCTGCTTTCGGTGTCACCAATGTCCGCCAGGCTCTCATCGAGCGTACCCAGACCACTCTCCGTCATGTTGTCGGCGCTCGCGTCCTTCAGGATGTCATTGAGCGTCGCGAGGAGATTGCCCAGTCTATCGGAGAAATCATTGAGGATGTTGCCGCTGGATGGGGTGTTGCGGTTGAGAGTATGCTCATCAAGGATATCGTTTTCAGCCAGGAGCTCCAGGAGTCTCTCTCCATGGCCGCCCAGAGCAAGCGTATTGGTGAATCCAAGATTATCGCCGCCAAGGCCGAGGTAAGCCCCCCCATGCACAACCTGCTTCTATCAAGAGTAAATTGCAGACTAACATTCGCCTAGGTTGAATCCGCCAAGTTGATGAGACAGGCCGCTGATATCCTCAGCTCCGCCCCTGCCATGCAGATCCGATACCTCGAGGCTATGCAAGCCATGGCCAAGTCGGCCAACAGCAAGGTCATCTTCCTCCCAGGCTCCAACCAGGGTCTCGGCGAGGCACTCAAGAACTCTGTTGACCCCACCGTTGATGTCAACAGCGCCGAAGGTCAGGACAGCACCGGTCTGCAGACGGCCTTGAATGCTCGCATGGTTGAGAACATTTAAGTGACTTTCCCCCTTCCGTCTGCTTACCCTTTACCCTACATTGACGCGTGAAGACGAATTGTGAATTGCTGACTTCGGGATGTTTCTCGTGAATTAGCGACATGGTCTAGTTTATTTTGAAAGCCCTGACTGGCTTATCAACGTTTATTCTCCATGACTTCTTCTTCTCGCGAGCGACACTCCCGAAGTCCAATTCGACATTTTCGAATCCTCACCCAGCGACCAGTTCATCTTGTATTGTTTGTACCTTTTTCTTTTCCTTTCCTTTACCGTTTATACCCAACCTTTTTTATAACGATGGACAACTTAATTCACAACAAAAAAATGACACAAAAATATTTTCTGAGTGATGGGAGGGACTGGTTATGATTTAAGATCGCATGTTTTATGTACGTTAGATTGAATGATGAGATACCCTCGAAATGTTGGTAGTGGACATAGTTCATTATTTGATTCGTTACAAACTCTTGCACAGGGACGAGGAGTAATGAAAAGTGATGATGCTTTATCTATTCAAATATGCCCTTGACATGTAATGCTGGCGTTACGCTGCGTATACAATCACACCTACACATTCTCACACAGGAACAAAATTATGAAATAAACTTTCTTTAAGTGAATTCTGAATCTACGCCGAAATGCCACAGAGAACAAGAATCAGATATAAAACATTAACCACCTCGTGCCCTTCCGAACGCCGGCCAAACCGCATAATGAGCTTAGCATAAAATAGACCCTGATGAAGAAAAAGAATAACTGAAGATGACCAAAAAAAGAAAACAAGAAGATGACAAAAAAGATGCGCCGTGCTCTGCAAATAAAAAAAAAACCAGTGAGAGAGCAAAGCGACATCTGCGGTATCATATATCTACAGCGTTTTTAGATCAAAGCCAAAAAGGAAAACCACTTTGCATCTCGGTTTTAACGCCGCCGCTTTTTGACGGAGCGAGGAATTTGAGACTTTGCGGTTCTTTTCTTGCTGCTGTCCTTGGGTGTTGGACGAGGAGTCAGCATCTGCTTCGATGGCATCTAAGCATCGGAGTGACGCTTCTTCTTCTTTTGCTTCTTCTCCTTCTTGGACTCGGCCTCGTCTTCAGAGTCGTCGTGCTTGCGCTTCTTCTTGGACTCGCTTGTAGACTTGGTGGGAGTGGCGTTGTTCTTCTCGGCGGCCTTGCGGAGCTTCTTCAGTTCCTTCTTGCTGAAGACGCGGGGGTTGCCGTCCTCGTCGACCTGGACGTCGCCGCGCTCGTACTTGCGCTTGAACTTCTTGACCGACAGGCCAGAAGCCTCAGCCAGGCGCTCGTATTCTGAGCTTGACAGCTTCTTGACAGGTGTGGCAGCAACACCCTCGTCGTCGCTGTCGGCATCCTCCATGTCATCATCTGAGTCCTCCTCGACGACCTCGATCTTCTTCTTCTTCTTGTCCTTGCTCTTCTTGGAGTCGCCGTTGGTGGCGGGCTCGTCAGTTACACCGTCGGCATCGGCGTTGTAGCGACGGGTCTCCTTCAATGTGAATTGACCACCAGCGAGGACCTCGCCAGAGGGAGCGACGTTGGTACCCTTGGGCAGGAGAGGGCGACCTTCAAGCTTACGGAGGTGGTTCTCGAGCTTGATGCGGTTGGTGAGACCGAGCATGGCGCGCTCCTCGTCGTCAGCCTCTTCGTCGTCGTTGCCGAGAGCATCGACGCGGAGACCAAGGGCGGCCTTGGCGGAAAGCATACGGGCAATCTTTCCCTTGTTGCGGCCAGTGGCTTGACCAATGAGTGAAGAGTGGTAGATGAGACCGTACTTGGGTGTGTCGTGCTTGGTCTTCAAGGCACGGAAGAGGGCCTTCTCAGCACCAAGAATCTGGATAGTAGAACCGGGAGACTTGGCGAGGTTGATGAGAGAGCCAGCGTGGGCGATCAAACGGGCACCGACGAGGTAGCCGACGAGAGCAGTCAAGTTGGGGGCAATGGCGCGCATGCGGCTCTCAAGGTAAGAGGAGAGCTGGGCACGGTACTCGGTGTAAGTAATGACCTGGTCGGCCAACAGCTTGATGTTGTCCAAATCCTCATCAGTAATCTCAGTACCCATGCTGATCTCGGCGGCAGCCTTGAGGGCGGCCTCCATCTCCTCGGGAAGGATCTCGGAGAGATCGCTCTCAGACATGCTCGTTCGCATACCGACGTGGAGGACGACACGGGCGTAGGCCAAGTTGTCGTTCAGGATCTTGGCCATCTCGGGAAAGTGCCATCCGTACCATTCCTTGGTTCGCATAGCGTACACGTTGAGCTCCTTGTCCATGTCATCGAGGAGCTTAATGGCCTGAATGATCATGGAGTCGATCTTGTCGGCGGAAAACTTGAGCTTGTGTCGGGACATGGAGTGAGAGAGACCGAGAGACATGCGGTCGATGTTTTCTTGGGCCAGACCGGGGATAAGAGAAGAAAGGTTCTCACGAATGCCACGGAAGACATCCATGGTGTTGGAGCCGGAGACGGGAGAAATGTTGAGATCGGGAAGGTTCGAGATGGCGGTACCGAGCTTCATGTCGGCGACGGCGACGGAGGCCTTCTTCTCGGACTTGAGGTCCTCCAAGAGAGAAGTAAGCAGGGTAGGGACCTTGCCCTCCTTCAGAGAAGCTGCCTCTTCGAGGGCCATGGCGGCGCTTTCGAACTTGACGAACTTCTTCAGCTTGAGCCTATGAAGAATCGGTCAGTCTCGACATACGAAAAGCATTGCAGTACAAATATTAAAAACTTACATCTCAACCAGCTTCTCAGGGCGGCCGAGCTCAGCAGCGAGGTCTTCATTCTTGAAAAGTTTCTTGTCCGCAGACTTAAACAGGCCGTAGCTGTGATTTGGTTAGTATGTTTGCACTCGCATGAAAAAGACCTGGCGGCAGGGGTTGAAGCTCACCCCGCAGGCGTCTCTGCCAAAATAAAGAGAGACATAATGAGTGATTGAAGTCCCCTTGAACGCAGTTGCACCAGTCGATCGAAATTCGAAGTGTTGGTGAGGCGCAATGGCGATCGGTGTGCGCGTGCAAAACAGGTGCTGTCGACGGGAAATTTTTCAGAAAAAGCTTAAGCCTATGAACCAAAAAATTTGGTGTCGACTGGTAGCAGAAAGTGGGCTGGGGCGGATCTCGGCGCTTCTATAAATCCGGGCCTTTTTTTTCTTGCCTGCTCTGCTATGGCTTGGGCTCTGCGCCCGGCGCTGCGTCTCACGTGGTGGGGACCTGAGCAGCTTAGCCAGCCTCCAGCCGTGCATCATCAGTGGGACAGCAGACGACGCTTCAGAGGGAGGTATCGTAACGTCAGCAAACATCTCGAATAGCCCCCGTGCGCCTACATTCGATATATTTGGTGGATTCGGCTTTTAATAGACACGATGGAGGCTCTTTACTTCAATGTCAACAACGGGTTGGTCTAGCCAATGCATCTTGAGGGCGCCTCTGCTAACACCTTCGCAGCTACGTTGAAGGCATCGTCCGTGGCTATCGCAATAGTCTGTTGACGGGATCTGCTTATAACAACCTGACACAATGCGAAACTATCGACGGTAGGTTTGATGAATCTGATGGCGACATGACAGCGGATGGGGTACTGACCTCGCCCTAGATCTTAAGCTCCAGCTCGGCCCTGCCTACGGCGACTTCCTTGCTTCGCTGCCTCCCAACCCTTCGACATCCAGCCTCGCTGCCAAGACAACCGACAAGCTCATCTCTGAATTCCGTTACGTCCGCGCGAATGCCGTTGGTTCTCTTGCCAAGTTCATGGACTACGTCACCTACGGCTACATGATCGACAACGTTGCTCTGCTGATTACTGGAACTCTGCACGAGCGAGACACCCGGGAACTATTGGAGAGATGCCATCCTCTGGGATGGTTTGAGACCATGCCCGTGCTTTGCGTCGCGACAAACATCGAGGAGCTTTACAATAGTGTGCTCATTGAGACACCGTTAGCGCCCTACTTCAAGGGCAGTCTCAGCCACCAAGATCTCGACGAACTCAACATTGAGATTGTGCGCAACACTCTATACAAGAACTATCTCGAGGACTTCTACAACTTTGTCAACACACACCCGGAAATGGCTGGAACCTCTACCGCAGAAATCATGTCCGAGATGCTGGAATTCGAGGCAGACCGACGAGCCATCAACATCACACTCAACTCTTTCGGAACCGAGCTCACCAAGGCGGACCGCAACAAGCTGTACCCAACATTCGGCAAACTCTATCCTGAGGGCACTCTCATGCTCTCACGAGCTGATGATGCTGAAGGTGTGCGTCTCGCCGTTGACGGTATCCACGATTACAAGACGTTCTTTGATGCTGCTTCTCTGGGTGCATCTTCTGGTGCTGGCAACATGGGCGGAGGCAGCACGGACGGCAAGAGTCTGGAGGATATGTTCTACCAAAAGGAAATGGAGATTTCCAAGTCTGCCTTTACGAGACAATTCACATACGGTATCATCTATGGCTGGGTAAAGCTACGAGAACAGGTAAGCCTCAGTCACCCCTTGAGCAAGAAAGGTAGTCACTAACAATTGCAGGAAATCCGCAACATCACATGGATTGCCGAATGTATCGCCCAGAACCAGAAAGACCGCATCGGCAACTTTATCAGTGTTTTCTAGATGGTGTGACCATACCCTAAGCATGTTGTTTTTATCCCTAGTTTATCCTCTTGTAGTATAGCATCGTTAGGCCATAATGAATGGAAAGGCTCGCAGCCTGGCACTGACAGTGTCATTTTTTGAACAAGTGCACAGAGCGTACATTAAAGATTGGTAAAATTATTTGTTATTTGTTTCGGATGCTATGCAGTAGTCCGACTTGCTGGCTTTGTATTGTACAGTAAGGAAGAAACAAGGTATTCTACAAGAACGATGCGTTTTACAAATCAATCTGGCCCTTCCACATGGCAGGAGTAATGCCAAGCTTCTCAATCATGTTTGTCCATCTACCACTTCCCCTCTCCTTGAGCTCCATGTACTTGAGGAGCTTCTGTCTCTTGTGGACCAAGACTCTCAAGTTTCTCTTATTATGCTTATCCTTGTATCCTCTGTTCTGTTCGAGGACCGTGGCCAAGTTTCTAATCTTTGCTGTCAAGATCGCAATCTGGACCTCAGAGGAGCCCGTATCAGGCCCAGCCCGCGTAGGCATGGGCACCGTGTTTGGCGAAATGGACAGCGGCTTCTGCGCAACGACCTTGTCCGTATTCTGGCGACCAAACTCGTCCACGATACGACGCACGTTGACGTGGAATCTATCCTTGGCACTGCTGTTGCGCAGCGAGGTTATTCGTCGCATGGCATCCAGGGCCTTGAAGTGTTTCTGGTCGTGCAGTCTCTTGCGCTCGGCTTCCGTCTGGGGGTCCATCTGTGACTCGAGGACGCCAACGACGGGCTTGGTGAGGGTATATGCGTCCTTGGCGGCGTCTTCGAGCTCAGCGTCGCTGAGGAAGTGGTTGCGCATGCCGATGGATGTGGGGAGGGTTAAGGGGTTGCCGTCGGCGTCCTTGGTGGTCTCGCTGATGGCAATTTGGCCGGCGGATTCGAGGGATTCGACAAACGGTGTGGTCTTGCCCCAGATGGGGTCTCCCCAGGCGGCGTCCTTGTCCTTTTGGAGCTCGGCGCGACGCTCGAGGTTGGCGTTTTTGCGTTGCTGTGCTTGTGCCCATCGGTAGGGGTCTTGCTTCATCTTGCGCTTCTTCTCTCGCATGGACAGGTTGGCGGATTGGATGGTTGGCAGGAAAGCCTGTGTCGCGGGTCTCGTGGCCGGTCGAAGGCATACTGTATCAGTTAGTGAGTCGATTCTGTATGTTTTAGGTATTATATCGATGATGTATCCTTACAATTGATCGTGCCTAGGCGCGGCAGCGCCTCTAATCTGGGTGGCATTGTAGCGAACCTTGAATACAATGTCCAAAGCTATCAAGACAAGTTCGTCACGGCCTCTCAAAATTTCCCTTGACCTGCACTCGCAGTCCCAGCGCAAAGGAGGCAGCTCCACCACGAAAAGTCCCATTCAGGACTAGCGTACATGTCACGTGCAGCATCCATTCAGAACTCGGTCAATTCTGGCGCTAGTCCTCTTTTGTCCTAGTGGCTCAGGGCTCCCACCACACACATTTTCGCCAAAATTCGATTGAAGCTGTCGCGAACTTTTTTTGGACTGCGACCCCTCCACCTTTACTTTCGTCTCCTCCCACCCGCACCTCTTCTTTCCTTCTTCTTCCCCCCCATCCCTCTCGAAGAAATCATCACAAACCGACAAGATGGCCCCTAACAACTTGCCCAGCGTCTTTGACGCCACTCCTCAGGACATTGAGATGCTCCTCTCTGCCCAGACTCACCTTGGAAGCAAGAACTTGCAGGTTCACATGGAGCCTTACCTCTGGAAGACCCGTGGTGACGGTGTCAACGTTATCAACATTGGCAAGACCTGGTATGTTACTACAGAGACAGAATTTGCCCTGTACAATTCTTAAAAGGGGATCAATCGCTAACAGCCTGTCAGGGAGAAGATTGTCCTCGCTGCCCGTGTCATCGCCGCCATCGAGAACCCTGCCGACATTTGCGTCATCTCTGCCCGTCCCTACGGTCAGCGTGCCGTCCTCAAGTTCGCCGCCCACACCGGCGCCACCCCCATCGCTGGACGCTTCACCCCCGGTAGCTTCACCAACTACATCACCCGCTCTTTCAAGGAGCCCCGTCTGATCATCGTCACCGACCCCCGTACCGATGCCCAGGCTATCAAGGAGGCCAGCTACGTCAACATCCCCGTCATTGCCCTCGCCGACACCGACTCTCCCACCGAGTACGTCGACGTTGCCATCCCCACCAACAACAAGGGTCGCAACGCCATCGGTACCATCTGGTGGTTGTTGGCCCGTGAGGTCCTCCGTCTCCGCGGCACCATCTTCAGCCGCGAGACTCCTTGGGACGTCATGCCCGATTTGTACTTCTGTATGTCCTTTCTACCTATTGGCACATTGCCCACAATAGCATCCTCGTGAGAATACCCCACCCACTAACACTACGCAGACCGCGACCCTGAACAGGAGGCCGAGGAGAAGGTCGAGGAGGAGAAGGCCACTGGCGCCGATGAGGCCGGTGAGGCTGCCGTCGAGACCGGCTTCGCCAACGCCGGTGGTGACTGGGAGACCTCCGCCCCTGGTGCCTTCAGCGGTGCCGCCGCCACTGGCGGTTGGGACGGTGCTACCGGTGAGGACTGGGCCACCTCTGGTGCTCCCGGAACCACCGAGTGGGCTACCGACGGTGCCAAGGAGTCTCAGTGGTAGGAACCTGAAC
The DNA here is from genome assembly GCA_022702485.1 of Simplicillium sp. C3G150-2. NCBI lineage: Eukaryota > Fungi > Ascomycota > Sordariomycetes > Hypocreales > Cordycipitaceae > Simplicillium > Simplicillium sp. C3G150-2. The sequence continues at coordinate 3,204,696 of JAJIYY010000001.1, read as the reverse complement.
CTACACTTGACGCGCCCGCTCAAGACGAAGGATGGTAGTTGCGGCGTCTCTTCTTCTTCTTGTTGGTTGAGAAACCATCTACCACTGGCCAATCTCACTATAAAGAAAAAGACAATCACACACAACTACATCCAGGAGTTTAGGACAAACAGACCACAACCAACCAACCAACAAAAAAAAGTTTATGGATTTTCAAAGGGTTCAAGCTTGGCACGCACTTACGAGGGAAAGATACTCGTCTCTTCAGAACAACACACGTTTCCAATTGTCAAACATATTCTTCCCTTTTTTATGTTTCTCATTTGTAACGTTTCTCATTTTTTATACAGCTTTGACATTGTAATTAGTGGTAGCTGGAGAGAAGAGGGAAAGCCCTGTGTGGCCTGCGAAGGGGTGGACTTAACCGTTATTCCTACCTTTGATTCTGTTTCCCTCATGATGCTGTGAGTGACGTTGACGTGACGATTCGGAGGTGGGCATGCCTGCAATGTGTAACTATCAAGGCACTATAAGGCAGCTTTATTGTGCGTGGATGACTGAAACTTAAGATGCTTTGTTGTACATACGACGAACATAACGCGTCACATCAGAGCACACAGTGAATGAACATGGTAATGTTCTTGCGAAATATCTCTTGTAGCTTAATTATCATTCCCTACATACAAAAAACCCAATGTGGCTACTGGCCACTAACCAAGGTATCGCCATCAACTCCAAATGTTGAAGTCTCCAAACACCAAAAGAAAAACCCAAAAGACCCAAAACTCGATTCAAACCCCGTAGAGTCACTGAACAAAATAAAACAAACAAACAAGAAACAACAAAGAAACACCCAAGTGATTGGGAGTCTATGTCACAATTGCAAGCCAGAGTGACAAATTAGAACGCTTCAAGAGAAAATGCCCTGTCGAGAGAATAGCAAGGCGTGACGTGACGCTGCTCGCCATGTAACGCAAAAGAAAGTAAAAAGAGAGGGTATCTGCGCAAACGCAAGTAACCAAGCAAAGTACAAAGAGAGAGAAAGTAAAGAAAGTAGCAATCGCATGCTATGTGTATGTGTATGTGTGTGTATCGTGATTTCGCTTCTCGTCGCACAAAATGAGTCCAATCCCATGCCGCAATCAAGTGAAAAGACAGGCTCGCAGTTATGCAACAAACATGCTGGCAAATAGAAAAAAAGGAGCCAATGCAGAAGATGCAAATCGTTCAAGGCTGGTCGTGTATCGTTCATTATTATTCCAGGCTGTTTGAGTGCTGGCGAATATCATCATCGCTCAACGCTCCAACCCAAAGACAGCGCTCTGTGATACCCTCGACTGGCTGGAAGTTATAGTGCACGCTAGATTCGAGAAGTCGAAGAAGTACTTTGATGACGGATGCTGCGATGCGGCAGCGCTCAAAGTTGACCAGAGGGGCTGTTGTCGGGGAGCTTGCAATTTCTGAAGGTCGCTGAGCGTTGTATAGCAAGTCATGCGTGTAGATACCAACGAAAGGAATGCACCCGGTATCCGTTCCGACCTCCATCTCAGCTCGGAGGTTGAAGAAGTTTCGCGTCGGAGTCACAAGAGCCTCCAACGCACCCAAAGTCTTGAGGTCGTGCGAAGGGACCATATCCCAAGTCTTGCCCAACCTGCCAACCTCGTTACTTGTCAAGGCAATCGTCAGCTGGGCCAAAGTAGCAAAGTTTCGATAGCGCCGGCAGTGAGCCGCAATGTGAATCATCTTGATGATGCATCGTGCTCGTTCTTCAATATGCTGAGTGAGGACAATTTCAGAAATGGCCCACTTGACCATAATGTTGAATCTTGCAATCACTACTTCGACACCATGAGCCTCACTGTTGCGCAAGAAATCTACCCATGATCTGGAGCTACTACTAGCAGTGTTTTTCCAGTTCATGTCGATGAGGTCCTTCCAATCAATCTCGTTCAGTGCATCCTTCTCAATGAGAGTGAACTGCTGTGCAAGGACTTCTGATTCGAAGGCAAGAATGAATGGCAGATGGACAGAGAATTTGCGAACATTGGGATCAGGCTGTGGGGCTTTTCGAGGTGACTCCAGAGGACTTGGGACCAGTTGTGAAGTGGGAGGCATGGTTTGTGTCGATGGTGCCGTGGGAGTGGCATCTGGAGTTGGGAGCGTCGGACGGGAGAATTGGCTGTGCTTGGGGAAAGTGTCGACCTTGGGAGACATGGGTTGGCGGGGAGTAGCCTGTGAAGGAGATGTCGGACTTGCGTGTTCTACAAACGAATCGCCCAGAGGATTCGTTGGCAGTTCAGGATCAGAGAAGTAGCCTCCATGCTCGCCCAGTGTTTCTCGCTCAGCATCTTCTTCCGATAGTTCAGAGGAAAGGTCGGTGTCAGCAACGCTCTCGTCCTCTAGGAAAGATTGATCCTCAGTCTCGTTCGGCTGTGTGCTGCCTGGCTTGATTTGTTCTAGACTATCCGTCTTCTCAACCACATCAAATGAGTGCCTGCCATCAGCTTGTTCTGGCACAGTTGAAGCATCATCATCTCGATAAACAGATCGGTCGGTCCAGTGTCCATTGCCAAATGTGTAGTTGCTCTCGTCATCTCGCTCGAGTAGAGGTATGGAAGAGCGGGAGTCATGAGAAACTCCAGAAAGAAACGATGACACTTCCTGGACCTTGGTCTGGGGCTCACGAGGTGTTCTTGCCCCTCCTAATTCGGAGGTGACCTCGTCTTGATGGCTTTCGACAGGCTCCGGAGGTGGTCCACCGAGGTTCTGGAGGGCCTGGCCGAGTTTGAAAATGTCGACTTCATCATCGTCTTCATTATTGGAGTTTCTGTTGCTTCTTGGCTTATCATCGTAGCGTCCTTCCAATTTGCGCAGTGCAGACTCTATGCCTCCATCATCCTCGTCGTCAGATATTTGAGCCAATCGTTGTGCTTGTGCCTCAAAAGAGGCTCGCAGAGGTGGCTTGGACGAACGAGAGGGTTCGCCGTGGGTATGTGCCCCTGGACTTTTAGCCATTCTTGCCAAGGCAGAAAGTTCTTGTGACGCCTTGTATCGCGCTTCAGGGTCGGGATCGGGCGATACAACCCAGCTTGATCTCATAGAGTCGGTATATGTGGCAAAAGATCCAACGGATTGTGATCTTCGTAATAGTCGGTGCTGAAGATCATTGACATTTGTAGCCGCCTTCAAGTCACCACCAGGACGGCGTCTGAGCACTCGTAGAGGTTCAGGCATTGGATCAGCAGGTTCATCAAGGACAATTCCCTTCTTGATCAACTGCGATGGAGCTCTTGGATCAAATGTAGTCATAGGTAGCAGTTCTCCGCTGTAAGCCGTTTGAGCTAATGAACTCATAGACTGCGTTCGTGATGACTTGTTTCTGCGATGCATGCGGAACGCAGAGCTGCTCACTGACGCGTACTGGCTGTGACGATAGACGGAAAGCGACGGCCGAGAGAAGTCTCGAGATACGACAGAAGATTGATTCGCCGAGGTGGTTGGTATCAGCGGAACAGGAGGGGCCTCGTCGTCGTAGCTGGTTGGATTGAGGACGTGTTGGTTAATGAGGTAAGAAGAGCGGCGAGGGACATCGCGTGAGAGGTGAGCTGGAGGCGTGTTTGGAGGAGTGGGATCGCCACCAGTGGGCATAAATGCCTCTGTGAAGCTGTCCACGGAAGGCGCACCGCTGACCCCTCGCTGTGTTTGGTCGGCTTGTGGAAGCAGCAAATCGGGGTCGACGACGTTTTGCTGAGCATCCGTGGCGACACCTGTTTCACCAGCAGGTCTAGGAGGAAGATTTTGTGGTGATTGAAGCGGCATTTGGTTTTGCTGGCCAGCTGGGTCAAAGACAAAGCCGATCTTGATCGACATTGACATATCGGAGACCGACACCGAGCGTCTCCCAGCTTCGAGGGCCGCTGCCGCGGTTTCTTCCTCTCGAACTGCAGATTTGAAATCCTCAGCAACTTCGGCTCCGAGCAAATCTATACGGACAACGGGCCTTGCACCATTGTGTCGCAGCTGATCTTGCGGCATGATGACCATTCCAGGGACCTGCTGAGGTGAGGCTCCAGAGGGTCCGACGGGGGTGAAATGTATAATGTTGGCTTGAGTGGGTGAAGTAGGTTGGCCACGGTTGCTGAGTGCACGTCGGAAACTGCCAAGCAACTTCTTCATACCGGAAGCTGACATGGCGCTTGCGAAAGTGCGATCCTTGAAGAACATCTTGCGGCCTTGGGGTTGAAAAACAGTCGTCTGTCTATGAGTCAAGCCTTTATGGGGTCCGGATAAGTCTACAAAGGCGTGGCCAGGGGGCATGATGTTGCCTCTGACGAGGCTGCCTGCGGATGGAACAGAGGGCAGGCCTTCGTGCTCATTGGATGGTCTCTTCTCAGAAAGATGCTCCCGCAATGAGTCGCTCATACTATTGCTCCGCTTGTGGGAGTGGGCTGGTCGAACTCTCTTTCCAACGAGCGCCTTTGGTGTAGTGGCAACAGCAGCGGGGTTGTTGAGAGGCAAAGTAGATTGTACAGGATGTACCGCCAATGATTGGGACGGGTTGGAGGTGACGTTCTTCATGGCTTTCGATGGGAAAGTGCAAGACAAGACGTCCAGACTAGCTGTGCTCATGGGAGACTCAACGCCAAAGTCGTCTGCTCGGGTTTTGTTCTCAGGTGTGACTGGACGGTTACCAAAGACCACGAAATCGCTAATATGTGCAGGTCTTGTAGCTTCGCCAATGGTACTCGTTTCACCATGAGGATTGGGAGGTAGCGCCGGAGAAAACTGCGATGGTTGAAATTCCTGTCCGTCCCAGGCTGACGGATCCAAGTTGGGATCACGGTTGCCCGCAATGCCTCCTGGTACGAGGGGAACCTCTACGCTGAGTGCTTCTTCGAAGTCGGGTCCATCCCAGTAGTGGGCGCATATACGTCGCCAGCACTTCTTCAATTCGATGATGACCTTGAGCTGGACTCTGCGTATTTGGCTGTCTGTCGAGAGATTCTGCACCGTGTCATTGAGAAGCTGACAAAATATGCATCGCAATTCGTAATCGAGAACGAAGTCGTCCATGAAGTAATTGAGAATCCAGTGCCTGATGGCAACAAATGTTCTGACACGAACAATCATGCCATATTCGTCTTGTCTAGTTAAAGCCCAACGCATTCTAGCAAACAGCATGCGAGTCAAGTCGATGGGTTCGAGGAAGGATCTATAAGTGAGGAAGAAGTCGGAGATGAGCTCGTAGTCGAGGAAGCTCGGTGAAGTAATCTCGGCAACCAGTCTCGGTGGCGTGGCGGCTGTTACGGAGCGGGAGTTTGAAGCATATCGTACAATGGATCGGTCGTCGCATGCAGGGGTAAAGGTCAGGTCGGTAAACATGTCTGGTTGGATAGCGACCTGCGACATGTAAGTTGAGCGCATGGCCTTTAACATCCGAGGAGACGGTACTGGTGGCGCAACTGAATGATGCCTGGGGCTTTTGCTGCCTTGAAACGACAACGAAGGAGGGGGCTGTCTGGCGCGGCCTAGGTCCATAGGGCCGTTGCTTGACTCTCGCGGTAAGCGGTTCAGCATAGAAGCGTTACTTGATCGGAAGTCTTCGGTTGGCGCATAAGACGACCCTCGTATTATTGGTGTCCCTCGTAAGGTGAACCGCGGCGTTCCTATGCGCCAAGACGGTATGTTGATATTAAGAACCGGAGTAGTAAAGGCGGCCAAGTCATCCATGGTCCTTGGGCGATTCGTATTACGGTCGTCGGGTATCGGGGTGCTTGGCTTAGATGGTTCAACCTCTCCTCGCGATGTCGCAGCGTCATGAATGGTGCTGTCAGACATTGCCCTCCTGTGCCTTGCTGGCCTAGCAAGGTTTCGCAGCTCTGCAAATTTAGACTTTCCGCCCAGCGCAGGCGACTGTTTGGGAGTACCAGACCATTGTGTCGAAGCCGGGTTTGGTGTCGTTGAAGGGCTGGCTTTGCCCTGGTCGACGGCTAGCAGCCCAGCAGTCCCGGGCGGCGTGACAGGGAAATTGAAAGCTGGAGGAGGATTTCGTTGATTTCCATGACGAACAGACGGTCTACAACGGATGGAAGCGTTAACTCGGAACGTCCCGTCGGGATGGTGGCGCGATACTCCACCAGCATACCAGCGGCGCCAAATATAGAGTTTGAACATACCTGAGATAAATCCTGCCATTGTTACCCACATTAGAAACGGTAAACTGGCGACCGTCTCTGGCGGCTGGACCACTTGCGTCTAAATTTAGAGGCAGCTGCTTGTCTGTCTCAGCATCCCTATCCCTGGGACTGCGCGAGTCGCTGGCGGCCGCTCCGGCGGCGTTGTGAGGTTTTGCAGCATTCGTCACTGGGACCAGAGGTTTTGCGGTGTTGGTGCCCTTTCGCAGCGCCCGCGAGGCAAGCCTGGCGCCGAATCCCTCGGTGCTCTTGCTAGTAGCCAAGGCGGGCGACGTCTTTCGTGGTCTGGCATCGTTGGACATGCTATGCGGGTTTCCGCGAGGCGCTGTCGTCCTCGGCTATTTCGTGTCGGGGGTGGGAGGGAGAGAGAGATGTGCGCCTGCCCTGTCGTGTAATCTGTGGGATGGGGATAGAAATATTTGGTGCGCTGTTCGTGTGTTTGTCGAGCGCAATAGTTCGACGAACCGCTTAGAGCGGCAAAGAGCAGATGGCGGAGCTAGAGCTGGTGAGGCTCATGCGAATGCGTAGCTGTAGCAAATTCATGGGCGGTCAGTAAAGGTATTTGGCGAGCGATGACGGTCGGTAACAAGGTATGAGGATGGTTCAAGGGTAAGGGATGTCGCGAAGATCGGCTCCAGTAAATTCGTTTCTCGTAGTCAAAAGAGGCCATCAAGGACATAAAATTCGCTTGGGGGGTATCGGGTACGGGAATGGGTATGGAAAAGGTTGAAAGATGATCTCGGGGAAAGACCCAAAGAGGAGGGGAGGGGGAGAGGGAGGTTGGTAGTGGTTGTGGTTGTGTGTGTGTGGTGTGTGTGATGTGTGTCGTACCAGCGGCGATAGCGGGTGGTAGCGGGCGGTGGGTGGTAACCTAGTGGGCAGGAAGTGGGTGGGACGAGCCGCCCAAGCTAATGGAAAGCAATAAGCTGCAGCGGGACCGAGTCCCAAAAGACGTACTGGATCAAGATGGCGGCGCCATAAAGAGCGACCCGTGTTATGCGCATAAAGGACGAACCAAGGACAGTGCGCCAAGAAATAAAACAAATGGATGAAGAGGCGAACAAATAAATAAATAAATGTCAGAGAGGCGAATTGAAGGCAAGAAAGAGAGAATGGTAATCAATGCGTCATGGGCACCAAATTGTGCGTGAGGGTTCGACAAAACAGGAAGAAGAGAGAAAGAGAGGAGGAAACAAAAGTAGGTTCAGCCTACAAAATAGAATGGCTTCTCGGTTGGATGGGCGGAAAAGGAAAAGTGTACAGAAACAGAAAAAAGAAAAGAGCAAAATCTGTAAAAGCAGTTGAGAGCCAATCGACATTGGTGGCTTGGGTGTGGTGCAGTCGCGTTGTGCCGGGGGTGGCAGGCCATGACAAGTGGATGAGCCCGCCGAGGAGGGGAGACAAGACAAGGGAAGACAAGGGCCAGGTAACCCATCCATCCATCCATCCATCCATCAATCAATCGCTGGGGTTTGGGTGTTGGGTTGGTCAGTGCTGCGAAATCAAACTGGTAGGCGAGAGGCCGAGGAGGCGGGGGGGGTGCTGATGCCGTGCAGACTGCTCCGGCTCTAGGTCGAGTGTAGTGATTGACCAGGGTGAGGACGAGGGTCAGAGTGCTATGACAGTTTTGTACATATTGCAGGATTAATTCACTCAATCCTGAGTATCATCCAGAGGGTGGTCAGAATTTAGCAAAGGAAAATCAACAACAAAATAAATTAAGATACATTCAGCATTGGGATTCGATGAAAGGCACATCAGCCACAGCACCAATACAAGTACCAATACAGTTACACGATGCTCCCAAAGGAGTCCAGTTAGGAGGGCTGATCATCTGCGTAGAAATGATCAGCGTAGACCATGTACATTGCGGACGATGCACGAATAAAAACCACCTATCCCCTTCCACCTATCCCATCCCATCCCATCACGTTACCGAAGCCAGCGACGCCAGATTGTAAAGAGGCTTTTTGCTTTTTCGGCCCCAGCCTAGGCCACCCGACATGCTGGGATGTCAGAATCCCTGGTGCGGTGACGGTGACGCGCTGGGGGTCAAAGGCTCCTCTTTAGTGATGCTTTAGTGGACGCTTGGTGGGTTGCAGCAAAGGATTGCCGCTAACAATTAGGTGCCTTTTGGTGCCCTTTTGGTGACAGACCACTACAGACTTGGCCTGTTTAGGTGTGTTGACTTTTCGTACGGGCGGTTAGTGGGGCCGGCCACTGGGCGTCTTGGCCTCTGCATCCCTGTTCCCTCTGACTGGGAGTGAGTCCAGAGGCGTTGAGCAAGTGATCTCTTCCCATGTCTTGTGCGCATCGCCGTCAATGCATGAATGAAAATGTGCCGACATAGGGCGTACGATTGGGTGGATTGTGACATGGATTCGGCCTTATTATTTTGCCCACACTTCTTGAGTAAAGCATTCAGCTCAATCTTTTCTTTGCCCTCTCTGCTCTGCCTTGCCGCCGCCTCGGCGATGTCGCGCATGACTCGATTTGTCGAGACATGCAAAAGAAAATACATGACAAAATTGTAGAGGGTATTAGGCTGCTCATTCTGACTGTAATCTGTACACTCGACACATTAGACAGTGCTGGATTTTTATTTTATTTTCTTTTCCCATGTTTTGTACAGCAACAGTCTCGGCATTTTATTCATGCTGCTCGCACAAGCGCCAGTGCAAGCTCCAGTGCACTAATCCATGCACACTAATGGGTCGTACTGCCATCTGCGCCGCCGAACCATTACACCGGGTTCGTGGAACACCATTGAAAATGTAAAAATAAAACTAAACCACGTTTGCCAGCGTCGCGTTGTGCAACCCTTCTGTCTCTTCTGTATCTATTCTCTGCCACAAATGCTGCCACAACTACCGACCAGTGCAACAGTGCCACGCACTGCCCATGCATTCACTGTGCCACCACTGCACCACTGTGCCACGCTCACTGTTGATAAACACTGAATCACCACTACTACAAGCCTACATCGATTCCCTCTCATTGCATCACAATTCAATCTCACATTTCACTTCACCTAGATTGATTAAAAAATTCCACTCCGATCATTTTATGCAACCCTCTACAACCGTTGTGTCCTATGCATAACTCAAGACTGTCCTCAACCGACTTTCTGCGCTCAATACCACCCAAGCCCACCTACACCACCCTTAATCCCTGACACCGTCTTCCCCCAGCGGATCCTGTTGGCTGCTCTGCTGCAGAAATTCAATTTTAAAATTGCAGTAGAGCTCGTTTTTTTTTTTTTTTTTTTTTTTTTTGCTCTCTTCCACCTGCATCCTGTCTGACGCAAATCACCCGTCCCTCCCTGTCCCCGTTCTGTCTTGTCGCATCATCTCTCGACCAGGGGCGGCGCAGCCACCATCTTTCTTGGGACGAGACAAGTTTCTCTTGCGCGAACTCCAGGCCAGGGTATTCGCCATGATGCTCCCCGGCTCGAACAGGGTGCTCACACGCCATCCTCTCAAACTCTTCTGGGAAAATACCTGAGAAGCGTTCTTCTCTCGTGCCTCGGTTTTTCCCCTCCAGTCCAGCCCAACGTCGACGTTGCACTAAAATGCCCCCGTGTCCGTTTGAAATCATCCAGGATTGCTTCGCTGCCCTGCTCGCTCGCGCCAACCTGGGAACCACTAGCCGCAAAATTTGCAATTGGTGATTCACCTCTTATCTTGACGTGACCTGCCCTGTCTCCTCCGTTCTCCCGTACATGCAGGCGGCAGCACCCTGTTAGGTGTTGTCTAGACCACATCTACACCCTGCTACTCCATACTCACCACAGCCTTCTCTGTGACTACCCCTGGCTAACTGCACTAGCGTCACCTAGCCTTTTCAATGGTGCACAATGATTTGTAGGCATTCCCTGCTCACTCCAGCGGCTGTTGCCATATTGGTCTCTCTACCGAATCCTGCAGGAGCCTTAAACGCAAAACGGAAAACATGTCAATTTCTTTTTTGGTGATCCTCTCACAAGTTGTCTAATCCTAGCTCTATGTAATACTAATCAGCTTAAGCCGCGCTGTTCTCTTGGATGCTCTCCACCACCAAATCCGTAAACGTCTCTAGCATGGACTCTGGTCCGCCAGCCTTCGCCTCGAAGATGTTATCCAAAATGGTCTTGATGCCGACGCCAACAGTCGAGGTTCCAGTTCGTCTGTGAATGGACTCGACAGCGTGGTTGGCCATGTCGGGGCTGACCATTCTGGACTTTTGCAGCACGGCTCCGAGCTCGTTGAGGTTGGAAATAGCTGGCACAGCGACCTTCTTGGCGAAGTCCATGTCGACCTCGAGCATCTTCAATACCGATGCCTTGGACGTGGTAACAAATACCAATAGTCGATGACCCTTGTGTCTCACGTTAGCAAAATGGGGTCATCCCTGTAAATAGTTCATCCGGACAAAAACTTACCCTTGGTGGTTTGGACACAATTAGTGTCGTCAGTGCCTCCAACATGACATTGGAGAAGCGGGGGCCAATCGGGTTCCATCCTATCAGCCTCTCAAAGTCGTCCAGGATCAGGATACTGGCAGGGGACTTGTACGCGTCCGCAAAAGCCTTGTGAACGTAATCCTTCTTGGCAAAGTCGTCTCTGTAGCCAACGAGATCTGACGGGCTGACGAGCTTGACGAAGGGGAAGCCAGACTGGACCGCGATATGTGCAGCCATGGCGGTCTTACCCGAAGCCTTGGGTCCATGGAACAACACTGACGTGCTGAATTTGTTGGGGTCGTCCTTGATCATGCTTACCACACGTCCCATCTCGCTGATGGTGGCATCGATGTGTGGGCTGTATGGGATAATGCCCAGTCGCACGGCATCCTCGAGCTCTGCTTCTGAGACACCGTAGGCAGGGCGCACTTCTGTGAGAGCGTTCATGAAATCCGCTCGGTTTACCTTCATGTTGGCAACATCCTGCTTCACAGCAGCGAGCTGGCCAACCTCCGTATGTCTAGAGAAGGCAAATGAAGCCGCAGCCTTGACCAAACCGTTCAATTCAGCACCAGAGTAGTTCTTGGTCAAGCCAGCCAATTCCTCAAGGTTAACATCCGTGTCCAACAGGCCGTTGGTTCTCATCTTGGAGGTGTGAATCTTCAGAATTTCCAATCGTCCCTCTTCGTCAGGAAGTGAAATTTCCAGATGTACCTCGAGACGTCCAGGTCGCATAAGAGCATCATCAATCATGTCCTTGCGGTTGGTCATTCCGATAAGCAAGATGTTGTTGAGCTGGTCAACACCATCGAGCTTAGAGAGAAGCTGGTTGACTACACTGTCTCCAACACCAGTACCGCCACCGGCACCAGAGCCTCTTTGCTTGCAAACGGCATCAAGTTCGTCGAAAATAATAATGTGAAGACCAGACTCGTCGCCCTTTTCCTTGTACTCTTTCTCTGCATCTGCAAAGAGCTTTCGAATGTTCTCTTCTGATTGACCAACGTACTTGTTCAACACTTCAGGTCCATTGATGACCTTTGGTGGACGAGCGTTGAGCATTTTACCGATTTGTCGGGCAATCAAAGTCTTACCCGTACCAGGAGGACCATAGAGCAGCATACCCTTGACGTGAGGAATGCCCATCTTGGCCACAAGTCCTGGAGGGAAGACACGGGAAGCAAATGCACGACGGAAAATGGTAGAGAATTCATCACCGAGACCACCAATACCCATGTCCTCGAATTTGAAGTCAGGTGCCAGGATGGCGTTTGAGTTGGGCTTGGACATGGATGGCTTCATGTTGAAATCGCCCTTTCCATCACGATGGAAGAGTATTCGAGTCTGGTTGGTGAGAATACCGCGGGCCTCAGCTTCTCTGTAGACTTGCTTGGATTCATCAGAGCCCATTCCGAGATCGGTCAATCCGACAGTCTTGACAATTATTCTAAGAGGAATGTTTCGCACATCCATAAGAACAATTTGCCCAGGAGCGAGAACTTGGTTTTGGTAGGTGTCGACGAAAATCTTGGATAGCTCGTCCTCGTCGTAGGGTGCTTCAGTCTTCTTGTTGGGCGACGCAAAGCCAACCTCAAGGTCCACGGAACCAAGGTATGCCTTGCCTCCGGCTGCGAAGGGGTCGTAAAGCTCGCCAGTGAAAGTATCTCGCATGGTAATTCCACACCATGATCGCTGAGGGTCAGACAAGCTGATGCAGCCCGGTGGGAAACCAGGCACTGGCTTAGCCGTGACAACATATTCGCCCACAGGTTGACCTCCTCGGAGTAGAATGTATTGATCGGCACCATCGCGGCTGGGAGGGAAGTCTTCGGGGGCAACAGCGCAACTATTAAAGCGTCAGTGTCAGTTCTACATCGCTTCATCACTCAAACTTGTGATACTTACAGGTTGCCATAGATCAATCTTGATTGCAATGACTTGTCTGTTACCTTTTCAACTCGCAGAGCTACTTGTCTAGCGCCGCCTCCGCCACCAGAAGGAGCAGAAGGCTTCTCGTTATATCTCGACATGTTGGGCGATCGCTGAGGAGCAGCTCTGGGGTCACCACCGTAGCCTTGAGGGGCTCCGTATCCTTGAGAACCGCCCTGAGGACCTCCATATCCCTGTGGCGAGCCGTAGCCTTGGGAGCCGCCGTAGCCCTGGCCGGGAGGAGGAGCTCGGGGGTTGCTGCCAGGCAAACCCGGGCCTCCAAAGCGTCCCGGGCCACCTGGAGGAGGAGCTCTCGACATTGTGGGAGGAAGGTTAGTTTGCGTCGGTGTCGTGGAGGGGTCGTGCAGGACGGGGCGTGGTGAGCGAGCGAGTAATATGGCAATTGTTTGTTGAAACAGCGAAGAAACCAAGACAAATTGACGCCGCTGTGAAGTGTACGTGTTCGGATGCAAGTATGCAGGCAGCTCACTAATGGCCAGGAGATCGATCCTTTAAAGCCCGCCAGAGCCAGGCCAGGTGTTGCGAAGCCCCACGTCACAGTCACAGCAGTGCCTCACAACAGCCGCTAAACCGTTCCAGTAGCACCTTCTGGGCGATGTGGCGTCACAGCGCTCCACCTGCCCAAAAGTCTAAGCTCAGGCTACTTATGGATGCTAATTGTTTCCATCATGTTTCTGAATCTCGCCACGATGAACGATGCCTCTGTAAGTTTCTGTCTCGTCTCGTCTCGTTTTTTTCAACCAAAGAAAAAAAAATCTAACACGCGGTAGCCATCTTCTAGGCAAGAAATCATGGAATGTCTACAATGCCGACAACGTCGCTCGAGTTCGGCGAGACGAGGCTGCAGCCAAAGCCGCCGAGGAAGCTGAAGAACAGCGCATGCAAGAAATTGATGCTCAGCGACGATTAGCAATATTACGCGGCGAAACTCCTCCTCCCATCGAAGACTCGCAAGAGCAAGAGCAAGCTGTGGTCAAAGACTCCGGCTCCCAATGGCGACCGAGCGGAGCGAAGAGACAGCGAAAACGAGCTGGCGAAGACGACACAGAATTTGAGCTGCGAGTGGCCAAAGAACAGGCCAGCGCGGGAGAGAAAAGCGCTGAATTACTCCGACAGAATACAAGTTCAGCTCCCATCGTTGACCATGCTGGCAATATTGATTTATTCGGAGCGCAATCCCGGGTCGAGAAGAACGAAGAAGCCGAACGAGATGCGCAGAAGAAAAAACGAGAATACGAAGACCAATACCAGATGCGATTCACAAACGCTACCGGACGACACGGCACATCGAATCCATGGTACTCTAAATCTGACTCGCTTGTCAAAGTGGCAGCACAGGAACCCGCCAAAGATGTATTTGGGAATGACGATCCACGGCGAAAAGAGCGAGCAGCACAGCGCATGTCCGCCAGCGACCCTCTCGCGATGATGAAACGAGGTGCTGCGAAAGTGCGCGAGATTAAGCAAGACCGAAAGAAATACCAAGAGGAGCGTGACGAAGAGTTGCGACAGCTACGTAGAGATGAAAAGAGGCGCGAGAGACGTCGCTCGAGATCTCCACGATCGCATCGCAGAAGAAGATCCAGATCCAGATCGCCCAGGCGACACGAGCGAGAGAGGTCACGCGACAGACACAGGTCAAGAGAGGGACATCGCGACAGATATAGAGACAGAGATCGAGATAGAGGTCGAGATGACGACAGGAGACGGCCCAGTGATTCTCGGCGAAGACGTTCGAGATCGTAGCAGCTTGATGACGCATCATGATTCCAATAGATACCCCCAATACAAAACAATTGACACAGCAGTATTGTTATTACTACTCTATTATCCAAGAAATCCAAGTCGAATTCTAAGCATATGGGTATCATTTCTCAATCCAAGGCAACTTAATCTCCACAGCCCTCATGTCCTTCTCAACCATATCAACCAACTCCTTGGCCTCAATCTTCTTCAGCGCCGCCTCAATCCTCTCATATAAGTCCTTGGACACACCCTCCCTCCTATCCGAGTAAACATCAATGCCCTCCTTCGTAAACACCGTCGGCGCAAACCACGTCACCGCCCACCTCTCCGTGCTCCCATCCTCCTTCTTCTCCTCCCCCCAGCCCAGCACCTCCCAATGGCTACTCACAAAGAACAGCCATCCCTTGCCGCGCCAGTCCCAACCGCCATTGTCCGACTGCGAATCCACGCCCTGGACCGTCTTGAGCACGTCCGTCTTACTGGTCGGCTCATATTCGACCAAGTCGTCGATGCGCGCACTTCCGTCATTGTTTGGCGGCAGCGGCGCATAGCTGATGCGGACGTTGCGCGCTGATCGCCACATGGCGAGCGTGGAATGCGTCACTGTCCATGTTCCCTTGATCCAGTCTACGGAGGGGTCTGCATTGGCGACCGCGGCGGCCTTGGAGTATTTTGAGGGTAGACAGAGTGATATCGGTTCTGCCATGATGTGAGGAATTGTGTTGATTTTTTTTAAATGTGATGTAGAAAGAGACAAGTCGTCGTGGCTGGGGCAGCGATGGCCAAGACAACTTGGGAGCTTCGGATGGGCGTCGTCCCGGTCGCTTAGTGGGTTACATCTGGGGGTCATTGAAAACTCACCGGAAATTAGATCTGATGAGACAAAAAAATCGCCGTTTTTGATGGTGCGTTGGATGTCAATGATTGGTACTGCAATTGACATATTTATAAGTTTGTTGTAAGTCTATGCACGAGGTTTGCATCATCGCAGCCTTGTTGCGATGCAACCTGAGTTACTGTGACCAGACAGAACAAAATGAACAATCAAGGGAATTTAAAGTGAAACAAATGAAGCGTATTAAATGAGTGCTGTCTATAAAATAAATATTAATTCAATAAAATACAATGTGTGCGACCAAACTCAGCTGAGAGGTTCGCCTCATAAGTCTCAACCAGCAGTACCGGGTAACGGCTCGATGGTCTCGTCCAAGTTTACCTCCAACACTCCCTGTCTAATTTTATCCGCTAGATCTCTCAGAGCTCTTAACAAGTCGTTCCTCTCCAGATCCAATATATTCAAGATCAATTGCATGATCTACCTTGGGAACAATATTGCTTGGATACCAAATGTAGAACCCAGCCATGACGAGCACCATCAACGCGCCATCGAAAGCATAAGTTGGCCACTCCGTCTTCATAAGATATCCTTCCTTGCCCAGGACGAATTCAACCACACGATAAACATTTCGCACCAGGATGATGATTGACGTCGCGTAAAGCATGTGTAGACATGACCTCCACGGAATACCAGTAGAGTCCCCTGCTTGAGCCGCATGCGAGCGAAAACGGGAATGGAAGATCAGGCAGCAAATCAAAAATCCAACGAAAAGCAGGACTTGGATGATCAGGCCGCCGACCACAATCCAGGAACCTATCCTCTCCGTACTTGCTTTAACAAGAAGACCTGACCCGCTCGACTGGACGTTCAGACACAGCAAGTCGCCAAGAACGAAGATTAATGTGGTCCGTCGTGGTGCAATAATAGAGAGTTTCTCTCCCTTGACGACTCGGACGATGCGCGAATACACCATATATAGAGTCGCTGCGAAGAAAACTGGAGGCAAAACGAGGAAGATGGCTTGGATCGTGTAAACAGGCAAAGAACCGGTCGAATTGTACGCTGCTGCTCTGGCAGCGTATCCTATGACTTCGACTGCCAACGTTACTAAATGGGAAAAATCGATCAATAGCTATACTCACAAACTCCGCCAATGACAAATGGTATGCAGAACCACATCTTGTGTTGAACCATTTTCCATGCATGGAGAGCGGACAAGATTGCGAACGCTGCCGTGAAGACGATGGAGGCGGGTAGGTTGGGAACATAGTTCCAAAGGTAGACGTCCATGTATGTTTGAAGAGTCGGCATTTTGGGGTGTCAAGTTCGTTTGACTAAGAAAATAATCGTCGCAATAGTAGTGGATAAAGGGCGTAAATAAGTACTTGAGAACAAAAATAAATCAATCACAAGGCTGTGAGTAGGAGTCTAAAAGCGAACGATTGAGATATCCCGAGATCATCGTGAAGCCGAACACCTTCGTCTTTATAGCTCGGAAAATGTAACAAAACCCCCCATCGCTTCCAGAACTCCAATACTGCTGCGGACACGCGTATGACGCCGAAAATAAACCTTGAAACTAACCATACCAACCCGCGACCTGATGCAACCAGAGCACTGATCAAAAGTATTCCCCCATTTGGGTAATCCCCATCTTCAGACGCTAGAGACAGAAAAGTACTAGCGCTCGTAAAACACGCGTGTTAGCTAATCAGAAACGTCTCTGTAAGGCAATTGCCCGCCTGCAAAATGATTGGGCGACTAGCGCAATAAGCTTCGGAGGCTGTGCCCGCTGACAAGGATCCGATTCAACGGGGCTTGTCCTGACAGGAGATGACGAGGCTTGGAGCTTTTCAACGCGTGTCGACTGAGAAGCGAGCGAAAATCTGTCATTGGGCTGATTAAGTTTAGAGACGATCTTCTGAAAATCTCAGTTCTTCTTTCATTACAAAAGACCACTCCTCAGCTGTTAAAGCGACTGGTCATTAGACTACATTGTACTTGTCTTAGGCCTAGTCGTATCATGTTAAGACGCAGCCATAAAAAGTCAAAACGGGGGTGTCGGGAATGGTGAGTTGCAGTTTTCCCCGAAGTTGTATAATCAGAGACTAATCCTAGTCGAATAGTAAACAGCGACATGTCAAGGTAATTCATCCGCCACATGGCTAAATCTCATACGGTGGCTAATACGATCGGATCCTTCCAGTGCGACGAGAACCGCCCCGTCTGCCTCTTATGTACCGTTTCAGACCGCAAATGTAGCTATACATACGAAAAGCAAACCGATTCGTTCTCAGCATCTAACAAGTCTCCCCAATCGCTACCCTCCGCCACCGCTTCAACCCCCTCAAACTCCACATCGACTCCCCAATCACCGAGCAACTCCAGCATTACATCACCTGGAGATCCAGCTCTAGGCGAAGGCCTTAACCTTGAGCAGATGGAACTTATAATACATGTCAGTCTTGATCGAAGTATGTTTGATCTGGGAGAGACTGCAGGAAATTACCAAGATAATGTCAACCTCTGCTACAAGCTGGGTTTGGAGTATCCGTATCTGCTGCACCAGCTTCTGGCTTTCTCTGCGCGACATCTTGCCTACTTGCACCCAGAGCGTTCAGACACATATATGTACAAAGCGATTACATTGCAGACCCGCGCAGTTTCGCTCTTCAACAACAGCTGGACGGAAGTCAACAAGATGAATTGTGTTCCGATCCTCCTCTTCTCCACGTTTCTGGGCCATCACCTTCTCGCAGATACATTGTCAGAGAGACACCCAGATACTCTGGAATCCTTCTTGACGCAGTACTTGCAATGCGTCGAGATGCACCGAGGGATATATCTGATTGCGACAAATGCATGGCCGCTTCTACAAGAGTCTCCGCTGCAACAGATTCTACTCCAAAGCAAGGAAGTTACCGGCAGATCGCCGGTTGGCAACCACTGTCAACAGATCAAAGAGCTCGTGGAACGCTCCCAAAAGTTAAAAGAGAACGACAAACAGGCTTGTTTTAAAGCCATATGGTATCTGCAAATTGGCTTCGACGTCATGCTGGCAGAAGAGGACGAGCAGGCTGAGGAGCTGGGCAACCGTCACCGCATGATATTTTCCTGGACGATGCTGGTGCCTCACGAATACAGCGTTCTGATTGCTTCTAAAAGCTCCGAAGCGTTATTAATTATGTCATATTATGCTGTCATGTTGCATTATGGACGGTTTCTCTGGCAGGTTGGAGATTCAGGACAGTATGTCTTTGGCCTTATAGCCAAGTACCTGGGACATGGATGGGACCCATGGCTGGCATATCCTCGGCAGATGATGCAAAACTCAAATTGAACCCTAAATAATTTCCTCATAATTATTTGATGTCGCTACAATTCTATGAACAACTTGACTTGATGCTGTTGTGTGGTTGATGCCCCACCTCGGT
Source organism: Simplicillium sp. C3G150-2 (assembly GCA_022702485.1). NCBI lineage: Eukaryota > Fungi > Ascomycota > Sordariomycetes > Hypocreales > Cordycipitaceae > Simplicillium > Simplicillium sp. C3G150-2. The sequence goes on along the minus strand of JAJIYY010000001.1, from coordinate 3,186,114 downwards.
ACAGCTAACGACGAAGCTCCAGCGCGCATCTGGAAAAACGCCAGCCGTTGCTCCTACATCATCGGCCACATGACCTCACTTTGATGCCCGCCCGTTATCGCCACAACCGCAGTTTCACAGCCATATTAGTGCTATAGGCAGTTTCTGATACTGCGAATAGCTGGAGGTTATTTTTTAGAATTTGAGGGAGCTATTGTGCTGGTTGCGCCAGTCATGGAGGACCCGGCGGACGACCAAGCCATGATGGAGGCCATGGGCTTCTCTTCATTCGGCATGCAGAAACCTGCCAACAAGAAGCGAAAGTATAATCCTCACGCCGATGCGTCATTCGAAAAGACAAAGAAGACAGTGCAATCTTCTACGGGTGCAAACTCTATGCCCCTAGGTACTCCCGCGCAAAGACAGCCATGTCCTGCGCAACCGCCCGCGAACACGGGCGAGATATCTTTGGACGACGACGACGAGGATAAAGAAGAAGGAGCGGAAACATTGAATACTACGGGAAGTGTCCCTATCGCTCAGCCAGATGCGGGAGGCAGTACACCGAAGGCTTTGCCTGCACATCTAGTTGGGCTGCCAGCAAGACCAGCCAATGTCGCAGGTTCTGGTTCAGCACCACAACACGGCAATCAAAACCATGGGCGTGCTGAAAAAGGTGGACACAATCCTATCTGGTACGAAGGATACTATGATCATCGATCAAACGAAAATCCGTGGGCGGCGCTGGAGAAGCAGCACGGATTGCAGCCGCTTGGAACTTGGCCCAGCAACGCAACGACAACCACGACATGAAGCACTATCCATTCGCGATGGAAACGTATTCAACTCTGAAACACGAGTGTTAGCATCTATTACATCATGCAAGATATTCTTAGCGACAAGAATATTCATTCCTGCGACAATATCGAGCAACTTCAATTTTGGGTCACGTGTTGACGACGGGCTTGATATCAAGATCTCAACAACACCAAAATGCTTCACAGTATGCGCACATCACATGATACGGTGCCAATTACCATACGCAGTCACCTCTACGCCATCCCCGCCACGACGGATCCATCTTACGGCTTCTCACTGGCCAAGCAAAACGGGGACAGGGCTACTGATGGACCAATACGATCAATTGCTATGGACTCGTCACTGCAGGTGGTCTACCGAGAGATGCTAGGAGAATACGCTAGTGCTATATACAGTGCCAATCAGGGAGCTCACCACGAACCTCACCGTCGCCACTGGGATTGCGTTTCAGGGAGTCACCCCCCAGGCATCGGCTCTTGGCTCGACACCCCGGACACTCACCCGGAACTGCAGCATCCCACCTCGTGGCTGACGAACGCCCCCATTGTCCAGACGAGCCAGGGGTCCCGGCCATCTCGATCAAGCGGCCGATGGAGCGTCATGCTCGCATTCTGCGCCGGCTGATTGCTGCACACCCCCCAATCTCGAGGCGTCTCGTTACAATGCATCTCTGACATCACCCAGATCGTCCAATCATAAGTCATTATCTCGTTAAACCAGTCTCTTGTCGTCTCCACACCGTTGAACAGGGCCCGCAGCGTATGACAGAATCGTCAAGCTGCCCGTTTCGGCTGTTACCGATAAAGCAGCGAGAGATCTGGCGGCTACTCTGCTGCAAGATAGCCGCCCGCAACGCACCCAATTTCAACGACCGCTTCAACAGACAAAATTCCAAATAAAACTTCCAACCCAATTCAAATAAACTCCGCTAGCCCAATTTTTTCATAACGAGGGAGCTTTCAATATTCAAACTTTCCCAAACAATGTGTTCCCGATTTTTCGCTGTGATGAAAATGAAATGCTGCCAAAACAAAACGCTCGCTCGTAAAACATTGAAAGAAAGCCAGTCAAAATGTCCAGAAAATTCGCAAAATGTACAAATGAATGCAAGAGACGCTCAAAAAGTTTCTCAGAAATGCGAATTTGGCATTTAGCATTCAGGAGAAGGGTAGCGAGCGCGAGCCTTGGCGTACTCCTTGGGATGCTTGCGCGCAGCCTTTGTTTGCAGAGAACTGTATTTTCAACGGTCAGCGCCAAAAAAAATCTCTCCAAATTGAGGAATTGTAGAAATACAACTTACGCGACCTTCTTCTGAGTCCACTCCAAATCACCGCGGACTTCGCGAGCATCGCGCATGCCCTCCTGAAAGCGCTCGCGGGTTCTAGCAAGACGAGCCTGCGCCTGTCTCTGCAGATCCATGAGCTCGCGATGCTTGGCGTTCATCTTGCCAGAACTGTTTTCCCGCGGTGTGTCAGTGAAACTATTTTTTACATATTTCTTTTGAAGGGGAATCAACTTACGCTTGAGCCTGGACGGCCATGCTGCGATCAAGAGGAATGGGGTTGAATGAGTGCGAGAAGCGATCTTGCATGTAGTCCTGGAAGTCGACTCCGCTGGCAGAGCGGGTGGTTTCGTAGTCGACGCTGGGAGCGCCCATGTAGCTGGGGGTGCCGTTGGTGAAGCCATTGTGGCTGTAGGAGGGGACGCCGGAGATGGAGCTCACTGAATCCTCGCACTCGGGAGGAGACATGGAGTAGGTTGGGTAGGAGGGGTATTGGCCCTTGCTGGGGACGGAGACGGGCAGAGAGTAGCCGGTTGTGTAGTATGGAGCAGACATGATGTCGGGTTTTGTGAAGAGCACTTTACTTTACTTGAATTGAAAGAGAAAGTGAATGTAGTCTGATGTGTATAGCTTCTGGTGTTGAATGGACACACAAGAGCTATGATGTGGTGTGGTGAATGGGTGTTGGCTTGGACTTTGGACTTTGGAGCAAAGCAGATTGTCAAGAAGACTTGATATGAAAGGAAGAAGTTTACAACAAAGGTCAATGGACCAAACTGGCCCTTTTATAGTTTTCCGGAAGGACCCCCCTGCTCCTCTGTCCTCGAATCAGATGCTTAGCACATGGTTAGACTATTCGTTGAAGCCGTTTGACCTCTGGCCCCGCCAAGGGCACGGAGGGATACGATGGTCCATGAAGCGCTTCACAAGTAGGAAGGTGTACAGCGGCCAAGGAGGAGTGGGCCAGCAGCAGCAGGAGAGTCAAGTATGTGAGTGGGACAATGGCTTCAAAGCAGAGACTCGATGATGATCAAGGTGCAATTGGGCAAGTAGACCGGGGCTGAGACGCCATTGAGGGTACACTATTCATGATTTCAGGTAGGGTGAGAATAACAAACCAACTAAACAATGGCTCCGGGAAAGAGAACACGGAAGCCGAGACTATATCAGTTGTGTAAATCAAAGCAAATTGTCCTGGGGCTAGACTGCAGATGCCGAGAGCTGACTGCTTGCTTGGTGGGGGCAGAGTTTGACAAGCAGTGCAAAGTTGGCTCACTGAGGCATGTATTTTCCGAAGAGAATTCGAGACCACTAATATTTGCCGGAGAGGGACAAGCTACGGAAAAAAACGAATAAAAAGAAATAAATAAGTAAAACAGCAGTGTGGAAGGAGGGGGCCGAGGAAACAGAAGAGGCGAATTGGCGAATAGCGTTGATGCGTGGCCTGCATTAGACCAAAAGAAGAGCAGTGTGGGTGACATCAAAGAGCCTGAGAGAGCAGAAAGACCCCCAGAACAGGGTCGCCACGACGCCAGGGTCGAATGTCCATGACGGCAGCAGTCGATATCAGTACGCGGAACTCCGGCTAGGGTGGGAGGCAACAAGACCAGAAAAAAAAAGTACTTGTGCTTTCAAGGTGCGGACTACTCGAAAGAAGAAAAGGGTGGAAACCCGAGCCACACCACGTTGCAAGTGTCGTTTGCACACACCCTTGTGTAAAGTAGCGTCGTTTTGCAAGCCTTGTTGCGGCCATGGACGGGGCAACATTCAAGTCAAGCGGCCCTAAGAAGGTGATGCAGCTGGGACAAGAACAAGCGCCAACCCATGCCCGAGTTGGGGGCCATCAACTAAAGCAGCACTGGATTGGCGATATCATGGCGTCGTGTGGTCGCCTTGGTGTCAGGCTTCAAGGTGCACTCGAGGCCCGAATGTTACTAAATGCCCCACCGAGCGAATGCGCAATGCGCTGGGTTCTTCGCTGCTCGTTTCGTGCCTCATGTGCTCTGTGTGTCTAATTGTTGTTGGCTTGGTACATGCAGGGATGGTTGTCGGTCGGGCAGAGATGCAGCGTGCGTCTGGCCGTAATTGATGCGCTGTCAAGGTGACCACCAAAGCAAGGCCCGAGAACGAAATTGGATCTGAGTTGATCAAAAGCAGGCTGCGCGTGAATGCGTGACAAGGAAAAGTGAGGAGAAGGGAGAGATGGATGGTGTGTTAGCCATGCAGGGGCTTCCTTCCCTTCTGAGTCTGGAGACGGACATCTACTGCTCCTGCCTTTTTTTTTCTTTCCTTCCATTGCGCACCACGTACGACGATGAGTACACGGAGAGCAAAGGCAAGAGCGCTGCGCTGGTACGTACCGCACACGACGGCCCACCCCGGGTTGCTCTTTCCTCCTCTTTCCCCAAACCACCATTCTTAGTGCCATTTTTTTTTTTCAATTCCATTTTCTCAAGGGTGCTCAAGATGAGACCTCTTTCTTTTTCTTTTTCTTTTTCTTGAGGCATCACAACCTGTTCTACCGTTGGAGGCTCAATCTGCAAGCTCGCCTACGATACCTGAACCTGCTGTCACATCACTGCACAGGAGTGATCTGGGCAAGGTAGAGCACCTATCAAAACCCTTCATCCAACCTATCGGCCCCCTGCCCTATCTCGGGCGAACCACAAACCTGCATTGCGCAGAGCTGTCCCCCCCCGATGGGCTTGGTTGCCTATTTCTTGCTCCATTCTTTTCTTCTTCATTGGCTGTAAATGTGTGATACTGGGGTGGGAAATCAAACTAATCATGCGACTTTGTGGCTGCATGATTGGCTGAGGGGTACGACAGCTCTGTGTCCTTCCCCTCCTCGAGGCACTTCAACAGGCAGCGCGACACCAGCAGCTTTTTTTTATGGCGGCCATCAATTTGCCCCTCCCCCGCCCAGCAGCTCGTCCTGGTGACGTTGTGCTGCACGCTACATCGGCTTCCTCAGGACCTTCGTGTGCTAATAGGTAGCCTTTACTGCCTCTGGGCATCCCACCTTGGTTGCACATCATTGCCTCGGGCACACCATGCCCATGCCAACAGAGGCATGGGCCAGTGGCCATGTTCACAAGCCGCGTCAAACCGGTTCACTCGCGAACGCAGGCCGGGAAATTTGTATCCTCTCCTCCTATAAATTCACGGCTAACCGCAGCAGCTTCAAGTCAATTCAAGTGGCCCTTCAACGGCTTTCAATTCGAAACAGTATCAGCGCAAAATGCCAGGTTGGCAGGTGGCTTGCCAACAGCAACAGGTGTATGAAATACATCCCCCCTTTTGAACCAGAGAGGACTCAGATCAGCGTCAAACAGAAGGGTTACAGCCTGGACGAAAGAAACAACGCGAAAAGCAAAAGTAGAAAAACCTTCTGCCCTTCCCTCTCAAGAGCCACCAGCGGCTGTACCGTAGCGGCGGACGAAAGGTCATCGGGGCGCCCAGGCGTGCCTGTAAGTCGACTTCACCCACACGCCCCTCCAATGTCTTTTTCGCTAGCGCATTCCCACTCCCTCTTCTGGTGCACACCGCTCCCAAGCAATCGGTAATCAGCGACGAAAAGAAAATGGCGACTAAAATCTACCTTGTGGAATCGTTCTAGTGCGTGGTGAGGTGTGTGTGGATGTGTCAGGTAACATGTCATTTCAGTTGCCACTTTGAGCCAGCGCGGGCTCAATGGGACGACGGAACAAGACATTGAGTTGTAAATAGACTCCAAATAGCTCTGGCCATGACGATACAACGGCACTTAGCCGTTAACAAATGCTACGTATAGGGAGCAGAATTTGTGCAATTTCCCATCACTGCGCCGCATGTACAAGCAGGATGAGGACCTGTATATCTGTCCCACTTCGGAAGCTCTCATGACAGGTTTGTTCCACGTAGTACCAGAACATGGGCGACAGACAGCACCGCACCCATTACTAACACAGTGTGCGCTGGCCATGCCAATCTTACGGGGAAGATAGCACATATGCCATTCTCTCACGAGTGTTGTGCAACTACAAAAGCTATGCAGGTCTTGCATTGCTGTACATGCATCGACTTCTCATTAGAATTTCCCGAATCAGACGAACAGCCTGGCGGCGCATGTAAGACCGTTGAACTTTTGACTAGGCCATGCCTATGCATGTCATGATGGCATTGTTCTTGTGTGGCTGCAGCATGCCAGCAACGAATTGCATGACAAAGGAAAAAAAAGTCGACTGCAGATTTGCTGTCAATTACAAAAGAAATTCACAATTTCCATGCGCTAGTGGCGCTTTCCGACTCGATCGACACGTCGTGCATCGTTTCTGCGCTGTCCAAACACTTCATCACTGCAAAACATACGATGCGCAGCGATAATGCAGCATGGACTGCAGCATTTGCAGTTAGGAAACAAAGGGACAATTGGTAAGTCTAGTGTACCTCACCCGCCGCTTGTTAGTCTAGTAACAAACACGGCTTCATGTCCAGCGATCAATCATCTCCACGTCTTACACTGTATAATATATAATATTGTTGACATTGATGTCCACCCTAGTCCGATACTGCCACTCTGCTGTACCCTTCATCCCGTCTAACAGATACACTGCATAAAACACACGCCGTGATAGCCATCAAGCCCCCAGCCAAGAACAGAGGCATCCCCATCCAAACACCACCAAGATGCAGTCCCCATCTAAACGAGCTCGCCACCGCCGGCCCAGCCAGAAACACTCCAACATTGCCAAACATCATCATGACCGAGAATAGACTCCCCGCCCCAGCACCACCCATATCCTTCCCATCTGCCACTCCAGCCAGTAGTCCTCGCATCGACGAATCAAACCCGTAGCTCAGACCGTATAGAACGAATGCAACCGCAAGGGCAGCGGGCGTGTTGGCTAGACCGAGGCTCATGTAGCCGATGACAGCAAAGAACAGACTACCTCTTGCGAGTAGCATGTCTTTGTGGGCGGGGACGTGGCGCCTGATTAGGTATTGGCTGCATGCAGGTAGGATGATGAGGAGGGTGATGAGCTGGGTGATGATTTTGATTGTGGTGAATAGATTGGCCTGTAGATTGTGAGCTGTGAATGGCAACGAGGTCATTGGTCTTACCTCTGCCCACGTGTAGTCGAATCGTTTCGAGACGTATTGTAGGAGGATGATCCTGACGATGAAGGTGCCTAGATCTGAGAAAAAGCTTCCAAGAAGGAGTGTGCCTGTTGTCTTGTCGTCCCAGCAGAGTTTACGAAGCATTACCACTGTCTTGGTCAGTTCGCTGGCAGCGTATGCGAATACACTTGGTGAGCTGGGAGGTGTTGACTCTTCAGCTGGTTTTGATACATCTTCTGGTCTGGTTTCGGGGAATATGAACGCGAGGAGGAGAGTGAATACAATCATGCCAATTCCGCAGTATACTGTGAAGAGGCCACCGTTCTTGAGAGTATAGTATGTCAGTGGACGGCCGATGAGACCGCCAACAATGGATCCTGTTTTGACTATGAAGAATGCGTTTGCCCTGATAACAGTATGAGTTAACGATTGCACGAGCGTGCATTGTCTAGGGGACCGACCGTTGTGCTTTGGAGGTAATGTCGCATACGACCGCCAATATCATCGTGATGGTCATCGAGTCACCGCCACCAATGAATGCCAATGCTCCAGTGGCCCAATACAATCTCAAGGGAAACACCTTGGGAAACGAAACTACCAAACACAAAAATCAGTTTCATCCAAGCGAGCCACCGGTAGAACTCACAGATAGTCAGCTGCGTCAAAGACGCAATGAGACTCCCCAAACAACTCAAGAACAACACCAATCGCCTCCCATACTTATCAGACAATCTCCCATAAAATACCGACGTCAATATCTCCGGAACCAACTGACACGACACTCCTATTCCGAAGATGAGCGACAATTCAGCCTGTACTGCCTCGCTCTTGCATCGCGTGTCTTTGAGGGGGTCCGTTACGTCGCCGTACTTCTTGTCGCAGATAATACCTTCCATTACTTGACTGTAAGAGACGTCAATGAAGTTGACTCGGAGTTCCATGGCGATAACCCATATGTAGAGAAGGATGTAGATGTAGATAGTGCGACGGCCAGTGGGGTGAGTGTTACCCCGCGAGGGGAGGAGGGCGCTTGTTTCGGATGCTGGTGAGGGTGGCATGCTTGTCGAGGTGGGATTTGGTGAAGATGACGGCAATGGGAAGAATTGGTGTTTTATTTCTGGTCGGAACGGATTGGGAATACTCTGCGAGGCTACGGTTGGTGTTAGTTCAAGGCATTCAGCTGGGTGGGCCGGTGGTGAAGGTTAAACGATGGTGAAGCAAGAGGCCTTCGATTTCTTGTGAAGGAACTATTCTAAATGTGTAGATATCCATTCCATTTAATCATCAGCCACTAAAGCCTGGTATTCTGGCGTGGAGTATCGCGAAACAGAAACCCCAAACAAGACTGCCAACACCACAATCATCAGCACCCCAGACAGCATCAGCGGCAGGCCCAACCATACACCACCCAAACTCAACCCCCAGCGGAAAGTAATAGCTAACAGTGGTCCCGTCAAAACAAGTCCGAGATTCTCAAAAAGATTCACGACTGCAAACAGACTACCCGAGCCAGATTCTCTCGTTTTGTGCTGGGCGGCTATCACCACTAGCAGACTGCGTATCGCCGGATCGGCTGCTTGATTGAGGCCGTACACGATGAATGATAGTATGAGACCTGGCGAGGAATATGCCAATGCAATGCCAAAGAAGCCCAGAACGGAGGAAAAAGTGCCTATGCGTGCGAGGATTAGGTCTTTGCGGATTGGCGAGATGCCTCGCTTGAGTATCATCTCGTTGAGGATGGGGAAGATGACGGTGAGAGCGACAACTTGCGAGACAGTTTTAAGCGTGGTGAGTAAATTGGCCTGTTGGGGGGGTGTTAATAGCTGTTGGATGTTGTGATTGTTTTGGAGTAGATGATGACTTACCTCTGCCCACGAGTAGTCGAATTTCTTTGACAGGTATTGAAGCAGGACGCCTCGGACGACGAAGTTTCCCAGTACTGTGACCATGTTAGTGCAGATGAGAAGACCCAGGGTCTTGTCTGTCCAGCAATAAGTGTAGACGGTCTTGAAGGTACTACGAAAGGCGCTGATGGTTTCAGACCAGAAGCCGTTGGAACGCTCCACGACCGTGTCTTCCGCCTCAGACTCGGCGTCGCGATTGAAGTCTCTTGTTTCCGGGAAGAGCCATGGAGTTATGAGAGACAAGGCTGTTAAAAACAGGCCACAATAGGCTGTGAACCATTCTCCGTGTTGCATCAGGTAGTAACACAGAGGGCCACCTATGAGACGGCCGACAATTGCAGAAGCTGCATAATAGAAGAACGAATTGGCTCTACAATTACATTAGAAGTCATTCGTATAGCCCAAATGATTGCTTTATCTCAGAACTTACCTTTGCGATTCGGGTATGATGTCGCTGATGATGGCCATCTGCCACGCAACACTTAAGAGATCGCCACCGCCAATGAATGCCACTAGTCCTGCCGCCCATACAGTTCTCACTGAGAAGATGTGCGGGTTTCCATCTGTTTATTGCATGGTTAGCCATAGCCCAGAGTTTGTGAAGACTTGCGATTTGACATACAAACAGTCAATTGCGCCACATCGGTCAACAAGGTACCAAGGCCCGTCAGAAACAGCGCAGGCCTCCGCCCATACTTATCCGCCAACCTGCCGTAAAAGGGCGCCATGAAAATACCAGGAATTAGCTGAAAAACGTTCTCGAGTCCTTCGACCAAGGCGAACTCGGCCTGGACGTCGCGGTTTTTGCACCGGGGATCATTCGGCGGATCGGTAACATTGTCATAGAAGTTGCGGCAAATTACGCTCTCTCTGATCTGACTGCCTGACACGGTTGCGACGTTTCCTACCACGGCTAGACCCAGTCTCCAGATGTAGATGGCGATGATGATGGCGAATACTTTGCGGCTATTCTGGTGGATGGGATGCGGTTTCCTGCGTGGGAGGAGGGTGCTGGTCTCAGAGACGGCGGAGGTGGGGGTAGAGGGGCGAGACATGATTGCGAGATGTTTGCTTGGCTAGAACCAGCAGTATGGGATACAGCGTGCAGTCAATCGGTGTCAATTGGGGGTTGTTTGACAGATGAAAGGGATGATGAAGGCGATGGTGTTGGTTGGCTAGGTTAGTGTTAATCAGCGCAGCCTCGACTGCAAATCCACCCCGCAGCGATAATTGGGGGCCGAACCAAGAACTAGGCATGCCAGTCGTCTGATTGTCCATGTCCATCATGCGGGCTGGAATAACGGAAATTAATCGGACGACCGTGAATACGATTGTCAAATTATTGTCTTCGAATACTAGGTAGTTGAGTTTCGCAAAACTTGGCCAGCGCAAGACACCATATCTGAGTATAGAAGTTCAAGCGGCGAAAAAAAGAAAAGAATTTGTATACTATACTAATGTTACATTAATTGTGCGAAACTCAATCATCAAAACGTTCCCAACCTAGTTCAGTTCCAGTAAATTCATCAGTGACTTCTGTATCTCTGGGAAATGTCTCCAGCCCATGTACTTCATCCGCCAATTTACGATACGCTTTGGCCAAATCATAGGCAGAGACAGCAATTTGCCCCATCTCAGGATCTTCATTGTCTGTATCGATGAGTTTGACCCATTGGGTGGTTGGGTGAAGCAAGAGCTCTTCAAATGCGTCGAGGTCGCCCCGTGCAGGGAAAGTCTCGATATTGGCGAGAACCTGTTCATCCAAGAGGATAAAAGCGGCGAATCGAGCAGAACGGTTGAATTTGTCAGGAAAGTCTTCGTCGACTGGACACCATGGCCTTGCCCAGTCTTGAAAGTAGCTTCGGGCCTGTGGAATAGTAGCCCCGGCAAGAGAAGGGTCCTGCACAAGCACAGAGTGATACCGCGAGCGAGCAAAGTCGTCAATCTCTTGGCAATCGTTCCACTCCGAGTCTCGACGCCAGCATGCTATGATATTGTGTACAGCGTCTTCAAGGCGAAGCATCGCGGCGGCAATGCGGTCGTGACCAATGTTGTCGCCATATGCGGTGCGGACTACGAAGAACCCCCAGCAGCCGTCCGAATGAATGTTGCACTCCGAGGTGAACGTTTCCATCGTTGAAATAATATTCTCATTGGTTTCGCCATAATGTCCACACAGATCTCTATCCGGCCTCCCAAGTGACACGCGTTCCACGGAGAGCGGTGCCGCCATATTGAGCTGTAGGCTCGGTATGAGCTCCTGTCCAAGTAGGTTCTGCGTATGCTGCAGGGCTTGACTGCCGATAATAAATAAAAATATAGCGCAAAGAGCCTGCACAAAGCACAACATGGACGGTAGCGCTCGTGGCGAGTATGTGTTGGTTAAATGAGATGGTGACGTGAAGGTGTGGTGAATGAAATTCCTTCAGCGCCGACACGAAAAATCGAACTGGAGCGGCAATAGATAAGGTCACATGACTTAATACAGTAATTTTAAATACTCAAAGAATACTCATAAATTATTCATACAATTCGCATGCCTTGTAGAATTTAATTACATCTAATTGTGTGAGGTGTGTGTTGTCCAATCGTGACAAATTTGCTGGTTACAGAAGTCGTGCAGTGGCACCAGCTTTATCTCCGCAATACAGCCCGCAAACAGGTTTCAATCACACAATTCTCATATCTAAAAGAATGCGCCGTTTTGAATCAGTTTCAAAAAGCATTCGACTACAATTGTTCTTAGGAGATGCAGCGCGGCCTCCAACCTGGAGCTTGGCTGGATCATGGGAACCGTGTTGACGAAAACACTACCTAATTCCAACCCAGAGCACTCTTGATGGCGCTATCAAATTCAAACTTGTCGACAAATTCCTGGCCAAGGTCTAGCACCTCAAGAACCAGCTTGGCTCCAGTGGTCGTCTCAGAACCCCAAACCTTGTGACCCTCGACGTGTTCGGTGTTAATCATGCCAGTGACTTTGGACTGTTGCCATTGAAGGAAGTCAATGACCCATTCCGTGAAGCGCTCTTCCATATGCAAGCTGCCGGTATGTTCAGTATTGTATGCAGCTTCAGCTAAAACGAGCTCGGATCCCAGTCCTTTGATGATAGTCAAAAGCAGCCGGAAGACCACCGGGTTGTTGAGGTAGCTCAACGCACTCATGACCTACAATTGAAGTAAATATTAGCCAGCACCCTCCGAGAGGCTTCCACGAAACAAAAAAATCCAAAGGAAGCAAAGTTCGGCCAAGAAGAAAATAGGCTGCATCTTACCTGGCGCATGGCATTAACATATTTGTTGGCACTCTTAGTATCCTTTCTCAATTTCGGCACATCGCCCACGGGGTTGGGCACCTGTCCCCAAAGCTATAACAAGTAGATATTAGTTAGTCACAAAGCCACTGTTAGGGACAAGACCAGCTTCGAAAGCACCTACCCTGGCCTTCACTCCGTTGATTTTACCACCAGCTAAAACGAAAACATCAGGGTTCCAAGTACTGCCCAGCTGGTTCAACAAATGATCAATGAAAGTGCTCTGCTGGTTGTCGTTCTTGACACCTGGTCGATTCGTGTCGATTCGTTTCATGATGTCTGTCCAAAAGACGGGATTGACAGCGCCCCAAGATGACTGCTTGCCGGACGGAAGTTCACCGGTGATGGTAGAAAGGATGAAATTTCTGACGGATTGAATTTCGAAAATATGTTCCGCTGCGTGAGGCCATGTGCGTTAGTTCCACAAGAGCAAGAGCAGCAAGAAAATGCTCAAAATCGACGCTTCATGATGTTCTGAACCGGTATATGGAGACTTACTAACGAAACCCTTCTTTTTATCTGGGTCGAGCGCAAATGAAGTGACACCAATGTCAGTACAGGCTGCGCTGACATAGTCGATCGCTCGTTTGAAAATACTATCATTGGGAGACCAATCACCCAGAGAGTTGTACTATATTATGCGCGTTAGTCGATATCATCATCATGGATCAATGTCGCAACCGTTTGACAAAAAGTCACTTACACCTAAGGCTTTGAAAGAGCCTTTGACATATTCATGAGTCCATGGAGAAAAGCCTTCCCAGTCGTAAGGCGGTCTGCTGCGCGGGTCAAGCTCCCCATCATCTCTTCCAAACAAAGAAAGGAGGAGGTCATCATCCTCATCCTCGGCATCTTCCAGGTCAAACAGCGTGATGTTGTGACGCGCCAAAATGCTGTTGAAATCTCTTTTGAACTTGGCGTCGCTGTCTCTGGGGCAGATGTTGTTGGCGCAGCAGTATTCTCGATCACACTCGCACTGCTCGATTGTGCCACCGCCAATCTGAGTATTATAGAAGTTCAAGCCGCAGAGCAGCTGATGAGGGAATTTGTTTCTACCCGCATGGAGCGCAGAACCGTCCTTCTTGGCAAAGGTGGCGATGTTGGCGGCCGTCAGGTGCGAATAACGCAGTTTCATGTGCTTGTCCCAGACGTCGCGAGTGGACTTGGAGCTGGCTCCGTACATGATCTTCTCCAGGCTCACAATGATGGTTTTCTGTTGTCTGTATGCGTCGGAGTCGTCACTGGCTGAACATGTAGGGTTGTCAAGGAACTTGCCCAGCATATAGTCAAATTCCTCATCGACGCTGTTCAAGCGCTTCTGAATAGTCTGGTAACCATTCTCGCAGCATTTGGCGCGCACACCCTTTTTGCAGGATCCGCCTTCCTTCTCTAATGCCACGGCGTATTTATCGTTCGGGCATCCACCAAGACATTGATCGTCGGGGAATGAATCTGGAAGGGTTCCAGATCTCTCGTACCACTCGCAGTTGTTCCATCTCAGATCAGCCTGAGATGTATCGCAGCAATACTGTTTCTTCTGATTGCCACTACACTCGGAACCTCCGCTGCCTGATCCGGAACTAAATAGACTGCTCACGCCGCTGAAGTCACTGCAGGTTCCGTCATCGCAGTTGGGGAAGCTCTTAGTCCAAATGCAGGTGTTCCAAACTCTCATAGCTTCCATGGCTACGCTACACGACGCTGCTTGGTAGCCAGATTTGCAGGCAATGTTCGTTGAGCCAATTTCCAAGTGCGTGTCGGGAAGCTCATTGCCTTTGCAGTTGCCGTTATGGTGGTTGTACCACCCACAGTCAAACAGAGCATTTCCTGGTGGACAGCATAGTTGTCGGACGCCGTGGCCCAAGCATCCTTGTCCGTTGACCATGAACTCGTTCTTGTGCGCATCCCCGTCACTTCGCATCATGCGAGTCCAGCCATTCGGACAGTCTATTTACACAAGTCAGCATTTGCAAAATTAACATACAGCCAGGCAGCCGTCAGCCCTTCACAATGGGCCACTTACTTTCTAAACAGTTGGTCCACATGCACTGTGGATGCTTGTCAACTTTGGTATCATACCCATCATTTTCTGGGTCCGTTGGAATCCGAAGCTTAGAGTTGAGGTATGAGGCTTTGCGCTTGGAGGCTCTGCCAACAGCGAGGGAGAATGTCTGATCAACAGTATCGTGGGAGATGGCCCAGACCATGACGCCGCCTAGGCAACGTTTGCGAGCAAAGTTCACGCGCATCTCCAGAGTTTCCTCATCGTCAAAAGAGACCCATTGGTTGTTCCCATATTTAAGAATCTGGACTGCCGCCTCCTTGTCAAGTGTGGGCTTGTTTCCGGATTTCTCCATGATATCGACGATCTCGGAGTTGAGGGCAACACTGACTTCACCGCTGCATGACAACCTCTCACCACCTGAGGCGTAAACACAGCCAGGAGATGTGCAAGCAGGATCTGCGACGGTGAAGGCTCTTCCGTAAAAGGCCATTCCCAGTACAACCTTGGACGGGTCGATGTCATTTCGCCAGAGAAGATCAAGACCTTGGTCGACTTCTGTCAGGTTGGTATGGGCATTGAGGTATGGTCCAACCCACTTATTGCCCATGTCCCATGTACCGTGGAAGTCATATGTCATCATGTTCATGAAATCGACATGCTTCTGAATTTCCACAATGTCAAAATGCTGGAGATACCAGAGCGACGCGGGCAGCGTGATGCTGACTCCATCGCGACCGCTGGTGACCTTCAGAGCAGCCTTCAGCTTTTGAAGGAAAGCAGGGAAGTTCTTGAAGTCTTCCTTTCGGCCGCTTCTATCTTCAGCACCAGGATATTCCCAATCGAGATCGATACCGTCCAGATCATAAGCCGTGATCATGCGGATGACAGACTTGATGAACTTATCGCTCTTTGCATCGTCGGCAGCAATATCAGAGAATACCGTAGCAGTAGGGCCAGGGTCGTTAAATGTCCAGCCGCCAACTGCGACGTACACGTGTAGATCTGGGTCGCTAGCCTTGAGGCCTGCCAGACGCTGGAGCAAGTCTTGGTCGAAACTGGAGCCAAGTTCAAGCTCGTACGTCTTGGGATTGATGGTAGCAAACGCAAAGTTTATATGGGTGTAAACGCCAAGAGGGATTTGCTCAGGGTAAAACTTGTTACACGGGCGAATTGGAGACCAAGATTCGTAGTATCCAACAACACGCTTCATACCTCCACCACCTAGCTGCGCGAGGGGACAAGAAGGCTTTTCAACCTCTTTGCCGCCACAGAACTTGGGATCAGTTCCACAGAAGCCGTATTTGCTGCAGCATACTAAAGTGGCATGACATTAGTTTCCGTGTTAAGATTTGGATATGACTGCTGTGGCGGGGACTCACCATTGAGAGGGCACTTGGCCTTTTCCACGTAGTCGGAACCGAAGCCTCCAGGGTCGCATTCGGCTTTGGAATCACAGTTGTTGACGCATACTTCTTTTGCACAGACTTGATTAACCGTTGTCAGTATGTCTGCAAATTATGTCATGATTTGTGGTTGAGAGGTGTTGACTTACAATCTTTTCCATAACCACAGAAGCCAAATTTGGAGCAACAGCCCACGGCACATGGCTTGCTAGCGTTGCATTCTTCTTCAGCTTGCACGCTGGCGAAGAAACATAAAAGAATGACTGCGAGCAGTGCCACAGCGAGAGGTCTCCCACGAGACCATGGAGCAGAGGCCATTTTGCTTGCTCGGATCCAAGGATAAGAGACAAACCCAGCGTGTGTACAGCTCAATGAATAAAAGAAAAGTCAATGAATGACTGATGTTAAAGAAAGAAAATAAGGAGCGTAAAGGTCAGTGACCTATAGGATGGTGTTCAAGACAGCATATATGTGAAATGGTCAAGGAAGAAGAAGAGACAGAAGATATGTAAAGCTAGGTCAGCGGGACAAGCCAGCATATACTAGCAATAGCCACGATGACTTAGACGATAACGACAATAGTGAAGAATTTTTCTTCCACGTTGTAGAGCTTTGCCTCACAAATACACCCGGCTGTGATCGGACATTATCACGACTCTGGTCTGATCCCACTCGCCCACAGCAATTTCGGTCACACAATGGGTCAAGCCCGTAGTGGACTGAACTTGCAGCGAGGAAAATAAACATCGCAGCTTGGCATATGCCTAAACAGGCAATAGGCCGATTATATGACCATGTCAATTGAGTTCCCGCTACGCCGCGTGACAGAGAAGCGAGAGTTTCAGGGTCCAGTTCGCAGAATTCCGTCTCCGCCGAGCGGATCTTGGGGGCTCAGCGGCGGTAGAGCTTGCGGCTGATACGCCGGTAAACCAACCAGCAGGGATCCGAACCCTGAATTGGGGTCCAGCCTTCGACTTGCCAAGGCGCTACGGAACGAAGTGCCAGGGCATGTTAGTGGGAATGCCCATTCATGGATTGGGCCTGAGCTTGTTTGGGGTCCAAACTGGAGCGTGCAACGGCACTATAGAACGAACGTCCATTTAGTAGGGCTCGTTCCAAAATTAGGGACCCATTGCGCCAAGGTAGCGTCTGGACCTGTTTGTACCACGTGTAAGCTGTGAAGGTATTCAACCGTGAAGCAACGGAGATTAACAACTCACGATAATAACAGTTCGTTCAAGAAAGTTGGCCAGTGCAGTACGTAAACGAATGCAAAGTTTTTTACTCCGTCGATTTCATCTAGACTCTGGTGGATAGACGGTGGAACAGATGTGGATGATAGACGAAATTGCTCCGTGTAAGCCGAATGTCGCGGATAACTACGTCTCTCGCTTGGTCGGTCAAACTCTTCTCGGTTGGTTTCTTTAAGCATTGTAATATCTGTAGCCCGTTCTCCTCTTCTCTTCAACTACACTCCTGTAGTCTTCTTTCTCTGATTATTTTTTTTTCCTGTTCTAGTCACTCCTTTAGAAATCGCCAACTATGGCGCATCCTTCGGGTCTTCAGGCACGTTCTGCGCCTGCCACTCTTTTTCTCAATTTCATTTCATTCTTTTTTCTTTTCAGCAGTCTCGTCACTGCTCGAGACCATGCATCGTCAGGCCATCGCCATGCCCATCAAAAATATGGCATGGCACCAACAAACAGCAGCATCGCCGCCTCCAACAGCACAGACGCTGCTGCCATAATTGCTCAGGCCCTTGCGGCCATAAGAGTAGCCAACAAGGCTCGCATTGAGAAACCTAGTTTCAACAAGAACGAGTTTGCCAGCAAGGCAGAGCTTGAGGCCGAAGGAAAGCCCGCTGCTCCGTTGGATCTGTCCTTGGCCAATTCCACCTCTGAATCGGGCTCCGTAACTCGCCGCAAGCAGAGTGACTCTGATGCTAAGGCTGCTTTGCCTTATACTATCCCCAAAAAGATCGCTGAAGCTGCTAAGAAACTCGCCGAGTCCCATCCTCAGGTCCCCAAGGGTGATCATGCTGAAGTTGCTGCTCGCATTCGTGCCAAGTACAGCAGCAAGAACAATGATACCAACGCTCCAGAGCCCGAGAAACGCCCCGAGGGACGTCTTGGAGCTTATGGCAAACATGAAGGCGATGCTTCGAAACGTGCTGCAAGCTATTGGATGCTTGATGAAGCCCCTTCTGGCCATGCTCCTTTCGCCGGTGATGGATACAAGGTACGTACTGCTCTGGCCAATAATCAATGGTACATGACGCTAAAACATAGACACAGGTCTTCCGTAACGTCAAAGACTACGGTGCAAAGGGTGACGGTAGCTCAGATGATACAGATGCTATCAATCGTGCCATCGCAGACGGTAACAGATGTGGTGCCGATTGTGGTAGCAGTACTACCACGCCTGCTGTTGTGTACTTCCCTCCGGGAACGTACCTTGTGAGCACTCCCATTATCCAATACTTCGATACCCAGTTTCTCGGTGATGTAAGTCTACTTAAATCTTCTGTCTTCGGCGACATGTTTCTTCGCAAGCTGTAAGCTGACAACTTCAAGCCTCATGATGTACCTACAATTCTTGCTGCAAGCAGTTTTTCGGGGCTTGGTGTTATTACGAGTGATGTATACGTTGGCGATAACGTCGGATGGTATGTGGTGTCCTGAATTTGCCTACAACCCTATTTAAACTACAGGCTGACATAAAATACTAGGTATCTCAACACTGCCAACTTCTATCGCAGTATCCGTAACTTCAAAATCGACATTCGTCTTACTGACCCAGGCGCTTACGTTTGCGCCATCCACTGGCAGGTTGCACAAGCCACGTCCTTGGAGAACATTGAGTTCTATATGCAATACAACTCGGACATTCCCGGAAATACTCAGCAGGTGAGTTAAAATTATCCATGGCGGTAAAGGACAATGTTAGAAGCTAACAATTGCCTAGGGCATCTATATGGAGAACGGCTCTGGTGGTTATCTTGCTGATCTGACCTTTGTTGGTGGCAACTTTGGGTACGTTGGATTTTTTGATCCGCTGGAAATCCTGCATCTAACTGGAACCTAGTGCGTATTTTGGAAACCAACAATTCACAACAAGTAACCTGGTCTTTGTGCGCGCCAACACCGCTGCTCAAGTCCATTGGGACTGGGCATGGACCATGCAAGACTTTGTCATTGAAAGCTGCAACACTGGTCTCACTGTTGTCGGTGGTGTAAGTTTTCTGTCTACACGTCGTTGGAATTAACATGAAAGTCAACTGACCTTTTCTTAGGCCGGCGGATCTGCACAAAAGCCAGATGCTCAAGGTGTCGGATCCCTAGTGCTGGTAGATGCCATCATTGCCAACACAAAGAACGGCATCGTCACCACTCTCACGTCGGATCACGCAACCTCATTTTTGCTCCAAAACGTCGGTTTCTTCAATGTAGAGACCGCTGTACAGGACCAAGAGGCCAAGAAAACGCTTGTTGCCGGAGGCAACCAAGTCGTTTTGGAAAGCTGGGGCTTTGGCCTCGTCAACAATGCAACAGGCAAGGCTTCCACATTTGTTAACGGAGACAATATTCCCGTCATTGATCGCCCCAAGGAGTTTCTAGGCAAGAAGCATGATAATATGCAGCCTAACCTCTTCACTCGCCGTCGGCCAAAGTACTATGACGAGCCCCGTAGCAACGTTATGAATGTTCGCACACTGGGTGCTCGCGGAGATGGTGTAACTGATGACACGCCCGCTTTGAATGCTATTCTTGCCGGTGCCGCCAACACTTCTTCCATTGTATTCATTCCTCATGGTATCTACATTGTTACAGATACTCTTCGTGTCCCTCTGGGTTCTCGTATTATTGGGCAGGCTTGGTCTCAGATCATGGGCAAAGGTCAAAGATTCAGTGATGAGTCGAACCCTCAACCGGTTGTTCAAGTTGGCCGACCGGGAGAGAAGGGCATCATTGAGATTCAAGATGTCCTTTTCACAGTGAATGGTGCCACAGAGGGAGCTATCATTGTCGAGTGGAATGTCGAGGAATCTTCCCAGGGTTCTGCTGGTATTTGGGGTAAGTCAGAGCTCTTTTCATCACGACACGATTTGTGACACTGCAACAATGCTGACTCGGTAATAGACTCTCATATTCGAGTTGGAGGAGCAGCCGGATCCAACCTACAGTACAAGGAATGCCCCAAGGAGTCCAAGGCAGCGATGAAGGACTGCAAGGCTGCCTCCATCATGCTTCACCTGAAGCCGAACTCGACAGCCTACATTGAGAACATGTGGGCTTGGGTTGCGGACCATGATTTGGATCGCAAGGATCTCGCGCAAGTGGACATTTACACTGGACGTGGTATCCTGATTGAGAGCAAGCTGGCATATCTCTGGGGCACCGCTTCGGAACACGCCGTTATGTACCAGTACCAACTATCCAACGCCAAGAACATTCTCATGGGAATGATTCAGACGGAGTCGCCGTACTTCCAGCCAACACCCAAGGCCCCCTTCCCCTTCCAAGCTGGCCTGTTCAGCAATGACCCAACCTTCGATGACTGCGAAGGCAAGGGAGACAAGTGTGCAGTATCCTGGGCTGCTCGAATCATCGACTCCAGCTCTGTGTATATTTTAGGAGCCGGTCTCTACTCTTGGTTCTACAACTACAATCAAGACTGCGTCAAGACGAATGATTGTCAACTGCGCGGTTTTGAGGTGGTCGAAAGCTATGATGTGTGGATCTACAACCTGTGCACCAAAGCGATGATAGAAATGATATCTCCCAAGAACAGCCCGGCTACTCTGGCCAAGGACAACGTCAACGGCTTCTTGTCTTCCATCCTTGGCTGGCTGCAGGGTGCCAAGGAAATCTCCGGCCAAAGAACATTCCCTGGCTTTACAGTCTACAGCCCAAGCTTTGTGGACAAGCTCAACGGCGTGTCTCCTGCATGCAAGAGTGCTCTGAAGGAGAAGATCAACTGTCATGACATTGTTGATAACTTCCAGTCCATGGAGTACCGTGGCTCTCTTAACAATGTCACTTTGACCGACATTGTTTGTGCGCATGAATGTAGTGCCAGTCTCGACGGTTGGACAAAGGCAGTGGAAGACGCTTGCGGCGACTTGAAGATTGCTGATGGACCTGCATTTGCCCCTGGAAAAATCATGTCCACTGGCTTCAATGAGACTTGCCTCAAGGACAAGGACAACAAGAATTACTGCAATGGTAAGTATTCCCGCAGACGCCTTTCAACTTCATTTTTACTGCAAATAGGTGCTAATAATCACAGACATCATCGGTGGTTTCAAAGATGTTCCTACCATCAGTGACATGCCTACAGAGGAGCTCTGCTCGTACTGCAACGTAAAGCGACTCACCATGATGCAAAGCACGCAGTACTCCACGTTTGACTTGACTTTCAAGTCTGATTTGGAGTATGTTAACAGCCACTGCCAACTTACTGAGGACACCAAGATCCCTGACAAGGTGTTCCCCGGAGCAGAGGTGGACGAATCATGCGCCATGGGCTCTTGGTATACCCCCGACGCCGCTTCCTCATGTGACAGCATTGCTGTTGCGCACAACGTCTCGTCTGCTGGTATCTTCTACGCAAACCAGCACAGGCTGGCCACTTGTGGCGTCACGAACCTGGTCCCAGCAGGCACCAAGCTTTGCATCCCTCCGTCTTGCTCGCGCATCTACCAGATCGAGGGAAACAAGACGACGTGTGAGGAGATTGAAAACATCATCAAACCGTTCCCCGACATTGCCGATGGAGATGTGCGCAAATACAACCGCTGGGTCGGCGAAGAGTGCCAGAACATCACTCCTGTGCGTGGCTCGTACGGAAATGTCATCTGTCTCGGGCCGCTGTTTGGCGATAAGGTTATTGGCACCAACCCAGACGGTCATGTCATTCCCGAAAAGAGCGATGGTTATGTCTCCAAGAGGGCTCAGCCTCCCAAGAACTCTACTGTGGCCGAGGGAACGACGATTTACTGTGGCAAGTGGGCTGTGGCCAAGGAGGACGATACCTGTGTGACGCTTTGTGTGAGCAACCGTATTCCGTCACCGTTGTTTATGGATGTCAATCCATCTCTTGGAAAGGACAACATGGCGTGCACTAGCAAACTCAAGGTTGGAAATGCTTATTGTGTTGGTCCAAACTATGATTGGAAGGATCCCGCGGAGAACAGGCCTGATCCCCCGATTGAAACACCAACGGGATCGGCAACTCCCACACCTACAGCGACGCCTTCTCAGTCAGCCTCAAGCTAGAGTAAATAGTCGTAAATGTGTTATCTCGAAAATGAATTCTAATTTATAGTTTGCCCTGTCGTACTTCCTATTGACTCATCTTTGTGAATGGGCATATCTAAAAAAGGCAGTTTGGAAAATATTGTTTCATTTACTACGAAGCTCTTGGCCTAGAACTGTCAAGCCTGCTGCTTCTCCAATTCGGCAAGGAGGCATTTCCGCTTTGTTGGAATCAGATCCTCTAGGACAGCAACTCTGCGTTCAATTATCAATCTCGTCTTCTCTCTCGTCGTATTTGCTTCCTCAGGCACCCGCGCCAAAAATTCCCTCCACTCAAGTAACTCTTGCTCATCTGTAGCCTGCTCCTCATCAAGCTCTTCCAGTTGTTTCTCAAGACTTGTTTGAGAATTGAGTGATGTCCATCCAGTGACAGCTGTGAATGACTTGCCGGGGAAGAGGGTCTCGGAATCGGTCCTAGAGGCATTGTATGCCATTTGGTACAGGTTGACTTGGCGTCGCGCGTGATTCAGCTGAAGTCTTTTGCTTCTGTCTAACTGCTCGTCGCGAATCTTGTGTTGCAATCTTTGAAGCGAGCCCTGTTTGGCTGTGAGCGTAGAAAGTAACCATTCGGTCTGCCACAATGGCGTATACTGGTCCTGCGAAGCTGCGCCCCGGGGAAACAGCCGCTGGAGTTGTTCTTCAGTATCTCCTTGTTTCTTGGTTGTCCTTTTCTTGGTTTGCTCCTGCGCAAATATTTTAAGAGAGAGATTCCACTTTTCTTCCACCGAATCAGCCTGCTCCTCTCTTTGCCTTAGTCTCTCGATATATCCGCTGGTCATAATGTTTCCAGACGTCTGTAGCTTCTCCCAAGTTGATGTGATGATGCGTCTCACTTCTTGCAGGGCATACTGCTGAAGTCGTTCTCTGTGAAATGCCTCGCTGTCAAATTTGCCTGTGAGCCAGCCGTGCTTGCGATACAGAGGCTCAGTCAGATTCTGGTCCCAATCTTCTGGCGAGTGTTCACCGCCACCAGGAATCTCCTTCAGCTCTCTGTACCACTTGTTGATGTCTCTGAGTACATCTTCTGCTGGTCTGCAATCCACATAGCTAAAGGCCGCCCCTTCCTCACCTTCATCCGGAGCATCACTGAGATTGCTGCCGTCGGAGTCGCTATTGTCATCATCTTCATCCTCATCAAACTCATCATTATCAAATGGATCAACAGAACTGGTATCGCTATTATTTCGGTCTGGCCTTGAGGATCCAGCATGCCGGTCTTGATTCTGGGCTAAACCTGGATCGACAGATCCCATGGCTGACTGAGAAAGGATCCAAATGGCGTGCGTCTTGGCTCCATAGATGATTGTGGTTCGGTGGTTTCCGATCTTCGATAGAGGCGTCATCCAAGGAGTTAGATGCTCTGCTCTCTTGTCGGAGTAGAGTGGATTTGGCGGTTGTCGAGGTCACCACCATTGTCGAAGCGTACAAATTCGCCGCCGTCAAAGAAGTCGACATTCGCAGCGCCTCCCGTATCGACGTATGGCAAGATGCTGTACAGGCAGAGGATGCGGTCGTCAATCGTACCTCGTTGACTCAAAATGTTCGCTATGTCACCGTGAGGACCCTGCACGATCCATTCGGGGTCAAGATACTGCAAATCAGCCAAAGTCTGATAGATCTTGAGCATGAGCTCCGCAACTAGATCAAGCCGTGTCTTAACTACCGGGTCAAGATCGATACCCTCCATGGCGAAGGATGGCTACTCGGGGAATTACTCCGATATAGAATAATAACAATGTATTAGAATGGTGAATAGAACCCCTCGTGATATGAATACGCAAAAGTACTATTGTAATATTCTGCAGCCTGGAATTGTTAATAGCTCTTCTTGGTCACTAATCGGAGGCTAACTACCTACCCCTGGCTAAGAAACGGGGAGCTTCCGCCTGTCCCACAACAAGAGCTATTCCTAAGGCTCCCACAAGAGAAATTTTACAGGCAATTCAGAACTTTCCCGGCTATCTGATCAGCAAGTTAGACCGCTTTCCTCTATCCGAACACATTGCGACACTACAATAAGCCTGGAAACAGTGCGCGCTTTCAGATCAAACCACACAACTTGGCAATCTTGCGTAGTTTAAGCACGGGGATATTTAATCATTACATCGAAATATATACAGTACGTGGTGCAGAAACAATTGTAGAAAGTTGGGCCTGGAATTGGCCACGCTTTGCTGTAAGTTGTCATGCTGAAAAGCAACCTCCAAGTTGTATTTAGTTGCTTTACCATATCAGGCACCAAATGAGCCCAGTGCAAGAAATGACTGCTTTAGATAGTCGTAAAGGCCCCGCTTTGTTTTCCTTGGAAGCAGCTTTTGTTTCCGACGTCTTGGGTTGGTCCTTCGTGGCGGTTGTCTGGGACTGACCTTCTGAGTCCTGGCTCTCTGTGTTCTGATTTTGGCCACCAGTTCCGTGCTCTCCCTTTTCTTGAAAGTCTTTGTAGCAGCTGGCTTGCGAAAGTGTCTCGTTCAGCCAGGCCTGGCCATCAAGGATAACATCATTACGGGCGCGGTCCCAAGTATCGGGGCACTTGGTAGGAAGAACAGCAAGTGATGCACTGTGTTCAGAAGACCAAGTATACGCACTACTAACATGTGCAGAGAATACTGGTAAGAGGCTTTTGGGAGCGGCAGTCGTGAACGCACACCAGACAGAGTCGGGAAGGGTATCACAAAGATGCCAATCTGTCTTTGGACGGTCACAGTATGTGCTCATCTTGTCAACCCGATAAGAAATGAAGGCAGTAGATAGAGCTCCGGAAACCATTGGGAATTCAAAGTATTGCTCCATGGTTTCAGTATGGCATTGCCACGGGTCTTGGGACGCGCGCTGGACCAGTGTCGCCATGGCAGCAGCAGTGACAGGGCCGTGATTTTCAGTCGTTGGTGTAGGAGCGCTCGTGGTCGTCACCATGGCCGCGGATGTGACGCCAATGAACTGGAGGAATAGCATGGCTGCTTTCATGATGTTGTTTGGTGACGCTAGGAAGAGTCCAGGTATGGGCGTGTGAGTTGCAGCGCGACGCCTTCAATCATGCAGTGCAAGCAACCATGCGGGTGCTTGAAAAGATTTATCTTGCCAGAAGCGAGAGAACAAAAAACAAATTATTTTTTGCAGACCCAACCAACACAAGGGATCGCGCGTGGGCCACCCAGTTGTGAGGGACCTTCAAATCTTCCACTTTCTCGGCTCAATTTTGGCGCGCACTGATGGCTACGCCTGCAGGGAACGGCAGGGAATGAGGATGGTAGTCTCTTGGCAATATGGTTGTATTAGAGTTACTGGAGATTACATCTCCACCACAACAAGGCCCCGGGCGGCCTTGATTGTGCGGTCCGTGTTCAAGGTGGATAGCCTTGTGCGCCGTGTCAGTTCTGTTACCATACTCAATGCCATAAAATCCTGTTAAAGAGTCGCTTCAGTGCAGGTTGCTCTTTCTTGTTGTCGCGCAAACTAGCAATAGCACCAATATCAAGAAATAAACCTCGGCATACGAATACCATCAATGATGGCTCAGAATAGTAGAAAAGTACCTATCTTTTTCACACCCTTACCTTTCCCTCGTTCTTCCGCATCCAGGTCACAGACGATCACAAGTCAAGAAGAGCGTGAAGAGCAGCTAAGGGACGCCCATCAGGTCCAACGAGACCACGATGCACGCGTACTCGAAAAGAATATCGCAGGGAGAGACCTAATATCCATAGCTCTCTCGGACGATCCCGATGCGGTAATGAAGTTTAATCCGTTTCGAAATACCATACTCAGCCGCGCCCCCTACTCCCCAGATGAAGCGGCCATGCTGCGACGCATCACCAACTCCGTCACAGACTCCCGCAATCATCTCATCAACAGCGCAGCACATCCCCAAAGCACCAAGATCCCTATTTCTTTGGATGCGTGGAAGCTACTTTTCTGCGACGTTCGACTGCTTCCTGATGAGGAAGATAGTTTGCAG
The DNA here is from genome assembly GCA_022702485.1 of Simplicillium sp. C3G150-2. Classification (NCBI taxonomy): domain Eukaryota; kingdom Fungi; phylum Ascomycota; class Sordariomycetes; order Hypocreales; family Cordycipitaceae; genus Simplicillium; species Simplicillium sp. C3G150-2. The sequence continues at coordinate 3,160,033 of JAJIYY010000001.1, read as the reverse complement.
GCGGCCTACGAGGCTCAGCTGCGCGACGACCGTCGGGAGCCTGCTACGGAACTTGAGCGCGCCAAGGAAGTAGTGCGTACGGAGGAGGAGAAGCTGGCACGCAGAAATGCAAAGCTCGTCATTCCTTTTCTGGAGAATCAACCAGCAGAATTACAGGCGTCCTTGGCTGTAGATCCAGCACACTTGGACCTCAGTAAGAATAGGCGTCATATTTGGACCGACATGGATGCAGACTTTGCGGCACGCCACTTAACAGATGGAGTGAATGCTACAAAGCGCATCTGGGAACAGGTGTCTCCCCCGGCACCAGCATGGATCCAACACATTGTTAATAGCGGAGAGCCTTGGGGTTATGTCGCCTACAAGACGACTGGAGTGAACGAAAGGTGCGGCGACGACTGGCCAACTACATGGTCTGAAATCGAAAAGAACACCAGTTACTGGCCTTGGCCGGATTTTGACCCTAGTATTCACGACTTTGAACGCAGCGTGGGCTTCGCTTGTCTTTCAAGCATTCACTGCCCAGACTACTCGTTTGACTTGAAGAAAGCCTGGACACTAGACTGGCAAGATACCCCTGTTGCTGGAGGAGGACTTGATTCAGACCAAGCCATGCGACAGTAAGTAACAGCAGCCCTTCTTGCTTGGCTCAATAGCCCTGCCTAGCTTGCATCAGTATCTTGTGCTAATATTGCCATCACAGACATTTCAAAAATTACACAAAGTCGCTTCCACCATCCAGCGGCATTCTCCAAAACACCTTCATCGTAGTGGATGACGACCCCATCCCTCACGACTTTTGGTCAAGTGTCAGCCGTGTAGTTGACATCTTCTGGGTCTGGGCATATGATGCAGACTGGGGTCCGTCAAGCGAGGACGACTCGGCCCAAGCCGAGGGAGACGGAGAGCAGCGTTATGAGGGAAAGGTCAGAGTGGCAATCTATTCGCTCGATGCTTGGTTCTATGCTGCTCGCGTGGAGGGTGTTAGCCTTCGAGATATGTGGAAAAAGGCTCAGCAGCGACCTGACAAGGTCTGGATGTGCTTCACCAAGGCGCTTGAGAATTGGGATCATGAGCCGTTTGTATAACGTAAAGGATGGATTGTTCATCACTGTGGCTAGGCGGAGGAATTGGAACATTTAGACTAAACACATTTTATTTTACTTTGGACTTTGATCTAAAAGTTTCACCTTCAGCTCCACGTCCAAACTAACCAGCCGAGACCAACACAAATCTTGACCAATTTCGATGCGCACAAGGACCCAGCACTACTTTGTTTCGTGTCGGTCCTTCCACTAGACTCCTTGGGCGGGTTTTTTGAGACTTGATCCTTTGCATCCCGATCTTGTGTGTCGTGGTCGTTTCCATTGTTGTTCTTGTTGTCCCCGTTATGACCGTCGTCTTCCTTGGCATTCTCATGGCAGCTAGCTTGCGAGAGCGTTTCGTTCAACCAAGCCTGCCCATCAATAATTACATCATTTCTCGCACGATCCCAAGTATCAGGACATTTGGTTGGCAAAGCAGCAAGCGAGGCACTATGCTCAGACGACCACGAGTAGACACTATTGACGTGTGCCGAGAAGGCGGCCTGTAAAGTTTTGGGACCAATGGTACTGAAAGCGCACCATGCAGAATCTGGGATTGGATCGCAAAGATCCCAGTCCTTTTCGGGAAACGCACAGTACTTGCTGGTTTGGCGTACGCGAAAGGAAGTAAAGGCATGGCCGAGCTCGCCAGACGCTGTTGGAAACTCAAAGTACTGCTCCATGATTTCGGTGTGACATTGCCATGAATCTTGAGACAAGGGCCTTGGAATTCGGTTTTCGAGCGAAGGAGTTGTGGTGACGGGTATGTGGGTGTCTATCATTGGTTGGGGGATCATGGTTGTGATGGTGGTCGCCGAAGCGATGCCAATGAAATGGAGGGATTTCATGTTTGCCTTGATGAGTTTATGATGAGACGGAGTGGTAAGTGAATGTGAACAAGGTTGGCTAGAGCTATCTGCGCCGTTCAAAGAAATAAAGCAAAAAGTTTGCCTGGAAGCTCGGACAACACGCGCGATACCCGCAGTCGGCGATATGCTTGTAATAAGGCTGGCGCAAATTACATCTCCACCGCAGCGCCTTGGCGGCCTTTGCTGTACTGGCGATGCTTTGGGCATGATTCTCATTGATTGCATGCCCTGGTACATCTAACAGGGTAAATTCCTTCTAGGGTGCGGAATATATGCCGTGCACCTACGACCGCTGCAGAGGTTTTGGGAGTTGAGTTGCTCAGTCGTTGTGGTCAACGGCCAGGGCTGTTGGTTCAATCGCCTTGTGCGACAATAGCGAAGGGCAGTCCCAATTGAAAGATATATTTGAGAAGTTGACAAAATGCTCTCAGTCTACATTATAAGAGAAATCTGCACTATTGCCCGTAGGCGTTGTTTGAGTAGCTCTGTACAAGCTGGTACTGATCACGGAGAGTGTGGCGAGAAGAAGCAATTGAGCAATGGCTTTGGCGGTCGTACCTTCGGTGGCTTTAATGGTGGTCGGGATTAATAAGGACTGTCTGTGCTATTGACACAATTATCGATGATATTTTGCGGCGCAGATATTTGATAGTGCCCAGTTATTGAGTCCAACTTCAAACTTAAGACCAGGTTGAAAGCCCATTGATGTACAGGAGGCTACCCGTGAATTGTCTGCCCTATAGCCAAGTTCTGTGTACTTAGAAACATGTCTTGTAATCCCTGCCACTCTGGTAAACCTAACAAGGCACTTCGTGCTCCATGACTATCTGTATTCGATTCTACCTTGCAAGCCGTGAGTTACACCCACACCTTCATCGTCACATCCACAATCGGTAAGTAACCCGCGACTCTCCCTTCAACAACGCAACCAGTGGCAATAATCCGGGGCAACAGACCAATCCCGTTCTCAGTGCAACAATAGCTCACATCCAATGCAACTCCAATTCAACCCAAGCCGGATCGCCCATGCCGCTGACTGGCAACACGCCAAGCCCACTCTCAACCAGGTACCGAACCATCCATCGGCAATTACACGGGCAACCTTGTTTCTCTCCGCACCTCAACCCACGATTTACAAGATTTCCAAAACGGCAATTTACATTATGTAAATTTTCTCGGTAGTACTCAACGCAGTGATACATATAAATGACCGTTAATCCGCCCCCTCTGTCAAATCTGTGACCGTGCTCTCCCCCATCCCATCCCACATCCCATCATGAAGGCATCTCTCGTTCTCAGCGTTGCTAGCCTCGCTGCCGCGGCACCTCAACCTCGCACTGGCGTCCCAGAGTACTACCTGATTCGCCATGCTGAGAAGAACGGTGACGGTACCCTTTCCGCTCAGGGTCTTCAGCGAGCTCAATGCCTTGTGAAGGTCTTTGGCAAGGACTCCAAGTACAACATTCAGCACATCATGGTCCAGACTCCTCACCCTGGCAGTTAGTTTTACCTTCAACTCTAACTCAAGAGACAATCATAAACTAATGGAATTTCAGGCTCCTCTGAGGACCACCGCACTCAGCGCCCTTACAACACCACCCTACCCCTCGCTCAGTCTCTCGGCATCAAGATCGACACCCCCTGCGAGTACAAGGACTACAAGTGTGCTGCTCACCACGCCCTTAACGACTACAGCGGTCCCGGCAACGTCCTCATTGCCTGGGAGCACAGCAACCTTCCCCTTGTGGCCGATGCCATTGGCGTTCACAACGCTCCTTTCATTCCCTACAATGTCTTTGACCACATCTACAACGTCCCTGCCCCTTACCACGAAGTCACCATCACTTCTGAGGACTGCCCTGGTCTTGACGACTAGAGGTCGTCTCATCTAACATAGAAACGATATATGACACTGTTTCAACAACCCATGAATAGCTAGCAAGTACATATGATAGTCCAGTATATATATCTCAACAATTGTCACATTCAACTATGCAGCTCGTAAACGGTGTTAATACATGGATATCTAGATTTCAAACACAAATGCTCTTAATCAGCCATCTCGTCTATCGCAGGCTCTCTGCCAAAGGGATGGTTAAATTTCAAAAGGCCATTTAAGCCACCCACCCATGGGTCGTCATCCTCTGTACGGATAACACAAGGTACACCCCCGTGCCACTCTTCCCCTGGTCCAGCTCTTCCAACGAACTCTCCTTCGACACGGATTTCCGTTCCAGGTGAAACTCCACAGCATCGTTTTCCATCAATGCTGAGATCTAGTTCTCTTCCACGGTTCCGCGGGCTCATTCGCAGACACACTTTGGTGTCAAGTGGTAGGACCAGCGATCGGAAGCTCAAGCTGCAAGGGCTAATGGGCGTAATGAGCAGAGATTTAACAAGAGGATGCACAATAGGACCTCCAGCACTTAAACTATAAGCCGTTGAGCCTGTTGGTGTACTAATGAGAATTCCGTCTGCGGTCGTCTCGGTCAAGAAGTGGCCGTTCTGGTAAATGTCGATAATGGCCAGATGAGGATGCGAGCCACGGTGAACTGATATCTCGTTAATTGCTCGTAGCGACGGTGAAGGTTCTTTAGGCTCGGCGATGCCTGATTTATGCTGGCTTGAGAGCGTGTTGGAGACTTGATGGTTGATATTTTGACCAGCACGATCGAAAATGTCCGCTTTAATTCGGTGTCTTAGCAGAATACGAGACGCGCGTTGTTGCCCTTGACTCTTGCCTTTTAAACGAGCCCAAGCATCATGAGTAGCAGTCTGTTCGGCATCGGTTTCGTTTCCTCGAGGGAAGGCTGCGTCTCGAGCGATAGCCACATCACTGCCACTCATGTACATTTCTCTCCAAGCCTTTTTGTGCTCGCTAAAGTTCCATTCGCCAAGGAACCCGAGAGTGCCCATACTGAATGAAAGAATGGGCGGAACCGACCCATGGAGCTTAAATAAGCTTGCAGCGCGAAGAACCGTGCCGTCACCCCCAAACGTAGCTATGACATCGACCTTATCCGCCATGTTCGATTGGTGATCCGCCACAAAAAGCGGGAAGCTAAGCTTATCTTGAATGGCTTCGGCAATCCGTGGTTCGACAATAATATTTACTTCGGGGTATTCGTTTCGCAGATGTTTGGCAAATTGCACCACAGACTGCGTCACGTCTGGCGCGTAGAGCTTCTGGACGAGGAGGAGGTTGCGCGGAGGACGAGGCCAATGCAATGACAGCAGTGACGAGCCTGGTTTTGTGCTCTGCATATATCGAGGGAATGTTCTGGGAGGCAGCTCAGCGATGCTCACTGGGTCGGGGTTTCGGAGGAATCGAGTTGTTGAGAAGAGTCGAGTGCGGGACGAGCGAGCTTGATGAGTGTTGCATGCGAGACATCGTGAAGGTAATAGGCAGGGTGTTGCTTGTTTGGTGATTAGTCGAGTTGCGAGAGTCTCTGCGAAGCGCAGGTCTCGAGATACGGGGAGCCGAGGCATGGCTGGTTATGAGGACGATGGTATCATGGTATGGGATGGTTGGGTTGAAAGGTTGGGCGCTGGAGGTACAGCAGATTGGGCCTGATAAGCTCTCGCAGCTGGAGGTGCAACTGCTTAGTCATCGAGATGTTCGTGTACAACTCACGGCAAGGCTGAACGTTATCTGCTGAATTTTAATTTTCAGATGAGATCTGGCAGATTAGATTAAGAATAATTTCATGTCGTTTCATTTTTGCTATTTTTGCTGAGCCCTGGAGAGCTGCATCGGCAAAGCTGCCAAACTCCGTCCAAGCTTTGAGCTCAGTGGTTCCCGCTACGAAGCCCACTGTAAATGAGACGCTTGTCCACTGTCTGTCCACTGTTTGTCCACTAAACACAGCAGCTTTTGGTGCTTCTTCACTGGCGGCTCCGTCTGCAGGTGTCCAGTTCTCCACAATTCAGTCCGCCCCGGCTGCCCAGAAATGGCCGATTCCGTTCCCGGCCAAAGCTGCCACAGTTGTCGCACACCGTAAACAGCGTAAGCAACCGCTGTAGCCTTCCCCAACCTCCCCTGTAATCATTCACAAGATGCCCTGTTACCAGCGCCGTAAACTGCCCCAACCGCCCCAAACCAACAGCGGCGGAGTTGGCGGCAGCTGATCTCACCGACGGTCAGGTCACGATTCAGCCTAGTCGTTTGCTTGGGACCCGCGATCATGTGCTCGTCAGCCATGCCATTGCCATTGCGACTGTGACTCTTTTATTTTCTACCTGCCTACGATACCGCGCTTCTTTGCTCTAGCTACCGAACCCATCACTGTCGACACCTGACGTCGTCACAGGAACTGGGCCCGGTCGACCACTGACGGACCGGAGTTCACGATATCTTCGTCTCACCCCCGCTGTGCATGACGACAACTTGATCCTACCATTACAACAACTCCTCAACGCGCAACCTTGCCGACCGAGGCGTCCATTGACTCTCTGACACTTTTCCGTCTCAGTTTTCTCTAGATACCTTCAAAAAGACTAATTTCTGGGCATTCAACCACCTAACCATGGCCGACAAGGGACCCGAGCCTTCCGAGGCTGAAATCCCTTCTCCCGAACTCACCACCGCTCCCGAAACCAAGCAAGGGAAGCCCGTCACATCCCATCCGTCAGGAAAGGAAGGACATGGACGGCTTGTGATAGTTCTTCGCGCTTGTGCATTCGAGCTGTACTTTCTCACCTGCTGTATGGTGTAAGTATTAAACCGGTACAAAGCATCCCGTGCTTCCCCCCCGCAGATGAGCTAACTGAGAGTCAACAGTATCGTATTCACTCAACTCATTGGAGCTCCCCTGTACTTCTTCAACAAAGAATGGTACTATGCGTACATGTCCATGACCAAGCGGTCGTTTGGTCTTGTCATCACTGTCGCGACGCAAGTTTGGGGCTCAACAACGATTCGCATCAGTGGAGATGCCTCAGTCGCCGGGCAGCTCACCACTGACAAGAGCGGCAACGTCCGCTTCAAGTTCCCAGAGCGCCTAGTTATGATTGCCAATCATCAAGTCAGTCTTTATAGCTCTTTCTTTGAAACACACAAAACTTACAATGATACAGATTTACACAGACTGGCTGTATCTCTGGTGGGTAGCATACGCAAACAGCCCCAGCATGCATGGCCACATCTACATCATCCTTAAGGAATCTCTCAAATATATTCCCTTTATCGGCACCGGTATGATGTTCTACGGCTTCATCTTCATGTCCCGCAAAATGGCCACCGATCGGCCTCGCTTGGCACACCGGTTGAACAAGCTCCGAGCCCAGAAGACGGATCCCAACGGTAAATCCTACTTTGACCCCATGTGGATGCTCCTGTTCCCCGAGGGCACGAATCTTTCCGGCAACGGCCGACGCAAGTCTGCCAACTGGGCCGCCAAGTCTGGACTCAAAGACCCAGAGCACTTGTTGTTGCCACGCAGCACAGGCAGCTTCTTTATCCTCAACGAGCTGAAGGGCTCGGTTGAGTATGTGTATGATTGCACTGTGGCGTATGAAGGAGTCGCGTAAGTTTCTGATCTATCAGAGAAGATAAAAAGTCGGAACGCTAACGAAGGGTCTTAAAAAACAAAATAGCCGCGGCAAGTATGGTGAGGAAATCTTTGGCTTGTCAGCCTCATACTTTGAGGGCCGCTCGCCAAAGTCCGTCAACTTCTACTGGCGCCGCTTCCGGTTGGCAGACATCCCTCTCCACGACTCGGGTGAGTTTGACGTCTGGATGAGAGAGGAATGGTACAAAAAGGACGCCTTGATTGAGGAATACCTCAACACAGGACGTTTCCCAGCCATGGCGGACGGCACCACCGACTACATCGAGACTCAGGTCCGGACAAGATATCCCTGGGAGATTCTGCAAGTCTTTTCAGTTCTGGGCATCGCGACGCTAGTGTGGAGGAACCTGCGCAAGTTTGCCACGACCGTTACTGGACGATAGTCATAATCCACTGATTGGCGTAATTTTAATCACACAAACAAGGAAGTTTTCTTTAATGGGATGGGGAAATGCGGGAAAAGGAAAACACAGAGTCATGCACACAACACACGAAGGCCACCCCTCCCCTCACACGACACCACAACCATAGATATTCTTAGACCAGACCAGCGCGCACAGAACACCGTTCAAATCTCCGTTCCCAAGCATAAATAGTCTACTCCATAACGCCAATGGCTTGCGAGGCTTGCCTCCTAGAAAGATGTGCAGGAAACACACCACCAATCAAGGTCGGGTAAATATCTGCGCCCACTTCACAGCGTGGCGCACAACCATTACAAGGATTGCGACGAAGCGCCGCCCACACTTGGCGAGAATCCACGCACCGCACGCGCGCCCCAAAAAAACCTGGGGTTTCGTGTTTAGAGTTGGCAAAGAAACTATTTAGGCTCCAGATTTAAGCTCCTTGCTTCGTACTCCAGTCTCCGCCTCGGCAAACACCTTGGTGGAATCGCGTCTCATTGGCGGGATTGCTACAAGGCTGCCCACAACACCGTGCCCCCTCGGAGAGGAATGGGTCGACGAGTCCATCTTGAACCAGCTGGGCCAATCTTGGCGGCGTGTATTGATGTTCAGAGTGGGCAACAACTACAGTATTCAAACAATGGGTGTCTAGCCACCGGACATTGATCTCCTTTGGGAATGGAGTTGCGTTGTTTTTTTCCTTATCACCATCCATCCCATTCCCATTCCCATCCCATCTCTTCAACGTTGAGCGTCATACCCACGTTGCAACCCTGCCACTCTCCCCAGGAAAAGATACAAACGACGGTGTAGCTATCACTTGCCGTATCTGGTCAATTTTTTCCCCCTCACGGTCCAGACAATACTAACACCCACTAAGCCTCCCCCATGTCGCCCAATCAAACTCCGCGTGGGACTCCGATTACCCCAGTACCCCAGAAAGCCAAGAGGGACTAGCTTTATTGCTTTTTGGTGGCTTGGAGGAGGTGGTCATGGCCATTTCGTGGGGTCTCGAATCTCCAGAGCTGCCTATCTTAACCTTGTAGCTTTAGCTTAAATCCCCAGCTTCCCCTCTCTGGGATTTTGGATCAGACTGCTTGAAATTGCTCAGCACTCCTAATCTTTATCTTATTTTTGAATAGTGTTCACGTCAAAATCATGTCTGATACGGAGAAGCTCCCCGTGGATCATGTCGATTCTGTCGATGCTGCCTCCTCGCATGGCTTCTCGCCCGAGGAGCAGAAGAACATCATTCGCAGAATTGATCGACGCTTGGTCGTCACGGTCGGCTTCATGTACTGCGTTTCGTTGATGGATCGCACAAACATGGGTGCTACCATCATTGCGGGCATGGGAGAAGACCTCATGCTCATCAAGAACCGCTATGTAAGTTGCTACTTCTCCCCGCTAACTCAATACCTTGAGCAGGTCAGCTAACTTGAATAGAATATTGCCAATCTCGTCTTCTTCATCACATACATCATTTTTCAACCTCCCTCCACAATTCTCATTCGTCACATCGGTCCTCGTCGCCACCTGTCCTTCATCACACTCCTCTGGGGCAGCGTCACTCTCTCCATGGGCTTTGTCAAGGACTACCATGCCCTGGCTGGTCTGAGAGCCTTGCTCGGTGTTCTTGAAGCTGGTTTCTTCCCATCATGCGTCTATCTCCTCAGCACGTGGTACACTCGCTGTAAGTCAACCATTTATCACCATCAAAAACAGCCTATTGACAGCTTTATAGACGAAGTAGGAAAGCGATATTCCGTTTTTTACATCATTGGTTGTGTTGCCTCTGCTTTCGCCGGTATCATGTCCTACGGTGTAAGTCTCGACTCGAACCCCTTTCAACTATCCCACTAACAATACCAGATCATGCAACTTAAGGGCAAGGCAGGCCTCGGCGGCTGGCGCTGGATCTTCATCATCCAAGGCATCCTCACCTGCGTCATCGCCATCGCCTCCTACTGGCTCCTAGTCGACTTCCCCGACTCCAACCGCAAGACATGGAAGTTCCTGGGCGCCCGCGAGCGCCAATGGATCGTCGACCGCATCAACGCCGACCGCTCCGATTCCCAGATCCAGAAATTCAACCTCAAGTCTTTCCTTAAAGCCGGCGGAGACTGGAAGATCTGGGCGTACGCCACCATCTTCTTCGCCTCCACCACCATCACCTACGCCCTTGCATACACTCTGCCTCTCATCCTCGTCGCCAACCTCAAGTTCTCCGTCGGAGAGGCACAGTGTCTCGTTGCCCCTCCCTACGTGCTTGCTGGTATTGTCATGTTCACCACTGGCTACATTGGCGACAAGTACCATGTTCGCGGTCCCATCATCATCTTCAACATGGTCTTGTGTTTGATTGGTCTGCCTATCATGGGCTGGGCTTCTAACCCTGCCGTGCGCTACTTTGGCGTTTTCCTCGTCACCGCTGGTGCAAACTCTAACATCCCTGCTACCATGTCCTTCCAGGCCAATAATCTCCGTGGTCAGTGGAAGCGTGCGTTCTGCAGCGCCACTCTGGTTGGATTCGGTGGTGTTGGTGGTATTGCGGGCAGTTTGGTGTTCAGAGAGCAGGACAAGCTGACGGGTTACAAGCCCGGCATGTATGCTTGCATCGCCTGCGCCCTGTTGATCATCGTCATGGTGGTTTTGTGCGATATTGCCTTTTATTTCCAGAACAAGAAGGCGGATGAGGGCAAGATCATTCTCGAGAGCCATGAAGATAGCTCGGCTCCGGACTTCAGATACACGTACTAGTTTATTTTATGAATAGTTAATGCCTGTTATATGATACTTTTTTTTTAATACATCATCATGAGAGACGCGAGTGTTACCATAAACGTAGTAGGGATATTGAGTCCACTGGCGGCATTCTTGCCGTCCTTGTCGTCGCCGCTGCCCTTATCATCTCCGCCAGAAGTGCTGTTCTTGTCGCCGCCACCTCCGCTAGCTTTGTCGCTCTTGGCAATGCGCTTCTCTAATTGGCGGTCCAGGGGCGTATTCTTCTGGAGGTATCCGACCAACACTTCGTCCAATGCATCAAGAGTAGCAAAGTCCTTGCTCGGCTCCACAATGTTGTCACCACCTCCAGCCACGAAATCGGTGGATACAACATGGTAATCCTTGGAATCATCGAGATCTTTGTCGTTGATGGTGACTTGCAGGAGCTGCTTGCCAGCGGGGTTTGCGGGGTTGTACTGAACATTCAGTTGTTTGGAGACTTGGATTGTGGAGGAAACCTTCTTGTCGTTGAATTGGTTGACACGAGAAACGGCACCTTCAAGGACCTTGCGCAAATCCTTGCCAGCAATCTTTATCTCGACAACGGCGTTACCAAAGGGGAAGGCAGTAATAACATCGCCGCGGGTGATGTTGCCTGCGCCGATGGTTGCACGGACACCACCTCCGTTGAGCATTGCAAAATCAGGCTTGGGGTCACTACCCTTGGTCAAGTTTGCCTTGTAGTCCAGCATCGCATCGGCCATGACCTGTCCAAGGAGACAGTCTTCTGTTTTGCAGTTGGATTGGCCAAGGTCGTTCTTAGTAGTGCCAACAACCTCGGCGGCGAACTTCTCGAATGGCCCTCTCCATGAGTGAATCTTTTCCTGCAGATCGGGGTCAAGTTTGGTGGAGTTATCCATGTGGATGGGAGCACCATGGTATGACAGCACACGACCGTCCTTAGCGAAGGTCAGGTCGATGTTGCCAAGATACTCTCCCCAGCGGTAGGAAGTGACAATGAAGACTTCCTGTCCAGTCTTGTCTTTGACGATGGTGGGGTATTTGCCCTCTGCGCCCTGCATGTCTCCAAGAAGCGTGTGAGAGTGTCCTCCGATGATGAGGGACAGGCCTTCAGTCTCCTTAGCGAGCTTCTGGTCGACATCGTAACCAATGTGAGTAAGGGCAATGATGCGCTTGATATCAGTGGTGTTGCGAATTTCCCAGATAGCCTTCTGGACCTCCTCAATTGGATCCGTGAACTTGGTGTCCTTGCCAACATTAGAGATGGAGGGAGTGGTGTCGGTGGTAGCTCCAATCACAGCGAGGTCGTAGTCTTTGAAGATGTGGTAGCTCTTGATGGTCTCGTTCAAGTTCTTCTCCTTGCTCTTGACGTTGCATGATACAATGGGGAAAGTCAGGTTCTTCAAGAACGCGCCAAGCTGCTCGTCGCCGCCGTCCCATTCGTGGTTGCCCAGAGTCATGACATCGAATTTGAGGTCGTTTAGAACAATGCCAATCTTCTCGCCCTTGTAGAAAGAATAGAACAACGTGCCCTGGAATTCATCACCAGCATTCAGCCATAGGTGGTCCGGGTTAGCAGAGCGCAGTTCGTCCACCTTGGTCTTGATGCGCGCGTAGCCGCCGTAGCATCCCTTGCTTGGGTCTTTGCAGTCCGTGCCGGACTTGGCGTACTGGTCCAAGTGAGCGTGAACATCATTGACATGGAAGAAAGCTATCCAGTTAGCTATTAATAGCTCAATACTAGTAGATGTTTTGTAGATGAAACTTACAGATGTTCGCGTGGCCATCATGGTCCTCAAGACGCTTGGTCAATCGCCTGCTGTAGAGGACATCATCAGCAGTGGCCAAGGAGGCAACGGCAGCCAGCAAGAACGCGCTCTTCATCTCTGCTTGTCTATCGTATCCCAAGCGCACAACGAAATGAAAGAAAACGAAACAAATTGAGACGAGCGGAGAGCGCCGGGGGGAAAGAGGCTGGATTAAAAATGCTGATGTCTCTTGGCGAGTTGCTTGTGGTGGTCGCACGTGTGGCGCCAAGTTGACGGCCACCACCGCCATTGGCACAGGGGCCACAGCGCCCACAGCGCCCCAGCCGGTGCCCCCCACGACCCCTTGAAGGGCTCTGTTTAGTGGACCACGTGCCCTGTGACCTGCCGCTTTGGGCGCTGGACTCACGCGGGCCTGGCGCTGGCATGGCGCCTGGAAATGACGCCCAGCCGCCACGTCTTGCAGGCATTTGCACGATGTGTATGAAGAATAAAATACTTACAAAGTGGTGCTGAGATTTAAACAATGATGATAGTAATACAAAGTGCTACTTTCTATCTTTATAGGCCACGGTCAATAGTTATCCACATTAAATTACTGCTCAGCGCTGTGATAGCTCTGAATACTGTGCAACCATGGCTACAGCGGAAAGAGCAGCCACCACGACACCCTCTACCAGCATCATGGCTTAACAACATCCACAGCTAAATCGTCAACATATTTTATGCTGTCAACTACCTCAATAATCAGAATCTAGAGTCACAATTCAGAAATCATCAACATGACTACTCGCGAAGTCTCCTCCCAGCTGTCCAAGACGGAAACCCACATCGTCCCCAACACAGGTCCCATCAAGGACGCCCAGGAAACACACAGTACGTCTTTGAACTCAATCCGAGTGTTGTATCTATCAAATGTCTCTCCTTTTTGTTACTCAGCAAAGTATTAACCTCTCAGGCCCTCAAAGCCTCATCAGCAGACATCGCGCCCTATCCGTCACCGAGCCTGTCGACCCCAAAGCCCTCGTGGAAGCCCAACAAGAAGCTGCCAAGAATAATACGCTTGATCCAAGAACGGTACACATTATACATCTATTCTTTTATTATTCCGGTAATTTGTACTCAATTTCTGTAGGACCGCATTCACTCGGGCGCGCGAACACCAGGGTCCCTCGCAGCAGAAATGGAGGGCTACCATGACACCAAACCGTCGTCCACCGAACAAAACACCACAGAAACACCATCGTCGTCCTAAATCGCTCCATCTCACCTATAAGTTAGTTCAAATAGCCTAATCAACATCATTCATCAATTGCGCCCACCGTCGCCGTTTGCCATGTTAGTCAGCATCACCACAAAAACGCACCGTTACCAACAACGTCGCCACGTGCGCCCACCAACCCGACTGACTCTGCACCTTCACGAAACCATGTCCAGCCTCACAACCTAAAATCCGCTCTTTAATACCATGCACCCCCTCCAACTCACCATTGCATTCATCCTCACCACAACCACCGCCATGTCGCTCACCTTCCTCCTGCTGGCCATCGCGCCCTGTGCCCTCGCCAAATGCTACCACGGCTTCTCATCCCCCTTCAGCTTCGACGCTTCCATCGCGCACCACCCATCATGGATGTCGCACCTCCCAGACTCACTCAATCTCACATCGCTCAGTATCCCCGGCACCCATGACACCATGACATACTCCATTGGCTCTGAAGTGCTCCAATGCCAAAACTACAATCTCACCGTCCAACTCAACGCGGGTCTGCGCTACTTTGACATCCGCGCTAGATTGGAAAACGACACCCTCCAAATCTACCATGCAGACGGCTACACCGGCCACAGCTACCAAGACGTTTTGCTCTCCATGTTCGCCTTCTTAGATTCCAACCCTTCCGAGTCCATCATTATGCGCCTCAAGCAAGAAGGCGGCCCCATCGGCACCAACAACTCCATCACCTTTGAAGAATCATTCAACTCCTACTGGCACACCAACCCTCTCACCTCCGCCGGCGCAGCCAAACACTTCCACACATTCAACTACTCTGCTCCCCTTCCCACCATCGGCTCCCTCCGCTCCAAGATCTTCATCCTCCAAAACTTCCCCTCCACCATCTCCCCCAACCACTACGGCATCGCCTGGGAAGCAGACCAAATGGCCCTCGAGGACGCCTGGATCGTCCCCGACGTATACCACCTGCCTGAGAAATGGGCTGCCATTAAATCCGCACTAGAACAGGCCTCAACAGACGTTCAAGATAACAAGAAACTCTATCTTGCGCACGTATCTGCCTCAGTGGGCGTCTTGCCCATTGAAGCAGCGGCTGGACCCAAGAATCGCACGGCTACAGGTATGAACGACGAAACGGGCCGCTGGTTAGAGAAATATGATCACGACGCCAAGTACGGCGGTAGAACGGGAGTGGTCATCCTAGACTTCCCCGGCCAAAGACTCATCAAGGACATTTTACAGCGAAACAAGCATTTCAGATAGACACGAGCATTTAGGACAGACACAGACATTTTAAATAGCAACACAAAAAGTAATATAGACTACCTAATGTTAATACTTCACATACATTTTTCCATCCATATACAAACAACATACAAAGGTATTCCCATCAAAAGACACAAGCGCAATAACTCAAAAAACGCAGACACTCCGGTACCCCAAATGCAAAAAAAACACTGAAACCCTTCGATCAGACCCAAAATCCCTCACTCGCTCTTACTGCTCCTGTTGCTGTTACTCCCACTACTCTCAATAGAATTCACCATAGCCAACACCCTCGTTCTCGGCCTCTCCATCGTCACAGCCTCAGCAGTATATACTCTAGGATCCGAGCGATCTGTCGAATGCGAGATCCTCGGCTCAGCCAGATCCCCATGTCGACTCATCCGCAACAACGCCTCCCTATCGAGATCACTAACCTGCGACCACCGCTTGTCTGAGAACGGATCCGACGAGACCTGGCTCACAGCATCGATATCCTGATGGGACGACACGGGGGCTAGAGCTGCACCACCACCGCCGCTATTCCTATCAGATGATAATGTTGCGAGCGCAGCCCCGCCACTGTTGCGATCCGACGACAACGTCGCAAGTGCAGCACCTCCGCTTCCCCTATCAGACTCGTCTTCTCCATCGTCAGCATTCTCACCCTCAGCGGCATTGACAACTCTCAACTTCTCTCTCGGCACCGTGAACATGACTTGGACGAGGCGCTGCTCAACAGCCTTCTCGATATCCCATTCATTTTCCTCCTTGGACTCACCCGCTTCCCAGTCATGACGGCCTTGCTTCCGCTTAAGAACCTCGCCACCCAATCCTGCAAGAGGCTCGTAGTCTCCTCCAAGTGCGTCATCTTCATACTGTCTCTCCTCCATTGCTGGTGTCGCTTCTGGTTGTAGCGGTGCACCAGAGTTGGAGAATACTCGCTTCAGTGATCCGAGCCAGTTCTTGCGTGGCTTGGATTTGGATGGTGATCCCGGCTCATCGTCTTCAAAGTTGTACTGTTTTCCCGTAAGAAGAGATGGCCCTTCGGCTTGTAGTGTTCCGAATCCTGACTTGGCTGTGAGGTAGCTGCTTGATGAGGAACTGCCTGGCTTTTTGGCTTCGGCGACGGCTGATGGTCTCCAGAGACTGTCGGCCGCGCTTCTCGTAGACTCGGACAGGTTTGATCCGCTGCGTGATTCGTCGTCTCGCATGGCTGATCGTTGAGATCCTCTGCGTGTGGGCGACAGGCGTCCCTTGCGGTTGTTGTACCTCGTGAGCATGGCATCTGCCGCATCTACATCAGACGCCCACTCCTGCACATCGGGATCGTATCTTCTCGAGCCAGCCTCGGGACTAGGCGTCGCTGAGGCTCGGCTCAGTGAGGAGATGGTAGGTTCTTTAGCTCCAGGCGTAGCGAACGGGTCCGCATGCAGGTCGGATGTCGGCGTGAGTAGTGCCTCGTGGTAGTTGCGCTGGTCCTCCTCGTCATCCTCCATGATAGGGTGGATTTGGCCGGGGGTCGACACAAAGGCATTCATTCTCGTCTCCACGGGACTATAGCTCGCATAGTTGTTATAAGACGGGCGAGAAACCGGTTTGCGCGTAATAGGAGGGGGCACGGCGCCGCTCATCATACTCTCCAAACCAGGTGATCTCTCAGCCGGTGCATAAGGGTCTTGTCCGCCGGTATACCACCCGGCCGCAAATGGAGAATAATCGTCGCGTTCCATCATTTCGTCGTTGTCGTTGAAGTATACAGCATCCTGTGCCATGGACTGCGCAGCCTCGTCTCGAACAGCTTGGTCACGACGTCTCTTGGATCTCAGACAGCAGAATGCAGCAATTGCGCCAACAATCGCAACCAAGCCGAGTCCAAGACCCAATCCTAGACCGAGACCGAGCTTCCTCGAGCGAGATGCAGACGATCCACCGGCATCGGGAGCAGACGGTGACCCAGGGTCCGACTTTGGAATGTCAGCCGCGTTATAAGATTCGATCCAGCTCATTGACGTCAAGTTAAGGAATCTCAGAGAGGACGAAGCAGCAGCTTGTCTCTTGGCGTTCGTCGAATCACTCGTCTCCCAGCCACCGTACACCATCATAATATTGCCTGGCAGCATCGCAGCTCCATGGCCAAACATGCCATTACCTTTGGGTTGAGATTTAGGAATGCTCCATTCCCACGAATCGTAGGAATCGCTCATCTTCAAAACCGCCAACTGCGGCTCTGCTGGCGTCGTGACATCCCCAACCCATCCACCAAGGATAATAACATTATTTCCACTCTCGTCCAACACCGCCGTGTGTCCGGATCGACTCGATACTTCATCGACTGCGCGCTTGTTCACTAGTAACTCCGTGCTACCAGTGTCTGGCTGTCGGATATTCACATACGACCACGACTGATGCGGTAGATTCCACACGGCAGCCGTGCTCATATTAATAAAGGCTTGCTGGGTATGTCCACCCAGCAGAATATAACTGGCCTGTTGTGTAACGGTTCCCGAGATGTTGGTCATCGAAGGAGGTGTCTGTGTCAGCGTAAATCCAGCGAATGGCGTTCGTGGACCAGCCGTCGACGCAATCTCAACATCGTAATCCTTGGGTCCGTCGGGGCTCAAACTGAGCATCGTCTTGGTATAATTTCCGTTCGCCTGCCAGTCGTCTTTGCTTCCCGGCGTGGCACACATGCCTCCGTATGTATACATGGTAGGAACTTCTAGCTCTGGCGCCAACTTGCCGGAAAAGGCCAGGGCGCCGCCTAAGAAACTAGGGCTTCTGAAGATATCTTGTTTCGTTCCTTGGGCGTGGTCTTGTTTCCATTCGTCGCCGTACGTCCAGAGTTCGCCGTTTGCCTGTCCACATTCGCCAGCGTACACCATAACCTCGCCACTCGAAGATCGCACTGCTGCGAAAGCAGTAGATGGCGGCTTGCCATCGAGGAAGGGCAGCTTATCGGTGATTCGCTTGGGCTTTGCATCTTGATCGAGCTTACCAGAATAATAATCCAGTTCGAGGAACTCTACCGCTTTGTCCGTCTGCGTGAGGATATAGGCGACATCGCTTCCGGTGCAGTTTTGCTGATCGAAGCAAGTCGTCGGCATGAGGATCTGCGTCGGCACATAAGGGAAACTCAGCGCCGCGGCGAACTTGACCGCGAGAGCCAGTCCGACTACAGCTCGAGCCATAGTGCCCAAGATAAAGTTTGAGTAGTTCGTCGTAAAGAGGAGTGACGTTTCTTAATTCATATCAACAGGCGTATATCGTCTCGTGTCGCAAAGGGTCGTAGAGAAATGATCGTCCGCCTCGTCGTCCCCAAAAAGAACAAACACCCTTCGTCGCAAAATAACAATATGTACTGGGGAATCAAAATAGCGCAAAGAGAAACCGTAGTTCCAATTGAAGATAAAACCAACGGTTAGATTTCCCGTTGGGGAACAAAAGGTAAAAAGGAATGGAAAAGTGTAAGTTGGGTGGGAAGTCTAAACAGCGACTGGTCCCATTGTCTCTCTCTGATAACAGCCAAGGCAGCATCCCCAGGTCAAACAGGCTAATTCGGCAGCTCACATGCGGTATCCAAGGCCACAGGTGATGAGAAGAGCCCAGTGTTCTAGACCCGATCCAACCAATTAGGAAGCTCAACCCTGATTTCTTGGTTATGAGGGGGTTTGGCTGGGAGGGTTGTTTTGATTGCCGTGGGCGGCGCCGTTGTCACGGCAACAAAAGGTGGTGGCGGGGTCGAGTGAACTCACGTTACGCTACGAAGTCACCACATGATGCCACCGAGGGGAGCTTGCGCGGACAAACACTGCCGATTACTGTGAGAAACCATCAAACAAAATGCTACGTGACAGCAGGAGAATAATTTTCCGTCTTACAAGTAAGACAACGTAACCATCATTTATGCGAAAATAGTTCCACCGTGTTCAATTGGCGGCACTGTGATTTTTACACCGTATCTACCGGGTAGGGGCATGGACCACATGAAGCAGTAGAGAGCGCGGAAGTATCATCGTCCTTCATTGAAAAATCACTGGCAATTGCAAATCTAATCAAGATATCCAATTTCATTCGTCAAACATAGACTCCATTAATGCGTATATATATGTCAGGCAATCTAGACAGTACACAATTTATCCAATCGCGCACTGCGCTCCTCCCAACAAACACTTCGACATTGAAGCAAAAATTAGAAAATAAAAACATGTAAAAGCCATACCGATGGTCCATCACCATTGTTGCACCTTGAAGAGCAGGGTATCAAAAACGAAACAAACATTATAGTTAATCGGGAGTTTGGTTTTTTTGGGCCTGGAGTTTTCTCACAGCAAAGCCCAGATATCACACCACGTTTAGTAGTTGGGCTTCTCGACATAGATGGGAGGACGGGCGTTCTCCTCATCCCAGACAATGGTGTTCTTCTCGTTGAGAGAGGCACCCTGGTCGGTGATACCAATGACCTTGCTTGTGTGAGCAACTTCTTGCTTGGAGACTCCGGCGGCATCCTCGGGAATCCAGAGTGTGGGAGTCGGTGCGGTGGCAGATGGTGGCCAGTAGGCCTTGGCTTCGGTCTCGGCGTCGATCTGGTCGGCGCTGTCGCCAGCATTCTCGGGGACGAGCTCGCGGAGAGTGTGGTAGTCGGCGTATTGCCAGGGCTTCAGCCAGCGCAAGAAAATGTTTCCTCCCTTGGCGTTGGCGGCAGCGACGTCAGCCTTGGTGCCGTTGGCAGCGTCAACTCCGTTGCCAGCACTGGCACCGTTGTTGGCGCCGTTGGCGTCGTGGTGGCCGTTCTTCTCAGCATCACCAGAAATGGCGGCGCGGTGGCCATCTCGCTCTTGAAGGAGGCGCTCCTCGGCGGCAAGGCTGCGAGAGAGTCCGTACAAGAGAGGGTTCAAGTTCTTGAACAGAGTAATCTGGAACAGTATGGTGAAGACGAGGAACAGAGCCATCAATACTGCAGGGCCAATAGCCTTAGAAACAGCAAACAGGCCGACCATGCAGATCTCTCCCAAGTAGATACCAACGAACAACTGCTTGAGGGCACGAGGGTAGATAAGACCACGAGTGTCAACAGCAGTGTCGGAAACGAAGAGCAGGTTGTAGCGGTAGGCGAGGTAGAACAGGAAGAGACCGATCGTGGACCAGAAGAGAACAATGGGCTGGATAACAGAGTAGGTGATCACTAGCGAAAAGCCAAGTTAGTAAAGCGTTCATAAATTGAAGCTGTGGTACATGAGAACTTACGAATGACGACCAAGTTGGTAATGACGGGCAGCAAGCTTCCCCACAGGACACCAGCGAGAGTAGTCCACTTGGTGTAAAGGGCGCGAGGGGTACCGGCGAGGAACTTGTACAGGACTCGGAAGATAACCATGCCGACGACTTGAGTGAGGACACCAGTGGCAATGGTGATACCTTGAACCATGAAGTACGAAATGTACAGATTGGCAGAGGTAGGCAGAGCCTCAGACAGGAGGGAGAAAACCTTGTTGGGGTTGTTCGCGATCTGGATAATGGCAGTAGAAGCGGAACTGGTGATGGTGGCGACAAGGAAGACTTGAATGACCTGGAAGCAGAAGTAGGCGTTCTGGGTGAAGAGCTCAATCTGAGACAGTGTGGAGAGACCACTCAGCTTACCGCACCAGCGCATGATGACGGGGACCAAAGACATGAGAATGGCCAAAGCCACAGATGGAAGAAGACCAGAAACGACACCGAGAATGACACCGGGGATATCCTTGATCCATCCCAATCCGGGCAAATTCTCGAGGGTCTTGACTTGCGAGATGACACCAACGATACCGACAGGAATGGCCCAGAAGACGATGAGTGCGATGATGAAGCCAATGACCGCGTAGCGACGGATGACTTTTTGCCACCAAGGGATGCTTAAGTTGGACCAGACGACCTCCTCAGGGCGAACACCGATAACCTTGGGACACATGTGGAGGGGAGTGTGGTGAGTGACAGTCTGGTAAGCAGCTTCGGCATCGGCTTGGGTTTCGAACTCAATGAAGACGGCACCGATCTTCTTGAAGTTGCCGGCAACGAACTCAGCTTGAGCGGCTTCAGCCTTGGGGATACCCTTGTGCAACTCATCGCGGCCCCATTCGATAGTGTCGACCTTCTTGCCAAACAGACCAAGAAAACCAAGACGGTGAGAAGGACGCTTCTTGTCGGGGATCCAGCGAGAGACAACATTTCCAGTTTCGGTATCAGCTTCAGCCTCGGGAGCATTAGCGGCATCAGCACCACCCTTCTTGAGAGCCTTGTTGCGAGTCTTGTTGACAAGCTTGATCAGCTTAACTTCGGCACCCTCGAGCTTCAGAGCAGTCTTGTCACGCTCGTCAACGAGCTCGTCGAGCTCCTTGGTGTCACCAGCGATCCAAACATGACGGACAACACCGGGGTACATGGCGCGAAGGCGGCCCTCGTCGAGATAGTCGGCGGGGACGTTGGTGAACAGAACAACGCGAGAAGAGAGGCGGTTACCGTAGAAGGGCGAGAGCAAGAAGGTCTGGCGGAGGTTGATGTAGAAAATGCATTCGCGAGTGATTGTGTACATGACGAACAGATACACAGCCCAACCGACAAAGACGTGAGCGTAGAGGTAGTTAGGCTTCTTGTCGATGTCCACATTGCTGTATCCGAGGCGCTCAAGCTCACCAAGTCCCTTGCCACCAGTAGCGTTGACGGGGAAGAGGATGGGCCAGGTGATGCACAGGGATACAAACGAGATAGTAGCAGCGACTCGGAGGTAGCGAATGAACAAATAGGCGTCGAGACTCTGGTGTTGAAGAGCATAGGCATCAGGGAGCTTCCAGAAAGGACCGAACCAGTTGAACCAGCCATTGGGCAATTGAGGACTTTTTTGGCTGTGTAGTTGTCAGTAAATGTTCGCGGGTGGGATGTGAATCAGCCAATTGCGCAAAACTGCACCGAATTGGGCCTCGCGCAAATCAAGTGTGAACTTACTTTGGCCGCAGGGACCCCAGGTATGATCTGGGCGCATAGTAACGTCTCTGCGATCTTCTGAAAAAAAAGAAGAGAACGAGGTAGACAGCAGTGATTACGAGCAGGGGAACCAGCGTTGAAATCATGCCAGAGAGCGAAGACGTCTGACCGCGCGCGCTGCCTTGGTTCTGGTCTGGAGGCGGCTGGTGCTTCTTGATCCAACTGATGAAGGCACCCATGTTGGCGGTGTTGTTGCGATCGCTGCTAGATAGCAGTGACCAGTATAGGTTGAAAGACTTGTTGTTACTCTTGTGAAGCTATACACTCCTTGCTGTGTCGACAAGGATTGGGTTAGTCGATGGAGGAGGGGAAAGAGTAGGGCAAGAAAGGGAGGGGAGCAAACAAGTTAAAAAGAGGATAGGGACAAGAGCGAGAGAGTCAAGAGTCAAGCCACAACGAGCAGCAAAGCAAGAGATGCAAAGCAAGGGTCAATCAACAAACCCAGCTAGCGCAGAGTTACCTGGGTGGCTGTGGAGCTCTAGATTTGCGATGGAGACTGAGACTGAGAGTGCCGGCGGACGGCGTGATAAAAGAGAGAGGAAACGGTCGATGAAGGGAAAGGATGTGCGGTGCTGGGAGCGATGTGACGCGACGAGGGCAGCAAAGACGAGCAAAAAGCTAATAAGTCAATGTCTTGGATCCAAGAGGATGGTGCCAGAGGCCCGACATGGCAGAGCGCAAAAGAAGCTAGTCGCGACTAGCTGCAGCACAAAATTACAGTGGAGCTGCCGTGGGGCGCCAGAGATGGGCTTCATTGACTTGCGCTGGGCTTTGGTGCGTTTTTGCTGGACTCGGGTGCTGCCAACAGCTGAAAAGACGCCTCTGATCAGGCCTGAGGGCCACTGCGAGGCGGCGACTGGGGAGAGCTTCAGTGGAGCACGAGAACCGCTAACACCTGCTCCCAGCGCCATCATTCCCCACTATAGCTTCGGGTATTAATTGCTTGCCCACTGAATAGATACAGGTGCTGGTATTTTTTATTTGTTAGGTACCTGCTACGGCAGCGCAGCGCCGAGCGTGCTGCATGTGTTGTGTGTGCATGTATGTACTGGTAGGGAACCCCCCTGGCCACATCAAGATGCAAAATTCGATGGAAACTAATCACAGTCCTGAACGCAGCAGGCGCCAGAAAAAAAAAAGTTGGGCCTCGAAAATTTGCAAATGCTATTACTCTCCAATACAACCACGACAGAATTGTTTTTACAGTTTCCCTAAATTCCCTGCAGTCATGTGTTGCCAGCGCAACTGTTTCAGTGTGGACATCAACATTCCTCGCTTATGCCAGCGGCCGCCCAAGAAAGATACTCGTTACATGTGCAGGTTCCAGCCACGGCGCTCAGAGTTCCGATTTACAGTGGGTGCCACACACACCCATTCTCACTGACGAGAGCCAAGACTGTGGTACTACAGCGCACACCCACGCAAGCAGCACCCGCCAAGTGCCCTGTAAATCTGGTTGATGCATTGAATGTGTCACCCAACCACTGCCTGAGCATGCCAGCAAACCACACACAACAGCGTCACACTCAAACACTCCCAGTGAGGCACTTACCTCGCCAGCCTGCAACCTTCACCACACAGCAAATGTCTCTTCTCCACAGCAACACAAACTTGTCCCATTCATCGCTAATCAAAACATCCCATCCATCTCGTGCCATCAGAGCCAATCTCTTTCAACTGCTGCACATTTCAAACGGCCATCTAAAAATATATTCCCGGTAGTTTGACTCTCGCCCTCGCCATTGCGATCCTGCTGTGGCCATGGCATAGGGCCCGATCTTGACACCCTGGCAAGCCTACCTATCAATGCATCATCGCTCCATACCCCTGTCCAGCGAGAACCTGAATAGAGCCCGAAAGAGTGAGAGAACCAAACAAGTGCCAAAAAAATCAAAATCCATGCAGCCACTAAAACCCCTGTTCAGCTGCTCAGGCAGGCCTGCCACTGCATGTGCCCCCAATTATCGCACAGCGCCGGAACCGCACGCTGCGCCTCCTCGGCATCGCTGGCAAACATGATCCAGACCGTCGGAATCACCAGCGCCAGGATGCAATATTGTGAATTTCCCATGCTCAAGATTCGCTGTCTTCAATTGGTTGCCTCTGCCACAGCCATCGCCATCATGCGCAAACACAGCTTCAGTTGTCAGACCGTCAACCTTGTTTCGCATGCACGAGGCTTCAATAATAGTCAAGCTCGACAATGACAAACCCAAATATTCGTCATGATCTTCATGCGTTCAGCCATCTTTTCTCCCAGCGACAAATGTCGGCATCCCATGATGTCACGTCGTCTAGGCAAACCCATACTTTCTCCTCACTGCTTCTCCTCACCGTAGTGCATGGCACCGTCCACCTGCCTCGGTGGCTGTTGACTCCAACCACTGAAACCTTGTGCTGTCTCCCATGCTGGCAGACAAACAGCCACTTCACTTATGCCCTTGTCTTGCTCTGGCTGAGGATACGATCGCTAAATGGGCCGGGGTGGGGATGTTACCATCCTGGCACCATACAGAGCCACGCAAAAGCGCCGCTTTGGATATATGTGTGCCTGCTTTCGCCTCCAGTGTCAGCCCATTGTCATCCCATAAGGAACGAACTGATAGGCTCGACGCAGGCTGTCGCATTTCGATGGGGTTGGCGCAAACTCAATTTGGCACCATCTGCGCATCCGAGGATAACAATGCCAATTGCCCGACGCGTTCCTTGCTTTTGCGCCAGCAGCCGTTTTGAAGGCTAATTCTTTCTTCCAGGAAGAACGCGTCACGTCACTCTCTAATTATCGCCGCGGCCGGCTAGACCTCGAATCGGAATAGCTGGTGCCGCTAATTTCGCTGCAAAGGTGCATCATCGCGGCCCATCTGTTCCCGCCGCCGCCAACTAATAATTCCTGTCCCCAGCTTAGCGTGAACCAAATGCCCAGAGTTGCTTGCTGTGCCAAAATGTTTGACGTCAGAAGCTAATTGCGCCCTAGCCAGCCACTTCAAGATCGCTCCTCCCTGTTGATTGTGTCAAAAACCAGGCCATGGCTTGGCTCCAGAATTTTATAACCGACCAAAAGTCCATCATGCCAGGGAAATCAATGCTGACTGCCTGCGCTCATCTACGCAATTGATACGAAAGTAAGCGCTGCAGCGACAACACAATGCCCGGTTCTCGAGTCAATGCAGCCTGGAACTTGCACAGACCATGAACCACTCAGATCTGCGACTTCCAGATTGTCCACAATTCAGACTTTGGTGACGCCTACAACAGCTTCCTCTTTGGGCCGTCCATGATACCTTTGTCTCAGACACGGGAAAAGTTTCATACACACGGTTCACAAGCGTCAGTTTCGCGCAAACCATCTCGAGTCGAGACTCTTTTCAGAAATAATAATCAGATCAAGCAACTTATCAATTACAAAAAGAAAGCAAGACTAGCCCTTTGGCCATCGCACATCGACTCTGGCCAGATCGCAATCTCGTAGCCCCCTTTGCTCATGCCGGGTATCGCCGTTGCGACAACCTCCCTTGTGGTTTGTGCCCTGCTCCGGTATAACAAAGCTTGTCATTGCATCGTGCTACTTTCTCATGTTCGAGGGTAACAGCTCATGTAGCTCACTGAAAAGTTCGCTTGGCGCTGTGCTAGTCGGCGCTCTTGTCATTTCCGTTTTCGCTATCATTGTCCCATTTGCCATCTCCAAAGTGATGTCCGCATCTGCGATTGTCTCGAGGCGGTGCGCGACGGATATGACTGTACAATGGGCAAACATTTCCTTTACCAACTCTTGGACCAATCCGTCCGTGTCTGTATCAAGATTGCTGGTTGCCTCGTCCATGAAAACAAGTCTGCTTCCTGTCGAAATTGCACGAAGAACCGCTCTACCAACTGACAGAAGCTGTTTCTGGCCATGAGACAACTTCAGCACTGATGTGGTGACTCCCAGCCCGCCCTTTTGCTCAACAATTGACCAGAGGCGTAGTCTCTGTAGAAGCTTGGTGATGGCAAGGTCCTGTCGTTTGGATTCCTCGGCTGAGAGGTTCGTCGACCAAGGGCAAATCGTATCTCGAATCGTTTCGTCCAAGTCCACCGCGTCTTGTGATATTGTAATAATGCTAGCTCGTAGCAAATGCCGCGATAGCGTTGAGATATCGATGCCGTCGATGATAATCTGGCCACTGTAATCCAGGAAATTGAGCAGAGCCATCAAAAGCGAACTCTTACCACTATCATAGCGTCAGCAAGACATGCAGCACTCTGTGTCGTAATAATACTCACCTTCCCGTACGCCCAATTATGCCAACTTTGCTACCCGCTGGAATCTCAATTGAGACGTTATTCAACACTCGAGACGCACTCGCGTCAACACTGCACCCCATTAGCAATATGCCATCTCCAAGAAGCGAATAAACTTGCCTGTACTTGGCAACAACATCCTTCATCACAACATGTCCGCTATGTGGCCAAACGCCTCTCAGTTCACTCTCGCCCCCATCCTCCTCAAGAGGCGTATTGTTCACAAACTCTCTCAACCTCGCCAACGCCCCCAACGACGTCTCCAAATCCGTCCACCTCATCACCAAACTCGAACAATCCTGACTCAAATTCACCAAACCCAGCATACTCAGCCCAACGCCCGACCCTGTAGTAGCATAGCTTACACAAACCGCAACTGAGATTGTAATCATCGCCGTAGCCAGCGACGTCATGTCCATAACGAGGCTCAACCAGCGCTGAATACCAAACATGTAGTAAAACGGCTGTTGCGACGCATCGAGCAGCTCATACGCTTCTCGGATACAGTTTTCCTCCCAACCGAAACCGCGGATGTGTTGCAATCCCGCGGCGGACTCGGAGAAGAGGGTGTTGAGTGGTGCTTTGGCTTCGAGGTCGAGGTGGCGCATCTGGCGCGAGGTGCGGAGGTAGTAGAGCTGGATGAGGTATACGGCGACGAGGAGGGGAGGGATGAGGGCTGCGGTGTAGCGGGTGGCGGCGATGATGAAGCCGATTTGGATGAGGAAGTTGCCGAATGCTGGGATGATTAGAGGAGTTGAAAGGTTAGATGGGATGACTTACTGTAGAAGGTGAGGAGGAGGTCGGTGGGGAGCTTTTGTGAGATGAGGGACATGTCTTGGTTGAAGCTGGGGGTGTTAGTGGTGCTACAAAGAGGGAGTTCGGGTAGTTACCGGTTGAGGAGGAAGCCGTTGTCGGTGGCGGACAGATATGATAACTTGGCCCTAGAAGATGTTAGTTTAGAGCAACAACTGAGAGAATGGAGAATTACTTCATGACTGTATCTAAGAGGATATAGTGAAGATACTCGGATGACGAAGGAACTAGCTTAATGAACCAAAATCTTGCAATATGTTAGCAGATATTATGAATGTACTTGATCTGACTTACCCGACGTTAATGGCGGCGGCAAAAAAGGCAGAACAGGAAATTCCAGCATAGCCAATGTAGTAACGGTTATCCCTTGGATGCAAATCCAGCCAGATTCGCATGTACGCATCTGCGAAGTCAGCCACAGCTACATAGGTAGACCAAGACGCGCAACCTACCAGGAAACAGCTCGCAAAATGATGCCAGGAAACTAGTGGATGTCCAAAGGCAGAAAGCGAGGACATGAAACGACTTCATGTAGAACATGTACAGCTTCAAATCGCCATGCTGCCGAACAAGGTCTTCGTCCTCCTCTTCAGCCTTTGCGATGGCATCTTCTGCCTCTGCGCTGTCATTGGATACCATCTGCTGTCTGAGTTTGGCCTTGACTTCTTCCGCTTTGGCGGAAACCTCTTCAAGTCGCTGTTGGAAAGCGCTGTTCTCGCTGTTCGTCTCGGTGGTAATGTTGTGATCTTCGTCGATGAACACAACGCGGTTGGACTGTTTGATAAGGTGGACTATAATCTGTTAGTACACAGTCTCCATGTTAGTTAATCTGTAGGTTCAATACTTGAGTTGGTCACCACGATGACAGTAGTGAGACATCTGTGCAAAAGGCCGTCTTCGCCGAATAGTCGAGCGCACATCTCTCGCGCAGTCGGTTGATCCAACGCGCTGAAAGCGTCGTCAATCAGAAGGATCTTGGAGCGCGCATACACTCCTCTCGCAATGGCCTACAGAGTACGTTAGTCTTGCATCAAAAGTTGTCATAGAGCGACTTACAACGCGGTGCTTCTGACCGCCACTCAGATTACATCCATTGCTTCCAGCGAGAAACTCGTCACCACCACTAATCCGTTCAAGATCAGGTTTCAGAAGGCATGCATCAAGCACGGCATTATACCAGGCCTCATCGTACTCGGAATTACCAATAATATTATCCTTGATGGAAACATTCTTAATCCAAGCCACTTGACCGCAGTATGCAACCTGACTGTCTTCGACGTACAGCGATCCAGAGACGATATACATTTCCCCCAAAAAAGCACGC
The DNA here is from genome assembly GCA_022702485.1 of Simplicillium sp. C3G150-2. Taxonomy (NCBI): domain Eukaryota; kingdom Fungi; phylum Ascomycota; class Sordariomycetes; order Hypocreales; family Cordycipitaceae; genus Simplicillium; species Simplicillium sp. C3G150-2. Next base: position 3,131,665 of record JAJIYY010000001.1, on the reverse strand, counting down.
ATCAGACTTGACTTGCCACACGCCGTTGGGCCAATGATGGCGACCACATCGCATCTCTCCACGAAGAAGGTTGCGTCTTTGATCACTTGCTCTTCTGCGTCAGGATAGGAGAGGGTGAGATTCTTGATCTCAATGACTCTGTTGTCTTCCTTTGGTCTAAGATTGGCAGGCATCTGCTGGAGCTCAAAAACGAATTGGTGCTGTGGCTCGTCTTGGATGTCTATCGGTTCTGGCGTGTGAGTTGTTGCTCGCAGGGCTCGCTGGTCGTCCACCTCGGGAAGAAGTAGATACTCTTGGACTCTATGGAGACAGCCTAGAGTTGATTTGACTTCGGGATACGCGTCTACAAGGCTGTGGAGAGGGTCGCCAATCAGGGCGATGACGGCCAGTGCGCTGAATGCTTCTGCGGCAGTGAAGTTGTTCCCGTGTCTGCTCCAGAAGATTCCCCCAGCAATGACAACTGGGCCAGGGAGCGAATGGCATAGAACATCTACAGAGATGTCAGTGTATGAAAGAAAGGGCTATGGCAGTTGGTATACTTGTTGAGATGCGGACGGTGCTCCAATATCGGAACTTGACAGACACTTCGATGTCGGCACGGCGAAGACCCTGGATGATTGCAAATGCTACTTTATCCAGCCCAATCATCTTGATAGCTTTGAGCTGTGAGAGCATAAGAGTCGTCTTGGAAACTCTGGCCTGCATGCTTTTGTTCCATTTCTTGCGTGCGGTCGGCATATGCTCGCCGATATACCACGCCATAGCGTTAGAAACTGTATACTCGTCAACAATTCCGTTAGATTCAGTACAGGAGAAACTGCAACTCACTGGCAGTTGGAATTAGAACAAGAATTGACGCTTTGCCAACAATACGTGTCAACAAATACATGCAGACGCCAAACTCAATGAAACAAGCCCACACGTCGTGTATGTATGGCAAGCCTTCAATGACACCATCGACATCTGCACTGATGAGGCTGACGGCCTCGGATTTCTGTGCTTCTGTGTAGCTGAGACGTAGAGATTTCTTGTAGACAGCCATCACTAGCATACCGCGCAGGCGGGTGACGAGCCGGAGGCTGAGATGGACGTATCGAGATCGAGCGAGCTGGCGGATTAGAAATTGATTTGTATCTGTATGTGACAGCATCAGAGTGCAATACTTACTGAGATACCAGCATAGATAAGAAAGGCTGCTCCGATCAAACCATTTCTGACATCGCGTGACTTGTCGGTACTCTCGACATACATGACCGCTTGATAAAGCAGAAGTGGTTGCGACAGGGTGAAGGCGGCGTAGCAAAGTCGAGGAAATATGATGTTGAGAAACGAACCGAGAAGGGCGTAAGAGCAAGAGATCGCCAGAGCGTTGGGGGACTTTTTTTCAGCTTGACAAGGAAATGGTTAGCTCAGAGTGAACGGCTGAGTGCTTGGCTACTTACATCTCGCCCAGTGAATGCTGAAGAGTTCAGAGAGATGCTTTGACTTGAACGATGGGCCAAGTTTATCCATCTGTGCCGGTCCAATAGCATTCTTGAAGCCATGGAACAAAGTGCGATTGACCCAAACAAATAGCGACCTGCTAAAGAAGCCACCGGTAGCTTCGCCTCCAATTTCTTTTTTCAAGCAATCATACTTTACGAATGGAGCTTTGGGCACCTCCTCGAGAGCCAAGATGACAGCCTTGATACCAGCCGATAGACTTGTCACGATACCAATGGTGTGCAAATCAGGTCTGAGAAAATACGACCTAGCCCGTGTGCCATCACAGAAGATGGTGGCTACAAGCCAGACCGCAATGAAGGCAGTCGAAGCCAGCGTATGTTTGTGCTCGGAGTGAAGCACAACAGCAAGGCAAAGAGCTGCAACCAGTGCCAAAGTCGCGGAAGACACCGCAGCCTCTGAGTTGCGGCCAAGACTGGTGCTCCAGAGTACGAGATTGGTGATTTCGGCAGCAATGAGCGCAACGGCAGCAACCTAAACACCATAAGATAAGAAGACAGGCGGGAAGCCGAGCGAATAAACTTACCAATTTTGACCAAAGCAACCATCCAGAAGACACAATTTCTGTTTTGGAGAAGGTGAAGAACAAGAAAACCGGCGTTGTCGCAACCAACAAAGTGGCGGGCAACAGCGCCAGGATCGCATCCTCAAACTTGAGAGTGAAGTCAAAATGAGACCCGTATTGGGGGCCAAACGACGCATCTGCAGCATAGTCAACTGTTGAATTCATTTTGCCGCTGGTCGAAGTACGTTCGCAAGAGGGCACAAACCGCTCATGGGTCATGAGAAGTCGAAAAGGAGCGCTTCTGTTTGCCAGTCAGGCTCCCGCGCATGAGGCCAATATCGAGGAGCATCTGTTGGTGGCTTACAAGGATTCATGGCTAGCGGGGACGCTAGTTGTAGGATTGGGGACGGGATTGGCTGGATGTTGGAGTTGAGAGAGGGGGCCCTGGCCGAGATGCTGGAGAGTTTTGGTGCGGATGCAGAGAGCATAGCCAACGAGCCCGCTCAGCGTCGGCAAATAGGGTGCTGTATGGGTCGCGGCAGGGCAATCGACAACAGCCGAGCGAGCAATTGGACATGGAAAGGGTAGAGTGCGGCTACTTCACCCAGTGGTGAGCCAGTGAAGCGATGGAATTAGTCTCTATTCATTGCTTGTCGAAAGTCTAGGCTAAGTCTACGAGAATCGCTTAATCATGGAGAAATGCGGCTCGCCAAACAAATCTACAGCGCCCAGGTTCTCGAATCCAATGGCTGAATACAACGGCTTGCCCGCCGGAGTCGCAAACAAATAGCAATCTCTCCCCTGCTCCTTGGACTTTTCCAGTCCCCAATTCAACAGTGCCTTTCCTATTCCTCGACGGTGTTGCTTGGGATCTACTCCTAAATAATCGAGATCTAGGTTGCCAGCATCGTTAGCGCCTTTCCTTTCCACCCTCCTCACAAGACTCCTTGCACCAGAACGTCAAACTTACACCACAAGTCTCGTAGACCACGTTTTCCGAATTGCTTGTCCACCGTGTTGTTAACGACGTCCTTCATCTCCTGAAATGCCTTCAAATCCAGCCCCTCGCAAGTGAGAAGCGGCTCCTTAGTCTCCGGCGCATCCCCTAGGGGCGGCTCCCACAGCGAGAATCCCACCACCTTGCCGTCCAGCGCATCATCCACCGCCACCATCAGTATCGCATCCGGCGACTGAAGCTTGAGTGTCTTTCTCGAGCGACGCCAGGCAACAGCCGCCTCGCCCTCCGGGATGGCTGCATTCAAGTCATGGTTGGGAAACAGGTTGCGTGCAATGGGATCTGTGGCTGGCGTGAAGGAAGCGGATGCGACGTCGGCAATTTGCGGGATGTCTGACTCTACGGCTTCTCGCACGCGGATAGACATGTTTGTGCTGGTTGGAAGTTTGTGAATATTTTCAAACAGGATTTATGGTGTTTTATGTGGGATTTAAATGTTGTCATGTCGGATCCGGACGCCGCCTCACCTCAACTCCACTCTTGGCCTCCCCGGAGCCGGAGCTAGAAGGCGCAATTCCGATTGTCCACTATTGATGACGCTGAATCCAGCGGAGTCATACCCTCGAGTGCAAACGTAGTGATGGCGAATGGAGCGATGTTGAGATGAAAGGAACGGAAAGCTGCGTCGTGGCATGAGGACAGTCACTGACCGTGCGGTTGGAGGAGTTGTCGGGGCAAACATCCAGCCCAGATGGCATTCACTGCGTCTGCAGAAAAATCTCTAAAATGTAGTATAATTATAAAAAGAGTATTATATATAAAAATGCATCAATTTACGTCCCTCATCTTGTGTGCGCGCTTGGAGTCTTTTTTGGGAGTGCTGTCTTCATTCTCAAACACCATCGAATACAGCGCCGCTCGTTCGTCAGAAGCTTCAAACGGGCTTAATTGTTGCGCAAACGAAGAACACAACAGAGTTACACTCCATACGCCCTGTGCAGTATTTCCAAGAACCCAGCTATGGTCATCGTTCTACCAAAATGCTTCACCTGTCGCAGAGGATTCGGCACCACAGGTGCAAGAAACCAGCACTGCCGCGATACAGGTCACGCTTCGCCATGGCACGAATGCGATATATGCTTCTCTTGGTTCCACAGATTTTGGGAACTGAAAAGACACTGGAAGCGCCTCAACCACTATGATCACGAATGCACCTACTGCGACGCAACCTTTCCGACGATCAAAAAACAGCAAGATCACGAGTCGAAGCAGCACCTTTACTGTGGAGATTGCAACAGAACATTTAAAAGGCCTAGAAATCTTCGAATGGTGAGTTACTTTTCAGTTTTGGAGGCATCAATGATGCGATGTGGTGGGAAAAGGCCCCGATTGACACTTTGTTGTGGTGCAGCATCTCAATTCTTTCGCCCATCGGGGCAAAACAATCGAATTTCCTACTTGTGACAGGCTCTTCAAGACCTCAAACGGCCTCGTGCATCACTTCGAAACTGGTTCTTGCACTGGTGCATGGCATGTGAACCTCAAATCGATTCATGGCTGGGTCAAGGAGAAGTTTCCGTCCTTGACGACCAAGGCATCCCCACGCCTCAGGCATCGCGATGCATCTGCGCTCACGAATAATAGATCTGAACTCGAGTGTCCTGATTGTGACCGCAAGTTCATCGACAAGGTTGCATGGAATAACCATATCTCTTCTCAAGCGCGTAAGTCCCATCCACGACGAAACTTATGCTGTTTATGCAGCATGCACGCTAACAGGCACAATGTTTAGATGGCGATGCCATTTACAAATGCACCAATTGCAACAAAGCCTTCAAATTGTGTGCCAGCCTCGTGAATCACCTCGAATCGGAGAGCTGTGGGCAGACTACCTTTGAGCAGGTCCAGCAGCGCCTGGAGGGACTTCTTAATGGAGTGGGTAGAAGCCTATTTTGTAATTGAATGAGTGTCTACCTGCTCTGAATAGGATCTGAGATGCAAGTGAATTCACAATAGGAGCCATCATGTGCGACTAATCAATGTTATTGGGCGAGTGGTCTAGGCCAGTGAAGGCTGGTTAGCTCATCCGTCCAGCACCATTGACTGTGCACAAGTCAAACCCGTAGCATGTAATTCAATCAATTTATTTGGACAAAGCAGTGCTCTGAAAAACACACAGCTGGCGGATCTCGTTTGCTCCCAACAGTGTACGATATTTTTTCACACATTCACTCCTTCGTCTCTCAAGACACATTTTCCCCTACAACCCTCATTTCTTTGGTTTGATTGCCCTTGCATTTTGCACTTTCCTTTTTACCCAAACCAAAACGTGTTAAAATTTGCAGCAATGCCCATCTATTACTTAAAGTGCTTGACCTGTGAGCGCAAGTTCGACACCCGGTCCGCCAGAGACATCCACTGCTACCAGTTCAGCCCTGTCCACGACGCACCACCTTTCGAATGCCCTAAATGCGGCTTCTGTAGTACCATGGAGTCAAAGGTCATCGATCACCAGCTCACCATAAATCACTTGGCTCACGAGTGTTCTCGCTGCGACGAGCAGTTCTTCTCTGAAAGGGAGTGTTGGGAGCACGAGCTCACTGAGCACTTCTACTGCAAGTCCTGCAACAGGATCTTCCTGGCCGAAAACAACATGAGAATGGTAAGCAAAACATACGAGCTTTCCTTACTATCGAGTACCTAACGAGTTGTAGCACATGAAATCCGAGAAACACCTGGCCAAGAACGTTGCCTGCCCTGCCTGCGAGAGGCTCTTCACCTCCAAGGCCATCGCCCTGGAGCACGTTGAAAACGGCTTCTGTCTCCACGCCCCCCGAGCCCGAAAGCATTCCATCTATGAATGGATTCATAAATTCCACCCGCAACTCACCAACGGTGACCCCCCTGTCCCGCTGCCCGATCCGTGGGCTGCCGAGAACATTGTTGAAAATGGCTACAAGTGCCCAGAGTGCGACGATGTGTTCAAGATGAGCATTGGTCTCAAAGACCACATTGAGTCCTCCGTCCGTAAGTATGAGCTCTTTTGTTCGCGTCAGATTCTGCGTGTTAACACTAGCTGTAGATGGCAAGCGCCGTTACAAGTGCCCGACCACCACTTGCGACAAAAGGTTCTCCACTGCCGCCGATCTGTGGAAGCACTTCAACATCTATAGGTGCGCCGTGGTTGGCTCTGGAGAAGAGGATAGGCTGTGGAATGCCATCATTGCTGGCGCAGCTAGCATCTGAAGGAGGCTGCGCAAAGGCGCTACGGCATTGGTTTGGCGTAGATAGCCCGTTGATAGGATTCATAGAATCGAAAGGAATCAATTGAATCGCGGCGTTTTGTTTAAAAGCTTGATTGAGACTGTGAATCAGATCTTCACTGTTGCATACATTCCGAGGATATGCTTCAACCGTGACGATGCATTGAATTGAACCAATGCAGATGATGCTAACGATGACCTAGATTTCAATGCTATATACGATAAAATGGATATCTCACCTACCTTTTGTTTGGAATCATAGAGCACATAGGTTTTCGCAAGGTTACGTCCGTGGTCGGTTGATCAGAAAGAGTCCGGGCGAGGTGTTGTGTAAAGTATCTTCGGCATTTACTGTTTACGCAAGGAAATACAAACAAAAAACCCAATATTTAAAATGCTCCTGTAATCCGAGTTCCAATAAAAATTTGCTCTTTTCAACGTACCAAGATCAGCATGACATGTCCATGCTGTACAGGTATTTGGGGTGCCAATGTGGCTAACAATATTGATCAATCTTTGAAATCATGAGACATGGGACAGAACCCCATTGCGCTCATAGAACGGGTTCACATTTCGAATCGCCGTTTTGTTTTTTATATACATGAAGTTGTTTTTGTACTTTTTGGTTGTTTGTGGTATCGTAACGTTTGGTGTGTCAAAGTCCAGCTTAGATCTTGGGGACGAACAGAGGGATCTCCATGGGGAGGTCGCTGTGAGGCGTCAAGGAGTCAATGCTGGCAGAGACGTGACCCTTCTCTACAGGGCGACGGGTGAAGAATACCAACATGTCGCGGGTGGCTTCCTTGTCCTTGTCGATGGGGTAGACAGGAGACAGGCTGTGCTTGCGTTCGTGGTCAACCAGCATGAGGGTGTCGAGGACCTTGCGGTGCTGAACACGGCTGAGGAGGTGAAGAGGGTTGGTCTCCGTCACTTGGACACCAGTGGTCTCCTCCATGCTGTGCATGTAAGTGGCAGCACTGTGAGGAGCCATGTTCTCAGCGCCGAGGAAAGTGGTCATGGTGTGATCGACACCGTCAGAGTGAACACCCTCCAGAGCAGGTTCGCCGAGAACCTTGCTGTTGGTGAAGGTGCGGACGTTGAAGAGGGTGCAAACCCACTTGCCGGCGTCGTACTGAAGGTTGGGGCGGTTGGCAATCTCAATGCCGTTGATGATCATGGCCTTGAAGACGAAGAGAGCCTGCAAGACGCTGTTCAGTTGAAGGTTGTCTTGGATCTCATCGAAGCGACGGATCTGACCAGAGTCGTAACGCTTGAAGTCCTCACCCTCAGTCAGAGTGAAGGGCTGGAACTCAAGACGGCGGAGCTGGTTTGTTTCAAAGTCGATGCAGAAGCGGCCGTTGCGAGAGCGACGGAAGGGCAGCGTGGGGTCCGTGTAGAGGATGTCGCTGATCTTTGTCATCTTCTCAACATCCTCGGGGTTGGCACCAAGACCAATGCAGATGCGGATCATGTCCTCGGACTCAACGAAGATGGAGCGGTCCTCGAGGTACTTTTCACGCAGCTTCATGATCTCGGCAACGGTCTGGTAGAAACGGGGGTTGGTTTGCTGCTCGTGGACATTGAGTTGCTTGGGGACTTCCTTCTGGGGAACGAATCCCTGTTGAAGGAAGGGAGGGGGAGGCTGAGTGAAGGCAGAAGGAGTGTGTGCGACGGCCTCGACGGCCTCAGCCTTGCGGGTGTTGTGTAAGTGCCGGGGAAGAGTGACGGCAGCAGCAGGAGCAGTGGTCCTTAAAGGACGAACAGAGGCACGAACGGCGCGCTTTGCTGTGTGAGACAACATGTTGACTGTTTTCCTGTGTTGTGTGTGAAGGTAAAAAGTTGAAAAGAGTTGAAAAAGAAAACAGAGTACAAGACACCAAACAATGAATAACAGTTGTTGGATTGGTTAGAAGCTATGGAGAGCACGAGGGGTATACTTTGCAATTTTGGCTCAGGGTAGCCTCTCAGATGTATCAGGAGCTCTGAGAATTAAAAAAGCAATAAAGAAATCCTTTGATGGCTCAGGGCAGCCCTCAGAAGTTATCAGGAGTATCTGAGAAGGAAGACTTTTGTGTATAAGTGTTTGGCTCAGGGTAGCCTCTCAGAAGTTATCAGGAGCTCTGAGATTTTTGAGATGTTGATCAAAGTAGATGGTTTGAGAGAAGAAGAAGATTGGTTACTTTGAGTTATCAGATTCGAGCAAGAAGGGGAAATCTTAGAAAACGGTGGTTCATCGCTCCTGTTAAATACTCAATCTGCTCTGCGCTGCTCTTACAAGGGTTCCCACGGTTGCCTTAACTTTTTTTTTTCGTAACACCGTCAAAACTGCGCTAGCTCGCGTCATTTTGCCGACCAATGCATGAAGACGTAGGTGTCTGAAGGGCTGAACCTTGATTGGACCAATCCTGTTTGTCACGCAGTGCATTCAGACGGGCTGCAAAAGACGCAAGCTGTGGGAACCCAGAAAATGTCCGTGTTCGTGGAGTTTGCGCTAAGTCTGATGTCAGACCGTTTTGGATTGGGCTTATTGTTTTGGCGGTTTCTTACTACATGCGTATTATTCAGTTCTCCATTCCGCTTATAGCCGTAGGCAGTACGCGAGGCACAGCGAACAGGGGTTACAAGAGCGATATTGAGCCTCAATGCAGTCCAATTAGATTGTCCGCATTGCAGAATATGCTGCGCAAATTTTTTAATTAATTAATTGACGTGTTGCGGAGGAGCTGGGTGCAGCCGGTCAGAGTGAGGGGAGGAGGGGAAGGGGAGGGGGATTGACTTACACCAAAGCTGAGTGCCGACCATGATCGACGATTGCCTCATGCAGTGGACGGTCCTCGGTCGCCGAGTGGGCAGAGTAATGATCGGGGTGGGGCCGTTTACTGGGCTGCTTTTGCTTGACCGCATATGCCATAATTACTGCAGACTGCAGCGTGAAACGGAAGGACTTCAGTCTAATACGTGGTGCTGGGGTGGCCGCTACTGCAATGCTCCTCTGAGTTGGAGCCCTTTTTTAGCCTCATTTTGAGGGTGATGGACGCGAGGGATTTACTTGATTTGCGTAGCTTAAATTTTCTGACCCTGGCCATTGGGATACTCGGACCAATACGATTTGCGAATGAGTTCCCCCGAGCTTGCCCTTCCAACGTGGCTGGCTATCATCGCCAGATTAAGACAAGATGGAGTCGCATGCAGACATGTAGGGCGTCCTATGCACGTAGATGTATCTGGCTCGAGTGTTTTGTTTGTGGAAAAATTTTTCATCAAAGTTTGTTGAGGCTGATTTACTCTATTCTAATGCAGGTGTCAAATGTGTATTCATGTTCCATCACAGCTCAGCCGCTCCATGTAGGTGTAATTCCCGCATATGCACATTCGCAACATTTTCTCAACGTGTCTTGGAGTGAATTACAGATGCTAATCAATAATTTGTTTTCTTGTTGTCTCCTTACTGCTTCTCCTCGGCTTCAAAGGCATCCGCCATCTCACCCATGTTCTTGTATCTCCATGTGAAGGCGACATGGTCCTTCCAGTCCTCCAGTCTGCCTCCCATGGCGCTGGGGAAGTCCTCGCCACGCTCAATCCAGCAGCTTGTGAGACCCGCAGCATTGGCAGGCATGTGGTCATGGGGCAGAGCCTGAGCAGTGTGAATAATCTGGTCCTTGGGCACGCCCAACTCGCTCTGGCAGTGATCAATCAGATACTGGAAGTTGCGTGGGTCGGGCTTGTAGCTGCCAATGTTTTGAGCAGTGTAGATGCCGTCAAAGGTCAATCCAGGGAATTGATTCTTCAGCGTGCGGGCAAAGCTGTCATTGTCGACATTGGATAGAATAACCAGCTTAAAGTGCTTGTGTAGGCGGTGCAGCGCATCCAGAGTATCAGGGTAAATGGGCCAGTCGCCGATGCTGTTGGCAAAGGCGGCCTTGTCGTCCTCAGTGGCTGACACACCGAGCTCAGCAGCTAGCGCACCGTACGTCTCGCCCAGGACCTTGCTGTACAGCATGTCCGGGTTGGCCTTTTGCACTACGCCTTCATTCTTGATGCAGGAGTTGAGAAGTGCAATGCGGTCATTACGCAGCGGGTGCGAGTCGGGCAGTTGTGTATACAGAGGAGAGAGCGCCTTGTAGATGCCACCCTCCCAGTCGACCAGAGTGCCGTAGCAGTCAAAGGTCAGGGCGCGAAAGTCGTGAAGGCGTTTCTCAGGCATGGTGAGCTATGTAATTGGGTATTGTCGTAAAACTGAATAAGAAAGACTGAAAGTGAGCTGTTTGAGTCGCTCAACAAGAACTGGTCTCTCAAGTTGAAATATACACTGACTGCAAGATGCGGGGGTCGCCCGCAGCGGGTTCGGGACGAAGCCGATGCATCGAGCATCTGACGTAATAATGCAGCAGAGTCTTGAATGCTTGGGCTCTGGCTCTTTTCAGCTAGTTGACCAGACAAAGAATTATATGGAGACGTGTAAGAAGACTCCATCCGTCTGATACGGTAGTTTTGCCTGCAAATTTTTGCAGGAGAAATGTACCTCTACGGGCCATGGCAAATTGCGGACAGGAAGCTGGACATGGGCTTATCCGCAAATTCGTCTTACTGTCCCTTATTGTGGTCTCACCCAAACATGTAATTCCACAGGGCGGGCACTGAAACGATTTTGTTCTCTCTGCTTACCGAATGCTCGTCAAATGAAATCCCGATTCGCGAAACCGGGTGTTGAGACAGGCCTCTGCATGCGAATAATACTTTGTGCTGCGGGATCGTGGTTGCGACTAATACGCTGACCAGGCTGGCGTTGCACTACCGGAGGCTTGCTCGTGGCTGTCCATATCAGCCAGCCTTTTCTTTTCTTGTCTAGATAGCAGCTGTAGTTTCCAAATTATCTTTCTTTTAATTCTCGCCAAGAACATTATTGATACCTTCACGATGCCGGCCTCAGATCACGGTAGCGAAGACAATGTCTTCTTGCCCACTTACACGAATGGCGTGAGCCCGAGCAAACTCACGCTCGCAAATGGCGCCGACATCGCATCCGCCAAAAATCCCCTCAACCGTTCTGAAGAGCTCTCTGATCTACTGGATGCCATTAAAGACCTCATTATTCCATATGTACGCAGCGCTGACAAGGCTGCATTGGCGAAGCCCTCTGGCCACATCCAGGGCTCCAATGTTCTCGTGGAGCCCCATTCCCCCAAAGCATTACTCGACATCCTCAATTTCTCGCTACCATCTGGACTTGGCCGCGGAAAAGATGGGTTGATGCATACCATCCAAGATGTTTTGCAGTACAGTGTCAACACTTGGGACCAAGGGTTCATGGATAAACTGACAGCATCTACGAATCCCGTTGGTGTCATTTCAGAGATCGTACTGGCCATTCTCAATACGAATGTGCACGTTTATCATGTTTCCCCTGCATTAACAGTCATTGAAAAGGTTACGGCAAAGGCCATGGCGTCGTACTTTGGCTTCACTGGCCCCAATGCAGGAGGAGTAACTTGTCAAGGCGGCAGTGCCAGTAACTTTACGTCAATGGTAATTGCGCGGAATGCGTTATATCCCGATTGTAAAGTAAACGGGGGCGAAGGATACAGATTTGTTGTTTTTACAAGCGTACATGGTCATTTCTCCGTGCAAAAGGCAGCAGTTGCGTGTGGAATGGGGTCAGCCAGTGTGATTGGAGTTCCTGTGGACGCTTCGGGACGAATGAATACGCGTGCATTACGGGAATTGGTTATCGAAGCAAAGTCTCAAGGACGAACACCATTATATGTGAACTCTACAGCTGGAACGACAGTACTCGGAATGTACGACCCGATTCGCGAGATCAAGGAAATTTGCGACGAGTTCGGAATGTGGCTTCACGTTGACGGCTCTTGGGGCGGCAGCGTTGCGTTCTCTTCAAAACACCGATACAAACTGGACGGATCCGAGCTCGCAGACTCGCTGACGATTAATCCACAAAAGATGCTTAACGTCCCCATGACGTGCTCATTCCTACTCACAAACGACCTCCGTCGATTCCACGATGCCAATTCCCTGCGTGCTGGCTACCTTTTCCACGATCCCGAGGACGAAGAAGTCTGGGACTTGGCCGATTTGACATTACAATGCGGACGACGAGCAGACAGTTTGAAGATGGCATTGGCGTGGATTTACTACGGTGCAGAGGGATTTGAGACTGGTATCGATCATGCATTTGACATGGCAGCGCATTTGGCGACTTTGGTTGAGAAAAGCCCTGATTTTGAGCTCATTTCTCCCAATCCTACGCCCTGTCTGCAAATTTGCTTCTACTACGCTCCTGGTGGCCGAGCCTCAGACGACAAGGCTGTGAACACCAGAAGGACGAGAATGATGGTTGAGCGCATGGTGGGACGAGGCTTCATGTTTGACTTTGCACCTGGCGACAGAGGACATTTCTTCCGAGTGGTTACAAATTGCCAAACATTGAAGGGAACAGTGGAGGGATTGTTCAAGGGCCTAAGCGAGGTGGGCGAGGAGCTTACTACAGAGGGCATGATTTAATAGGGCAGGGCACACAAGATGGCACGAGCGACACGATGAATAAATTAATAGAAATCAAATTAATTACTGAAACGCCGTGTACGAACTGTTACCAGCAGTCATGAATGCGATGATTTATATACATATAGAAAGGGAGACAAGATAAAGAATTTAGAAGAAAAAGTCCATCGAAGCCTTGGGCTTGGCCCTGGGCTTCTGGCTCTCGATGATCTCGAGAGCCTCATTAATTCTAGCAGTCAAGTATGACATCTGAGTAAGTTAGTAAGACTTCTCTTTTGAGTTTAACGGGGCGTGGGAATAATAGACTCACCTTGTCAGGATCATACTTATCAAAGACACTATAATGATGGCCGCCGACATCAATAACGGCCTTAATAAAATCAGGATAGTTGCCTTCCCAGCCGAGAAGCAACTTGTCTCTATGCATGTCAATCAAGCAAGGCTGGGCGCCCTCACTGGCCTTGGGCACGTCATCGACACAGCGCAGCATGACAGCGGGCGGCGCCATCTTGCCGGGACGAGCGCCCGCGGGGAGCTCCTGCTCCTCAGGGTACATTTCGGTAGTTCTGGTCTCCCAGTCGCCCTTGTAGGGCTTGTAGAGAATGTTATTGCGGTGAAGGGAGAATTTCTTGCCAGAGACGGAGATGTTGGCGGGCTTTGCGGTAGCGGAGGGCTGAGACCATGCAGGGAGGTTCCAGTCATCGAGCATCATGTCGCAATTGACGAATGCCTTTAAGATGAGCTCGGGCAGGTTATCGAGAGCGGGCTCAGCCACTTCATCTCGAATGGTTTGGCGGGGGACGTGGTGTGGTGAGTCGATGATGAGTTGGCCGACGACGGAGATCTTGGCCTTGGGGTCGTCTGCTAACATGCGGGCAATGGCAAGTGAGAGGTAGCCTCCGAGGGACCAGCCTGTGTGAGAAGAAGTTAGTGAAAAAATGTTGACATGAGAAATTTATGAGTAAGATCAACATACCCCCGAGGATAACTTGACCGGAGATGCCGGCCTTGGTCATAAGTTCGATATAATGTCTAGCCATGGCGTTCATGCCGCCCTTGAAGGGCTGTCCAGAAAAGTAGTTGGGGTTGTGAATGGCATAGACTTCTCTATTCAAGTTTCCAAGAATGAAATATGAGAAGGTCGTACCGCCGCCATCATGGAATAAGACCAGAGGCGCAGGCGCAGTGAAGCGCTTGTGAGGAGGAAGAACCTGGAGCTTGGCTGGGTTGGGGCCGTTTTCAAACATTTTGGGCCAATTAAGAAACAATAATAAACAAAAAAAGAGTTGTAATAAGCCAGTTATTGAAGGGGGATAAGAAGAAAAGGAAGAAGAGCAAGTAAAAGTCTGGGGAGAAGGAACTGAGAAGATTCCACAGAAGCATCTACGTTTATATGGATTATCCCACTCCATAATTCCATTAGAAAGCAATACGTTCTCCATGTACACCTGAGGTTAGTTTAGGTTGCAGCGGAGCCATGTCGGCGTGGGATGGAATTACGTGGGAGGTTTCAGGCATGACGCAGTAATCTTGATCTGCGGGTTGGTGCCACGGCACGGAACACAGGACGTACAGTACGGTGAGCAAGCTGAGGGCACTCGCGTTGGGGGGGGGCAGAACCAGGTTTGTATTTTTTTCTTTTCTTGGTCTGTTTTGGAATAGTTAACGCAATTGGTGTGTGGAGAGGGTCAGTAATAAAAAAAAAAAGTCTCCTTTGCCACCATGTGGTTTGAGGTTGTCACCACGGACGGCGCGCCGGTTTTCCTGTCACTCGAGCGTATCTTTTGGCAAACATGGCAATTTTAACTTTTGGAACTTTTGCAACCCAAATCCCAACCATTTTCATTTCATCCGGACAATTTTTTTCAGGTCTCATTCACAAAACATGGGCAATCTCGCGACCCCTATTGTGAGGTTGTCGGTCAACCCCGGCGAGCTTTACTAAGACGGCCATCTCATTCCAGCCGCACCAGGACCCTGCCGATACAGACACGCCCCCATTTCCCAAATAGGTAATTCGAGGAGGCCAATGAGGACGCTCGCTTTTCCACGCAACACGAGAGTACGAGCACGGAATAGAGTCCCCCAGGCAGAAGAGACGCAAGCCAAGCAGGTTTTACAAATCTGGCTCGCAAAGAAGTTTGGTGTCTATTGCCGCTCATTGCCAGATCTAACCCGCTTCTCGGCCCTGTACTCGGCCGTGGCTTGAGTGATCAGACTCTGTCTTGTGCTTTCTTCCTTGCTGGTTGATCCCCGTTGAACATGTTGCACTGCGCACGACCAAAAAAAACACACGCACGCTGGATAATCTCAACGGATGGGAGATTGTTCTTTCCTCTTTGTTCGTGTTGTGCTCTGCAGATCACAAACTTGTTGAGTGATTAAACCCATGTTGATGTGTCGCAATACCCAATATTTTTCCCTTGTAGGCCACGTTTGGTCTGGATCTGGCCGAGTGTGACTGCAACTCTGCAAACCCACTCGGTTGAACAGGGTGATTGTGACCCGGAAAAGTTTTTTTTTCTCTCTGTATCCATACAAGTCACCTCGCATCATGTAGCCTCCTGCAGAAAAGAGACCTGTTTTGTCTTGCATGTCCGCTTACGTTTCCCTTCTCTCCAGATTGTCCTCATGTCCTCGTACGATGTAACTCTCCGCCCTATTCTCCCGGTGTCCATCCTTGACGTTGCAAGCAAGCATAAACGTTAAATTTAGCACCGAGGCTTCTTTCACTTCAATGCAACCGTAGCTAAATTCTAGAATGGCCCTTGCCGGCAAACTTCCGGCAGCGACTACGGTCGAGTTGGCCCGCTGCTATGGACCTTGAGAGCGGCCGTGTGCAGCAAACATGCAGTTAGAAGCCACACTTGTTAATGGAGATTACCAAAACTTCATTCACACCCGATGTGGGAACATGCGACATGCATACATCAATCCCCAAAAAGTGAATCAACTGTTAAGGCTTGAGCGGCCGAGGTCCGTTGTCAACATCTGAGTCACGGCTGAACGCAGCACGTCTCAGACACTTGTTCCATGTCCAGCGTATCCCCTGCAGAGACGATTCACCGACAAATTTTAATCACAGCTGCAAGACATTGGAAATAGAGTTTTGTTCAACCTTGTACAAGTCAATTGTGGTGGTGTTGCTACATATATACTGCGTGAGTGTACAACGGCTCGCGCGTGTACATCTCAAGAAAAGAAAACAATAAACAATAAACGCCTCATGTTTGAGAAATCTTTCTTTCTCTCTCTCCTCAACGCCTAATCGCTAAATCTCAGCCCAAAAATTCAAAGTGTGCCTGCCCATCATGTCTAGTCTATCGTGAATCTGTTCTGTGCCAGAATTTTGTCTTAACCGTTCCCGTGCGTAAGAAAAAATAATAAAGTAAAAAAAAACGACGCGAATTACAAGCAAGAGCCAATCAATTGCAATAATTGCTCGTTGGGCATTCTGCCCGCAAAATTCAGCAGCAGCGTAGTAGCCAGAGCTGTGTTGGAGCGGTCTCGCTGCCATGACTGCTGGTTATCAGTGGCGAGAGCCATAGCCAGATCCCAGGCGTTGGGCATCTCATTCTGGACAGAGCGCTTCATGGCGTTCACTGTCTCAGGAGTGCACTGGTCTTGGTTCTCGAGGATGGGACCAAGCTTGCTGAGGAGGTTCTCCTTGGCACCGGCATTCTCGGAGAGAAGCATAGACTCGGTGGTCTTGAGAATCTCTTCGTGGAATCCGCGGCGCTCCCAGGGAGTCCACTGATCAGCGGCGAGGAACAGGTCAGCCAAAACCTTGGGCAGTCTGCGGTTGCGGCTCAGGCGCTGCTCATTGGCGAGGGGGGAGCTCTCGCCAAAGTTGTCACTGTAGTAGGCGGTGACGAGGGCATCGAAGCTCTCGAAACCGGCGGCCTGGACGTGCTCAAGGATTCTGCTGAAGCGCTCATCGTTGCTGGGTTGGGGCATCTGAGGAGCGGCAGCTGGGTTCATCATG
Source organism: Simplicillium sp. C3G150-2 (assembly GCA_022702485.1). Classification (NCBI taxonomy): domain Eukaryota; kingdom Fungi; phylum Ascomycota; class Sordariomycetes; order Hypocreales; family Cordycipitaceae; genus Simplicillium; species Simplicillium sp. C3G150-2. The sequence continues at coordinate 3,114,935 of JAJIYY010000001.1, read as the reverse complement.
GCGGGATCCATGACGGCGGGGACGGATGAGGGAGCAGAGGTGGTGGCGGGTTGAGGCATCTGACGGAAGTTGACATCTGAGGGAGGAGGAGTCTCTTGCATCTTGGGCATCATGGGATCCTGCTTCCAGACATCGACCTGGGGCTCAAAGGCGAATTCGCCTTGGTTGGGGAAAGCTCCAACACAGGGAACATCGCCGGGCTGGCTGATAGTGGCAGGGGAGACTCCTTCGGGGGTGTAGCCGGGAGGATATTGTTCAGGGTTGGAGTTCATGCGGTTGAGCATGTGAGCTTGGAATCGAAGACAGTCGAGAACGAAGTCGGGCTGGACAGCCTTGCCAGCACCATCAGGAACGGGGTGGCTAGGAGGAGAGAGGAGGCCGTTTGCTTGTGGAGAGTGGTGAGAGTTGGGAGGGCTGTTGAGCATATGACCGCCATGGGCGAACATGTTGCCATCAAGGTCGTCGGTGTGGTCGTAGATGGCGGGCTGCTGCATCATGGGCATGCTTTGAGGTGTCGTTGGTTTGTCGGCAGACATGGGTGAAGGAGAAGAGTCCTCGCCGGAAGAGTGTGAAGGGAAAGTAGAAATGGCTGAAGGGGCGATGCATGGCTGCTCAGCAGGATCGGGAGATGTTTGGTTCTTGCGTTCGTGAACATCAAGACGTGCTTGGAGTTCACCAAGGCGAGCCTTCATGCGGTGGCCTGTTGATGAGCTGGTTAGTGTCTGATTTCAAGTGTTGTGATGGGAGGACTGAGAATGACGTACGATATGTTCTTTGGGCAACTCTGTTCTGGATTCTCTTCTTTTCCTTGGGGTCCTTTACCCGAGTCCAGTCGTCCTCGGGGTTGAGGAAGGTCGTGGGACCAGCAGAAGTAGGCATGTTGCAAGTGTTCAGTGGAAGAGTGTGAGGAGCTGTATCAATTGGATAATTCCACGTCGCTACAGACATGGTACAGTGAAGAGTGTGTTGGGGTATAAAGTAGCTTGCTGGTAATGAAGCAAGTGTTGTAGATGTTGTTGTGTTGTGTGTTGTGGTGTGATGTTGTGTGTAAGTGGTTGGTTGATGATAAAAATGTTCAAGTAGAAAAGGAAGAAGGGTAGCAAAAGACTTGTAAAGGTTGAATGATGAAAAAGTAAAATCGAGGTGAGGAAGTGGAATGGGATGGATGTATATATCTTCAAGATTCAGCCCAAGGTAGGTGACCAGGAAGGTCAAGCAGGTTACATGGTTTTGCGCTAGCCACAATGCAGCACTGAGACCATTTCACACCTTGTACACAATGTACATGAAAGACATGGCACACAGCGAGGAGCCCAAAAGCCTGTGGTGACTGGGGTGTAAGTGCCTCGAGCTCTGCCCCCGCTGCGGATACAGGCTCCTTTGCATTTTCTGGAGGGGGTGAAGGGGGGCGTGGATGGGAGCTTTGGGGGCGCATGGCGGAAAACATAGAGGAGGAGGAGGGTGGAGGGAGGGATTCGGGGGTGGGCAGGGACAGAGACAGAGGGCTGTTTGGTGTCTGTCCAACTCTACAAGGGTTCTGTTGGGTGAGTGGTCCCGGCACAGAAGAGCAGCGAAGGAGCAGCTTGCTTGCAAAGTACAGAACAGTACAGTACAGTACCATAACATGTGGCATGTAAGACGAGATAGGAGTGGGCGAGAGCAGCTCGCACCCACCCCTGGCGTCTATGGTTTCTTTGGCCCTACTGGTAAGGTAGAGTAGAGGTACATTAGCCCGGTTTGACTCTGATTGGAGTGGGTTTGTTTCTGGGGGGGTCAATCAAGCAAAGGAACAGTGGCAGCAACACCAAAAAAAAAAACACAGAGAGAGTCCCGTTGCCTGCGTGGCGGTTGATGCACCGGCATTAGTTGCTGACATGGGGCCCCTTCTCATCTCTCCACACCACCAGCATGGCTCACACACCCTTGTTTGGCTCGGGTTCGCTGAGCACACGCCAGGGCCAGATGCTAGTGACACTCCCCCGGTTTCCGTCGCAAGTGTAGGTACATGGACGGCTTGTTCCCCATTCCATCATCGCCAGTATGGAGTCCCGATGGGAAAGTGGGAGGAGACCGCAAGGCGCATTCAACGACGAGCTCCTCATTTAAAGTACCGACCTTCGGCTATCCACTCAATTGATTGCTATCACACCCAGTTTTTTTTATCCTTGGTTTTGCTTGAGCGAGCAAGCAAGCAGTGCTAAAACACGAGCCAGTAAAAGTGTAAAAAAAAAAAGGACCAAGGGCTGTTGAGCACGTTGCAAGTGGAGAAAGATTCGATACTACTCTGTGCCTTCCCATGGTGTAAGAAGGTACGACTTTTACGAGCTCAGTGTCTTTCTGTGTCTGTCTTCTCGGCGATGTTTTCAGCCCTTTGTGCGAAGCCTTTGAGGTTGCATTTACTTGTATGCCTCGAAATCTCATGCTATCTTATTAGATTTATTACCGTGGGAATGGGCGGGTGACAGAACGAAACGCAGCTAGTCAAGGTCGGGCCAATCCAGATTCAAGCGGACATGGTGACTGACTTCCGCCGGTTGACAATGGACGCCAAGACTGGGATAACGATGCAGCCACATCGTTATATGGCGTCACCACTTTTTCGTCTTGTTGCTGGCCAGTGTGGGAGGAGGCATGAGCGTGAAAGAGCGCCAGGCAACTCGTAACGGCAAGGCGTGTTCTCTGTGACCTTGGGTTTCTGTAACAGTAGCCTTTGTTGGGGGGACATTGTATATGCATGCTATAGCGTGAATTAGACCAGCTCTTCCGTGATTCCAACCCACAGTCACAGGCCTCTTGCATGAACCCATCGAACCCTGCTTGCATATGGGTTGTGGAAACACAACGTGAGCATATTTGGGGCAGCAAATGACACCTACTCGAAAGCTCTGATCACTTGCCTCATCTCGTTCCTTGGCCTCTCTGTGGTGGGAAAAAGCCGTCAACAAGCAAGCACCAAAAAAATGCCACGAGGCAGTGGGGGGCCGATCACTTCAAGGAACAGACAAGACGAGCATCATCCATTTGACTCTGGCGCTGATTTGATTGACGGACCCTTTTGTTGATGAAACGCGTGGCATTACGGTTTCATGCTGATCTCTGCCCACCTGCTTCCCCAACCACGCGAGCGTCTATTTTTTTGCTATTATCTGGTGACATGGTGGGCTTTGGAATGGCTTGTATTATGATTATGGCAGCAATTCGTTATTGGCCTGCATTGATTGACGTCCGTCTCAACGAGAGCGAGCAAGCCAAAGGCTGTAAGTCGAGCTTGACGGCCGGCGCCACCCACGCAATTCAACCTGGATCAGCGAGGCGCAACGGCTTACCGAGAAGAGTGTGTGTTAAAAAAAACTTGGTTGGGAAATAATTATAGCGCCGTGAGGCTGGACTGGTGAATAGATAGCGTTGCGTGAAGAAGCTGTAGCTGTAGCTGTAGCTGTAGCTGTTTGTATCTGCTGTAGCGTGCAACTTTACCAACAGGGGACCATGTCAGTCAAGACAAGAGCCAAGAAAGAGAGACAAGACAGGCGGACCTGCGATGGCGGGCGGCACTCAGAAGCGAGGCAGCATCGGAGTGGCCGTGGCCCTGGGCTTGTAGATCTCTCACCTCCCTGTCGCCGCCCTTTTGTAGACTTTAGCATCAACTCTGGCAGGTACTTGTTTTCCTGTTCTTTTATTTTTGGGGCATTCTCTTCTGCCTGAACCCTGCACGGTTGCACTGAATTTAGACTCGGGCCAATTTGACAGCCACAGAGTCTGGGAAACCACATGGCAAGAAGGAAGATCTTCATTAGGACCCTTGGACTAGACAGGATGAAGGGAAGGGTAGAGGAGCACGCCCGCAACAGAACCCTTAAGCCGTGGGCTTGTAATCAGTGAAGTTGCTGTGCGCAGATACATGATTCCGTGCTTTTGAGACGCAAACATAGCTCAAATTGAATGGTTACATGACCCAGGATTGCGGTACTTCAGACTATGGCGGTTTTGCCTGGAGATGAAGCAAAGCACCCGGACAGCTTTAATTTAGACTTGATGCTAAAACCTTTACCAATGCGTAACTAGTGTCAGTTACCAATCCTATACCCCCCTGGGCATGTATCGTTGCAATCCAGTCGTATATCGCAACGAAGAACACGATGAGAGAAAAAGACTAGCCAAAGCTACTGTAGCATCATCATTTAGACCAGATGCGCCAATGTAGATCACTGCCGGCCGGGGGCGTGTGTGTCTGTGTCTGTGAATGTCTCTCTGTGTCTATTCAGCCTCAACAAAAAACTAGACAGGAGCAAAAACCAGGGCAGGCAGAATAAAGTTTTTGGCCTGTTCCCTGCTTCAAACGGTTTGATGGCACGGTGTGCGGCAGTGTTGCTTGTGACTTTTTCAGCTGCCAAATTAACCCAGAAAATGGTTCACGGACAAAAGACTGCCGAGCAGGTCCCATCTCCACGCGGCTGAGAAAGAATACTACGCTGTTTTTTGGGGGGGGCGTCGGTGAAATGACAGGAGAGGATCCTTTGGTGTTGGGAGGCTGAAAGTTCATCGGCGACACCCGCTTGACGACGAATGCGATGCCGTGGGCTTTTTGTCTTGGCTTGTCTTTGCGTTTTGCAGGGCTTTTTTTGTTCTCTAGGGGGCCGATCCCCCTTCAGCGGGCCTCTACAGAGGGTTTAGCGGGTGTAGTGGGTGCCTGTAGGGAGCATAAGCCCCTGGAAGAGAGACTCCGCCAGCCCTGCACGTTGGAACAGAATCTTCAGTGGCTTGGGGGCTTTTGGGCTCAGTGCGCTGGAGAGTTCATTTAGTTCATTTGATGGCCTGTCTAGTGGCAGAGTGGGTGGGTTTTGGTGCTATTAGCAGGTTCTGGCAGGGGGTTTTGGTGTCCAGACACAGTGGGCCGGCACATTTTCAGCGTGGCGTCTCGCGGGCCGATATGCCTTGCGTCGCCTTGACGGTTTGCGCCCCCGACGAACCGGAAAAAAGAAATGAAAAATAATGGAGGATGCTGGGGTTTAGATGAAGCGAAATTATTTTTGGACTTGTTTTTTTTCCTTGTCAGGTACTTTTGGAAGTGGTTAATTAGTTGCAAGGGGATGATTTGAACCAGGTAGGGCAATGCAGAGCCGACCGGCTAGAGGACTCGATAGTGACTGACCGCTAGTGATTATTAGTGAGTAAAAACCCACTACCTAAAGTGCACTAAAACTGCACTACACTGAAAGGTGCCCATTGAACACGCTGTGGCAAGTGCCTGCTATAGCCGTCGCTATAGTTTTGCCTGCTCTGTTATAACCCGTTCGCAGCAATATGCAGCCTCAAGACCGCGCTGGGAAACGCTCCGCCCCCGTAGCTCGCAACCCGTCGTACAAGCTTATGTCTCTCTCGGGACAGAGTGAAAGAGAGAGTGAGCCAGAAATAAATGCACTGCGTCATAGCTGTGAGATTTGGGCCCCGTAGCGCACCAGCTGCTCTTACAGGGCGTCCGCAGCGTGACCGGTCTCACGCAGCCTTTGACGCCGTTAGGCATACAGACATGTCAATCTGCAAATCAAATGGAGAAAAGACGGTTGACGACTTTCTAGAAGGATTCGTCGCATTGGAGATTAAACGAACAAAGTGGTTATTGTTTCTTTATTTAACTATTTGCTCCAGAGAATGTCTCACGTCAGTGTAAATCTCTTTTTTCTTGAGAGAGAGAGAAAGAGTCAACAGAATGTAGTGAGAGAACATGGTTCGATCACAGTTGAAGGCAGTCTGACAAAGGTAACATTACTCACCTCACCTGAGTTTACCTTGTTCTTGTCCTTGCGCTGCATTGTCTTGCATGCCTTGCCTGACCTTGCCTGACCTTGCAGTCAGTAAAGGTGAGCCACTGGTTGTGCAGAACGCTGGACTGAGTAACTGACAGACGCTAATTTCAGCGCTAGTGTGGTCCTGAAACTTGACCGCCAGCGACAGCTACAGCGCCAATAACAGGCTTGGGGGGGGGGGCGATCGGCGCTCTCACTCACGGCAGTGCAGATCTCGATCCGACACTTACGCTGCTAACAGGTTCAAATAATTGTTTTAAATCGTGAAATAATTAATCGTGCTTGTTATTCTCCTCATAGACCTACTGTAAATTTTTAGCCATTTTACAGAGCCAAAACAGGAGAGCTGTTGCCTTGAACTTCATCTGCGGCTGAAGTCGTACGTCGTATTACGCGGATCGAAATGCCGGATCGATCCACCGACTCTCTCTCTCTGTCACTTCTGCCAAACTCTCGCGCGCTGTCACAGACTCACAGACCATGCAGGCTTATTTACCCGGCCTCGCACTAGTCCTACTTTGCATCAACTAGTTATACGAATTGCTGCGTCGGGAATACCAGTGGCTAAACCAATCCTGGATGCTGGCTTGCTTTGGCTCCTCCTGCCAGGCCACAAGTCAGCCACAAAACGTGGCCTGGCGATAATTGGCGTGATTGGTTGACCGGGAGAGTTGCACCCGGTTGTCGCTTTTGGATTGAATCTGACATAATATTCTCTGCTGCCCATTGGCTGTCGTTGAGTTCTATCAGTAGTGCCTGAGCTTGTCGTGCATTGCAGTATTGTGTGCAGTATTGTGTGCTGTTGAGTTCTGGTGTGCTGTCAACTTTTGGTGACATTCGGATACCATGGCCGACAATGACCATGTCTTCAAGCTGTAAACCAAGAAAACTATCCTGTTGACCCTGATCTTTGTTTCATGAATAGCATTGTTATCTCCCAATGTTGAGTGGTAATACGGCACTCGCTCTGGTTACCCTTCCTGTCCTAGCAATCAACCCAAATGGCATTCATGACCCCAGACTCTCGGGCTACGCTACGCCTGTCTCTCAAACCCATGTCCATGCCCAGGCTGGGCTGAATCGAAATCTTCAATCCCAAAATCCTTCGCGCACCGGCCACGCACCGGGTCCGCAACGCATCCACATCTTATCCGCACCCCCAGTCTGCTCACTTACACAGACACCACCAGCAGTACCAACACGAGCAACACGATTTTTCTTACACTGCCCAGCACCCACCACATTACACCTGAGTCCCTCGCTGCATCATCACCGACCCTTCAGCTGACCGTCACTCACCTTCCAACCTCACTCTGTCTCTGAAACGCTCGTCGATCCTCTTACAGTCACCTCAATTCATGTAAAACCATGCACTGGCAATAAACCGGCAACTGTCTCTGTTCATCTTTCTTACTTATTCTCTCACCGTTATCCTCAGCCCAGCAGAGTCCAGGAAAATTGCAAGTTTAATCCTCGGCCACGGATTCTGTTGATCATCCGTATCTCCCACCGTATCAGCAACACGCGTAATAATCACCAGTAAATCGTTCACTTACTTCCCCAAAAAGGGCACAGCACATCCCTACACAATTTCACAGTGCTACTCTCTACCCAGTTTCACCGTTTCATAGACGCTGGCTACCGCAATGGTACAGTCTGACTGTCACGGGTGACTAATTTCACCAACCGCCCCAAAATTAAAAAATAGACGTGCCCCTTGAAAATGAAAAGTGAAGAGTAAAAAGCAAGAAGCAAGAGAATTGAGGGCATTTCGTTATTCCTAAGCCTTTCGTTTTCAACTCCAGAGGTAACGGCAAAATAAACTTCCTCGGTGGTCACCGTCCACTCACACCATCTCCCGGTCCGACAACAACCAATCCCCCTTCCAGGATAATCCTCCTTTCGACCAAGCAGCCTCCGTTAGCTCGCACACGTTCTTCTTTTGGTGGTTGGATTTCCTAGTTATCCCACTGGACCGCCATCAACTCTACTCGAAACTCACACCACCAAAACTCTTTCGACTCTGACGCTACGGGCCCGCAACTAGCCCGACCCCCCTGGTCCGCCGCTGTCGTCATTCGTGTAAGCCAAAGCCAGCCAAAAGCCATCTGCCACCAACGATCTCCAACGCTCAATGGTGCGCCGCCTTATTACACTGTCCGTGGCCCCCAAAACCGACACCACCACCCCGAAACAAGCAGGGTCCGGCCAAGCAACAAGCTGGCTGCGGAAACGGCGTAGATGCCTCGTGGCAAACCCAACGATGGATCCACCTCTGCTGTAAGTTGATCACATCATTTTTTGTCTGTTATCGTTTATGATCAGTTTTTCCATATTGCGCTGCTCTCGGCAGTTCAAGGATCTCTTGGTATACCTCGTGTTAGTGCGAGGCTTGTTCTCAAGCCCAGGTTTCAACCACACCACACCATACCACATACAATCCTTCGCCCACTAAAAAAAAGGACACACATACATCATATTGCTTTAATCAATGCCTGCTGACAATGACGTTTCCCAAAAGACGGGTCCCATCTGGCCAACGCCTTGCCGTCCATGCGCTGGGCGAATGATACGAAATCCGGGGCATGTTTGTCGAGGACAAGGAGGTGAGTTACTCAGAAGATATGACTGTTTGCTATCAATTATAGCACCAACAGGTTTCTTTTGGCCTTCTGCTGCCTAATGCATTGGATTATAGCGGCTTTATGCTAATCACGTCTCGCAAACAGAAAAAAGTGCAAAATGCGCCCACTGCGTTGCCGGGCATCACCGATGCGAAGATGTAAGTCTCAACTCCAACCAATTCCCACCAAATGGAAAATTTTCCACTCAAGAAATTATAACTCACATTGTTTTAACTCCTAGTTACTCGTTGACAAAGACGCAAAGATCAAGCCTGCCGCGCGAGCCGTAGCAGCAGCATCACTCAAAGTGTCTCGTGGAGAAAAAGTAAGCAGTCCCCCATACAACATCTGATTGGCCAGTTCGCCAACATTACCGCCTCTAATGCATGAGACTTAAACAAGTTTTGTTTTTTTTGGTCTTGCGCGACACGTTTTTTGACATATGCAGGTCCCAGAATATGCAGCGCTAGCTACAAAGTACAACCTACTCGCCAGGCGTGAAGCCAAGCGCAGAACGCCGTCCGGGGCGGGATCAACAGCCACTCCAGGCAACGATGTCCTCACGGGTCTGCTGCAACGGCAGAATGAAATCTTACTAGACATCCGGGCGGAGTTATCCGCCATGCGGGAGAAGTTTGGCGCGGGGACGCCCATGAGCAGCAGCAGCGTGGGGAACGAAGACGACGACATGGACGAGGGTGAAGAGGATGACGATGCCATCACTGCAGCTGCGGATGATGACTTTGGCTTCGAGGCTGTAAGTACCGGTACAAGAGCTGGGTCGGAGGATGGGCGTATAGATCAAAAGACGCAGGTTGCGTAGATTAACGGTAGACAGGGGCAGGGGGGGGAGTGTGCATGTAGTGTAGCTCTCACGATGATTTGAGAATATTTATTTTTCCTAATGAGGATCAATGACGATGATGATTTTATTTTCGTTTCGGAGAGCCTCGTTTGCTGAGATTCAGGCAGGGCTGTGTAGCTTCATTTACTGGAATAGGAGAAAAGAGATGGAGATGTGTGCTTCGAAACGAAGAGACTCACAAAATGAGATCTTGTAAGCTGACAGTCTGTAGATCGGACTGTCTTTGGGGCCCATCCGGGTTTCGGTCGGAGACTTGTCATGCTTCACGAGCAGACAGGACAATTTTATTGCCCTGACGCAATTCCCGGTTGTCACGATGGTGTTGAAGCGCGCGGTAAGCAAGCAAAAGGGCAAGTTCCGGCGGACCCTGGTATCATTATGTCATGTAACGCTTTTTTTTCTCTGTCTTTCCAGCGCAGCATCGGGTGAGTAATCCGACGATCGAAGGAATGGAATCCCTCCCGGTGGGATGGAGTCAGTGTGGTGTGAGAAGAAGGCGCGTTCTCGTTCGTTCGTTCACAAGACGTCAGGCTGCATTCGCAGATTGATTGCGACGCTGGAAGAAGAAGTCGCCGATAAGCAAAAGAAGGCTGCGGGATGATGAGGTGCCGATTTACCCGCGTCGAGCTAAGGCAATCTGAGACCTTTTAGTACAGTTGGGGAAGGCATCAAGGTAACGACATGGATTCCACATCATTGGGAAACAATTGGCCTTTGGAATCAGAAAAGTGATTTACAACATGTTGGTTGGAAGTTTGATGGACCGCATGGGTGTTGCCTGCTGACAAGGCAAGACATCACGCAGATTGACATGCCGTTTTGCCATGTGTGGAACGTGGGAATGACGAGGGAAGGCTGTTGCTGCTGGAGATCAACGACGTCATTGAAGTCGTTTGATAACTTTGTATGGGCTAGCGTTTGGTGCTGGGGGGGAACCCTTCTCGAAGGATTTCAAGCCCCAAATGTGATACCCGACCACATGGGTCCAGGGACCATGGGTGGTGGTGGTGTGGTGGTGTGTACCAAGGAAACAGTATGTGGTGCGGAATTATGGAGCATTATTGATATCTGATCTATTATTGGGGGGAGTGGTCTGATGAAGGGTAGAGCAGAGTTGAGTTGTCGATCGTTCTCGTTCATGCAGGGCTTTTGTGTTTTCTTGGTTATTGATATGTTAAGTTTTGGGGTGGATGAACAGAAATCTGCTCATTATTATCACTTTCTCTCGCCCCATTACCAAGTTGAGTTGAGTTATTTAGCGAACCTCACTTATTTATTCGATACCGCATTGCTTACAGGCTCAATCCACAGCAAAACCCACGGCCTCTCCCTTGGGTTGATACACTTGGCGCTGTATACAAGTAATCAATTAATGAAGATATTAAGTGAGTGAGCAGTCTCCAAAGTAAAAATTGGAGATTTTGGGGGAACCGCATAGATCGTCGCTGGAGCGTGCAGTTGTGCCTCGTGGCATGGCATGCCATGCAATGGCCATGCCCCTACTTTGATACCGTCCCTACATGCACACCGTCTGTCAGACAGGGCAGAAACAATAGACAATCATTTCCTGAAGCCGTATGCGATGGGATCGATCTGCGCCCAAACCCGCCCAAACCCAGGCATCAACACCAAGGGGGGCGTGGTGTTTTGGATTGTAATGTAAGCTTTTGGCGCCGGGTTTACTTCGCTTGCGGAGGGTGCAATAACAGGCTCAAAGCTCTGTAGCATCAACGGTCTGGTCTGGTCTGCTTGGCGCGTGGTGCAGCAGTAAATCCTCCAGTGAGAGGGCTGGGTGAGACGCTTGAGCCAGCGAGCTAGAGCCATGTTGATCAATGCAAAAAAAAAGCGTGGTTGGTGCCTTGCAGGAAAAGTTTAATGAAGCAGCGTGCAACAATACCACAATGTAAAATGACATTGTTACATTTGCCCAATTGTTGGCAGTTTTCACTTCGTCTAATCTCTTTCGTCGTTTCATTGTCAAAAGCCTAGTTAGAGTTTGGTCTTGTCGTGACAAAACTTTCCTCTTTAGGACAGTTCTCTCGTCGCTGTTGAGCCTCATTGGCCCAAGCTCTGCCCTATAATCATCCCTTGGCTATCGTCAAGGGTTCTCTACCAAAAACCTGTTGCCTAGAAATCGCCAGATGATCTTTTTCTTCATCTAGATAATTGTTCTAAAACTGGATCATGTTCGCTGGTCTGTAATCATGGAAGAACCACGGAAAATCCTCCAGGTCGATCTCCAGTGCCAGTCTCATGTAAGCGTAAGCATCTGCGTCTAAACCAGGACATGACTGGTCGAGGTGACCCCCATCCAACGAAGGATTGCATGTTTCAAACTCTATTGCCTTGCCATGCTATATACGACTGCCCAAAGGGGTTACCGTGTGCACACCTCTCTCTCTGGCCTTCGCTCACTCATATTCTAACCTCATACGGGTCCGTATCGTGTGCCGACTATTAGTCTACTGTACCAAGTCCCACGAAACTCCACTGACGACAATGGCTCTCGGTCAGCGATAGCCGGGCATGACACACGTGTTTTGGTTAAAAGCAACAGTCTGAGCTTTTTTTAAACCTGGTCCTTTTTCGGCCATGCCGAGATGTTCCAACCCAGCAATAACAGACCAGGCCCTTTCCAGACCAGAAAACTGGGACGCAGATCAACATCTCCCTCCCGCAACATGAGTGCCGGGCTCACACACTGGCCAAGCCCTCTTGCCAGATTCAAGCCATTGCTGTTTCACCTTGGGGTATTTTGCCCTCGTTGCATCGGTTTAACATTACCATCTGTAATGCGTTTCGCGACTGCCTAGTAACTTGTAACAAACTATACGACCGACAACAAGACAAAACTCTCGCTTAGAGAGAACCTTCCTCATTCTAGAATTTTTTCCCCAAAATCAAACGTTACAACGGTTTCCAACGTCTACTGTAGGATTTGTTTTGCCTGCCATCTTGCTTCCTACGTCTACACCTCTCAACTCCACTCACCACCAAAAAGCTTGGACTTGTCGTACGTCTTACAAGGTGCTTTCGTACCCAGAAACCAATTAACCCCCCTCCCAGGGCAAAAGCATTTTGTTACTGCAATTGGTCTCCCGACTTTGCCGGATTTGCCGTCCCACTGTTCCCAGAGGCTCACCGCGTAGTCCCAAGTTGCTCCTCCAATGACAGCCCGTCGTAGACGGTGCGTGGCCGACTGCTCCCACGGCCGACTTTCCGGGCATCGAACCCGAGCGGCGCATCGGTTCTCTGGCAGTTATCTGTTACACCGTCTTGGTGCTTCCCACTGCAACGCTGTCAGCGTCAGTGCTGCAACAAGTCTGTCCAATATTTGCAATCTTGTTTCTCCACTGGTTTGCGCGTGATGAGTATTAAAATTTGATTTGAATTGTTCCTTTAAGGAACAAGCTTGTCCTGGTATCTGTCAAGATGTCGTTCTAGCAAACAACCTTGAGGAGTTGACGCAACTGACAATCCCGGCATCAGAGTCCCGCAAGGCCAGCATGAACACATCCCATGCTGGCCCTTACGATCTCCAACTTCATGCGCGCGCGGCAAGTTCCAGTAATCATGAATCCTAGCCCATAATTAATTGTTCCAACATGAGATATTTGCTCACATACTCTTACCTCGTCTCGTATATCGAATCCATGCAATTCTTCGAGAACGAAACAGATGATTCCAATTGGCTACTGTCCGCAAACCACTTGTCCTCCAGAGGGTGTGTTGTTTTTATCCCGCCGTTTGTGCGGATGCTCCAGTCTCACTTATTAGCTTAGCTTACCAGCCCCCCGGAAGAAATCATATAGCCGGCGGAGACAGATTTCCCTTCCCCCAATTCGCAAGCCTAGCGCGATCTTCCTGGTTATTTCCAGACTTATGCAGCAAGCCATATTTGCGGCATCCCGATCCATACCAGCCCGCCAATATCAGCCGGACAAGTGACGTGAAGACCTGTAGCACCATCAACTAAAAACTTGGTATTAGCGCGCGCCGCATGCTGCCAGGTCCTCCAGGCCATTGACTGTAGTCTCTCACACCAATTCTGTCGATCATCAAGCCCTCAAACGTGGCTCGACCGGGATCATCAATAGCTCCAGAGTCTCTCGCCCTAGCTGCAGGCAGAAAGGAGTGTCGGTATTGCCACAGGCACAGCTACATTGCAGCATCTGTGCCGCCCGGTGTCTGGACTGAATTTTCCGGCAACGTCAATGTAACCCACCAAGGTCCCTAACCAGGCACTCGTTATACGTACTTCCTATTTTGTGCGATGGGCAAACCGCTAGCCAAAAGGAATCCTGGCATATTTTGGTGAAGCTTCTGCCCAAACCTACCTCGTGGCACCCCTTTCAATTCGAGGAGCGATTTCAACTCGTCATCTTACCATGTTATTTTGCCACTCATCATTCTCAAACAAATGCTCCCCATGACATTAGACAATTAAGACGCGAAATCACCCAAGACAGTGCTCAATCGTACCACCCACTTTGGCCTGTGGAGTTGGAGCTGAACACAGCTGTAGGTGCGGCTGATGGTGCTTGCAACGGCGCGGTCCTAGCCCAGCAAACTTTGAGTCCGGTTGATTTGTTATCCCGCCAAGAGTTAAGGTCTCGTCGTTTCCAATAGACTGTAAATGTGCAAGGTTTGTTGAATCCAAACCTTGGTTTTTAGTCGTCCAAGGGGGGCGTGTGCGTGTATGCTGCGGTAGTCGCTTTTTTGTCTCCGTGACAGCCGTAGCTGCAGAGTCAAGCCTTTTCCGCTCGAATCGGCGATGTAGTTGCTGCAAAGTTCTTCCACTTCGGTGAGAGTGGGAGGCAATAATTGCTCGAATGGCGGAATTGTGCCCGAGTACGAGCAATTCTTGTTGTGGCCGGGTGAATGTCCGCGTATGCGTGATGTCGGTGAAATTCGGTGGCAATGAGTGTACGTGCATGAAGCAGATGGTATGCAGCAATGAAAAATTCTCATTGGTTAGTTTGGCGAGGATTTTCGGTGGCTCGTTTCTTGATTCTGATGCTCGTTCTCATTGTATTGAGGTATGTGGTTGTTGTTTCGGTGGTGGGAGCTCGGCGTGGTGGTGATGCTGACGCTGACACTTGCTCTAGGGTAGCTTGTTTCTGCACCAAATAACGTATATTTGACTCGAATGTGTCGTATAAATACTCATTTATAATGACTTTTTATCGAAAACTCCGTTTGATGCGTGTGTGGTGAAGTATTCGATGTTTTCGAATATGTCAGTTGGTATGGTTGGGTCGTCGGAATTGGGCTCGATGTGTCGACTATAGGGTAACAATTGGAGTTGATGGATTATGTCTATCGGTTCGGTGCTCTTCATCTGATTTCGCATACCTCTGAACATTTGTAAAGCAATAAATAGCAATTGATGTGGTCCATTTGCAAAGCTTTGCTGTACAAACATGCGCTGTGTATGGTGTTTCCTGCCCTCTCGCGAGCTGAGCTGTGGTTTATCTCAAGATGCCGTTATCCGGGATTGACTTGATATGCGCTATGAACATTCGAAAAGCTGATATAGTTGACGTGTTCAACTGCCACAATTAGAATGTCGCCTCGAAATGATGCTGCCACTGGGAGTCCCATGAAGCTGTCGTGTAAGTGGTGATCAGTCGAACTGGTTGATATGGGCGACTGTACACTCGGTAGGCAGAATCGGATGCTGTTTCGGACATTTCGTTTGACCAAAAGGGCGAAAGAGTGTTACCCATCTTGCAAATTGGTTTGGGTCGGTACTGGCATCGTTTCTTGGCGTGTTGGGCTGTCGTTCCTTCTGTATCGTCTGGTCGTTCATCAAGCATCAACCTCCCATAGCTCATTTCACTTGGAACGAGACGACACAAAGATATTGAATCAATTACATATTGCTTTCAAGTATCAACGTCCAATGTAAGATCAATGAAACCCCTATTCCAGTTTGTTGTTTTGTCCATGTTCTTCTCCTCGATGACTGATATCATCTGGTTCGACTGGATTCATTCGATAGGTCGCAGCTCTTTGATTCCATCACGAAGCAAAGTTCACGTCAACTGAATACAGAGCAGTCATGTTAATTATATTGGAATCGGTTCCCCTGAGAATGATCCTCCACATTACTACGTGCAAGGGACGTGAAGCATTGACCGTTGGTCGAGAAACAATTTTCAACGTAAGATACGGTGACAGCGGGCGGTAGGGCCAAATGGCAAACGGTAGGATCTGAATAATATCGGGATGATCAAACGAGCATACCATGGCAATTCTGATATTTATTGGCATTTTAATTATTCTGTATCTGTTGATCCATTTAAAATTGTGCTAGCTGCCGTATTTCACTTCCATCTAGTTGATTCCTCTGCCCACGATATGTTTTTGTCCAGCAGAATGAGTGTCGTCATTTCCCATCAGCTTCGACTTCAGCTTTCGCCTCGTTTTGTCGCTGATGATTATTTTTTGAGTTTCCTTGTGTCTGCTTTGTTTCTCTTTCAGCATCAGCTTCAGTGACGTAGTTGGCTTACACGGCCATCAAGCCCCCCCGGCATCTCATTCCGCGGCGGTGAGGGGCGAGTGGAGCCGCTGGGCGCTGCATTGTTGTAAGAGGCACTCTCAGGTGTTGTCGGTGGAGATGAGAGGCAATTTCAGGGCACATTACAGGGCAGCAGCTGGGCCACAGAGGGCCACAGTAGTGGGACAGTCAGACATTGGCAGTGGGAGACTCCACTACAGCCGCTGTAACAGAAGTGGTGCAGAGTTGCTACAGCGCTGAGCGTACCTACCTGAGAGGTGCTGCAGAGACTGCTGCTGCTTCAGAGTGGTGAAGATCAAAATACAGCGCAGTTTCAGGAGGCGACTGACATAAGCGGTATTACTCAGATACCGTTACAACAAGAGGCAAAATATACAGACAATCAAGCAATGCACAATGAAGGTGTAGGGTAAGTTGAGTAGATGAAAAAAGTGTCGCAAAGGAGACATTTTAGCTGTGACGCGTAATCATGTATGTTGTCAACACCATCAGTGACAGCGAGGCTGGGATAGTGTGTGTGTGTGTTTGTGTGTGTGTATGTGAGAGAAAGAGAGAGTGCATGACAGATCATCCACAGCGACGCAAACATTTAAAAATAAAATATCTGTGCCAGACACAAATCAGGCAACAGTCTAGAAAATATTTTGGAACAATTTTACCCTCACGTATTGATCGCGTCTGATACAAACGACAACTCGACCACCGAAATGCGCCAAGGCTCATCACCAGCACTGCCTCGCTCCCAAGCCAAGCCCTTCGCAAAGCCCAACGTATTCATCGGTTAGGGCCAACGCGACCATCTCGAGCTCCATCCGGCTCCATTTCGATCCAGTTTGCTGAATTAAGGTTGGGTCGCTTGGGTGCGCTAGTGAGCTCGGGCGATACTGCAATTGGCTGCCCCCCAGTGACAGTTTGCCCAGTCAAGCCGTTCCCACAGCGCCTGAACCGCCCTAGTGGCAGTTCTCGGGACAGTTATAGGGGCAGTTCCAGGGCGGCTTGGGGATATCCTGGGCAGTTCTACGGGGCACCGCAGCGCCGCGACAGTCCTCTTTGGGCCAGCTCGACGCCTCGCTCGTCGCTGATTGGCTGCATCGCCCGATTTGCGCGTCACAGCCTCAAGCTCATCTCTCGCACAACCCATAATCATCGTCACCACCTCCCCATCAGGCTGGCCATCCACCCATCCTTCCAAGACATGGGCTGCATCGTAAAATAAAAACAATCCATCCCCTCTTTTTTGGGGACATCGAATTGACCCTACTACTTTGTTCCATGCTTTAAACAAACAAATTTCAGGAGGCGTGATATGTCACCATCATGGACCTCTATCGCCAAACTTCAGTCTTGACAAACAAGACTCTCAAAATCATCCTTGCTCGTCACTCTCGATCTACTCTCTACAGCGCCCTCGTCCTCCCCATCATCGCCAGTGTCTACCTCGGTCTTGGTCAAAACTTCAGCAGACCAAACGACAAGTTCGGCGTCGGCTCTCCCCATGCCATCTCTTCTCTCGAGTCAGCCCTCTCCAATGCGGGCGGAGGACGCGACACAGTCATTTTAATTGACAATTCCAACTCCTCTGAAGCTTCCAAGGTCCTCGATACTGTTTCCGACATTGTTGTCAAAGCCGGCAAAAATGCTACCAAGCTCAAGTCGGAAGACGACATTGGCTATGTTTGCCAAAGCTCTATCCGCGGCACGTCGCGCTGCTTTGGCGCAGTCGTGATCAATGCCTCCGGCGACAATTGGGAATACAAAATCCGTGCTGATTCTGGCCTTGGCATCTCCTTTGATGTCGAAGAGAAGAATAACGATGCGCAGAAATATGTCATGCCTCTGCAAAAGGCTGTCGACGATGCCATTACAAACTCGAACCGCGAGATTGACGAATACCCCATCACCTCAATTACCGACAAGGAGCGTCAGGCGGAAAACCGTCGCATGTATCAATCCTCGTTCATCAAGTACCTCAGTGTCTCGTTCATTATTGCCCTTATTGGTGTGTGCTATCACATGCCCGGTTTTGTTGCCACTGAGCGCGAAAATGGTCTGTCGCAACTCATCGATGCAATGATGCCCGTCAAGGCAGGATGGCATGCGCAATTGGCTCGCTTAATTTCCCACCACAATGCCTTTTCGGTCACTTACCTCCCTGGTTGGATCGTTGCCTCGGTCATTTGCCAAGTCACCATTTGGAAGAACACTAGCATCGGCATCCTTATTGTCGAGTTTATCCTAAGTGGTTTGGCAATGACGTCCATGTCTCTCCTAGGCGCTTGTTTCTTCAAAAAAGCTCAACTGTCGGGTATCATCACGGCTGTTGTTTGGCTGGTTCTCGGTATCGTTGCCCAAGTGCTTCAGAACCCATCTCCAGCTGCCGTGGCCGTTCTGAGTCTACTCTTCACGCCTTGCAATTTTGTCTTCTTCATCATCTACATGGCTCGTTTCGAATCGGACGGGCTGGGAGCAACCCTCGCCCATGCTCACAAGGATGGTCGCTGGGATCTCCCCGGATATCTGCTCTGGGTTTTCCTCATCATCCAAATCGTTGTCTATCCTTTCCTCGCAGCCTTCCTCGAAAGAGCTCTCCATGGAGTTGCTACTGGTTCGCGCAATTCTACTGCCACTGATGACGCAGTTCACATCGATAACATGACCAAGATTTATCAACCCAGTCTTCTTCGTCGCATCTTTGCTTTTGTCTCCCCTCCTCGTCCCAGAGTTGTCGCTGTTGATTCTCTCAACTTGACTGCCAAGAAAGGTCAAATTCTTTCGCTTCTTGGTGCCAACGGTAGTGGTAAGAGTACTACACTCGATGCCATTGCCGGTATCAGCAACTATACCAGCGGCAAAATCTCCGTTGACGCTACTGGTGGCCTGGGAATCGCGCCACAGAAGAATGTTATGTGGGATGAGCTTACGGTTTTTGAACACATCAAGCTATTCAATCAGCTCAAACAGCCAAACAACTACGCTTCTGATGCTGAAATCAATGAGCTCATTGACACTATTGGTTTGCGCGAGAAGAAAAAGGCTTGGGCCAAGACTCTCTCTGGTGGACAGAAGCGCAAACTGCAACTCGGTATGATGTTGACTGGTGGAAGCACCGTCTGCTGCGTGGACGAAGTCTCCAGCGGTATCGATCCTCTGTCTCGTCGTAAAATTTGGGACATTCTGCTTCGCGAGCGAGGCAAGCGGACTATTATCATGACTACTCATTTCCTGGATGAGGCTGACCTCTTGTCTGATAAGATTGCAGTCTTGTCCAAGGGTAAACTCGCCGCCGAAGGATCCTCTGCACAACTCAAAGACACTTACGGTGCCGGATACCGCGTTCATGTCGTGAAACGCTATATCCACAATGTACCCAATGTACAGGGTGTTGAAGTCAAGACCGAATCCAACATGGTCACATTCACCTCTCCATCAGCCAATCTCGCTGCGGAGGTAATAAAGGAGCTTGAAAGGGATGGTGTGCCCTATAAGTTGTCGACTCCTACCATTGAAGACGTTTTCCTCAATCTGGCTGGAGAAGTCAAGGACTCGGACAAGTCTGCCAATGGCAACCAGGCCACTGACTCGAGCCTCGAGATTCTTCAAGGAAGACAGCTCAGCATGTTCAACCAGGTTGGTGTACTGCTTCGAAAGCGCTTCACTGTTCTCAAGACAAACTGGATTCCTTACGCGGCCGTGTTCTTGATTCCTATTATTGCGGCCTCCGTCATCCAACTACTTCTCAAAAACGAGAAGGCGCAGGGATGCAACCCTAAAGATCTCTCTGGAGACACTACGAACAAGGACTTTGAAAAGCTTCTGAAGAGCTTCTTTATCGTTGCCGGTCCTAGGAAGTTTGCAGGTGCCAATGACACTGTAAGCTCCTTTGATGCGTTCAAGGACTCTGTTGAACAGAACCGCGCAAAGCTCTTCCCTGCTGGCTTATGGCTTGGAGAGTCTGGCTCAAATCCTACGCTTGCCTACAGGGCAAACAACTACTCCTCGCTCTACACTTCTGTGTTTGGCCAGTCGCTTCTTTCCTCAGCTCTCTCCAACACCTCCATTTCTGCTACATACGAGCCATTTGGCTCTGGCGTTCCTCCTAACACAGGCAAGGGACTGCAGGTCATCGTGTACTTCGCTGTCGCCTGTTCAGTCATTGCTGGTCTTCTTGGCATGTACCCCAACACTGAGAGAAGACGCAACATCCGCGCTCTTCAGTACTCCAGTGGTGCCCGCGCTCTCCCTGTCTGGGCAGCGCATCTGATCTTTGATTTCTCCATCATTGTTGTCAGCATGGCTGTTGTGACCGCAATTTTTGCAGCTACTTCAGACGCATGGTATCACGTCGGCTATCTTTTCCCAGTCTTCATCTTCTGGGGATGTGCAAGCATGCTCATCTCGTACTTCCTGTCCCTCTTCTGCGCCAGTTCGCTGTCAACATACGCCATGTCAGCTGTGGTGTCTGCTCTTGGTTTTGCGGTCTACATCATTTCGTTCCTCTTCATCCTCACCTACTCAGATCCTGCCAACACAGATCAGAATATTCTCATCTCCAACTGGGTCATCTCCATCATCTTCCCTACAGGATCGCTCATTCGCGCTCTGATGGTAGCTCTCAACGTCTTCGCAGCCACATGCGATGGCTTTGAACTGCAATCCAATCCTGGCAAGCTTACTGCGTATGGTGGCCCCATTCTGTACCTTGTGTTGCAGTGTGTCATCTGGTTCTCTCTCGTGGTATGGTTTGAGAGCAGCGACGGCAAGTTCCCCAGTGGCAAGCCCACGCACGAAGTGGAATCCGACGATCCCGAAGTTGCTGCCGAGTCCGATCGCATTGACGATGATGCCAAGGGTCTTCGTGTTGCTCACCTCACCAAGGCGTTCAACAAGCTCACAGCTGTGGATAATGTTTCCTTTGGTGTGCAGCCTGGTCAAGTCTTTGCCCTCCTGGGTCCAAACGGAGCGGGTAAATCTACTGCCATCTCTGTCATCCGTGGCGATATTGCACCCAGCAAGCGTGGTGGAGATGTTTTCATCGAGAACAAGTCCATCACCAAGCAGCGTCCGCTTGCCCGCGCCAACCTTGGTGTCTGCCCTCAGTTTGACGCTATTGACAACATGACTGTCGACGAACACCTTCGTCACTACGCCCGTCTACGTGGAATCTCTGATGTCAACCACCAGGTCACCGCTGTCGTCAACGCTGTTGGACTGCAAGCCTACAGAAATGTGATGGCCCATACACTGTCCGGTGGTAACAAGCGAAAGCTCTCTCTGGCCATTGCGCTCACCGGAAACCCTCCTGTACTCATTCTTGACGAGCCCTCTAGCGGCTTAGACAGCGCAGCAAAGCGTGGTTTATGGCGCACACTGCAGAAAATTGTCCCTGGAAGAGCCATCCTTCTCACCACGCACAGTATGGAGGAAGCAGATGCATTGGCGACCCGCGCCGGTATCATGGCTCGTCGCATGCTTGCTCTCGGAACTACGGAAGATTTGTGCCACCGATTCGGTGATACTCTACACGTTCATCTCGTTTCCAATACCGCTCCTCATTCTACCCCCGAAGAAATGTACAAGATCCAGTACTGGATCCAAGAGACGTTTGCCGGAGCAGAGATTGAACAAGAGACATTCCACGGTCAGATGCGCTTCTCCATTCCAGCGGGATCAGTTCCCGTGGCGAAGAACGGAGGCAGCCCCATTGGTCAACTACTCGTCATGCTGGAGGAGCACAAGCAGGAGCTGGGTATTGCCCATCACTCTGTTAGTCCTACTACACTGAACGAGGTATTCTTGTCCATTGTTGGTCGTCACGATGTTCAGGAAGAAGGTGAGGGTGGTGACGACAGACCCTGGTACAAGAAGAGTCTGTGGGAGAATATCTCTAGCAGCAGAGAGAACAAGAAGAGAAACAAGCCAATCGAGCGACAGCCTGTGCCTGCGCAGAGCGGCATTGTATCTCCAGTGAAGGTTACTTCTCAGGAGGAGAAAAGGCAGCTGAGGAAGCAGAAGCCGTGGTACAAGAAGCACATTTGGGAATTCTTCTAGTTGTATTACGATACTGTGTGTGTTTTATTTGTAATAATGTTTTGTATTTGAGTTCGCATATAGAAAGATATCCTAGACTTTGGTTAATTAATTGTTCAACATGAGTTTCATTTCATATCTATTGATTGATAAGATCTTTTGTGATGACACTTTACGAGGCTTGCATCTACGTGCATGATTTGATGTATACATGCCTCAAAGTACCAGTACAAGCCCATCATGAAGACACACCCGGTGTGCACAATCCTCGAACCACGGCGGGCGTAGAAACATTTTTTTTGGACTTCCATCACAGACATGCTCCAGACAGAATGACAGATGCAAGTTTGTTTGTGATCATCACAAGAGACAAGTCAGAACGGATACCTGTCAAACGTGCAGGCAGGCAGGCCAGTTCTAGGCCACACCGCATTGGGACTGGTAACCAATCAATGCTGTGTGGTTGCTGCACCTCCGGGAAACTATTCCCGCGGCAAACTCTGTGTCTGTGTGAGATGAAGTGGTACAACGTGACGGTGGCCATTCACAAACACGCATGCCGCATTCGAAACATGTCGACCAATCTAGACTTGACAGCCAGCCACGTTGGCAGGTCGGGCCCAATGAGGCCCCAAGGTGTGCGTGGTGTGCGTATGAATGAGACTAAAGGCGTTGTGTAACGGACGTCTCGGCTTTAACCTTCGGGCCGTCGCGGCAGGGTGCAACAAGCTTTTGACAACTGAGACATGCGCGTGCAGATATTAGTCTGGCTTCAGCTGGTGTTTATAAGCCACGGTGGTAGTTGTCGCATGGGCTGCATTTGACAAACTTTTTGACATGACATGTATTTATGAACAGCACTTTCATATGCAGATTCATGTATTAGACTCCACATCAATTAATATTTCATCTAGATGCATTCACAATGCATTCTGCAAATATTATGTCTGCGTTCATCTCATTCACGCTGTTGGCGCCGCTTATGTGGGTTCATGAGCTATTTCCCCACGTGCGACAACTCAAAAATCTTCCACCAACAAAAAACTCTCCCCATCATCACTCAGTGACTCAGTGGCTCGGTGCGTGCATGAAATCAGTGTGCAATGGCATTTTCCATGCACTCCCACTCGGGACAATTCTGTCCCGGCCACGCCCGCGATAACCTCGAAGACATCATCCGCCACGCCATCTCACTCGGCTTCAAAACCATAGGCCTCACTGAGCATATGCCTCGCTATGAACAGCGGGACTTATACCCCGAAGAGGTTACTTCACATCTCACTACCTCATAATTATCTGTATATAGTCCTCATGAAGCTAATATAGAATAATCATAGCTCGATGACCCTAATGCGCTGGAATCCCTCCCGCCCCGCCATGAAGCCTACCTCACTGAATCCCTGAGACTGCGCTCCCTCCTCCCCCAAATCCACATCCTCATCGGCCTCGAGGCGGAATTCATCCGTCCTGAATACGCATCTCACGTCGCCAAACTCGTCACCGACCCCCGTATAGACTACTTCATCGGTTCTGTGCACCACGTTCATTCCATCCCCATTGATTACGATGCGGACATGTATGCTGCGGCGGTCGCGGCGTCGAATGACTCAGAGGAGCAGCTGTGGGAAGATTACTACGATTTACAACACGACATGCTGACGGCGCTTAAACCCCGCGTGGTTGGTCATTTCGATCTCATTCGTTTACTGGCATCTGATCCCGCGAGGGATATTCGCGATTGGAAGGGTGCGTGGAGCAAAGCGCGGAGAAATCTAAAGTTGGTTGCGGAACAGGGCGGTTGGCTGGAGTGTAATACCGCTGCGTTGAGGAAGGGATTGGCGGAGCCGTATCCTGGAAAAGTCATTGCGGAGGAGTGGTTGAGATTAGGTGGCAAGTTTACGCTGTCGGATGATAGTCATGGTATTGGGCATGTTGCGACGAATTATGCAAAGGGAGTTGACTATTTGCTGAGTCTGGGTATCAAGGATGTATGGACGCTGAGGAGAGGAGACGACGGAAAATTAGAAGATGTTGCTGTTTCACTTGACGAGATTCGCAAACAGTTTGATTAGAGTGCGTGAACGGATGTAGACATAGATACAAATGTATATATAATAGACTGAAAATATTAATTGGCATAGCTAAAGCATCAGGGTATCAATGCGACAGAATAGAACTCAAACGCCTCAAGCACATTACTCTATTCAGGTGTCTTTGGCTCCTGCTTCACGCTCGTTTGATTTCCCTCACTCCGACCCTTGGGCGCAAACGGAATGCCAGAGGTGTAGTGGAACAGGCTGTTCTTCTTCGGCATTGGCGTTGCTACCGGTGTGTTGGCTGATGGTGTTGGGATATTAGGTGGTAGCCACTTCAATGGCTCATTGCGGGTGACAGCCTCAGGCTCAGGGCCTTCAGGTTGATACGAAATGAACTCGTCAACTTCTACCTTGGGCACAGGCGTCGTCGCTGACCGCTGTCCTTTACTGCGCAGCGGAGACGCCATGTCTCCCAAGGTGGAATCGCCATCTACAGGCGATGACTCCAATCCTTGGCTCAAAAAGGTATTGTCGTGCGCTCCGGCAAGCTGCAGTGGCGATGCATCAATTGTCGCCGTATAAGTAGGACCAAGTCGAGGCGTCTCAGTATCAGGGCACGTCCTGACACGAATTTCTGGCTCTGTGCTACTGCCTGGTCCTTCACTGACAGCCCTCGTTTGCATACGCTGCTTATCCTTTGCATCCCTTTGGGCTTGGGTGATGAGATTGATCTTAATCTTCTTCATGCCAGTCGTGATCTTATCCACGCTTGGATTCGGCGGCTCCGACGCTGGAACAGTGCTAGGCGAAGACGGTGCAGCGGCCTTAGGCTTGACAGCAGTCTTCGCCTTGCTTGGTGTCGTCGGTCTGCGGTTGCCACGAGGCGTCTTGGGGGTGTTGTTTCGGGTCGCAGATCGGCTGCGAGTCTTATTCACAGCAAGCTTGCCGTTGGTCTGAGCTTGAGTGCTCTGTGCAGAATCTGGACGGCTACTGCTGCCGGATGTAGTTGGTCTACTCGCCATGTTTTCATATCCAGCAGGCAGAGGCGGTACTGGCACAGATTCTTCCTTGGCAGGGCTGAAAAGAGCGGGTGTCCCACTAAGACGTCGACTTGATCTACGAGATCCCGGTCTTGAGGGAGTCTTTCCATTGGCGTCGCTGTTAGGACGGGGAGTGGCATTCACATCCGTCTTTGCCTTATTCTTGGAAGCTGCCCTTCGTGCTGGTGTAGAAGGCACTTTCTTGGCACTGTTTATTTCCTCATCAATAGATCCAATGGCCTTGGCTCTGCGTTCGCGCAGCGCCATGCGTGAGCCAGGTCGAGAAGCGGGTTTCTCAGCTGGTGGTGCAGGTAGTGGCGGGATACCCATCAGGTTGGCCTGTCGCTCTCGTCGAGCCTTGGTTGCCTCCGCATTCAAATCCTCAGCCTTGCAGCTATCAGTCTGGCGATCTGAAGGAATCAACAGCTTCGAAAGTTCAAGCGCAGCAATCATCCATGGGACATCTGGTGCTACAGGAGACGCGGGTCGAGGGCGTGGTGGCATAGAAGACGAAAGACCCGACAAACTACGTCGCATCCTCACGGGATCAACCACCTTGGCTGATGAAGCGTGAGTCGGAGTGAAATATGTGGGAGGGGTATTGGTTCGTGGTTTCTTAGGAGGTGATTGAGGGTTCGCCATGACTTCTTCCATGGCGTCAAGTTGCTGGCTGGACCACCAGCTGCGATCATAGGGGTGAAGAGAGGGTTCAGCAGTTGCCTCCACGGGCTGAATAGGAGGCGCATCTGGTAAGACAGCTTCGGACGGTATCGTGCCGAGCTTCTGGCCCATTTCATATCCTAAGCCGCCATTGACTTCTGGTCGGTTTTGGTTGGTTTGGTCGGTGACCATGCCACTGAGATGACTGAGAGTGCCAGAAAATAGGGCTCGGTCACTGTAGCCACCTTCGAGGACACTGATAACACGACCATCAGTTCCCAGGCCTTCCTCGGAAGCAATCTTGACAATGTCTTGCGTCAGTCGGGCATAGAATTCCGTCGGTACATTAACCTGATGTCTTTGCATTCCCGAAGACTCCCATTCGCTAGCATCAAAACCGGCAGAAAAGAAAATGGCAGCTTTGGGTGTTTGCCCCAAATCTTTTAATCGCATTGCTTGCAACCGAAGATAGTTGCGAGTCTTTTCCAAGATGACGCTGTACTTGGTTTCGTATAATGTCCAAAATTCTTGTTCCGATTTCCAATCCTCCAAATGAACATTCCAGATGCTCTGGCCGTGTGCTCCATCAATGCACAAACTGGCATTCTTGACTTTTTCTTCGTCACCACCTTCACAAGGGTACGAGTTGATGTCGTGTAAACTAAAATATCCAATAGACGTCTTCTTCCATGGCGATACGCTCTTTGGCGCATAGCATGCTCTCGAGTTGTGGTTCCATGTAATGGCTTGCGATCCATCTCCGTGGTGTAAGTCAAAGTCGATAATTGCAGCATGAGTCAATCCGTGGGTAAGAATACCGTGCATGATTCCAACATGCACATTGTTCACCCAGCAGAAACCTGAAGGGTGCGAGGCAGAGCAATGATGGCCAGGCGGCCGTACTCCTACAAAAGCACGACTGGGACATGGCTTGGGGCCAAATACTAGGTCTACAGCATCGCATACCGCACCCATGGCACCCTCCATGGCATCCAGTGACTCGGCGCAAAGGTACAAGTCTCCTTCGTGCAGCTTGTGAGCAGGCTCCTCGCGCTCAATATCAGGCCGTTGAAGCTCCTTCCCACCCATGGCCAAAACCGACTCGGCCGCCTCGCACATGTACTTGAGTTCCTCCATCCATTTTGTTCCATGCACGTTGGTGACTGCTTGCGATGTAAGTGGCATGCGACGGTTGGTCTTGCGAATTCGAAAAGGGATGCTTGGCAGGCCATGTACGTCCGTTCTGGGGTGTGCAGGGTGTGCGCCGTCAACATGACGCCCACCAAGTCGGACATATGCCATGGATACACCCAAAACGCTAGCCTTGATTCGTTCAGGACGTTCGACAATCGTACTTAGCGCACTTCTAGAGGTTCGAGGTCGAGAGAAGCGATGGCCGTAGACGGAGTCGTGTAGAACGACAACAGTTTCGGTCTGTAGCGAAGGTTGGATTCCATGGTGAATATCCAACTCTGACTCGAAGTAACTGCTGGCCACAGAGCTCGCAGTTAAGGGAGCCTTAGGTTCTTCGGTAGGGGCACCACCACTGAAAGACGGCTTCCTGCCTCCAGTTGTTGGTGAAGCAAGCTGGTTAGAGCTCGATCGTCTAGATAGAGTCTTTCCAGCACCGGTACCATTCACAGAGTGCAAAGAGTTCATGGACGCCTTGCGCAGCAGTGGCGGGGTGGAAGCTCTAGAGGTTCGTCCATGGGAAGGGCTGCGGGAGGGGACACGAGGGCGGGACGAGGTCGAAGAACGGCGCGAAGAAGGCTGTACGGGTCTCGAAGGGTCGGACAGGTGGTTTGGGGATTTTGGGTTGGTAGAATTTGTTATGGAAAGTTGGCTGAGAGACTGGGTAAGGCCGCTGTCGTCATCCTGTATGGTGTTTGTTGACTGGCGCCGTGGAGGCACCCACGACGAAGAGGACATTTGGAGTGGTGGTATGAGTGCATGGGACACAAGCCAAACCCAAACGTACTAGGGAAGTAGAGCAAAAAGAAGAGAGTAAGAGAACAAGAAAAAAGTCAAGATGCAAAAGACGTTGAGGGGTAAGCAACGGCGTGTGACGATTTTTGGGTGGCGGGGTGAATAGAGTTTGGGGAGTGTTTGTTTGGTGTTGGCGTGTTTTGTTGTTATTCGAGGAGCGTCGACGAGTTTAGTTTATTTTGTTAGTGTAAATTAATTTACGAGGGAGTCGAGGCAGTTGGCCCCTAAACCCCCTAAACCCCGTAATGCTGGGGGAAGAACTATCCAAAGGTTACAGGGGGTCTTGGCAGTGGATGGTCGGCCAGCAGACCGCTATTGTCGCTGTTTTTGCCGTTGATTGGGTGCAATGGTCCCCTGAAGTCCCTGTCTGTGTCTGGCCTTGCCTTGGTTGGCCTTGTTTGCGGGTCGCTATTGAAATGCTGCAGCGATCTGCTCGTCTAAACGCGTAGTTGCCATGCGCTGGCACGCGAAATTACGTAGTTTCTCGCGTGATGTTTCTGCAGCTTTACTTTTCTCACTAAATACCGTATCTGGTGCTCGTTTAAAATTCCATTTTTTTTTAAAAAAAAATTATTGTTGGGATGTATAAAATGTGCTCATTATCCCTAGGCCTATTCTGTAATTAAACTATCCTGTTATATGCCGGGGATTGGCTGTCGTCATTCTGCCGCTGCTCAGGCTAGCGCACCGTTGCATCCTCAGCCACTTACACGGTCTCGTCCAATCGCGCGACGCAACGCTACTCTTTAACA
Source organism: Simplicillium sp. C3G150-2 (assembly GCA_022702485.1). NCBI lineage: Eukaryota > Fungi > Ascomycota > Sordariomycetes > Hypocreales > Cordycipitaceae > Simplicillium > Simplicillium sp. C3G150-2. The sequence goes on along the minus strand of JAJIYY010000001.1, from coordinate 3,086,618 downwards.
CGACCCAAAACTAATAATCATAATAAAATGTTCATGATGCTGTGAATGTGCCGCAGGTTGGTTATATGTATATTTCAAGTATAAGGGAATATTAGTAGGAGCACATGATATCTGTAGAGTCTTGTTAGTGTTGTACTCTGTCTCTCGATTATCTTGATGCAAGTCAACCAAGGAAACAAGAACAACGTACCATTTCGTCTCTCAAAACAACGTCTTTGAGTCAAATAAATCATTTTGAAGACACACAATCTCCTTTAAACAGAATGTTCTTTTTGCGAGTCCAGATATCTCTTGCGTGACGCTTGAAGCCTTCAGACAGAACCGCATTCATTGTCCCGGGTAGCATCATCAAGACACATATATGAACAGGTACACCTTCACAACAGAACGTAGCTTAAATCAGGAAAATATTTCAACGCTCAAATGCTATGATAGAGTCTACACCGTCTAATCCTTTTACGCCTTTCCTAATTCTCAGTCAAATCCACCCCCACCAACTTGAGCGACTCAACCGCCCACTCAGGATAATCCTTCTTATCCTCATACAGTCCCGCAAAGAACTTCCGAATATATGCAGGGAACCTATCTTCCAAAATAGACTCGCGAATCTCTCTCATCAAGTTCAGTTGATACCAAACGTTATGTATCGTCAGAAGATGCGCCGCAACAGTCTCCTTGGACGCGTTATGGTGCACATATGCTCTCGTGATGCCCAGCCCACCCTCTCCCTCGCAACAGCATGGGCAGCCGCACCCAGACTCAATAGGTCCAAAGTCTTCGCAGTACTTTGCATTTCGGATATTCAGAACCCCATGTCTCGTTATGGCGTTGCCGAAGCGTGCAGTTCTGGTCGGCCACACGCAGTCAAACATGTCGGCTCCCAGAGCAACACTAACAACCAAGTCCTCTGGGTAACCGATGCCCATGACGTATCGAGGTTTCAGATCCGGTAATAAGGCGGTGCAAGTTTCTACCACGCGACAGTAATCTGCCTTGGCTTCTCCTCCGCTTAGTCCTCCGATGGCGATGCCCGGCGTGTCTCTCTCCAGCATTGCCTTGCAGCATTCGCGTCTCATTTCCAGATCTAGTCCTCCTTGAATAATACAGAACAAATTCTGTCTATCGGGATTTTTGTGCGCAGCAATGCATCTATCCAACCAGCGTACACTTCGCAACATGGCTTCTCGCATGCGGGCTGCGTCGGGAGATGTTGTCACCAAGACGTCGTCGAGCTGCATCATAATATCGCTTCCAATCGAGTTTTGTAATGACATGGAGTGTTCAGGCGTGAGGAGCATAGGTGACCCATCGTGAGGACTCAAAAAACGCACGCCTTCTTCTGTGATTGTAGCCAGTTTCAAAAGGCTGACCATCTGGAAGCTGTACAATCCGTTAGCCTCTGTTCCTTCACCAAGACAAATATCCATCTTACCCTCCCGAATCTGTGAGAATATTATAGTTCCAGCTTTGGAACTTGTGAGCTCCACCAATTGCATCCAATACCTCCTGTCCGGGCTTGAGACCAAGGTGATATGTATTGTTCAGACATAGCTTGCACCCCGTTTGTTCCAATTGCTCGGGAGTAATACCCTTTAACGACGCTTGAGTAGCCACAGGCATAAACATGGGCAACTGAACCGGTCCATGAGGCAGAGTGAGCAGTGAAGCTCGCGCTCTCGTCGTCTATACAGGGGTCATTTTCTATTAGTGACTGAGGCTCTCAAGGGTTGCATTGTCGCCTGACTTACAGAACAACGGCCCACCAACTCAAAAGTCAAAGCAGGAGAAGTGAAGACGTTGGAAGCCATTCTCTGCGCTGCTTTCATCTCCCTTTTTAATTTTCAATCCGTTTTTCCAACTGGAATAGCGATTGCTGACGGGAGGAGCAAGGCTGTCTGATGCTTGAGTTTTGCTTTACACCCGCACAAAGTTTTAGTGGAACCTTGTCGGGGTGTAGCGTTTGACAGCGACCGACGTGCAGCCAATTTTTCTGCTGCCCCCTTGGTTGGTCGGTTGATCACCGGGACTTTTTGGGGCGGCGCTGGAGCTTCAGTGAAGCTTGTCCTGGAAATTTCCTCGCCAGTACTTGCAGCAAGCCATTGTCAACGACACCCCATCGCATCACACCAATTGCGATCGTCGAGCCCGAATTTCATCATGGGGGCTCGCGCTGTGTCTCCCGGAGGGGCCCTGCTGAGGACATCGCGCATGTTCTCGCTGCCCAAGCCCCTGGCCGAGCCGCAATCGACCAGCCTCAACATTGGAGATCACAAGTCCAACACCATGACGAGATCGTACCCTCAGCACCAGTCCATTACGTCTCCCCTTGCTTCGCGCGAGAAGGGTGATTGGGGATTGAAGCGAGCTTTCCCTCTCAAGACGACAATGAACACGTCGACCCCGTCTATCCGCATCAAGCAATTGGACTCGGTTGAGAGCATTACCGACTTCGCATCTGCCGCCGACCACTCGATATCGCTTGAAAAGTTCCAGGAGTTGCGCGTTGCCATGTCTGTGCCCCGAACCAACAACAGCAGAAGAACGTCGTCATCTCGATCGGATCTGTGGCAAAAGTCTGTGTTCGAAGAGGATACCGACTTTACGGACTCACGAACTGGCCGCGAAAACGATAGAAGATGGAAGTTTAAGGGGCCCTGGTTGGCTAGAATGACCGAGGGAGAGTTTGGAGATTATCTGAATAAAAAAGTCCGACCTAAGCGCGCCCAATTCCGCACGCTGCTCAAGACCAAGCTCGCAGAGGACATCACCACGCGCCAGAACAACCAAGCTCTGGAGCAGGGCCTGCCACAACCTCCCAAGGTCGAGCCTAAGAACATCACAGACGCTCAATTCACCGACTATCTCCGCTCATTACGCAACGACCGCATAACGCTATACGCTATCGTGTCCAAATTCCTCGACCTCGCCCCCCTTGGACAGCCTGTGGGCATCATCCAAACGTTCTGGTCCGGAAGCGACAAGTCACCCGCCGACAGCCCCTACGGAAAGTCTGGACCTCCTCCCAGCCATCCCTCTGCTGGTATCAGCTACCTGCGTACCAGCTCCTTCATGGAGAACCACCCAGTATACGGTCCCCAAGGCAAGAGAACACCCACTCAAGCCCGTGTCGTATACCCCAGAGCCGGACCTGCCAGCGCCAAGCTCGGTGTTGGAGGTTTCGTCGCTGAGGCCCCCTCTGGCGACAACGAATTCAATGTTAAGCATGGCCGTTTCAGGGGACCTGGCAGCAAGGCCATGTTGAACGGCATTACCCACTTGGACATTGATACCTTTGGTGGAGCCAAGGCATACGTTGAGCCCGTCACTGCCAGTGTTGACCCCAGCGGCAAGGTCGTCTTACAAGTCAAGGAGACTACTGCTGAGGCTCAAGTCATTGCACGCGAGCAGAAGGGCCTTTCCAAGGTATACAAGGAGAACAGCCAGGCTCCAGAGTATGTTGCTGAGCAAGAGGCCGCAGCTCAAGAGCAAGATGGAAAGATGGGACGCATTGCCGAGGAAATCCTGGGCAACACTGGCAAGGAGGCCATTGGCAGCTCCGATGCCTATGGATTGGGATCTGTAAACCAAAAGCAATGAGAGTGGCTACGGCTACGAATGTTGTACATGTAGACATTTAGCGCTATTTTATCTGTAAACGCACTGTATAATAAATCAACTACTATTTTCACATTTTTCAGGACTTTAATATGCAATGACTGTAGCATTGCCGTACAGCTTATAATCCGTCGTTCTGTATGGTACCATACATGTACGGCCTTCAGAATGGATTATGTAATCATTTTCCAGCGACGACCCGCTGCGAGCAGCTCAAGGATGGTCACATGACCCTCGCCTGCAAGTAGACGCACAAAACCCTAACACTCCAAAAATCCGCCCCACCACCACGAAATTTGGGCAGCTGTGATAATCTCAAGCGGAAACTTTTGCGATTTCCTGTCTCTCTCAACCACCACCGACAACCACCAACCATATCACCACCACCCACAAACCGTCACAATGGGTCGCGTCCGTACCAAGACCGTCAAGAAGTCCGCCAAGGTCATCATTGAGCGATACTACCCTCGCCTGACCCTGGACTTTGAGACCAACAAGCGTGTCTGCGATGAGATTGCCATCATCGCCTCCAAGCGCCTCCGCAACAAGATTGCCGGATACACCACCCACTTGATGAAGCGTATCCAGCGTGGTCCCGTCCGTGGTATCTCCTTCAAGCTTCAGGAGGAGGAGCGTGAGCGCAAGGATCAGTACGTTCCTGAGGTCTCTGCTCTTGACCCCAGCAACAACGCCTCTGGCCAGATTGAGGTCGACAACGAGACCAAGGACTTGCTCAAGCACCTCGGCGTAAGTTTTACTCCTTGGCTACCAATGATAACTCCAAAACGAAGAATCAAAATCTAACACAATGTAGTTCGACGCCGTCCCCGTCACCGTCATCCCCGTCACCCAGAACCAGGCTCCCGAGCGTGGTAACCGCCGCTTCGGTGGTGACCGCCGCAGAGATTAAGCGATTTCTTTCGTCTTTGGTTTTTGCAGCAGGGTTAATCTCGGAACAAAAAGGAAAAACGGATTTTTTTTTACACAGCATCATGTCATGGTTTTAACGACTTTTCGGGCGTCTTCGATGGACGGTTAGCGATTTGTTTTAGGGTCTCCTCACATAACGAAAGATCTTTTCGCCCCCTACACAGGTGTCGCCTGATTTTTCAGACTATGTATCTTCATCAATACATTCTGAGAATGACAGCTTGATCGCCAAGTCCTTTTTTCCGGACTCATTGTGTCTCTTTTCGCGTTCCTTGTGAATGTGATTTATGTCACCCTGTTGCATCAACGGTGACAGACGAAAAGCTTGCTTTTAGGTGCTTGGAGGCAAAGAAACCCCAAAACCTTTTTATATAATTGTTTTGCTTTCTTTGCCCTGGGTATCTAAATCAACATTGAAAAAGTTTTCTGCAACCTACGTAAAAGCCAACCCCAAACGCCATATGTAACAATGTCCCATGCCCTTCGTAACCAGCCAACTTTTAAATCGTAATCGTAGCTCTACTTGGACTGATGCTCAGTCTTGACCTTGTGACCTTCCACTACCATGTGGTCGTCATCGCCCGTAGGCATTGTTAGGTCAGGTTCCTTGGTATCCTTCTCCTTGAGCCGAATCTCCAACTTCCTCTGGTTATCAGGCCGTTCACCTCTCTCAATCGCCAGCGCCGCAGCGTCTCTCTGGCCCTTGCGCTGGTCCTCCAGCTGCATCTCCGCCATCTGCCTCGTAGCATCATCCGCATTCTGATCCTCATCGAGCAAATCGATATGAATATCCGGGATTCCCGCGCGCTCCCACGCAGCCGTCTCATTCAGCTGCACTTTCACGTACATAGCTCTCTTCGCACACGCCTGCGAACACCACTTCTCCAGCTCCTTTCGCTTGACTATATCCCCGCTCGGCGTGAGCTTCCACTCTCCTCCAGGCCCCACCTGCTTGCGAGGTTTGCCACATAAACTGTAGCCGCACAGCTCGTTGACGTTGCGCTCGATGATCAGGTCATCGTAGTCTGAAGGCTGGAAGAGCCGTACGTGTGTTTTGAAGCCGTCGACGTCGGAGGGCGCTGGGCTGGCTGCTGTGTAGGGTGTGTCGCGGATGAGGGGGTATTCGGAGAGGAGGATGAGGGAGTCGAGGATTTGCGCTTCGAGGTCTTTGCGGTGCTGGAGGAGGCGCGCGTGGTGGATGGCGATGGCGCGGGCTTCTTCGGGTGGGCGGGGTTGTTTGAGGATGCCTTTGGGTGCGGCTTTGGAGATTGTGTCGTCGTCGGGCATGGTGGGGGTTGTGGGAGGGGAGCGAGGCGACAGGTGAAGCTGGAGAGTAAAGATGAAGGGTGTGCAAGAGCTGTTGAAGTTGGAGCTCCGGTTAGCGCGGGGTGGAGGCGAAAGTGTAAATTCGGCGGCGGCCAATCGGGTACCTTCCACTACCTTCGACGATGAATGCACCCATTCACAAAAACATGGTTTAAACGAGAAATCAATCCTAATACCGTTAAGAAGGGAGATTCGAAGAAGGTAAAAACCGTGTGATTCATTGATCTAATCATCTTCCACCCATGCTCCGGGCATAGGTGGTGGCGGCGGAGGAGCTTCAACCATATCCCAAAAATCCCTGGCATACTCTGGTGTAAAGTAATCCAACTCAAATGACCAATCTTTTGGCTCGGGACCATAATTGAAAAATGCCAGACGTGGCCCTCGATGGGCTCTTGAGGTAAAGACTTTCGTGTCCTCGTATGGTAATTTACTAGACCGCCAAGCTTGCCATTCATTCCTACCGTATTCTTCAAGATCAATACCGCAGCTTTTCAGATCTTGTAGAAGCAAACGAAGTATCATGGTAAATCCCACCTTGACAAAAGTTTTCCCACCATTAAATGGATCGAGGATTGTATGATACACCATGGCCATTAATGGCGTCATGTTACCATGAAATTTCGAGTTTCGACTGAGGTCCTCTGCAAATGCGCCTTTGAAAGCGTAGCGGCAGAGCGTCCGAAATTGTTCAAACTCAGCATCCAAGGACAACGGCGGCCATTCGCGAATATATCCGTAACAGAAATAAACGCGTATGAACTCAGCAACAGACTGGCCCCTCCCTGTGCACTGCCCAGTTTGGAACTCCCGCAGCGATATGGTTTGTCTCTTGTCGACGAGCTCAACCACGATTTCGGGCTTAATGAGGTACCAAGTGATGCTTGTCCAGGAAAGCTGTGGTTTATTATTGTCATATGATTTGCTGATGAGGCCAAAAAGACCAGGGACGGAGAGCCTGGCATACTCTATGACAGGCAAGCAGTTGCCATCGGGCAAGAATGATGCAGGGGTTTCATCGGTGGCCAAGTCATCAAGTTGATTTGACGAGGCGAGATAGCGAAACAATGGCATGGGGTTGCGCACTGAAAGATAGCTGTATACAAAACATAAATAGCCGAAAGCAGTGAGGCCATCCATGTTCATCTCGTCGAGCCGAGCTCCTTGTCGTATCAACTCAATGGCTATGTCACATCTATCAAGCTCGATCGCGTACTTGAAAACATTAGCGTAGTACTCGTAGTCGCATGTAGTGGAACACGTACATGCAAAAGTGTGTCTCCATGCTCATCGCAGTCATTTATGCCTTGACGGCTGTGTATTAGTTTCCTAAATAGCTCAACAGACGAGCCTTCCTTGATAATGTGCAGAAGATCGTCTCCGAATGGACGAACTGTCCTTGATCGGAGGATTATTCGCCAACCATTGCACGCCTGTCGAACATGGACATCCCAAGTTGTGCTGGCTAACCAAAAGGGTAGCTGTATTCGAGCGACGTATTCTTTCCACAATTTAATATTGGTATCGCGCTGGTTGCGGGCATAACTCACCTTGAATCCATCCACGTTGGCCCTTCTGATTGGAAGATTCGAAACTGACACCTCCAAGATAGCCAGCACGGCGCCACGGCACCTTCGATACGATATATTCTCCCTCATCTTCTGCAGGTTTAGTTGAACTGTACGAATTTTCAACAACATCTATCGGAAGATTCTCTGACACGGCCTGCGAGTTACCATCTCGCCTGTGCAGCGATTGCAAGGTACTGGCAATGATTTGTGGTTGTATTCGGATTAAAGAGCTGTAAGTCTTGGGTCAGTGACGTTGTGAATCAAGAGACGAACCTCAGTCACGTACGCTAAATAAATTTGCTGCGACAACCCAAGCAACTGCAGCGCATTCTGCAGACGCTCGCGATAGGCGTTTATCTGGTCTTTCTTGAGCACGATTCTTATTCGTGATTGACTCTTCTTCAACCACTTGGCAGAGTTGATGTCTTGACTCAAGTCAGTCGTTAATACACTTAAATCCTCGATGGCCTTGGTACAGTATGCAATGCTTTGACGTGCTGTTGCATGATTGTTGTAGATTTCCGGGGACTCAAGAAATGAAATTTCCATGTCTGCCAAAACGGGATGTAGTAAATCTAACTGAGCCACCAGGGCTTGTATACCCTCTGGTACACCCTTGACTTCGTCCCATAGCTGTTTCAGAGCGATTGCTTGCTTCGCGACCTGTCCTGCCAGGCCGACGACAGCGATGCCACTGGAGACGACGCCCAGAACTTCAGCCATAACTCATCGTATTGTTGGCAAATCGATTTACCTTTGGCCAAGTTGATTAGGCTTGGTTCCCGGTCATGGTGGTTTTGTCTGCTGAAAAGTGAGGCTGCTGCAGACCGCCCCGTGATGTGCCTTGGGGGCGCATGCGCCTGCTGTCTTCATGTGGCTCAGCTAAAATACGACGAGATTTGCAACGTCAGGACCAAGTGGAAAGAATTATGCTGTGATATATCTAGAAATTGGTCGCACGCTGCCTGTGTAATATATTGGGTTGTAGTTACATATTATCGCTAGCCTTTGCATTTTTCTCTCTGTCTCTCACCGCGAAATTGACTCGGTACTGATCCTGTGTGCCCTTTCGCTTTTGGCAACACCTGTGCACTGCCAGTATCTTTTTACCAATGTACTCTGCATGGTCCACCTTGAATGGGAGTGCCATATTTGCATACGCGCCATCATCATCTTCCATCTCAAAGAGATTGATCTGCAGGACCTCAGGATTATCATCACCAACGGCAACTAGATGGTCAAAAGTAACACCATAATAATCAATCTCACTTTTGAAACGTTAGTCGAGGAAATGAAAACGAAACGATGAACTGAAACCTACTTTAGTACCTTCCCGTCCTCCGTTATCCAGCCCAAGTACTGGTCGCGAACGACAAGATCACCAGGGGTCCTGTCTGGGCAAGGTTTTCTCCCATAGATTTCCTCAAACGCTAAACTAGCCAGATGGGGTGCTGCAGGCTGGGGGAAAATCTGATTGAAGACGTCAATATGCCATTGAGCGTCTGGGAACAGCTTCTTGACACAGCTGAGAGGCCCCTCAATCTGGATCCGTAGGGGCTTTTCTTGAGAGGGGGGATGGTGGTGATGCTTTGGGTCCTTGATACAAGGGGGTATATAAAGCTCGTAGACCTGCTTTAGCTCGGCAGGGGCAGCTTCCGGAACTGTAGAGTCCATGATGATGATGCGAATCAAGGCAAGATTGTAAAAATTTCTTGGAAACAAAAAAGAAAAGAATCAGAAAAACCGTTCGCAAAAGCTTGCTCACGCCCGAGCAGATTTAGCCCTGTACTGAAGGTGCAGCTTGGGGACGCCTATTACACGGCGATTGTATTGGCTGGAGTACAGAGTGTCAAGTTTTGAGCTTTCCTAGAAATGACCGTTTCTCTCCTGTTGCCTTCTCTCACCCACCCGCCTCTCTTCTTCTATTACTACTGTTGGTACTTGTCCCTCGGCGGAGCGATCCTTTCTATGGAATTTGCCTAGATACCGAATGTTGGAATGGCGCATTGGGAGCTTAACCGTCATCAAGGGGATAAAAACGGAAGAGAGCAGCTCAGCCCCCCACCAAAGAATCGGTTCGGTATAGCGCTTGACCAACTGGCCGTTATCTCTAGCCGCGTTCTTAAAATATATATACAGTATATAATTATGTAAAGGGAATAAATTGTTTACTCATTGACACTGCCAAATTGCTCAGTACCCGATCGCGGAACCCGCACGTGCATTAGGGCGGCGGACTGACAGACCGATACGTCATTCTTGGGCGCCCAACAAGTGCGGGACATCTGTCGACGCTCGTAGACAGCTGTGGACAAGCTGTGGATGGGTGCGACAGACGGCGGGACAAGGTGCGGGGCAAGTCCCCATTAACTTTTGCTCCGAGTTGTTTGCGTTATCGGCAATCCAGCCAGTCACCGGCGTTGCAATAGCTCTCTGGTTGTCTTGACTTTTTTTCTGCGGGAATTCCACTGTTTATTTCCTTCAATTCAATCATCACCACAATCATGGCTAACCAAAGTGTATTGTTGCTGTAAGCACCCAATTGACGCCCAACTGCCAGGAAATTCACCCCACTAACACTTTTCAAGCGGCTCCGGCTTCGTTGCTAAGCCCGCTCTCGACGTCTTGACCGATGCTGGCATCGAGGTCACCGTCGGTATGAATGCTCCCAGGAACGATAATCGATTGACTCGCCTAACAAATTACAGCTTGCAGACACATCGAGGCCGCCAAGGCCCTCACTGACGGCGTCAAGCTCTCCAAGGCTATTGCCCTCGATGTCAACGACGACAAGGCCCTTGACGCCGAAGTCGCCAAGCACGACCTCGTCATCAGCTTGATCCCCTACACTTTCCACGCTACCGTCATCAAGTCTGCTATTCGCGAGAAGAAGCATGTCGTCACTACCAGCTACGTCTCCCCCGCCATGCTCGAGCTCGACCAGGCCGCCAAGGATGCTGGCATCACCGTCATGAACGAGATTGGTGTAAGCTTTCAACGACTCTGCCTAGACTTTGAGTTGGATAGTAACTGACACCCTCTAGCTTGACCCCGGAATTGATCACTTGTACGCCATCTCCGTCATCGAGCGTGTCCACAAGGAGGGCGGCAAGATCAAGTCTTTCCTCTCCTACTGCGGTGGTCTCACTGCTCCCGAGGACTCTGGCAACCCATTGGGCTACAAGTTCTCTTGGTCTCCTCGTGGTTTCCTTCTCGCCCTCCGCAACAACGCCAGCTTCTACGAGGGTGGCAAGGTTGTGAACGTCGCTGGTCCTGATCTGATGGGCTTCGCCAAGCCCTACTTCGTCTACCCTGGTGAGTTCTTCTCTGTTACATGACGATAACTCCTTCTAACTTCAATCAGGCTTCTCCCTCGTTGCTTACCCCAACCGCGACTCGACCCCCTACAAGGAGCGCTACAACATCCCCGAGGCCGAGACCATCGTCCGTGGTACCATGAGATACCAGGGCTTCCCCGAGTTCGTCAACGTTCTCGTCGACATTGGTTTCCTCAGCGAGGAGCCCAAGAGCTTCCTCAGCGAACCCATCACTTGGAAGGAGGCTACTCAGCAGATGCTCGGCGCCTCTGCTTCCAGCGAGGAGGAGCTCCTGAAGGCTATCTCCGCCAAGCCCTCTGTCCAGAGCCACCCCAACAAGGACAGACTGATCTCTGGACTCAAGTGGCGTAAGTTTTCTTACATCTCTAAGAATGGCTAAATAGCTAACATAAAGCAGTCGGCATTCTTTCCGACGCCAAGATCACCCCCAACGGTAACCCCTTGGACACTCTCTGCTCGCTTCTCATTGAGAAGATGAGCTTCGAGGAGGGCGAGCGTGACTTCATCGTAAGTCATAACTTCGAAACGCGACTGAAAGCCCCACTAACAATTCCTTTAGCTCCTCCAGCACAAGTTCGAGATTGAGAACAAGGATGGCTCCCACCAGACCCTGACTTCCACCCTCGCCGAGTACGGTTCTCCCGTCGGCTCTGGAGGTCCCTTCGCCATGGGTCGTCTCGTCGGTGTCCCTTGCGCAGTTGGTACGTGTACGCTTATTATTATTTATTGTCATCTATTCTAACAGTAAACAGCCGTTCAGCAGGTTCTTAACGGTACCCTGAGCAAGAAGGGTATCCTCGCTCCCATGAGCGGAGAGATCAACGAGCCCTTGATGAAGGAGCTCAAGGACAAATACGGGTCAGTATCAATTATTTACTCCCTGATATACATGCTAATTTAATGTCTAGAATCTACTGCAAGGAGAAGTACGTCGAGTAAATGTCGGACCGACTCGCGCCGATTCAAGGTCACGTCTTGTGCATGAGAGACTCTGTCGCAGATTCGCACCTGCAAAAGGGCTAGAGACAAGCAGACTCTCAAATATGTAGAGACATGTTGGAAGCTACGAAAAAGCAAGCCCGCTTCGTGCCAAAGCACTGCCTTTGATACAAAGCCATTGGTCGCTTGCCCAAAAAGTTCTTGCTTTTCTGTCTTTTACTGCCAGATAGTACAATATAGGTTCCTTGACTAAATTCTCCTGCTAAATTCGCCATCAATCCTGGTGTCCACCTTCCAACTTCAACGTGGCTCGTCTAATCACATTCTTTTCGGTATTTCTCGGGTCCAGACTGCTTGCAAGCAGTGCAGCAGGTATGATCTGTGTGAAGGTCGCAACGAAGGTGAGCATGATGGCGGCCGCCCAGTTCCAGGCATATACCACTAGTGCGGTGATAGTGGCCAGAAAACTGATCACCAAAAGCGAGACAAACCAAAATATTCTGACAGAGTCTTTCAAATCGTGATTGAGAACAACAGGGTATACGGTACAGAAGATGGCTAACATCTGGAGAAACAACTGGGCCAACAAGACCCAAAACCCATCGTCTGAGCTCAATGTACTTCGGTGTGGAATACAAGCAGGCTTGCGAGTCTGCTTCACGGCAGCCATGATCATCATGCCACTCATAACACCGAAAGCCAGCAGTGCTGAGACGAGTGTGTATTGATGGAAAATGAAACGCGTGATGTAGCTGCCAAGCCGAGCAGAAGTCGCGGACGATTTGTTGACAGAGTACGTGAATGTTTCGTCAGCTGCTGCGTCTCTAATCGTCGACTGCCCTCCTTCTTGAATATAATGGGCTGAGTGGCGAAGTTGCTGTTGCTGTGCTACGACTGTTCTTGAATTTATAATAGGACGATGGCCGGGGTTTTCCGCGGTTGTTGGAGGAAGATTAGAAGGATTGCTATCTTTCCTCGACGACTTTCCTCGGTATTGTAATGTTTGTGAGGTGTTGCTCTGTGTTGAAGGTCGGAAATAGCCTGTGCAATTAGATTCAGTTGGTGTGATGTGTTTGTGTATAATATTAACCTACTGTTTACCATGTTTTCGATAGTACGGCTTTCCATGGCCACTTTTTCGGCGCTGATATTGGAAAGCAAGTTTTTGGTATACGCCGCTGCATTGATTGCCGCATAACGCTTCCACGTTATACTCCGGTGAGAGTCAGCGTAGTCACATATCCCACGAACAACCAGACAAGGGAGGTTATTCATGAGACCGGCTGCAGCGGTCTCGAAGCACAAGATGCTGTTCTGCAGACCAATCTTGTCCCGGAGCATCGCATTCGCCATGAACTGGCTGCTGGACGCGATTGCACCGTAGTGAACCATCGGGTCATTAGCTTCGAAGCGGCTGAGGAGTATGATTTGCGAAGATGGATCATCATCGCAGCCCGTTTTGCAGTCTTTGTTTTGGTCGTTGTGAGTAACGGAGCTGCGATATAGTGTGTCGCTGAAAGGATCTGGCTTTTGGAACTGAGACCACACAGCAGGCCGACTTTGAAGCTTTTCGCGGATGGTATCAACAATTCGACTGCTATCAAGCTCATCACTGTTCTTAGGGGTTATTATAGCATTCAATAGAATGCCTGGAGACTGGACCTGATGTGCCGTGGGGTGCAAAGTCTCGTCTCCCATCGAGGCATTCATATCATATTGAATCAGCCCACCGAACGTGCTGCCAGTACCAACCACGACGTCTCCTAGTCGAACATCGTTGCTATCGCTTGGAACGCCTCCGCCAGTACCGACCATCAAGCATAATTTGAGGTCGGGGAAGCTCTTAGCCATGTTGAGAACGACGCGAGGCACACACCCGACACTGTCTTCAAATACTGGGGCAGCAAAAATAACATTGTGCTGGCCCATCCTGCCGAAGATATATTGGTTGTTGTCGTAGCTATCAATGAACTCTGGGTTGTCATGCCGCTCGTCAAGAAGGGCCTGCGCAGCAATGTGATCGGTTGCATCGCCACAGACCCAGCCAACAGTGTAATCTATGTGTTTTGACATCGCTTTGCTCGCGGGGCAACGGTTGCTATCAAAAGCTACACCCAATTCTCTGCACGTTCGACTCTCGAATGTAAAATGGGGAAAAGGATTGCCATGGCCACGCTTTTTCGAGTCAGAAGTATTGGAGTTCGAGCATCGCCTCACTTTGGCACCACGTGAGGAAAGCTGAATGCAGGCGTCGCCGACAAATTATACAAACTCAGGCAATTACGCCTAAATAAAACTATATGAAAGGGAAACATGAAAAACTCTAAGCAGTGGTTTGGTATTGTAGCATTGTTTAGTCATAACAGCAGTGCGACTAAACTCACAGCACTCCTCCACAAAGCCATTCTCTCCCGTCCACTGCCCTCACAGCAGCCATGAAGAGAAAACAATTCCATTACGACTCATATTCGCAACCTACATTGTAGATCACCGTAGATCAATTCTTCACCCCCGTCTCTCACTATCCAACACAAGGCTGGGCACAAAACAACCACCCCCAGCAATGCATCCCATCCCCCAACCCACCATTGTACGACGTCACCACCACACCCAAGACACCCAAACAATTGAAACAATGCGCCTCAAACCCCCAAATTTCCTTAGGTGGCCACTAAATCGTCCGACCTTTGTCTGGAACGGGGCTTTTCAGGGCGGGTGGTTGTGCATGTCTCTGATCCGCGACTGGAATGTAGCACCGACACAGAAGGCTGGGAGAGCATCTATAAGTAACGGACGACGATGCCGAGTTGAACTCAGAAAGAAAATCAACAATTCTTTCTTGATCATCAAGAAGAATTATTTTTTCTCACTCTTAAATCTTTTCAGAGCCTTATATTCAATATGCAATTCGGTTGTGCTTCTTTGGCGGTGGTGTTGCTCTCCCAAAGTGTGGTTGCTGCTCCGAGACACCATTATGACTTTGTCATGGCTAAGAAGAACACGACTTCGATGCATTCGCCTAAGCATTCTCCTACGGCTGAGGATACTGGTAGTGTCATGACCATCATGGTTAGCCCTATTCCTTTCACGCCTACTCCCACTCCTACGCCAATGGACTCTTCTGATATGGGAACTTCCATGGACACTCCCACCGATACACCCATGGATGCACCTACGGATACCACAGACATGTCGTCAGAGTTCACACCAACACCAACACCCATGATGCCTCCCATGGTCACACCAATGGATCTCCCCACCGACACCACTACCCCCGAGGACACACCCACCGAAACCTCCGCTCCTGAGACCACTGCTCCCGAAACCACTGTTCCTGTATCCGAGCCCAATGAGGAACCAACCTCCGCTGAACCTTCCTCGTCCTCACCATCATCCACCAGCTCATCCAAGCCCAACCCCTCATGCGCAACAGCCTACTCCCTCCACAAGAACAAGCTTCGCGCCATCCGCCACCCCATGAACCTCCCTCCCGCTGAGCCCGTCAAGCGCAGCGTCTCTGGCTCATGTAAGCCAGGTACTTATGCCTGCCTCAGCGGTCCCGAGGGATGGCAGGTCTGCGACGTCTCCGGCAACTACCAGTTTGCTGGAAACTGTCCTTCCAACACTCACTGTCAAACGTATCCTTCTACTGGTGGTTTGTTGTGTTTGCCTAATGATTGTTAAATGGGAATAAATGGTGTTGGGGTTGGCGTTTGGGGATTCTTTTACATTCTTCTGGGTTTTATTTATTTATAGATTTTAATTACCTTCTTTGAACGATAGAAATGACAATTGAAAAAATTGAAAAAAATTGAAAAGACATGACTACAGTTGAAAATATTCAAATGAGATCTACACACCTCATTACATTAAAGATTGCCGCGACTCCCCGAATAGACGGATCTGCATTCACCAGATGTGTCACGGTTACTGTAACCGTTGGGCTGCAACAGTGGCAAATCTGCCAAAGCAGGCAATGGTAAGTTTATCTCCAGCCTGATTTCCGACACTCCCCGCCATGTCGCCATTCTCGTTTATGGTAAATTCGTCGCCAAGATCAACGCGGGGTAGAGACACATGGCTTGGTACATAAGTCATTCCATGCCCAGATCTGAAACCAAGCCTTACCAGCCAAGACATAGGAGTCTCACGGTCGTAAACAGTACAACCACTGGCTTTGAAAGTATACATCCTCGAAAACATGGCCCACGACCGTGTCGAAGTAAACCTGGAAGCAAACATTGGCGTGGTGGAGAGTCAGGATCCAAATCCCAACATTATCGACTGGGATGGCCCTGATGATCCCAAGAACCCTCGAAATTGGAAAGCGAGCAAGGTAATTGTCAACGTATCAATTGTTTCGACCATTACCTTCCTCAGGTCAGTCTGAACATGATTCTTTTGTTGGCTTTGAAGAACTAATATGCAAAGTGCTTTGTCGTCATCCATATTTGCCCCAGGCATTTTGCAGGTTCTCAAAGACTTTAATTCCACAAGTTCGACACTGGGCTCCTTCATAGTCTCGGTCTATGTCATTGGATACGGTTTCGGTCCGCTATTCATTGCGCCGCTGTCGGAAATGTACGGGCGCGCACCTCTTTATCACGTCTGCGGCGGACTCTTTGTCGTCTTCAGCGCAGCATGCGCACTAGCACCAAGTCTTGCTGCACTCATTGTCTTCCGCTTGTTTGCTGGTCTGGCTGGTAGCTGTCCGCTGGCTCTCAGTGCTGGGACTATTGCGGATCTCATTCCACATGAAAAACGTGGCAAGGTTACCGCAGCATGGACGTTGGGTCCTCTCTTAGGCCCTGTGATTGGCCCAATAGGCGGAGGATACCTGATCGAGGCGAAAGGATGGCGGTGGTCATTTTGGCTGGTGACTATAGTGGTGAGTATCAAGTACATTCTGCCTTATTTAAATCCGGGCTCTCACTGATGTTTATGATGTCAGGCCAGCGCTATCTTTATTGTCGCTCTACTGTTCATGCGCGAAACGTACGCCTTTGCGATTCTTAAACAAAAAGTGAACAGGCTTCGCAAGGAAACAGGCAACCAACAGCTCCGTTCGGCTCTCGATTACGAAACGTCGCAAAGAGAAGCACTGAAGACGGCTATTGTTCGACCAACAAAGATGCTGTTGTGTCTACCCGTCATATTTCTCACATCACTGATATTGTTCTTGTTTTACGGGTATTTTTACCTTCTTTTCACGGCTCTGCCAGGTCTGTTCCAGGACGAGTACGGCTTTTCAACCGGATCTGTTGGCCTTACATATATTGGACTGGGTGTCGGCTCTATTATTGCCTCGTTGATTGCAGGATTAGTGTCTGATAAGTTGGCGCAAAGAATGAACAAAACAGGCGGAGAGCCGAAACCAGAATGCCGTCTTCCGCTGTTGGCCATCGCATCGTTTGTTGTCCCGATTGGTCTGTTTTGGACGGGTTGGACGGCGCAGTCTCACCAGCATTGGATGTTGCCGATTCTGGGTACATCAGTTTTGAGCATTGGAGTAATCTTTGCATTTGTAAGTTGAAAGGGAAGCACCGGGAGTGAAACGACAGCTTCCTGTGAGAGTTGGAAAGAAAAGCTACTGAAGCTGATTGTGTGAACAGAACTCGAGCATGACCTACTTGATCGATGCGTATGGCGTATACTCTGCGTCTGCGGTAGCTGGCAGTATTCTCTTGCGGTCTTTGGGCGGCGCTCTGTTGCCGTTGGCAGGGGGTCCGATGTTTGACAGGTTGGGTTTTGGATGGGGAAGTTCTTTGTTGGCATTTATTGCGATTGTGATGATACCGGTGCCACTTGCGTTTATGAAGTATGGAGAGAGGATTCGGCAAAAGGCACTGTTTGATGTCAAGTTTTGATGTCTGGGCAATGGACTTGTTATCGTGGAGACGAAGGGTTTTCGACAAGTCATTATCAGTGCTGAATTACCACGTCTAAAAAAAAGGCGGAAAATAAAATAATCGTTCCCAATTATTTTTTTGGTGTTTTTTTTTTCTCTCCATCAACATTAGACAATTCAATTAATCATGATAGCTTTGGATGAAATCTGTCGATGGCTGACGGATGGTGTTTGGGGTGGGTTTGAGTGGGATGAGCGAGTTCCCTTCTGGGTAAAGAGCCGCCGCCTTATTTTGCCTCGCTGACGTCGTTTGCATCCACATGAAAGACGCTACCAGCAGCACTAAGAGAGCCACTACCAAAGCCTAGTACCAGAGCCTAGTATGCACCAGAGTCTAGTTGTCCTGGTACGGTAAATTCAGAGGAAGCTCTACTGGAGCTCTGACGCTGCTCCTCTTCTCATTACTCCGCCACGTCCTGTGCACTGCATTAATCCCGCCTCCCCTCTCTCCTCTTCAACAATTCTCCCCGTCCCCCCCATTCAAGGCCCTGCATTTTTGTTTCCTCCAAGCGGGAGATCTGGGGACAAACACCGCCATTTTCCGTTTCATTATTTATTAATTTTTTTTTACCTCGTCTCTCGTCCCTTCCCCAGACGGCATCTCCCCGCCAGCCAGCCAACCAACCCAAGCTTGCTGCCTGTGCTGCCTGCCCGCCGCCACCAGCTCCCCCGACCTCCGAACCCTTGCAACAGAACCAAAAAAGACCTAGCAACTTGGACTCTCCCGCATCACAGCCGAAATAAAACTCCAGTCGCGCCACCGACAGTAGGCATCATTGCCTCTTTGGCCCGATTCAGTTTTTATTTCCCATACTCGCCAACATGGCTACTCTGTTCAGAGTCAAGGCTCTCTTCGACTACTCGTCTCCACACGAAGATGACCTCACCTTCGACGCGGGCCAGGTCATCAACGTCACCGAGCAGGATGACGACGATTGGTACGGCGGTGAATACGTCGACGACAATGGAGCCAAGCAAGAAGGCATCTTCCCTCGCAACTTTGTCGAGAAGATAGAGCCCGCCGCGCCCCCTCGACCCTCCAGACCGCGACCCAAGAAGGCTGACGCAACCGAAGCCGAACAAGATCCTGAACCAGCTCCCCAACGAGCTGCTTCCCCGCCTCCGCCACCACCACCAGCTGATCCCGTCCCAGAACCAGAGCCCGAGCCCGAGCCTATACAAGACGACGAGGAAGAGGAAGGCCCTCTTTCTCCTGTGCAATCTCGAGTTGCAGCACCTCCGCCCAAGGCACCTGTTGCAGCTCCAGCGGCCGACCCCGTTCCCGAATCACCAGCGGAACCACAGCGTGCTCCTGCACAAGCTCCTCCGCCAGCTGCCGCGACGAAACCAAAGGCTGCAGGACCCCCTCCTGTGAAGCCAAAGAGCAATGCCTTCAAGGACCGCATCGCCGCCTTTAACAAGGCCGACGCTGCCCCCATCATTCCCTTCAAGCCTGGTGGTACCGGCACGGACAGCTTCGTCAAGAAGCCCTTTGTGCCACCTCCGCCAAGCCGACATGCTTACGTGCCTCCTCCCACCAACAGAGAGCCAGCGCCCATTTCTGCAGGCTACCGTCGCGAGGAAGACCCGGAGATTCAGCAGCAGGAAAACGAAAACCTTGAGCAAGCGGAGAAGGCCGGTTTGCTACCTGCCGACTTGCCCAAGGGTGACGATGCCGAGGATGACGACCAGCCCAAGCCAACTAGCTTGAAAGAGCGAATTGCCCTGCTCCAAAAGCAACAGCTTGAACAAGCTCAAAGACACGCAGATGCTACTGCCAAGAAGGAAAAGACAAAGAAGCCTCCTGCGCCGAAGAAGCGAGCCGACCCTCCCCCTCCCCCACCTGCAGCTGCTGCAGAGGCCGAGGAAGACGAAGCAGATGCTGCACCATTACAAAGAACCGATACCGAGACTACCGTCGGACGAGGCTCAGTCGACGAGCCCCTCCGCTCACCCCCTCCTCCCCGTCGCAAGTCTTCCAAAGGTCACACCATCGAGAGTCCTCATGATGGCAACGAAGCTGATATGTCCGGCGCGGGCGATACTACTGAGGGCCAAGACGACGCTTCTGACCATGATGATACGGATGAAGTCGCCCCTGCACCCATTGCTAGAGTCCCCACAAGCTCTTCTACGACCCAACGCCAGGCTGCTCACGAAGAGACTGGCGCTGCCGACGAGGAAGAAGAAGAGGAGGACGAGGAAGAGGAAGATGACGTAGATCCTGAGGTTCGACGCAAGGAAGAGCTTCGCGCTCGCATGGCCAAGATGAGCGGCGGCATGGGTTTCCATGGCATGTTTGGTGCGGCGCCGCCAATCCCTCCAGTTGGCGCCACGAAGAAGAAGAGCACTAAAACAGAAAAGCCTGCTGCTTCCCGTGCCGAAGACGAAGAGTCAACGCCTGCTCGTGCTGCTCCACCAGTTCCTACTCCCATGGCCCTCCCTGGTCTGGGATTGGGCGGTGGCGCTGCGAAAACGAGAGACGAAGACGAAGAGCAGGCCGAGGACGAGGCAGAGGAAGCGCAGCCGCGTGCATTGCCAACTCGACCCCCTCCTCCACCTATAAGGCCTGCAACTGAGCAGGAGGACGAAGAGGAAGAGGATGAGGAAGAGGTCCCAACGCCACATGCTGCTGATTCCACCAGACAGGTGCCTCCTGTTCCAACTGGCAGACCGGCTCCTCCCCCAGTTCCATCAGAAGGTTAGTTTCTTACGCATAATCCTTAAAATACTGTTATACTTACTGTTTTGTAGCCCGACCACCACCTCCTCAACGCCCAGCTGAGATATCTGCCACCGACGGTTCCCAGTCCGATGATGAGCTGTCCAGTTCCCAGCGCGAGAAGCGCCAATCTCAAATTTCTGCTGGCGCTGCTCGCTCTCCTACATTACCACCCGCACCTGCACGGCCTCTTCAGGATCCTACGTTACCACCTCTCTCGCCGCGAGGAGACGAAGCAAACAAAAGAGCCAGCCGTTTGCCGCCGCCTATCCCCGGTTCGGCTGCACCACCGCCACCACCTTCCGCGTCTCGCCCACCCCCTCCCCCTCCTCCTGGGGATTTGAGTCGCTCTACAACAGCAGACACTGCCCAGGCACCTCCTCCGATCCCGTCCAGTGGCCCACCACCACTGGCTGGAGAGGATGCTGATGCAGAAGTGACCGAGTACGAAGGTGACTACGACACGGATATTGCGTCATCTGTACCGCACAAGGATGCTTTGAAGGCACATGTTCGTGAACCTAGCGTCGATGATACACTTCAGTCTCCTGAGACACCTGGCGCTCCTCCACCTCTACCGCCTCAATCACCCAAAGGTGTACCTCCACCCTTGCCCAGCCAGCCTCCACCACCGCCTAAGCGAACGTCGGTGGACGCACCTCGGGCAGCACCACCACCACCTCCTCCTCCTGTTGGCGACGAGCAAGTCAGTACCACTGAGACCAGCCGAGGACAGGCGCGCAAGACTCCTCGTATCGAAGAGGAGGCTTACTTTACTGCAGCCTCGCCAAGTGTCCCTCAGTCACCTGGATTCGATCGCAGAGTGCCACCAACCACTCCTGGAGGCACTAGACATGTCTCTAGGCAGTCCACTGACGGCCAGCGTGTCAGCAGGCGTTCTACAGATATGCACCGACCATCGCTAGACTCCGGCTTCATTGCCAATGACATTGATCTGGCTGCTCAAAGCGGATGGTGGAAGCAGGCCAACCAGTTGCCTCCTTACTTCCAGGGCCGCCGTGACATTTATTTTGAGACGACTGAGTCTACGACAACCAACCAGGGCGCCAAGACAGTCATCACTCGTGAGATCTTTGTGCTGTATCAAGATTACTCACAGACCATCATCACGGTGCATTTCGACCCTTACGACCCATCCGACGTACAACTAGACCAGCGTCATGACCCTCCTCCTCGACCCCTGCGTCAAGATGAAATGGAAGAATTCTATGATCGTTTCGGACGTCAAATATCCGAAACTGCTACGAGCAAGAAGGACTCTATTGTCGGTGACGGCACACCCCACAGTCTCGTCCACGAGCTCCTCCGCCCTCTCAACGGAGCTCTCGCCCCCATCGGAACCCGCTCCTTCGGCGCGCTCGTCTACTCCAATATGGCTAATGCCTCTACGCAGCAAAACGACGTCATTCGTCCCGGAGACATCATGTCAGTCCGCAACGGCAAGTTCCAAGGCAAACACGGTCCCATGCACGCCAAGTACAGCGCCGAAGTAGGCAAGCCAGACCACGTCGCTGTCGTTGCTGAATGGGATGGCACGAAGAAGAAGGTTCGCGCGTGGGAGCAAGGTCGCGAAAACAAAAAGGTCAAGGTGGAGAGCTACAAGCTAGATGATCTCAGGAGTGGCGAAGTCAAGATTTGGCGCGTGGTACCCCGAAGCTGGGTTGGGTGGAATAGCCAGCCTTAGTGGTGTTGGCAACAGATGGGAATACCAGTCATGTCGGAAGTGCCAAAGTTGCAAGTGTTCATCTAAGATGTTTGGAATGGCGCATTGCACCAGAGAAGCGGGATTCTTTTATGTAGTTCACGTTGCAAATTAATAGTCATAAGGCGATTATAATATATTCTTGATTCTCAGCTGCCTCTTGTTTTTTATTTTTTCATCATGAAATCATTATTCTGAATCGGGATACAAAAATTCATCTTTCTTGCCAAACCAACTACCAAAGTCTAATTTCCTCAGTAGGCGATTAACACCACCTAGTCTTTGGGGCTTATATGCCTCCCCTGGCGTTAATTCATCTTCTGTCGTAGCTTCTTTACTCATTATGTCGTCGCCTTCCCATTCGGCGAGGAACTGGTTGTCGTTGGACAAGTTCTCCAGGACAGCAATCACTTCGCCAATCGTGTTACGGACTTTGGATTGGATATCGCGCAGTTGGGAAATGACTTGGGCTTCTTCGGCGTGGAGATCGGTGAAAGCGTCGAGGACGCCTGCGTCGGTCTCGAGGTCGATGGAGGTGTATATGGAGTGCAGGCGGTGAGTGTGTGTGACGAGGTGGTCGATGTGGATGAGCAGTGTGTAGAGGAGGGATGTGAATGGTTGTTGGGTGAGGAGGAGACGATGGGATAAGGTGCGCAGGTAGAGGGCATGTCCTGTCGCGAGAGCCTGTTGGTCATGACAGGGGCGGGATGTGGAAGTGTTTGCCATCTCGACATCGGTTTCAAGGGGGACGAGCCAGTGGTGGAAGCTGGACCAGAGGGGATTGACGATTTCGGTTTGTAGGTATGCCTCTGTCTCGCCGAGGAAGAAGATGGCTGCGCTGGCGGTGGTCCAGGAACTGCGCATGGAGTAGGAGCGTGCGGACCAGCGTTTGCGAAGGTCGACGGCGTATTCGTGCGTGCCGCGGGGACAAGGGTGGTGACGACGGAGGGAGGTGAGTTTCCAGAGGTCGGTTAGGCGGATGTGGGCGCGGCGGAGGGCGAGGAGGTACGAGTTTATGCAGGAGTAGATTTGGAGGTCCGAGGGGGAGATGACCATGTCGAGAGGGGAGG
Organism: Simplicillium sp. C3G150-2; assembly: GCA_022702485.1. Lineage (NCBI taxonomy): Eukaryota > Fungi > Ascomycota > Sordariomycetes > Hypocreales > Cordycipitaceae > Simplicillium > Simplicillium sp. C3G150-2. Next base: position 3,063,476 of record JAJIYY010000001.1, on the reverse strand, counting down.
GCAGTTGGATGGATAAGGTGACGGGGACGGAGAATAGAGTTGTGTTGAAGGGTGAGGATGCCAGGAGGGACGCTGCTTCGATGTCGAGTCCTGGACCGACTGGTGGGAGTGGTTTGCTCTTGACGAGGTGTAGGCGGAGGAGTTCACGGGCTTGGTCCATGAGGGGATCATCGTCGGATCGTTGGCCCTGGAGACTTGCCAGGGATGACCATGCTCGAGCAAGAACGGCGGCGACTTCTCCATCCTTGACTACGACGTTTTTGATGCCGTCGTCTTTGTGGCCGAGGTTCCCTGCTCGGCGCCAGCGGTTGCGGATACGTTCGTCTGCTTCTTGGGAGACGGCCATGGCGAACTCTCCGCGGCCGAGGAGGAAGAATTCACGAAGTAAAAGAAGCATGTTGACGACTTTCTCGAGGGGCAGGATACTTTGTAAAGTGTTTTCAGAGAGGGATTGGCGGATGCCGCTGATGGTCTTGGAGAGACTGACGCTGTTGACGGGGAATGAGAGGGCGCTGATGTTGCGTAGGCTAGCGGCGATGTTTTGCATTCCCACCACAGCTGAGGTGGTGTTGTTCCTTGCGCGGATGAGGTTGATGGATTTGCCGATGAAGAGTATTGATGAGGCTGTGGCGGGTGTGACGAACGATGGGATTAGCTCGGGGACGGTGGCGTAGTCGCCCTGCGTTTCTTGTATGAAGAAGTCGTCGCCTCCAATTGCGGGAAGTTTTCCATAGAAGACCCAAGCCGAAACCTGGCGCAGCCACGTCGTCTCCGCCGCTTTGACGAGTGAAGTAGCCGTCTCTTCAACATCGCGATATCCGCTCTGCAACTCCGTCCTTAACTTCTCCATAATCTTGGCTCCCCAGCATAAATGGTCGCTCCCGTCCGGATTCGACGTCATGAACTGCACCACCTCCCAGAGCCACTCCATCCGTCTCGTCCACTCCTTAAACTCCCCCATCACAGCCGTGAGCGGCACGATGTTATACGCGCCGACATACTGGGGATCTTCTTGCAGGATGCTCTTCTCGACGTCGAGGATCTTTTTCTGAAACGCAGCCAGATGGATTGTTTTGATGGCCGTAGCCACGGCGCGACAGATCGCAGACGGGTGCGAGTTGGATATGCGTCCCGTCTGGTTAATCAGGTTGATGTGGATGTCGCTGAGATGGGCGGCCGTGGAGAGTAGTTGGCGCTCGGGAGGGGTGATGCCTGCCGCGGCGGCGGCTTCGGGGGACAAGTCGGCGCGGAGGAGGGGGCTGGGGTGTCCGGAGAGGGAGAGGAGGATTTCGTGGAGCATGGTTGGAGGGATCTGAGGTTTGTTAGTTTGTGGGATGTTGGGAGAGGCGAGAGGGAGCGGGTACTGTTTAGCGAGTTTGGAGCGGATGAGGTCGGTGATGCTTTGGAGGGCGAGGATGAGCAGCCCGAGGAGCTCGAAGCGGCACATGTATTGCCTATGGGATATGGGTCATTTATATGCGACTGAGGGGGTAAGGCGTGGAAGAGTTTGATTGCGAGGGTATTTGGATTTGGTGTTGGAGGGTTGAGGTTGGACCGCGTCGCGCGTAGAGTTGAACCCCACCATCACCATCAACACCAGTGACATCGACAGACGACATGGGTGGGTGTTGATGCAAATAAATTGACAAAATACTACTTAAATATCTATGTACTTGAAAATAATACCCAGATCCTCCAAATTCCATTTATTGACGTGTCTCAGTACCGCAAAAAGCCCTGCCGTCTCGCTGCATAGGTGGGCTTCGGTTCATCACTGGCGCAACTGTCGAACGTGGTAACAGATACGAAGAGCATACACTCTTTCGGACCAAATGGCCCTGTTGAGACGGCGCAGTATGATTACGACTTTTATGTTTAATCAGTATCCTAATTTTGAGAAAAGCTGGAAATTATCCAGGTTTTATACGTAGCTCAGTCACGCCTCGCAGTAGAGTTTACCATGTCCTTCAAACTCAGACCAAACTTTGATAGCAAAGAGCGCAAAAGAGCGCAAAACATATATAAAGTTTTTCTTCTCTGTGAGTCACAGCAACAACAGCAGAAATACACGTTCATATCAGGGAAAAGACCAAGGCCACAGAGCACAGCACACAGATCCTATCAAGACCAACACCAACGTTGGTAATATCACTACAACAAATACATCCCTCAAAACAAAAGGAAAAAAAATAAGTAAACACACCCAGTATTTCTTCCCAACAAGTCACAACAATAGCGTCAAAAAAAATATACATTTATCAGAGGCCACACCAAGACTACAAACTAAAACACACATATCCTATCTTCACCAACATCACCAGCACCCAACAGCAAATACACATCACAAGAAAACAGTAGATAATATTTACTGAATAAATCTACTGAATAAATACAACATGAAGTATCATACCAAAAAGTAGCAAAAAGACATTTTATGTTTTTTTCTAATTGCTTTATGAACACTTGTTCAAGATGCTTGCTGGCATTTTATGTCAGACTTTGCCCACCACCAACCCCATTCAGATGGTGACCGCCATGTAGCGTTGAGTATTTATGTTTTATTTTAGATTTTTATTTTAGATTTTCTTTTTTAGATTTCATGTTTTGTTAGATTGCATTTTTTTAAAATGTCTTTTTTTTTCAATTTCAATTTCAATTTCAATTTCAATTTCAATGTTTTTTTTTGTTTTTTTTTTGTTTTTTTTTAATCTCATTCTTAGATTCTTTTTTCTTTTAGATCCATTTTTTTAGATTTTATTTTTACTTTTATTTTCCTAGATCTTTTTTTTTTTGTACATCACAAGTCACATACTGGGTGGAAGTACATGTACATGTCACTACTCGTTACGCCCGTTACGCCCGTTACGTTCATTACGTGGGTTACGTGGTAAGTCATCGTCGTGGTACATGCACATGTCACTCAACCGGGTACTGCGAGTTGGAATCCGAGGGGCCCCTATGGTATCCAGGGTATCGTCGTCGTTGAGTCATCGTGATCGTCGTTATCGTTGGTGTCGTATCGTGGGTATCGTCATATCGTCGTGATAACCTCGTCCACGTGCCCTGTCGGTACTGCCGCCTTGTCCTCTACCACCCGGTAACCTTTTTTTAGTCGTCGTTGTCGTCGCAGGGCGTTTCGAACACTCGCTTTCCTCCACAACATCACACCGCCTCGATTCACGTCTACTGCAGGAATCCGGGTCTTGAAACTCTAATCGTCGTCGTTGGTGATCGGGAACCGCTGGGCTATTCGATACGACTTCCGGTCGTGAAATAGAATACACATATTTTGCTATATATCCTACCCCCCTAGGCCTCTATTCTGTCCTGCATTATGTCATCACTCATTTCAGGTTTGTCAGCCAACATGGACATGAAAGTCTATTCCTTGGAGGGCTTCTTGCCGTCCACGATGCTGGCTCCCTCTCCGTATGTGTCGTGGACCTTTTCACCACTGCCTCCAGTGACCACAGTCGGTGTCCTATCGTCTCCCCCCACAATAACCTGTCCTCCTCCCTTGACCTTGCCAACAACCATGCCCTTGGCAACACTCTTGAGAATGGCACGGCGAGATACACCAGCCACGTCGATGTAGACGAGGCCCACGTTCTTGAAGCCGCCACCGATGTTGCCTGCGACTTGACCGGCCTCGGGGCCCCATTTGTGGCCAACGACAGTGCTCATGCTGGAGGATGTAGTTCCCAGAAGGTTACGTCCAGCCTGCTCCATGCCGTCGACGACAGTGTTGAAGGCCATGAGACTCTTGTTGAGCACTCCGGGCTTGTACGTGTCGATGGGGTTTCCATCCTTGTCGAAGCCGCGGGCACGGCCGTCTTTGCGGCGCGTTACGCTGGCGCCAAAGTTTTGTGCGATCTTGCTGATGGAACCCACAGTGGCAGCCGACAGACCAGCGGCCTTGGTGGAATATGTGTTGATGCGGCGAATGTGCTCATGAGTCGAAGGGTTGAACGTCACGGGCTTGGCAGCGGGCTCTGTTCTGTGAGCATAGCTGTCTGCCTGGTTCTGAAGAACTTTTCCGACGTAGTCTGATGTGGTGATGAGGAGTCTGGAAGCCTTGGTCGCTTGGTTGACAATGGTAGACTTTTTGTATGCTGGGTGCATTGTGTCTTCAATGTAGTCGTAGGCTGGCGCGACAGCAATATTCTGAGTGCCGTCGGCGGGCAGCGCGATTTCAACGGGATCTAGTCATAGTGTCAGCCAATATTTCTCACAAGTGAACTCCAAAGACATACCCTTCGATCCAGGCTTAACGCCAGTGTCTTCACTGACTTGGAATCCCTCGCTCAGTTCGCCAATAACGCTGCCGTCTTCCTCATCGATGAGAACGATACGTCCACCCTGCTGTGAACTTCGGCTTCCCTGAACATAGCCTTCGCCAGCATCATAGTCTCCAGGGTTGTATGGGGGAAGTTCCTCGCCAGCAGCCTCTCTTGCCTTGGCCTCTGCAGCCTTGGAGGATCGCGGCTTGGGTGCGGGGGCGCGCTCAAGGAACGCAGTGCATTGCGCCAGGATGGTCTCAAAAGTGTCGACGTCTTCCTGAACGCCAGCTCTGCTTCCGGGAGAAGGGAACTCGATTCGCGTGAATGCGCCGCTATCATGTCCAAGGTCCCATCGTGGGATCAAGTAGCTGGTAGGAGGCTGGTGGTAGATCTGAGTGGTCGCGGGCAAGGGGAGGTCGAGCTCGGGAGGGAGGTGAAGGTGAAGGTAGAAGTCCTCCTCGCCAGACGACACGCCGGAGGGGTCTGCGAAGCCAGAAGACGTGGGGACCATGAGCAGCGACAGGGTCTGAGGTCCGGCTGGTGTGAGAGACTGCTCGGTGCCATTGGCGAGATGGTAGGCCTTGATGCCGTCGACGGCGTAGAGGAGCTTGGGGTCCTGAGAGACGTGTTAGGTACTGGGTGAGAAGGTGACGCGAACAGGGAAAATCATCGTACGTTTCCTGACGCCATGGTGATGATGGGAGCTGTTTGCTACAGCGGTAGTAGCTTGGGAGGGGGGTAATAAGAGTGTGCGCTCGTGGATTAGGGTAGAACACAAACGTTAAAAAAGGTCTGCGACGGTAGAGTTTGGATGAAAAGTTAGAAAAGTACGAGGAGGGCAGAAAATTATGATGCGATGGACAAGCTTGAAACATGCAATCGAACCAACGGATTAAGCGCCGAGAGGCCTCTTTGCTTTGGGTCTGGAGGAGCAGTGACAACGTCATTGGTTGCCCCTCATTCCCTCATTCCATCTCGCCCCTCATTCTGCCTCTGCTTCCCCTCCCTGTGCTGCAGGTGGTGCTCAGTAATGGCCCGAGTACAGCGCAATTACCCACTGTAGTCCAAAAATGTTGGTGGGCTTAGCCGCTGAGACCGCAGTAATTATGGGGGCATTTAGGTGCGTCGCACCACGCAGGCAAGCAGGAAGGTCCTGAACAGGTTCTCTGGTCTGCAAACGTGCTGGTATAGCGCTGTCCTAAAATTATACTTATACTTATAATTATAATTATATTTAATTATTTCCTTGAGCTTTCCGTTCGAATTAATTTTGTCGGCATTTCTTTTTTTCATTAGATGCCTGGAGGCTCACTTGCCTAACAAGGACAGGAAACTCGTCGTACTGGCTTCAGCGCCTCAACTTGGGTATAAATATTTATTTCCTCGGATCACCCCAAAGGACCCCCAATTTCCCCTTCGCGATGGGCGCCCTTGTTAGCGTGGTGAGCCATCCTCAGACTTTTGTCAATGTCCATTGGTTTCTGATTGCACAACCGCTGACAAATTGGTCCAACAGACCCTCGTTGTATGATAATCGTCGCGTGTGCTGATGCTGTATGCACTATTGCGGAGATGCATTCCCTTGCGCTTATAAATAGCAATGCAGACAATACGAAGTCAGCTTTTCAATCTGAGTGGTAGTTGCCAATGACATAAATTGCGTCTGGCGCCCAGCGTTCTTCCATTAACTCTGCAAGTTCCCTCATCATGCTCAGATCGATAGTTCTTGCCTTCGGAGTCGCGGCAGCAGCCGCGCCAGCTACGACTCTCCAGCCCTACAATGTCGACCCAGACTCCGTCTCAGTTTCTGGCATGTCGTCCGGTGGCTTTATGACCGTGCAGCTGGCAGTCGCATATTCCGGGACCTTCAGGGCCGGCTTTGGTGTCTTTGCTGGTGGCCCGTATGATTGCGCTCGCAACCAAGGTGTAAGTTGTCTGAAATCTCAAGTTTTTCGTGATCCTTGTTAATTCAGTAAAGCTTGCCGGATGCACAAGTCCGAGTTACCCTTCAATTGTCCAACCTATCCGCAATATGAGGCATTGGAGTGGCAACAAGATCGACAATTTGGACAACCTTCATCGACGTCAAGTTTACCTACATGTGGGCGCCAACGACACAGTGGTTGGCGTCAACTCCACTCTGGCTTTGCAAAAGCAGCTGGAGCACTTCGCACATGAACATCATATTTCCACAGTGTTTACTCCTGGTGCTGAACATGTCTTCCCTACAGACTTTGATGCTGAAGGTAACAGCGCTTGTGGGGAGGTGAAGCCGCCTTTTATCGCCAACTGCGGCTACGATGGGGCCGGTGAAGTCTTGAAATGGATGTACGGTGATTTGAAGCCCAGAAATGAGGGTAAGTTGAACGGTTCTTTGATTCGATTCTCACAAACAGGAAAATACGGAACTGCTGGTATGGATGACACAGCGGTGCTGTACGTGCCTCAAGATTGTAAGGATGGATCGCACATCTGCAAGCTTCACGTCGTCTTGCATGGATGCGAACAGAGCCAAGTCAACATTGGTTCGACTTACCTTGACAATACGGGCTATACAAAATGGGCAGGTGAGTTACTTTTTTGACATTTCGGGTGAGGGTATGCTGATGCTTTCTAGATACAAACAAGATCATTGTTCTGTACCCGCAAACAACGATTGACAAGACGGTGCGCAAGCCTTGGTTTGGCGAGCCTATTGATAATAGCATCGCTTGCTGGGATTGGCTAGGTCAGTATGGCAATGATGCTGACTGGAAGAGTGGTATGTATTCCTACGTCAGTCCACTTAGAAGTTGGCTAACATTGTGCAGGGCGCCAAGTGAGCGCCATTGTCAACATGGTAAACAGGATTACGAGCGGTCATAGAAGACATTAACAAATCTTGACGGATCATTCCGTATTAGTTCAAACTCGGGACTTCGCAGAAAAAGGGGATATAGAGACAAATACGAAATCCAGCACAAATACAGGATATGGAGTCAATTTAAACAAATCTCCTCGACCCTACGCATGTTTTTCTTCCATATCTTGAGCTTCATCCTCACGATCATCCAATTGAGCCTCTCTCTGCTCCAAAGTCGGCCTCTTCTTTCTTGCGACATAAGACAATCCAGCGCTCCAGAACACCAGCGCAATTGAGCAAGCAATCATCGCCCACATACCTCGCTATCACCATATTAGCATCAGCACCAAATAATTCATGCAGTCACTCACATTAAACCATGGGGCCATGCCATTGCCGTAGAAGATAATGCTCCACCACGCATTCACAGCATTATTGCCCAGATTCATCCCCGCAAGCACCACACCCCGGAATACTGGTGCCTCATATCGCATCGCATCGTTACACCAAGCAAAGAATGTCGCTTGGCAAGCATATACCGATCCAGCCCAGTAATACGCTCCAAATACGACCGGAATAGAGCTTGGATTTGAGGGGTCCTTGGATGCGACGAGGATCATGATTGAGGTCGCAATACCCGTGATACCAATCCAGTATCCGACTAGATAGCGCTTACCACCGAGGAAATCGGTCAGTGTCGCCCAGAATAACGTAGAGATGATTCCTACGGCTGGCACGCCGGTTGGGTAATCATTCTTTTGGGCAATACTGTATTTCTTGTATGGGTAGGCGTCGAGAAACAATCCGAACAGGTTGTTACTGCTGAAGGACTCTGTTTCGCCGGCAATGACCCAGAGCATGACGAATCCCCACCAGTACCACGATGTCAATACTTTCTTGACAAAAGCAAGTGTGATGGGTGAGCGCTCCTCAGTACGGGGGACACGCGATCGCGCCAGTGCTCGCTCTTCTTCGGAGAGATACGGCGCCGTCGTGGTGTATGGTGTATCTGGGAAGAGAAAGAAGCCATAGATGGCCACGGGGATGGTAAACAATCCATCAATGATGAATAGCCATCGCCATCCACTCAGGCCACCGCGTCCGTTAAGGCCATGGTTCAGTCCGGTCTGAATAAACCCGCCGATCATTGTTCCAGCGAGACCAGAAGAAGTGAAAATTCCACTGCGCTTTCCGAGCTCTTTCTCAGTATACCACGCGCCGAGGATGTAATGCGTGCCGACGAAAGTGGAAGCCTCGCAAATACCCTGGAAGAAGCGAATGGCCATGATGGACTCAGGCTTCTGCGCCGATGCGGTAACCATAGTCAATCCACCCCAGAGAAGCATCATGAGCGGGAACCATATCCGCGGCTTAATGTAGTGCAGCGATAAATTGGACGGGATCTGGCCGAGGACGTAGCCAACGGTGAAGCAAGTGTTGATGATGCTGAGCTGGTTGCCTTTGAAGCCCAGCTCCGTCTTCATACCAGAGACGAATGCATTGGAGAGGTTACTTCGATCAAGCTGTCTCCGCGTTAGCATGAATTCTGCTGCACAATTGAGGCAGACAGCAGGACTCACATAGTTGACAAAGTAGCTGAGACAGCAAAACGTCAAAATGAAGAAATCAATCTTCTGCACCAGCTTTCGCTCGCCCGGCTTATAATCCGTATGAAAGTATTCATTCAACCGCGCCTTGAGCGCCATGATGCGCGCTGTTATTTCACAATGCGACGCTGCGCAGCCTCAAGCGATTGGGTAATGTTTTTGAAGGGGAAGAAACGCGCCGAGTCAAGAATACAACTCTAGCGGCTCTAACCCCAGTTAATAAGCTGAGAGAAGTGAACTGACTTTCAGCCCTCACAGAACAACCGACTTCAATACCCGTTGACGCTAATCAATGAGGGGAAATAAAGAGGCGATAAACTTTCAGGCAAATTACCAGGAGATAGCAGTAAACCAAGCTCAACCCCCACGGGGAAGTTTGCCGAACCGATGCGCGGAGAGCTGGACAAGGTGAACACGCGCCTTCTCCAACAATTACTCCACTGATGCTGAGGGCGCTATTGTTCGGCCTTTGGGGGACTTTTATTAGTGTCCGTTGTCGGGCTCGGGTTTGGCCGGTTATTGAGAGCGGCCGGGCTGTCCCCCGCATGGTTGGCTTATTCGTCTTTGTCTTCAACACGTATGTTATTAGTTTGTACTGTTTCTTATCTTCAAAGTGTAAGATTATTGGAAGAATAACACCGGTGAAAGATGTCTGAAGGTACCTGGAAGGCCATTGCCGATAAGAAGCGCAGCGACTTGAGCAACTCTATTCCTCAGGAATGGCGCATACCGGCTGAGTTGGTGCCGCCAGAGTCGCAGGACGATGTCACAACATGGCCGAGCTCGTCTGGGTGGTTCACAAAGGAAGAGCTGGCAATTACTGAGTTGACCGCTTCTGAGCTTGTGCCTAAGCTGGCGTCGGGGGAATTCTCGTCCGAGGCAGTGGTTAGGGCATTTGGCAAGCGAGCTGCTGCTGCTCACCAGTTGGTATGCTGATAATTCAAGCTTTATTTGACACTCGCTAATTAATATCAGACCAACTGTCTTTCCGAGACGTGTTTCGATAGGGCAATTGCAACGGCCAAGGCAAGAGATGAGCATCTGACCAAGACTGGTAAACCTGTCGGTCCTTTACATGGTCTACCGGTTTCGCTCAAGGACAACTTCAACATCAAGGGCTTGGATGCGACAGTGGGCTTTGCGTCTCATGTTGGTGATGCGGCTGCGGATGACTCTACGCTCGCAAAGCTCATTGAGGCGGCTGGTGGAATTCTTTATGTCAAGACGAATGTGCCTACTGCGATGATGATTGCAGAAACCGTTAACAACGTGTTTGGACGCACTCTTAATCCCAGGAATAGGAAGACGACGTGCGGTGGTAGCTCTGGAGGTGAATCTGCACTCATCTCTTTCAAGGGCAGCCCCCTGGGTGTTGGATCAGATATTGGTGAGTATAAATCACACACAAAGACTCTATTTACTGTGTGCTGACAGGTGTTTAGGCGGCTCCCTGAGAATTCCTGCAGCTTGTACCGGCATCTTCACCCTCCGCCCTTCTTTCGGACGCTTCCCTACCCGCGACTGCCGCTCTGGCATGCCCGGCCAAGAAACCGTCAATTCAGTCAACGGCCCCATGGCGCGTACCCTTGCAGACATTGCATTATACAGCGAGGCTTTGATCAGCAAAGATCCCTGGCTACATGATGCAAAGTGCGTCCCAATCCCCTGGAGACCAGCACAGCTGCCTGCCAAGCTAAAAGTCGGCGTCATGTGGAACGACGGACTCGTCAAGCCCACGCCTCCCATCCAGCGAGCCATGCAACAGACGGTTGAGAAGCTCAAAGCGGCTGGTGTGGAAGTCATTGAATGGGAGCCTACAGACTTGGAGCAATCCGCGGAATTGATCCGACGCATGTTCCAAGCCGATGGTGCCGAAGCCATCCGTCGCGAGCTGGAAAAGACAGGCGAGCCACACCCACCCGAGATGACGGTGCACAAGGACTCCAAGGCGATCAGTGTCTACGAGCTGTGGCAGCTCCAGTATGAGCGCAGTATTTTCCAGAACAAGAGCTTGGAGCGCTGGAACGAGACTGGCATTGATGCTTTGTTGTTGCCCAACAATCCTGTTGTGACATTCAAGCATGGCGGGACTGCTCATAGTAAGTTTGAACCTGTGAGATATCGTGTTTTACTATCTAACGATGTTTGATTCAGTTCCGTATACTTCGATCTTCAACATTCTGGACTACTCTGCGGTTTCTTTCCCGACAGGCTTTGCTGTTGACAAGAAGTTGGACCAGCTACCAGCGGATTATACGCCATTTAACCACGTTTGCAAGGCAATCAATTCTGAGTGTACGTACAATAACACTGTTGAGAGTAAACAGCAGCTAACTTTGCTAGATGACGCTGAAACTCTAGACGGCATGCCTATTAGTCTTCAATTAGTCGCGCGCCGGTTCGAAGAAGAAAAGGTACTGGCCATGACAGACAGTGTTCTAAAGGCGCTCTCATAGATAAAATGCAAAAACACAGCCCCCTCCCGGTTTATTAAACACATGTCAATCATCGAATGCATCGTGACGAAATGATTCCTCATACACTGCGTACGAGGCTGCAGCGCGCCAATTTAGGCAATATCAAAACCCCAGCTCCCTGTCAAGCAAAATGGCTGAAAGAAAAAAGTACCCGGAACGAACTGATAGGCGCATGTGCGCAAAAATTCACGCTCAGCATCGTTGTAAATGCGCCTCCGTCGTGAATGCGCCCTCAGCGCGGCATCTGCGGCACAACATCTACATCATGGTGCAGATACGTTGCATGCATGCAAGCAGCATTATTAATTAATAGCTCAAGACCAAACGCACAACGTGGGTGCCTTGATTCCAAATGCGACTTCCCACCCCCAACCCCGCCTGGGGGGGGCCTTCTAGACCGATGAACCGAAACAATCCCATCCCATCGCCAATCACAGCAGCCATGGCCGCCACTGACCAGCGCCGTCGCGGGTCCAGGTGCAGCCAATTCAACCCACTGGTGAAACTACTCTTGAGGTGTGTGTGGAGGCTTTGACAGCGAAAGCTACGGGTATCCCAGCTCCCAGCTAAGGGAAGCTATAGTGGATTGCGCCGGCTTGCCCGTGCCGTTCTAATTGGAGAATCAGGACAGGAACGTTGGGGAAAGGGCTGCTTCTTTGTGTCTGTCTTGGTACCTGTTTTGCACTGACGTATGTCCATCATCATTAATAACTGTCTTTGCGCGCCTTTCCCCAAGCCCAAATCTGCAATCAATCGGCAACTTTAATACCAACGCTATCCCCATCGCCATTTTCACACCATACTTGTCGCCATTTTATTCCCTCACTCACGTCGTCTTTTTGCTACTTGTGTCAAGTCCAGAATGCCTGCCGTCAAAGACTCCTCTTCGGCCGCAGCTGACATCATCGACATCCGCGGCCAGCAAGTCGACTTCAACATCAAAGAAGATGTCGTCGCCCAGATGAACCCGATCGACGGCCCGCGATCCTTGCCTACATTGCTTCTCTATGATGAAAAGGGCTTACAGTTGTTTGAAAACGTATGACCCGAGCTCTGCATGTTTTGATTTTTTTTGCCTTTTTTTTTTCTCTCTCTGTCTCTTCACTCTATAATAAAAAGCCATCGCATTGCATTTTGGCAATTGCCTCGCTTTTTTTAAACCATAGTCTCGCGTCGCCCAGTTCCTTTGCTTATACCTCCCAGATTACATATCTGGACGAATATTACCTCACCAACCAAGAGATCAAGCTCCTCGAGACACATTCGCGGGAGATTGCAAAGACGATTCCCGACGGTTCGATTGTTGTCGAACTTGGTAGCGGGTGAGTTGTACTTTTGTGTCTGACTGATATATCTGTTCTAACAGTGACGTGACGCAGAAACCTCCGCAAGGTTTGTCTCTTGCTTGGCGCGCTGGAACAGGTCGGTAAGAACATCGACTACTATGCGCTCGATCTCTCAGAGGATGAACTGCAGCGCACGCTGGCCAATGTTCCAGACTTTAAACATGTTCGCTGCCATGGCCTGCTCGGTACGTATGATGATGGTCGTGAGTGGCTGAGACAGTTTGCCAGCAGCGAGAGGCACGTTTGTGTGCTTCATCTTGGGTCCAGCATTGGTAGGTTTGGCCATTACTATATTGAAATATTTATTTTTAATCATTTTCCAGGAAACTTCAATCGCGACGATGCTGCTGATTTCTTGCACTCCTTTGCCAATGTCCTCAAGGACTCCGACTCCCTCCTCATCGGCATCGACTCCTGCAGCGACCCCGACAAAGTCTAGTAAGTTCCTCCATTCCTCATTTTAACAACAATTGCTAACCTCTCAGCCACGCATACAATGGTAAGTGAGCCGTCATCGGACCCTCGCTGCGTTACTAACAGCCGCAGACAAAGAAGGCATCACTCATCAGTAAGACTCCGTCTCTCATGTGAAAACACACACAAACTAATTGCCAGGTTCATCCTCAATGGCCTACACCATGCCAATGAAATCTTTGGCAAGCAAGTCTTTCACGTCCCCGACTGGCAAGTCATAGGCGAATACGTCTACGACGAAGACGGTGGCCGCCACCAAGCCTTCCTGTCTCCCAAGCACGAGACTTTCTTTGACGAAACTCCGCTCCAAGCTCACGAGCGCATCAAAATCGAGCAGAGTCTCAAGTACTCCCAAATCGGAGCTGAGAAACTGTGGAAGATGTCTGGTTTCACTGAAGCGCAGCACTGGCGTCTTGGCGACGACTATGGTATGTCTTTTATTTCTCGCTGTCCTCACACAACCTAACGTCTCAGGTCTACATTTGCTCAAGAGAGCCCAAATCCCATTTTCCACCATCCCAGAGCGCTACGCCGCATCCTCCCTCCCCACCATCCAAGACTGGGAATCCCTCTGGGCAAGCTGGGACATTGTCACCAAGGCTATGCTGCCCGATCAAGACCTTCAAGAGAAGCCAATCAAGCTGCGAAACGCCTGTATCTTCTATCTAGGTCATATCCCTACATTCCTGGATATCCAGCTTCACAAGACCACAAAGCTCCCTCCCACCGAGCCTGCAGGCTTCTACAAGATCTTTGAGCGAGGCATTGACCCCGACGTGGACAATCCCGAGCGATGCCATGACCATTCTGAAATCCCAGAGGAATGGCCACCCGTGGCAGAGATTGAATCATTCCAGGAACGAGTGCGCGACCGACTCCGCAAGCTGTATGAGGGTAAAATCTCACGCGATGTCGGCAGAGCCATCTGGGTCGGCTTCGAGCATGAGGTCATGCACATGGAGACTTTGCTGTACATGATGCTGCAGAGTGATAGGACCAAGCCTCCTCCTCACACTGGCATCCCAGACTTTGCTGCGTTGGCAGAGAAGGCTCGCATGGCTAGAGTGCCCAATGAATGGGTTGATATCCCCGAGCAGACCATCACTCTCGGCATGGACGACCCCGAAAGCGTCAAAGACTCAGACGGTTTCTACGGATGGTAAGTTTTAACTCGTTTAAGAATTCATATTCAACATTCTAACTTCTCAGGGACAACGAAAAGCCCTCTCGCCAAACTACCGTCCACGGCTTCCAATCCCAAGCCCGTCCCATCACCAACGAAGAAGTACATCTCTCCCCTCTTCTTACTCAGAACCAAACTAACACCCCCAGTACGCCCAATACCTGCATGAATCCAACATCTCCAAACTCCCCTCCTCGTGGGTCTCCGACCCCTCCCAGCCCAACGGCACCTCCCCATCCTTCATCCAGGGCAAATCCGTCCGCACCGTATATGGCCTTGTCCCGCTGAAATACGCACTCGACTGGCCCGTCTTCGCTTCATACGACGAACTCTCCGGCTGCGCAGCCTGGATGGGCGGCCGCATCCCCACCATGGAAGAAACCAAGAGCATCTACGCCTACGTCGACCGACAGAAGGAACGCTTCACTCGCAGCAAGCTAGCCAACAACGTTCCCGCAGTCAATGCGTAAGTTTCCACCCCCCCTCACTTGACTTCAAACCACTAACAAAACCAGCCACCTCGTCAATGACGGCGTAGAGGAAACACCACCGTCGCACGCCGTCTCCGTCGATGAAGCCAGGTCCAACCTCTTCATCGACCTTTCCGGTGCCAACGTCGGCTTCCGCCACTGGCACCCCCAGCCCATCACGGCGCGAGGCTCCAACCTCGTCGGCCAGGGTGAGATGGGCGGCGTGTGGGAGTGGACTAGCTCACCACTCACGCGCCACGAAGGGTTTGAGCCCATGGAGCTGTACCCTGCTTACACGGCTGATTTCTTCGATGGGAAGCATAATGTCGTGCTGGGCGGTTCTTGGGCCACCCATCCCCGGATTGCGGGGAGGAAGAGCTTCGTGAATTGGTATCAGACTAATTATCCGTTTGCGTGGGCGGGAGCGAGAGTGGTGAGGGATGCGCAGATTCATAATGAGGAGACTTTGTAGTTGAGATGACAGTTCGATTTTGATTTCATTTTTTTGGTTGTGTTTCAGTCAGTCTTTACAGATAGAAACCTAGTCGCTCATTAAGTGCCTGTAGAATGATTTTGCGTAGTGAAGTGACATGTTGATTCATTATTTCTATAAAACGCCGAGAAAAGCAAATATTTTTTTTGTCTATGCATTCAAGCTGCCGTAGATGTCCAGCAATTGCTCGAATACGTAGCTTGGCAGATGAACTCCGTTTTCTGTGACCAGGTTTGCTATCAACTCGGGAGGCTATTCAGTTAGCATTGGTTCGGACTCACTGTCTGAAGTGACAAACTTACTGTGTAGTCGACAGCGTCTTGGGGCTGTTTGCTGGGCGCCTCGACGCTGAAATCCAGCACCTTTTGCTCGAAACCCAAATCTCTCTGGTCCAGCGGAAATTTCCTGACAAACTTGTGCGTCTCAGCAGCGACGTAGAAGGGGATCTTAGCCCTCAACGCCAACTGAGCAATCTGGTAAGTGCCCACGCGAGAAATAATGCCACCATTCTGCGTCACAGCCTCCGCACCAACAAAGACCATATCGACCTGTCTCAAGAGACCCAGCGTATGCGCAACCGCCGCCTCAGGGATCTCCGCGACGGGGATTCCCTTACTTCGCAACTCCTTGACGACTCTATCGCTCTCCTCATTGCGCGACTCGTCCCTCACATACACCACTCTGAATTTACCCGCACCATCTCCCGACGCAGCGCGCTCGAGCAATCCCGTAACCGATCTCGACGCACCATGAGTCAAGACGCACTTTCCTTCTCTCACAAATCTCCAACCGGCCTCGGCGATACCATTGCGCGCAGCGACGGCACGAGCCGCAAAGAGGCGCCCATTGCGGAGCAGGTGTTCGCGAACGGCGTCGAAGCTCCCGTCCTGCTGCTTAAGCGAGGACACGAGGTATTGGAGGAACAGGTCGGTGCCGGCGGTGAGGGGGACGGGGTTGGCGACGGAAGCTTTGAGGCGGTCGCAGTGCAGCTTGACGGTGTCGAGGGTTTCGTAGACGGTGGTGGAGGGGACGGTGTTGAGGAGGACGATGAGGGATTCGATGGCGGCGACGGGCTTGGTGAGCTCGGGGTCGGAGGCGAGGAGCTTTCTGTAGGTTGCGACGATGCTGAGGGGATGTTAGACGGTGGTTGATGGAGAGGTGGGAGTGGACGTACTCAAAGTCGGATTGGCTGGGCTGCCGTAAGGGTAGTGAGGAAGACACTGGGCGATTAGCTGCGATGCTTGGTTTAGGGCATAATATATGCTTTGATTGGGGAGGCTACGTACTGGCTGTGTCTGTGGCCATGGCAGTTGTGATGGTGATGGTGAAGTTGGAGGAAGAAGATGGAAAATTTGGCTGAGTCACAGCTCGAGATCAAAGACCCCGCGAGATGGCGGGGCAGAAATAAACAGCCACTGTACTAAATAGCCGCCGTACTGCAGGTAGCCGCTGTAACAACTGCAGCCGCTGTAGCCATTGTGACCACTGTGACCACTGTGGCCACTGTAATTCGCTATAGCTACAGAGGGAAAACAGGGAAACCCTTCTGTAAACCCAAAATCTTCATTATTCTTATTTCCAGTAATAGAGCTATCCTACAGTGATTTAACATCTAGTCTAATCAAATAGCCCAATATACTAAGAAGAAAAAAACAAGAAAAATGCATGGTATTTTCAACCATCTACAAGCAAAAAATGCTAACCATCAACGCCAGCACTGTATATCCATACTGGTACCTCAACATCGCAGCACCGCTGTCTTCATCATCTTTCTTCGGGCCAGCACCAGAGGACTCAGTTGGCTTCGCATTGTTCCCCCCAGAAATACTAGTTGTCTTGCTACTCCCAGCACCCCCAAGATCGGACGTCCCTGAGCTAGTCGTCGTTGAGCTCTCATCCGACTTGGGCCACACATTGCCATACCCTGAAGCAGAGCAAGTAAAGCCGCGGTACTTCTCAAACAGCTTGTCTAGCTTGTCAGCATACTTCAAAGACGCATACTTGGCCCCAAGATCAGCGCAGCTAATGTTCCCAGTAGAGATGATGCGCAGAAACATGGCAGATTCAAGCTTGGGGAGGTCGACACTATGAAATACAAATATTCAGTAAGGCCGGCAGGCCACCTCTGCGCATCAAAGAATAGGCCAACGTACCTGTCAAAGTCACCATTGAACGTGGCACCTCCCCCGATCGTCTTGAGAGACGGCAGCGATACATCCTTCAGCCCGTCTGAGAATTCAATGGTCAAATGGGAGCCGACCGACTCCAGCTTACTATGGCAGATGAAGTTAGCTTGCTTCGTGTTCACGCTTCAAAGCGCTGTGTTCTTCTCAGGCTACTGCTACTCACGGAAGAGATATACTCGTCAGCTTATCCATGTAACCCAACAGCACAGTGCCCGTGATCTTCTTCAGGTCCGGCATCGAAATGCTCGTCACGCGGTCATCCTCTCGGTCTGTAGTTTTCGGTAGCTGGTACCCGGCTGTGAGGGACGGCACGGATACCACGTTGGGTAAGACAAATGGCCCTTTGAAGCCATGATCTGGCCCGAAAGACGTGCCCCCTTCGATGATGGGACAATTCTTCTTGTAGAAGTCAAGAATGGTCTGGTTGGCGATGGATACTACAATGTTGTCGCAAGCAGGCGGTACTTCCACGGGGTTAGCAATACTCCGAGTACTGGCAGAACTAGAGCCAGAGCTTACAGTCGCTGAAGTCGCTCGCTTGAATCGTGGCTGCGAAGCCCATGCAGAGCAGCGTTCTGAGTCGCACCATTGTCGATTGAGTTGTGGCATATGTCAGGAACTGAACGTATGCAAAGAAAGAAAGAACGCGGAGGTTTGTGCCTTTAAGTTCGGGGGTGAGGCTGCGTGCCAAGAGTTGCTTCGGGCATAACTTGGCTGGGAACGAGGTCTAGCCGAGAAGAGGCGTTGGTAGGGAACCGGGCCACAATGTACCTTACAAGACGCGAAAAAGGGCCTACCACCGTTTGATAGAGCCATTTGTCATGCAGATCTCGAGGGTTGGCTGCAGTCGGCCGAGAGAATTGCTGCAGTGTGGAGGTGGCGTCGCGGGACGGCAGGCCATGCCGATCAGAATTCAGCCCTACGCGGTACCTTGGATACCAACATAAACTTTGAACTTGATTGGAGAGATGAGAAGTTCGTACTCCCTCCCCTTGCTTGAGAAACATGTGAGAGTATGGAGCTGGGCAACCTGGCGGTGGCTGATGCAGGTTGAGCCAAGGTGTAAACGGCTCACACTTGTTGGAGGCTGCTGGCCTAGAACTGGTTTGTAGGCACGGATGTGGCATTCAGTGGCTTTTTGTGGTCTAGATTGGGTTCTTCAGATCCATTGATGGTCATCTGGGTTCGATTAACCTGATTTAAGTCGCAGAGTCCGCCGGCGAAATCATGGTGGCTCTTGAACGTATTTTCACTCTGGGGCCTTGTGCAGCAGAATTTAGAGCGTTGCAATGGAACAAAGGCAAAATTGAATGCATGAATCAGTGAAAGTACAAAGACTTCCATTGTGATCACTCCGGAAGCTAACGTCTTATGGCTCTTTGGGGTCCAAGGGAACAGAGCTGATGAATATGAATGTTTCGCTTACACCATTGGTATCAAAGAAGAACTCTACTTGACAGGTTTTCATGTCTTTGTTTTTAACGATCCCTTTTGTTTATCCCAAGTATACAGTGTCCTTTGCTCGCACAGCCTATGAGAGCAAGTCATGTGCGCAGTGCACTTACACTCCAAGCCAGCTGGGGCCAGGCACCCTCCTCCGTTTGTCACAACACACCACCCCATTTGTAACTCACCATTTTGGACATCAAACTCATTTGCTTTGCTTTGCTTTGCAAAAAAACACCATGTCCCAGGATATATCCCAACTGATGGAGTCACTTGGTCAAGGCTTTAATAACAAAGACCTCCACCATGCCTCTCACTCGTTGAAACGAGTTCGCTTCGAAGAAGCGAGTAACGAATCACACCCCGGCCGCGAGAGCAGGCTCTATCGTCTTAATGACCGGCTCGGTCACGTCTCCAGGATGCCCTTTCTCTGCAATGCTGCTTTCCTCCAAAGCATGGGTGTCACCTTCTCCGCGGGTGACAACACTGCCGCAGCATTTGAAGCTGTGCCCAACGAACAAGGAGTACCTCGACTACCCATATGGATCCGGACCTACCCATGGCAACGTCGCGAAACAATAAGACACCTCTTGGCACCGCTTGGATGGACTATCGATGCGTAAGCCAAACCACCCCACCCACAGGGTCTGTAAATGAAATCTGCGCTAACTTACTCGCTCAGCACTTCCTCCATCCCGTTCAACTATCAGAAGAGGAAGAATCCTGCCCAAATTGACATCGGCGGCCTATTTGAACATGAAATCAAAGGCAGATGCCTCGCCTACCTCGATCTGGCAACGGCATCCGTCGCTGCTTTGAGCTATCATGCGGAGCGATCATTCACGCCGCATGCCATGCAAGTCTTACAGGCTAGTCGATCAGCACAACCGGCACCACCCCGCGGAGAGTATCCCTTCGTTGCGGCAGCTCTGATTGCACTCGCTCAGTTACAAGAGAGCACGCCTGAGCAAGAGAGCACGCCTGAGCAAGAGAGCACGCCTGAGCAAGAGAGCACGCCTGAGCAAGAGAGCACACCTGAGCAAGAGAGCACACCTGAGCAAGAGAGCACACCTGAGCAAGAGAGGCCGGAATTCGCGACTGTGCACTTGGTCGTCTCCGCTTATGCTTGCTTTGATGAGCTGTTCGTCTACACTGCGGAAGTTCCTTTCAAGCTTTTGGATAATCTCAAGAAATCACCGATTGATGGTACTGATGAGGATTAGGATGCCTGCAGCTTTGCCATTCGCTATTGGGGCGTGCACTTGTGTCAGTCGCCTGAGGCTGTGATCAATAAGCTACGAGAGATTTTGCAGTAGCTGCTGGCTACGATTTAATGATGAACGGGAGATTATGGGATCGGTGCGAAGGCGCGTGATTGGTAGCATGCACGACATCAGAAGCATTCACGATATCAGAAGCATCGAGGGAATAAAAAGTAATTCACGAAACAAGAAGTGCTCACGAAACAAGGAGTGTTCACGAAATGAGAAGCACGAAGGAAATGAGGAGTAATTCAGGAAACAAGACGCATTTACGGAACGAAAAGCATTCACGAAATGAGAAGCATGCACGAAACAAGAACCGTTCACGAAATAAGAAGCATTGAGCAAATGAGAAGCACCGATTAAATAAGAGACAACAAGGAAATAAGAAGCAGTCACGAAACAAGAAGCACTGAGGAAACGAGAGATACCGAGAAGATCTGTCAATTCTACAAAAAATGTAAATAGCCCCTCATGTAGCCAAAATATCAACCCTTCTTACAGACCACAACGACGAACTGTAGAGATCTGTTCCCTCGGCATCCATCTTACTTTATCCACGATGTCAGGCCATGCTTACATCGTAATATGCATGAAACGTGTCCGAAAGTGCTGAACTGCTAAAATTCATTGCTCAACAAACCCTTACAAATCAAACAAAATTGAAGTTGAAAATCTCACAAAAACAAACCACGTGTCGGATATTGCAGATCTCGAATCTTCCGATCTGCCCCAACGTCAAATTTGTTGGCGTCTTCACGACTCGTTAGCGGGGGCACCAACAAATCTTGCTGAGGCGGGGGGGCGCCAACCGTTCATGCGGCTTACACGGGGTTGCGGCCGATTACTTAAAAAACGCTGCTTCTTTCGAACCTCCGTGCTGGACATTCCGATTCAACACTTCTTACAACCGCAGCATACCAGCCTGTGCCATCATGTCTGACCTTCACACCTATCGCGGCAACTGCCACTGCGGCGCATTCGTCTACGAGGTGCAGCTCCCCGAGATCAAGGGCGTGGCACGATGCAATTGCAGCATCTGCTATAAGAAGGGATATCTCTTCGTGTGGCTGCCTGCTGAGAATAAGGATACCTTCAAAGTCATCAAGGGAGGTGAGGATGTCTTGACTGGGTATGGCTTCAATGACAAGAAGATTGTGCACAATGTGAGTTGTCTCTCCGGCTGATAGTGTCACGCTAACAGAGTAGTTTTGCAAAACGTGCGCTACGTCCATCTACGCAGAAAAAGATGAAGGAATGGCCCTTAATGTATGTATTCACCTTCTTTGTCACTTCACATACTGACGAAACAAGGTCCGCGCAATTCAAGGCCTCGATATGTGGCAGTTAGCCAAGAAAGAGTAAGTCGCTTCTCCTCACTGTTGACCTCCCACTAACGAGTCAGCGTCGACTTTGCCAGTGTCGGCACCCCGTACGAGCCACCAGAACACAGAGGACCTCTTCCTACTGCCCAAATCGACGGCGGCAAACTATACACCGGCGGATGCCACTGCGGCGCCCTGACCGTCGCACTCATCAGCCCTCTCCTAGACGGCAGCAGCGACGAGAAAGGCCTCGAGTGCAATTGCAGCATTTGCGTCAGAGTATGCCCTCTCCCAATCCTCATCAACGTCGCTCTACTAACATCAGCACTTAGAACGGCTACGTCTGGACATACCCCAAAACCAACCAAGTCGTCCTCCACGCCGCCAACCCCGCCAACATCGGCCGCTACAGCTTCTCAACAAACATGTCGCACAAGACCTTCTGCAAAATCTGCGGCGTCAACGTGACCAACGAGAAAAACAAGGACATCACTGATGAGGATAGAGCGACTTGGAATGAGGCAGCCAGGGGCTTTGAACCCTTTGTTGATGCTCATCACCCAGTCAACTTGAGGGTGTTGGGGGATGTGGATGTGGGCAAGTTGGAGATTATTAAGACGGATAACGAGATTGAGCCCAAGTATGTGAATCCTTAGTGGCGGCGCAGTGATTTCAGCATGGGAGCAAGGAGTTTGGGCTGGTAGTTCGAGTGAGGTGTTTACGCGAGGTGTTTGAGCGAGGAGTTGGGGAGATGATAGTTATGGTGCTGGTGTTGAGAATTGAGCATTGCTCTGCTGAGTTGCGTTGCCGCTGTAGTTCGGTTACAGCACGATGCGATTATGTAGTACACATCTTCAAACATCTACAGTAATTGCCACATTCCATCCAATAGCCATGTCGATGATGAATCACACTTTTCGTACAACCATTCCCTCTTACCGCCACAACTTGTCACGCTCATGTTACGCATTTATCTTCACCCAATATTGGTGACACCCACCATGCTCCAACTCACCACACCACAGTCAGCTTCCTATCACGCTCCTGCTCTTTTCATTACCATGTTCATTGACAGCCTAAGCCCACGCATCCTCACCATTCCCATCTCTGCTCTCAAAGCAGGCTACTCATCACCACTCACCTTAGCCTCCCCACCACACCATCTGCACCTGGCACTTACTCACCTCGTCTTACACCAATATCAGTCACACAACCCTCCCCCTCCTTCTGCTCAACCGATCTCTAACCTCATCACTACATCACATCACCTTTCTCGTTAATTTCTCCTCCTTCTCATCATTATCACATCACCACACAATGTCCATCCCTCACATCCCCCCTCCCTGGCACCTCACCGGCACAATCTACCTCTTCTCCCCCTCCACCCATCACCCCGGCCTCTCCATGATCCAAATTCTCCGCTTTCCGTCCTCCCCCGTTGGTCCCTACGACGAAATGCTCGTTGTCCCGGGTCTGGTCCCCTGGTCCTTTCACGACAGTACAGGCAAGTCACATCGCGGCAACAATCCCCGAATCACAGAGATGTACGTCTCGCAGAAACATACATGCTACAACGGTCGTATAAGTAAGTTCTCTCCACTCTCCTCTCTCTTCCCGCTTCTATCCTCCTACTCACCAACCCTAACACCCAGACTGGAATTGTCCCAAACAGCTCGCCCAATTTTCCTTCACAGACCACCCCAACGGCTCAACCACCATCCAAGTCACCACCACGAAGCCCATCTTCCGAGCAACATTCAAACCCATCCCCTACATCCCATCCTTCCCCTTCGCCACTCGATGGCCAAGATATCTCGGTTTCGAAACCACACTTGTTCAACCACCACTGCCCGCGGGAGATGCTGAAGAATTACTCGGGACGGAGTGTTGGATGTCTTTTGCGCCGCAGCAGTATTCTCGAAACACCATGCTGGGATGGTTTGATGTCGCTACGAATCAAGGATCAAATCAACAAGACGAAAATAACATTTTGTCTGGTCTGAGAAGGTGGCAACTTGGGATGAAGATGGTGGATGCGGATTTGCGCTTTGATGTCCCTACCGTTTGGACAGAGGCAACAAAAGCGAAGCTGTAACCACAACCATTTACGACTACCATGAGCAATGAACGAAACCCTACACATAAAAGAAATACACAACACTTGGTACCTCGACATCATCCTCATCATCACCATCATCATCAAAGTTTTATGTCCACGTCCACATCCAAATATCAGTCATAAGTCTATTTATATCAACTGTCAGATATCCTCCCCTCAGTCATCAATAATTCCCAAAAAACGCCAAATGCAATGTGAATCGGCTTTCTTATCTTGTCTTGCCTGATCTTGTAGCTTCCTCTTGCTGTCAAAGTCTGTTTCCTATCAGAAGTAGAATGCTGGTCCTCGTTCCGTATCCTGGAGCGTCTGAAGCTCAGCTGTCCGTCTATTGGTCCAAACGCCTGGTGTAATCGCTCATGTTGTAAGGGGAGTTATGCCGCAGAGCTTTTTCATCAATTCATGCCATTTTGGAGGTTGTGTGTGCCCTCAACGCCGTAAACTGTGTTTTTGGTTTGCAAAACTAGCACTGGTCGCCAGTCATTCAGTTTGCATTCTTCGCTACCACTTCTCGTGCGTAAAATTCGACCAGCATGGTTCCGTATGCCTCGAGGTCCTCCACTGGAATTGCGAGTCGGAAATCGTTTAGAACTAGGAATTGAATCTCCAGGTGGTTCAATTCAGGGAGCGGTAACCCACCAACCTATTAACCTGTCAGTACTGAAACAGTTTGGTGAGAGCGATAGTGTCAAACGTACCTTGGCATATCTTGAGTTGGTGTAGAAAACATCAGAAAAGAACTTGCTCGCACATGTGACGCCAGCAATGATTAAACGATGGATGTTGAAGCTGTCCACCACGAAATACGTGGCTGGTCCGTGGACGGAAGCTCCGCCATCTGGGACAGTGATCACCTTG
The DNA here is from genome assembly GCA_022702485.1 of Simplicillium sp. C3G150-2. Taxonomy (NCBI): domain Eukaryota; kingdom Fungi; phylum Ascomycota; class Sordariomycetes; order Hypocreales; family Cordycipitaceae; genus Simplicillium; species Simplicillium sp. C3G150-2. The sequence goes on along the minus strand of JAJIYY010000001.1, from coordinate 3,039,111 downwards.
CCACTGCCTGGTCGGGGAGAAGCCGCGTCAACCATGTCATCGTCATCGTCGTCCGCCAAATCAGAATCACTTTCATGTGATACATCATCTGTGTTGCCTTCGTCGTCGGACATGACCATATCAGATCGCGATGTGGATCTTGAAGTCTGGCTCCTCGATGCTCGACGTCTCGCGGCTTCGCTTTTCACGACCAGGTCATTGACGCGCTCCGTCATGCGATCAAAGTAAACCAGTAAACTTAAAAACACCTCATAAGTCGTCGGACAGTACTTATGTATTCTCGACAGATAGCTCAGGATAGTGATGGCGGGAACATTTTTGCCATGGAAGGCGAGGACGGAATGGCTCAAGGGGCTCATGTGGGAGCTGCCGCTGGAGTCGTGGCTCAAATTGGCCTGCTGCTGATGGGTTGCATTGCGCTGCAGAGCATCGTGCTGCAAATCATTCGTCGTCGTGATCTTGGTCAACAGCGCAGCAACCATTTCGATGACGTCGCCGATCGGCATCTGGCTAATCTCGTACTTTGTCTGCGCGGCAGATGTGGTCGCCGCGGCATCGCCGAGAATTTGCTCCTTGACGAGCATCTGAATGTGATCTAGGTCGCGGATGTGAATAACAGGCTGCTCGGATTGTGGCGGCTGGGTGGTGGCCGCTGTGAGCTGTGAGGTGACGTTGGAGGAGGAGTAGGAGTGTGGCGGGGCGGATTGGGTCGAGGCATCTTCTGAGGGAGGGGAAGGTTGTTGAGCGTGTGGAAACGACGAGGCGGCGGCGGCGGCAGGGTTGGACGTCAAGGCAGCAGAGGCATGTTGCCCTTGTGCGAGGGCATCTTGAGTCTGTGGTGCCATAGATCCAGCCTTGGCATCATCTGCTAGGCTAGACTCGGGGTTGGCAGCGACGGCGGTCGGTGAGGACGAGGATGGTGGGGATGGGAATTGCGAGGCGCCGGCAGAAGTCGGGGCGGGAGGTAAAGCTTCGTCCTTTGCGGGAGAGGTGTGAGGCGAGAAATTGACAAAAGGATAGGAAGCAGCGCCGTATTCGGCTCGGTCGGCGATGGGTGGTGTCGCGATCAAGCTCTGGAGAGCAGCTCTGTGTTGTGGCGCGGGCTGCTGGTGGTGGTGACGTTGGGGAGTGGTGTCGCTGGGGCGCGGGGATGAGGCCTGCTTCTGTGGCGAAGAGGAGGAGCTCGATACCATGCTATGGAAACGAGAAAGGTCGGTCATGAAGTCGCCAACTACAGCTGCCATCTCATCGTCTGGGGTTTAATGGCGAGCTGGGAGGTTCGCGGGGCCGCGCAAGGGACGAGGGCTAAGCAACGAAAAAAATAAAAAGAGGGCGGCGGGGTGGCGGGAATGCAGCAAAGACGAACAGGGGATGAGGTAATGCCTGTAAGATGGTCGCTGAGGGAGAGATTCCGGTATTAAAAAAAAAGGTAGAGCGACTGCTGAATGCAAAAAAGAAAGAGGAGAAAAAATTAGTCGAGAAATTCTAATATTGGGAAACGTAAAAAAATGAAAAAGAAGAAGAAACAACAAACAAGAAGACGAGAGGATCGCGAGAAACTTGGAAAGGAGGAGGAGGAGGAGAGAAGAGGAGGAGGACCGTGAACAGGAGCAGGGAAGCGGGCGGCAAGGAAGAAGCTCCAGAAGCAATGGAACGATTCCCCAGGACCTGCGTCACCCTCTGGGCCTCGTCGCTGCAGCGGGTTTTAGGCGCAAGTTGACAGGCTCAAGGCCTCGCCGCAGGGCGTCTGGACCGTGGGCTCGCCTGTCCCAAAGAGGTGGTAACCAGCAGATTGGCGGGCAAACTCTAAGTGCACCGCCCCGAGGTATCCCGGCTACAGTGGGCACTCCCACTAGGTATCGTCCAATCGAAGCCACTGTAATAACTGTAATATGCGCTGTACCGCCTGACACTTGTCGATTCCAGTCCGTCTCGACTCAGGTAAAATGCATGGAAATACCCGCAACGGCGAGTCCGGACAAAATGTCTCCAAACGCTTCCGTTCCGTCCGTTTTCTTTCTGACATTTCTCCTCGGCATCAGGAACTGCTTTCGTCTTTATAAAGAAGGAAAACAAAATCCCATCAGTTGCCTAGGTCACGTAGCAACTTTGCCAACTCACAGCTTCCAGAACCTCAGGATGTGCATCTGCCTGGCTGCGCTCTCCAGTCCCAGGCATCACAAGAAAGACGCCTCATTTCCTGTGTTTCCGGGACCATCTCGCCTACACGCCTGGTATATGTGGTATCAACACCAGATATGCGCTATAGGTCATCCAGGCAACGCCATTGTGAGACCCCAAGGCCACTCTCAGGATAGGGCTGGTGTCCGAAAGGTGGGCAGTGGAAGCGGTGCACGTGGTGAGGCGGCAGCGGCGCGAGGTAACGTCAAATGATGCGAATGCCATCGGGAATATGGACGATGAAATGGACGGTGAAATAAACGTCGCAAAAACAACATGATAACAAAACAGCAAAACGAAAGAAAAGGCGTCAACTCACAATGTATACTGTAGTCTGGTACTGTCTGTGTCGGGTAAGGTGTCGAATGCGCAGATCCAGATATCAACCTCGATATTGAAATGTCAAAATCTCAAAAACGCAGACACAACAGATAACACTCCCAAATAACACAACAGCTTTCGTTCGCTGGGTACTTTCGCCCGTCAGTCGATCCGTGGCGCAGCTTCAACAAACAGGATTAGCCATCTCCAAACTCCAACAGGTCAAGGCTTCGCAAAGGAGCCACCACAAGCACAAAAATCCAGGGTCCAACTAATGACGTGGAATCTCCATGCCCCTAGCTCCTTGATTTTCGGCCTAAACACAACTAACCTGTTGCTTGTTCGACCGCTGCAGGTCTATTGTGTACTATCCCGTGGATACAGAGCAATTGGCTCCGTGTAGATCGGCGGGTCTCCAAATCCAAGGCAAAAACGTAACTAAAGCTAACGAAGCCAAGCCGAGTTGGTCGAGAGAGATGCCCGCTCCGCTCCGGAGAAATCAGGAGTGATTGCTCTGCTTTTAAATCTCGCAGGCGTATGTGTCGCCGTAAATAGATCTCGGTGCAACTTCGCTGGGTGGGAAGTTCGTTGGATGGTAAAGTCGTTTATAAAATCGCTCGTTCGAACCTTATCGAATGTGATATAATACTCAGATATCGCTCAACGTTGTTCTCCCTCAATGGAATTTCCGTCCCCTGTGAAATAGACACTTATCCCACTCAGTTTGGGTTATATCTATCCCAATGGCGGGAGAGAAGGCCGGTGTGTTGAACGCGCAACAGTCCCCGAAAAATACCAAAAATGAGGAACAGAAACGTTGAAAGGAAAACAAAAGGGCCACGACCGACAAGGAGCCCAAAAAAATAATTATGCTATTTTAAACTACCTTAAACTCTCAATGGCTGATGACGCTGTTCCTCACCCCGTTCGCTGTCGATTCCGCGGCCAAACCTCAGCCAAGTCTTGCCGCACGTGGGGTCCCCCGGCTCTCCATCGCACTCCGCGAGACGCAGGCCAATTGTTCCGTCCAGGCACGCCCGTCGTTGCTGCAACCATAATACATGGTACGGTGTCTTCTTTTACTCCTTCTACAGTAAACATGGCGGAATTGAATAGCTATGATCGAGTGGTGCGCTGTCTCTTGGCAGCTCATACCCATCTTCACACATGTTTGTCTACACCACATCAGCAATTGACCGCCCAGCTAGTCATTCACCGTCTCAGCCGTGTCACCATCTCATGCATGCACTTTGCTTTGCGCCCTGCTTGCACCTTGCTTGACCGTTTCTTTGTTTTCTCATTTCTGCAGCCTTCTAGTGTACAGTTCAGCTTCTATTTCAATTCCACCCCTGCATCTCAGAACAAGCCACATGTCTCCTCGACATCCTTCTACTGGTGCCTCACGGTGTAATCCGTGTCCGGCAGGTACAAATGTCTGTCGGCTCCCTTCTTCGTCAGCACCACCATGCGAATCACACCGCCAGAGCTGCCATCCCATTTGATGGCCTCTCTCAGCGCGCCCTTGACAAACTTGACGGCATCCTCCTCTTCCATGCCTTCCTTCCAGTTGGCATCACAGTAACCGTAGATGTATGTGGATCCAGAACCGCCAATGGCGTATGATTGCTTGTGCAGAGATCCTCCCAGAGGAATAGAGTACACTTGTCCGCCGAATCGCTCGTCCCAACCCGCAATGATCAGGCCAGCTCTGAAATACTGTTAGCTTCATGTTGCCGTTTGTCGACCTTCCGAAGACACTTACGACAAGCGGTCCTTATTGGCGTAGCAGAGCTCTTGGAAGATGGAGGCGGCAGTTTGCGTCATTGGGGGCTTGCCGCTTTGCATCGAGAATAGCTCCAGCTGGTATTGTACAATATCGGCGACGGCCTGTGTGTCGGCTGCTGAGCCAGATCGGCAGCACCAGATTGTGTCGTGTACTCTCGTCAACTTGTCGGTCACTCGGTTCGCAATGTAAGCACCAGTGGTTGTGCGCGAATCAGCGCCTGAACACTAATTAGCTTCACTTCTTTAGCCTCGTCAGATTTGAAGCAACGAACCCAGAATAACTCCATCCTTGAAGGTTACTGCCATACTGCTTCTCGTTAGATCATGTCATCGTTCGCCAGCATATCCTGTGCCTACATTGACGTTCCCAAGCTATCGCAAGTTAGCAAACCATCTTCATCCGACCGTAACAGTCTCAACTTACTTGACTTCTCCCTTCTTGAGTCTGTCCATGTCCACATGGATGCCATCTACCACCAACCGTCAGCGACCGCATCAAGCGCTATGCCGTCACCATCAAACCTACCTTCGTTCAATACGCCCTTGTTTCCAAATACGCCCTTGTTTCCAAACTCCATATTTGCAACTGTGTATCTCGTGACGGTTCGTTAATAATTAAAGGACAAGGATCGCAAATTGGCAGAGTGCTGGTGTCTGATTGATGCGAAGTCGTCGTTGCTCCGATTGCCTGGAGCTCTCAACAGGTAGCTCAGGCAGCTAGGACGCGCACCCGGAGCTGCCAGGCAGAGTCACGTGATAATGCACGTGTGGCCAACGAGCAACATGTAGTTTACACCTCATCTTTAAAAGACAATCCTGTGTAAGATTTTATTCGGTGCTATTATTTCTTGCGTGTTCTTTATTCATGCATATTCACCATGGTATTATTGTCAGCCTTTTCTGTGCAGCGTAGAAGATGTGAATGTGTAGAAAAGTCACTTCATTACCAGTGCTAGCCAACGCCCGGATTGTAACCAAATATCCAACCAAGATAACCAAAATATCGCTCTAATACATTATGCAAGCTTTCAATCCTTGTAAAATCAATCCAATGAGTGGTACAGTCTATGCCTTGGGGTCTTTGGCACCCTCTTTCTTCTTGTCGTCGCCACAGCCACAGTCGTAAAAGTCACCAATGTTGTTACAATCAAAGAGCGGCTTTTCTAACCTCTCATTGACCTTATTGTGCATCGAGCACAACCACCCAGCAGCATTACTCCTACTGGCAGTCTGTGGCGGATACTTCTCAAGCAGTCCACGGAAGTGACGGGCGCAGTCGCCGCAGGGATACAGCCTGCCAAACAAGTGAATGAACGTCTCTAACGTCTTGCGCTCGTCCTTCGTAGGCTTATCCGGGAATCTCGCAACCATAGTGTGAAGGAATCGCCATGTTGCGCGACCGAGTTCAGCTCTGTGAGAACAATAGTGTTAGCAGGGGGTGTTGTTTGGCTTTCTCAACGGTTGAGCTGCGTGAAGCCAAATGGTAAGACTGACTTTAACGTGGCGTTTTCTAACTTTGGCGCAATGGAGTCGCCTTCTAGTGATGGCAGGTCGTCGATATCGATTTTGAACCCCTCTGCGTCTCGTGCAGCTTCTTTTATTGTTTGCCCCTTGGTTGGGGGTGCGGCGGCTCGGGGCGCATCGTCTTGGTGTAGGTGGAAGCCGTCGACGGAGCGTGGGGTCGAGGAGAAGAAGTAGGATATGCTGAAGAAGAGGACGACGGCCACGATGAGCGTCAGCGTGAGATGTTGCCTGCGCGCCATGGTGAGTATATGTGTTGGTAAGTTTGTAGTTTGCGAGCCTCGCTCATGCCGTCTCGAGGTCGTGTCGCCAGATCATCAGGCTGTGGGGCCGTGACTAACTCCACTGGCCGGAGGGGAGCGAGCTACCCGGGAGATAAAGTTTGACATTTTGGCGAAATGAGTTGACATGCCTAACCTTTTTGGATTCTGCATTGGTTTCATTTTGAAAAAAAAATGAATGATATGGAATCTTCTAAATGAGCCTAAAGGCATGAATTTTTAGTATTGGATCATCTGCTGTGTATATACAAAATCGCAACGTTGCAACCCTTTAACATGGTCATTTCATCGCAGTTTTGCCTGAGTAAACGATATAAGGCCAGCAATGGAAGGATCACAACGAAGCGAAAGGAAATTAAAAATTGCCCAACTGGGCTGCAATCTTCACGGCAAGTTCCAACTGATACACTCATAAAAGCAAACGACTCAATGCAGACGATTGGTGGCACAGCGGCCGCATTACCGTGTAACAGAGCATGCAGAGAAGAATCCAACAACCAATTGAAATCGACAACGACCACTGTCAACATGTATACAGTCACACAAAAAACCAGCCATAGCAAACACGTAATTACACATCGGATGGAAGGTTTCACGCATTGAAGCTACAGCTAAAGTGGGAACGGCCAAAGGCCATTCGACTAACACACCACCACGCCATATCAAGTGAGTAACCAACACTTCGCATCCGTGAATATATTGGCACAAGATAAGAGACTGCTGAGAAAAGTAAGAAGGCTCTAGAACCAGGTATCCGAAATTACTCTCGAACCATATCACCACTTCCATCAGTTCACGTCATCGCAGCGGACGAGGCAGAAACTGACCAGCCAACTTCCTCTTTGGGGTCCTGCGCACGGTCGACGCAGCTACGGTTTCAACACCGACACATTGCAGGATCAGGATCAGGACTGACAGGCACCCATTCAGCTTGTCTTCAAGAAAAGCGGTGCGACACACAGACGGACACTTGGTCAGCTAGCGTAGCAATATTGTCCAGAAGCTGGATCCTAAAATAAAAAGAGGCAGGAAAAGAGCACTAGCGGCATGCAATCCTGCACGTCAACCTACACTAGCTGTGAGCTTCAGTTTGCCCAACTCTTTGGGCACCGGATATTAGTCCATGTATCTATGCCATTTGGGGTTGTCTGTAGCGCTCCGTATTCGTGGCTAGTTAGTGCTTTGTATTGACCACTAGCCCCAAGACATCGGACGACTTGTCTCAGGCTGAGGGGAGGAGGAAAAGGTGCGAAACGCGCAACAGTGGGCAAAATGAAACATGGGCAACGACGTGCCAGGCTTTTAGGACATGTTGAAGAGTGTCTTGTCGCGATGTGTACGCGGGGTTCAGCATTCCAAAGAGATGCGTCGCGGGTTAGGCAATGACGTAGGAGGTTGTTGGTGTCGAGTAAATACATTAATTAACATTCAATTTGGTTTTCAGATTGGATTTGTTCGATTCAGTGAGCTAGAAGCAGGCTAGCCAATGAAGAGCCCCGGTGTGGTTGCCGTCACATCTGGCCATGTTAATTTCCAATCGTACTAGCCCAGATCACAGTCGCAATATAGGGACCAATCGAGCCAGGCCAGGCCGGGCAGCTTTATTAGGAATAATTTACGCAAGTTGCAACCCCTCGTTGAGTTGGTTTGAAGAGGTCTAGAGCACACCACCACAAATGAGGCCAGACTCGTAGCAGCCTGTTGGATTTTAAGGCTGTCAGGTTGTTGCTGACTTACTGTTGAGTTTTCTCGTATCAGCTCATCAACTGGTATTTGCCTCCGTCCCAGAATGCCCGTAAAGCACGGCTCAGGTGGGCGGTGCCAGTGAGAACCTGTTTCCGAAGGGGGCCAGAGAAATGGAACGATGCACGCCATTGCCAGACCGGCCGATCCCCTTTGAGGTGGTTCACAGGCCACAGAGAGAGCCCTACACAGACAGTGGTGGCAACCTTTGGCCAGAGATGGACTCCCCAAGGTTGCGTTTTTGCCGAAGAATAGTGGATGCAGGGGCAAAGATCTGAAGCAGATGGGGTCGCGCACCTGAAGCTAGCAGGAGGCGAAGGATGGTTTGGATAACAGTGCAGGCCCGTGGTGGGAAAAAGTTCCAGGCCCGTTTTCTGGGTTGTTGCTTCTGCCATTGGACGGAATAGAAATCCTTTGAGCGGCGAGAAGCTTCTGTGCGTGTAACACGAAAGGCTCACTGTAATTCTCACCGGAAGGATTGATGGCTGCTGACGGGGACGAGCGTACATGAAGACGAAGGACTAATTTCCTGGCTTACCATATTGGGCGGTTGCTAACACAACGTGGTGTGTTTTTGCCCGGGCAGGATGCAAATACATTTACAGGACAGCCGGTGCAGCTTCTAATATTGACGATTGATTGTTCGATTGAGCAAACATACTTAATTTTGAGCTGAGTCTTGGGGAACTGGGATGGCGACATTGAGCCGCACCATGACCCAACATCGGGCAGTCGCTCTGACTAGCAAACTGGTTATTCTCAGTGACTGTTTAAAATTAACAAACTGGCCGAATACCGAGGATGACATGTTTGCTAGCAGTCCACCAAGTCCATGCATGCTAATTTGGTTAGGAGCATGGGAGAAGAGGAGGAAAACGAGCGAGCAACATTTAGCGGCGACGGGCCATGTGGGCTGGTGCCTCCACCGCACACGCCTTCTATTGTCATGCAAAACGGAAATGGTTTATTCGGCAGGGGTGCGTGCCTAAAAAGGAAATAGATGCACGCATTGAGAAGAAGAGAAGGAATTTTCCAGTTTTTCTTGTTTTCTTGTTCTCTGTTCTAACTATGCTGGGACAGGGATTGTGCTGGGACGGGAGGCATCAGCGGCACAGCGGGCATACCGAGACTGAGCAAATGTATGCACAGTAATAATTAGCGAAGGATTCGAGCCGTCGAGCGTGCATGAGAAACACTTTAGGGCCAAATCGTTTAACTGGATTTTCTTTTTCTTCAGTCGTCTCTGTGTCAATCCTGGTTGTCACGGACGGTAATTATTCCTTCTCAACAGACAGGGAAGACGTGCACAAGTGGCTGGGACACGCAGCATTCCATCACCTTCAACACCCATGGCGAAGACGCAAAAAATAGAAACAATGTCGCAGTCGCCATTGGGGGACCGCGTTGGAATGTCTGCTTGGCAATAATTGGCGATGATGACGACGATTCACTCGCCTCTCAATTTTTTTTTTATTTTTCCTTTATTTTTGAACAGTCAGTTGTTGCATTGCATCTCATACCATTCTTGAGCCATTCCATTCTTTGGCTGTCCATTAGGGGGCTGCTCTACCTGAACCTCCCCCCAGACAGTCCTGAGGACAGCCTGGAGCCCCTCCCAGTGCTGCCGAAGCCCCTAATGGAACACCTGGAAAAATGCCTTTCACAGGGCCATTTATCCCATTTTAGCCCTGACATTGCTGGCGAGATACTTTCCGGGTACATTGATAGCGCCTTGGCTGCCGCACTTCGTTTCCAAAATATCGCCTGCATCGCCCAAGCGGCCAATCAGAGCGCAGTGTGGGCGCCACTACCCCTGACCATGAGAACAATGGGCGCTTCTATTTTCCAAGACACTACCAACAAAAATACAGTAAAAATGTTGAAATGATTTAAAAATCATACTGCAATAAATTCCAACACAAGCTACCTGAATTTTCTGTCCATTTAATTTTTGCATCTTTATTCTTCCGTGGTAGACATCTCTTGTCCGCCTCTCACATGGCTGGACGCAATTTCCCACGAGGGTCATCTGCTCCACCACCAGCAGTCCCACTTGGCGCTGCGTTGAACCTCTGTACCTGTGCCGTACCCTCCCGTGGGTGCCGCCCGCGTTCCTGGGTTGGGCTGTCCAGCACTGTAACTTAACCCTCCGTGACCACCCAGTGCCACCCACCGCGGCCGTATTACAGGTGCATCTCACCCCTGTTGGGAGTCCACTGCGCTGCGCTGCTCTGCTGAGGACTTTTTGGCTCGCTCATTCGCTGCTGACGCGATTGAAGTTGACGTGCAGAGTGACTTATGGAAGAAGACAAATGTACAGACGTCATTTAGGACCAGAACGCTGAAACATGATGTATCTTGTTAGACATGGCCATGTACCGCTAAGAGTTTTGTCCGCTCAATCGGTGGTGACCACATTATCAGCAAGCCTTTTGGCTTGTAGGATGCGTTTATTTGGGTGTCAGTGCACAAGATGAAAAAAATATTGACGGCATCAGTAATGTAGAGACCGCTACTCTGAATCGCCGAATTTTTTCCCTTTTATTTTTACATCCCGTTTGCATCCGTTGATAATTTTCACCATTCAACAACTCTTTCTCTCGTACACCACCCAGATACAGTACAGACATTGGCCGTTACAATTTCCCAGCACCAGTGTGCCCCCCAGCGTTACAGGCCCACACACCACATTCTGTCCCCTGCCAAGCGTGCCCCAGGTGCCCCCCAAGACCCCCCCAAAGTGCCCGCTACAGGTCCAGGCGTCTCCTCTTTCTTGCGTCGGCAACCCTGGTCGTGCCTTTGTTCCTGTTCCTGATTGCGGCCTAGCCCACCACCTGGGCCAGGCGCCCCCCTCTTCTTTTCTGCACTCTATCTGCTCTGTGCTCAGCCTGTGGCCAGTCGTGTGGTGCGTGTCCCTGGCACCTGGACCCAACTTTTGCAAGCCATTTGGCTAGTTCCAGGCACGCTCTTCCCCTGCTCTCTACAGTATTATCTCTCTCTGGCTCTGGCCCTGTTGCGTTTCCATCCCGCCCTCATTTCCTCTGCTCTGGTCGCTCGCTCCCTCTCGCCCCAAATCCTTCTCGCTCACTCACCCACTCACTCTCACTCCCGCACACCCCCCCCGTTTGCTTCTGCAGGTCCTGTTATTCTTCGCCTGCAGATCTGACTCCGCCGCTCTTTTCCCTTTCCCTTCCCTTCCTTTTCTTCTGCGTGTTTTCCCACTCTCCTTCTCTCCTTCCAACCCTCACACCACCCACGACGACGACTCTCACTCTTTTCGAGCTGTCCAGGTGACGAACCCTCGACAAGAGCGCCTTTGCCCGCGCGTTAAACTTCCCATCGACTGGATCGTTCGAGATTGTTCATGTTCTGAATAAGCCCGCCAAACCGCCCAGAACTCAAAAGCGCCCGTTTTGTTCTGTCCGCCCCAATACCGGCTTTTCCACGACTGGCACTAGCCTCGCAACGATTCGCTCATAAACTTTATTCAACGCCCATTTTTGACGATTTCTCGTCAAGTCGCTCTTTATATATCGTTACCGATTGGTTTTTTACTGCACATATAGACGTTATATGTGAGTTGGCCTCCCATTTTTCCGCAGATTGAGACGTTCGCTCTGGCTTCGATCCTCCGACCGACGACGAAACCCCAGACCCTTCGCTATTCTCGTTCAACGACAAGCAACAACGCCAACGGCTGCAAATCAAATTTTTTTTACGACTTGGTATCTACGGATTGGATTCTGCATCAACCGCTCATTTAAATCCGTTGTGACGTTACGCCGTCCCGTCGAGAATCTTGGGGTTTCGTCACTGCCAGCTCGCATTGGGCGTCTCAACCTGAATTGAATCCTCCGGACTAACACATATAGACACTCTTTGACAGCGTCAAGTACATTCGTTCATTCTTTTAACGCTACTCATCATCGATTTCAAAATGCCTTCCACTACCAGCGTTGTTTTGGCCGCCTCTTTGGCCCTGGCTTCCACGGTCGCTGCCGAAGTTCCTCAACGCCCTCGCATCTACTTCCCACAGCGCGTCAAGCGTGAGGTCGCTGGCGGAGCTCCTGCTCGTGCCAACGTCCACGTTCCCGTCGGCCATGCTGTTGCTGCCCCCGAAACTGAGGAGAAGCGTGGTATGCTAGGTGACCTTTTGGGCGGTGTTCTTGGTGATAAGAAGAACGGCGGCGTCACAACCGTCGTTGTTCACAAAACCATGGTCGTCGCACCACCACCCAAGGGTACCGGCAACCACCCCGGAGAGACTGTCAAGCCAACCACGTCTTCCAAGACGCCGACGCCTTCCAAGTCGTCCAAGAAGCCCAAGCCAACAACCACCTCGGGTATCTTGGTTGGTCCCACCGGCATCATTTTCCCCGAGTCCTCCACCTCCACCCCCGAGTCGTCAACCAAGACTGGCGGTGGCATTCTTGACCCTATCCAGACTCTCATCACTGAGCTCCTGCCTGGAGCCCCCAAGACTTCCAGCACCGAGTCTGAGTCCGCCGCCAATGTCACGTCGACTCCCGAGGAGGCCACCAAGTCTGCTTCCACTGAGACTCCCTCCACCACCTCCAAGGGTGGTTTGGGTCCTATCCTGACTTCTCTCCTCCCATTGCCTGGATCCAGCACCAGCGAGCCTGTTGTCAACGGCACCTCCACCGAGCCCGCCACCGAGGCTCCCACTACCACCTCCCAAGGCGGTTTGGGTCCTATCTTGACGTCGCTTCTCCCTATCCCTGGCACCACCAGCACCAGCGAGCCAGTTGCCAACGGAACCGAGACTCAGCTTCCCACCGGAACTCCCACCACCACCACCAAGAGTGGCCTCGGTCCTATCCTGACCTCTCTGCTCCCCATTCCTGGAACCACAACCACCAGCGAGCCCATTGCTAACGGCACCTCCACTGAGACACCCACTGGCCTGCCCACCACCCTGCCCACTGGAACCGGAACAGACACCACCAGCATTCCTATCGGTACTCCCACTTCCAGCACCGAGCTTCCTGGAGGCAACGTCACTTCTACCGAGACTCCTGTTCCCGGTACCACCACTACTGAGCTGCCCATTAGCAACAACACCACCTCGACCGTCGAGCCCATCACCACGCCTTCGTCTACATCAGTCATCGAGACTCCCACTGCAGCCAACACCACCACCCCCGTGTCTACAACCTCGAAGCAGCTGCCCCCTACCACCATCTCGAGTGTTCCCACGACGACCAAGGTTCCTGAGACCACGACGCAAAAGGGGGTCACTAGCATCAAGCCCACCGCCACCGCTACTAACACGGAGAACTGGCTGCCTACTACCATTGTTGTTGAGCCTACTACGTTCAGCTACTCTGCCCCTACGAGCGCCCAGACTGCTACCTCCTCCAAGACTCTGCCTTCCAACATCCCCAAGGTTATTCTTCCCGACGGTGGTAACAAGCCTGCTCCTCCTGGCACAACTGAGATCCACATTGGTTTCTTGTTCCCTCTCAACTACGACTTCGTTGCCAGCAACACCGTCGCCGCTGCTCAGATCTTCAACTACCTGCCCGACGCTCTTGCTTCCGCCGGTGGCATCTCTACTGACAAGATCCAATTCATCAAGCTTGTTCCTTGGGACACTCGTGACAAGTATGGTTACATCACCACCATTGCCAAGCTCAACTACCCCGAGAACATCGTTGAGAAGTTGAGAATGAGCATGTGGTCTGCAAACTCTCGCTTGTACCACAACGAGCTGAACATTGTTAATAACTTGACTGCTGTAATCAACGCCAAGATTCCTCTCACCGGCGACTACGAAGGTGACGGTACTGATGGTGGAGCTGGCCAACCTGGCAGCAAGAACAACAACAACAAGGGTGGTAACGACGCCTTTGGTTCCAGCGACAAGGGTGAGCAAACCGGTAAGCAAAAGGCTACCACTGCCGGCATTGCCATCGGTGCTCTGGGTTTCAGTGTCATGTATGGTGCTGCCATGTTCATCGTCGCTCGTCGCTACAAGCGCAAGCGTCAAAGTCACCGTCGCTCTTCTTCCATCTCTGGCAGCCAGGCCTCCTCTGAGATGCAGTACACTGGATCTGGAAGCCCTGCCTTGATGGGTGGTGCCTTGATGTCCAACAACCAGTACGCCTATGGCAGCGTTGGTCGCGAGAGCCCCAACTCGATTCCTAGTGAGGGCCGTGGTGCTCGCAACGCCAACATCTCTGCACCCGTTGCCACCGAGAACTCTCTTGGCTGGAACTAGGTGTTGACGACAACAGCACGAACTTTTTTGAAATTGAACAGTAAAAAACCAACAACGCTCACTCTCTACGATTTTTCTCTTTTATTTTTATATTTTCGATACCCTTAGGAAGACGTGCGATGCACGTCTGCCTGCGGTCTGGTGATGAACCTTTCAACGGGCACTTGATTGGGTTTTCAGTTGATGATGGGACTTGAAATATTATTCACGATATTGGCGCGCCAATTGTTACTGGGAACACGAAACGGCGCTTCAAGATGATTCTTTGCTGCATTTTTCAGATTTTTTTTTTGGATAAAAGGAAGTTGTACAATTTTGTGGTTGCACGGGGGAGTTTTCACTTTTATCTAGGAATCTGGCGCAAAGAAGAGGGCTTTACACCTTTTATCCGTCTCTGGCTTGGCCGAGATTGGATGCGACTTTTTTCTCTTTATTTCTTAATATTGTCTGCGTATCATGGTTATCTTTTTGAGAGGAGGTTTTTGGCATTTATTGACAGATTTGAGTGTAGGGGCAAGAGAGGGAGTGTTTGCTGATTTAACGAATATGGGACACTGTACTCTGTGGCGACATGGAGGGGTTCTATGTAGCGAGATTTCAGCCTAGTTGCAATAGACTAAGAGTATATGAAGTTGTAGTCTAATGATGGATTGAGTGATGGGATTTGTTTAGTGAAGGTGAATGTCTAGCCTGATGAGGAGAAGCGAGGATAAGCGAGAGACTGTGATTGCCATGATTGTCATGATTGTCATGATTGTCAATGATTGCCGTTTGATGGGCGCTCGCCTATTTGCTGGAGGGTGTACTTGTACATGGATGTCACAGGGCGCATGTCATGTCATGTAGATGTAAACTGAATCTTTTTAGCATCTGATAAAAAAAAAAGCCTGGTATAGAGGGGGCAGAAGGTGTAAGAGGGTGTAGGAGGGTGTAAGAGGGAGCATTTTTTGGGTTTGCAGGTGGGCGTCTGACTGGACTTGGGAGGACTTACGTCAGTTGAGTTTAGTGATGCGCCCTCTGTTTAGCCAGTGAGTGACCGCTGAGTGATGCCCGGCTATAGGGCGCTGGGGCGCTGGAGCCACAGCTGTTGCAGTGTTTTACCCCACTTCGCCCACCTTGCAGTGAGCTGTCTTACAAGCCAAAACCGCGCTGGACGAATGAGATGGGCAAGCTTGACGCCGTTGCATGCATCCAGTCCAAAGTATTTATTTTATTACTAGCTGCAGATCCAGGTCACATCTCTCTTCTCTTCTCTTTTTATTTTTGTCCCTCCCAAAAGTGATTTTATTCGACCGTTGCGATATATCAGATACCCCTCCATACATACACAATACATCGCAACCATGGCTCCTCCTACTGCTACTGAGACGCTTCAGCAGGATGTAACTGTTTTGAAGGTCAAGGCTGCTGCTGCTGCCGGTGCTCAGCCTGAAGAAGAGGAGATGGAGTGCCAGTTGGCATCTATGAGCAGAGGACCTAATCCTCTCACTGGTAGGTGATTGATGCCCACGGGCAAAAGTGACGGCGCTGATGGATACAGGCATCCCCACGTTTCCGTCCTTTTATGAACATCGCAAACATATCGTCGTGCACATGGCTGCTGTGTTCCGCAACTGGGCCCGCGTGGGATTTACAGAGGGTATTTCCGGCCATATTAGCGTGCGAGACCCCGAGCATTCGGACTTGATGTGGATGAATCCCATTGGCAAGCACTTCGGGCTGCTGAACGGCAGTGACATGCTGGCCATCCGTATCAGCGACGGAGAAATCGTCGGCGGAAACAGAGTAAGTCACACAATTTTCTAGACGAGTGAAAAAAATCAAAATCATGCCAGAGAGTTTAACGGAGAGCGCAGACCCGTCCCGCCAACAACCCCGGCTACTACATCCACTCGGAAGTGCACAAAGCCCGCCACGACATCCACGCCATCTGCCACGCCCACACCATCGCCGGCCGCGCCTGGTGCGCCTTTGGCAAGCCCCTCGAGATGATCACCCAGGACGTGTGTGACCTGTATGGTGTCTTGGGGGTTGACGACGAATACACGGGCATCGTGACGGCGGAGCAGGAAGGGCAGCAGATTGCCAAAGTGCTGGGCCCCAAGGGCAAAGCTGCGTTACTCATCAACCATGGCATCATCACCGTGGGCCACACGGTGGACGAGGCGAGTTTCCTGATGGGATTGGTGGATAGGAGCTGTGATATCCAGTTGAGGGTGGAGGCGGCGTGTGCGGGCAACCCGAACTTGAAGAAGAGCATTATTCCGCATGAGCAGGCGATGAATAACTTCAAGATGGCGGGGGAGAAGAATTGGTTGTATGAGGAGGCGCAGCCGGATATTAACTATGAGATTGAGTTGGCGGGGGGTGTTATTTCGGAGGGGTTGGATGAGAAGCATTTGAGCGTTAGTCCTTGATTTTACACGGTATGATACGAAATTGATACAAAATTGAGTTGGCTGAGGTTGAATTTGATGTAACTGCGAATGAAAAGTTGTACGTATTAGATATTATTCTATCATGAGTCAAATCATCCCGCCATTCGTTCACATCCTCCACTGGTTATCACCTTGTCCATTGCTCTACACTCCTCCAGCCGGTGAAGCATATTCCATCGCTCGCAGAACCTAGCTGCGTATCTCAACGGCGGCAGTGCAAATAACTTACTCATGATGCCATTCTCTGGCTTCGCAGCCCATGGCACACTCTTCAAGATGTGTCCCACCACTGCATCCGCCGCATCCATCTCCCTGTCCATAGCCAGAGTCGCCTCCAGGGCAACACAGTCATCAGGACAGTCCTGTAGGACGAACAGACAGTTGTGAAGAAGTAACTTGGCTGTCCAGAATAGCAGCATTGTGACTAGATCCCCTGCGTGGGCGAATGCATACGATTCAGTAGTTACGGCGTGGTACAAGACCGGATTCGCTTCTTGCTGGGACTGGAACCACGTATCCAGTAGAGAGGTGAGGCTGCGTCGATTTGTTTTGAAGTCTGTCCATTGATCGAGATTATCTTGGGCTTCTGTGTGCAGGATATTGCGCGACTGCTGTTGAAGAATGGGAATCATGTCGATGTAGTCCATCATCTTGTTCATTTCGTCTTTGGGGCGGAGGAGGTATGGGACTGTTGTCCAAGGGAGACCGGTGAGGAAAGAGGGGATTTCGTAGACGAAACTTGCGACGGTCTAAACAGTTAGTAGACTGTAAAGTTTAGAGGAACGGGGACTCACAAGAGCGAGGCGACATGTGATGAAGGCGCAGTGGTGGCCGTCAGTGTCGTCTTGGAAGGCTTCGGGGCCCATTTGCTGGATCATGGAGGTGATGCCCATGATGTGGGTGGACAGGGCTGCGATTGGGTTGAGGGAGGGATTGAAGGCCTGAAGAGTCAGCTTGGTTTGAAGTAAATGGGTAGGGAATGTACCTCGTAAGAAAGGAGTAGTAAACTCGTCAACAAATTCTTGTATGGCTCATCCGTCGGGCGTCTCTGCGTCCAATTCCGCAACTGCAACAACGAACACCCATACATCTTGATGCTCTGCACCCTATACGAATCATCGTGATTAAACGCCGCCATAACTGCCGCCCCAATGGCCGAAGTAGCCAGCAGCAGCGGCTTATGCGTCTGTTCGGCGTCAAAGGCAACAGGGAGCCACGTACATGCCTGTCGCCACCAGAGATGGCTCGAGGGGCACCAGAATGTGAAGTACTGGTCGTTTAGACCGGACCTTGTGACGGAAGAATTGAGAAAGGGGCTGTGGGATAGTGTCGCTGCGGAGGGTAGACGCTGGACTTGGGCGGGAGTGTTTGACGAGGAGGAAGAGGAGGATGATGGGGTGTTGGAGTCGATGAAGACGATTTTTTGCTTGAATGCTTCGCAGGGTAGTTTGCTCTTGATGCATTGGCCGCAGGAGGGTTGTTTATTATCGCACTGGGGGGGTGGGTTAGATTGGGGGTGTAGACGAGGGTGAGGGACGTACTTTGATGCGTTTGCGTCTGCAGTTTGCGCATCGTGGAGTGACTGATGGTCTGAAGCCCATGACACTCAATTTAGTTAAATGGAGCGATTATACTCTGGCATTCATGGGAAGTGAATCATGGTAGCCAAATTTTGTTATTATATATTTTGCCACCCACACAAAAGGAGAATTTATCCAGCGTCGCAGCGACCAAGGCATCACCACCCCTTCGTATTCACCGTCAGCACGTACACCCATTTTCCCCACAAGGCTGATGGTTTTTTTAACCTAAATAAGCCGATAAGTCCGCCAAGGCTTGCCAATGGCTGCTCACCCCCCGGGATTCCCAATTGGAAGCGAAACGACACGAGGCCCAGTCCGGCCCGCGGAGGGATCGAGTGGTGGCGAGCTCGAATCGGCGGAATGGAGGCCGCTGGGACACACTGATTACGCAGAACGCAGAGATGTGACAGTACATATGTACTCGGTAGTTGGAGGGTAGGGGGAAGTTAGAATAAATTGCCTGAATTGGTAAGTATTGAGTCCTGATTGGGAAGTGAGCTAAAAATAAACTAAATAAGAAATGAAGGGTGAAAAATTAAATAAACAAATGGAAATGAAAAAAAATGCAATGTGGAGGTGAAAAAGAGAAGCCCCCGCTTGAAAAATTGAATAAATAAAATGAAAGAAAAATTGATGAAAAATAAAATAATGCACTGATGGCAAAATTCAAAAAAGAATAACATGATCCCGCCCGGGCTCTATCCGAGGACCTTTTCGGTACAATTGCTGTTAACGAAACGCTCTGCCAACTGAGCTACGGAACCGTGGCATATGTTACGGTCAAATGCAGTATATAAGGCCATCACAGACGCACTGGGCTTAATTGCAAGTGTCATTTTACTGTGAATGGTATTTTAGAACAAAGATGTGCCTCCAAACTGACATTTTTATATTTTTCCATATTTTGCGGTGGATATGTGGTGGTGGTGAGGTCTGAGGCTGGGCTGGAAATGAGGCTATCACCAGAACGGATCAACAAGCTGGTCCCTTCAAAGGTTGTCACAAAGCCATCAAAAGATACTGGAAATTGTTTAAGAATAATTGAAATTCAAACTAAACGCTACACTAACTATGCCATTTTTTTTGGTTGACTTCTTTTTTTGTTTTCTATAAATGCAACCTAAACTCCAAACAACCCATTACACGGCGCCGAAAGAGACCAAATTAAAGAGGAGAAGAAAAAAAAAAAGACAAAGGAAATCTATAAACTAAAAAAATCAGAAAGAAAGTTGATTGATTACTCCAAAACAGAAGACACAAGGCCTTCCTCATCATGGAGAATCTGCTGAACCATGCCCTCAAACTGCTCAGACAGCGAGACGACCTGCGTCTCAGAAACAACACTCTCGTTGTAGAAGAAGCTGATGTCCACAGACTCAGCAGAGATGTTGGCCTGCAGCACAAGAGGGCAATCGTAGCCGCCATCAAGGACGCCGTCGACGCCATGCTCGCTAGGGAGCAAGATGGAGTCGGCGTCAAAGGATGTGGCAGCGGTGGCGGGCTGGGCGATGAACAGGCTGGAGAAGTTGCATGCAGCGCGTTCATCGGCGCCAATCTTGGCGATGTTTTGGGCTCCGAGCTGGACGTAGTCGTTCATGAGAACGGCTTGTTCCTGGATACGCTCGAGGAGCTCGGCGAAGCTGTCTTGGCCGTTGAGTTGGATGCGGACGGGGACAGTCGCGGTGGTGGCTCCCGCCATGGTCTTCATACCGGAGATGGGCACTTGGCGACCGGAGACCACGGCGCCGAAGCACACATCGGTGGTGGTTTCTTGTTGGGCAAGCAAGAGAGCCCAGGCGGCGCGGAGGGCTGGCGCCATGGCGAAGCTGGATGTGGAGGAGGAAGTGTCGATGGATCGGGTCATGATCTTGTTCTTCTGGGTGGCTCGTTGGGGCTTGGCTGGGAACGAGGATGGCTTGGCGCCGTGGAGTTGGTCGGCCCAGAAGGAGGCGGCTTCCTCGTGGTCCAGTTCGCTGGCGTATCTGGCGAAGTGGGCGAAGGGAGTGGTGGGCTCGACTTCCTCGCCGGCGTAGATGCTGGCGAGGGTATCGAAGATGATGCCCATGGTCCAGGAGTCGCAGATGGCTTGGTGGGCTGCGAGGAGGAAGTATCCGTCGACGAGAGTGAAGCGGACAAGTGGCTTGTTGTAGCCCATGGTGATGTTTTCCATGTCCTGGACAACTTCCTTCACTTCCTTGTCGTTGGTGATTTCCCATTCAGATGCTGTCTTGGCGACGACTTGAACGGTGAAATCACCAAGACGGCTGATTCTGGTGCGCAGGTTGGCACAAGTCTCAACAGTCTTCTCCCATGCGGCCTTGAACTCGTCGGCGTCAACACCCGCGCCAAGCTGGTAGCAGTACTTGGCGATAGAAGAGGTGTTGTTGTTGGCGAATAAGTCTTCTTGGAAGGCGGTGCATGGGTAGGCGTCCTCAATTTGGCTGACAGACAAACCGAGTTGCTTTTCGAAAGCACCCTCGAGCAATGCCTCGCGGACACCAACAGACAACAAACCGAAAGCCTCGGTTTCGGCTTCAGTGTCTTCGTCCTCGGAGTTCATCAGCGTAGCCTGGAGAGCCACCTGAGAAAGACGAGGATCGGCGAAAATGTTGGCAACCGAGATATCGATGCCGATTTCGCGGGCCATGGAAACGAGCTGGATGGCGGCGATGGAGTCACCACCGACACGGAGGAAGCTGTCGTCTCGTCCAATGGCAGAAGGTTCGACGCCAAGGATGGAAGCCCAGAGGCTTTGCATGCGGAATTCCATGGCGGTCTCGGGAGGTCGCTTCTCGCTTCCCTGAAGAGCATACTGGTTGAGCTGTTCTTGGCTGAGCTCAGTAGTAAGCTTCTTGAGAGTCTTGCGATCAATCTTGCCAGAGGTGCTGGCGGGCATGTATTCGCAAGGAACGAAGATGCTGGGGATCATGTACTGAGGTAGAGAAACACCAAGTTGGCCGAGCATGGAGTTGACGAGCTCTTCAGTTTCGCCAGTGAGAGGGGCAAACACTTCGTTGCATGTGTCTGCGCCGATGGTCTTGGTGGTCTCATTGAAGCTGAAGTAGGCAGCCAGGTTGGTGCTGGCCTCAGTCTTGTAGACGTCGACGACGACTTGCTTGACGTTGGGCAGAGTAGCCTTGATGTGGTGCTCGACTTCGCCGAGCTCAACACGCAGACCGCGGATCTTGATCTGAGTGTCCTTTCGGCTGGAGAAGAGAATAGTGCCGTCGGCGTTGTAGGTACCGAGATCGCCGGACTTGTAGAAACGGTCCCAGCGTTCAGCGTTACGGTTGGGTGCCCAGTAGGGGAGGGCAGTAACGGTAGACTCGGCAGTCTTGGCGGAATCAGAGAGATACTCGCGCAGCAAGGTAGGTCCCTGCATAACGATTTCTCCCATGGTTCCAATGGGAGCCAGGCGCTGAGGGTTGGCAGGATCAACGAGCCATGCAAAACCGCCAACGGGCTTTCCGATTGTCAGAGGCGATTCATCGAGGGAAGTCCACTCGTGAATGGCACTGAGGACACAGGTCTCGGCAGGTCCCCAACCGTTGAGGAGACGGACCTTGCCGAACCAGGTCTCGAAGACGTCTCTGCTGACTGCCTCACCGGCGAGTAGAAGCAATTCCAGAGAAGGCATGTCTTCAGGCTTGAAGGTACGTGCGAAAGCGGGCGTGAGATAGGCCCAGTTGACGTTGTTTTCGGCAACGAAGCCCTTCAAGTTGTTCATACGGGTGCTCTCAGAGGGAACACAGACGCAGGCTCCGTGGAGCAGAGATCCGATGATCTCACCGACGGAGACGTCAAAGACGAAGGCGGAGAATTGGAGCATTCTCACGCTGGGGTTGAGTCCCAATCTCTTACCAATGGCAATTTGACTGGTGGCGACGGAGCTGTGCTCCATGACTACACCCTTTGGTGTTCCGGTACTGCCAGAAGTGAACAGGACGTACATGGCATCGCGGGGTGAAACCTTGACAGAGGGTGCGGAGTAGCCGTTGTCGTAAGAGGCAAGCTTGCTGTTCAGAGCTGCAGAGACCTCAACGACGGTTTCCATGAGGTCGATGCACTTGGAAGCAGTGTCGGGGGAAGTCAATGCGATACGAGCCTTGGTCTGGTCAATGACCTGCTTGTGACGCTCGGCGGGATGCGCGGGATCAAGAGGGACCCAAGCGGCGCCGGCCTTGTTGATAGCAAGAATAGCGACCAGGAACCAAGCAGACTTGTCGAAGCAAACGTGGACAAGCTCCTCGGAGCGCAAGTTGTACTGCTCAACAAGGAAGTTGGCGAGTCTGTTGGCAGCACAGTCAAGTTCAGAGTAGGTGAAGTTGCCATCCCAAGCCGCGATAGCGGGAGCGTTGGGTTGGATCCGAACCTGCTTCTCAAAGAGAGAGTGGACTGTGGCATCCACGATGTCGGGAATTTCGAGGTTGCGAAGGGCAGCTTGCTCGAGATCCCACTGGCCGGCGACATCGACTTCACCGAGGAGAGTAGAATCCTGCTTGGTGAGTTGTTGAACAACGTTCTCGAACTGCTTGCCGAGGGCAATCATCTGAGATTCAGAGAGAACGCTGGAATCATACGTCAGAGAGAGAGACACATGATCGTCGCCGGGAATGCCTTGGACGACAAGTGGGTAGCTGAAGTAGCCGTCCATGGCCTCCTCACCAGAGTATGTTTCATCGCCAGCGGGAACGACGACAGCATCTGGTGATTCGGTAGTGGCACCACCCTTAGAAGAGTATTGAATGAGGAGCAAGCTGGAGAAATCGCAAGCTTCCTTGGCTTCAGGGCTGATCTTGCTGATGCTCTGAAGACCGAACTGCTCGTAAGGGATCATGGCCGAAGCCTGAGATTGAATATCGCGCAAGAACTGGGCGATTGTGACGTCCTTGTTGAGGCGAACGCGAACAGGGACGGTGGCAACCATAGGGCCGGGCATGGTATCAAGACCGGCGACTGGAGCCTGGCGACCGGAAATTGTCGCTCCGTAACAGACATCGCTGGTATCGCTGTAAGCAGCCAAAACGAGCGACCAAGCAGCACGGAGGATGGTAGCCTTGGTGATGGAAGTGTCCTTGAGAGCGGGCACCTCGATTCTGGTGTTGAGAAGACGAGCCAGACCCGGCTTGGTAGGCACAGGAGGGAAAGAAGCCTTGCTAACATCTTCAAGCTGAGAAGACCAGAAGTTGGTGGCGGCAGTCTGGTCCATCTCGGTGATGTACTTGACGAATCCGGAGTAGTGGCGCAGAGGCAGAGTGGCAGATTCGTGATAAGCCTTGGAAAGCGACTGCAGAATCAGACCAAGAGACCAACCATCGAAGATGGTGTGGTGGATGGCAACTGCAAAGTATCGCTTGCCGCTAGGTTCGTTGATCAAGGCATAGCGGCAAAGGCGGGAGTTGTAAGTCATCTGGAAGCTCTTGACTCTGCTCATGTAGGTCTTGACGTCGCAGTCGGAAGCATCCTCCCACAAGCTGTCGTTGTTGCAGAGGACCTGCAGGGAGTCGTTGCCGACCATGGTGATGCGAGTGCGCAAGTTGGGGCAGCTCTCGATGGTCTTCTCCCATGCTTGCATGAATCGCTCGGTATCAATGCGATCAGGCAAGTTGTAGACGTACTTGGCCATGTAGGATCCAGGCTGCTTGGTAGAGAGAGCGATCAGGCCTTCCTGGAACTTGGTTGTGGGGTAGATATCGACGATGGATTGATCATCACGGAGAGAAAGGTTCTTGCGGATGATGTCCATGCTGTCGGTGCTCTTGAACTTGTCGTCGATCAAGCTGAAGGGGGCAATATCTTCAGGTTCGGAAGCTGGGCCGTCAACGGCGCGGGCAGCGACAGAGAGAAGACGTGGGTCGTTGAAAATATCCTGCACACTCAGCTGGATGTTCATCTCGCGAGCAACAGAGACGAGCTGAATGGCAGCGACGGAATCACCACCGATGCGGAGGAAGTTGTCATCACGACCGATAGACTCGGCCGGGATTTGAAGCACTGCAGACCACAAGGACTGCAGGCGAGTCTCCATCTCGGTTTCTGGCTGGCGTTTCTCACCACCTTGAAGAGAATAGGTAGCGAGCTCTTCCTGTGAGAGAGCACCAGTGAGCTTCTTCAGCTTATTCCTGTCCAACTTGGTAGAAGTAATGAAAGGCATGAAGTTGCAGGGAATGAAAGTAGTTGGGATCATGTAGCGAGGCAACGTGACGCTAAGTTCACCAACCAAAGCTGAAAGAAGGCTGTTGACTTCCTCAGTGAGAGGAGCAAAGACTGGAGTATCTTCATCAAAGAGACCGGCGGTGCGAGACTCGTTGGAGAAGCAGAAGTAGCAGATGAGGTTGGTGCTGGCTTCTGTTCGGAGCACATCAACGGCAACCTGTTGTACGTTGGTGAGGTTGGTTCTGACGTGGTGCTCGACTTCACTCAGTTCAACGCGAAGACCACGGATCTTGACTTGGGTGTCCTTGCGAGAAGAGAACTCGATAGTACCGTCAGCGTTGTAGAAAGCCAAGTCTCCTGATTTGTAGAAGCGGCTGTAATGCTTGGAGTCGCGCTGAGGAGCCCAGGCAGGGAGGGTAGTAACTGTAGTGGCCTTGGTTCGGACAGGATCGGCCAGATATTCCCTCAAGATTGTTGGACCTTGGATAACTACCTCACCGAGACAGCCGATGGGAGCGAGGCGCTGAGGGTCCTCAGAATCGACGATCCAGCAGTAGCCGCCCACGGGCTTACCGACCGTGATGGAGGATTCGTCGCGAGACTTCCACTCGTGCAGGGTGCTGAAAACACAGGTCTCAGCTGGGCCCCAACCGTTAATAAGACGAACGTTGCCGAACCACTTGTCAAAGACATCGCGGCCAACAGCTTCACCGGCAAACAGGAGCAGTTCAAGACCAGGAACGTCCTCTGGCTTGAGCGTGCGGGCAAAGGAAGGAGTGAGGTAAGCCCAGTTGACGCCACGCTCGTTGATGAAGTCGGTGATGCCGTTCATGCGAGTGTGTTCGGAAGGAATACACAAGCAAGCTCCCTTGATAAGAGGTGCGATGATCTCACCAATGGAAAGGTCAAAGACGAACGCGGCGAATTGCAGCATGCGCACGTTGGCAGTGAGACCAAGTCTCTTGGAAACGTGTGTTTGACTTGTGCATACTGAACCGTGTTGCATCACAAGACCCTTAGGAGTGCCGGTACTACCGGAAGTGAAGAGGACGTACGCAGCGTTGGTGGATGGTACGCGGATAGCGGGACCAACGCGGCCGTCATCTTGGGCGGAAAGCTGCTCGTCGAGAGTAGCGGAGATCTCAACGACGTCCGAGACCAGGTCGGCACACTTGGCAAAGTGCTCTGGAGAAGCAAGTGCCAATCTGGCTTGAGTTTGTGCGGTGACTTGTCTGTGGCGCTCAGTTGGGTGCGAAGGGTCAAGAGGTACCCAGGCAGCTCCGGCCTTGTTGATGGCGAGAATAGCAACGAAATGCCAAGCTGACTTTTCGAAGCACACGTGGATGAGCTCATCCGACTTGATGTTGTGGTTGGCAACGAGGTAGTTGGCAAGACGGTTGGAGGCTCGGTCGAGCTGAGAATAGGTGAACTCTCCATCCCAGGCAGACAAAGCTGGCGCATCGGGATGAGCCTCTGCCTGCTGGCGGAAGAGATCGTGTACAGTCGAATCGATAATCTCGGGAGTAGCATCATCGTTGTACTTAATGGCTTGTTCCAAGTCCCATTGGCCAGCAACGCTGACATCTCCAAGGGTGGAGGTGGTGGGGTTGATGAGCTGCTGCACAACGAGGTTGAATTGCTTGGACAAGGCGACCATCTGCTGCTCAGAAATGACAGAGGAGTCATAAGTCAAAACGAAAGAGACGTGGTCTTCAGCAGGAACACCCTGGGCAACGAGGGGATAACTGAAGTATCCCTCCATCGACTCCTCGTGAGAGTAGGTGTCGTCTCCAGACTGGACCATGATTGCGTCAGAAGAGTCCGAGCCTTCAGTCTTCACGCTGTGCTGAATGACCAGCAAGCTGGAGAAATCGCAGGCTTCCTTGACTTCGGGACTGATCTTGGAGATGTTCTGCAATCCGTACTGTTCGAAGGGAATCATGGAAGAGGCTTGAGTTTGGATATCTCCCAAGAACTTCGCGACAGACTTTTGGCGATCGAGACGAACGCGGACTGGAACAGTAGCAACCATAGGACCAGGCATGACTTCCAATCCAGGGACAGGAGCTTGACGACCAGAGATTGTTGTGCCGAAGCAGACATCGCTGGAGTCACCATAGGCAGCCAAGAGGATAGACCAAGCCGCACGGAGGATAGTGGCCTTGGTGATGGATTTGTCCTTCTGGTTGGGGAAATCAATGCGAGTACGCATGATCTTGGAGGCTCCGCTGACAGTGCTGACGGGAGGGAAGGGGGATCGGCTGGCGCCCTGGAGCTCGGAAGCCCAGAACTGAGAAGCCTCGCCCTCATCGATATCCATGGTGTACTTGATGAAGTTGGAGAAGGGCTTGAGTTCGATGCTGGCGCCGTGGTAGGCAGCGTTGAGGGTCTGCATGATGATACCCATGGACCAACCATCAAAGATGGCGTGGTGCATGCCAAGCACGAAGTAGGTCTTTCCGTTCTTCTCGGAAACCAAGGCGTAGCGGGCGAGGAGGTTGTTGTAGCCCATGGCGACATCCTTGGTTTGCTCCATGAACTCGGAGAGAGTGTTGCAGCTGTGCGATTCCCAGTGCACATCGTTGCCAACCTGGACTTGGAGAGTTGTGTTGTCGACCATGATCATCCTGGTTCGCAGGTTGGGGCACGTCTCAACAGTGGCTTCCCAAGCGGAAACGAAGCGGCTGACTTCAGTGTGCTCTGGTAGCTCGTAGACGTACTTGGCAATGTACGAGCCGGGCTGCTTGACAGAAAGGGCAATGAGACCCTCTTGAAGCTTCGTGGTGGGATAGATGTCCTCAATTGTCTGCTTCTCAGAGAGGCGGAGCTGGTGGCGAAGCTTGCTCATGTTCAGATTATCCTGAATGTTCTTGATCAAGCTGAAGGGCTCAACATCGGACTCTTCAGTGGAAGTACCCTCAACGGCGACAGCTGCGAGTGCAAGGAGTCGGGGGTCGTTGAAGATGTTCTGAACAGTGATGTCAATGCCGTTCTCACGGGCAACAGAGACCAATTGAATAGCTGCGACAGAGTCTCCGCCAATGCGAAGGAAGTTGTCATCGCGACCAATGGACTCCAAAGGCAAGCCCAGGATAGTAGCCCAGAGCTGCTGAAGACGCTTCTCCATGGCTGTCTCAGGCTGGCGCTTCTCACCAGTCTGCAGGGAGTACATGCTGACTTCGTCTTGGGTCAGGGCAACGGTCAGCTTCTTCAACATGTTTCTATCAAGCTTGGTAGAAGTGATGAAGGGCATGAAGTTGCAAGGGATGAACATGACCGGAATCATGTATCGTGGCAAGGCTACAGAGAGCTTGCCGACGAGGGCGGAAAGCTGATCTCTCAACGAGTCTGTCATCGAACCGAAGACAGAAACATCATTGGTATTGAGACCAGCAGTTTGAGTTTCTTGAGTCGAGCAGAAGTAGCACACAAGGTTGGCGCTGGTCTCAGTCTTCAGAACGTCGACTGCGACCTGCTCAGCCTCGAAGTTGGCACGGATGTGATGTTCAACTTCGCTCAACTCGACACGGAGACCGCGAATCTTGACCTGGGTATCCTTTCGACTGGAGAATTCGATTGTACCGTCTGGGTTGTAGTAAGCCAGATCTCCAGACTTGTAGAATCGGTTCCAGTGTTGACCTTGTCGAGGAACCCAGTCGGGCAGAGAGGTGACCGTGGAAGCTTGAGTGCGTTCAGGGTCGGCAAGGTACTCGCGGAGGATTGTAGGACCTTGGATAACGACCTCTCCAAGGCATCCGACTGGTGCCAAACGCTGAGGATCTTGAGCGTCGACAATCCAGCAGAAACCTCCAACGGGAGATCCAACAGTGATGGAAGATTCTTCCTTGCTCTTCCACTCGTGAAGTGTGCTGAAGCAGCAAGTTTCGGCTGGTCCCCATCCGTTGATGAGACGGACGTGACCGAACCACTTGTTGAACACATCCTTGCCGACAGCTTCACCGGCGAAGAGGAGTAGGTCCAAGTTGGGAACATCCTTGGGGTCCAAGGTGCGGGCGAATGAAGGAGTCAAATAGGCCCAGTTGACTCGGGTATCTTGCATAAACTTGGCCAATCCGTTCATTCGAATGGACTCTGAAGGAATGCAGAGACAGGCACCATGGATCAAGGGTGCGATGATCTCACCAATGGAAAGATCGAAAACGAATGCTGCAAATTGCAACATGCGGACATCGGAAGTCATGCGCAGACGTTGACCAATGTGAGTCTGAGCAGTACAGGCAGAGCCATGTTCCATGACAAGACCCTTTGGTGTGCCAGTACTACCAGAAGTGAACAGCACGTAAGCGGCCGTGCTGCTGGGAATGGCCAAGTTGGGGCGAGCATCAGAGTATCCAGAAAGTGCCTTGTTGGCAACGCTGGATACCTCAACGACGTTCTCAATTAGTCCATTGCACTTGGAGATTGTCTCGGGCGAAGCGAGGACAAGTCTGGACTTGGTCTGTGCAATGACCTGCTTGTGGCGGTCGGTAGGATGCGAGGGATCAAGAGGTACCCAAGCACCACCGGCCTTGTTGATGGCCAAAATGGCAACAAAGTACCATGCTGACTTCTCAAAGCAGACATGAATTAACTCATCCACACGGATGCTGAAGCTAGCCGACAGGTAGTTGGCCAACTTGTTAGCGGCGGTGTCGAGCTGAGCGTAAGTGAAATCACCATCCCAAGAGACAAGTGCAGGGGCCTCGGGGTTCTGGTCAACCTGCTTCTCGAATTGTTGATGGAAGGTAGAGTTGATGATTTCAGGAACATCAGTGTTCCAACTCAAAGCCTGCTCAAGATCCCACGAACCAGCGACAGAGACCTCGCTCAAAGCCAAGGCATTCTGGTGGCTTGCAAGCTGTTGCAAGACATGCTCGAATTGATGAGACAACGTGGTCATCTGAGACTCAGTGAACATGCTAGAATCGTAGGTAAGCTGGAAGGATACATCGCTCTCAGAGGGGATACCCTGTGCAACGAGAGGATAACTGAAGTATCCGTCCATGGCCTCTTCGCTGGAGTAGGTCTCGTCATCTGTGGCCGTCAAGATTGAGTCACCGGATCCGGAGGATCCAGTTCGGCTGGCGTGCTGAATGACGAGTAGACTCGAGAAATCACAAGCATCCTTGGTCTCAGAGTTGATCTTGGCGATGTTCTGAAGACCATATTGCTCATACGAGGTCATCTCGGAGGCCTGGCTCTGAATAGCGTTGAGGAACTCGCTAACAGACTTTTTCTCATCCAAACGCACACGGACGGGAACAGTGGCAACCATAGGACCTGGCATAGTATCGAGGCCAGGAACAGGTGCTTGTCTTCCAGAGATGGTTGTTCCGAAGCAAACATCGTTGGTATCACTGTACGCTGCGAGAACGATAGACCAAGCAGCACGCAAGAGAGTAGCCTTGGTGATAGACTTGTCAGTTTGCTCAGGCAGCACAACCTTAGTTCTCATGAGCTTGGATGGGCCCTGGGTGGTAGAAACGGGAGGGAATGCAGCCCGACCAGCACCCTTCAGTTGAGTGGCCCAGAAACTGGAGGATTCTTCGTTGTCAACGCTCATGACATGCTTGATGAAACCTGCGTAAGAGTTCAATTGGGCAGGCTCTTCATCACCACCGTAAGAAGAGATGAGAGTCTGGAGTATGATACCCATTGACCAACCATCAAAGATGGTATGGTGGATGCTCAGGACGAAGAAACGCTCGCCGTCTGGCTGAGTAATAAGAGCGTAGCGGCAGAGGCGTGTGTTGTAAGTCATCTTCAACTCCTTGAGATCATCCATGACGGCTCGCAGATCGCGACCAGACGTGTTCTCCCATTCGGCCTTGCTATCAGTGACAACTTGTAGAGTCTGGTTGTTGTAGAGAGTGATCATGGTTCGCAGATTGGCACAAACCTCAACAGTCTTGTCCCAAGCGGCAACAAACTCATCGGTGTCGACATATTCAGGGACACCATATACATACTTGGCAATGTATGAGCCAGGCTGCTTTGTGGAGAGTGACATCAAACCCTCTTGGAATTTTGTGACAGGGTAGATATCAAGGATAGACTGCGAAGCAGAAAGCTTGAGGGTCTTAGAAATCTCGGAGACTGCAACATTGACATCCAACTCATCGTTGAGAAGGCTGAAAGGCTCAATCGCTGCGATGGTAGTTGGGCCAGACTCGACAGCCTTGGAAGAGATGCTCATGAGTCTCGGGTCATCGAAGATGTCTTGCACAGTGATTGAAATGCCGAGTTCTCTAGCGACGGAAACAAGCTGAATAGCAGCAACGGAGTCACCACCAATGCGCAAGAAGTTATCGTCGCGTCCGATAGATTCAGTAGGAAGCTGAAGAATCTCGGACCAGATACCTTGGATCTTGCGCTCCATGTCGGTTTCGGGTTGTCTCTTCTCACCACTCTGCAGAGAGTAGCAGGCCAAAGCCTCGCTTGACAGGTTTCCAGTAAGCTTGCGAAGAAGGTTTCTGTCCAACTTTGTAGAAGTGATGAAAGGCATGAAGTGACAAGGAATGAAGCTAGTGGGGACCATGTATCGGGGAAGAGTGACACTGAGCTGTCCAACAAGAGCAGTGAGTTGCTCCTGAAGGGCATCTGTCATATCTGCGAAGACTGTTTCGGGATCAAATGATCCGGCAGTCTGCGAGTCGTTGGTGGCGCAGAAATAGCAGATGAGGTTGGTTCCGACCTCAGATCGCAGAACGTCCACTGCGACCTGCTCAACACCCTTCAAGTTGCTGCGTACATGGTGTTCAACTTCGCTCAATTCAACACGCAAGCCTCGAATCTTAACTTGAGTATCCTTTCTGGTAGAAAACTCAATAGTGCCGTCAGGGTTGTAGTAGGCCAAATCACCAGACTTGTAGAATCTGTTCCAGTGAGGCTGGTCTCGGTCCGGAGCCCAAGGGGGTAAGGAAGTGACGGTCGTGGCGCGAGTGCGAACTGGATCAGCCAAGTATTCGCGAAGAATTGTAGGACCCTGAATGACAACCTCACCGAGGCAGCCAATGGGGGCGAGCTTCTGCGGATCGTTGGGATCCACGATCCAACAGTAACCACCGACTGGTCTTCCTACAGTCAAGGAAGACTCATCGCGGGAAGCCCATTCATGCAGAGTGCTGAATACACAAGTCTCAGCTGGACCCCAGCCATTGATAAGGCGAACCTTACCGAACCACTTATCGAAAACATCACGTCCGACGGCCTCACCAGCGAATAACAGAAGGTCTAGTGAGGGGACATCGTCCGGTGAAATGGTTCTAGCGAACGAGGGAGTAAGGTAGGCCCAGTTGATAGACATGTCTCGAATGAAGTCCTTAAGACCGTTCATTCTCATATGCTCAGATGGCACACAGAGCGATGCACCGTGGATAAGAGGCGCAACAATTTCTCCGATCGACAGATCGAAGACGAAAGCTGCAAACTGAAGCATACGAACATCTGAAGTCATGCCAAGCCTCTTTCCGACGTCGAGTTGACTTGTGCAGACGGAACCATGCTCCATGACCAGACCCTTGGGAGTACCAGTGCTTCCGGAAGTGAACAGCACATAGGCTGCGTTGCGAGGGCTCACCTGGATAGCAGGTCGGGAGCTGTCGCTTAGACTCTGGTCGAGACTGGATGAGATCTCGATGACATTCTCAATGAGCTTGTTGCACTTGGGAACGTTTTCGGGAGACGACAAAACAAGTCTAGCCTTAGTTTGCGAAACGACCTGTCGGTGACGTTCCTCAGGGTGTGTTGGGTCGAGAGGAACCCAAGCGCCACCGGCCTTGTTGATAGCCAGAATTGAGACGAAGAACCAGGCAGACTTCTCGAAGCACACATGGATAAGTTCATCCAAAGCAACCTCGTAAGTCTCGAGCAGGTGATGAGCCAATCGGTTCGCGGCTGCATCAAGCTGCTCATAAGTAAATTCAGAGTCCCAGCCGCGGACAGCCCAGGCATCGGGGGTCTTCTCTGCGTGTTGCTCAAACAGGGTGTGGAAGCAAGTGTCAACAACTTCAACCGTGTTGTTGTTCTTCTCAATGGCTTGTTCGAGATCCCACGCACCAGAGACAGAAACGTCTTGTAGGCGGCAGTCTTCAAGTTTGATCAATTGCTGAACAATGTGATTGAACTGTTGAGTGATAGCCGCCATCTGTGTCTCATTCAGGACGGAAGTGTCGTATGTGAGATGGAAGATAACGTGGTCATCTCCGGGAGTTCCCTGAGCGACAAGAGGATAACTGAAGTAGCCTTCAATTGCGTCCTCGTTAGAGAACTCGTCGTCAGTCGTTGGAATGAGGATAGAATCCTGCTCATCCATGGCGTAGAGAGAGTTGGTACCGTGCTGAATGACCAACAAGCTAGAGAAGTCACAAGCTTCCTTGGCAGCAGAGTTAATCTTCGCGATGCTTTGAAGACCAAACTGCTCGAAAGGAATCATGTTGGAGGCCTGTGATTGCACTGATCTCAAAAATTGAGCAACAGTCTGCTGGCGGTCGAGCTTGACACGGATTGGCAGAGTAGCAACCATAGGACCAGGCATGGTATCAAGGCCAGCCACAGGTGCTTGTCGACCAGAGACAGTGGTACCGAAGCACACATCATCTGCGTCGCTATAAGCGGCCAAAAGCAGGGACCACGCAGCTCGGAGAATGGTGGCCTTGGTAATAGAGGTATCCTGCTGCTTGGGAAGCTCAATTCTGGTCTTCATGACCTTGGACGAGCCACGGGCTGAAGACACAGCAGGGAATGCGGCGCGAGATGCTCCTTCAAGCTGCTGGGACCAGAAATCAACTGCAGCCTCGGTATCCATGTCGTTAATGTACTTGATGAATCCGGCGTAGGGCTGCAGAGAAACTTCAGACATTTGGTTGAAAGCGCATGTAAGAGTTTGCATAATGATACCCATAGACCAACCATCGAAGACAGCGTGGTGCATGATAAGAATAAAGTATCTCTTGCCATTGTCTGATACGAGAGCATATCTTGCCAGCTGTGTATCGTAGCTCATCTTGAAAGACTTCGCAACATCCATGTACTGTTGAAGGCTGAGGCCAGTAGCATCCTCCCAGCATACATCATTGCTGATATGTGCCTGAACTGTCAAACCCTCGTACATGGTGATTCGAGTACGGAGGTTAGGGCAAGTGGCGATGGTCTGCTCGAAAGCTTCAATGAACTGGGCAGTGGTTACGTGTTCAGGCAAGCTGTA
The DNA here is from genome assembly GCA_022702485.1 of Simplicillium sp. C3G150-2. Classification (NCBI taxonomy): domain Eukaryota; kingdom Fungi; phylum Ascomycota; class Sordariomycetes; order Hypocreales; family Cordycipitaceae; genus Simplicillium; species Simplicillium sp. C3G150-2. The sequence goes on along the minus strand of JAJIYY010000001.1, from coordinate 3,005,656 downwards.
CACATATTTGGCCATGTAAGATCCAGGCTGCTTGGCTGACAGCGCAATGAGACCCTCTTGGAATTTGGTGGTGGGATACAAGTCCTCAATAGACTGAGAATTGTTCAATTCCAAGCGCGTAGAGAGAGTCGCAAGAGCCTGGCTGTTGTGGAATTTGTCGCTGAGGAGACTGAATGGCTCGATAGTGACCAAGTCCATACCGGAGCCTTCAACAGCCTTCTCGGCAATGCTGAGCAGGCGGGGGTCATCAAAGATATCCTGCACGCTGACAGTGATGTTGGCTTCACGGGCCATAGAGACGAACTGGATAGCAGTAACGGAATCGCCACCAATTCGCAAGAAGTTGTCATCACGGCCAATCGACTCAACTGGAAGATGGAGGATCTCAGACCAAAGCTGCTGTAAAGCAATTTCCATCTCAGTTTCAGGCTTCCTCTTCTCGCCGGTAGCCAAAGAGTACTTGACCAAGTCTTCGTGAGAAAGGTTGCTGGTAAGCTTCTTCAACTTGTTGCGATCCAGCTTGGTCGATGTGATGGATGGCATGTAGTTGCAGGGGATAAAGGTAGTAGGGATCATGTAGCGTGGGAGGCGAACTCCAAGTTCTCCGACGAGGGCGGTCAATTGCTTCTGAACAGATTCAGAGAGTTCGGCGAAAATGGGCTGAGGGTTGGAGGCATCTCCAGAAGTCTCGCCAGAGAAAGAGAAGTAGCAGACCAAGTTGGTGCTGGTCTCGCTCTTGAGGACGTCAACGGCGACTTGCTGTACTCCCTGGAGTCCGGATCGAATATGATGCTCAACCTCTCCGAGCTCGACACGAAGGCCACGAATCTTGACTTGAGTATCCTTTCGTGAAGAGAACTCGATAGTGCCGTCTGGGTTGTAGAACGCCAAGTCACCGGACTTGTAGAACCTGTTCCAGTGTTGAGACTGGCGTTGTGGTGCCCATTCTGGTAGTGAGGTCACAGTTGTAGCCTTCGTGCGCTCAGGGTCGGCGAGGTACTCTCTGAGAATAGTTGGGCCCTGGATAACGACCTCTCCAAGACAGCCAATTGGTGCTAGGCGTTGAGGGTCCTCAGGATCAACAATCCAACAGAAGCCACCGATTTGGGTTCCGACCGTGATTGAACTCTCTTCGCGAGACTTCCACTCGTGCAGAGTGCTGAACACACAAGTTTCAGCTGGACCCCAACCGTTGACCAAACGCACATGTCCAAACCAAGTATCGAAAACGTCGCGACCAACGGCCTCTCCTGCAAAGAGCAACAATTCGACCGATGGTACATCTTGAGGGCGTAGCGTTCTAGCAAACGAAGGTGTGAGGTACATCCAGTTGATGTTCATCTTGGTAATGAATTCCTTGAGACCATTCATACGAGTGTGTTCGCTTGGAATACAGAGGCTTGCGCCAAAAATGAAAGGTGCGATAATCTCACCAATGGACAGATCGAACACAAAGGCTGCGAATTGAAGCATTCTGACCTCACTGGTCATGCCGAGTCTCTTACCCACAGCAGACTGACTGGTGCACACAGAGCCGTGCTCCATAACAAGACCCTTGGGGGTTCCAGTACTGCCGGAAGTGAAGAGAACGTATGCCGCGTTTCGTGGCGAAACCTTGACTGCTGGACGAGCGTCGCTAAAGCTGCCAGCAAGCTCAGAGTCGAGGATCGCGGAGACTTCAACAACACTGTCAACCAGAGCAGAACATTTAGATGCATTCTCTGCAGAGGTCAAGGCTAATCTAGCCTGGGTCTGGTTGACAACCTGTCTGTGGCGCTCAGTAGGATGCGAAGGGTCGAGAGGAACCCAAGCGCCTCCGGCTTTGTTGATAGCGAGGATAGCCACAAAGTGCCAAGCAGATTTCTCGAAGCAGACATGGACCAATTCGTCAGACTGGACCTGATACTTGGAAATGAGATAGTTTGCGAGTCTGTTGGCGGCGCGGTCGAGTTGGGCGTATGTGAACTCAGCGTCCCAGGCCAGGACGGCGGGGGCGTTCGGTCGTTCAGCGACCTGCTTCTCAAAGACCTCATGGACGGTAGTCTCAAGGATCTCGGGGACATCAGTGTTGAGGCTCATAGCACGCTCCAAATCCCACTTGCCAGCAACGTCAACGTGGCGGAGAAGACCTGCTTGCTGCGCGAGTTGCTGAACAATGTTGTCGAACTGCTTGGTAAGAGCAGTCATTTGTTCGTCACTAATAACAGACGAATCGTACGTGAGATGGAAAGAAACGTGATCACCCTTAGGGATACCCTGGGCCACGAGAGGATAGCTGAAGTAGCCGTCAGCAGCCTCTTCGCCGGAGTAGGTATCATCTCCGGTAGGCAGGAGAAGCTGGTTGGAGGACTGATCGGCATTTGCTTCCGAACCGTATTGAATGACAAGAAGACTAGAGAAATCACAAGCATCCTTGGTGTCCGGGTTGATCTTAGCAATGTTCTGGAGACCGTATTGCTCAAATTGGATCATCTCGGAAGCCTGAGACTGGATTTCCTTCAGGAAGCGTACCACAGGCTGGTCTTTATCGAGGCGAACTCGGATTGGGATTGTAGAGACCATAGGGCCGGGCATAGTCTCCAGACCAGGAACAGGTGCCTGTCTACCAGAAACAGTAGTACCAAAGCAGACGTCGTCGGAGTCACTATAAGCAGCCATGAGGATAGACCACGCGGCCCTCAACACGGTTGCTGTTGTGATGGACTTATCCTTCTGTTCAGGGAAGCTGATGTCGGTGATCATCACCTTGGATGAGCCACTTGAAGTAGTGGTAGGAGGGAATGCGGCCTTCTTGGCATCCTTGAGCTGAGAGCTCCAGTAGCTGACAGCCTTTTCTTCATCGACGCTCTTGACGTACTTGATGAATCCTGCATATGGGCTGATAGGGATTTGCTCAGACTTGTTGTAAGTAGCGAACAAAGTCTGCATGATGATACCCATAGACCAGCCATCAAACACAGCGTGATGAATAACCAGACAGAAGTAGTTCTCGCCATTGGTTTCAGAGACAACTGCATAGCGGGATAGACGAGTGTTGTAGCCCATCTTCATGGATTTGGTTCCGTCCATGAAGGCAGACATGCTCTTGCCTTGAGCATCTTCCCATTCAGCTGCCTCGTTGACCAAGACTTGAAGAGTTTCCTTGTTCGCCATGGTGATGCGAGTTCTCAGATTGGGACACTGATCAACTGTGCCTTCCCAAGCCTCCTTGAACTGAGCAACATCAACGCTGGCGGGGATCTTATAAACGTACTTGGCCATGTAAGATCCGGGCTGCTTAGCGGACAAAGCAATGAGACCCTCCTGGAAGCTTGTTGTGGGGTAAACATCTTCAATAGAATCGTTGTCCTTGAGAGCGAGTCTCTCTTCCAAAGATGACACCAAGTCGCTGCCGTGGGAAGCGCTCAACAAAGAGAATGGGAGAACCTCAGTGCTGTCGACAGATCCATGTTCAACCTTGGCAGCAATGCTGAGAAGGCGGGGATCCTCGAAGATATCCTTAACCGAGAATTGCATTCCGTTCTCTCTCGCGATAGATACAAGTTGAATAGCAGCAACGGAGTCACCGCCAATTCTCAAGAAGTTGTCATCTCTGCCGATAGACTGAGCAGGAATTTGAAGGAGCTCGGCCCAGATCGTCTGAAGTCGCTTTTCAGTAGCTGTCTCAGGAGCTCGCTTCTCACCTCCTTGAAGAGAATAAGCTTCGAGTTGCTCCTGAGAAAGACCGGAAGTAAGATGTTTCAAAGTCTTGCGGTCAAGCTTAGTGGAGGTGATCGAAGGCATGAAAGCACAAGGGATGAAAGTGGTGGGAATCATGTAGCTGGGAAGCAGCACGTTCAATGCTCCCACTAGGGCAGTGATCTTAGCCTGGAGATCATCGTTCATCTCCTCAAAGATACTGTCAGTGGAATCCTCAGGAGACAGGGTCTTGGTGTGCTCTGAGTAAGAGAAATAGCAAACAAGACTGCTTCCAACCTCGGACTTCAGAACGTCGACGGCAACCTGCTGGACATCAGGAAGGTTAGATTGGACGTGGTGTTCGATATCACCAAGCTCAACTCTAAGACCTCGGATCTTGATCTGGGTGTCCTTGCGGCTGTAGTATTTCATGGTTCCGTCGGCATTGTACTTGGCCAAATCACCAGACTTATAGAAGCGGTCCCAGTGCTTAATGTCCTTGCGGGGAGCCCATGATGGAAGGTTCTTGACAACTGTGGCTTCAGTCTTTGCGGGGTCTGCGAGGTATTCTCGAAGCAGACCAGGGCCTTGGATGACAACTTCACCCATGCATCCAATAGGTGCCAGCTTTTCATGGTCGTTGGGGTCAACGATCCAGCAGAATCCTCCGATGGGAGTACCAATTGTCACAGAAGACTCATCGCGAGACATGAACTCGTGGATGGAACTGAAGCAACAGGTTTCGGCGGGTCCCCATCCATTGAAGATGCGAACACGGCCGAACCAGCAGTCAAAGACATCTCTGGGAACAGCCTCACCAGCCAAGATGAGCTTCTCGACCTTGGGCACGTCATCTGGTCGCAATGTGCGAGCAAACGAAGGCGTGAGGACGAGGGTGTTGACATTGCTCTTGTTGACGAAGTCTGCCAAAGCGTTCATTCTGTCATGCTCGGATGGAACGTGAAGACATCCTCCACCAATCAAGGTAGCAAAAATTTCTCCGATAGAAAGATCGAAGACAGTGGAGGCGAACTGCAAGACACGAGACTCGCCGTCCAGCTCAAGCCTCTTAGCAATGTCAGACTGAGAAGAACATACGGATCTGTGCTCCATAATAAAGCCCTTGGGAGTTCCAGTACTACCAGATGTAAACAAAATATAGGCAGCGCTGTCTGGGCTGACTCTCATGTTGGGTCGAACCTGTAGCTCAGGCTTGGTCTTCAAGACAGCATCGAGCTCACCAGAGACCTCGATAATGTGTTCAAGACCGCTGAACTTGGAAGAGTTGTTGGGGCTGGTCAAAATAGTGCGGACCTTGGTTTGATCCATAACTTGTCTGTGGCGCTCAACGGGGTGAGCTGGATCAAGAGGAACCCATACACCGCCAGCTTTGTTGATGGCGACGGTTGCAACGTAGTACCATACTGATTTATCGAAGCAAACGTGAACCAATTCCTCCATCTTGATGCTGCATGTGTTGATCAAGTGGTTGGCAAGACGATTGGTGGCATCTTCAAGTTGGCTGAATGTGAATTCGCCATCCCAACCCCGAGCAGCCCAAGCATCAGGCCTTTCACGGACCTTCGACTCCAGAATTCCATGAAGAGTCCCTTCGAATATAGGAGTCACATGATGGTTCAAGGAAATTGCGTGCTCCAAATCCCACTCTCCAGCGACAGAGACATCAGCGAGGAGACGCTCCTGTCTGGTGGCCAGCTGCTGCACAATGTGGCTGAATTGGTGAGACATGGCAGTCATCTGGCTCTCCTCGAGGGCAGAGGTATCATAGGTAAACTCCAGAGTAATGCTGTTCTCGCCTGGGGTACCTTGAGCTACAAGAGGATAGCTGAAGTAGCTACCAACAACTTCGTCACGCGAGAAGATATCCTCACCAGCGGGGACCAGGACAGGATCAATGGCTCCAGCAGCGGAAGACGAGTTGGTGCCGTATTGAACAACAAGCAAGCTGGTAAAGTCACAGGCGTCCTTGATCTGAGAGCTGATCTTTGAGATGTTCTGGAGACCGAACTGCTCAAAGGGAACCATTTCGGAAGCTTGTGACTGAATCTTCTTCAAGAAGTTAGAAACGGAGAGCTTCTTGTTCAATTGAACATGCACAGGAACAGTGGCAACCATTGGACCAGGCATAATGTCCAATCCTGGCACGGCGGCTTGACGGCCAGAGACTGTAGTGCCGAAGCAAATGTCTTCCGACTCGTTATAAGCGCCAAGGAGAATGGACCAAGCAGCGCGAAGGATTGTTGCGGTGGTGATGGACTTGTCTGCTTGACCAGGGAAGTCTATCTTGCTAGTCATTGTCTTAGAGACGCCACGGTTGCTGCTGGGAGTTGGGAAGACGGATTGGCTAGCTCCATGCAGCTGCGAAGCCCAGAAGTTGACAGCCTCCTCTTGCTGCATGCCCATGGTATACTTGATGAAGCCTGCAAAAGCTCGGAGCTCAACTGTTTGCAGCTTGTGGTACTCAGACATTAGTCGCTGCATGACGATACCGAGAGACCAACCATCAAAGACGGCATGATGAACAGTGAGGACAAAGTGGCGCTTGTCGCTACCAGACTCGGTAACGAGTCCGTATCTGGCAAGACGGTCACCATAGCCCATGGTGAGGTTTGTCACTTGTCCCATGTACTCCTTCAAGCCACTGGCAGACTCACTTTCCCATACCATGTCATTGCCAATAACAGACTGAAGCGTCATGTTACCAACCATAACAAGGCGGGTGCGGAGGTTGGTGCAATTGGCAACAGTGTTTTCCCAAGCAGCCTTGAATCGAGCGGTCTCAATTCCTTGAGGTAGCTCATAGACGTATTGAGCAATGTAAGATCCTGGTTGCTTAGCAGATAAGGCGATAAGACCTTCTTGAAGCTTGGTAGTAGGATACATGTCATCAATAGTCTGAGACTCAGAGAGCTTGAAGAATCCTCGGAGAGCGTCAAGATTAATCTGAGAGTCGATGCCATCGAGTAAGCTGAATGGCTCGATATCTTGCAGATCGCTGGACTCGGAAGCCTCAGCCTTGGCAGCCATAGCAAGCAATCTAGGATCATCAAATACATCTTGAACACTCAGCTCAACTCCAAACTCGCGGACAAGAGAGATGAGCTGGATGGCGGTAACGGAGTCACCTCCAATTCTCAAGAAGTTGTCATCGCGTCCGATAGAATCGGCCTCGATGTTGAGAACCTGAGACCAGAGCTCCTGAAGACGAGTCTCCGTTTGCGTCTCAGGCTGTCTCTTCTCGCTGGACTGAAGAGAATATTGGTTGAGCTCATCCTGCGATAACTGAGAGGTCAACTTCTTCAGTGCGTTGCGATCCAACTTCATGGAGTTGTTGAATGGCATAGATTCGCAAGCAATAAACATGGAAGGGATCATGTATCGAGGAAGCAAGACGGTAAGCTGACCGACCAAGCCTGTCAGTTGCTTCTGGAGTTCTTCGCCCATTGGTGCAAAAATCTCTTCCTTGCTGGCGCCTTGGCTACTTTGAGAGTTACCGAAGGAGAAGTAGCACACAAGGTTGGTTGCTGTCTCAGTGGTGAAGACATCGACTGCAACCTGCTGCACACCCTCCAAGTTGTTGCGAACCTGCTGTTCAACTTCACCCAATTCCACACGGAGACCTCTGATCTTGACTTGCGTATCCTTTCTCGTGACATATTCGATGTCGTCGTTGCTGTTGTAGAATACGAGATCACCAGTCTTGTAAAAGCGGTTCCAGTACTTGGAGCTGCCGCGTGGGACCCATGAAGGTAGAGAAGATACAGTGGCTGACTTGGTTCGCTCAACGTCGCTCAAATACTCGCGCATCAGGGTAGGGCCCTGGATGACCAGCTCACCGAGGCATCCATAAGGAGCCAGACGAGTAGGATCATCGCGGTCAACAATCCAGCAAGAGCCGCCAACACCACGGCCAATGCTGTTTGGTGACTCCTTAGCAGAGGCGAATTGTCTGGTGCTACTAAGGACACAAGTCTCAGCGGGTCCATATCCGTTGAGAAGCTTGACATGAGGGTACCAGGCGTCAAAGACTTCTTGGTTATTAGCCTCACCAAGGAGAATGACAGTCTTGAGGCACGGCATGCTCTGAGGGTTCAGAGTACGCGTGAATCTGGGAGTGAAGAATGCGGTGTTGACTCCCTTATCGCTGATGAACTTGGAGAGGTCATTGAGACGCTCGTGGTCGGAAGGAATGTACAAGCTGCCACCGTTGATGAGCGACATCATGATTTCTCCGATGGAGACATCGAAGACGAAAGCAGAGAATTGAAGGATCTTAGATTGGGAGGTGATGTTCAATCTCTTGCTCAAAGCGACCTGAGAAGTGCAGAGAGCGACATGCTCCATGATGAGACCCTTGGGTACACCAGTACTGCCGGAAGTGAACAGGACATAGGCAGCATGGTTGGGGAGAACGCTAACACCAGGGCGATCGGATGTAACTGAAGACTTCAGAGCCTGATCAAACTCAGCAGAGACTTCAACGACATTATCAACAAGCTCGCCACACTTCTCCAAGTGAGCTGGAGCGGCCAAAGCAAGTCTAGCCTTGGTCTGTGTGCTGATTTGTCTGTGTCGCTCAATTGGATGAGATGGGTCAAGAGGAACCCAAGCAGCGCCAGCCTTGTTGATAGCCAGAGTGGCCACAATGTACCAAGCAGACTTATCAAAGCATACGTGGACCAGCTCATCGTTGGTCAAGGCATACTCTGAAATAAGGAAGTTGGCCAGACGGTTGGCGGCACCATCTAGTTGCTGATAGGTGAGTTCAGCATCCCAAGCGCTGACGGCGACAGCATTAGGGGTCAGGTCAACCTGCTTCTCAATAAGCTTGAAGATGGTTGACTCAACAATCTCAGGTTGTTCGACGTTGTGCAAGACAGCTTGCTGTAGATCCCAGGATCCTGCAACGGAGACATCTGCGAGTGGCTTTTGGCCGTCGTGGAGAAGCTGCTGGACGAGGTGGTTGAATTGATGAGACAAGGCAGTGATTTGCTTCTCACTCAAAACAGTGGTATCGTAGATGAGACTGAACTCGATCTTGTTATCGGATGGGCTTGCTTGACCAATAAGAGGATAGCTGAAATAACCATCGGCGGCTTCTTCGCGAGAGTAGGTCTCCTCTCCAGTAGCGAGGAGGACAGCATCTTCAGAATCCTGCTGCTCTCCAGTCATAGTGTTGGGCTGAATGATGAGGAGACTGCTGAAATCACAAGCCTCCTTGGCCTCGTTGCTAATCTTGGAGATATTTTGCAGACCATACTGCTCATAGGGGATCATGTCAGCGGCTTGAGTCTGAACATCGTTGAGGAACTGAGAAACAGTTCGCTCTCCCTGGTCAAGAACCACGCGCACGGGAACAGTGGCAACCATAGGTCCAGGCATAGCCTCCAGGCCAGGGACAGGAGCCTGACGTCCAGAAATAGTTGTTCCGAAGCAGATATCTTTAGTGTCGCTGTGCGAAGCGAGCAACATCGACCAAGCGGCGCGAAGGACTGTGGCCTTGGTAACGGCGCTGCTCTTGGTGGTGGAGAAATCGATGTTGGTCGTAAGGATGCGGGTAGGGCCATGGCTAGAGGGCATCTGAGGGAACTGAGCCTTAGTGGCGAACTTCATTTCCTTCTCCCAGAAGGACTCTGCGGCAGTACTATCCATGTCCATAATATACTTGATGAATCCAGAGTATGGCTGGACAGGGAGGCACTGAGAGGTCTGATAAGCGGCAACGACGTTGTTAAACATGACGCCCAAAGTCCAACCGTCAACAACAGCGTGATGAACAGCAAGGACGAAGAAGCGGTCGCCAGATGCCTCAGTGACCAGACCATAGCGACACAAGCGGGTGTTGTAGCCCATCTGAACCTTCTTCAGTTGGTTCATGAAGGAGGCTAAATCCATACCATCCGTATTCTCCCATTGGCAATCGTCAGTAACAATAGCCTGCAAGGTAACTCCCTCGTGAGAAACAAGGCGAGTTCGGGTGTTTGTGCAGGAATCCATCGCTGTTTCCCAAGCCTTCTTGAATCCAGCAGAATCCACAAAGCGAGACAATTTGTACACAGATTTCGCAATGTAGGAGCCAGGCTGCTTAGCAGAAAGGGCGATGAGTCCCTCCTGAAGCTTGGTTGTGGGATAAATATCCTCGATTTCCTGAGAAGCGCTCAATGCAAGCTGCTTGTGCAAGTCTCCAGTAGCCACCTTGACGCTTTCGTCAATGAGGCTGAAGGGCTGGACATTCAAGTAGTCAGATGAGTCGATAGCAGCAGATGCCTTGGCTGCGATGCTGAGCAATCTAGGGTCATTGAAGATATCCTGGACGGTAAAGTCGATACCCCCTTCGCGAGCCAATGACACGAGCTGGATAGCAGCAACGGAATCACCACCAACGCGCAAGAAGTTATCGTCTCGGCCGATAGTCTCAGCAGGAACCTTCAGGATTTGAGCCCACAGCTGTTGGAGCTTCGACTCCATCTCAGTCTCAGGCTGGCGTTTCTCGCTATCCTGCAAAGAGTAGCGAGCCAACTCCTCCTGAGACAAAGAAGCAGTGAGCTTGCGCAGCTTGCCACGGTCGAGCTTGGTGGATGTGATGGATGGCATGAAGTTGCAAGGAATAAATGTAGAAGGAATCATGTATCGTGGGAGGGCGACGCTCAGTTGGCCAATCAAAGCAGTGAGGTCGTTCTGGAGCGACTCAGTCATGGTGCCGAAAATCTCACTGACATTCTCCGAAGTGCCGACATTGCGAGACTCCTCGCTGAAGCAGAAGTAGCAGATGAGATTGGAGGCGGTATCCGTCTTCAAGACATCTACAGCAACCTGTCGAGCACCAGTGAGGTTACGCTGGATATGATGTTCGACTTCACCCAACTCAACACGAAGACCACGGATCTTGACCTGAGTATCCTTGCGAGACACAAACTGGATCGAGCCGTCGGCATTGTATGAGCAAAGATCACCAGTCTTGTAGAAGCGGCTCCAGTGAGGTGCAGCCTGTCGTGGCATCCATGAGGGGGGAGGCGACAGAATAGTAGCCTTGGTTCGTACGGGATCAGCCAAATACTCGCGGAGAAGGGTTGGTCCCTGAACAACAACCTCTCCTACGGTTCCAATAGGAGCCAACTTGTACGGGTCGTTGGGGTCAACAATCCAGCAGTTTCCTCCAACAGGCGTACCAACAGTGAGGGGAGATTCATCGGCAGTCTTCCACTCCTGAAGAGTAGCAGCAACGCAAATCTCGGCAGGTCCCCAGGCATTGACGAAACGAGCCTTGCCGAACCAAGAGTTGAAGACCTCTTTGCTAACAGCCTCGCCGGCGAGAACAAGGACCTCGACGCAGGGAACCTCTTCAGGCTGAATAGTGCGAGCGAAAGCAGGAGTCAGCCACATCCAGTTGACGTTGAAGTCGCGAATGAATTGCTTGAGGTCATTCATTCGGGAGTGCTCGGATGGAATACACAAGCAAGCACCGAACATCAATGGGCCGATACTCTCAGCAACAGACATGTCGAAAACATGAGAGGCGAATTGGAGGATTCGAGTATCAGAGTTGACGCGGAGGCGACGGCTGATAGCAAACTGACTAGTGCAAACAGCGCCGTGCTCAAGAACGAAACCCTTGGGGGTACCGGTACTTCCAGAAGTGAAGAGGATATAGGCAGCGTGGCTGGAAGTCGTCTTAACGTTAGGGTTGGTAGAAGTTGAGGCATCTTCCTCGTTGAACGACTTATCGAGAGTCGCAGTGTACTCCACAGTGGTCTCGACGAGCTGCTTGCAAAGATCAGAGTGAGTTGGCGAGGCGATGGCAATCTTTGCCTTGGTCTGAGACACGATCTGCTGGAGTCGCTGAACAGGGTGGGAAGGCTCGAGAGGAACCCAAGAAGCACCAGCCTTGTTGATTGCCAAGCAAGCAACAAAGTACCAAGCTGACTTCTCAAAGCACACGTGCACGAGGTCATGGGGTACGACGTTGAGGTTGTTGATGAGGTGGTGAGCCATTCTGTTAGCGGCCTGGTTCATCTCAGAGTAAGTCATCTTGACATCCCAAGCATCAATAGCCAAGTTATCTCCCTGGATTTCAGCAAGATATTCAATGCGAGAGTGGATGCAGTCGTCCACAATCTCGGGGTCCTCGCTGTTCCAGGCGATGGCATGCTGCAAGTCCCAAGAACCAGCAGCGGGAACATCCGCAAGCTTCATGTCAGTTTGAGTAAGCAGCTGCTGAACCATGTGCTCAACCTGGTTGGAGATGGCAGTAAGCTGGCTATCGTTGAGAACAGATGGGTCGTAGGTAAGATGAAGATCAACCTGCTCATCGGAGAGGAAAGTTTGAAGAACCAGAGGATAGGTGAAGTAGTTCTCCATAGCCTCGGATTCATGGCTTCGCTCATCGCTGTGCAGAGCAAAGATCTCCTCATCTTGTTCCTCCCCAGAAGACATCATCTTCTGAAGAGGCTGGACAACCAACAAACTGGAGAAGTCACAAGCATCTTTGGCATCAAGGCTCAACTTAGCAATGTTATGGAGACCAAACTGCTCGTGAGGAACAGATTCGCTGGCCTGAGACTGGACACCGCGAAGATAAGCAGACACAGACTGCTGCTTGTCAAGACGAACGCGCACAGGGATAGTAGCAACAGCGGGACCAGGCATTGAGGCCAATCCGCTGACTGGGGCGTTACGTCCCGAAATAGCAGAACCGAAGCAGACATCGTCGGTATCGCAGTATCTAGCGAGGACCAAGGCCCAGGCAGCGCGCAGAATGGTAGCCTTGGTGACACCACCAGTAGCAGGCTGGCTAAGTTCGATGGTCTTCTTAGCAACCTTGCTTGGGGCTCGGATGGTCGGCAGGCGAGGGAAAGCAGCTCGCTGAGCATCGCGCAATTGCTCCAACCAGAAGTTCTTGGAGATGTCACGGTCGATGGAGGTGGTGTACTTGATGAAGTTGGCGTACGGCTGGAGCGTGGGCAGTTCAACCTCGAGGTATGCGCGGAACAAGACATCCAACATCAGGTTGACTGACCATCCATCGAAGATAACGTGGTGCATGATCCAAACAAAATAGTCAGTGCCGTCATCATGGCGAACAATAGCGTAGCGAGACAGTCTGGTGCCGTATTGCATAGTCATAGAGCTCGTAGACTGCATGAAAGAATGCAAGTTATGACCCTCGGTAGAATCCCACTCGATGTCGTTCTTGACAACAGCCTGGAGACACAGATCGCCAACAAGTGCGACACGAGTGCGAAGGTTGGCGCATCGCTCCATGGTGATCTCAACAGCACGCTTGAAGCGGGCAACGTCAACAGACTTTCCAAGAGGATAAACCTGCTTGGCAATGTGAGAACCAGGCTGCTTAACAGCGAGAGCCATCATACCCTCTTGGAGAGGAGTGCAAGGGTAGATATCCTCGATATCTTGACTGTCGCTAAGACCACAGTTGACGCGCATGGACTTAGTAACATCGCCAATATCAGACGGCGCGACCATACCGAAGGGTACAGCCTCATAGACATTGTTGCCGCCACCCATGACAGCAATCTGTGCGAGGTTCTCCAAAGAAGAGTCCTCAAAGATCTGAGAAACGGTGATGGAGACGTTGTGCTCTTCAGCCAAAGACACCAGATGAATAGCAGTGATAGAATCACCGCCAATCTCGAGGAATTTATCGGTTTTGCCAATATCCTCGGCAGGTGACTTCAGAATCTCAGCCCAAAGATCTCTCATCATGAACTCCGCCTCAGTTGTAGGCTCAACCTTGTCCTTCGTGGCAGCCACGAGGTAGTTGGCTCGCTCCTTAGTGGATAATTTCTCAGAAATGCTATGAAGCTTCTTTCTGTCCATCTTCATAGAAGAGACGAATGACATGTTGAGAATGGGCAGGAAGAAGGAAGGTACCATGTAGGCTGGCAGCGTGGTGCGGATGGAATCAACGATGCTCGAGATGTCGCTGCTTGTGGTCTCAGTCATCTCCAACAATGCTTCATCAATGCTGCTTTGAACAGCTCCACTCTTATCCTTGAAGCTCACAAAGGCGAGCAAAGCATCTCCTGTGTCAGTCTGAACCTTCTCAACAGCAACATGTTCAACAATCGAGGCAGCACGCTTGATGGCATACTCGATTTCAGTCACCTCAATACGTTGACCACGGAGCTTGAGTTGGGAGTCATTGCGACCAACGTACTCAAGTGTACCATCGCTGTTGTATCTGACCAAATCTCCTGTCTTGTAGAAACGGCGGCGATGAGCAGATTCAGGAATACACTCCAGATTGTCCAAAAATACTGATTGTGTCTTGCTCTTCTCGTTAAGATATTCACGAGCGAGGGCATGTCCTTGAGTGATCAACTCTCCAATGCAACCAATTGGAGTGAGCTGGTCATGGTTGTCAGGCTCAACAACCCAGTTGGGACCAACCAGGTAGCCACCAATAGTGGTAGGAGAATCAGATGGTGACTTGAAGACCCTAGCAGCACAAGCGATACACGCTTCTGTAGGACCATATGCGTTGATGAGTCGAACATGTGGCTGCCAGTCCTGAATGATATCGCGAGCAGGCGCCTCACCACCAACAATCAATGTGTGTAGCGTTGGCACTTGGCTAGCTGTGAAAGTGCGCACAAATGAAGGCGTCAAAAGGGAGGTGTTGACGCGGGCCTCCTCCATAAAGGCGGGTGTTCCCTGAAGACGTTCGGTCTCATTGGGAATGCAGCTTGTACCACCTACCATTAAGGTAGTAAACACCTCGGCAATGGTGGCGTCAAATACGTAGCTGGCGAACTGCAAAAACCTGGTGTCTTCCATCACACCAAAGGTCTTGCACTCCTGCTTCAAGCTAGTGCAGATTGAAGAATGTTCAATGACGGTTCCCTTGGGCTTGCCAGTGGTACCTGAGGTGAATAGGATATAGGCAGCGTTGTTTGGAGTAGGCTTGTGCTGAGTGGGAATGCTCTGGTAAGTTGAGGTGGAGAGTTCTGCCATGAGCTTAGGAGAAAGCTCAATGACATTCTGAACCATACCAGCGCAAGACTCATAAGTAGTAGGGGTGACGATCAAGTATTTGGCGCCAACCTGTTCGATGAGGGCCTTTCGGCGGCTAGCAGGGTGAGAGGGATCGATGGGAATGAAAACACCACCAGCCTTCATGATGGAGATCATAGCAACGATGGCCCAGTGAGACTTCTCGAAGCAGAATGGCACCTTAGTTTCTGGACGAACACCAGCATCATGAAGATGCTTAGCAAACAAGTCGGTGTGTCTGTCCAGCTCGCCATAAGTCATGCTGACTCCGGTAGCGTACAGAGCCTCCTTGTTGGGAAGTCTGCGGGCTTGCTCGGAGACAATGTCGTGTAGACATGCATCAACGATATCAGGCTTGGCAGGGTTCCACGAACTGGCAGTAGCCAAATCCCAAGAACCGGCAACGCCAACATCACGGAGAAGATGGCTGTCATCTTGCTTCATAAGTTGCTTGGTAACGTGGCAGAACTGCTCGGAAACAGCCTCAACGTAAAAGCTGTCCAAGGCGTTGGCGTGATAAGTGAGAACCAACTCAGCAGATGTGGTAGAGACGCGAGCCTCGATAGTCAGAGGATAGTTGAAGACATCACCAGCCTCATCATCCTCAACCTCGCCCTTCTGGGGAGTAGGGATGATAATCATGTCGTCATCTGAAGCATCAGCATCCCCCACGGGCTGGATGACGAATAAGCTGGAGAAGTCACAGGCGGTCTTCGCATCCTGGCTGAGTTGAGCAATATTCTGGAGACCAAATTGCTCATACTTGGTCATCTCGGACGCCTGGTCCTGGATCTGCTGGAGGAATTGAGGCACCCGTTGGGTCTTGTTCAAGACAATGCGAACAGGTATTGTTGCAATCATAGGTCCAGGCATCTCAGCCAATCCGGCAACGGGAGCACCACGACCAGAAAGAGTCGCGCCAAAGACGACATCCTCCGACTCACAGTGGCGGGCAAGGACAACAGCCCATGCAGCTCGAAGGATAGATGCCTTGGTGACCGAAGTCTTGGGCAATTCGGTGAAGTCGATGGTCTTGCGAACAACGCGGCTGATTGGCTTCTCGTTCTTAGCAAGACACTTGGGGAAGTTGGGCTTCTGAGCATCCTGCAGCTGGTTCTTCCAGAACTGGCCAGCAGCTTCGGAATCCATGTGCTGCAGGTAGTTGATGAAACCGGCGAAAGGCTTCAGAGGCTCGACTTCCTCTTGGCGGTAGATGTTGTGGAAAGTGCTCATGACAATACCATTGCTCCAAGCATCGAAGATGGCGTGATGAGCGACCCAGATGAAGTGGCGCTGACCGGATTGCTCAGTCAGAATACCATATCGGCAAAGGCGCGATCCGCTGACCATCTTGAAGGAATGCTTCTCGGGAGTGAAATCACCGAGAGACATGCCCTGCATATCCTCCCACTGAGGCTCCTCCTTGATCAAAGCCTGGAGGTAAGTACCGTTCCGGGAAACAACACGCGTGCGCAAGTTGCTGCATCGCTCAACAGTCTCCTCCCAAGCTGCCTTGAAGCGACCAAGGTCGATTTCAGGGCCGAGACGCGAAGTGAAGCAGTTGACATAGGATCCGGGCTGCTGCTGAGACAAGGCCATCAAACCAGATTGGAGAGCAGTGCAAGGATAAGCATCCTCAACAAATGCGCCACCAGTCAAGTCACAGAGAGAAGCCAGAGAGGTCTTTAGAGAATCCGCTGTTTCGTCAGGGATCAAGCTGAAAGGCTCAGCATCGTAAACCATCTGGCCCTTGTCTCCAGAAGCAGCTACTGCCATGGCATCAAGGCGGGGGTTCTCAAAAATGGAAGCAACTGTCAAGTTGAGACCACGCTGCTGGGCCATGTCCGCAAGTTGAATAGCAGCAATCGAGTCGCCTCCAATCTGGAAAAAGCTGTCATTCTTTCCAATATCCTCAGCAGCGCCACCGATAGCCTCGACCCAAAGATCGCGCATCTGGAACTCAGCTTCTGTGGTGGGCTCAACCTTGGCACGATCGCCCAAGGCATAGGTAGTTTGCTCTTCAGGAGTGAGCTCGCGAGCAAGAGCGCGAAGCTTAAGGCGGTCGACCTTCAGAGATGTGGTCTTTGGCATGCGAGCAATGGGAAGGAACAGGCTAGGAACCATGTACTTGGGCAGAGCAGTGGACAGATCGTCAACAAGCTTGAAGAATGAGTCTCTCAACTCGTCGTTTAGTTCAACAAGATTGTTGGCAGTCTCATCAGCTCCCTCAATCTCCATGTAAGCAACCAAAGTCTCGCGGTTATCCTGACGAATAACATCGGCAGCGACCTGTTCGAGATGAGGTAACGACTTCTTCATGTTGTACTCAATCTCTCCCAGCTCGATACGGTAACCGCGGACCTTGACCTGAGTATCTCTACGTCCAAGATACTCCATGGTACCATCGGGGTTGTATCTGGCTAAGTCACCAGTCTTGTGGAATTTTCTGGTATCGCCTTCGCGCTTGTGAAGCCAGGTAACAGAAGGAATAAAGACACGCTTGGAGCGCTCCTCATCCTTGAGATATTCTCTCGCCATATGTCGCTGAAGAAGGATTTCACCAACGCATCCAATGGGAGAGAGTTTGTTATAATCCTCAGGGTCGACAATCCAGCATGTCGAGCTGAAGGCTCGTCCGACATTGGTAGGCGACTCATCCTTGGACTTGTAAAGATGAGACGTGCAGAAAATAGACGCTTCGGAAGGACCGTAGGCGTTGACAATTCTCGCACTTCCGTGCCACTTCTGCAAGATATCCTTGGTGGGGGGCTCACCAACAAGCAACAAAAGTTCCAGTGTTGGGATGTCGGAGGGACGAACGGTTCGCATGAATGACGAAGTAAGCTGGGCGCTGTTCACGCTAGCGCGTCTAGCGAAGCCAACCAAATCTTCCATGCGCTCCTTGTCGGTAGGAACGCAAACCGTACCACCGAAAACAAGGGTCTCGAGAATTTCACTCAAGCTGACATCGAAAACATAGCTGGAGAACTGAAGCATGCGCGTGGAGCGCTCAAACTGGTAGGCACGGCCATAACCAATCAAACTGGTGCTGAGAGCAGTGTGATCGACCAAGATAGCCTTGGGCTTACCAGTAGATCCAGAGGTGAAAAGCACGTATGCTGCCTGATCGGGCCTGGGCGAGGTAATTGTTCCCATGTTGCCATCCTTCTCGGCCAGGTCCTTCATGAAAGAAGGAGAAAGTTCGATCAGGTTAGGGACCATACCTTCACACAGCGAGCGTGTCTCGGGAGAAACAATGACAATAGTGGCCTCGGTCTCCTCAACCAATCCCTGTCTGCGAGCGGCAGGATGAGTAGGGTCGAGAGGGACGAAGACACCTCCGGCCTTGAGAATGCCGAGCATGGTCACAATCGTCCACATCGATTTCTCAAAACAGAAGGGAACCATGATCTCAGGCTTGACACCAAGGCTTGCGAGGTGCTGAGCGATCAGCGATGAAGCTTGATCCAACTCAGCGTAAGTCATGCTTCCGGTAGAGGTGTAGATGGCTTCCTGGTTGGGAGCCTCAACAACACGCTCAGCAATCAAATCAGGCACACAAGCGCGGAGCACATCATGCTCATCTCTGTTCCAAAGCATAGCCTGGCGAACATCCCAAGCACTAGTGATTGAAATGTCGCTGAGGGCAGTCTCGCTCTGGAAGAGGAGTTGCTGCACAACATGCTGGAATTGCTGCGAAATCGCCTCCACTTGGATTTCGCTGAGGATGTTGTCCTGGTACCAGAAAACCAGTTCAACAGAGTCGTCATAGACCAGACAGTCCATAACTAAGGGGTAGGTGTAGTAGTTTTGCATAGCCTCAACCATGACACCCTTCTCTTCCTCGACTTCGAGAAGGATCGGATCTCTGGTGTCATTACCCCCAAACATACCCATGGGTTGAATGACGAGCAAAGTAGAAAACTGACAAGCTTCTCTAGCATCAGCACCCAACAAAGAAATGTTACGAATACCAAACTGTTCGTACGGCACCATATCCGACGCTTGCTGCTGGATACCCTGCAAAAAGCCAGAAACTGGCTGCTCGGGGTCCACGCGCACGCGGATAGGTACAGTAGCCACTGCAAGACCGGGCATGGTCTCAACGCCAGCGATGGGGGCGTTACGGCCAGACATTGCTGTACCAAAGCAAATATCATCCGTATCGCAATGCTTGGCGAGGACAATTGCCCAGGCTGCACGAAGAATAGACGCCTTTGTCACGGAAGAATCCGTGGTGCGAGGGAAGTCAATCTTCAAGTTCACAGTGCTCGTGCTGCTCTTTGCGTCGGCGGGTGCTGCTGGCGGGAAGGCAGGTCGCTTAGCGTCTTCCAGCTGAGACCTCCAGAAATCTCCAGCGGCTTGCTCGTCAATCTCCATGGTGTACTTGACGAAGTCGGCGTATGAGTGCATGAGGGCGGGGGGGATGTCACGGTAAGCTCGGTCGAGCGCATCCATCATCAATGCAATGGACCAACCGTCGAAGATGGCATGATGAACAAGGAAAACAAAGTACTTGCTTCCGCTACCCTCCTCAACAATCGCAGAGCGGCAGAGAGGAGAACCGTAGCCCATACCGGTGTCAAAAGTTGACGCGATATAAGACTTGAGGTCATGGCCTTCAGTAGACTCCCAGCGGAGCTTTCCCTTGACCACTAGCTGAGCAAACTTTCCGTCCAAGTTCACAATGCGAGTTCGCAGGTTGGCACACTGATCGACGGCGCGTTCCCAAGCGGCCTTGAAATGTTCGATATCGACATCCGGGGCGAGGCGGTGGGAGTTCTTGGAGATGTAGCTACCGGGGTCCTTAGCTGCAGTGGCCATGAGAGCCTCCTGCAGTTTCGTGCAAGGATAAGCATCCTCAATGACTTCGCTCTCATCCAGCTTGCAGATTTCACGAGTAGACTCAGT
Source organism: Simplicillium sp. C3G150-2 (assembly GCA_022702485.1). Classification (NCBI taxonomy): domain Eukaryota; kingdom Fungi; phylum Ascomycota; class Sordariomycetes; order Hypocreales; family Cordycipitaceae; genus Simplicillium; species Simplicillium sp. C3G150-2. The sequence goes on along the minus strand of JAJIYY010000001.1, from coordinate 2,986,033 downwards.
GAGCACTAGCTCCTTTGTCGCCTCGTCCAAGAGACTGAAAGACTCAATCTCGGTGGTCTCTGGGCTAGAATCAAGCTCCTTGGCCTTGGCTGCCACGGCGAGCAATCTCGGGTCGTCAAACACATCCTTCGCGGTGAGGGCAATGCCCATCTCTCTAGCAGCTGTTGCAAGGTGAATAGCAGCCAAAGAGTCACCACCAATGCGGAGGAAGCTGTCGTCACGTCCGATAGACTCGGGCGCCAAGTTGAGCATCTCAGCCCACAGCAGCTGCAGCTTCTCCTCCATCTCCGTCTCAGGAGGACGTTTCTCGCCATCCTGGAGCGTGTACTTGATCAAATCATCACGGCTCATCTCCGCGGTTCTTGCGCGCAGCAACTTGCGGTCAAGTTTATCCGAAGTGTTGAATGGCATGTACTTGCATGGCACATAGATGGTCGGAACCTCATAACTCGGTAGCGTAATAGCAAGCTGTCCAGCCAAATCCTTGACCTTTGAGCTCATCTCGTCATTCATCGTAAGGAACATATCACGTCCATCAGCATCAGGATCCACACCGGCCGTCCTCGACTCATCGGAAAAGCAGAAGTAAGCTGTCAAGCTGGTGTTGAGACTCGTCTGGCACGCATCCACAGCGACCTGGGCAACGCCAGGCATGGCTGTACGGATGTGGTGCTCGATTTCGCTCAATTCAACTCTCTGGCCTCTAATCTTCACCTGGGTATCCTTTCGGCTGCTGAATTCGATCGTTCCATCCGGGTTATGCATACACAAGTCTCCAGACTTGTAGAATCGGTTCCAATGGGGGTCATCTTGGCCTTCAGCCCACTCCGGCAACTCAGTCATGACCGTAGCGCGTGTCTTTTCCGGGTCGGCAAGGTACTCTCGCAACAGAGTAGGTCCCTGAATCACGACTTCACCAAGGGCACCGAAAGGCACCAATTGGGTCGGGTCTTCGGGATCGACGATCCAGCACTTGCTGGCGACCGGCTTACCGACCGTCAGCGGCGACTCGTCTTCCGATTCCCATTCGTGCAAAGTGCTGAACACACAGGTTTCAGCGGGACCCCAACCGTTGATCAAGCGCACCTTTCCAAACCAAGTCTCAAACACATCGCGGCTGATTGATTCACCGCAGAGCAAAAGCAACTTGAGCCTGGGAAGCTGATCGGGGACGAGGGTTCGTGCGAAAGAGGGAGTCGTGTAAACCCATGAAACGTGAGTCTTGTTGATAAAACCCGTGATATCGTTCATTCGTTCGTATTCGGAGGGCACGCAAAGGGTTGCGCCTGCAATAAGAGGAGTAAAGATCTCACCAATGGAGAGATCAAAGACGTAAGCGGCAAATTGTAATAATCGGTCCTCGGGAGTGATGCGCAACCTCTCGCCAATGGCCGTCTGACTGGTGCAGAGGGAACCGTGTTCCATGACCAAACCTTTCGGCGTTCCAGTACTTCCAGAGGTAAAGAGAACATAAGCGGCATTGCGAGGGGTGACGTCCACAACCGGAGCCAGCCGGGTCTTTTCAGGCGCGCCCTCGCGACCGAGCTTCTTATCCAGGGCGGGAGATACTTGCAAAACATTTTTAACAAAGTCGGAACACAAAGCGGCGCAAGATGGCGAAGTCAGTGCCAATCTGGCGCCGGTTTGCGAGACGACCTGTTGTCGCCGTTGAGGCGGGTGAGATGGCTCGAGAGGCACCCATGCACCACCGGCCTTGTTAACAGCGAGAATCGCAACGTAGTACCAAGCGCTCTTCTCAAAGCAGACGTGGACTAATTCATCAGGCTGGACCTGGTATTTCGATAACAAGTGGTGGGCAAGTCTGTTGGCTGCCTCGTTGAGCGATCGGTAGGTAAATTTGGCATCCCATGCGTCGACGGCCATGGCGTCTGGCCGTTGCTCAGCATGTTTAGCGACAATGTGGTGGACACAGGAATCGATGATTTCAGGCTCATCGGTGTTCCACTGGGCTTGTTGCTCAAAGTCCCAGTCCCCGGCGCCGAAAAAGAGGTCGTCGAGGGTGTCGCCGGCGGGAGCTCCTTGGCTCTCGAATTCGAATTCAGACATGGTTGCGTCTTGGTTTATTCTATCGGGTGATTATGAGTTTTGGTGTTTGGGGGTATAGTAAAAATGTACAGTGCAGAATCTGAGAAGATCTGCAGTGAAGATTGTACGTGGTATCGTGAAAAATATGGTATTCTAATTGACGTGTAGTCGTGAGGGACGCAATCAGTTGAAGAGGGTGTATTGAATAGGCTTCTTCCAAGATGTTGCGGTGCAAATAGCTTCAAAGTGGAATAATGGTATGTATGTACACAAAGCCAATGCAATTGTCTTTAGAGAAGTAAAACAGAGGGAGAAAAGAGAAAAGGGAAAAGTCTATTCCACGAGAAATGCGATGTTTGGAAGTTGGAGCAGAGAGAGAGAGCTAGTCCCAAGGCTGAACGCGAGCTGGAGAATACACACATGCAAGACCAATAGTATTACTACGCACATGTACCAGGGCCCAGCTCCTCACACCAAAAAAAGAATTATTCCAAGGATTCCGCGCCTTTGCCATGCCCGCTACGATGACGATTCACCCATGTTGCCCCTCCAGGCTAACGGGCTTATTGTTCTGCTAGAGCCGTCTCACCTCTCGCAGCCATTTTCCCCCACCCCTAGTTCATTCCCGCTGACAAGGCAGAGCAGGGGATCTGTACGGGGCGGCTGAGGGCTCATCGAAACATACAGTTTGTCGATCGGTGTTAGCTGCACTCCCAGGACGACAGAGTAATCCAATATGCAAATATCCAGTATACTCCCGTATTATGCCCTACATCGGTCTGTTTGATCCTGCTGTGGTGGAGGTTTCAAGGCGTTGTTTGCGTTATGCCTTGGACTTATACCGGCGCCCGTTGCATGTCACCAATACATTCTCCCTTCCACCGCAATCAAACGCAATTCTCGCAATTTCCTTTCTATTGTATTTTTTTTCTAGTTGTATTTTAATTTTTTTAATTGCGTTCGCTCAGATTCATTCAGCTCATTTCCTTCAATTCAACCTCACGGGCTTCCCGATTCATCACGGCCAGTCTGACTGTCGATCTGTGTCAGCTCAGACAACCAAGTTTCCCGCGGGCAACTCAGACACCACCCACTGCAGGCTTATTTTCCCAGCCATTTCCTTAATTCCTTCTAGAAGGCCAACCTTCGATTCACACCCCCCCTGCTCTTCCAACGTAAGCCGATGGCCCGCAAAACCCACGTGCGATGCGATCGACAAAGAATTGAATTCATTCACGCCCTCTCAACGTTGAGTGTCCCAATCTCCTCGTAAAGCGTGTCAGCGTTACAATGCCCCTTGTCGCTCTTCATCTCTTACGAGCTTCCGGCAGTCGTGTCAAGTTTCATCCACGTCACATAGCATTGGTGGACAGAGCTTACAAATGTGGTGAGGCTGCGTTTTGTTGAGTGCGCCTACCCTAGAATGTAGGTATTTTAGATTTCCGCAGTGCTGATGGCATTTTAATACTCTGGACAATTCAGTATCGTTAATTCAATCATTAAAAATAAATCAAGTACTTCAGTGACAAGATAGGCCAGAAACAAGGTGCTGTTAGAAAATTGTCGTCGCTGTCATCGACAACAGGGACACGACTTTGCAATGTTCATTTGGCAATTTATCACAGCCACACAATAAAGTGAAACAATATTACAATATTACAGTCTAAAAATTGGTTATATACTCTAATTATTTTTTTGGCCTATTTCTTGTACTTGGCATTAAACATCTCCGCAAAGATGGAATCAGAATGCTGAAGAAGCTCCTGAGGGTTTCCAATCTCAGCAAAGACACCTGCATCCATAACTGCAACTCTATCAAAGTTGACAATGGAATCCAACTTGTGCGCGACCGCAATAACTGTCCAATTCTGGAAGTTGGTGTTCATGAGCTCTTCCACAATGGCACTAGCGTCATCATCAAGACTGCTCGTGAATTCATCAAGAATAAGAATCTTGCTATCGCGAAGCATGGCTCTGGCGAAAACGAGCAACTGAGACTCTCCCAACGAGAAGAAGTCGTCGTTGATCTTGGTGTCTAAGCCACCACGAGACTCGACCTTGTCCCAAAGATGAACCTTCTGGAGGACGTCGATGATTTGGTCATCGGTGGCCTTCCCCTTGGGGTCGACATTGAGGCGAACGGTGCCATCAAAGATGTATGAGTCTTGAGGCAGAGCAACGAGGTGCTCGCGGACATACTCGTGGGGCAGGTTCTTCAGATTGACGCCATCGATCAGTACGTCACCGCCGTCTTGCTGGATCATCTTGAGCAAGGCGAGTGTGAAAGAACTCTTGCCGCTGTTGTCCGAATTAGTATTGACGCTTTTTGGGTCCAAGTAATTGATAGCTTACCTTCCGGTACGGCCACAGACGGCAATCCTCTCGCCAGGGAAGATATTGAGTGAGATGTTCTTCAGAACGGGACCAGAGTTGCTACGAGGGTTAATCTAGGTACTTGCACTGGTGACGAAGATAGGAAATACTTACGGATATGATGCTGTGACATCCTTGATGGTGATTGCACCAACACTGGGCCACTTCTCATCGGCTGGAGGCTCTCGGATGTTGTCATCTTGGAAGCCCTCCACCGGTGTGGCAGCCATGAACTTCCGGACACGAGAAACAGCTCCAAGAGCAGTCTCCAAAATGACCCAGTTCTTGATGAACGCCTTCATCGATGTGCTGAAGGATAAAATGTTACTCAAACCAGTGCCAACCAGTCCCGCTCCGATTTGCTTGCGAAGCATAGTAGCCAAGACGGCGAAAATGACCGCAATGACGGCAACAAAACAATCGGTAACAAAGTTCAGCCAAGACTGCACGGAAGCCAGAAGATAGTAAGGCTTGAGTGAGTTGTTGATCAATCTTTTGTTCTTCTGCGCAAGCTGCTCCTCCCACTGGAAAGCACGAATGGTAGGCAGGCCGTTCAGGGTCTCAATCAGCTGAGTGTACAGGGGTGCAGTGCACTCAATATCCAAGAGACGAAGCTGACGGGATGTGCGGAGGTACACAAACTGAATGATGTAGAGGATCACACCGAGGAATGGAAGGAAAGCAGCCATGTACTTGGCTGAGACGCAAACCAGGATGAACTGAGCGACACCACCAGCGACCGTGGTCATGACGGTGAAGAGAGCCTGAGGAAGTTCCATATCAATGAGGCGCAGATCCTGACTGAATCTGTTGACTGTGACACCGCTATCGACAGTAGTGTGGAAAGACATGGGGGCACTAGAAATAGTCAGCAACGAGAATTAATATCGTGGTGGAATCTTGGCTTACCCAGAGACTGTGTCAACCATGTCGTCGTGGAACTTGATACCAGCGCGAGTGATGACCAAGATGAGAAGCTGATACAAACCAATACCAATGGAAATGGTAGCTCCTGCACCGAGAGCGACATAAACTCCAATCCATTTACCGAGATTGTCAAGAGGGTTCTTCGCGGCACCCCACCAAGAGATCCAGAGAGCTAGAAATGTCAGCCAACGAACTCTTCAACATGTTTACCACGACTTACTAGGGAATGACTGGCAGAATGCATATACAGCCATAGAAATGCTCAACATGAGAAGCAAGTGACGACCAGCAGCCCGAGCATAAAACATGTACATGGCCGAGTCACCAGTACGACGGCTCTCGTCCTGTTCCTCAAGCGTCTTGGGCTTCACAGACTCCAAGATCTTCGCTGTCACCTTCTCCTGAGTCTCGCCAGGCTTGGGCTTCTTAGGGGCCTCGTCATCGACGTGGGCCTCCCATCCTAACTCGGCTTCACCAATCTTGAGCACTTCCTGCAGCTCAGCAGGGGTGCCCTCATGCTTGATCTGGCCCTTCTCATCGAGGACAATGATCCTGTCAGCGTAGCTGAATCGGGCAGCTAAGATTGTTAGTATTGAGTGTGCTTTGAGAATAGTTGAAAACTTACAAGAAGAGGTTACGACCAAGGCGGACATGTTTCCTTGACGCAGGATACCATCGGGTCCAAAGACCTGAGTGAACACTTTGTTTTCTGTGGCGGCATCTAAGCCACTGAGAACGTCATCAAAAATCATGAATTCACGCTTGGAGTAAAGCGCTCTAGCAATAGACTAGTGAGTTGTTAGCAAAGCGATCCTTATTTAGTATCAAGGAATTTAGCTTACCAGACGCTGCTTCTGTCCTCCACTGAGAGAGATACCAGAAGTACCTGCCTCGGTATTATCGCCGTCCTGCCAGTTCTCCATGTCCTTGTTCAACGCACAAACTGTGGTGACTCTTTGATACCAAGACTCATCCACTTCCGAGTAGCCAGTGATAATGTTGCGAACGGTCTCGTTAGGGATCCACGGGTGTTGATCACAGTAAGCAACTCCAGAGAAGTTGGTGCGAACAGATCCTTCCAATGCTGCGAGTTCTCCCAACAGACCCTTGACAAGGGTAGACTTACCACATCCCACAGGCCCGATAAGGAAGGTCAAGCCACCACGTTCGACATTGAAGTCGTGTACATCGAAGACAGGCTCGCCTTCTTCCTCCCAACGGAATCGGCCTTGGATGTTTGCAATGATGTGAGGAGGGAGAGGAGGCAACGGGCTAGGAGTTCTGGTCATGTCAGTCAAGATGGTCTCCTGCTCTGAACCAGACGAAGTGTCTAACTTGTCCTTCATCATGGGCTCAGTGTATGGCTGGTTGCGATTGTCTTTGCGCTCCTTGCCATTGAGATGGGCTTGGATTCTGCCAAAGCAGACCATGGATCCGATCAAGGCGGGGAAAGTGATGAGCAGACTGGATAGTGGAGAGGCCAAGAGCGAGATGTAAAGGTATGAAGCAAAGACCTTGCCAAGAGAGAGTGTGCCGTCGTGGTTTCTGGCAACACCGGCCCAAGTCGAGAATGTGAGAATTGGACTCCAAAGTGGTACAAGGATGACTGTAGATGTTAGTATTTAATACGGTCGATACAGTGTGGTTGTACTCACTCATGATGAGAGTACCTCCAAGCAAAGCTCGGAATTTTCGAGAAGCCACCATCTCAACATTTCTAAGATTCTTGATGACAGAGAAAGCCATGCTGCTGAGACCTGAAATCTTCAATCGCTTGATGCCTCCAAGCGTCTTGGTGGTTGCCGAGACACGCTCTCCGGAAGCTCCGATCCAAGCAGCCTGAGCCTTACCCATAGGCACGGCAATGAAGATGCTAGCAATTACGCAGACTATAGGATTAGCTTGGTTCCATGTGAATTTGTTGGGGTTACTCACTGACTGAGACAGCAATTGGCATGGCACAGGCGGCGCCCAGTTCTCGAGAAATCAACCAAGTAGCAATGGAAATTTCAAGAAGACTGGCCCAGAACTCGTGAAACATGTTCATGCCGGTAATTACTGTTTCCGTATCTGTACCTAGCAGAGTCAAGCCTGCAGTAGGGGTTACATTTGGTGACACAATGTCCAGGCGAAGGGATTTCTCGTAAATGAGACCAAACAAACTTGATCTGATCTTGGCAGATGTTCTTCGCAGACGCCAAGTGTATTGGCTTTGAGCGATCTAGATGTAAAATTAGTATATGGTTTGTTGTAAAGAGGGCTAAACTTATTGACTTACTGCTTGAGCGAAGTACACAAGAATGAAAGCACCAATCAGACCATAGCCCCAGTTGTCAAACAAGGGGTCTCTGGGGAGCGCGGCAAAGATGATGGTCTGCTTGATGAGCATCGGCTGTGTGTAGGTGAGTGCAGTCACGCATAGTCTAGGGAACACTGGTCCCAGCAGTGACTTGCCAAAAGTTCCCAACCAAGTCATGAACAGAGAGTTGGGAGCTTCCTGATTAGGTACTAGTAAATTGTTAGGATTTTTAATCGTGCATCCCAATTTAATAAACTTACCCTTGGCCCATGCTTCTGAGAGAGCAGGGTAGGTGGTGTCAACGTCAAGACGCTCATCCAAAGGATACAAGTCCTCAAGACTCAAGGTCTTCTTGTAACCAAGCTTGAAAAGAGGAAGCAGCCAAACAAACGTGGCTCGGCTAATCGTCGAGGCGGTAATTTCATAGGAAAGCTTGAATCTGAATTTGATACTTCCTCGCTTCTCGATTGATTCTAGAACAACCATGATTACACGAACAATGTACGAGAAGGTGAGAATTCCAGGGATGGTGGTATCGTCGGTGAGCAGCCATGTCGTTCGTACTCTGGCCACATCTACCAACACGGATAAGAAGAGGTAGGAGAAGATGATGAAAGAGGGTCTCAGAGATCTCTCATGTTCCAGCCACGAAAGAAGCAGAATGGCAATTGATGCAATAAATGACAGAGCGTTGGCAGCGATGGTTGTTTTTGTTCGGATGATTACGTCGGTCGAAACGGTGGACCAGAGCGCGAGAAGTCCAGCATTCAGTCCTACCAAGCACAGAGCGGCGATCTGTCGTCGTCTGGGTTAGTATGTAATTTGCATGGAGCCTTTGTGTCTGACAGGTACTTACAAGCTTGAATGGCTGTAAAATTCCCCATCGAACTTTTGATTCTGTCTTCGCCAACTTCATAAGACGAAATGGCAGTATCGCTAACAAAATGCATTGTAGAGGGATAACTAAGATGCTTTCTTCGAAGCGTAGTGTGAAGTCCATTCCACCACGGCAATGATACCCAGCAAAGGGACCAAAGCTCTGGTCCTGACAGCCTGGGGGGCCAGGCAATCTGTCTGCAGCACCCATGATGAAGAGATTTTGCGTCCTAAACGAGGCCTTTACTGAGAAATAGGGAGTCGATTCATGCGAGCAGAGATTTGGGGGGAGGTTCGTTCGCAGGAAAGGAGCAGGAAGGGTGGTAAAATTACAAGTGGAAATTGTAAGTAAAAGTTAGTGTGGGATAAAAACAACGAAACAAGGTTGATAAAGCCAAAAAGAAGTAAAAAGAACAATTCAACAAAGTCAAAAAGATTGTGCAAAGTGATGATGATGACGAGGAATCACAGAGACTCAGCAGCCAAGACGAGCTGAAGAGTTGACATTACGTGGAAAAGCTGTTCATCTGCACGCTGTGCCAGGGATAAGTGAACAGTAAGAGCAAGGACCACATTCACATTTGGGAATGAGATGTCGCAGCGGAGTCAGCATAGTGATGAAAAACATAATAATTGGCGGCGCAAACCAGGATGTTTGTGCCAGCGCCAGAGTTACACGCTGGAGTGTTTTGGGGGGCGACTCACGTAAGTTGGATGGAGCCGGAGCAATTTTGCCCGTCGCGCCACAGCGACCCGACCTCCAGGGCTGGTTTTAGGCTGCGGGCTTATGGACTCCAGCACTCATGAGCACTGTCCAGGTGCGTCGACTCTCGAAATTGTGGGTTTGGGGCGGCCGCTACAGGGCCTGCAGCGGACCGTCAGGGTTGAAACGCGGGCTTACATGTGTTCATTTCGATCAGAGGAGCGTATCGGTGGGCGTGAAAAAAAAAAATTAGAATTAAACAGGGAATGTTTAATTTCATCGGGGAAATGATTAGAATATTTTTTTTAGGGCGCGGTCGGGAGCTGGGGATATGGGAAAGTGTTTCTCCTATTGCCGCCTGAATCTGCAGTGCTACAGCGGCTTCACAGTACATTGCAGATGCGACAGGGCTTTCCCCAACAGATGAAGATAGTAATTGCTTTCTATACGCCCAGAAAAAAATATTGAAGCACCTGGTTTGTAAGTGTGTCATTGATGCATGTTTGAGACGACTGCTACCCTAAATCAATTCTGTGTTGCTTTGCGGCCCAATCATGCAGCTCCATTGCAGTCTCTACCCGAAATCTAGTAAGAGCTCTCAATCAATTGCCCTCAAATTCAAGACATGGCAGTTTTGTATGACAATGAAATGCACACGAGTTACTGAGTCCCTTGGATGATAGTATAGCTTCGGCTAGGGTATGATGGCAAAGTTGTAGCTGAGTGTCTTCCACACGGCATTGAGGCTCAACATGGGAAACACATCATGGGAATTTCACACACCAAGTCTTTGACGATCCCAAACCCGCCATGTCCATTTTCTACAAAGTTTATTCAATGGTTCAGAAGATCCGGGACAAATTCCGAAGTATTGCAGGGTCTGCACAGGGGAAGGGTTCGCATCAATGTCACCGTTGGCCCTCGTGGCTCTAGTCTTGCCATTCTTTTACTCTGTTGGGATGATATCAGCACACCCACCCTGATAGATGGAGTTTCATATGGAAACGTTTATTGAACTGCCAAGACATGGAAAAGAAACAATTGTCGTCCAATATCTAAAAGTGATCTACAGCTTGACAACATCCGGTTGACACGTCTCAAGACATTATACGCATGTCTTTCAATGACTAGAGGATCCTGTCGTATTCTAGACACATCCAATACCATCATAAATTACCAATTTGGCCTCATAAACACAGTATTCGTAATAGCAATCGTATTCTTCCAGACATCGAGATGTGATGGGCGAGTGCCGGGTGTGACGGTTGCGGCGTTGGTCTCCACCCACCAGGTCTGTTCAGAAACACCCGTTGTTAATTATCACACACCGTATTACTATCCTCATGAAACATTTTCGATAATTGTCTATTCTGTTAATTGAATAAACAAGAGTTGGTGGGTGTGGGTGATTGTGTCGTGGAGTCGCCAGTTCACCAATGCAAAAGCTCTCGCGTTCAGCTGAGAAGTGTATGAGACACTTTAATGAATAAAAGTTTTCTCCATTTCTAATGAATGTGAATGATATCTCAGTAATTATTGCGAATTTTGTATGTAATTTCTAGTCGCTGAGTGAAATGGCAGTGCATGTTGGCTCTGCGTCAATGTCTCGCAGTATTCACCTTTGCCCACGCAGACACCATGAACTTTCCGCGGACGTCTTACACCGTTCGAGTCTTCTACTTTCATTATTCTCACCCCTTTTTCCGAGGAATATGTACATCTGAAGTGCCTCTAACGGCACGTCTGGCTTTGCTGCCCTACAAGGCGGGTGTACCCGTGGGCCACGAAGCTTCGTACACGCTCCGTGCGAGGATGCAAGGTAGTGTGGCGGGATGGGAAACTTTAATTCACCATTTTGCAGCTTTTTATGTCCAATTGGGTAAGGAATTGGATAATCTCGTGATATTTGGTGACCATCGTGTGCCCAAGCTTCCCGGTACTTGCATCCCACCATAACATGACCCAATCACATCCAATTGTCATCCAAATAATGACACATAATATATATTCTCAATCAATCATAGGCGTCATGAAATAGAATTGTAGAATGCACTGACTCAAACATTTACGACGTACGACGTCTAAAGCTCAAACGCTACATTCATGCCGCCAATTTGGTCAGCGCTTTGGGCCAGCCAGCCAGTACGAGTCGCAATCTCGACATGCATACAAAATTAAATGCAGATCGCATTGTAGAATTGGTCAATCGGCGTTACAGAGAGCTATGAGACCAGCCCTAATTTTACTGGCATTTATTCACTAGGTGTCGTGTGGTATGCGTGGCTTCTTGGTGACGATCAACAGATCGGCCATTGGGGCGTTTCAGCGTCATCTCAGACCACCTTGCCACCACGTTTTCTCGCAAATAGCGCTTATTCCAATTTGGTGACGGTACAATTCTTCCAGCAACCCGTTAAATCAATATTTTGTGTTTTGGTTGGATTTCTTTATTGGCCCTTCGTATCCGTCGCTGCCGAGCTGAGAAACAATTGTGTGCAATTACAGTCGGAATAATACTTAGCCGCATCGTGTAAGTCAGACCGGATAGGCGGAAAAGGCGGAATAAACTGACAGCAGCACTAATGCAGCACCATTTGAGCCACAGTGTAATCTGACATGCTACTCAGTCTGCAACAAGGCTCACAGGGCACAGGAGCTAAGGGCCCGTGAATGCTGGTGAGTGTATGACATCACGACCTCATCTAAATGGCATTCAATGGCTTGAAATCCTTGTACCCCCCTGCAGCCTTAGTCTATGTAGGCGTCGCGTGGTAACAGGGGCCGTCAGATGCGCAAAGTAGGCTAGCCCAGAGGGCGATAGTGCCCGTTCGGCAGTAGTTGCGCCATGAATAGAACAGTGTGGGACAGTGCAGTACACTAAGGAATCGCACTGTACATAGTGAGCAGGCCTGTTTTGGCAGTGTTGTTGGAGGCAGTGGTAGCTGGACCAATCAGGGATCGGCACTGTGCTGGCTGGATTTAAGCACGTAGACAGTGTGAATGAGTACAGTAGCTGGTCGACCTTACGGCACAAAAGCAACGACACAGCAAAAACACTCATTACGGGCCTAAAAAATACGAAAAAGTCAGTAGTGATATCGGAAAATTATTCTCCATCGTAAGCTCAATTTTGTTTATTTTTACTAGCATAACTGACTGAGAGGTAACTGCCCTTTGTCATTCATTCCAGCTGCCGGGTAGCCCGCCATCCCCCATCATCGCGCTAGTTGCATATCCAGCTTATTCCATCTCGCACCCCCTTCCCCACCAGTCGCTGAATTGGCACCCCTCCCTTTTTACCCCTGTCGTCTCCTCCACACCACTTCAGCCTTCAGTGGAGCACGTCAGCAACCTCATCTCATCAACATCCGCGTCAAGTTTCCCGCGGGCGATGCTTCACCACCACTTTCCATGCTGCCATGCTCCTTACTCAGCTTGTACACGCCCTATCCATCGCCATGATCGAATCCATGCCGCCGCTAGACACACCCCGTACCCATCTCCGGGCGTTGCGCCTCGCCGGATGCACATGGACACCCTCGACACCTCACCGCGACCGACCTGCACGACCCGCGTGGGGAATGGAGCTTCGCTGCCGTGATCAGGTTCCTGGATTAGCTAGGCTGAACTGCTTACTGTACTCACATTATCATAGCTGTTTGAACAATTTCGAGCTGAAGCTTTACGATTTTCCCGTTTGCCGTCTTTTTTTGATGTGATGTTCACAAGTCTCCCAACAAACCACCAGAGACATTGACGACACGATACCTAATCTGTAGTCTTTACGATTTCTGTTTTAGAACCGATACCTTTCTTTTCCCACTACTTTGCACATACTGATCGAATCCCGATCAACCCCACGCTATAGAACAAGGAATCGCTTTCCTGTACATACATATCGATCTTTACGATCCTCACCAACTACCTCTGTGTTATAACCATACCCCAAGTCTACGCCGAGTAGCCACCGAACATAATCTACCAAACGAATATACACCTCTGATTTGCTAGTACAACATGTCTGGTCAATCAATTGAAGCCAGCCAGAAGGCTGCCCAGGAATACTGGACTGCACGACTTCGCAATGTCCAACATCCCGCATTCCCCCCCACCAACGGCGCCAAGTCCAGCGAACCAACATCTGTTAAAGTCCTGCGCAAAGATATTGAGCTTCCTGGATCTTCAAGCGCCTCCATACAACCATCCGACCTTTTGCGCGCCGCCTGGGCCATCGTCCTTGCACGCCACAGCGATTCGGACGATGTGTGCTTCGGCACCACGATATCTGGCCAGCGGCAAGGAAGCGAACTGGCGACTGTTCCCTTTCGAACACAGCTAGATGGTACAGAGCTGGTCTCTTCCCTGCTACAGAAAGTGCAACGCCAGTCTCTTGATTCCACTGCTTTTGGCCACTTTGGATTAAAGAGTATTGCCGATCTCGGCGCAGATGCGTCTGCTGCCTGTGACTTCGCCAGTATTGTTTCCTTCCAAACTACCACCTCAACCACCCCTCTTGTACATATTGATACCGGTTCCTCTCTTGTTATTGAAGCCCAGCCAATCAGCAATGGCATTCAGACTTCTTTCTCTTATAACGCTTCTCTCCTCAATGAACAGCAAGTCGATGGCTTGTCGCACCAAGTTGAACATGTTGCTCAGCAGCTTTTGTCGCATGGCGCAGAGACCCGGTTGAGCGATATCAGTATCGCTGGACCTTGGGACTTGAAGCATGCTAGGGAAATGAACAGCGAGGTACCCGACATTATTGACAGCTGCGTTCATGACTTGGTTGAGAAGAACGCTAGAGAACGACCTGATGCCCTCGCAGTTTGCGGTTGGGATCAGACATTTACCTATCAACAACTCGACACCGCCGCGAACAGGATAGCATACCACCTGGTTAACTCTGTAAAAGTTCAATCCGACGATCTCATCCATGTTTGCTTCGAAAAGTCCGCCTGGTTTGTAGTTGCGACACTCGCGATCAACAAAGCTGGCGCTGCTTGGGTTCCATTGGATCCTTCTCACCCCATCCAACGCCAGCAGCAGGTTGTTTCGCAAACCAAGGCTAAAGTCGCACTGGCATCTCCTCAAAATGCCGATCTGTGTAAGTCACTTGTCAACCACATTGTGCAAGTCGATTCTACTCTTATCGAAAAATTGGCCGCGACGGAAGATGGAGCTGCTGGGCCTCGCCTAAAGGTGTCGCCTCGAAATGCAGTGTACGTCCTTTTCACGTCCGGAAGTACTGGTACCCCCAAGGGCCTAGTCATGGAACATCGTTCGCTTTGCACGAGTCAAACTGCGCTGATGAGGCGATTGAAGCTGACATCTGAGATGCGCATGCTGCAATTTGCCTCGCACGTTTTTGACATGTGTGTTGGTGAGATGATTGGACCACTATTCCTTGGCGCTACTCTGTATATCCCGTCAGATGAGACTCGTTTGAACAGCCTGAGAGAATTTATCGGAGAGCACCAAATCAATGCCGCGTGGATGACACCCGCATTTGCTCGCACTTTCAGACCTGAAGAAATTCCTAGTCTGAAAATTCTCATTCTTGCCGGTGAGGCCGTTGGCCAGGATATCCTTGATACATGGGTTGGCCACATCCGTTTGATCAACGGTTGGGGACCTGCCGAGACCTGTGTACTGAGTACCTTTCACGAATTCACGTCACCCACAGAATCTCCTCTTGTTGTCGGTACGCCTGTGGGCGGCTTCTGTTGGATCGTGGATCCGGATGATCCTCATCGTCTCGCTCCAGTTGGCACACTTGGTGAAGTAGTCATTCAGGGCCCAACTTTGCTGCGTGAGTATCTTTCTGATCCTGAGAAAACCGAAGCCAGTCTCATTCGATCGCTGCCTGCATGGGCGCCAAAGCGATCGGATGTAGGATGGACCCGAATGTACAAATCTGGAGACCTGTGCTTCTATAATTCAACGGGAACGATTGAGTTTGGAAGCCGAAAGGACACGCAAGTAAAGATTCGAGGTCTGAGAGTGGAGCTTGGAGAAGTTGAGTATCACATCAGATCTCAACTTGAAGGGGCTCGTCAGGTGGTGGTTGACGTAATGAAGACAGAAGCCGGATCCAACTTGGTTTGCTATTTCTGTACGAATAACGACGGCCGAATGATGAATACCGACGAAGCGGACGAGATTTTCACTCCACTGAACGACGAAACACAGTCCAGAATCACGAAGATGACCGACTACCTCAGCGAACGACTGCCTCGATACATGATTCCTTCGCACTTCATTCACTGCAAGTTCATGCCCGTCATTACATCTACCAAGCTCGATAGGAAAAAGCTCAAGACTGTGACGTCCAAGCTTGATATGCTGCAGTTTGCCAAGTTCACCCGATCTGGTGACTCAGCTACCAAGGTTGCTCCTGAAACCCCAATGGAGACTCAGTTGCAGCAGTTCTGGTCGGAAATTTTGCACTTACCTCCATCAGCCATCGGTAGGGATGATAGTTTCCCCCAACTTGGTGGAGACTCCATTTCTGCCATCAAATTGGTTACGTTGGCAAGAAAGCACAATGTTGACCTGACGGTGGCTAAAATCTTGAAAAATCCTGAGTTGTCGAACATGGCTACAGTATCTGTTGAGAATAAGAACTTGGCCATGGGAAATGCTGCCCCATTTAGCCTTCTCGCCGAGATCTCGCCCCAGAAGATTAGGGAGGAGGTTCAGAAAGAATGCGGCGCCAATGCTGCCTCTCTCATCGAGGACGCTTATCCTTGCACAGCCCTGCAAGAGGGATTGATGGCGCTCTCTGCCAAACAGCCTGGATCTTACATCTCCAAGTTTGTTTATAAGCTTGGAGATGAGACTGAAGTCAGTCAATTCAAGGCCGCTTGGGAGAAGACTGTTGGTCTTTGCGCCATTCTGCGATCCAGGATGGTTTTAGTTGATGGCCGTGCTTTCCAAGTCGTTCTTCGCGATGGAGCGTCGCTGATCACCGAAAGTGGTGCTAATGTCAGATCATCGATGCAAGCTCTGCGATCGTTGAACATGACATATGGCACTTCACTTTGCCAGGGATCAATCGCTTCAGAGAACGGTCATTATTATTTCATTTGGTCCGTCCATCACGCCTTGATCGATGGCTGGTCTCTCCGCCTCATTCAGGATACCCTTCAGCGCAGCTACTTTGGCGAAACTGTGTCAATGCAACCATTTTCCAACTTCATTCGCTACAACATGAGCATGGACAGGGATGTCGCCGCCAAGTACTGGTCCAGCGAGCTTCAGGGTGCTCAGCCCGCCCTCTTCCCACCTATGAAGGGAGCAGATGAGTCCACGGTCACCAAAGTCTTGCGCAAGTCTTTGTCCATCCCCACTCTGCCTAATGGCTCGATCACCAAAGCAACTGTACTTCGCGCTGCTTGGGCTATTGTCCTTGCTAGATACTGTGACACCGATGACATCTGTTTCGGATACACAGTATCAGGACGACAGGCAGCCGTTGACGGTATCGACGCATTGGTGGGCCCTACAATCGCTACAATGCCCATGAGAATCCAGCTGGACCGTTCCAAGTCTGTTTCTACTCTGTTGGAGAATGTTCAAAGTCAATCACTTGACATGATCCAACACGAGCAGTTTGGCTTGCAGAACATCAGCAAGCTTGGAACTGAGATTAAGGAAGCGTGCAACTTCTCTAGTTTGCTCGTTATTCAGCCCATGGAATACTTTGATATTGCTCCCAGCAATAAGTCGATCTTGAAGACCGAGCTTCGAGACGACATTGAAGCTGACGTTATGCAAAACTACTTTACTCAACCACTAATCTCTGAAGTGCAGCTATTTACTAACCATGTAGAACTCGTTCTTACCTACGACACCTCGGTCCTCAAGGAACAGCAGCTTCAGGCTATCTCGTCTCAGTTCGAGCATGTGATTCAACAGCTCATTCATCAGGGCGACAAACAATTATCTACAGTCTCTGTTGCTGGTCCTTGGGACCAGGAGTACGCTCTTAACCTCAACCGAAAGGTTGGTGCTCCCGATGTGGTGGAGAATTACCTGCACGCCCTCGTGGAAGAGCATGCCCTCACCGACCCCGAATCCATGGCTATCGAAGCCTGGAATGCATCTTTCACTTACAACGAACTCAACCGCGCCGTCAACCGCTTGGCACACTACCTCCAAGACACCTTCCAACTTCAACCAGAAGAGATTGTCCTCGTGTGTTTCGAAAAGTCTGCTTGGTTCCTCGTTGCAATCCTCGCCATCAACAAGGCCGGCGGCGCTTGGGCACCGATTGATCCTGAGCATCCCACTCAGCGACACCAGCAGGTAGCATCACAGAGCAAAGCTCGCCTTGCCCTGGGATCTAATGCTACCTTTGAGAAGTGCTCAAGGGTTGTTACAAATGTTATCACCGTTGATGAGAACTTGGATTCAGTTCTTCAGCAGGATGCCTCAAAGAGCGCGTCAGGCCCCTCAGCCAACATCACGCCTCGCAGCATGGCCTACATCATCTTCACCTCCGGCAGTACTGGTGTACCAAAGGGTATTGTGATGGAGCACAAGTCACTTTGTTCCAGTCAAAATGCTCTCGGCAAGCGTGCTGGATTTGACAAATCCTCACGCCTCATGCAGTTCAGTTCTTACGTCTTCGATGCTTGTCTTTTGGAGATCGCAGCACCCTTGATTGCTGGAGCTTGTGTTTGCATCCCCTCTGATCATGACCGTATGAACAATCTGGCTGGTTTCATCAACAAGGCACAGACCAGTGCTATGTTCTTGACTCCATCTGTAGCCAGAATGCTCAAGCCATCGGAAGTTCCCAGTCTCAAGACATTGATTGTTGGTGGTGAAGCTGTCAGCAGAGATGTTCTTGAGCTGTGGTTTGGTCACGTTCGCCTCGTCAATGGATGGGGACCAACGGAGACTTGCGTCCTCGGTGCTTGGCATGAATGGAAGTCGGTGGATGAATCTCCCCTCATCCTCGGCTCCTCGCTTGGAGGACTTGATTGGATCGTTGACCCCAACGACTCGCGGCAATTGGCACCTATCGGATGTATCGGTGAAATTGTGGTACAAGGACCTTCCATGCTCCGAGAATATCTTGGAGATAGTAAGAAGACCAATGAAGCGATTGAACGCAACCTTCCTGAGTGGGCGCCAAACCGCAACCAGCCCCATTGGAACCGCTTCTACAAGACCGGAGATCTTGGATTCTACACCCCTGAAGGTTTCATCCAATATGTTTCGCGCAAGGATACACAAGTTAAGATTCGTGGTTTGCGAATTGAGCTTGGTGAAATCGAGCACCATGTTCGCGCCAACATGGGTAACATTCATCACGCTGTTGTCGATGTCTTTAAATCAGACAACGGCTCTTCTCTTATCTGCTATCTCTTTGAGACTGAGAAGTCCATGTTATCGTCTTCCATGGACGACGAAAGCATCTTTGCTCCTCTTACCGATGAGATGCGAGACCAAGTCTCTGAGATGGTTGGAGAGCTAAGCATCAAGCTGCCAAGTTACATGGTTCCCAATATGTTCTTGAACTGTACCTGTATGCCTCTTCAAGTATCCGGAAAGATGGAGCGCAAGGTCTTGCTGAAGAAGACCGCTGAGCTCTCAAGAGATGAGTTGTACTCGTATGCTCTTCTTGACAGCAACAAGAGAGCTCCAGAGACTGCTATGGAAGTCGCTCTCCAGAAGCTGTGGTCTGAAGTGCTTCGCATTCCTGTTGATGCTATTGGCAGAGATGATAGCTTCATGGGATTGGGAGGTGACTCGATTGCTGCTATCCATCTGGTGAAGATTGCAAGAGAGCAGGGTATTCAGCTCACGGTCAAAGACATCTTCAAAGACCCACGTCTGTCTTCTGTTGCATCCACCGCATCGCGAGTCGACGGCTCCGAAGTCCATAATGCTGTCGAACCCTTCTCTCTCATCAGCCCTGCTGTCAAGGATGAGCTTCTCAGCGCCAAACTTCAGCGCGAGTATAGCCTTCCTACAAAGGCAATTGACGACGCTTATCCCTGCACTGCACTGCAGGAAGGTTTGATGGCGCTGTCAGCCAAACAACCGGGATCATACGTTGCCAAGTTTGCTTACAAGCTGTCAAGCAAGGCTGATGTAGCTAGGTTTACGGAAGCCTGGCGCAAAACCGTCGAGATTTGCGCTGTCATGCGTACTCGCATCGTCATCAACGACGGCAAGGCGTATCAAATTGTTATCGATGGTGATGCTGGATTGGAGATGCACTCTGACCTTGATGTGCGCTCCAGCATGCAGAAACTTCAATCGCCAACCATGTCCTACGGTGCAGCTCTCTGCAGGTGTGCACTTGCTACTGAAAACGGTTCTCAGTATTTCGTTTGGGTTATGCACCACGCTGTATTCGATGGATGGTCCATGAGATTGATTCAAAACACCCTTCAGCAGTTCTACACCGGAGAGCCAACCAGCATCCAGCCTTACCGCAACTTCATCAGCTATACACTCGAATCCGACCCCAAGGATGCTGCCGCCTACTGGACCGATGAGCTGCAAAATGCTCAGAAGGCAGCATTCCCACCCGTCATGGCAAGTAAGCAGGGCAAGTCTCCTGCTACACGCATCCTCCGCAAGGACCTGACTGAGACGACTTCTACGAACACCTTCATCACCAAAGCTTCAGTTCTGCGTGCCGTATGGGCAATCGTGCTTGCCCGCTATTGCGATAGCGATGATGTTTGCTTCGGAACCACAATTTCCGGCCGCAATGCTTCCGTCACTGGACTTGAGGAGATGCCTGGCCCTGCCATTGCTACCGTTCCTGTCCGAGTGCGCCTCGATCAGAAGCAGCGCCTACCTGCTTTCATGAGCGATATCCAAGAACAAGCCTCTAAGATGGTTGAGTTCGAGCAATATGGTCTGCAAAACATCGCGAAACTGAGTGCGGATATCAAGGATGCTTGTGACTTCTCCAGTCTGCTTGTTATTCAGCCTATGCAGTATCTCGGCTCTGTCTTCGACGGAACTGATGACCTGCTCTTGCCTTCCGATGCCAAGACTAGCACTGAAGAGGAGGAGATGCAGGGCTACTTCAACTACCCCTTGGTCATTCAAGCCTACATGTATGGTGACCACACGAAGCTGGTAATTGTGTACGACTCCGCAGTCTTGCAAGAGTCTCAGATCACCGCCATTGCAAACCAGTTCGACCACGTCTCTCAACAGCTGGCTACTGAGAGCCAGAAGTTGTCGATTGGTGATGTTTCACTCGCTGGTCCTTGGGACTTGCAAAAGTCAATTGAGTGGAATAACGAGACACCCGATCTCATTGACAGATGTGTGCATGAGATGATTGAGGAGAATGCTCGTAAGACCCCCAATGCTCCTGCTATCAGAGGTTGGGATACAACCTTCACATACGAAGAATTGAACACCACGGCCAATCAAATCGCCAACCATCTCATTGCTACTGGAAAGGTCAGTAACGATGATCTCATTCATGTCTGTTTTGAGAAATCAGCCTGGTTCTTCGCTGCAATCCTTGCTGTTAACAAGGCTGGTGCCGCTTGGGTTCCGTTGGATCCATCGCACCCGCTCCAGAGACAAGAACAAGTTGTCTCGCAGACAAATGCAAAGATTGCACTGGCTTCACCTCAAAACAGCGAACTTTGCCGAGGTCTCGTCGAAAATGTCATTGAGGTCGATGCCAATCTCATTGCATCTTTGGCGAAGACTGACAACGGCTCTCAAGGCCCTGCCAACAAGGTCTCGCCTCGTAACGCTACCTATGTTTTGTTCACATCAGGTAGTACCGGCACACCAAAGGGTCTGATGATGGAGCATGCCTCGGTCTGTACTTCTCAAGTCGCAATCGCCAAGAGACTTGGTCTTACTTCCGACGTTCGCATGCTCCAGTTCGCATCATATGTCTTTGACTTGTGTATTGGAGAGATTATCGGTCCTCTGATTGCTGGTGGTTGTTTGTGTATTCCTTCCGAAGATATCAGAATGAACAGCTTGAAGGAATTCATTCGCGATATGAACATCAACTGGGCATACCTTACGCCTGCGTTCGTCCGAACGATGAACCCAGCCGATGTTCCTAGTCTTGAGCTTCTGTTACTTGCAGGTGAAGCAGTTGGACAAGATATTCTCGACACCTGGTTCGGAAAGGTGCGACTTGTCAATGGCTGGGGACCCGCTGAGACTTGCGTTTTCAGCACCCTCCAGGAGTGGTCTTCCCCTGACGAATCGCCTCTCACAGTAGGCCGCCCTGTTGGTGGTTATTGCTGGATCGTCGACCCTGAAGACCCCCAGAAGCTAGCGCCCATTGGAACCATGGGTGAAGTTGTCATTCAGGGTCCTACCATCCTCCGCGAGTACCTCTCCGACCCTGAGAAGACGGAGGCCGCTTTGGTGCGATCTCTACCAGAGTGGGCACCCAAGAGGACCGAGAAGGCGTGGAACCGGATGTACAAGTCTGGTGACCTGTGCTCTTACAACGCCGATGGTACTATCGAATTCGGTAGTCGAAAGGATACTCAAGTTAAGATTCGCGGTCTCCGTGTTGAGCTTGGTGAGGTTGAGCACTACGTGCGATCCTACCTCGAAGGCTGCCAGCAGGTCGTCGTTGACGTCCAGAAGAGTGAAGCCGGAGCCTCTCTGCTCTGTTACTTCTGCTTGAACAAGGATGGAAAGAACATGAGTGGAAGTGATGTTGAGGAGATCTTCACCCCCTTGTCTAAGGACATCCAATCTCGTGTTGTTGCCATGCTCGGTCAACTCAGCGTCACACTTCCAAGATATATGATCCCTGCACACTTCATCCACTGCAAGTTCATGCCAGTCATCACATCTACAAAGCTTGACAGGAAGAAGTTGAAGCAGCTTACTAACAAGCTCTCGACTGACGAGTTTGCGAAGTATGCCCATCTGGACAGCCAAGGTCTCAAGCGAGCTCCTGAAACTGAGATGGAGAGCCGCCTTCAGCAGTTGTGGTCGAAGATCTTACACCTTCCAACCGAGTCGATCGGACGCGATGATAGCTTCCTACAGATTGGTGGTGACTCTATTGCTGTCATTCAGCTTGTAACTGCTGCACGCGAGCAGCAAATTGCACTCTCCGTCAAGGATGTTTTCGATAACCCCACACTTCTTGCTGTTGCCGCTCGTGCTAGCGAGGGTGAGGAGCAAGCCAATGACAGTGTTGCTTTTGCACCATTCGAATTGGTGTCTGAGTCCGTAAAGAAATTTGTGCTCTCTGATGAGCTCCGCGGAAAGCTTGGTCTTGGACCCAATGATACTGTGGACGATGCCTACCCCTGCACAACTCTCCAGGAGGGTCTCATGGCTCTCACTTTGAGACAGCCAGGCTCGTACATTGCCAACCACGTCTTCAAGATTGCGCCAGGATCCGACCTTGAGAAGGTGAAGGCTGCCTGGGAAGAGACAATCAAACGCTGTGAGAATCTCCGTACACGCATTGTTCTATTTGAGGATACTGCCATCCAGGTCAACGTCACACAGTCTGCCAAGTGGGAGTCCTCTCAAGGACTGAACTTGGATTCCTATACATCACAGAAGTGGAGCGTAGGATACAACACTCCTCTTGCTCACCAGGCAATCATTGAACAAGGAGATGATGCCTACCTGGTGTGGACTGGACACCACGCCATTTACGACGGATGGAGTCTTCAGATTATGCTTGAAACATTCGACAGCATTTTCAAGGGCGAAGAGACAGAGGGTCTTACTCGCTACTCTGGATTTGTCAAATATACTATGGATTTGGATGTTGAAGAGGAACAGAACTTCTGGGCTGAGGAACTTAAGGGAGCTAAGAAGATTTCTTTTCCTGCTGTGCCCACGACAACTCAACCCACGCAGAACGCTCTTGGCATTCTGGATCACACTGTCAATTTCCCTACCGAGACTACTGCTACTGTCACCACTGCTTCTATTATTCGCGCAGCTTGGGCTGTACTACTTTCTCGCTACAGCGACACAAATGACGTCAGCTTTGGTTCCACGATCTCGGGTCGACAGGCGCCAGTTCCTGGCCTGCAGAACATGCCTGGACCCATGATTGCCACTATTCCAATCCGAACTCGCCTTCAGGATGGTCAGTCTACCGATGACTTCCTGCACTCAGTCCAGAATCAGGCAATCGAGATGATTCCTTATGAGCAGTTCGGTCTTCAGAACATTGCCAAGGCTAGCGCTGATGCTAAGGCTGCTTGTGAATTCAACAACCTTCTGGTTATCCAGCCTCGCAATATGAGCCATGAGGATGACGAGGCAATTCTGCAAGTTACTGATGCAGAACTTGATTTTACACTCTCCTCTATGAAGAAGCAAAACTACTTCAATTATCCTCTGGTTGTTGTTGCCAGCCTCCTTGAGAGCTCTGTTGAGCTTAGATTCCACTACAATCCCGATGCACTGAGCGACAGCCATGTCCAAGCTATTTCTCGCCACTTTGAGTTTGTTATTGAGCAGCTCCTTACTGAGAACGATAAGCCCGTGGCAGATATCTCCTTGACTGGCTCTTGGGACATCGAGCATGCTCTCCAGTCAAGCCAACTGAAGGAACGTACCGAATCTTGCACTCACTGGCTTATCCAAGGTCAAATCAAGGCCCATCCTCACGCGCAGGCTATTGCTGCCTGGGATCGAGACCTCACCTACTATGAATTGGGACAGTTTGCCTCTCGTCTGGCATCGCACTTGCAAAATATAGGTGTCGGACCCGAATCATTGGTGCCTGTTCTGTTCCACAAGTCAGCATGGGCCATCGTGTCCATGCTTGCTGTGCACATGGCCGGTGGTGCGTTCGTCCCATTGGACCCCGGAGCACCTGTCGCAAGACTTCGTGGAATCGTTGAAGATACCAAGGCGAGCGTTTTGTTGGCCAGCCCTGCTACCGAAAAGACTGCAGCACAACTTGGCCCTCAAGTCGTCTTGGCTGATGAGGATCTTATTGAGGCTATGCCCAAGCTGTCCTCGCCACTCAAGGCTGAGGTCACTCCAGACAATGTCTGTTTCATTTTGTTTACTTCTGGAAGTACTGGACGCCCCAAGGGTATTGTTATGCCTCACAATAGCACTTGTTCTTCGCTCCACGGTTATGCGCCCAGCCTTGGAATTGGACCAGGTTCTCGCGTCTTCAACTTCTGCGCGTACATCTTCGACCAATCTATTCTCGATGTATTCGCAACTCTTGCATTGGGCGGTTGCGTCTGCACCCCCTCCGAGCACGACAGACTTAACAACCTCGCAGCTGCTATCACAGCATTCAAGGCTGACTGGGTGTACCTCACTCCCACTGTCGCTGACCTCGTGTCTCCCGAAGAAGTTCCCCTTGTCAAGACGATGTGTCTCGGAGGAGAGGCCATCACCAAGAAGACTGCCGATAGATGGAAGGATGCTGTTCAACTAAACGGAATTTACGGCCCAGCTGAGTCCTCCAACGTGGCTTGGAACCCAACTGTCGGAAAGGTCGGTCGTCCATCGAACTTGGGTCGCCCTATTTCCAGCACTTTCCTTGCAGTTGATGTAAACGATGTTTCCAAGCTCGTGCCAGTCGGTTGTATTGGTGAACTTATTATTCAAGGCCCCTTGCTTGCTAGAGGCTACTTGAACGCAACCCCTGAACAAGCAGCTGCTTGGCTCGAAGATATGTCATGGCTTCCTGGTCATGCTCCAGCTCGCGCTTACCGTACGGGTGATCTGGTTAGAAGAAATCCTGACGGAACTTTCGATTATGTTGGACGAAAGGACACACAGATTAAGCTTCACGGTCAACGTGTCGAGTTGGGAGAAATTGAATCCCGTGTTTATGAGCATCTACCATCGAACATGAGCGCTATGGTCGACGTTATCAATGGAGAGAGCCTGCTTGCTTTCCTCTGGTACACCGATGGAGAGCTTGCCACCACCGACCTTCCATTCTCTCTTGTCGACGAAGTCACTCAGGAAATGCAGTCTCTTATTCTGCAGCTGACTGACGGCCTCAGAGCCTCGTTGCCCAAGTATATGGTTCCGTCGTCTTTCCTGATCTTTAAGGGTCAGCCCGAGAGAACCGCCACTGGAAAGACGAGCCGAAAGCTTCTTGTCTCCAGTGCCTCTAGCTTGACTGCTGACGATCGTCTTCGATTCGCTCCTGAAGCCGGCACCAAGGTTGTTCCCACCACCACAATGGAGCTTGGCTTGCGCGACCTTTGGACATCTGTGTTGCAAATCAGCTCAGAGAGCGTCGGAAAGAATGATAGCTTCTTACAATTGGGTGGTGACTCCATCTCTGCCATCAGACTGGTGACACTCGCACAAAAGCAGGGGCTTGCTCTCAGCGTCGCTGATGTCTTTGCCCACCCACGCCTGGTGGATATGGCCGACGCTCTTAGTGGACAGGCTGCGCTTGCTACTGTCGATATTGCGCCATTCAGTCTGCTTCCTCAACAATCTACTGAGCAGATCAAGAGCGATATCCGCAAGCAGTGCGGTTTGGCCTCTGTGAGCAACATCGAGGATGCCTTCCCCTGCACGAAGATGCAAGAGGGTCTCATGGCCTTGACTGTCAGACAGCCAGGTTCTTACATTTCTAAGAACGTCTATAAGCTTGCGGATGGCATCGATGTACCTCGATTCCGCTCTGCTTGGGAAGCTACTGTAAAGGACTGCTCTAGCTTGCGAACTCGTATCATTACTACGTCAAACAACACGATTCAAGCCGTGCTTTCCAATGATGTGGAGTGGCAAGAGTCCACGGATTTACAGACCTACCTTAACTCTGCGAAGTCTCTCCAAATGACATATGGCACACGCCTTTGCCATTATGGAATTGTGACGGATACCGAGAATGCCAAGTACTTCACCTTGGATATCCATCACACTGTCTTTGACGGCTGGACCTTGAATCTGGCTTTCAATGCCCTCAAGGAACACTATGCTGGTGCGCAGTCCCAGCCAATGCAGCCTTATTCTGGATTCATTCGCCATGTTCTCGAGGTGGATACCGATAAGGCTAAGATGTATTGGAGCGAGCAACTCAAGGGCGCTAAGCAGGCCTCTTTCCCACCACCTGCTCGCACCACTGCCTCCAAGGTCAGCCGTGTTCTGAAGAGAACCATCAAGACCACGCAGTTGGCCGACACTTCTATTACCAAGGCCACCGTCCTTCGCGCTGCGTGGGCTATGACCTTGGCCAGATACTGTGACGACGATGATGTCTGCTTCGGAATGACTATTTCCGGCCGCCAGGCTCCAGTTGCTGGCTTGGAATCTATGGCTGGACCTACTGTTACAACTGTTCCTATCAGGGTCCAGCTTGATACTAGTCAGCCTGTTTCTGAATTCCTCAATCAGGTGCAGAAGCAAGCTGCCGATATGACTGCGTTCGAGCAGTTTGGTCTCCAGAACATCTCTAAGCTTGGAGATGATGCCAAGAGTGCCTGTGATTTCAACAGTTTGATCATTGTTCAGCCTGGCAAACAACTTGGTGTTTCTGACAGCGATAGCGAGTCTTCACTGTTTGCATCAAGCAACAGTGACGGTTCGATGTTCGAAGACGCTATGGACAACTACTTCAACTACCCGCTGACGCTTCAATTCATCCTCAATGGCGATGATGTGGAGATCATCTTTGTCTATGATTCATCTCGCCTCATTGAATCTCAGGTGGATGCTTTGTCGCATCAACTTCAGCACGTCTTCAATCAGCTTGCTTCGTCCAAGAGCAAGATGCTTTCGAGCATTTCTGTCTCTGGATCCTGGGATGAGCAGAAGGCTTTGGCATGGAACGAGGCAGCTAGCCAGCCACAATGCATCGAAAAGACTGCCCAGGAACTCATCGGCAGACACAGCGAGTTTCGACCAGAGTCGCCAGCTGTCCATGCTTGGGATAGACAGTTCACTCACCAGCAGCTTGAGAGAGCTACCAACAGATTATCGCACTACCTTGTTTCCGAATTTGGCGTCAAGAAGGGCGACCTGGTACCAGTTTGCTTCGAAAAATCTGCTTGGTACATCGTCTCTTTGCTTGCAGTCAACAAGGCGGGAGCTGCCTGGGTTCCTCTCGATCCCTCGCATCCCAAGCAGAGACATGAACAAGTTATCTCTCAAACTGAATCTCAGTTGGCCCTAACTTCTGCGGCCAATGAGACCAAGTGCGCTGCTCTTGTCTCTCGAACCGTTCAAGTGGGACCTGCCCTCGATGACAAGCTGATCGGTATGGGCGTCTGTGATACAAGCGCTGCACGCACGGTATCTTCCCGCGATACCGCCTACGTCATCTTCACCTCTGGTAGTACTGGTGTACCTAAGGGTATTATCATGGACCATGGTGCACTTTGCAGCAGTCAAACAGCCATTGGAGAGCAGCTTGGAGCGTCTGCAGATACTCGCATGCTTCAATTCTCAGCCCACGTCTTCGATGTAAGCGTGGGTGAGATCTTCATTACTCTTTTCGCAGGAGGCTGTGTCTGTATCCCCTCTGAGGACCAGCGAATGAACAGCCTGACTCAATACATCCAGGATAATGCAGTCTCTGGATCCATGTTGACGCCTCAGTTTGTTCGCACCATCCGACCCACAGATGTCCCCAGCATGAGATTCATGACTATGGGTGGTGAGGCCGTTGGCCGAGACATCATTGAAGCCTGGTCTGATAAAATTCGATTCTTTAGCGCCTGGGGACCTGCTGAGACCTGTGTCGTCAGCTCCCTTCATGAGTGGAAGGATCTCGACGAGCCATCATTGACAATCGGTAAGCCTGTCGGAGGCTACTGCTGGATTGTTGACCCCGAAAATCCTCAACGACTTGCACCCCTCGGATGCGTTGGCGAAATCGTTATGCAGGGGCCTGCCATGCTTCGCGAATACCTCGACGATGCTGAAAAGACCGACAAGGCTCTTGTTAAGAACTTACCTCAATGGGCCCCTCGCCGAACTGATCCTCGTTGGAGTAGGTTCTACAAGACTGGTGATCTGGCTTTCTACAACTCTGCTGGCAACATTGAGTTCGTTTCTCGAAAGGATACTCAAGTCAAGATCCGTGGGCAGCGTGTGGAATTGGGCGAGATCGAGCATCATGTTCGCAACCTTCTCCCCGAATCTTACCAGGTTGCCGTTGACGTGCTCAAGTCTGATTCTGGTGCACAAGTTGCAGCATACTTCTGCACATCCTCTGATCGACGAGTTGATAGCAACGCCTCGATCGAAGTTTTCTCGGCCATTACAGAGGAGGACCGCTCATCTCTTATTGCGCTTACCGCTGAGCTTGGACAGCGTTTGCCTCGCTACATGATACCTAGTGTCTTCGTGCCCTGCAAGTACATGCCCATCACTACTTCAGGCAAACTCGATGCCAAGCTCCTCAAGAAGCTGTCTTCTAGCCTCACACCAGCAGACTTGGCTGCCTACTCGCTTGCTAGTACCGAGAAGCGACCACCTGAGACTGAAATGGAGGAACGCTTGCAATACATTTGGGCTGAGTTGCTCAACATCTCTAGAGATTCTATCGGTAGAGATGATAGCTTCCTCCAAATTGGCGGTGATTCTATCGCTGCTATTCACTTCGTCACCATGGCGAGAGACGATGGAATTGCTATCAGCGTTACTGACATCTTCGATGACCCTCGTCTTTCTGCAGTTGCGCTCAAGGCTTCTGTTATTGATGCCGGAGAGAATCTCAACAAGCCTATTGAACCTTTCAGCTTGTTGAGCGACTCTCAGCGTGCCACTGCGGTTGGAGACCGAGTTCGCGATACTTGTGCGCTTGACAAATCTTCAACAATCGAGGATGCTTATCCCTGCTCCAAGTTCCAAGAAGGCTTGATGGCTCTTTCCGAGAAGCAGCCTGGTTCTTACATCGCCAAGAACATCTTCGAGATTTCTAAGCACACAGACTTGGAGGTTTTCAAGGCAGCCTGGGAGCAGACTGTACGTATTTGCTCCAACTTGAGAACACGCATCGTCTCGGAGAAGGGACTGTCAATGCAGTTGCTCATCGAAGATGACATCAAGTGGGATGATGCCAAGGGTCTGTCGCTCACAGACTACATGAAGGGAACCCGTGACCTGAAGATGGTCTATGGTTCGCGCCTTTCCCAATATGCCATCGTCGGCGAAGGCACTGATACCCAATACTTCGTTCTCCTCATGCACCACGCCATTTTCGATGGCTGGACTGTGCGAATTCTGCAAGAGGTACTTCACAACACTTACAGCGGAAATGATTTGCCTCCCCTGGAGCCATTCTCAAGATTCATCAAGTACACCATGGAGCTTGACAATGACTCCAGCAAGGCTTTCTGGGTTGACCAACTTCAAGGCGCTCAGCGAGCAACATTCCCTGCTCCTCCTGCTGGTCAGAAGACTAAATCTGAAACTCATATGACGACCAAGATTGTGGACTTCCCTGATCAGATGAGAACTTCAGTCACCAAGGCTTCCGTTCTTCGCGCAGCTTGGTCTATCTTGCTTTCCAGATACTGCAACAACACAGACATTTGCTACGGCGCATCTGTCTCTGGAAGACAAGCCCCAGTTCAAGGACTGCTGGAAATGCCTGGCTCTGTTGTCGCCACAGTCCCTGTGCGCGCCAGGATTGATCCCGGAAAGACTGTTTCTGAGCTGCTCAGCAGTGTGCAGGAGCAGGCTACCGAAATGATTGCCCATGAGCAATATGGTCTTAACAACATCTCCAAGCTTAGCCGAGATACTAAGGACGCTTGCGATTTTACCAGTCTCTTGGTCATTCAGCCTATCAGCCATCTCAGCTACTCTGACGAGGAGGAGCTTCTCATGAAGCCTGTGGACATGAAGGGCGAACAAGCTGCGCTAATGGAGAACTACTTCAACATGCCTCTAGTTATTTCCGGTCATATTCATGATGACCATTTCGAGTTGGTCTTCATCTACAGCTCTGATGCTCTCCAGAAGTCTCAAGCCGACGCGCTTTCCCGTCAATTCGAGCATGTTATCCAACAAATTTCTACTAAGCCCGATGAGCTTCTCGGTAACATCTCCACCACTAGTGACTGGGATCTTCAGCGTGCTTTGGAAATCAACACTGAGACGCCCGATGTCATTGAGTCTTGCATTCACAGAATAGTTGAGCAGCACGCACAAGCTCAACCTGATGCAGAGGCCATCATCGCTACAGACACCTCGTTCACCTACTCTCAGTTGGACGACATGTCGAAGCGCCTCGCCAACTACCTTGTTTCCGACCTTGGCGTCAAGCATGGTGACTTGATCCACCTCTGCTTTGACAAGTCTGCCTGGTATCTGGTGGCTATGCTTGGTATTAACCGAGCTGGCGCCACTTGGGTGCCACTTGAGCCAGCACATCCCGTGCAACGTCTGCAACAAGTCGTCAAACAGACTCAAGCCACTCTCGCATTGGTCTCCCCTAACAATGCCAAGCTTGCTAGCGAGCTTGTAGAGACAACTATCATTCTTTCTGATGAGATCCGAGAGATTTTGAGCGCTGAAAAGTATTCTCAGCCCATTGACCTCGCCACGCCTTCGGATGCAGCCTACATCCTATTTACGTCTGGAAGCACCGGCACACCCAAGGGTTTCGTTATTGAACAGCGCTCAGTATGCACAAGCCAAAACCATGTGCGTAAGAGGCTTCGAATGACACCAAATCTACGAATCCTTCAGTTTGCTTCTTTCGTCTTCGATCTTTCCATTCTTGAAATCGTCTGCCCACTTGTTAGTGGTGCATGTGTGTGCATGCCTTCTGAGCACACACGAATGAACGATCTGAAGCAATACATCCGTGACATGAACATTACTTGGCTACTCGTTACCCCTTCACTGGCCCGTACATTCCAGCCAAGCGATTTCCCAGATCTCGAGCTTCTGCTGCTCACCGGAGAAGCTGTACCCAGAGAGCTGTTTGATCTTTGGGTCGGCAAGGTCCGTCTTCTTAACGGATGGGGACCTGCCGAGACCTGTGTGTTCAGTGCTCTGCACGAATGGACTTCAACCTCCGGTTCGCCCCTGACAATCGGCAAGCCTATTGGTGGCTACTGCTGGATCGTTGATCCCAATGATCCTACCAAGCTTGCACCCATCGGTACTGCAGGAGAGGTCATGATTCAAGGACCTACAATCATGAGAGAATATCTTGCCGACCCAGTCAAGACAGCGGCTACAGTATTCACCGGTCTCCCTGAATGGGCACCAAAGAGGAACATGCCTCACTGGAACAGATTCTATAAGTCTGGTGATTTGGCTTACTGGAACCCAGATGGCACGCTGCAATTTTTGGATCGCAAGGACACTCAAGTCAAGATTCGTGGCCTTCGCGTCGAGCTTGGAGAAGTCGAATTCCAAGTCCAAGCTGCCCTAGATGACGTTCGTCAAGTCGTTGTAGATGTTCTCAAGAACGACAAGGGAACAAACCTGGTCTGTTACTACTGTCTATCCGCCGAAGGCAGACTTCCTGACGCAGAGCATGATCTTACTCCCGAAGAAGTTTTCCAAACTCTTGATGACGAGACAAAACCACTTATTGCTGTGATGCTTGGAAGACTCAACGTCACACTTCCTCGCTACATGGTGCCGACATACTTTGTCCACTGCCGCTTCATGCCTGTGGTCACTTCTCGAAAGACCGACAGAAAGAAGCTTCGCCAACTCACTGCTGCAATGAGCTCAGAAGACTTTGCATCCGTTGCTTCTCTTGACAGCCAGACGATCAAGAGAGCCCCTGAGACTGAAATGGAAAGCCGAATGCAAAAGATTTGGTCATCCGTTTTGCATGTCTCAGAGTCTTCGATTGGCCGAGATGACAGTTTCCTTCAGATTGGAGGAGACTCTATTTCAGCCATCCAGCTGGTCTCTGCCGCCAGAGATGAGAACATTATCATTTCTGTCAAGGACATCTTTGACAACCCTACCTTGCTTGGTGTCTCTGCCAATGCGACAGAGTCTGCTCAACTGGGAACTGCCAAGCCTACAGTTGTTAAGCCATTCCAGCTCCTGTCTGACGAAGTCAAGCGCACTGTTTTGTCGTCAGAGTTCCGTGAGCAGCACGGTCTGAAGGAGGACCAAATCATCGAAGATGCGTATCCTTGTACCACGCTCCAGGAGGGCTTGATGTCTCTTACGCTCAAGCAGCCTGGATCGTATGTTGCGAATTACGTCTTCCGCATCAGCGATGGAGCCGATGTGCAACAGGTCAAAAACGCATGGGAGCGCACTGTCAACTTGTGTGGCAACATGCGCACTCGTATCGTTCTCATTGAAGACGATACCGTACAGATGCTTGTTCAGGGTGAGACTGAGTGGGAATCTACCGACTCTCTCACTCTCGAGCAGTACCTTGGCCAGAAAGAGCCCATGCAATATGGCACATCTCTCTCACGGTATGCCGTTCTTGTCGAATCTGGTGTGACTTATCTGGTCTGGAAGTGTCACCATGCTGTCTACGATGGCTGGAGTTTACGAATTATCCTCGAGACCTTCTACGACGCTTACAATGATTCGCCTATGAAGGAGCTGCTGCCATACTCTGGTTTCGTTCAATACACGATGAACTTGGATGCTACTGAAGAGGAGGCTTTCTGGGCCGAAGAACTGAACGGTGCCGAGAAGCTCACTTTCCCTCCCCCAGTACCACAATCTGCTTCTAAGAGTATTACTCTCGGTACATTGAAGCACAGCATCAATTTCCCTGAGCATGAGAAGACTTCTATTACCAACGCATCTCTCATCCGTGCGGCATGGGCCATGATCCTTTCTCAGTATGGCGATACCGATGATGTCTGCTTCGGTTCAACCATGTCTGGACGCCAAGCCCCTGTTGCTGGTCTTCAATCGATGCCAGGGCCTATGATCGCCACTGTACCCGTCCGTGTCCGAGTTGGCGGAGATAGCACTGTGTCCCAGTACCTCGACGCAGTGCAGTCGAAGACCATTGAGACTGTACCATACGAGCAATTCGGTCTTCAAAACATTTCTAAACTCAGTGCTGATTCCAAGGCTGCTTGCGATTTCACCAGCTTGTTGGTCATTCAGCCCCCTATTCAGGATGACGAGGACTCTGAAGGTGTTCTCCAGTTCTCCGAGAAGGAGATGTCTTATACTTTGACATCGATGAAGGAGAACTATTTCAACTACCCTCTCGTCCTAGTGGCATCTTTGTCTGAGAAGTCCGTTGATTTGCTCTTCTACTATGACTCTCGCGTCCTCTCTGAGACTCATATGGAGGCCATCTCACAGCATTTCGACCACACTACTCAGCAATTCTTCATGAAGAGAGATACCAAGCTTTCCGACATTTCCATTGCTGGCGACTGGGACATCCAGCATGCTCTTCAGTCCAGCCGTCTTACTCCTCAAGTCCAATCTTGTACCCATTGGCAAATTGAAGAGCAAATCAAGACTCGCCCTGACGACCAGGCCGTATTCTCTTGGGATCGCAACCTGACCTACGCAGAGCTCGGACTCTTTGCCTCAAGATTAGCTCACAAACTTCAGCAGCTTGGTGTTGGTCCAGAGTCACTCGTCCCAGTGTGCTTCCCTAAGTCTGCCTGGGCTATTGTATCAATGGTCGCTATCCACATGGCAGGCGGTGCTTTCGTTCCTCTCGACCCATCAGCGCCAGTGGCCCGCTTGCAAGGTATCATTGAAGATACCAAGGCTGCTTTGGTCCTCGCCGCTCCCTCAAGCGAAGAGTCTGTCTCACAGCTTACTTCGCGGGCCCTGTATGTCAGCGAAGATGCCATCAATGGTATGCCACTCCCTTCAAGCCCTGTCACATCAGCAGTGACACCTGATAATACTTGCTTCATCCTCTTCACATCCGGAAGCACTGGGCGACCTAAGGGTATTGTTATGCCTCATAACAGTACTTGCTCATCTTTGCATGCCTATGGTCCTAGCTTGGGCATTGGTCCTGGATCGCGAGTTTTCAACTTTTGTGCCTACATTTTCGATCAGTCCCTCCTTGACATCTTCGCTACTTTGGTTCTTGGAGGCTGCGTTTGCACGCCATCTGAACATGATCGTCTCAACAACCTAGGCGCTGCCATTACCGCGACCAAGGCCGATTGGGTCTACCTCACCCCAACGGTTGCTGATCTTGTCTCACCTACTGAGCTGCCATATATCAAGACCATGGCGCTGGGTGGTGAAGCCATTACAAAGAAGACAGCTGACCGCTGGAAGGACCATGTTGAGTTGCACGGTATCTATGGTCCTGCAGAATCATCCAACGTAGCATGGAACCCTGCTGTTGGCAAGGTTGGCCGCTCCTCAAACCTCGGTCGACCATTCGCTAGTACATTCCTCGCTGTTGATGTGGACGACCCGATGAAGCTTGTTCCTGTTGGATGTGTGGGAGAGCTCATTATTCAGGGATCTCTCCTCGCAAAGGGATACCTCAACGCCACACCAGAGCAAGCAGCCAGCTGGATGGACAACGTATCCTGGTTGCCTGGCCACAAGCCCGGACGGGCCTATCGCACTGGTGATTTGGTCCGCCGTAACGCTGATGGCACTTTCGACTATGCTGGAAGAAAGGATACGCAGGTCAAGCTCCATGGCCAGCGTGTTGAGCTTGGCGAGATCGAGGCTCGCGTCTACGAAAACCTGCCCGCTGATATGAGCGCCATGGTGGATGTTGTCAAGGGACAGGAAGATGCCCCTGATAGTCTACTGGCTTTCATGTGGTACACTGATGGTCCTCTTGCTTCGGCAGACATCCCCTTCCAGCTCACTGAGAATGTCGATGAGGACATGCAGTCTGTGATTGTCAAGCTCAGTGATTCACTCAGAGCAGTATTGCCCAAGTATATGGTCCCCTCCGCATTCCTTATTTTCCAAGGCAAGCCGGATCAGACTGCTACTGGCAAGACCTCACGCAAACTGCTCACGGCTCGCGGAAAGACCATCACCGCTGCGGAGCGACTGCTCTTTGTCCCTGATGCCGCCATGAAGATTGCTCCTACTACTGCTGAAGAATTCAAGCTCCGTGATCTATGGGCTGAAATTCTTCGCACGGATGCTGAGGCTATTGGAAAGAATGATAGCTTCCTTCAACTTGGTGGTGATTCGATTTCTGCCATCAAACTTGTCACTCTTGCCCAGAAGAATGGTGTTGGCCTCAGTGTTGCAAACATCTTCAACAGCCCCCGACTTGTCGACATGGCGGCTGCAGCAGTGACTGATGTTGTTACCAGTGAAGATGAGGTTGAGCCGTTCAGCCTTCTCAACGCATCTACTGCTCAGAAGATCAAGGCCGAGGTATCCAGGCAGTGCGGACTCTCAGAGTCTGCCGTCGAAGACGCATTCCCTTGTACTCGTTTGCAGGAAGGCTTGATGGTACTTTCCGTCAAGCAGCCTGGCTCGTACATTGCCAAGCACGTCTATCGCCTTGGAAGTGAGGTGGATATTGATCGCTTTAGAGCAGCTTGGGAGCGCACCGTAGAGGCTTGCACCAGTCTCCGAACCCGAATTGTTCTGATGCAAGGAGAGGCCGTTCAAGCTGTCGTGGCCAACGACACCAAGTGGGATTCTGCCCACACCGTAAGCGAGTATATGAACCCATCGCAGCCAATCACCATGGGCTATGGTACTCGACTAAGTCGATATGCTATACTCGAGGAAGCTGGCAGTTACTACTTTGCACTGGACATTCATCATACTGTGTTTGATGGATGGACGCTGCCTATCGTACTCGAAACACTTCACGCAGCCTATGAGGGTACTCAGCTTCCTCGCCTCAACTCTTACGCCTCCTTCGTCAAGTATGTTTCTGAGATCGATGAAAAGGAAGCTAGTGAATACTGGCTATCTCAGCTCAATATGGCAAGCAAGGCTGCATTCCCGCCTCCCAAGGAGGCTGCAAAGGCCGGCATGACGGTTTCCAAGACTGCCGTCCTGCGCAAGACAATCGATGTGCCAGTTGCTCAGAACAAGGCCATTACCAAGGCTACGGTTCTTCGAGCTGCTTGGGCACTTGTTCTTGCTCGTTACTCTGATGCTGAAGATGTCTGCTTTGGCGCCACTGTGTCTGGCAGACATGCTGCAGTCAATGGACTTGAATCCATGCCCGGTCTTGTAGTTGCCACGGTACCTGTCAGAGTTCAAATCGACAAACAGGTATCAATTGAAAACTATTTGCAAGGCATCCAGGACCAGGCTTCAAACATGGTCGCCTTTGAACAATTTGGTATTCAAAACATCTCCAAATTGAGCCCTACTGCTAGAGAAGCATGCGACTTCAGCAGCTTGCTCGTCATTCAACCTGGCTCTAAGTTCACAGCCGAGGACGATGCATCAATCCTGCAACATGCTGATCTCGAAGCTGTGCAATCCGATGAGATGCTTCAAAACTATTTCAGCTACCCATTGGTCGTCCAAGCCCATCTTCTTGAAGACTCCATCAACCTAGTCTTCATTTACGATCAAGACGCTGTTCCTGAACATCGCCTGGAGGCCATGTCCCACCATGTTGATAACGTTGTCAACCAGCTTTTGTCCAAGTCAACTGAGTCCCTCGGCTCTGTGTCAATTGCTGGTGACTGGGATCTGAAGCAATACACTCAGGCTAACCGATACGAGCCAGAAATTGTTTCTAGCTGCGCTCAAAAGCTCATTGAGAAACAAGCTGCTGCTCGACCAGATGACATTGCATTGATCGCCTGGGACAAGACTTTGACCTACCGCGAACTTGACGAGACTGCAAACAGACTTGCTCACTACTTGGTTGATCATTGCGATGTGAAGCCGGACAACATCATTCCTGTCTGCTTTGAAAAGTCAGTATGGTACACTGTATCTATTCTGGCTATCAACAAGGCTGGTGGAGCTTGGGCACCTCTCGACCCTGCCCACCCCTTTCAGCGCCAGCAGCAAGTCGCCGATCAGACCAGGGCCAAACTTGTGCTTGCTTCTGGAGACAACTCGCCCATGTGCAGCAAGCTGTTTGAAAAGGTTGTTACAGTAAATCAAGGACTTGACACGCTTCTGTCTCAAAAGCCCGAAACAAGCGAGCAGCCACCCAACATCAACATCGGCCCTCAGAATGCCGCGTATGTACTGTTTACATCAGGAAGTACCGGTGTACCCAAGGGTCTCATCATCGAGCATGAATCTGTTTGCGTCGCTCAAACCGCCATCAAGGAACGAGTTGGTCTTTCGCCGGCAACTCGCATGCTCCAATTCGCCTCTCATGTTTTCGATTTGTCTGTTGGAGAGACAATTGCCACTTTGATGGCTGGTGGTAGAGTTTGTGTACCATCCGAAAATGCAAAGCTCAATGACCTGGCCAACTTCATGCGCATCACCGAGGTCAACTCTGCCATTCTCACACCTTCATTCGTGAGAACTCTCAACCCAGCAGAGGTACCACCTATGGAGCTCCTTATCCTCGCCGGTGAAGCAATCAGCCGAGATGTGTTCCAGACCTGGTTCGGAAAGGTCAACCGTCTCGTCAATGGATGGGGTCCAGCTGAAACATGTGTTTTTAGCTCTATGCACCAATACCAATCTACAAGCGAATCGTCGCTCACCATCGGTAACCCCGTTGGCGGTTATGCTTGGGTTGTGGAGCCCGGAAACCCTCACCAGCTTGCCCCCGTCGGCACTTTGGGAGAAATTGTTATGCAGGGTCCTACTATCCTTCGTGAATACCTGGATAACCCAGGTCAAACAGAGGCCGCTGTTTTGCGAAAGCTTCCAGAGTGGGCACCTCGTCGCACTGAGCGAAACTGGAGCCGGTTCTACAAGACTGGTGATCTGGTCAGCTGCAACCCCAACGGAACTCTGGAGTTCGCAACTCGAAAGGACACACAGATCAAGATTCGCGGTCTTCGCGTCGAACTCGGCGATGTGGAATACCACGTGCAAAACGCCATTGCCAAGGTCCGACAAGTCGTCGTGGACGTGCACAATGCCGAATCGGGTTCTACCTTGGTCGCTTATATTTCATTCTCGGATGATAGAAAATTGACTGGAACCTTTGAAGGAGTCAGTCCATTTGAGAAGTTGGAGGAGGAGACGAAGGAGATGCTCAGTGATGTGGTCACTGAGCTGGGCAATGTTCTTCCAAGACACATGATCCCTACGAGATTTGTGCCTTGCAAGTTCATGCCTGTTGTCACTTCATCCAAGCAGGATCGTAAGGAGCTGCGCCGTTTGACATCTGAACTCAGCGACAAGGAATTCAGCGGCTTCAGTCTGCTTGGTATGAAGAAGAGACAAGAGGGAACGTCGTTCGAAACCCAGCTCCAGTCCATCTGGGCGCAGGTTTTGGGCATTCCCGCAAACGCAATTGGTCTTGATGATAGCTTCCTGGATCTCGGAGGTGATTCCATCATGGCCATCAAGGCAGTCAGTATTGCCAGAGAAAATGGTATCTGCACTGCCGTTCAAGATATTTTCAGCAACCCTCGCCTGTCTGCAGTCGCTTCTCGCGCTACAAAGCTCGACACTGAAGACAGCGACTTGACTGAGTACAAAGCCTTCAGCCTGCTCAGCGAGAAGCAGCGATCCATGGTACAGGATGGCAGTCTTCATAAGCTTTGTGGCATTGATTCTAGCCAGGAGATTGAAGATGCCTTCCCTGTTACTAAGTTCCAGGAGGGCATGATGACCCTATCTGTCAAGCAACCTGGGTCATACATCGCCAAATACGTTTACAAGTTGGGTGATAGCGTCGATATCGAGAAGTTCAAGGCTGCTTGGCAGAAGACTGTCGACGCCAGCCCTGTTCTCCGCACCCGCATCGTCATGATGGACGGTGTCACCATTCAGGCTCATGTCAAGGAGAAATTCGACTGGTCTGCCTCCAACGGAGTCACTCTCAAACAGGCCAGTGAATCTCTAAACAGCGTTGAAATGACCTATGGCTCTCGCCTTTGGCAGACATCTCTGGTTCAAGATGATGACAAGAAGTGGTACTTGGTTTGGGCTTCCCACCACACTGTTTTTGATGGCTGGACAATCCAAATGGTCATGACCAAGCTCAATGAAGCCTATGACTGCGATGAAGTCGAGCCTCTAGACAGCTACGCTCGCTTTGTTCGCTACGTTACCAGCCAAGACTCTGCTGCCGCCAGTGAATACTGGTCCAACCAGCTGCAGGACGTCAAGCGCGCCCGCTTCCCACCACCTGTCCGCGCAGGCGCAGCTGCGAAAAAGCAAGTATCCAAGACCCTGGAGGCTTCTGTTGCCATTCCATCAAAGACAAACCCCACCATTACCAAGGCCACTATTGCCAGAGCCGCCTGGGCTATTGTCCTCTCCCGCTACTGCAACTCCAGCGATGTCTGCTTCGGCACATCCATCTCTGGTCGTCAAGCCCCCGTCAGTGGCATCCTCAACATGCCTGGCCCCGCGATTGCCACACTACCCATTCGCATCAAACTGGAGCGCGGCCAATCTCCTCTCAAGTATCTCCAGGACGTGCAGAACCAAGCTGCGGAAATGGTGCCTTTCGAGCAATTTGGCTTGCAGAACATTGCTAAGCTAAGCAACGATGCCAAGGAAGCCACCGATTTCAGCAGTCTGCTCGTCATCCAGCCTCACAAGCACATCTCTCAGCTTGGAGGCACAACCGGCGATGACGGCACACCTTTCATGACCTACCACGATCTTGGCGACGAAGGACTCAACAACTTCTTCAGCTACCCTCTCATTGTGCAGGTTCACATTGGCGAGGACAAGATTGGCTTGTCGTTTACTTATAACTCGGCGGCCGTGTCTGAAAAGGTGATGCAGGGTCTTTCGCAGCAGCTGAGCATGATTATGAAGCAGTTGTTTGTTAAGGCTGCTGCTGGAGCATAAATTGCTCATAATTCTAGATAGATTGCTTTATTCTTCATATAGATTTCCTTTGTCACATAGATAGCATTGATTAATTTTCAGCTTTTACTTAGTTCAGAATTTATTTTGTTCGAAAAATATTTCTTTATATGCCGAGTGAACACTGTCTGTTGTGATGTGCTAAGCTGTCAATCTTTACTGTCTTACGTCCAGCGTCGTGCGGCAGAGCACAGTAAACCTGGTAAAGGACTGCAAGGACAATTTTACTCAATGCCGTTGCGACATTGAATCTGAAAGATTATGGTAACCCGCGCCACTGTTAACACTCTGCGCTTGCATATGTGCGTGGTGCATTTTTGAACGCCAAGTCACTTTGCGCTCAGAATGTCATTTATACACACAACAAACAACACACCTTTTTCTCAGGACTTCCCTTCATTCACTCAACAACAAATACATCAAAGGGAATTCACTGCACATCACGCATAACTTATCACTCAGTTAGACCAGCACCCAAAGCTGTGCCGCGAAAATGGCGCCTGCGTGCTCCAAACTCAACGTCAGCCCCAGAGCCATCGGCGCACGCTACTGGGGGACGGAAAGCCCCTGTTTGCACACTCATAGCCTGTTTGATCAAGATACCCTCAAAATGGACCGTGTCTGGTGGATTCATCTTGGCCATGACACTAAGCCGCGCCCGTGCAGCGAATGGCTCGCGCCGAAGTGTCAGAACCTCAGTGCGTTTGAGGTGCACCACGCGCACTGGAACACTTTTCTCGACAAAATTGGCATGTCGGAGGATGAGATTCTCAAGGAAGAGTACATGGTCAAGATTCCCGGCGTGGAGCAGGCGTTCCAGCTTGCGGATGAGTATGATTGGCAATGTGCCATGTCTGCTCTTGGAGAGGAGCTGGCCATGAATCACAAACTGGCTTGTCAGAATCCGCCGCCGGTGGTTTTGGTCTGTAGCACGGCGCAGGCGAAGAAGTATAAGGCGATAAGTTGGCTGGG
This sequence comes from Simplicillium sp. C3G150-2, assembly GCA_022702485.1. Taxonomy (NCBI): domain Eukaryota; kingdom Fungi; phylum Ascomycota; class Sordariomycetes; order Hypocreales; family Cordycipitaceae; genus Simplicillium; species Simplicillium sp. C3G150-2. The sequence goes on along the minus strand of JAJIYY010000001.1, from coordinate 2,945,045 downwards.
AGCCGTCAAGGTTGAGGCGGAGGTCATGGTAGGTGATGAATGGTTTTGAGGATGGATGCACGCTAACTTGTCTTGTTGCTAGGCTATCAAGAAAGAAGAAATGCGCCGAATCGAAGAACAGAAGACGAATGCGCTCGTCAAGACACTCGGCGTTCCACTGATCGAACACGTTGCTTTCAGCGAAGAAAAGGACGAAGAGGAAGAGGTCACGCTCATGGCGTGGAATACTGCGCTCAGTAACGACGAAACTATGTGGGACGAGGCTTGCAGATTTTTCAGACACGATCCGAATTTCACTGAGCAAGGAGTGAAGCTTCCAGGTTTGAGTGTCACGACGAGGAATTACCAGATGGTGGACAGCTACAAGATGCTGCGAGCATGCTATTCTTCCGAGTACAACGGTACCTTCAATTGCAGCAAGCCTGGTCTGGGCAAGACTCTTGAAGTCTTGGTCGCTGCTAGCGCAATTGTGCTGGCGTACATGTCCAAGGAAGCCTTTCAGCATAACCCGCAAGCTCATTTCTCTGAAGAAGATGGACATTGTCCGCTGAGGCATCCATTCGGCATTGAGTGCTACTGCATACCAAACAGTCTAACGCGACAGATTTGCAAGACAATCCATCGCGCACCGCAGTTCGTTGTTGCGCCAGCCGGTATCGTGAAGCAGTGGTGCAAGGAATGGGCCAAAACGCTGGAGCCTGTCGTCACGCTTCCGAATGGAACACAAATCCCAGGACCGTTGATCCATTTGGCATGGGTTGAGAACTCAAAGATTCGGACATCTGAGGGCTGTCAGAAGCTCCATATGCCGGATTTCATGGCGTTTGTTGAGCTTGACGGAATGCTTCCTGGCCATACAAAGATGAAGAATATCGCCTTGGGGCGCAAGCAGAAAAAATATCCGAATGATCCCAACATCACTGTCACGGACGATGAGATCTATGCGACGTCTCTCTCAGCGATTGGAAATATCTCCAAGGAGTTACGTTGTCTGCCGCACACCGCGCCGTACACCTCGGGTGGAATTGCCAGAGAGCGACTCATGCTTATTTGCAGTTCTACTGTTGTCTCACAAGGATCTCTAAGCAGCATTTTCACAGCGGCGGTTGAAGTGCAGCAACTTGGTCGCAAGTCTGAGAGAGAGATGATTGTCCACAAGTGTTTCCAGCCATCGGCGATCTACTACGATGAATGGACCGAGGGCAAAGGCAAAGGTACAAATATCGTCAAGACATTGAAGGATCTTTGCATGGCTTCCCTCAGCCCTCGAGATACCCACAAATCGCCGTTTGTCTGTTTGCTCAGTGGCACGCCCATGCCACGAGGACCCAAGTGTCTTGAGGGTGTTATGCCGTTGATTACGGATTCCCAAGAAATGGAAGGAAGGGTTCGCGAACTCGTGTCCGCTTATCAGAAAGCGCATCTGGGAATGGGAGCAAGCAAAGGCGCAGAGAGTGGTGATGAAGCAGGCGGTGCTCTGCTGCGTGATTGGCAGGAGAAGGCAGAGAAGGCCCTGAATGGCTGTATGTTCCAGAGACGATACGGCATGCCTTTTTTGGACGGTCGTATTCCAGATCCGCGACCCCAAATTGCAAGATACAGACCATACTTTGCAGACATCACCGCAGAGCATCGCGATCAACTCGAGGAATTGCGAAAGTCACTCAAAGAGCGCATCAGCCAGATAAACGCCAAGTCCGTCGAGAAGAAACTGGCCATGGTTTCCAAGACGAGCGAATTCCAGACTGCACACCGATGTGCCGTATTGCCAGGAATCCCGTCCCTCGGCGAGAGATTGATGGACTGGCTCTTCCACCGCTCGACCAGCAGCGACTCCAACGACGGCATAATGTTAGAATATCTTCGCGAAAACATCGAGAAAGCATCCTGCAGACAATTGACCCTTCTCGAAGAAATCATCACCGAGCAAGCCCGCCAAGGTGACCATGGAATCGTCCTGACCGTCGCACCATCCAACGTCACCGTCACCGCAGAATGGCTCATCAAACGCCTCGGTGCCGACTACCGCATCATCGAAGTATCAGCAAACAACCCCAAGCCCAGCCAGCGCGCCGCATTCGTTAGCGAAGTAGAGGCGTGGATTGGACAAAACACCGACAAGAGAGTCATATTGGTCTCTACGTACAAGCTGCTATCTACTGGCTTGGATGGCCTTCAGCGCTTCGCAAATTTTCTGGTCAAGCTTAGAGAGCCATGGACTACTAAGGAGACGGAACAGGCTGAAGGAAGAATTCACCGCAGTGGTCAGAAGAAGCTGAGTGTGGTGTACAGCATTCATGGGGCGGAGGGCTCCATTGACTGGGAGCTGGTACAGAAGAACAGTCGCAATATGCACTTGCTGGGGGTGAGTCAGGGGATTTTGGGGGATTTTATGAGGCCAAAGAAGAGTGAGGTCAAGGTGGAGGATAGCGATGAAATTGAGGGAGATCTTTGATTAGGTTATGACATGGGTAGTCATTAGCTACTTAGGCAGAAAATGTGAATGAAATTCGGATTTAACCTGATTTTCGCAAGTTAAATACAGTGAATGCAGTGGGCGGTGGTACACGATGGAGTGCCTGGCCGAGGCCGGTGTTTGCGTGTTGTTCACTCGCTCACTTACATCTCAGAACTCCAACTCTGTGCTTGCAAACGCACCGCCACCATGACTTTATAGATACTTATTCTTGGTCAAACTGTCATTTTATAAATTGGGCCGCAACACTTCTCAACTATCTTTAGCATTCATTTCATCGCGTTCATGGCCGAGCCGGTCAATTCTCCCGCCATGACTGCTTCGTCACTGCCCAAAGCCAATGGTACCCTCAAGGACGCTACAAACGGCACAGAGCCAGTTGTGCCAGTCCTTCGAAACAGAAACAAACGCTCCATGGACTATGAGCCAGAAGAGTATGACAGAGAATTCAAGCGACGCGACACACAACTCCTCGGTACAAAGGGTTTGCAACGCGTGCGATTCGTCTTGCTCGACGAACAAGGCCAGCAAACGAAGCGCATCCACATTTTCAAGTTCCTCTCCGACAAAGGAAAAGACACCGCCGATACTGATGAGGCCAAGTTTGACTTTTCGCGGTTCGAGTTTGAGCGAATGCTGCAGGTGATTGGGGTGGAGGAGGAAACGGCGCGTGAGCTGCAGTACAGTGCCCTGCTGCCGTGTGGGCATGTCATTGACGTGAGCACCAGCAAGGGGTGGAGGCGTGCGATCAAGGATCTGGATGGCTGGATGTCGAGAATGTTTGTCGCAGAGGAGGCTAAACCGGTGATTTTGGGACCTGGTCGCTTTGTTGTCAGGGAGGATACGCCCGAGCCAGAGGAGGGGGTGAAAGATGGCTCGAAGGTGGATCTTCAGATGCCTCTGGCTACGTCTTCTACTATGTTTCGGGATAGCACTGGCCGTATTGAAGACTTAGACCCCAAGCGATGGTCTCGAGCTTGCGAGTTCTTTTGCCATCCTTCAGATGATGAGCGTGGTGTCAAGGTCCCTGGGGTAGGTGTGCGCTTGCCCCCTAAAATTATGTGCGACTTGATTTTAGCTTTGGGGATATATGAAGACGACTTGTCTTCTCTTGAGCTCTCAAAATGGGGTCTCGTCGAACATCTCTGCCTCGTTGCCATTCGGTCACTCTGCTGCACCGTTTCCGACATCTGTTCCGCCACGCACTCGATCCTCAACGATGCTGATATCGCAGCTTTTGAACAAGACTACCACATCCAATGCCATTGCCGCTCCCAGTCACTTAAAAAAGTCAATACATTGGAGTCAAAAAGGGGTCTTCACGCAGTCGTTACAGTCAGCGTTGACGAGATGGAAGGGGCTGTTCGCGATATTGAGAAACTCTTCAACGACGAGCTGTCCGAGATGTTCAAGCATTGCATGTTTCCCATGACCTTGAAGGATGGGAAACTGACAAACATCTTTCCTGACTATGGAGTTGATCCGTTGGGCATCCTTGCACAGCAGGGCTTTGATAAAGAGTTAGGTGGGCTGGAAAGAGTCATCATATTGGGAACTGATGATATGAATCATCGGAAGCTCTGGAGAGCGGCATTCCCCGCTGAACCGGTACCGTTGGATCTGGATGAGTGCTTTGATCGATATCCGGACTTCATTTCTGACCTTTTTATCATGGAGAGGGCGAAAGGTCTACACTAGGAAGTGAATGGGAAGGGAGAAGCGATGTAAGGGCTTCGCCTGCAGTTGTCGTAGCCAGAGCAAGACATCGAGGCAGTCGTGACGAATGGACACGGATGCAACGGGGTTTGGAAGCGGTATTGTTAAGGGCGGGCAAGTTCCAAAATTAAAATTAAAATGGATTATTTGAGGAAATGCTTAGATGCGCTTGAAGAAGTCGACCAACTTTGGCAACGTGACTGTACAATCATCAAACAAGTCGAAATGCGACTTGCCGGGAACAATCTCCAGGTCCGTATGTCCATCGCTGAGGCCCTTTGCCCGTTTGCTAAAGTATAGCGTATCTGCATCCTCTCCGGCAATCAACAGAACCGGTCGAGGAGCGACCTTCTTAATTTTGTCCAGCACCGATGTACCGACTAGCAGCTCGACGCTGCGCTTGAGGTACTTGTTGTCGTTGTTTGGATGTAATCCTCTTGGCGTCCTGTAATATTCTGCCCCCTCTTTGTACAGTCTTTGTGTGTCAGCTTTGAATTCCGACAGCGTATTGGGCACAATATATTCCCATCTCGGTTCCTCGCCTGCGTCTTCCCTCTCCCGTAATTCCTTCGCCTCAGCCAACTCGGCGTCCAGAGCTTCCTTGGTCTTGGTGCCATCAATTCCAGAACGAAATAAATCGCATAAATCAACGGCGCTTATCGTCGCAACTGATTTAATCGATTCATCTGAAGCAGCAGCAGCGATAACCCAGCCTCCTCCAGCACCGAAGCCCAGTGCTCCTATGCGTTCAGAGTCGACGTCATCGCGAGAAGCAAGGAATGACGCCGCTGATCCCACGTCTGCGATTTCCTGCTTGGGGTCGACTAGAAACCTTGGAGATCCGAAACTATCCCCAAAATATGCAGAGTCGTATGCAAGTGCAATAAAACCAGCCTTGGAAAGCAGCTTGGCGTATCGTCCTGATGCCTGTTCCTTGACGCCACCAAATGGAGGGGCAACGACGATGGCGGGGTATTTGGTCGTCGAGGGAGTGTCTGGCAAATAAATGTGGCCGAGTACGTCAATGCCGCGACTTTTAAATTGAACTCGCTCCATTTTCGATTATGTACAATGTGATGTTGAAGTTGAAGTTGATGGAATGGTGGAGATGAAGCTGAAGTTGACACAACACCAACTCCAAGTACAAGTGCCAGTACCTTAGTGGGGATTCTCAACTCAACCATCCAACGTCACCATATCACATCTGCCACCATGAATTTCCTCTGGCCGCCCTCCCGCCCCGACACAAGATGGACACCTGTCGGCCCCCTCTCCTCCTTCCCAGATATAGACGGAGAAGATGCCCGCAGCATTGTCCAAACGCGCATCTGCGACAGCAAACCCCGTCCCGGCTGCAAAATTTTCCACATCCCCAAAGATGCGCCATCGGAAGCCGCAGAGGTAGAGGTGCCGCTGGACATAATCGAATTGCCTAGTCATGGGGAGGTATTGACGGACCAAGTGCTGGTATTTCAATATAAAGGGAAAGTTCACGCAGTAGATCATGTAAGTGTTGCGGGGTGTGAAGGAGTCAAACAAGCTGATGTTGGTAGTCTTGTCCCCATTCGTCGTATCCGCTGTCGAATGGGACGCCGTTTGACGTGGAGGATTTCGGAGTCATTTTGAGTGCTGGGTTGACGTGTCCGAAGCATGGGTGGTCGTTTGATTTGTTTACGGGGGTGGGTGATAGGGGCAATTATATGTTGACGGTGTGGGAGACACAGGTGAGGGAGGAGGATGGAGAGAAGACGGTGTGGGTGAGGCGAAAGCCAAGGATGGGGTGATTGGAGTCAGGGTAATGATGTGATGATAATTGTATGATGTAGATTTATTTTAGACTGTTTTTTATAGCTGATGGTGTTTATAGAACTAGACAGCGAATCCTTCGTGTTTGGGAGGATCGTTGAACCTCCACAGACCAGCTTCCTCAGCAGCTTGCCTTACACTTTTAATCTCTCCATCAGAGATGGCCCTATTGATCTCCTCATATCTGACCTTGTCGCCCTTTTTCTTCCCCACGTGCGCATCAGGATGATACTGCTCCATGATATTCACAAAACAATCCGTCGACACCTCCTTCGCCAGAAAGCGCATAATCTCCGCACCCTCGTCCTCCTTGCCCGGCATGACCAGATGACGAATCAACAACCCGCTCTTCGCAATTCCATCTCCCGTAAAGCACAAATCGCCCACTTGCGCATGCATCGCCTTGACGCTCTCTTTGGCCGTCTCGGCATAATCATCCGCTTTGAGGAGCCGTTTCCCCGTCTCGGGCTTCCACACCTTAAAGTCCGCCAGGTAGATATCCACCAGCCCATCCATGAGCTTTAGCGACTCTGGCGAATCAAAACTCGACGTGTTGTAGACGATGGGTACGCGCAGTCCCCGATCCTTGGCGTGCAAGATGCTCAATGCGACCTGTGGGACGACATGCTCTGGCGTGACGATGTTGATGTTGTGCACGTTGCCGACTTCCTGCAGCTTGATGTACCAATCGCCCAGTTCCTCGGCGGAGAGATCCATGCCGTTTCTCTGGTGCGAGATGTCGTAATTTTGACAGAAGACGCAGCGGAGGTTGCATCCGCTCATGAATACCGCTCCACTGCCATTGTGGCCCTGAATGCACGGTTCTGCAGTTCGTTAGTATGGGTAATTTCAGGCTGTGAGAGAAAGGTACATACCTTCGCCGAAGTGAGGCGCTATCACATTCACTTTTGCCTTTTCACCAATCAGACACATCCCCGTCGTCTCATAGCGATTGACACCGCATAGGCGCGGACAGAGGTTGCAGTTGCGCAGGTGGCCGTAGGCTTGGCCGCGCTTTTTGGCGGCGTCACGGCTGGACAGAGTCAGGTAGCGGGGGATGTAGTCGTCGAGGAGGAATGGAGGGGCGAGATGGAGATTTCGACGATGGGGGATGCGTGGGAGACGGCGGCGGAGGGCTTGCATTTTCAACCCATGTTTGATTTTGAGGAGTGAGTGAGTGAGTGAGTCAGTGAGGTGAAGGGAAGGGAAGATGGGAGTGAAGTGGCCAATTACGAGTGAGGGATTGGAGATCTGACGTCACATTACACACAGTTGAGAGTCACTCAACACTGAATTACAGTAAAAATAAATATGGCAAAATATCAATCAAGTCAAATGTGCTATTCTAAAAATGAACAATATTCGAATCGAAGTATGACAAGTAGTGTGAGCAAATAGTATGAGCAATAAATGTGAACAGCGAAGGACATGTGAATGACAGGCATCGTTATTGCCGTTTTGCGGCTGAAGTCAAGGTGTGATCGTGCGGGAGTAATTTCACACCAGAGACATTTTACCTAAAATAGTTCTAGAACAACAGCTGCAGACTGGAATCACTCCCGCTAAATCATCAACACCCGCACAGATGCTCAATTAAACACCCACAGACTAACCACCTCCCGCATCAGCTTTGACTCCCAAACCCAACTGCCACCCCCAAATCCCGTTCGTAAATCTCCAATATCCCACAATTCTTTGATTATCTCTCCCCATAGTTCATGTCACCATCAACTACCTCGATGCTGTAAAAGCCCGAGAGCCGCACCCACCCCATCTCTTGCCGAGACAACCGAAACCCTGATAAGGCTGTCGCATTGTACCTGGTTTCCCCTATTTTTTATCTGGTCTTGATTAGGCAATCGATGTTTCCTTCTTTGGAGGCTCCCGTCGTACGATAGGAACGGGTTTGGCCCCGTTATTGACGTGATGTTGCGACATCAGATAGAAGTCAGGCATGTGAATGACCCTCAATTAATGGCTTGTCGACCAACAATGATTGCGACAAATGGTGAAATTCCGTCGGAGCAATTTTCTGTTTGTGAAATTCCGTTCAGGAGAGTGTTGTTGGGCTCGGTAGATGCTAGTCAGGCTGGCTTGGAGCCTAGCGCCATGACGGTGCCAATCTTGTTGTGAGGTAGCGCGATTCGAGATATATCAGAGCGGTAATGAAGAAATAAAATGACAGAGTCATGTATGAATAGATATAAATAGAGTTGTCTAGTCTCCTAAAGAACAGTTCTGTCTCATCCCAAGACAACAGTTTCTAAATCTTTTTTACTCTCATCACTTCAACAGTCTTGCACAACTCACAATGAAGGGAATCTTCTTTGCTCTTTCTGCTCTCGCAGCCACTGCTTTCGCAGCCCCCTCCATCCCATCCACTGGAGCCATTGACACCGGTGCCGTCAAGGCTGACAGTGTCGGCCTCCAGCGCGAAGCCGCCAATGACCTCGTCAACGTCCTCAACAGCGGCTTTGAAGATGTCAAGAAGACCACCAGCGCCATCCGTACGTTCCTCATCTGACTTTCAACACTGACACCCTATTATTAACTCCTCGCAGAGGTCACCATCTCCCAAGTCCAGTCCAACGTCAAGACCAAGGACGAAGCCAAGGCCGTAGCCAAGCAGCAGCTCAATACCCTCAACACCCAGCTCTCCAACATCTTCTCCCAGGTTCTCAAGGCCAAGGAAGCCAATGTCCAAACCAACGACCTGAACCACATCACTCACATCATCGCCGAGCTGATCAAGGAGATCCTCGCCACCGTTCAGTCCCTGCTGAAGACCCTCGGCGTGGATGAGGACGTCACTGCTATCCTGCACTCGGTGTTTGCCCTGGTGTCTAGCATTATCGGCAGTGTAGTCAGACTGGTGCATGGAATTGTTCCCGGCCTGGTCCATGCTCTTCAGGACATTCTCTCCACAGTGGGCCACGAGGTGCTTCGACCTCTGTTGTTGGCTCTTGCTAACTTGTTGGATGCTTTGGCTGGTGGTCAGTAAGGAGGTCCCCACGGATTACTTGTGACATTCGATTTTAGATTCTTCTTTGTATTATATTTAAATGACTATTTTAGCATGAATATTTGGAACATTTTGAACCCATCATGCTGGACGTGTGTCTTGGAGAATTGTGGTGTCAGCAATGTATCGTGTTAGTGTCAGCCAGCTGTGTTGACATAAGGGCGATAACTTCAGCGGCACAAAATCCGAAAACGGATATGCATCTCATCAAAATTGGAACCCGCGATGATTCCATAATATTATACATAATATTAGAGAATTGGAAAGAATTGAAAAGAATAAATTTATATATGGTACCCAGCGGCCAGTGACTGGCTCTCCGCGTGGGTTCTGGGGATTTCCTATTTAGGCTCGCCGGCACCAACAGGACAAGGGTGGACGGTGGCAGCAACAGCATCTACAACCAGTGACTTACAGTAAAGCCAGCAACGACAATTGACATCGTTATGCTGCGCAGGCTTCTCGGGCCCTTTCTACAGATTACCCACTGCAAATCATCCAAACATGGACACATGGCCCGACTGACACCGCTCGTTATACTCGTTGCAAGTATAAATACCAGCGTCTTTCACATGCACCGATGAAATAACCATCTCACAACAACTCTCACTTTCTCAAGGTCTCAGCAAAACATCATGGCCTTCTCCAACCTTCTATCGTCAGACCGCCTCATCTACGAGCCCTTTGACCCCAAAGACCCCTCCACCAAACAATTCGTCTACCAATCCCTCCTCCGCGACATCAACGTCAGCGCCACCTCGGCCCTGCGCACCCTCGTCCCCCACACGCTCAACGAGCCCGGCAAAGGCGACCAAGAATGGGAGCAGCGCATCTTAGGCAATTACTTCCGCAGTATCATCTGCCTCAAACCCGACAACTGGGACGATATCTCCCACAAAGTGACTGAGAAGCAGTTTCGCGGCACGCCCATTGGCATGTTGTGTATTTTCGGTATCTCGCAGGATGAGATGCCGCATGGAAACGGGACGCTGGCGATTTCGATTGCGTCCGAGTACCATGGGAAGGGGTATGGAACGGAGGCGCTGAAGTATTTGGTGGATTGGGCGTTTCGGTTTGGGAATTTGCATTCGTTGAGGTTGCAGGCGAGGAGTGATAATGCGGGTGGGTTGAGGGCGTATGAGAAGGCGGGGTTTGTGAGGGAGGGGTGTTTGAGGGAGGCGATGTATTGGGATGGGGAGTGGTTTGATGTGATTGAGATGTCTGTCTTGAAGAGGGAGTGGGAGGGGAGGAAGGTTGATCAGAAGAAGTGATATCTGGTGTGAGTCGAAGTGAGGCTACCCTGCGATTAGTACGCGGGAAAGATGCAGCGTTTGGTGCATAATGACGACCTAGAAAAATAAAATAAAAATGGAAGGCAGCTTAAAGCTACTGCTAGATGTCAGTAATTTTTGAAATAAATTTTTTCGGTCATTTTGAGCCGAATTGGTGCTGTTCACTGGCAATTCCTTGTTTGCAGGTTTTGGCGCTGTAGGTGAATTGAGGGCCATGGTGATCAGCACAATTAGGCACTTGGCAGGATAAAAAAACAAAAACAAATAAAAAACAAACAAAGCAAAAAATATCACCAGTACCATACTCAGTTTATTTACCAGATAGCAATTTCATTTATCAATGATTAATTCGACTCCCACTTACTCACTCACTTACTCATTGCCTTGGTTACTCACTTACAGTTCAGAGTCCATGGGGCGGGTCAACCCCGCAACGAGGCTCGACGTCACTGGCAGGTACTTACTTACCGCCCGCAAGTCCCGCAGTAAACAAGTACCTTTCCAGCTAAAGTACCTCAGGTACCCTCTAGCTCTGATGCAGCACCAAAGCAGCTCCCCGCGGACCAAAAAGTACGCGCCCGCAGCATGGAGAGACACACCTAAAAGGCTGTATACCCCAAACCCGCCATTGCCTCGGCGTCGGCTACTCGGTACCTGCACTCCATCTCCATATCCATTCATCTTCAATTTCAACCTCAACGTCGCCTTCAACTCAACCTCTCCACACCATCATCTCTTCATTTCACGGCTTTCCATCTCAAATAAATTTTAATACTGTTTTCAAAAGAGATTCAAAATGGCCGACGTCCCTGCTAACCCCCCTCCCTTCTCGGAGCCCCCATACCTCCGTGGCCTGCCCTCACCATACTACAAGCCAACTCATTACGAATTCCAAAAGAAATGTCGCGCCTTCCTCTGGGAGAACCTCCACCAACATGCCATGGAGTGGGAGAAGAAGGCCCTCGTCCCCGAGGAGGTCTTTGGCAAGTTCAACGCCAGCAACATGCTGCTGCCCAACCTCCCTGCCCCGTTGCCTGTAGAGTGGCTCAAGAAGTCTGGCATCAATGACATCTTGGGTGTTCCTGTTGAGGAGTGGGATTACATGCACACTGGAATTTACTGTGATGAGGTATTTCTAAACGCCTTTGAATTGTGATTTTTCTTTTTGTCAATTCCACCACTGACTGAATTAGTTTGCTCGCTCTGGTCTCTCTGGCCCAGGTGCTTCCCTCACAGCCGGATTTGCTTTCGGAATTCCGCCCATCATCAAGTACGGCAGCAAAGAGCTCCAGGAGAGATTTCTCCCTGACCTCTTGACTGGCAAGAAGCGCTCTTGCATTGCCATCACTGAACCTGGAGCTGGCAGTGATGTCGCCAACATTTCCACCACAGCCGAAAAGTCCGCTGATGGCAAATACTACATTATCAGCGGCGCAAAGAAGTGGTACGTACTCTCCTCTCCACAACCCCAATGAAATTTCATCTGACACGCCACAGGATCACCAACGGTATCTGGTCCGACTACACCACCATGGCCGTCCGAACCGGCGGCCCCGGCGCCAAGGGCCTCTCCGTCATCGTCGTCCCCCTCAAGGACTACCCCGGCGTGAGCATGCGCCGCCTGACCGTCATGGGCCAAAAGGCCGGCGGCACCACCTACATCGACCTCGACGAAGTCAAGGTCCCCGTGTCCAACCTCATCGGCCGCGAAGGCGAAGGCATGCGCTACATCATGAACAACTTCAACCACGAGCGCCTGACCATCTCCATCGGCGTCACCCGCCAAGCCCGCGTCGCCCTCTCCGCCGCCTTCATGTACACCCTCAAGCGCGACGCCTTTGGCAAGAAGCTCATGGACCAGCCCGTCGTGCGCCACCGTCTCGCCAAGGCCGGCGCCGAGCTGGAGACGATGAATGCCTGGACGGAACAGCTGCTGTACCAGCTGAGCAAGATGGATAGGCAGGAGGCTGATAGGCAGCTGGGCGGTGTGACGGCCATGGCGAAGGCGAAGGCTGCCATGGTGCTCAACGAGTGTGCTCAGACGGCGGTGTTGCTGTTTGGTGGTAGTGGCTTCACGGCTAGTGGGCAAGGAGAGCTGGTGGAGGCTATCTACAGAGATGTGCCCGGTGCGAGAATCCCCGGTGGTTCGGAGGATGTGTTGCTGGATTTGGGTATTCGTCAATTGGTCAAGATTTATTTGGCTGGGGAGCAGGCTAAGGGATCAAAGATTTAGATGAGCCTGTCATGACAATTATTATGAATTTATTGTATATTACGATTTGCATTTAAGGGCAAAGCGCGTGAATTGGTGATGATAGTATGGTGTGAACTGTCAATACTAAAACGGAAATTATATATCGGGGGGAAACACATCGAAGCGATGCTTGAACCAACGAGAAACAAAGGGAATACAAAGTACGAGCCGACCGTGAACAGCGTATTCAGCACCGTTCACTGGCACCAGCCCATTCTGCCTGGAGTGGGGGAAGGACAAACAAGGCTCAGCCCAACACATTCTACAACTTCACCCAACAACATCACCTCACCCCATGCAAATGCAACGTCCATCATCATAAATTTCCCAGATACTCGATATGTCTCTCCTCTCGCTACCAAATGAACTCCTCTATCAGATCGCGTCGCTGCTTGCTAGACGCGACCTAAATAGCTTCTCCAGATCATGCACCAAGCTGCACCAACTCTTGACGAACAAGTTGTATCACCATGAAGTCGAAGAAGGTCAATCAGCGCCGTTTTCATGGGCAGCTGTGTTCGGATCACTACCTACAATGAGGCGCGCCATACGGGAGGGTGTGACGCTATCTCCGGACATGTGCTCGCACGCTGTCTTCCTGGCTATTTCCTATGGCAACACCGACTGCCTAAAGATTCTGTTGGATTCTCACCCATTTGAGCTCAATTCTACCTGGCACGGTCACAACTCAGCTCTGATACTCGCTATCCGCAACGGCCCTGCTCAGATGGTGAAGCTGCTCCTTGAGCGCGGAGCGGATCCGACATTGACGGAGCTGTCGTTTGATGAACTGTCACCGCTTCATGTTGCAGCGCGACGGGGAGATGCTGAAATCATAAAGATGCTGTTGGAGGCTGGTGCCTTTGTCGACGCACGAAACGGTGATGATGAAACTCCGTTGCTAAACGTTATTCAGCGAGGGGGGGTACTGGATTCTAGGTGGTATCCTCGGAGTGAACGCGTGGTCTCCACCGACGAAGAGGTAATGGAGACTGCTCGATTGTTCATCGAGAGTGGCTGTACCATGGATGCTGCTGACGGTAACGCGTACCTGTATGAAGCGTGCTGGCAGGGCCGCACGACGTTGGTAAAATTCTTGCTCAGTCTTGGGGCTGATCCTCACAGACAAACGGAATCTCCCCAAACTTGCCTTGGTGTAGCTGCAATGCATGGGCACACTGATGTCGTCCAAATCCTGCTAGACCTCAAGGTAGAAGTCAACACCACCAGCAAATACGGGTTCGCTCCTCTGGTTGAAGCTGTGCGGCTCGGCGAATTGAACACAATCAAATTACTTGTCGAACGTGGAGGCGGGGATGTCAACTTTGCAGATGGACATGGGAATACACCCTTACATGTAGCACTATCACCGGGAGTCTTGACTAACGGCATACCTCGATATATGCCCGGAAGCGAAGGACGCGCACCCCAGCCGAAACCACCCTTCAATGAAGGCCTAGTACGATATCTGATCGATCGCGGCGCTGATGTGCATGCCGTCACTTCGAAGGGGATAAGTATGCTTTCAGTCGCCGTAAGTTACTCAAATGATGCCATTGTCGCAATGCTTCTCAAGGAGGGGGCTATCACTGGTGCTGCAGACGAGATTTTGCGGTTGATTATCCGTGCTGCATACTCGAAAAAAGAAGCTACTGCGAAACGTTTACTGCAGCAGGAATCAGCTGCTGATTTGGATTGTTCGAAACTCTATCCTGCGCTTCATGCGGCGTGCAAAAATGAAGACTTGGAAATTGTTAAATTGCTCGTCGAGGCTGGAGCTGATGTGAATGCTCTGGACGAGAAGGGTCAGAGCTGTCTGCAGTTGGCGATCAATCATGATCAGATTTGCCAGTTTCTCATTGAGCACGGTGCCGATATTGAGCAGCAGCTGAATTGGGGTTACACTGCGTTTCTATTCGCAGTGGAATATGGTCTTCTTGATACTGTTGACGTGCTCATCAACGCTGGCGCAGATATCGCGGTCTGCAACGATTCGAAACAGAATGCCCTTATGATTGCCAGTCAACACGGGCACAGATACTTGACGAAACAATTTCTTTGGCTTGACAGGATCGACATCAACGCGCAGTGTATAGATGGACGGACTGCGCTTCATTACGCAGCTATGCGCAGCCGCCGTCCCATCGTGGACATGTTGCTCTCTCACTCGCAGCCTCCGGCGCTCAGACTGAAGGACACTCGCGGAGTTACGCCGCTCATTGCTGCCGCGCGTCAAGTAGACCTAGAAGTTGTCAAGCGCATCCTCACCGTCGGAGATTCAACGCTACTAGAAGACGAGGATAAATTTGGCTACACAGCTCTGCAATGGGCGGGCATGCAATCACTCGCCATCAAAGAATTCTTGCTGGCTGCAACATTAGAAGCAGGACTTGACCCAGACCCCGATGCAGACGAGCCTCCACAGGACGGGAACTTCCACGACCAATGCGCCTGCGATGCATGTGGACGTGCCAGAACAGGTCCTCGTATAAATGGTGTGGAAGAGTGCAGAGAGTGCCTTACCAACATGGGGGAGCCATTTGTTCTCTGCCGGTGGTGTCTTGCCCACGGGGAAACATGTCGCGACGAGGCGCATGGCAAACATTCATACTATTGCATGTGCAACGCAAATTACTTTGTTGATGATTATTAAAGACGACTATGAACAAAGAAATGATTGGGAAAATTATGTAGTTGATTAAGTATTAAGCTTGTGATATATGTACTTTAGACGTGTGCCTTGATAAAATCCGTAATGGTCTTGTACGTTAGTGGTGCAGTGTAGCCGTAGTTCAAGCCGTGGCCGGCTTTGGGGATGACGGCAGCGCTGAAGGCAGAGGCTTTCTTGAAGTTGGGGCGCGAGAATTCGATGATGTTGGCGGCTTTCCCTTGGATGGCGGACGTGTCGGCGCAGTTACCGCCGCAGAAGGGGACATCGCGATCTAATCATGTTAGTGGGATTGGTGTGGCAGGAGAATGAGGATTACATACTTCCAGTGATGATGAGGACTGATCCAGGGAAGTCGGTTGTTGGTGGAGCGCCGCCGAGAGTGAACAGCTCACCGAACGTGACGGGCTGGCCAGTCGCACCAGCGACATCAAGCAGCTTGGGATCAAAGTCACCGGGCGCAAAGAAGTTGATGTGCACACCAACCGTCGACTTGGGCGCAAGGTAGCCAACAGCATAGTCCTTTGCGAGAACGGGGTTCTCCTTGACAGGGACAAAGTTGCCACCCACGGCAAAGTAGCCAAGGTAGTTGCCCACCTGGCTGAAGCCAGTGAGAACAATCGCGTTGGTGATGTCAGGGTACTGGGCAGTGAGGGTATAAGTGATGATGGAGCCGAAAGAGTGGCCAATGTGAACGGTCTTGTCGAACTTGGTGGAGACGCCGCACAGATGACCACCCTTGGCCTGATCAGTAAGTGCCTTGAGAGCAGCAACAGTCAAAAACATCTGAATCTCGTTGACGGGATCCGTGCCGTGAGAGGAGTGCGCGATGCCCAGACGGTCCCATGATAGGGTGGAATAGCCGGCGTCGAGAGCGCGGTTGACGTAGCTGTAGTTGTAGTTGTTGAATGGGAGGTCCCAGTAGCTGCGGTCGAAGCCGACGCCGTGAGTTAGGATCTGGAGGGCATGGCCGGGGCCGCTGTCGGGTTCGCAATACGTGGCGGCGAGCTTGTAGTTGCCAGTGACGGTTTTGTACTAATTGTGGTCAGCGGTGGTCAATTGGGGAGACCCCCAAAAAAAGACATACCCCAGTGAGATGATTGGCCGTGTTGTTGTTACCGGGCGTAGCAAGATCGAGCAGGAAGTTGGTGCTGTCAATCTCAGTCGTGGGAAGGTGTAGGTCAAAGACGCCATTGCGTGCACTAATATGAACTGGGACGGTGATGTTTTTGCATTGACGAGCCGCACCGACAGCGGCCAGCGCAACGAGTACCAAGCCCTTAAACATGATGGGAAGTATTAACAAACACACACACAAACAAGTGTTCCAAGATAAAAATATACAAATCGCACAGAGGGGGCCAATGTCAAAACGCCACGTCTGGAGCAGGATCTACGCAACTTATATACGTGTGGGAAGCACACAAACACCCCTCCCCGTCATAACTGACCAAAGCTTGCCTTGCTGCATGTCGCAAACTTGCCAATTTGACGTGCGATCTCTTGTCTCGTATGTTATCTCTCTCTCCGCTCCAGGGCGCCGGGTGCGTTGCATTAGTGGCTGGCAGAGGGTGGCTGTTTTCTCAACTGCACGGACCTTGGGCTGCAGTCGGCAGATGATGGCTGCATGAGTAACTAGAGCTAAAGAAAATCTCCGATTACTGAGGAGGTGTGTGATTGGAGGAATGAGGCGTCGTGTGTGTATGTGTGTGTTTGGAAAAAGCAATTCTTCTAGAATGAGACGGGGAGCGGGGTTTTCTTTTTGGTCGCTGAGCCTGAAATTTGGATAGGAGGATATGAGATGACTTGGTGGAAAAAGAAACGACCTGAGAAGTGTTGCGACAGTGTATTCGCATGAGGCAGAGTCGCAATGACATGGTGTTTACTTGTTTACTTTGTGTCTTTATTTTTAAGAATAGTGTATAGGAGTCAACAGAAGAAGGAGGGGATTACTTCTTCCCACGGCCAACGCAACCTCCATCATATTATCCGGTGGCAAAATCTGCTGATGAAGATGTTCTAATGCGATCTTTTACACTTTTGTCAATGGCTTGACTCTAGTGCCCGCCTGCAAGGCATGTTTGCTTTTTTCGGGGTGGACTGGGATCCGCGGGCGGCCCCGGTACGTGAAACCCGTTATACCATTCAAAGACAGCTTGCCGTTGGGGCAGTGGAGCGGCCGCCCAAGTTTTCTCATTGTTTGCCCTTGTCCTTTTGCTTTTTTGTCAGATTTTGACGGGCTGCAAAAGTGACAGAAGTTGGACGTCTTTCAGTTTGCCTCGGTCGCGGGCGGGGGGATTCGCTCGGATGTTACGCTGCAGGTGAGAGGCTTTTGAAGATTTTTGGGTGAAGCTAGTGACACTGATGAGGATGAGAGTGCAGGAGGAGAGGCAAGGTACGTTATTTGGTGTAACGGAGCCAGTGAGATTGGCGACTGATGCAATATTGCGGGAGTCTCAAATTTGTCTATGATTTGTGTAACCGCCGCTTTTGGTGGTGATGGCAGGGGAGGATTTGGGCATGCTTTGAGAGACTAGTTTTCAGTCAAGGCTCCTTGTAAAATAATAATAGCCTCAGTTGCGAAGGTTCTCATAACCACGGGCGAGGTTGCTTGTTCACCAGGTCGCATAAGCTCAACCAATCAATGCATGGCGCATTTTACCACTACTTGACTTCCCTGGTTACAGATTATTGAGCTGCTAAATGCGTTCATGTCCCTGGTACGACCTCCAAATGTCGCCAGAGGCAACCTCGGTGGACAACACCACACCACGGAGTCAATTGCCCGTTCGGCTAATACTTGCGCCCGGACACAATGCACCACAACCGCCACAGCAGCTCAGCAGTCAATTACAAAGAATAACAAACCGTAAGAATCACACAACATCAATTGAACCATAAAGTTGCAAGAAAGTCGCTCCCTTCGCATATTGACAGACTCTCCAATCTCTTCCTGTCTCACCTGC
This sequence comes from Simplicillium sp. C3G150-2, assembly GCA_022702485.1. Lineage (NCBI taxonomy): Eukaryota > Fungi > Ascomycota > Sordariomycetes > Hypocreales > Cordycipitaceae > Simplicillium > Simplicillium sp. C3G150-2. The sequence goes on along the minus strand of JAJIYY010000001.1, from coordinate 2,926,845 downwards.
AGCAACGCTCCCCGAAAACGCTCCCCCAGCTTTCTTCTTAGGCAGGTCATAACATAACAGGGTGTGGAGAAGCTCAGCAAATCGACTCTCCCACACCGAAGCTCCCGTCCCATCGCCTGGTTCCCCCAAATCGTTCAACCGGGATCTACCCGGTAATCTTGCTTGGCGCTAGCTTAGCGTTTACGGCGTGCCTGCAAATTGAAGAGTTGCGATGTTTCTTGGGTTCAGAGCGAAAGGGGTCTAGTACAGAAATTGATGATATTCAAAAATGAAGGACTTTGCATCATCTCCGGCGAGGGCCGAGTTCCAGTTTTGGTAATAACGCGAAAAGTATCGATCTCGGAGCCTACCAAGAGTTCATTACCGGACAGGTATGAGTCTTGGTGAAAGTCGCAAATTACTGGGTTTGGAATTGCGCGTTTCCTTTCGCGCAGTGATAAGTATGTTTCGTAGTGAATGGCGCTGAACCAGTCTGTCTACGCTAGGCGAGAAAGTCCCAGGATTTGACTTTTGGAATTGTACTGCGGGCTTGAGGAGCTTCTAGAGATACACCGCAGCACGTAGAGAGAGCCCTGTCGCTGTAAAGTTCGTTGCAAGCCTTGACTTCACTGTGTCAACTTGCAGTTGCAAGGCTACCGTAAATCCGGGGCACAAGAAGAACTATTCATGTGAGTTCTCTGAAGATTACAACCTTCCCGATACAGCAGTTAATTTTCATGCACGTCTTTTTCCCCATGAGGGCAATATCTCCACCAGCCGACGATGCAAGCCAGGATGTTCCCAGTTTGTCGTATTCAATCCGCCCCATCCACATAGCAACCTTCCCAAGCCGTTAATCGTTTTGAGATTTTTATCAAACCGAAAAAAAAAGCCAAGAGGCTAAATCTGTGACCCCAACGGCACTGTTCCACTTGAAGAAACTCTCTCGGTATAGAAGAGCCGCAAGGCAAGAACCTCAACATTTGCCGCTGTTTCAACATGCCGAAAGCTTAAACAGAATCTAGGCATAGTTTAAAGTTCACATGTTCAACGGCATTGTCCCAACCCCGACTGATCGTCATTGGCCTGCCAGCTTAAATATTGAGCATCACAATTAGCCTGTAATCGACATGCTGTCTTCTTTGGCGCTTTCTGCGCCGCTGCCCTTGTGTGGACATATCCCGTTTCTCACGTGCATGTGTAGCTGCTTCCAACTGCAGACAGTTCGTCACCCCTGAGTGTATCAACAACCTGCACAACATCCCCGAAGCCACGTTAAGGAACCCCAACAACAAGCCTGGTATGTTCGAGAGCGGCGACGAGATCCAGATTCAAAGCGACCTTGACACCTTCTTCGCCAAGTACCCACCAAACATCCCAGCCAAAACTGGTCCCAAGATCGACTTCATCAACTATAATGGAAAAACTATAATGGAAACAACCCCGTTGGCTCCCACGCCCAAGGCGAGGCTGTCCTCGACTTTGACATCGCCTACCCCCTACTCTACCCGCAGCAAATCGAGCAGTACCAGAGCAATGACCATTTTGCCGAACACAAGCTCGGCATCTTCAACACCTTCCTTGACGCCATTGACGGATACTACTGAGCTTCCAGCTCGCACAGCGAGACCGGTGGCGACCCCGACGTCAACGGCACCTCGCCCAACCAGGCATGCGGCACCTTCAAGCCGACCAACCTTCTCTCCTTGTCGTATGGACTCTCCGAGTCTCACTATCCCGCCAATTACTTTCTTCGCCAGTGCGACGAGTTCATGAAGCTCGGTCTCCAGTGTATCAGCGTCTTCGCTGCCTCTGGCGATGGCGGAATGGTGCTGGAACGGGAGTATGCAACGGAAGGCCGTTGAAGGCTGGGACTCTGTCACTGGTTTCGGTACTCCCAACTGGCCTACCCTTCTTGAGTACTTCAAGAACCTGTAAATGGAACGACTTTTTGTGTTAATAACGAGTATATGGTTACTGTTAGATATGTAATATTGATACCAGATTCATGATAGAGGCACGTAAATAAACGGTATTTCGACAAATGGCTTGTTTTAGTGACGTACGCCTCCGTGCTTATGTTGCAAAATATATGAAATGCATTGCTGCTCTGTTTGTCTATGTCTATGGAGTACTAAATACATGGTAAAATTTGGTGAAAAGAACACAAAAACTGTTGGTTTGTTTCACAGTCAAGGTCACAACATTTGGCATTTAATGGCAGTTCTTCTTGCTGACAACACTCTCAAACCAATCCAACATTTCCTGATTGGACAAGATCTGCGCACCCACAGAGCAATGCTCTCCAGCACCCTCCGAATCCAAAAACTTGCGGAAAGTAGCCTTCTTACCCAGCTCCTTTGCCAACTCCTCAGCCTGTCCAGGGAAGAACAAGTCGTTTTGCGCGTCGGCCACGTAAACGGGTACCTTGATCTTATCTGCCAATCCTTTCATGGTGTACTCTTGCGATCTCTTTACCCACTCGAATGGGTTGTCGACCTTGAATGACCACTTGCCCTGGTCTACAGCCCACTTGAAAGCGGTGGGGGCTTCGGGACTCTTGAGGGCTTCTTCGATAATGTGGTTGAATTGGGTAGCATTTCCAGCCAAGAATGGATCTTTGAGGATATCGGGAAAGTTGTTGAGCAGAGATTGGCCAAAACTGTAGATGCCGTCTGCAGCGAGGACTGCGGCAAGACGATGTTCGAAAGCAGCAGCCCGGGGAGCCAGATAATCACCGAAAGAGAGACCGAGAAGACCAATCGAGGATTTTTCAACTTCCGGAAGAGTAACGGCGTAGTCGACGACAGGGGTGACGACCTTCTCCCACTCGTGGATGAAACCGAGTTCTTGCTCACGTCGCACGGTGGGTTGACCGGGTCCTTCGAATGTGATGACGTTGATACCACGCTGCAGGGCAGCCTGACCAACAACATGGAACATCTCCTCCTGAGAGCCATCATATCCATTGCAAAGCAGAAGAGTAGGGCGAGGACCAGCGTGACCACTGTTATAAAACGTCGCGGGGATAGTGAAGTTGTCGTGCTTAGCATGAAGAGTAACACGCTTGCCAGGGATTGGCAGCAGCTTCATGGCCGCATTGAACGCATCAAGGTGCTTGGCCCAGATAGTGTTAATACGAGGATCCGACCAGTTGCCATGGAGGAAGAAATCGGCCGAGCGGTAATAGGATGCCGCCTTGAAGAAGGTATTGCGCGCCGAGACAAGGTGCTTGCTCGCATCGATAGAGCGGGCCTTCTTATCCGTTCGAGTCGCAAGATCGTAAAATGCAGAGTAAAAGCTTTCGAAGTCGCCGGGTTTGATTTTGTTGGCGGCGATGAGGACTTCGCCAATATCAGAACCTTCGTAGGGGGCGAGGGCGAGGACGCGCAGGATCTCAAAATGGAAGTGGGAGTCGGAGCTGAGCTGAAGGATGGGGTCCTTGGGCTCTGTGGTATTTTCCCTTTCGATGTGAGATTCGACGCCGGTTTGGGAAGTTGTCGAGACTGGATTTGCCTGTTGGAGATGCGTTAGTGTCGGGTTGGGCTGGGATAGACGTTGTGCGCGACTGGCAGCACAGCGACCGGCGCAGCTAGGCAGGAGATTTACCTGAGATAATTCCATGATTTTGGAGAAGTGTATTTGTATATAAAGAAGAAGTGAGGAAGATTGCAAAGAAATTGCCAAAGTAAATACTGTCAAGTCGGAACTATCGTTGTTCGTCTGAGGATGATGCCCCTTCGGCAAGAGTTGCACGACATCGCGACCTTTTTATCTTTCTCCATGACGCCGGAGGAGGCCCAATTCAGCTCCCTCACAGCATCCAATGTTAGGATTACGTCGTCGAAGGCATCGCCAACGTTCATTTCGCTGTACACATTCGCACCCGTTCAGAAGCGATGCGAACCTCGTTCCCGTTTAGGTTACGCGAGGTGGGCCCGTCTATAAGCGATTAACGAACGAGCGTTCGCTTGGTGTCCGAAAGAGTCAAATTTGCGCTTACAGCCAGCCAAAGGGCTGTACCACGACATGCAGATCAAGGGACAGCCCTTGTTTTATTTTTTTTTGTGGAATTAAGAGACAGGTTGCAGTATTGAAAATAAAATATTATAAATGTATTATTCTCGCACTCGCTACGCTAAACAAATCTAAAATGGACCAGAATGAAACCCAAATCTTACGCAAGACGCCTTATTATACCCGACCCCATCAGCCGCAAACCACCATACGCAATTCTAGGTGGGCGGCAGCTCGCACTCGCAACACCAAAGTAGTGCACTCTCGTGGACACCACGATGCCGGTCTTTTGTACAATTCGACTAGTTGGTCGTCGAACACGATGTTACATGGCGTGGGTTGAGAAGTCGCCGGGTGAGGCGCCAGGCGTGTACGGGATGCCGTTTTCAATAACATGTAGTGGCCATTTGATCAGTCCTTGCCAATCGGCGGACAAGTGACTCGCGATTGCCTTGACCTCCCGACGGCCTGTAAGCCCGATATACCAATAGCTCTCGAGCACGACCAATAGCGAAAAGTAGTGCGCCATGATCACCAACGCGCGCGGCCGAGCCTCCCCGACGAGTTCAATAAAGCCCTTGTCGACTAGGAGAGGGAACAGCATCAGGCGGCGTCCGATGGGACCCAATGGTTCATTCCTTCGCATTGATTGCCATGTGCCACCAATGTATGCAAGCGCTGATTCATATGCGCGTCGAATCTCGGGCTCATCAGCATCGTAGCCGTCCACGTCGCTGGCTGTGGGTAGCAGATGCTGTAGTCCTTGCATCTTGTCGAATCCTGCTCTTTCGTCCATGTCCCAGGCTACTCGAGTGGTTCGTATTAACTTGGCTGTCTCGCTGCAGCTGTCGTCTCCGATGAGCTCCCACGCAGCGAGGAAGATGGGCTTGTTGCTTTCTGTTATGCGCATCCATTCAACTGGCGGTGTGTAGGGTTGCAAGCTCCTATCGGAAAGCATGACTAGCGCGTTGATCCTCATTAGATGCGTCGTCAACATCTGGGCGTCGACGTTGAGGCTGGATAGAGTTGATAGTTCGCGATGGTGGTGCTCTATCGCTAATTGAAGATAGAACTGATGACGTTCCAGGGCTGCTTCAATGGTTCCAGGAGAGGGGATGCACCAGTCATCTCCTCCGCTCGTTTTGGTTTGGTGAAGACTAGCAATGGCGTAGAGGCTGTACAACAATGCGTCTGACTTGAGTGCGAGCTTTGGGATTGCTTTGACGAATAGGTGAAAAGAGTTGGGCGTATCAAATGCGATAGAGGGACCCGTCTCCGTAACATAGAAGTGCATGAGCTCCAGTTCTAACATGCGCCTTGTTCTGGTTTCTTGAGGATCGCCAAATCCACTCTCTGGAGAATGACTTCCATGGTTGATGTAGCTACTGTTGTCCTCTGATGCGGAGAAGAAGGCGCTTTGGTCTGGTTCTGGGTGAAGTAAAAAGGAACCCATGGACCCCTGGGCGGTACCAGGAGTGTGACCCGACGAACCTTCGCCAAAATTGCTCTCGTCGCGATCATAGATGCATGGCAAACCCTTACGAGAGCAATTGCGACAGACAGGCTTCTCTTCATTACACTATATCGCATAATGTTAGCTTTTATATTCAAAGAGCAGAAGGCACCTTTCCCGTTAAAGGCAGCGCCGGTTGAGGCGCGGCAAGCACATTGAGCAACATACCTTTACTCGCCTGCTTCTGCATCGCTGGCAACCGGTGCGAGACTTTTTGTGAAACTTTTTCATGTGTCCTTTGCGCGGGGGAGCCTCCGGGTCGAGGCCGGGGACGAAAATGTTGTCAGAGCTTGGGTCCGCCATTTTCAAGGTAACCACCTGAGTGTACATCTGGACAGAGAGGGGGGAGAGGCAACAGAAGGACAGCGGGGTAAGGAAGATGTTATAAGAAGAGGGAGATGTGTGTCAAGATGAGCATGAGAGGTAGAGAGAAGATCTTGAAGCAATCGCCAAAGGAAAAGGCATCCAAGGTGAAGTTCTATCCTTGGCGTTTTATCCAGTAACTGCAGCCAGACTGGAGCCCGGGCGGCAAAGCGTTGAAGTTGGTACCGCCTTAGCAGACTAGAGCTAGCTCTGGCCATGGTGTGTCCTACCCACTTTTAGGCCGTTAAGGCCGTGTTCTGATTCGATACGATAGGGTTGTGCTGGGGGCTGAGAATGAGGGACTGGCGACCGAAAAGGGCTAGGTGAACTTTTCGTTTATGCAGCAAGGGGGGTGAGATGAGTCCAAGATGGAACCTCCGCCCTCTCGGGCTTGGCCAAGGGGTTCAACTGTAGGTACCAAAAAAATCCACAATTGCCAGGAGGGCGTCATGACTTGAACCACGCTGCTGGTGAGCCCAGCTCCCGGCCCAAGAAATGAGGATGTGACCCTGGGGGCTACCACGATCGGACTTCTTCACCCCATCCAGTAAGATCTGGCTGCGGCGCTTAGGGATTCTCCCTGACACAGCAGATGATGCGGCAATCGTCCTGAGCCATGGGAGAATCCTGAACAGGTAGGTGCCGAAATTGAGCTTTGTTCGTTTCTCTTGGCCGACGCTGCGTGTGTGCATGCTGAACCGAAGTCTTACGCGGTGTCTAGGTCGATTCAAACCCTTTCTGACTTGAGGTGCTACCAGGACGGCAGCAAACCTTAGCAGCCTAATGGTTTTTTTTTTTTTAAAGTGGCCAACTTTCACAGCCAGTGTCAAGCCAGAAGACAGCCTGCCGTCATCAAACTCGATAGAGATCTAGTCAGAGCGGAAAGGTCTCCTTCTCACTCTTCAACGCAGACTCAGCCCTTTGATTGGCTGGGTTCATTACCCCCGGTAACTTTTGTGACTTCTAGTTTGTAAATAATTTCTTTTTGGCTTCCACTAAAGAAGGCTCAGAGTTGAATCATCATACACCAGCAACGTGATCGCAACCGGACTACAGCGCTGCGCCTCCGCAAAACAGTCAATATTCTTGCCTGCCGTGTTTTACGAGAAGTCGGCCTTTAAAAATTAAGCTAGATCCAAAAGCTTAGTATCTTCTGTGGCGCCGCACATGGGCTGCAACAGAAACGAGCAAAAAACACAAGAAACGTCGTATGGCCACGGCATTGAAGCCACTTCTACTGCTAGGGCTGAGACGGCTTTGGCTGGCTGGATCAATAAATCCCCCAAAACGGTACGAACGCAGGTGGGCTATGCCCTACCGTGGTAGATGTAAACGTGCTTCTTACTTTTGCACAGCCATCGAGCCTGCACGAATGACAGCCAAAAGACGTAGCCTTGTTCTTTTACAAAATAAAATGTCTAAATGGCCAAGCAGCTTCGCTTAGACGTACGCAAGAACAGGAAAACGCCGGGAGGAGGCGGTAAAGGGCGTCTTTGCATGGCTGTTTTGCTTCCGTACAGGTTCTGTGCCCCTGTACAGTATATTCAACCTATTGGCGCATCCACTTGTCACTGCGAGTTAGGCTCACTCTTGCTGGCACAATAGCACAAATACCCTGTTGCGTAAAGTGTACGGGATGTACCGTGGGAGTTGGATCCGGCCAGAGACGGAGCTTTGTCGTGATTCTGCCCATCCAAGGTACTACTAATATCCAGTTTCGTAGTGATTTACCCCCGTCTCGGCCCCCAGGGTAAGGCGATCGTACCTCCCGAGGGTCTCCCTGGGCCAATACAAGACGAACAGCCGTGGGGTCATTAAATGACAAGTTCGCACTAGCTCGGCGATAACTATGGATACCCTAGTCCGGCCACTGCCTAAATAGACCACGCGCAATGTCGAGCAGAGCATGGTCGTCTACAGCAGACCCATATCTGAGTGTCCGCCCCAATCAACGCAGTCAAGTTAGCTGTGGACGCTAAGCAGAAACCTTGGTGGTATTGTGGAAGGCGCAGCAAGCCTGCCGGAGCGGAGTGTACTCGCTAATAATAATAATCAACTCGGCACCTAGACCCGCTCCTTAATTTAGCAGAAGAAGGCGACGGTTTCTTGCAGGGAGTAGACAGAGTCCACAGCTTCCTTTGGCTCCTTGTAATTATGGGTTCAAAGCCCGCCCGCACCAATGAGCTTCCGACTTACACGAAACTTGCATTAGCGTCAAAGGTTCATAAGCAGACATGATCCGTTAGGGCTGTGATCTCGGGCTCTTGCTCAATCAATCAATTGGAGGTGACCATCTTCAGCGATTCTGCTAATTAACTGCCTGCCTTGGCTTAGTCTTGGCTCTGTTCGACGTTTGTCACATTGGCTCATCGTCTTTTCTCTCTGCGTGGTCATTCACCCCCCGCCCCTTCGCTTGGATCATGTCCACCAATCACGCAACAGAATGACACGGACACGGAGCTGCTTCCGTCTCTCATGTTGCTCGCTTGCAAGCTTCACCTGCGCTAGATAATTCTGGGACCACTTAACTGATTAGGGGAGGGGGGGGGAGAAGAATGTCGTGAACTTTGTTAGTCGTTCAGCGCCTTGTCCATGATGGCTGTGCTTAACGATCACGAGCCTTAGCGCTTCCGTAGGAAGGTTCAGGAACGACTATGGAGGCAACGTTGTTTTGACTGCAACCCAGCAACATGGCCTACAGACTAGCTCGTGGCTGATTAGATCGAACCTGGAGCTTGGGACACTCACAGCTGAAGCCTCACATGTAGCTGTACGAGAATGGGGAAGACCGGAAGAGCCAATACAGACGCCTCAACTCAACTCAGGTGCTAGCTGCATAAGCACGGACGTACTGAACAACCCGGCGGACTACAACGGTTGATGAACCGGCCGAGTGGGCGAGACAAGTTATTATCTAATGCCAACTTTTCTGGTCATATGTCGGTAAATTCCACGCCAGCTCACTTGACGGCAGCCAATGATAAAGGGGGTCAGATGCATCTGCATGCCACAGCGGAGCTGCCGCAGGAATGCCTCGTGGTAAAGGATTACGAATGATACCTCGTGGGAAAAATGGATTATGCGTCAAGCCACCGCGCTGTAGGCTGTCACACCTTACAAGTTTGTCTTGGCTCATTGGTATGGCTTCCAGAACATGCTGGCCATGACCGCCTGGACGCCAACAAATCCTCCAAAATCCGCCTAGGCATCCACCGGGAATAGGACCACATCAGAGACAAGTCACTAGGTTGCCGTCTGACATGGGACGATTGACCATTCACAACGATCCTCTGGCGCGCTTATGGCGTGGCACATTTGTCATGTACAAGCCCAACGTCTGCGAACACCCATGTATTCGTGCTGTGATTGGACCGCGAGAATTGCCTTGGCCTCCTCCAAGCTGGCATGGAGGAGGGGCCAGCACCCCTGGACACAAGGTCCAATCAGGAAATCCCCGACTCAGATGCAGGCTGATGCAGCCCAAGGCGTGCGAGCTTGGGGGAACCTTTTGGCTGCCGGAGAGTGCCGGCAGAAGCTGGCAAATGTGCAGGCAAATAGGGCTAGACAAGGGGCGAGTCCTGATTTAATGGATTTAGATGACAACTCTTCCGCCTCAGCCAATAACATGGCGCCCTTACAGAAGTTCCTCCAGTGCCGAAAACGCTGAAGTATTAGCTCACTGCCACTTATCCCCGAGTGAGAGGGAAACTACGCACAGAGGCATCGCTTATAGCCTCGTTCTCCGCTACGGTTATAATTCACGATCTGCACCCCGTGATATGTAAGCCCGTGGGTAGCTAGCTTGACGACAAAAAAGGGTTATTGGAAGTACTGCCGTCCGGGGGTGTCGGAGACAAGAAGTCTTACTCGAAGGTTTCGATGATGACAGCTACTTGGGGTGTAGGATGGAACGAATGCACAAGTGTTATTGCCAAGGGACGAATGATACGACTCGTAATAATATGCACTCATAGTACTAGACCGTAAGCCCTACTAGGTTGATGTTTGGTGTTGAGACAAAATCACGGCTGTGCAAAGGAACATCGTGGCAGACCTGGCGCATGCTCTTTCCGCTTAGAGTAACTGTTTGCGTCCACATGAAACCAGCTGGCACGGCAGCGTCATATTGATCGGCAGTATTAGCTTTTTGGACCATGGCGTGAATTTGTTATCCTTTTTGGGGCTGAGCGTGGTAAGGCTGAGAATTCACGACTATCGACAGAGTTGATTGGTTTTCCATCCCTCACAGTCTAAGCACAGCACAATTAAAGTAGCAAAAAACTTGATTAGTGACAGACTCCGCGGCACATTCCTGGTCAATTGCATTTTAGACTCATGAGGCCAAGATGACTCTGTGGCTGTGCTGAGATTCGGCTGTCGATGGCTGTCGTCGTGCGTGATGATGGGGTTGGGGCTATGCGGAACGAGGCCATTACTGAACGACCAGGCTGGCAACGAGGGATTGCGACGGGGCTCCCGATGTAGGCATATTTTCAAAATGAATAAGGGGAATAAGCAGCCGTAGCGATTGACGTCGTGTTGGGCTTGAATTGTTGGGTATTGGAGAATTTCCTATTCATGGATGGGAAATGAATGTTGCGGAATGTGGGAGGGGGACACTCAGAGCTAGGCGAGGTATTGGTAAAGTTTTGCTACAGTTGAAAGACCTTGAAGCGCCTCAGTGGCGAAATCAATCATGTTATACAGATAATACCAACATTCTAGAAGGTGTTTCGCTGTGTCTGCGGGCGCAACAGCGTCTTCATCTGCCCTCGTCGTCTCAATGTACCACCAAATCAGTGCATTTCCTCATGAATGAACTCCTTTTCGAACGAGAAAACGTCATTTCTCCCAAATCCACCTCAACACGATGGCAGCGCACTGATCGAGCAGCGACTCTTCCAACAGTTACACCAGCGAATGCCATTCAGCCTCTCGTCCGTGGACGCCCGCAACGCAACGGCGACGGGTGACGCCGAACTTCCCTTGTCTTTCCTTTTAAACAAGCAAAATATTCTAAAAAGAGCACCCCATGCTTATTTCTTCATCGGCAAGACAACCTTAAATCAGACAATGTCGTGGGTTTGCCGCCCTCAAAGCATGTCAAGGGTGTAATGTCGCACCCGCCCACCACAATCACAACCGAGTTCAATTGTTTTCGCGAAATCGTTTTCCACCCGCGGCCGTTCGAATTGATATGGATAGAACAGGCGTATTTGTCTTCTCATGCACAGCGGCATTCGCAGCAGGCGGCATTGTGGATGGACAAGTATGCGAGTGTGGAGGGACAGCTTCAAACAGCCCAGGGGAAACAGCGCAGGAAATTGAGGAAGGGACTCTCTTTGCTGAGGGGACTTATTCTCCATGCTATGGAGCAACAAAAGATCGTTTGTGCGAGACTGGAAAGCTTGCAGATCGAGTTGAGCTCAAGGCAGCAATGGGGCGTGCTCGAGCACAGTCTTGGCACACAAAGGCTGGATCCGAGATCACCGGCGTTTGTGCCACTGGGACATGCTGAGTCGACCGAGTGTACGATGACGGAATATGAAGGAGATTCATTGCATACGACAGCGAGTAGCATTGATGCTGAAGTGGTGGATAGGAAGGAAGAGAGAATGATTAGGAGGAGATGGAGCGTTCCGCTGGAGGAGAAATCAACGTGGCCGGATTGACTGTACGGCAGCATGCCTTTGCATTTCTTTGCATTATTTTCGCATCATTTGAGGTATTGCATTCTCATCACTTGGTTTAATCATGTACTTTGTACAATAATTCAAGTCTGCATTCTCCAGGCTTGCAGCGCAACCACACCCAGCATACGTCTTGTTTCAAGCTGCATGTTTTAGGTCCACGTTGACATCATTTTTTTCTCTTTTTGTTCTGTTGCTACCTTGTAGATCAAAGGAACTGCTTGAAATCATCATACAAATGTATACAAATTTGCATCCCAACTAGTAAATCTGCTTCTTGGCCCTCCATCTCACCAGGACATCCTCCCACTGCATGATCTTGGCGCCCCTCTTGGCCACATAATCCTCGACTTCACGCTCGACCTGCAGCGCCAACTTGGGTTTTCGATTGTACGTTGAGTGAGCACCAGCGAGCAATACCGTGTCAAAGCCCTCTGCCAGCGCACCAAGGGCGGTTGCCTTGACGCAGTATTCGCTCTGCACACCAAAGACGTAGACCTTGTCCACGCCAGCATTCATCAATACCTGCATCAGTTTCCAGTTGCCTTCAAAGGCGTTATCTGCGTAAGTTGGCGGTTAGTGAATGAATAGATGAAGAATACAACCAATGCGGAGAGGATAAATGGTTTGGGGGCAGAAGACGTGAGCAACTTACATGTAAGTTTGTCCACGACAACCTCACTAGGCACATGGTGAGGACTAAAGATGAGTCGCCAGTACGGAGAAGCGGGGACAAGAACATCATCAATGTGCTGTGTGAAGATGATTGTGGGCTTTTCGTCGACGCTACGCGCCACGGAGAGGAGATGCTCGCAGGCTAGGCGCACCCGGGTGGCATGCGGCATCCTGTGGTCGGGGTCGATGAGCATGTAGTCCTGCAGGTTGACGGCGATGAGGGCGCAGCGAGGACGGGGCTTTCGTGGAGGAACAAATGGGATGAGTGCCAGCTCCGTTGACGTTTCGGAACCTTCAAATCTTACGAGCGCTTGGCTACTTTCAGGCGCCTCAATTCTCGCGAGCGCTTGGCTCGCTTCCAGTCTTTCGAGCGCTTGGCTCCTTGCGAGCGCTTGGTTCCTTTCTGCCCTTTCGAGCATTTGGGCTCTTCTGCTCCCTTCACCCCTTTCGCTCCTTGCGGGCATTCGGCGCCTGGGAGGCCGCAAAGGCCTTTCTGGCGCTTCAATTCTGACGACGGCTTGGCTCCTTTCTGGCCGCTCTAGTCTTTGTTGCCTTTCTTGACTTTCTTGCCTTTGGCCCCTTTCACTCCTTTCGCCGCTTTCGCTCCTTGTGGACCTTTCTGCTCTCTCGCGCCTTTCGGGCGCTTCAAGCCTTTGGAGTGCTTTGCTCCTCTCTCGACTTTCTGGTGCTTCAAGCCTTTGGAGCGCTTGACTCCTCTCTTGCCTTTCTGGTCGTTCAGGCCGTTGGTCCCGTTCGCTCCCTTCACTTCTCTCACTTCTTGCAGAGCTGTCTGTCCTTTCTGCTCTCTCGCGCCTTTCGCTCCTAGTAGGCCACTCTGCCCTCTCGCGCCTTTCGGGGGCTTGAATCCTTTCGAGGGTTTGGCTCCTCTCTGGTCTCTCTTGCCTTTCTGGCCGTGGGCCCCTTTCGCTTCCTGCACCTCTTTCACTCCTTGCCGATCGTTCACTCATTGCAGACCTCCCACTCATTGCAGACCTCTCGCTCATTGCAGACCTCTCGCTCATTGCAGACCTTTCACTCATTGCAGACTTTTCACTCCTCGCGGAACTCCCTGCCCTTTCGCGCCTTACTGGCGCTTCGATCCTCTCGAGCGCTTGGCTCCTATCCGGCCTCTCAGGCCGCTCTGGCCGCTCTGGTCTTTCGAGCCTTTCGCCTCTTTCACTCCCTTCGCTCCTTTCGCTCCTCGCAGGCCTTTGGGGCCTTTGGAGCCGTGTAACGATGAACTGTTGGGACATGAGTGCGGTGGTGGTGGTGATGATGCGTTGGTGGTTGATCCAACGGGTGAATTTGGCGGGGGAAGTTGAGGACGAGGCAGATGTTCTGACACACTAACAGAAATGCGCTAGGGGCAGGTGGAGGGGTTGTTAGTGGTACTGTCTCCACTTTAAGCGCCGACTTGGGTGGCTTTTTTAGACGTTGCAAATAATTATACGGAAAATCTAAAATATATTTTATAGAATTAATCAATGTCTATCTAGGCTGATAATTTTTGAAAATCTAAATGAAGGGGTTTTGAGTGAAATATGCCGCGCTGTTGGCTATCGACGCTCAGTCAGTGCCATTGTCCTTCAGTCAAAGCCTCAGCCTGATTCGTCCTCCGCCAGTCACGCCTTCACCACCTGCACCACCATCAGCCGCAGTCAAACGCATCGACAAACCACGCAAACAAAAACAAAATTAAAACTAAACGCAACCTATTTATTGCCTTCTATCGATCCCAAGTCCCGGCGCCGGTATCAAGGGAGACCCAAAATAATCGCCGCATCATCAAATGGCGTGAACCGCTTAATCTCCCTCACCACCAACCCGGTCTTCGCAACCAACTCCCGCCACTGCTTCTCTCTCCGCTCCATTGCATTGAACATGACCTTCATAAAGATGCTCAGTCCCGCCGTATACTCTACTCCTGCATCATCTTTAGTCTTCTCGTCAGGCAGACACTTGTCGTCAATGACAATGACGCTATCCTTTGCCAACGCCGGTATCTGCGCCTTCAGGATCCGAATGCACGTCTCGTCGTTGTTATTGTGCAGAATTTGTCGGAAATAATACACTCGGGCGCCTAATCTACATCAGTCATCATCACAAAATCGCCCCAGACACAACAACTTACCCTTTACCGGCTGCTCGGTCAAGTAATCATACTCCATCTTGGTAAAGGCAACATCCGCAATGTCGAGGACCTGCTTCTTGTCTTGCAGAACAATCTCCTGCGCACCGGGGACTTTATCCTTCAACAGCCTACACTGCTGTCCAATGCCTCCGCCTACGTCGACGAAATCGACCCTTCCGTCTATCTGCTCCGGAGCCAGCATTGCAAAGTCCACCACGTCTAACCAGGTAGGCAGACTGGCGAACTGGGCTTCCATGAACCGATGAAACGCACCCTTCTGATCTGGGTGAGAGTCGAGCCACGTGTAAAAGTCGACATCGCTGCAGTGGCCAATCTCGAATGCCGTCTTTTCAGACTTGTCGGTGATTGCTGTATTCAGAGCAGCAAGGGCAGGCAAGCAGTTGTCGTGACTATTAACGTTAGCAAGGAAACAGACGTCTCTGATGAAAATAACGCACAAGTGAAGGACGGCGTCTGAGAACAACGGAGCAAGCAACAGCTGCGTCAACTTGGTAGCTTGATATCCTCCAGTATGTGCTTCCTTTACATAATCATGCGCTGCAAGATACTCCAGCAGCGGCACCAACAGTCCTTCTTCGATACCGCTGGCCTTTTGGAGAGCATCCAGCGACACTGGTTCTTGCGAACCAACCAGAGCAGAGAAGATGCCATGTTGCTGAGAGATTCGCACAGTCACCAACGGCATGGGCTAACATCATCAGCATCTTGTGTCAGTGTCATTTTTTTCAGTTCAACTCACCGAATATGCCAATCGTTTAACCGTCTCAAACGGCTGTTCCACCGCCACAGAAGCTTGTCTAGTCAACTGCATCACCCGCAGTCTGCTCCCCTCATCCACCACCGACGGATCAGCAATGATCCTCTCCAGCTGCTCAATCAAGGCATTAGTATCCATGACTTGTAATATTCCTTGTCGTCTTCTTCAAATCGTAACAATATCCCATGTAGATGCTAACGCACAAATGAGGGGTAAAGGGGCCACAAGCTGACAAGGCTACGACGAAGCCGCCCCATTCACTCGAGATAACCCTACCATGGTACATTTCACATTGATTAAATATATTCACAAAAAGTTCCACATGGTATCATTTAAGCAAACTCTCCAAACTGGCCATCATCAAATCCCAAATCCATCAACGACCTCCTCTTAGCCTTGACATCCTGCGCACTCGGCGGCGGCGGCAACGCAAACCCTCCTCCACCAGCACCACTCTCCGGCTTAAACTCCTCCGCGCTCTCATCCCTCTGCTTCCTCCTTGACGCACCTCCCAGATTCACCGTGATCGTCTGTCCCTCCTTTAGGGAATAATCTTTCGGCGCCTCCTCCTGCTTCTTCTCCGCCGCCGCCGCTCCACTCCCCGATCCCTCCCAACCAAGCGCCTTCCTCGCCGCCTGCAGCGCAACCGCAAAGTCAAACGCGTCCGACCTCTCCTCGAACCCTATCCCCAGCACCGCCTTGCGATTATTCTCATCCCGCACCGTCACCGCAAAGAACCGCGAGCTGTCCACGGCGGGCTCCACGACCGCGGGGTCCGTGTACGGCGCGGCGGCGAAGAGCTGCCCCGAGGCTGCATCCTCCAACACCGCGTCTACCTTGATCGTGTCCGTCGTGTCGGTCGATGTCTCTATTATGCGCAGTCGCGCTGTGAAGATGTGGCGGGAGGCGTCGGTGGTCCAGGAGGCGGCGACGTGGCCGCGCATAGATGTCAGAGGTGGGATGTTGTAGACGTGCACTTTAGGCGCGACGAAGAGGATGCGCTGGATGCTGTCCGGTGGGAGGGCGCGGCCCGTCGTTGGGTCGAAGAGTTCCATTTTGGGGAGGATGGACTGGGCTTTCGAGCAATAAAACGTCGGTCGGCAGTCGTGGGGGCAGAGGGAGGCGAGGATGAATATGGTGAGTTTGCGGTCGTTGATGGTGGTTTGGGGGAGGTTTTGCCCCACGTCACATCGTCATGGCGTTGAGCCCACGTTGGACGAGCTGGCGATGCGAGTGGACTGCGCGGCGATGAGTGCTATTGAGAAAAATAAATTGTGGCGTAAATGTTAAATTTTGTGAATGTGTATATATTTCCATGTACGTTACGTAAATGTCCATTTCTGGATAATTTGCGCAGCTACTTCGGGCTGGTCGAGCGGCACCATGTGTCCAGCGCCGTCCACCGCAGCAAACGCCAACTTGCCATCCTCACTTGTTTTCCACTCGCCTTTACCGGTCTTGATTCCCTTTGCAGGCAGAGGCTTCCACGCTGCCGCTCTGTATCCTGCAGCCCCTCGCCAAGAAAGATTCTCATATACCCATTTCTGTCCCGGCGTGTTGCACAGTCCATCTTCGTTGCCGTTCAACACTAACAGCTTGATACCATCTTTGTCTTGCATGTGTTTATATCTGCTCGTTGCTTCCAGTACTGATACGATATGTCGAGTTGCAGGCAAGCTATTGTCCAAGCTCTCAGCAATGGCTAGTCCAGCATCAGAGTTGCTTCGGCGATAGACAAAATCTTCGCTGAACCCCAATTGCCTCAGGACGGCTTTATTGTTCAGGTATTCGGTAAAGTTTCCTTTTGTAGGTGGCGAGCAGTGAGGAAAGTCTTCGCATGGGCGAGTCACTGAAAAGATTAGCTGCGTCTCTTAAAGGAATCAAAAGACTTACCATAATACTGGTTTCGCTTGCCAGTCATCGCCTCCTCGAGTAACACATCCACCGACAGAGAATATGCGTACTCTACCATATCCGCGCACTGATTCTTGTCATAGTTTAGCTGACACAAGTGATCCAGCTCTTCAGCCTTTGGTAGTCCTTCAGCCAGTCTATCGCAGACAGTCTGATTCCATAGATGCCCTCTATAATCCGTACAGAACAGCTGATAGTGACCAATCGTAGACTGCAATGGCTCCACGAGCGAATTAACCAGCACTATACTCTTGATGTCACCCCAGAATGCGTCTGGAGAGTTGTTCTCCCTCGAGTCGAGAATGTGTTTGATAGTGATTGGTGCGTAATGACCTCCGTAGCTCTCAGCTGCCAAATGTATCGGCAGCTTAGCTTTGGATGGAAACACGCGATCAAAAAATATGCGCAGAAACGTCTGAAGATTCTCAGCAGCTTCTATGTCGCTCCCAACATAGGGCGTTCCCGCCTTGACGGTCGAGAATCCCACACCGGCTGGCTGGTCGATAAACAGCACGGATGCGTTGGCGTTCCAGCTATGTGGGTTAGGACTGGTGACATTGCTTCCGTGGAGAATGGTGCATGGTCCCATTTCGTTGAACAGTCCATTCATGGAGCTTGCTCCAGGTCCTCTACACAAAGTTAGCTACAGCGCGACTCCAGCAGGTCTGGCTCACATACCCGTTGAGCCATATTATGATTGGATCGGTGTCGGGCTTGTCGCGCGACTCAAAGAACCAGTAGAAGAGGCTTCTTCCGTCCGATATGTCGACTGTACCCGCCCATTGTCTCTCTCCGTACGTGTCACATGTCCTAGAGTCCTGCCCGACACGTGTGAAGCTTCCTCGTTTGAAGGGTGTTGTCGTATCCGGAGTGCTCAATTGACGCTGCGATGAGGATGCAGTATCGATAATTCGGCTGGTCTCATGATCTCCTTGGTATCGCAATGGAAAGAGAAGTTCAGACGATACCAGGAGAAGCAGTTGAGCACAAATCAATAAGCGCATTCTCATTGAGTGCGTAACTTTCGGATTGAAAAGCATAACTTGAACGAGGCTGGACTGGGTGCCACACCTCCAAGCACATTGTCATCGGCCAGAACCGGAATTAAGCTATTCAACGTGGTACAAGTTATAGAAACTATTTCACTGAATCGATATAATTTTCCAAACAAATATTTATCATCGTTAAATCCATCGCCGTCAATTCTCGTCGCTCACCACTTCGTCCAGGGTATCACATCACCAAGTGCGAATCCAACCTCGCACCCGAATTCGCACGGCCCAAAGCGTTCAAGTCTCAAAAAAATAGACAATTTAGAAATCAATAAATCCAATTATTATTTTACACAGAAATGCACATAAATCATAAACTCATAAACAAACAAACACCATTGGCCAATGGTCCATCCATACCCTTCATCCCAGATAAATTTGCCCTTCACACCAATTACAACAAGAGAACAGCGGCGCCGACCGCACCAGCCAAGGCAAAGCCCATCGATCCAGCAACAGACGATGCACCAGCGATGGCCGTAGCAGTAGGAGGCACCATACCATCACTAGGCTCGGCCCAACCAGTGGCAGTGGGAGCGGGGACAAGAGTACCACCAGCAGGGCAGCCGTCAGGCACGTTGGAGTTGGTCAGGACACCGCCGTAGGCGTCCTGGGGGCTGCCGGCACCAGCAACAGAGCCAGATCTTTGCTGGTATGTCTCAAGGGTCATGTCGTCGCGCTGGTTGACGACACCAGCCATGCCTTGCTTGCAGTGGTCTTCGGCTGAGCAGTAGAAGAACATGGGGTCGGTGGTGTTGACCATTGCGTGGAAGACCATAGGCTGTGATGCGTTAGCTTGTTGATGTAGGTGTGCAAGAGGAGTGAATGCTTACGTTTTCCCCACTGGCAGTCTGGAGGAAGCCAGAGAAGAAGCCGCCTTGAGTGGCGGGCTGGCAGGGATTGGTGGCATCGCCCATCACGACGCTGTGGTTCATGGGCCAGAAGTGGAACTCAAGTACATCACCGACATCAGCTTGGACGTTGTTAGGTGAGAAGGAGAGACCATCCTTGCCGACGTCGATGCGAATGTCCTTTGCTGCGAAGGCACCGACTGCAAGGGCGAGGAGAGTAGTGAAGTGCATGTTGATTGATTGTGGTTGTGTTATGTTATGTTGTTGAAGTCAAGGTAGGTAATGACAGGCGCGAAACTGTTTGTTACCGAGATGTAAAAGTGACAATCATTTCAATCCCGGAAGATGCGACCACCTTATATACACGACATCCTGCTCTCAAGTCATGAGACTCGCATGCGAGGGATGAGCTAGGTTGTCCACAGCATTACTGAACTCCCATCATCAACCACCATGGGTATTGCAGACATCCCATCCTCACATAGAGATCAATTACGTCTTTTCCGGATCCAAGCGAGACACCGTTTGCCCAGTCAAAGTCGCCAACGGCCCTCTGCGACAGTGAGCAGCGCTAGCGCTAATCACCTAAAGAAAAAAGTCTCATGCCACGATCTCAAGTGTCAGAAGTTGTCAACTTTGAGGATGTGACGCTAAGGCGGTGATGGTGCCCTAGATGTGAACAGTACGACATCACTGGATTCCAGACGTAACGGCTTGGCGCTATAAGCTTCTTGGCTGAGCTTGGATGCATTCTTAGATGGGTGATCTGGGCTGCCTTGGTGAGACCGAAATAGCTCACGGACACTTCATCGCCCATGTGTTAATATTGAGACTGTCAATCATAAAAGCGTTGAAAGAGCATAAGAATAGAGTTAATATGGCAAGCTGTTCCCCAACTCGCAACAATTGCAGCTTCAACTCAACACACGTCGTGCATTCAACATGCTCCATTTAGGCACCCCGTAAACCTGCTCTGATGTAATATGTCTTTGTTTAAAGTCCACAGGGATGAAAAAATTCCGTCTCGCCATTGGCTAAATCGTCGATCTGGCTTCCTCAACAGGCAATCTGCTCCCCCAGTCGCCTCGACTTGGAATGCAAATCGTCGGCCAACAGTTCAACCCTCAAAATGTCTCACCATACAACACACCAAATCCAGAACGAGGCAATGCGCCAGGAATAAGTCACGAGTATGAATTACAGCAAGCCTATTAATTATAGAAAAACATTATCAATTTGAACTGGACAGCGATGATGCCGCGCAATGCTGCACATCACATCCGCAGCGCCCACGTCACAATCAAGTTAGCGCCTCACTCATCCCAGCAACACACTTCTTCAGCAATTGGCCACCGCCGATCGTCCCATGTCCAGGGAGGCCGAATCGCCAAGAAGGCCTAAAAAACGGGCATCGCACATCCTCACGAAGCGAAGCGAACTGGTCACAAAGTGACGTCGTTGACGCACTTTTCGAAACCTCGACAATTTTTCCATGTGGCTAGATGCGACTTTGAGCAAGCAGCGGTAAGATAACCAGTTGTCCATATTCTACAGATATGACATCACGGCGGCGCTAGAGCCGGCGGAGATGTGCCAGACAGACGGCCAAGCAGATGTCAGACTTGCTGTTGGGGCTGTTGAAGCCCTCCGTACGAGACAACCGGTGCTGAGATGTGCGAAATGGTTACCTGCCACGGTTGCATGTACCAGGCCTGGCTGGGGATTTGCATCGCTCGGAAGCAAGGTCGCAGAACTGGAGCGTTGTGCAGCTTTCTCTGGGATGGAACATGCAAGGTACCAGCAGCACCAATAACCATGTGAAAAACCACCATTCGGACACACTAAAGGGCTAGCCCAGAGATGGAGATGAAAATAGACTCGTAATATTAACGAAGATACACAAAATAAATAGTTTCCTGTGCACTAGTCTTCTCTCAAGACAGTCAACCTTCCATCTCTGACCTCGACAAGAACTTGCGTGTCTTGGAGAATCTGCGAATAATGCGTGACCGCCAGTACCGTACAGCCAGAAAAAGCCTCCATCATGACAGCATTGACTTTCGTTTCCGTCTCCTTATCCAGTTCACTAGTAGCTTCGTCCATCAGCACAAGCTTGGTCTGAGCGATTTGGTGATGCAAAATGCCCCGCGCAATACCCAGGAGCCTCTTCTCCCCGCCCGACAATTTCACGGCTGCTAGCAAGATTCCTAGGCCACCTTGTTGCTCGATATACGGCCATAGCCCGACCTGTTGCAAGACTTGGATGATTTGTTCATCGGTTGCAGATCGTTCGTCAGGATTCTTCTGCAAGTCCCATGGATAAACATTATCGCGTACAGTTCCGGGAATGCGAGCAAACTCTTGGGGAATTACTGTTGTTACCGAGTGAATCAAGTCCCGTGAAATGTTGGACAGCTCAACGTTGTCAATCTTGATGGAGCCAGTATACTCCAACTCATTCAACAAAGCCAAGATCAAACTGCTCTTGCCACTGTGATGGGAATGTTAGGCTTGCTCCAATCTCAATTGCGGTCCCAATGTTAAGCTTACCTTCCTGTTCGACCAATGATCCCAACCTTTTTCCCAGCAGGTATCGTAAGCGAAATACCGTGAAGAGCAGTATATTCCGTGGAAGGAGTGCTAAAACAAATGAGCCATCGATGCTTTCAGCCAGCGTTACGGTGCGTTTAATCGACTTACCGATATGCAGCGTTGATATTGTCGAGCACAATCTCGCAGCTCCGCCCCCATTTCTCAGGCATTTCAGCCGGGTTGGTATCCGGTACCGGCGTTTTTTCAATAAAGTTCAAAAGTCGAGAAATGAAAGAAATGAGATTATCGAAACCAGATGCCGAATTGAGAAGGTTTTGAAGAACCAGCCATATCAATTGCGTGGAGCAGAACGCCAGGCCGACACCCCCAGCCGTCAAAGTACTGGAAGGGTAGTAAACCGCCAGGATCGTGATTGTTAGGAGAATGAAAGACGTCAATAACTGAAGAAATAGCATTAAGCAGACTTGAAGTTGCGCCTTGGCCGACAGGCAGCTTTGTAGTTGGTCCAGAGCCTGCAAACCTTTGGCAAGGTAGTCTTCTGATAAACCCATACTTCGGATATGCTCGAGGCCGCTGCTTGCCTCCTTCAGTGCTAGATTCAAAGAGGCTCTTGCGCGCTCGTACAGACCATTGATTTGACGGGCACCCCTTAGAAATGCCAGAGCAATGCTAGCTGTGAAGACCAAACAGAGCGGTACTGCATAAAGAAAGCGTGGAATTCCATGCACAACTAAGGCAATATAGGCACAAGATAAGAATGTCCCTGTTACAGTTAGCTACGTCGACCTGAATCCGAAAGGTTGGTAGGATATAGATACGATAGGCTGTTGTGTTTAATGCCCAAGGCATATCAAATCCGACCGGCGCAATGAGGCGAGCAAGTCTATTGGCATCTGGTGAGCCACTAAAACTGTGAATTGGAGTGGTTTGCTTTGCTTTGCTTACTGTGAAAGATCTGCATCTTGACTCATTGATGTAACCACCGCGAGCGGTGTCCTATAACAAATGTTAAGAAAAGTTATTCTCAATGAAACAAATATCGTCTCGCAGGCTTACCTCATTATAGCAACCAAAAAGCGAAGATGGAGATCCAAGGCACATTTTGGAACAATGCAGAAAAGAAAGAGGCTAGACAATTAATCGCAACTCACTCTAATAAGCTGTAAAAAGGTGAAACAAGAGACGTACCCGGCTACTGATGATATCAAGGGCCAATGAAAGCTAACAATCAGTATATAGTACCCAAAATAACTTGGGTCCTTGGGAGCATGGTCAGCCCAATAACGGGCGAAGGTATCTAAGGAATCGCAGTTAGTTCAATGGTTTCTTCGCTTAGTTATCTAATAAACAAACCGGGCATCCCTTCCCAAGTTGCAGCCGCTGCGTTAAGTAGTAAAAATAGACTAAATATCCAAGGCGATACGGATTTGAAGAAGAGAAAATGGTGACTGTTTGGTATCTCGGGACTGTGCGGCACCATGTGTGGGGGCTGGTTAGCGTCCTG
Organism: Simplicillium sp. C3G150-2; assembly: GCA_022702485.1. Lineage (NCBI taxonomy): Eukaryota > Fungi > Ascomycota > Sordariomycetes > Hypocreales > Cordycipitaceae > Simplicillium > Simplicillium sp. C3G150-2. Next base: position 2,903,825 of record JAJIYY010000001.1, on the reverse strand, counting down.
GTCTGGGCTCTCAGGCACGGCTAGCTGGTCTCCAGGCCCGACACTATATTCTTGTCGGTTGTGCGACAGCTCTTTCCGATTTATTTTGTTACTGAACACTTTTCCGGTTTCAAGTTTACCATTAGCAACATGTACGTTGTGATGAGCATCCAAGTCGAAGATGTGATGAGTGAGACGGAAAAATTCGGCTGAGAGAGCAGCAAATGTCAGAGACTGGTCTTCAGATACGATGCTTCAAAAGGTGACTTACCTGCTCGCGTCGCCAAAAACACAGTCGTATGCATCTTTGCCAATAAGCCACGTTCTTTAAAAAGAGCAGAGATGATTGCCAACAATGTAGGATGGTCGAGGACACTAAACACATCATCAAGAACAAGAATCGGAGCTCTCGAGTAGATGGCTCGCGCTAGAGCCTAAAAGTTTGCGATGGCTGTTAGATATAGTACGTCAAGAGGAGTCTTCGGGATACATACCAGCCTTTGGCGCTGACCGCTGCTCAGGTTCCTGCCTCCTAGGCCAATGCGCAAATTGTGGTGGCCAGGTAATCGATCGATTTCCCTCTTCAGCTGGCAGGCTGTGATAACAGTGATATACCAATCGTGATCATATTCGTGATTTCCGACGATAGTATCCTTAATACTTTGATTTGGAAGCCAAGGAGTCTGCCCACAGTAAGAGACGGACTTAGCATCGCCAACAATCTCCAAACTGCCATGGAGCACCCGCGCTGCGCCGGCAATAGCCTTGAGAAAGAGCGACTTGCCAGAGCCCACCGGTCCACTAACAACAACAAAGGTTCCCTTTTTAACTGTACTGGTGACTCTTTCAATCAAAGGGACATCTGAGTCTTCTGGGCCAATGCTTGCATTACAAAAGACGACAGCAGCATCAGAGGGTTCCGATGTACTATGGTTCTGATCTCGTAAGGCTCGCGACTCATTGCTTTCGAGTGACAGAAAATACCCTTGCAGCCGTTTTAGCGACGAAAACGTGGCTTTCATGAGAGGTCCTCGCTGTATCAATGCATATGTAGGTTGGACAATAATATACACAAGATAGGAACCAATGAACACCCGGGCTGCGTCTATTGGCATCATTGAACTTGTCCAATAGATACCACCGGCGAAAACAGCCATTTTTGATACGTAAACAGCCACAGAAGCTGAAGGCCCGTTAGAGCTGGAAACTGCAATGAAAACAAAGTTGGCAACACTTACTACACAGCCATGTGAGAATCAGGTGAACATTGTGTCCCTTCGAAGCAGAGATTTCAACACCACGATATGCTTGTAAATAATCAATAATAGGTTGATCCAGGCCAAGCATCCTTAAGCTCTTTAGATGTGGTAGAATTTCGTTGGTGCGATTGAGCCGATTATCAGTTGCCGCACGCCACCGGCTTGTCGCTCGAATGTTTCTTTGCGCAATATAATACGCCATGGTTGCAGAGACTATATGCTGATTAGAATATGTAATTACACAAGAAAAAGTTACAGACAACCTTGACTTACCAAACAGAGGCGGAAACATGAAGTACGTGAGTACACCTTCAAAATTGTGAAACAAGTAGAGACCAAGCAGTATTTCAAGAGGGGCAAGCCAAAAATCGTGGAAATAAGGCATAGCCGCCAAAATTTCGTCAACAGAGGTATTCAGGTGAGTTGTAGCCTGGCTTGCGATTGCCTCACTACTTGGAACAGCGAGATTCTTTCGTAAAATCCTTGATCTCAAAAGACCGTTCAAAGTCACGTTCAATCGGCCTCTCATGTATGTGTGCCAAACACTAGCTACCTAAAAGCATTGTTAGCCTATTGTTAAAGCGAGCGACTACGTGACTTTACCGTCATTGCACTCAGTGTCAAACTCATCGTGAGGATTATGTTGTCCTTGGTGTCATCTTGCCCGACCCCGTGTTCCGAAACAAACACGAGAACTCTCCTCACCAAAAAATTCATGTACATCTGCAGGCTGACATGAAGTAACCGAGGTGGAACAACATCAATGAGCGACCAACCCAACGAGCGCAAGATAGCCTTGAGAAGCGCAAGCGATGACTGCTTGTTTGCTGAGGCTGGTTAGCAACGATTGAACATGGGAAAATGCCAAAAGCAAACGTATGTCCAGGTAAAGCAGCAATATAGAAAGTACAAGAAGAAAACTTACTACTCGCCCAAATAGGCTCAAAGTCCCGTGAAAGCGTCGCGACGGAGAGCTCATCAGCCAATTGCGGGAGATCGTCGACAGTGGTCCAAGTGCGAAAGCCGAAGCCAAGTAAACCTCTCAGTCGCTCTAGCAGAGACCTATTACTCAGCTCATCTTCACTTTTCTCTCGCAAGAAATCTGTCGAGATGCTAGTAATAGATCCGGGACTCTTTACGTAGGTCTCCGAGAGAAGCAAGGTTGCATTGACCAAGGCAGTACAGAGCGAGAGCAAGCTCACGACCCAATTGTTTGCAGAGAGCTGGTAGTTCCAAATCCGGGCAACGTCAGCGAAGCACACCGTGATCATATATGTCCGAAGCAGCATTGGAGATGGCTGCTGGTAAAAATAGTCCAGGGACAGCGCGAGGCTTGCAATGCTGGGCATGCAAATAGCGACAAAGTAGTAGCTAGCTGCCATGTCGCTCTCCATTGCATCGAAGCCTGCAAGTATCAATTCGCACACCAACAGGACTACGGCTCTAGCCTTTTCGTTCAATATAAGTTAGCATATAGATCGAGAGCAATACTAAGACCAAAGTAACGTACGAGCTTGGAACGTCTAGAGCCATGCTCTCGGCGTCGTGTATCCTGTCGCTCGCCGTCGCCACTAAATAAAAGATAAATCGGAGTTATAATCGCCAAGGCAGTCGCAGGATATAGGTAGAGTAACATCGGGTCAAATCGGTCGGGTCGCGCTGAAGGGAAAGGGTGCATCACCGAGGACTTGAAGCCAACGGGAGAAGAGGAAGCGAGTGGCTCAATCATTGTGGCGGCGTAGAGGATATTTATAGCGCCTTCGTGTCTTAGTGTCGTGTATGAATGAAAGACACTTGAGTCATATAAGGCATAGCCTTTATGAAGCGATTTCGGGAGAGGGAATCAGTTCGTGCGCATTTGATCGGGGTTGTTGGTTGTAGAAGTTTAAAAGTCAGGCTGGGGTAGGGAAGGGAAGTAGAAGTCGCTGATCAATGGGGCGGGGCAATCAACGGGCGCGTACCATGCTGTAAGCTAGTAATGGATGCTACGCTAGGCCACCTGACAGCGCTTCCCAGAGCTGCCCCTGCTCCCTAAGTTACTAACTGCAGTAACTTTATCCAGCGCAGTCCCAACTGGCTCATGGGTCATGGTCGGCATGTAAATTACGGTCGCGACTTTCAAGGCGCATTATTTCACAGCACCGCAGGCCATGATAACTATTCTCTAGTAACTGTAACAGCACGTGTTATAAAAAGTAACAAACAAAGTATCTCGAGTATATACATGGCATATTAATCTACATAGGCGGCTCACTTAAAGCCAACCACCCGCGTTCAAGTTCAGCAACAGTATCAACATAATACAATAAATCCGTCCGGTGTGCCACCACAAATATCGTTGAGCCCTCAAATGCTGTTTGCATAATCCCGTGCACCTTGTCATCCATTTCCGAATCCAGTGAACTCGTTACCTCATCCAGAAGCACAATCTTCGTTTGGAACGATCGGTTGTGTAGGATGGCCATGGCGATGCTTACCAATTGTCGTTGACCAAAGGAGAAATTCATGTCATCCGCCAGTGTATCCAGGCCGCCGTTAAATTCAACATGCGTTCTGAGTCCCAGTTGTTCGAGTAAGGCATAGAGATCCTCGTCAGCATGAGTTGATGCTGCGTGCTCGTCTATGCTAATTTCCCATGGTAGAAGATTGTTGCGCAGAGTGCCTGGCAGTTTTGCGGGCTGCTGCGTAATCACGGTGATTAAGTTCTCTCGGCGTTCTCTTGGTATAGTCGATAGCTCAACTCCGTCGATGGTGACAGAGCCATCATAGTCCATATGGTTGAGGATTGTCAAGATTAGCGTGCTCTTACCACTATGCTTTTCGTTAGGCTTTGTCCTGTAATGGTCTCAAGGGTTGTTCTGCCGTACCTTCCTGTTGGCCCAATCACGCCGACTTTCGTCCCCCCTTCGATTTCAAACGATACCTCGTGTAGTGCAGTGTAGGATTCGGCTCGAGTACTATAACAATGTTGTTAATAAGCCGCCAAGTACATTTTGTACAAGTAATGGACGGTGGACATACGTGTAAGTTGCGTTGACGTTGTCAAACTTGATAGAACCTCTTGCCGGCCAATCTTGAGGTATTTCGTCATGATCTGGCTCAGGCTCAAGTGCCATGAATGCCTTTAATCGTGCAGCACTAGCTGACGATTCTTCCAGATAGATGAGGGGATCCAATGTATTGTGTACCACTAGCCATGTCCATTGGCCGAGTAACCAGGCCAAGCCAACACCCCCGGCCGTAATACCTGCTTTTCCGGACGTGCCAGAAAGAGTAATAGTAATCAAAATCACAGTGGTGAGCAAGTATTGGCACATGAGGCGCCAAAGTTGAGATTTGAGTGAGGTCGCACCAATTCTCTGTTCCTCCTCGAGTATGTGGAGATACATCCTGAAAAACCCATCACGATAACCCATCGTGCGGATATGTTCCAGACCAGATCTGACTTCGGTAATTTGAGAAAAAAGTGCCGCGTTATTGGCGGATCGGAAGGTTCGAAGTTGCTGCGCGAGGCCTAGTGACAGCTTTTGGATCCAAAAAATTGACATGATCAAAGGCGGAATCATGACAAAGAAAATAGGGACTCCATATGTAATAAGGCACAAATCCCAAATAAGGAGAGTGCCAGCTGCAAGACGAAATTTAGCATTTAAAGAGCAACGTAAATGTAGTGTCTTACCATTTAGTATTGATTTGAGCATTAGCGGCCAATCATCGCTCACAATGTTTACATCGCCGATAATGCTGGAATTCGGTTAGCATCGACACAAACATGCTTGTAGTTCAGGTACTTACCGATTGAATAGAAACCCATCATCCATGGCGGCGAGAATTAAGAGTGGTTTCCTGAGACTTGGTATCAATGACAGTGCTTAAGCTTCTGCCGCGTCGCTGGCTTACCTCATCAGAGCCTTTAAAAGATCTTCATGTAACTTCATGGCTGCCTGAGGAATAGCGGACATGTTGTATATTCTGTCGAATACATTAGCAGAGCCTAGCGGCTTGGAGACACATTGCCTTACCCTCCCTCATATAAGACTACCATTACTCTCATAAGAATAATTAAACCATACACCCAGAATAATGCCAGGTTATTTGGAGCCAAGTCAGCCCAGATCCTTGTGAACGTGTCTGATAAACAGTTAGTGTCGTGTATTTCTGTCAATCGATGTACTTACCTGGAGCTCGTCCGGATAGACTGTAGAAGGCAATCAAGATGAGCCACTTGAACAAGACTGGTTTTGGTATAAGTTGGAGAAGAAGTACGTATCCTCCCGTATCAAATTCACCCCAGTTCTCTTGTTCGATAGCCAACTGAGTGCGGTTGTCACGGTCCATCAAGTTATTGTACGCTGCGAGGGCCTTTTTCTTCTGTATTACCTCAAAGTCAATAGGAACGGGCGTTTCAGGGTTAATGTAATCAATAATAGCACGCTCAACCTCGGCTTCTCCAGTTGCAACTTTGAGTTGGTGGTTGTCATTGATGAATATGACTTGGTCCGCCACACCCAAGAAATTCGCTGTGTATTGCATTAGCTAAACGAATGAAAAGCTTCGGAAATTGGAGGCCAAATATCGCGTACCGGAAAATGTAGACATGACAACCGTGATGCCCAACTTGACGAGTAACCCGTTGGAGCCGATGAGCTCGGTGAAAATTGAGGATGCCGTTTCAGCGTCTAGCACACTTAATACATCGTCAAAAATAATAAGCTGAGCTTTACAGTATAAAGCCCTTGCGATTGCCTATAGATGATCCATTAGCCTCTCTGGTATAGCGCAAATGAAAACCTTTGTTGTAGCTTACAATACGCTGTCGCTGACCACCACTTAGTTTGCTGCCACCAGTTCCGACCTGGTATAAATCGCCATCTTGAAGACGTTCAATATCTTCAGTAAGAAACGTCACCAAAAGCACTGCATTATACCACTCTTCATCAAACTCGCACTTATCTATAATATTGGCGCGGATAGTGGTGTTTCGAAGCCATGCGATCTGCCCGCAGTAAGCAATGGACTGGGTGTCAATGTGCATTAACAAGGAGCCACCGAGAACACGTGCTTCACCCACAATAGCTCTCAGGAAAGATGTTTTCCCTGAACCAATAGGGCCTGTTACCATTACGGTAGAACCTGCGGTGATTGACAATGTGATATTGCTGAACAATGGCAAATGCCCGGGCTGTGTTGTAATTGAGACCTTGCGAAACTCGACCACGACCCTTGGTGATACATACTCCTGCTGCCTTAAGGGAACAGCCTCACCATGCATTCTTGGCAGCATTCGCGTCGCTTCGTCCTGGGTAGGAGTCCCTTCGATAGGTTTCATATCTGGTTTATCAGGCAGCAACAAGAAGGCTTGTAAATTGCGGATGGGTTTGATGTTTCTTAGCATCCTCGGTGCATCCTGAACCAGAGATATCGATGGCTCAACGATAGCGGTGACAAAAGCCATGGTCGAAAATACCGCCACTGCTTTTATGTCAACAATGGACTTGGTCCAGAATACGCCGCCAGCCATGATAGTCAATGGCGACACATCAGTTACTAAAACAACTGCAAAGAATATTAGTCGGAGAAAAGGAATAGCGAGCTTGAATAAAGAACGCACCTGTAGCTACCGTAATCATAGTTAAGAAGTGGACCCTTTGGGCTGCAGTAACCTCAAGATTACGAAATTGCTGTAAGTAGCGAATGATGACACTCTCCAGCCCTAAAACTTTGATGTCCTTGATTGAAGCAAGGATTTGGAACGATTTCGCCGTACGTTCCTCAGCGCGATCACTCCATGCTGAAATCGCGTTCATTCTGACGTGTCCGATAAAGAAGCTTATACCAAGGGCGACTGTAATAAGGGCAAATATATTAGTTTTCCAGTACAATTAGCAAAACCGTAACTAAACTTACCAAAAAGAGGTGGTAACATAAACAAAGCTATGACTCCGTCATAATAGTAAAAAGTAAACAAGCCCATGCAAATCTCGACGGGCGCAAAAGCTAGTCGATGGTATGCTTCCATTGAGGACATGAGCTGCTCAAGGTCGGAGTTGAGATTTGTGCTCACTCGGTCTTGATAGGCGTCGGACAAGTACAAGCGGAGGCTTTTCTTCAACACCGCCGACGACAAAAGACTTCTTAAAAGAATGTTAAATGTGCCACGCATCTTGGCACGCCATACAGCAAACACCTAGAAATCCGTTAGTTTTAAGTCGTCATCTTGGGGCTGTGAATACTGACCATGAGCATAATAGATACTGCGCCGGTTTGAACCACAAGAGATGTCCTGGTAAACAGATCGGGTGAAGGTGATTCCGAGATAAGGCGGATAGTCCTCCTCATCAAAATAGCCAGAAAGAGCTGACAAGCTTGACAGCACAACACAGGTAGCAATATGCTGAAGTGTGGCCAGAAAAGTACACGGAGTATTACTTTAAATAATACGAGCTGTGACCTTTTGTTTGCTATTTAGATAATGATTAGCTGAGAGAAGAGCAATATATGTGGTATCTGACTTACCTGCGGACCAGACAAGTTCGAATTTGTCGCACAGCCGACCGGGCCCAGATTGCTCAGGGAAGGGAGGTAGCTCATCCACGCTCTGATATCGTCGTGATCCAGTTGACAAGAAGTCGTACAAACGCCTTGTGATGGACGTTCTGACCAAAAGATTATGGTATCGTGTCCATATATAATGTCCGATGCGATTTCTGGATGGGGAGAGATACTCCCACAACCACTTGACTTGTGGCCAATTCAACAGCACAGCAAGGCCAGACAAAGCCGCTGCCAACAAGCAGTTCTGTGCTGAGTAATGGGTAGCTCTTGATATATCCGACAAACAGACTGCGACAAGGTACAGCCGTACCGAGAAAGTTGGGCCATGCTGATGGTAGTAATCGTGCACGTTTGCAATGGCGGCTACGGAAGGCATGCAAGTAATGATGTACAGTACGGCATCAGTGGCTGCAATTCGCTGAATCTCATAGTATGAAATACCACTTTCAACCACGATGAGCAGTAGTCCTCGGAGCTATAATAGGTAGGTTAATAAGTAAGACGAGCATATGTCCACAAGTACCTAAGGCGTACCAGTTTCGAAGGGGCTAAAGGCTGTGGTGCCAGTCCCTGTGGGAGCTGTTGGCGATTGTGTACCAGATACTCCAATGGGATGATGATAAGCAGCGCGAATACTGGGACCGAATGGAACAGCAGGGAGCTGGCATTCGCAGGATATTGCGATGCTGCCACTGGATCGTCGCCGGAAATTCTGCTCACGATACCGCCAAGCGACAGACTACCATGGAGGAATTCTTCCATGGTAGCATAGACGCAGCCCTGTCGCGCAGAGAAAACGGCGATTAGATTGCGGTAATAGCGCTCATCAAGGCGCAGCCGATGAATATCGAGGAAGCCGAAGGAACTGCGAGATGAAATGACACGCTGTAGATTTCGGGTGCCGTGGGGAGTCTGCAGTGTTTGGATGGACGGATGGGGGCGGAGGCGGAGAGAGACTTTCAGATTATGCGCCTTGTGGTGTGGGGGCTGGGGGAAGGGGGCGCGGTTTTAAAGTGCGTCCGCAATGTGCACGCTTCAGTGCTCTGCATCGGGTCAGAGCTGGCGGGACGCTGTAGGGCCTGTTTAGTGGACAGTTCAGTGGACAGCTCAGTGGACAAGCCCGCTGAATCATTTCCTCGGCGCTAGCCTCCCGAGTGAGAGGAGAGCTTGCGATGACAAACCAGCATATGCAAACGCGACGGAATCTGAGTATCGTTTTTTTTTTAGTATTTCACTTTTTTTTTAGTATAGAGAAAAGTGTGAGAAAACTTAGAAAAATATGTCTGTCACGACTTAGTAATTGTTGAATCTAAGATTGTATTTGTTATCATGAATATTAAAACAACAGTACTCTCACAATTGAGCAATGGAGAGAAAGCTTAAATACTACAGTAACTATAATACAAATTTAAATCTCTTTAAAATTCATCCAAAAAGAAACACCTAGTTGTTACTCAATTTAAAAAGAAAAGATAAGCAGTAGGCCCTTTGTGCAGAGATGGAGCTTGTGCCTGGATCGCAGCGTTGGGTGGGTAATTGGGATCCTTTGCAACGTACGGGGGCAACAGTATTAGGGCGTTCCATGCCGAGCTAGGCAGGTCATAACCAGCCTGCTTTCGAGGGACAGAAAAAAGAGAGAACAAAAAATCAGGCTGCGCTTTGCCCACTTAGTAAGAACAGCTAATGGCTAATTAGGTGGTATTCATTATGGATAGACTCGATAACAAAACCACTTTGGTTGCGGAGATGCTCTGTTGACAGCTCGAAAGAACCTGATCGAACGGAAAGCAAGGACTTGCACCAGTACATGTACAAGCTGGGCTTGACTTCAATTGCCTCGTCACTCTTCCAGGTTCCCGCGGCTTAATGGGGGTCTAATTCCCATCTCGGCAACGGTGGCTTCCCGAGTTGGTGTGTGAGAGCAAGCCCGTCCCATACCCATACCGCTCGCCATCGGCAAGAATAGGCCATTACACTTTTGCACACACCACCTTGCACGACTCGGCGCTATCTTGTCGCCTTCTCCACAGACCAGACTATCCCCATGCGAGTTCCCTAATCCTTGCGACTGGGCGACCGATTAATGGCACACCCCCCCTTCCCTCTCCTACCTTGTCCACCAGACTCACCACGCAAGCCCAAAGATCCCCTCGAAAGGATACCCTCCGGCGCCACCGTGCACTGCTAGGAGAAAACAGGCGAGCGACAGTGAGCAGCTCAACTCTGGCACCGTAGCCAGTGCTGTGAATATAGTCCTGCGCGAGGTTCCAGGACAAGAGATAAAAGGCAGGGCAACCGGGCCACCACTACATTGTTAAATCCAACAGAGTGAAAGCAGCTACCAATACATCTCCCGAGAAAACTAGCTTCTGCCGATAGGCAGCTTTTCACAAGCACGACGCGCGCCAGAGCCATCTCGTCAAAAGGTCCCCGCAGCCAACTGGCCCCCAACCAACAGCCAACACCGCGCGCACCAATACGCCATGCCATGTACAAGCCACCACTGGCCCGCTCCCCCCTCTTCCGCTTTCGAAATACAGGAAATCTCCTTCAGCAAGTCGCTGTGTAGTCTCCACCCATGTGTTTCTCTGTGTTGGCCCTAAATTAATTGTTTTCGCCGGTACAATGCCAAAGTCCATCCGTTCAGCATTGCCCTGTGCCTCGCGCTTTAATAAATGCAGTAGTACCCCGGGAAAGCAAATGCCCCAACAAATATGGGAGTAGAATAAACACTTGTTAAATTTTCTATTGAGATAATAGTCTTTAGCAACCTCAGTAAGATGACTTCGTCTTCTACTTTAGTTGCTGCGGATGCCTCCTATGGACCACAATGGGCAGGTGAATTCGATTTTAGCCTCTCATTCGAGAACTGGTTTTTGGTCACATTGCCTGCTGGAGTTCTGCTCATTTTAACGCCAATTTATGCATCTTACTACTTGAGACAGCAAGTCAAGGCTCTCTCTGGGACCCTCCTATGGACCAAGTTGGTAAGTGTTGTCGTTGTGCCTATCGTTTGTCACTACACCTGACCGTGGGAATTCAGGCGGCTGCGGCCTCTCTTCTTTGTGTTGAATTCGTCGCTGGAGTTCTTTGGGGCGTATCATCAGATTTTCCTTTGAAATCCGGCATTGTGGCAATCATATTGTCATGTGTCGCTGCTGTCTGCACAGGCATCATGACCGGCCTAGGCCACTGGTATGCTACCCAGTCGTCAATGGTCTTCAGCATCTACCTCAGCGTTGCATTTGTGTTTGAAATTGCTCGCAGTCGTAGCTTCTTCCTGCGTGGAAATCTAGCTGCGGTTGGCACCCTCACTGCTCTAGGGGCCGCAATTCGCCTGGTCATGGTCATCTTGGAGGAGGTTCCAAAACCTCTTATCAAGTCGTCGGCCGCGCAAACAGACGGCGATCTCTGCAAAGAAGCCACCAGCGGCTTTTGGAACCGAACTATGCTCCTTTGGCTCAATCCGACACTTCTGCACGGCTTTCGTCAGAATCTGGAGATGGAGCATCTGGCAAATCTCGGTCCAGACTTCTCTTCGGAGGCTTTGTCAGACAGATTTGAGGTGGTATGGGCAAAGAGTACGTGTTTAGATACAACTGATGGAATTTTGTCCATGTTTACAAAACTAACTGCCTGCTTCTTTCAACAGCCAACAAGTCTTCAAATCACTGCCTAGCGATAGCGTCGATCAGGACACTTCTGCTTGAATTTCTCATGCCCGCTGTGCCACGACTTGGTCAGGCTGCATTTAACTTTGCTTTGCCTTGGTTAATGCGGCGAGTATTGTCATTCGTCAGACATAAAGAACAAAAAAGTGCTGCCATAGGAGGTGGCCTTGTGGGAGCTTCTGTGTTCATCTACTTCGGAACAGCTGTAGGTGAATGCAGAGGAAAAACTGTTGATCGTTGACTAATGAGTGCAAATAGCTTGCTCGAACATCATACAAACACATGGGCAATCGCTTCGCAGTCCAGCTCCGAGGGCTTCTAACAGCGCGCATCTTGGTCAAGAATGTCGATTTGAGCTTCTCGGCCGCCAAGAATGTAGCCGCCCTCACATTGACAGGCACTGACGTTGAGGGAATCATTGACAACATCCAAGGTTTTCATGACGTCTGGGTGGCCTTGTTAGAAATCACGGCCGCTCTGTATTTGCTATCTGGGGAGATCGGAAAGGCATTCTTTTTGCCCATTCTCACAATCCTTCGTAAGTGACCATCGGAATGCCTTGGGCGTTGCCTGATTCCATTAACGTCTAATATAAAACATAGTTTCTTTTGGCTGTTCTTATGTGCTAGGCTCTCGATCAGTCACTGCATCAGAAAAATGGAATAAGAGCATTGAAGCACGCGTGTCCAATATGGCTGCCTTTATGTCGCAGATGAAGGTCATTAAAATGATCGGACTCGACGAGATCGTTTGCAGTCGAATGCGCAAGCTTCGCTGGGAAGAAATTGAACACTCTCTGCCTTCGCGCTGGATCAGGGTTGGCATCACTGCTTTGCGTGAGTGTTGTGTTGTCTCCATCTAACGAAGCCGAATGCTAATCTGCCATAGTTCCCATGGAATGGGCCTTTACGCCAGCAGTTATTTTTGCTGGTGGAATTTTTTGGACCACCTTCAAAACCGGTTTGGACCCAATTAGCTTATTCACTACTTTGGTCCTTGTTGCCCTCTTCAGCACACCCTTGATGAGCTTGCTGCAATACTGGCCACTGCTTGGCACTGCAGCAGCTTGTTTCACGCGAATTCAAGAGTTCTTGCTGTTGGAAGAACAGCTGGATCCACGCCAGGTGCAACCCAGGTCCGATCAAAGCAGCGAAGGAAGCATTGAGGACGCTGAGATCTGCGAGAAAACGAATACGCTGTCTGCGGAATCGAAGGAGAAGCACCCCCGAGTGGTGATTGAGATTCGCGGAGCAACAATTGCGCCGACTAGAGATGGCAGCCCTATTCTTGAAAACGTCAATCTTTCTGTTTCCGAATCCCATCTTTTCATGGTGGTTGGTGCTGTGGGCTCCGGTAAATCGATTTTGCTCCGATCCCTCCTGGGCGAGACTTTCCTTCTCAAAGGATCGATAGATATCCACTGCAAACCCAAGATTGCATTCTGCGACCAAAGGACTTGGCTTCCCAATATGACGATTCGCGACGTTATTATTGGTGAAGAAGAACCGGATGAGGCGTGGTATAATACCGTTCTCGACTCGTGTCTCTTGAAGCACGACATGGAGCAGTTCGCAAACAAAGACCACACCATCATTGGCAGCAACGGTGCTCGCTTGAGCGGTGGCCAGAAACAGCGAGTGGTAAGCTTGGATCAAGATCTACCGTTAGTAATTTGCTAATTTGTCCCTTGTAGGCTATTGCACGGGCACTGTACCTGCGATCGCCACTCCTGGTGTTGGACGACGTATTTAGCGCATTGGATCGAAAGACCGCCAGCGCTATTTTTGCAAACCTCTTTGGTGAAAATGGAATTATTAAAAGGGATCCAAAGATAACTACAATTCTGGCTACCCACTCTAGTATGTAGCGGTTTTCACTGTCCACAACCAATCTGAACAAGGCTAACGTTTTTCCCCAGTTGAGTTCCTTGCCGCTGCCGACGCAGTCGCCGTTGTCGAAAACAAGTCGCTTGTTACCGAATCGTCGATCGAAGCCATTCGAAGAGCTAAAACACATAATATCGGAGTCGGTACACACGAAGTTGCCGCTCAGGGGGTTGAGGATCAAGAATCCGAGAAGGCTCAGCTGCTTGCCGTAGAAGATGAGCTGGCTGTCCGGCGCGATGAGATGCTTGTTGAGAGGCCTCGCAATGGAGAATTTCAGATCTATCGCTTCTTCCTGCAGGCAGTCCCGAAGTGGATGATGGTCGTCTTTATTATTGTCATCGCCATCGTCGCCTTCTTGGAACGTAGCGAGGGTAAGGAGCAATACCACAATGCGTATCATCAAACTGAGAACGTATTACTAACGACGTTTAAGAGTTCTACTTGCGAGTATGGGTCGAAGTTGCACCGAAGAACAAAGTCTGGTTTGTGGGAATGGTTGTTTTGGGCGTTTTGGGAATGATTTTCAACGGCTGTGCTGCATGGTAAGGTCCCGCATCTACCTGGGAAGAGGTATAGACTAACACTTTCCACAGGCTATGGATCGTCACTGCAATCCCGAAAATTGCGTGGAACATGTACGATTTATTTTTGATCAGTGTCATGGAGTAAGTACGAAGTTCAAAAGACGCTCTCTCCTTGTCACTAACACGGCGCAGTGCCACTCTTACATATCTCACCTCGACAAACACTGGCATTATCTTGAATCGATCCAGTCAGGATATGAGCCTTCTAAGCCAACAGCTCCCAATGGCTTTTTTTCGGACCGTCTACATCTCTTTCTTTTCGCTTACCGACACGATCATGATTGTAGCGTCGGCAACCTATGCGGCGCTCGTTATTCCATTCATGCTGGCGGTGATTTACTTCCTGCAGCTCTTTTACCTGCGTACCTCTCGACAGATGAGATATTTAGACCTTGAGGCCAAAACACCTCTTTTCACCAAGCTTACCGAAACCGCAGCTGGTGTGGAATACATCCGCGCCTTTGGCTGGCAGAGGCAAACTCTTACGGAGAGCTTTAGGGTACTCGACGAGTCACAAAAAGCCGTCTTTTATATGTACACCATACAGAGGTGGTTGTTGTTCGTCTTGGATACAACAATTCTCGTCATTGCAGCTGCTTTGGTGGCCATTGCTGTCTTTTGGACCACGACAACCAACGAGTCGTCTCTCGGTCTGGGTCTGCTAGGCACAATGACCTGGAACCTTGTGCTAGCCAATTGGGTGAATTATTGGACGTTACTTGAGACATCGCTAGGCGCTGCGCAGCGTTTACGATTGTTTGTGGAAGAGACGCCACAGGAACAGGATAAGCTTGGAGTCTGTCGAGTCGAGAACTGGCCGCGCAATGGGACGATTTCCTTTAACAAGGTGACGGCGAAATATGAGTAAGTATTTGCATTCAAAATTATTTAATTCTTTATCGAATTGTAATGAGTCTGATTTCTTCATAGCCCCAAGAGCGAGCCCAAGGCACTCGACGATGTGTCTTTCAATATACCCGCTGGAAAGAGTGTTGGAATCAGAGGCCGCACGGGCAGGTATGTTCACCGCATTTCCTTCTGTTTTCTTCTTCAAGACCTGTACTAACTACAATAATTGCAGTGGAAAGAGCACTCTTCTGCTTACTATCCTTCGACTGATTAGCTACGAAGGTTCCATTGTTATTGACGATGTCGATATCACTGATGTCCCGTATCAGCAGCTGCGCCAGTCGCTTATTGTCATCACCCAAGAGGCTCTACATCTACCCGGAACTGTGAGGGAAAATCTGCTCCCTCAAACCCTTGGTCAAGGGATACAGATGGAGCATAACGACGAAGTTCAAGCAACCCTGGAAAAGGTTGAGTTGTCGAGTCATGTCAATGCCCATGGAGGTTTGGATGCCGCATTTGATGACATGGAGTTCTCACAAGGCCAACGGCAATTGTTCAGTCTAGCTAGAGCACTGTTACAAAAATCACTGCTAGGCAGTAGAATCCTGCTTATTGATGAGGCAACGAGCAGTGTCGATTACGAGAGCGATACGCGGATGCAGAAGGTCCTCAAGGAGGCCTTTGCAGACTGTACGCGGTTGGTTATTGCGCATCGCGTACAGACTATTGCAGATTCGGATGTCTTGATGGAATTTGCCAACGGCCAGCTGGTCTCGTTTACGGAAAGAATCAGCGAGTAATTAATTAGTAAATAGTAAATAGTAAATAGTAAATCTTTTAAAATTAGTTCATCAAGTTACTCTAACAAGCAGCTGGGATAGCTCCAGTCAAGCCAGACATGCTTGAGGGAAGGCGAAGAGTGGTAATTCCTGTGCCTAACTTACTGTCTGGGCTGCTAATCACGGCACTACGGGTGCAATACTACAGTTAGTTGGCTCCAGCGCATGTGCCCTCTCATCCTCTGTGAGTGGCGCCCTTCACCACTCCTGTGCCATCACGGACCAGGTCTCTCCCATCTGTGAAAAACTGCGTTAGTTGCGAAAATAGTTGGGTGGATGCGCTGTAATCGCCTTAGAGCGGGTTCCCGTGAGGGGGAGAGGGGTGGGGAGTCTAGGCTTCCAAGCTCTTCACACCCCCTAGCGAATGCACTGCACTGACTAACACTAACAGGCTTTGTGTTGGACCCCAATCGCATCCATCCCGCCTCTTCACTTCAGCACGGCACCTGTGCTCGGTAAATGCATAGGTTATTATTGTTTACTTGACTCAGATACTAGCACTGTATTAGGTAAAAAGAAAATGGTAATAAAGAATGCTTGCAACACTGACTATGAGCATGGCACCTTAGCGAGCCTCACAGCGAAATCGGATAGCAATATGTGTGAGGAGCAGTTGGGTCTGGCCATCTCCGCACCGAATTAGAATGGAGCCTGTGCGTGTATCACTGCAGAAAGTGATTAAAAATGTAACCGCCTGGTTCAGTCGGGGAAACACGCCCGCTCCTTGGGTTGTCCGGTTCTCGCCTTGTGTACAGGTTCGTGCAGGTGTTGGCTCTGCTCTGACAAAAGATCCTCTGAGTTGTGCACCACGGCGCCACTATTGTACCCAAGTACCCCTGCTAGCCAAGTAGCAATAGCGCCGAGGGCGCTAACATGGCTTGAGCGGGGTTATCCTTGGGGCGGTTTAGGGCAGGCGGGGGGCGTGCTGTTGTCCCACATGCGCTGATCCATGGCGGACAAGGCTTCTGTAAATCAGTCGCCATGGGCCACCCCCCCTTGTAACTCGGTGGGCCCTTGCTTTGTCGTTGACAGTCCAAGACTCACTGAACCAACCAACCAACACTCGAACCAAAGGGTAGTTGTCCATTCCCACTCCCATTTCCCTCTTTTTGCTCTGCCAGTCTTGCCAAGTGGCCTGGTCTTCCCATATCTTTATATGACTGCTAGTTTGGCTGACCCATTTCTCTTTTCTTTTGGCCTTTGCCTCCCATACGCCACTTGCACGAAGCTTGCCACACCACAACACTCCGCTGAGGTCTTTCAAACCGAACAATTGATGATCTAGCCTTGTGCAGGCATTTATTGCAACCATGGGCAGCGACAGTTCATTTGGCCCTCAATGGGGCACTTCGTTTGACCTCACTCTTTCTTTTGAGAATTGGTTCCTCACTGTATTACCAGCGTCAATCTTGATTCTCTTGACACCCATCTACGTATTCCACTATCTCAAACAGCCTGTTGCTTGCCTCTCTGGGCCGCTGCTGTGGTCCAAGTTGGCACTGGGAGCCGGCCTCGTCTGTGTCGAGGTCGCTGCTAGTGTTGTATGGAGTTTGTCGCCCGACTTTCCTGGCCCTTCTTCCATCGTTGTATCCTGTATGTCATGCATCGCTGCGCTTTGCATCGTCGCCATGGCTGGCCTCGGCCACAGATTCGCCGTCCAGTCGTCCATGCTCTTTGGCATCTATCTCACCATTGCCTTTGTCCTTGAAATGGCTCGCAGTCGCAGCTTCTTTCTTCGCGATGGTCTCCAAGCCGTTGGTGCCTTGACTGTTGTTGGCACCGTGCTGCGTTCTGCTCTCATGATTCTCGAGGAGATTCCCAAACCGCTGGTGAAATCACCAACCAACGACTCCTCCGATGAAGAGATGAGCCAGGAGGCCACCGGTGGTTTCTGGAACAGAACCATGTTGGTGTGGCTCACCCCAACTCTCCTTCACGGCTTCAAACAGAATCTCGAAATCGAAAATCTTGCGCCGCTTGGGCCCGACTTCTCTGCAGAGATTCTAGGCGAGAGGTTTGAACCTGTCTGGGAAAAAGGTACGTACATGGAATCCTACATTTTCCGTTTTTGCCTTTGACAAACCACGCCTAACTGTTTCATACAGCTGACAAAAACTCCGACTACTGCTTGGTTAAGACACTGTTCACAGTGCTTCGTATTGAGCTCCTCATGCCCGCAATTCCTCGCTTGTGCCAATCTGCCTTCCAATTTTCACTCCCTTGGCTTATGGAACGTGTTCTGTCCTTTGTGCGGGACAGTGAACACTTGTCCCCCGCAAACGGTGGCGGCCTGGTTGGAGCCACTGCCATCATTTACTTTGGAAGCGCTGTAAGCTAATTGTGAAATCTATTTTGGCGAGAGACAAGTATGCTAACGCATCCAATACAGCTTTCTAAAACCTCATACAAACACCTTGTCAATCGTGCTGGTGTGCAGATTCGAGGAGCCTTGGTCGGCCGCGTGTTAAAAAAAAACCTGGCACTCGGTTACTCCACGGCAAAGGGCGCTGCGGCCTTGACAATCATGAGCACTGACGTCGACAGCGCCATTGAAAACGGCGAACAATTTCA
Source organism: Simplicillium sp. C3G150-2 (assembly GCA_022702485.1). Lineage (NCBI taxonomy): Eukaryota > Fungi > Ascomycota > Sordariomycetes > Hypocreales > Cordycipitaceae > Simplicillium > Simplicillium sp. C3G150-2. The sequence continues at coordinate 2,885,629 of JAJIYY010000001.1, read as the reverse complement.
TGATGTCTGGGTTAGTGTGCTTGAAATGGCTGCGGCTCTTTATCTTCTGTCAAGAAGGGTTGGCCATGCTTTCTTCTTGCCCGTCATCACCATCACCAGTAAGTCTCGGCGGCACCAAAATGTTTGCTCCTATGATCAGACCTAACGTTTATAGTCTGCTTCATTATCACCTCTAAGTTTTCTAAACTCATGATTCCTGGATCAGCGGGATGGAACAAGGCTATTCAGGACAGAGTTTCGAAGATGAGTATCTTACTGCCGCAGATGAAAGCCATCAAAATGGTCGGGTTGGACGACACTGTGCTCAACTACGTGCGTAATCTTCGCTCGCACGAGATTGAGAAATCCCTGCCAGTCCGCTGGGTCAAGGTTGGCCTTACAGCCCTAAGTAAGTACAGGCCTGAACTAGTATCCCGTTACAGAAAATGAGAATAACCTGGGTAATAGTACCACTGAATATATCCTTCACGCCTGCAATCCTCTTGGCGGGGGCACTATTTTGGACCACATTCAGGGATGGGCTTGACTCTGTCACCCTGTATCCCGTGATGGTACTGCTAACACTCTGCTACGAGGCGGTGGTGTTGATTTATCAGACTTCGCCCCTAATTGGAGCCGCTGTCGCTTGCTACAAACGTGTAGCCGACTTCCTTCTCCTGGAGGAGAGAGTTGACCCGCGCCATCTCCACCTTAGAGACGATGGTGCCTCCTCCGACTCCGGCAGCTGCGAGAAGACTTTCACAGTGCACACCAAAGAGTCGGACTCTAGAGCACAGGTGATCAGCATTCAAGGGGCAAGAATTGCAGCTGCCAAGGATGCCGAGCCTATTCTCGAGAATGTCAACTTGTCTGTGAGTGAGTCTGCTCTCTTCCTGGTGGTTGGAGCTGTGGGCGCAGGCAAATCAGTGCTGCTACGGACTTTGCTGGGAGAAACCTACCTCTTGTCTGGAACAGTAGAGATGCCACAGAGCGCTATAGCCTTCTGTGATCAGAAGACTTGGTTACCGAATTTGACGGTACAAGAAGTCATTGTCGGAGAGGGTGAATTTGATGCTGTCTGGTACAACACCATTGTGCGTGCCTGCATGCTCAACCGCGACATAGAGATCTTCCCGCAGAAGGATCAGACAGAGATCGGTAGCGACGGAGCTCTGCTGAGCGGCGGCCAGAAGCAAAGACTTGTAAGTTGATTGTGCCTCGTGAAACGGGACTTGTATGGTTGCTAATGTCTTGATTAATAGGCAATCGCAAGAGCGCTATATTTACGGAGTCCAATTCTCCTCTTGGACGACATCTTCAGTGCTCTGGATCGCACAACTGCACAAGCTATTTTCTCAAATCTCTTTGGTACGGATGGCTTGATCAAGAACAACCCCAAGGTCACTACAATTCTGGCCACTCACTCACGTATGACATACCCTGGCGCGATCAACCCAAAGCATTGATTGATGCTAACTTCCTTTTAGTTGAGTTCCTCCACGCAGCTGACGAGGTTATTGTACTTCACAACAAGTCAGTTGTGATCGAGTCGTCTGCCACAGTATTGGAGCGCGCCAACATGCAGGATATTGGCATTAAGGTCGATACTGATGCTGAACAAGATGAGGTGGGCGAAGACCTAGAAGAGTCGCCCATGTTGCTGGGTACAAAGGAGACAGATTTGCAGCAGGACGTGCGTGAAACTGAGCGCCCACGCCGTGGAGAATTTCAGATCTACCGCTTCTTTCTCCAGGCAGCACCGAAGTTACTACTTACCTTGTTTCTGATCCTCCTCGGTTCAGCGGCAATTTTTGAGAGAAGTACAGGTACGTTGATCTTTGCTTCGACCGTTTTGCTTGGGTGAAAGAAGGTGTCGTCTAATCGAGTCGCAGATTGGTACATGAGAGCCTGGCTGGACATCGCGCCAAAAAATAAACTGCTTCTCGTTGGTATCGTTGTTATTGGCATCGTGCATGTGTTTAACAACTTTGCTGCTGCATAGTCGGTCGCCCCCCCCCCTTCATACAGCTATAGACAATGGGACATGGCTAACAAGTTTACATTAACAGCACATGGCATCTTATAATCTATCCGCTCATTGCGACAAACTTACACGACTTGTTTGTGATAAGCCTGATGGAGTAAGTCAGTTCCGCGGAAGATGATTTTGTTCCTCTACAATGGCCTACAATAGTTTACTAACCATCGCCTAGTGCTACCCTCACGTATCTTACATCAACGAGCAGCGGATTCCTTCTCAACAGATCGAGCCAAGACATGAGTCTCCTGAGCACGCAACTACCCACTGCATTCTATCTTACCGTCTATATTACATTCATGGCATTGGCAAATACCGTCATGATCGCCACAGCAGCGACTTACGCTGCCCTTGTTATCCCTTTCATGTTGGTTGTGGTCTATTTCCTGCAACTTTTCTACCTGCGCACTTCCAGGCAGATGCGTTACTTGGATCTAGAACAAAAGACACCTCTGTATACGAAACTCACAGAGACGGCCTCTGGAGTAGAGCATATTCGTGCGTTTGGTTGGGAGCAAAGAACCCTCAAAGAAAGCTATAGACTCTTGGACGAGTCGCAGAAAGCTGTCTTCTACATGTACGGTATTCAGCGATGGCTCGTTTTTGTTCTCGACTCGACCATCTTGGTGATTGCTGTGGCACTGGTAGCAATGGCTGTCTTTTGGACTACCACGGTTAGCCAACCATCCCTGGGTCTTGGCATGTTGGCTACTATGGACTGGAATGTCGTCCTTGGTCAATGGGTTAACTTCTGGACCCGGCTGGAGACTTCACTTGGAGCTGCTCAAAGACTGCGATCCTTTGTTGAGGATACCCCGCACGAGGAGGATAGGCCTGGTTTGACGAATGTAGCGGATTGGCCCAGAAAGGGAGAGATTGAGTTCCGCAACGTCACTGCGAAGTACAAGTAAGTTGCCTGTCTCCGTTATACACAACACTTTTGTTCTCTCGGAACCAGCTAACCGGAATTTGTTCTAGCCAAAATGCCGAGGCCAAGGCACTTGATGACATTTCCTTCAAAGTCTCCCCTGGTACCACTGTGGGCATCTCTGGCCGCACTGGAAGGTTCGTTGCGCAATCTCGCTTTCTTGCCTAGACCATGACTAAAATGTATTCTTTTTCACAGCGGCAAGAGCAGTTGTCTTTTGACACTGCTGAGGCTAATCAGCTATGAAGGCTCCATCACCATTGACGGGATTGACATCAAGGACGTGCCACGTCAACAACTGCGTCAATCACTCATCACCATCACTCAGGAACCACTTCGTCTACCCGGCACGGTTCGCGAGAACCTCGTGCCTCAAAATCTGGGTAAAGATAAAGACACCGTTCAAGACCATGACGAGGAGATCAAGGCAACACTACAGAAAGTTGAGCTCCTCGACCACGTCAACTCTCGCGGCGGTCTTGACAAGGGCTTTGACGACATGGACTTTTCAGAAGGCCAGCGCCAGCTCTTTAGTCTCGCAAGAGCGCTGCTGCAGAGGTCTATGATGTTGAGGAAGGGGCAACCAGCCCGTATTATGTATATTATTTGTAGTTACTAGCGATAGCGGTTCCATTTGGAACCTAACTAATACATCATCACTTTCGTTCTTCATTAGGTTATGAGCCCGGCATCGCGCTACACCAAAGCCTATTGCCGGGAAAATTATTTTATTTATTTTATCTACACCTTTTGGAATGGGCGCAACCCATCGCTCTCACACTTGACAGACGGGCCTCGAATCTGCACACGAGTCAAAGCCACTGAGAGTACCAACAAGCACAAGACAAAACTCCTCACCATAGGAGTCACACCTTCTTCCAATTCTTACGCGAGAAAGAAGACACCTTCCAGCAAAACCCAAGCGAGCTCTTTCCCAACACTGGTGATAAATCTCGCTTCGCTTCTTTGGCGGGAATGAGCAGGAGCAGGTGACCGACCGTCGCTTGATAAATACTTCTGTCCCCCGACCTGGTGTGAAAGAAATCCTGCCGTTGACACCTACACTTCCATCACCATCTCTTTTTGGAACTTCACTTGTTACTTCGACAGACATCACACTCCTACCCAGCAATATCCTATCTCAGCCACCTTTTCCCAGCACCCACCAACCTCTGCCATCACCATGTCTGACAACCCAGTTCAGTTTAAGCTGGATGTCTCCTCCCTCCCCAAGCTCTCCATCCGTGGTGACAATTTTACATCCTGGAGATCTGCTTGGACTGTTGCTTTCAAATACTCAAGGCTGTGGGAAATCCTTCAAGACACCACAAAGCCCCAAGATGCTGATACAACATGGGATACCAAAGACACACAGGCAATGGTTATGTTGATGAGTGCAGTACATCCTGACCTCACCCCGATTATCACTGCTCTTCCCACCTCTGCTCTGGCGTGGCAAGCATTGGCAGACAGATTCGATCGTGACACTGGACAGTCCACCATCCAACTCTTCCGTAACATCACGACACTCCGACACAGAGACGGAGAGAATCTCGTACACCACCTGGATGAATTCAACCAGCTCTGGCTACACTTACAACGCCGATGCAACTCCTCCAGTCAGACAGTAGCTAAGTCAATGAAGACACTCTTTGATTCTGAGGATATCAAGGGCACATTCTTCTTGACCACGCTGCCAGAGGCAATGAACAATATTGTCGACAACCTGAGCTCGCGGGATGTCACCAGGTTTGCTGACATCGAGACAAAGATGCTAGACCTTGCTGACAGACACAATGTCGCGGAGCAGCAGGAGGCATACTACACGTCTACCGCGACAAAGGGAAAGGGGAAGCAGAATGCTAACACACAGCGAAACACCAAAGCGACACCGACTGTTCCCGCTGGTGAAAAGGAGTGCACCTGGTGCCGCAAGCACAATTTCCGTTTCGTTGGACATCTCTACACAAATTGCGACAAGCTCGCCGCCGACAAAGCGAAACGTAAAGAGAAAGCAAAGCTTGCTGAGTCCACCGCCGACTCGCCCGACACCAAAGACTCGACAGACGACGTCGCTTTCACTGCTGTAACACACGGCAGCTCCAAGAGAAGCGTAATTTACATTGATGACGACGAAGCCTCGACGACAACTCAGGCTGAAGTCGCAAAATTGGTGACTCCCCTCATATCCTCAAATGGAGCTCCGACTTGGATCTTCGATACTGGAGCCTCACGGCATATGACTGGCAACGTCGATGATTTCCATGACCTGCGACCGCATTCTGGACATATCACTGTTGCTGGTGGTGCACGGCTGCCAATCGAGGGCATCGGGACGGTTTCCCTCCATATGAGACTCCCAGATAACTCATCAAAGAAATGTACACTGACCAACGTACTCTATAGCCGGAGCTTACACAAGACTCGACTGTTCTCCTGGACTCACGTCAGGAAACGGTTTCACCTCAACGGGACGAAGGACGACATTTACATCACAAGCGCCGCCGACTCCAATGAGCTCCTCTGGGCGAAGTATGTTCAAGGCAATTTCGTCATTCAGACTGTTGACAATGAGCATGCAAACTTTACTGTGAGCACTGAAACTCCAGTGTCTTTTTGCCCTCCTCAAATCCCCAACGCCCATTTCACCGACTACAAGGATTTTCACAATTCCATTGGTCACTCCGATATCTCGACTACCATGGCTTCACGACTATACAAGGACACCAGCAGCATACCACCACGACCCCACGATTTCCATTGCGACGACTGTGCTATGGCGAAATCAGTGCATCGTGTCCCGAAATCAGTGCCCACTGCTTCTCGGGCTGCTTCATTCCTTCACACAGTCCACTCCGACCTGTCAGGACGCTTCAGCGTCAAATCATCATCAGGGTCACTATATTTCATCTCATTCATCGATGAGCATACACGGTACTCCTGGGTACGCTTCCTCAAGACCAAAGACGAAGCACCAAAAGCCATCAAAGATTTCTGCTCGCTTGTGCATAATCAATATGGCTGTCGCATCAAACAATTCCAATCCGACCACGGGGGCGAGTACTGTAACCAAACAGTTCGTCAATTTTTCGAACAGCAAGGCATTACACATCGAAAAACTCCCCCTTATCATCACGAGTCGAATGGCATTGCAGAAAGGTTCAATAGAACCATAGTCACTGATGCCCGCACTATGCTTTCTGACGACGAACTCCTGTTTCTCTGGCCGGAAGCCATTTCAACCGCAAATTACCTACGAACAATAAAACCTCACAGCAGCTTAACCAACTTCATTACACCATACGAAAAAGCTTTCAACACCAAGCCATCAATAGCACACCTCAAACCATTTCTTACACCATGTTATACACACATCCCAAAAGAAGCCAGGGCAGCCGGAACCAAGCTCTTGGATAGAGCTGAACGCGCACTCCTGGTTGGATACGAGGGTTCATCGGTGTACCGAGTCTTTATTCCCCAGCGAAAAGTCGTGATGACTTGTGCCAAAACAAATCTGCGATGGGCACCACACACACCACAGACAATTGCTCGCTGGTCTACTGAGGGGACAACCGACACGAATCCCGCTACGGTCAAGCTCGAGCTTCGTGACCCAGCTCCTCCCAAGCATCGCCAGAACCATGTCGAACCAGCCAGAGAAGTTTCTCAACAGCCACACTCACCATCCCAGCAACTCCAAGATGAGTGTCGAGGTTCTATCTCTGGTGATGAACTGGACGATACACTTCCCAATACTGAAGCATCTGGGAAATCCTTTCAACACCCCAAAAGCTCCACGTCGCTGAGCCAACTCGGGAAACGAGGGACACACGAAAGACCTTCAGATGGGGAGTCAGAGGAAATCTATACTACACACTCAGGTCGACGAGTCAAACCAACACTCAAGGCGCGAGCCCAATGTGGTGAGACATCTGATTTTGAGACACCGGACAGTCCAGAATCCAGCTCACCGATTGATTATTCGACTCACGACACCAGACAGCAGTGTGCTGATTTCACTCACTGGCAGAATGATCCCAATGCTGGCACTCATTACCAGCAGCATGCTACACCACCAGCTCGACAGTGTTCAGAGCATGAAGACACTCCCGAAATCTGTGCATTTGTCGCAGAGCTTCTCGACGACAACATCCCATCAACATATCAGCAAGCTGTCACGTCACCCGAGGCTGAACAATGGACACAAGCAATGAAGACCGAGTGTCAAAGTCATATCGACAACGGGACGTTCACAGAAGTCCGAGCACGGGAAGTTAAACAACGCGACATTATCGACGGCAGGTGGGTGTATGCAAAGAAATACAACTCCGATGGAACACTCAATCGACACAAGGCGAGACTCGTGGCGAGAGGTTTCACACAAATCCACGGCATTAATTACGACGACACATATTCTCCGGTTGCTCGCTACGACAGCTTGAGAATAATTATTTGCATCGCAGTACTCCGAGGCTGGCTCCTCCACCAGCTCGACTTCGACACAGCTTATCTCAATAGCTCTCTCTCACACACAATATACATGCGATGCCCACCTGGTTGGCCGACAACACGTCCCGACATCGTGCTGTTGGTGAACAAGGCTCTTTACGGATTGAAGCAGTCTGGACGTGAGTGGTTTGGCACACTCAATACTACCCTGCTCCGACAAGGATACAGGTCATGTCATTTCGATCCATGTGTTTACATCAAAGACGACATCATCATTGCGGTTTATGTTGATGACTTGCTCATTGCTGGAACACCGGGGGCCATCGATCTCTTCAAGACCAGCATCGCCACCATTTTCAAATGCAAAGACCTTGGACGATGCAAATATCTTCTCGGGCTTGAGCTTGAGTACTACCCGCATGGAATTTTGATACACCAGCGTTCATATATCCGTCGACTTTTACGACGCTTCGGGATGCAAGATTGCAATGGACGCCAGACACCGCTGGATGCTCATTGTTTTCCACCCCGACGAATTGATTCTGAAGACGCGGCAGATCCAAAAGAGTACCAGCGAATCACCGGATCGATAAACTTTCTTGTCTCCGGTACACGACCCGATATGGCTTTTCCCAGTTCAATGGCTGCAACATTTAACTCGAATCCATCAACGACACATATGAGCATGGTACGACAGACACTCCGATACTTGAAGAAGACAGAGCACCAAGGAATCTTCATCGCAGCCCCATGCGACACCAATTCACGACAGGTATCTTTGGATACATATGCAGATGCGTCCTATAATTGTGATCCCGACACCTCAAAATCCTTCAGCGGCATGGTGGTGCAACTCAACGGCAACACAATTGCGTGGACATCGAAGCGACAGTCGACCGTCGCAAAGTCATCATGCGAAGCGGAATATATTGCATGTTCGAAGGCAGCTTCACACGTTGTCTGGGTGAGACTCGCCCTGAGAGAACTCCAATTTCCCATCGCCCATTCATGGCTTCATTGCGACAACGAACCAGCCCAGTCTCTTGTCGAGAATCACAAGGTCACATCAAGATCCAAGCATATCGCCGTCCATTATCATTATGTTCGCGAGCAGAATGCCAAATCATACACTGTTCGACACGTCGCATCACGAGAAAATGTCGCAGACATTTGCACCAAGGCTTTGCCGAAGCCTGCATTTCAATATCTCGTCGCCAAGCTCAGCATGGCTCCCACCGACCAGCGTTAATTATATACATATCACAGTCTGGATTGGGGGGTGTGTTGAGGAAGGGGCAACCAGCCCGTATTATGTATATTATTTGTAGTTACTAGCGATAGCGGTTCCATTTGGAACCTAACTAATACATCATCACTTTCGTTCTTCATTATATGATGGGTAGTAAGATTCTCCTCATCGATGAAGCTACCAGTAATGTAGACTATGAGAGTGACGCCCGCATGCAGAGAATTCTTAGAGAGGCGTTCCAAGGGTGCACGCGCTTGGTCATTGCCCACCGTGTGCGGACTATTGCTGATTCTGATGTGTTGATGGAGCTGGCGGATGGGAAGGTTCTTTCGTTTGTTGATACAAGGGTATGAGAGTTGTATCTGTAGAGACTTGGCCTTGGACGGAGAGCATAGATTGTTGCAGGATCTAAAATATAATTGCTTGAGGTATTCGTTATCTTCTAATGACTGCTGACTTTGCTTTTACTGGAGGAACTTGCCCAGTCTACTAATTAATGGCGTCGGCGCCTATAATTATGTCACGGTGCCTAGTTTTAGTGGTTCAGTAAGCTGCCTCGGAGCGGTTGGAGCGGGTACCCTGACAGCAGGCGCAGTGTATTTTTAGCGCAACGTACCATCGCCGGGGGCAGCCACTAGCCCGACTGCACTGCTGTAGGAATCCACAAAACAGCACTATCGAATTGCATACGGCGGCCAGTACGGCCCGGCCAGGCAAGGCAAGGTGCTGTACCTTGGAACGGGTTGGTTGGTACCTCAATTGATCGGCTTGAGCATGAGCAGTCTCCTCTCCTTGTCTCCCCCGCCCCCAAATCTACCCTATCTAGCAAACTTTGAGCTTTCATCTCTCACACATGCGTTTACAATCCAGCGGCACCAATTACACGGTCAAATAGTATACTCTTCGTTACAGAGGGGGGTAGATGCGCTCAAAGTGCCTCCCACTGCCACGACACTATCGTTACTCTTACGATTTGTTAGCCCCCACCACCGAATAGAGTCTTGAAGCAGCTTGCGAATTTACTCGTTGCAACAGGCTTCATCATGCTCTCTGTTAGCTTTCATAACTTCCCAGAATGCAGGCCATTTCTTACAGATCGCGACTACTACGTCGCTCCTGCTCTTCTGTTTGCATTCTTTGGGCCAGCTATTTTTCTTCTTGGCAATCCGCGCGAGTCCAAAGAGTCACCATCTCGAATCTTGTGGTGGCTGAAGTTGGTCGGTATTTTGTGGCGTTGCGTTGGTCGGCTAGATTCTAATTTTGCTCTGTTCAGGTCTCTTCCATTTGCTTGGCTCTTCCGCAGGTGCTGTTAGCCATCGCTTCGGCTGACCTGACGATTTCAGATGAGGTCTACCTCATCCTCCTCTGCATGCCGAGCATTGCTGCTTGTGCCCTCGCGCACGATGCCTACCACCAGAATAGTTCACCCGCTCTCTTGAATACCTACCTGTTTCTTGTCCTGATAGCAAATACTGCTAGGACCTGGGATCACTGGGAAGTCAGAGATGACCCCCTCGTTGGTGTTTACTCTGGACTTGCTGCCGTTGCTGGCGCTGTCTGTGCAGTGTGGGACTGGGTTGAACGAGCTGCTCAATCGCTGCCTGGTCTGACAGCCAATGTAACGACGCGTCTACAGAAGAATCGCCACTTCGAAAGAACTTTCCTGGACAGGCTTTCCATGTTTCTATTTTTTGGGTTTATTGAGCTTCGCGAAAAGGGCGATTTGCCAGACTTTGGCCCTGCGGTTTCCTCTCAGAAACTTGCGGATCGTTTCTACACCCTCTGGGCGGAAGGTATGATTGGGAACAGTCCTGGCGTTGAACAATCTAGTATCTTTTTTGCAGGCGTTCTAACAACTATAACAGCGAATAAAACATCGAAAAATGCACTGCTACGGACAATAACCAGGACAGTAATCTGGCCTCTTCTTGGAACAATACCACCCCGGCTGTTCTACGTATGGTGTCAATTGTACAACATCTTGTTGATGAAACGCGTGATTGCCTTTGTCGCAGCCAAGGAAGCTGCAGTCGATGATTCAGCGTGGGCAATTTTGGGAGGGATAATCACCTCATCTTTGGTGCTGTCGGTAAGTACAGAGCACAGCAACAACCGCTTCATGGACCTACCACTAAACATACACTACTGCAGATTGCTGGTGTTTGGAGCCAGTATATGAAAGACGAATTTGATGGCTTGGTCCATGGATTACTATCTTCAATTACATGGAAGAAAACATTTTCTCTTACCTCGGCCGATGCACAGCAAATTGAAGCTTCGGGAAGCTACAAGAATGAAATTCAGCGCATTTCCAACGGCCTACGAGATTTTCACGGAGTATGGTTCGCGCCTGTCGAAATATTTCTTGGTGTCTATTGCTTTTACACATGCGATGGATCAATTTCTCTCTCAATCATACCTCCACTGATAGGTAAGTAAAGAAATGGAGAAAGCAGCTTCTGGTGTGTACTTGTGGCTAACTGTTTTCGCAATTTCATAGTCGCGGCGTTGATCCGACATCTTCTTACTCAACGCTTCACGGCTGCAGCAACTTCGTATCGGCATCATTCTCAGCAACTTGCTTTACAAACATCTCGAATTACTTCTATCGCAAGTAGCTTGAAAATATTTGGCCTTGAGCAAGAAATGGAATGGTATCTTCAACCGTTCCAAGAGGCTGAAGTTGTCGCAAACTACAAGCAAACTGTTTTCAATATCTTAACTTGGATGTCATGTGTGTCGCTATATATTTCTTGTCGACCGCATTGTGTAACTAACTTTTTATTCAGTTGTTTGGGTAACAGATATCCCAGCCCTGTCCGTTATTGCTACCGGTACTTTCTGGACTGGGCATATTATCCAGATAGAAGCTGCGTCAGTCTTTGACATTCTGGCTTTCACGACTATGATTGTGGAACCGTCAACAATACTCATGCGAGACACACCATATCTAAAAGAAATTGCTCTGTCCTGTAGCTCTCTACAGACCCTTCTTTTATCAGAAGACGTTCGAGACCGGCGACTTGCTATCGAGCCACCTTCAGCGCAGAAACGTCAAAATGGCACACCATCAGCGAAGCTCATCGAAGCTCAGGCTGCTGACATCAATGCAATTAAGTTTCGGAGCGTAACTCTTCCGGCAGGTCAGGGTGAAACCGCGTTAATACGAGACATCAATTTTTTCGTACGCAAAGGGCAGCGTGTTGTATTGACTGGCCCTGTCGGGTCGGGCAAATCTACCTTGTTGCGTAGCATTACCGGCGAGGTCGCTCCGCTAAAAGGAACCATTTCACTACTAAAGCCCTTCTCTTGCATAGGATATTGTAGTCAGAGCCCCTGGCTAAAGAATACAACAATCCGAGATACAATTACGAACGGGTGCCCGGTCGACCCCGATTGGTACAAACAAATCATACAGTCGTGTGGTCTTGAACGCGACATCGAGGATTTGCCCGGTTCTGATTTGTTTGTGGTGGGGGTGGACGGAGCTAATTTGAGTGGTGGTCAACGGCTTCGTCTGGTAAGGCCAAGAGTAACTGAAATTCTAACTACGTATTTGCTGACTGTTTGTTTTCATTTAGGCTCTAGCAAGAGCACTATATCTCTCCCCTCCAATAGTTGTTGTCGACGATATTGTTAGTGGTCTTGATAAGAAGACTGCCCTCTTGATTTTTTCGAGAGTATTTGGGCCGCGTGGCTTACTCGCGAAGCGTGGGATTGCCGCCATTGTTGTAACCAACACAGGTAAGTTCATTTATTCTTTGGAATGATTCGTACTGCTTCAGAAATTGTACGTGCTGATACAATAATCTAAAATTTAGTACAATTAATATCTTACTTCGATCAAGTCATGTTTCTCGATAAACACCATGAACTTCGGGTTGCTAGAGGTACGCTTGAGATCAAAAAAGTCCTCGATACAAAGATCAGGTTAGGCGAGCTCTCAGCATCCGCGCAGGATAGCGACGAAGAGGATAACAATGACGATGACGACCCTGTATTCTTTGGTTACTTATTGGATGACGGCAGCGATGCCGCCGTCAAAAAGGCTACTAAACCTAGCTCGGGAAAGACTGATGCCGCGCTTTATTTTTATCTGGTAAAATCAGTGCCAAGAGCAACACTTTTGCTTTGTATTATTCTTGCCTCAATGCATGCACTTATGGAGCGTGGGCCAAGTAAGTCAAATTCCCCAATAACCGGGTACTCCCTTGCTAATTTGATGCAGCATTCTTCTTGCGAGAGTGGCTCGACTGGGCTCCTGACAATTTGTCTCTATTCTGGGTGTATGTCGCTGTTGTAGTGCTGCGGCCATTGATAACAGGTCTTGAGGCTTGGTAAGGGAAGATTACCGAAGAGTCACTGGCAAAAATTAACGGTCGCAGGATATACCACTTGACTGTCTCTCCGCAATGCTCAATCAATCTACACCAAGAGCTTGTCAGAACTATTCTACGGCAAGTACTATCTATTACTAGTTATTCATGTTTCTGTTATAGTTTGAAGCTACTGGATAAATACTGACCCGGACTGCAGGGCGCCATTCGCCGTTCTTGGAGCGATTGACTACGAATTGTTCATACGACAGTAGGCGAACATATTGTGATTTGTATTACGTATTAAGCTAACATTCGACCTAGAATTTTATCCGACGGCTTTCATATTGGAAAATCTGGAGATATGGTGCTGAAGGGAACGATCTATGGTGAGTTTACTGGCATCGCACCATCTAATTACTGGGTACCGTTACTAACAGATAGAGGAAGCCTTCACTTTTGTCAGTATGGACACGACTCTCATTTTGCATGGTATTCCGATTCTTGTTTTCATTTTTCCGATCCTTATTGCTTCTTTGTATTTGGTAAGAAGTTTTCACAGCCAAGCAGCAGAGCAACTTCGGCGTATGGAAGAGGATGTTACAAATGGAATTCAGAAGAACACCAAGGAGGTCAGTCGTGGCCTAGAGGACTTTCGATGCATGGGTTGGAGTGACCAGTACATGTACAAAGGATTTGAGCTACTGGATAGCTTACAGCAGATCTCTTACGCTATGCTGCACCTTCGGTCTTGGCTTACAGTTTACATTCATTTGGCGACGTCGATCATGATGATTTCGGCCACACTAGTTGTCGTTTTCATGAGAGATTACATGTCCCCAGCTGGAGTCGGTATCGTATTCTTCTTGGGACAGTGCAGCAGTACAGAACTGCAGAATTTCTTTCAATATTGCTCGTCATTGGAAGGTTCGATCATGGAAATGGCGAGGCTCAGAGCGTTTATGACGGAAACACCACCAGAAGTTGATCTTGCGACCCAGGACGTTGACCTGGATTGGCCACAGCGTGGTGATGTCAGTTTCGAAGCAGTTAGCGCTACCTACGAGTAAGATTTCTCTACATTGATTCGACATACAGTTATATACTAATTGGTACACAGATCTTCAGAAATGTCGCATACAGCGCTCCATGAGGTTACGCTAGAGGTCAAGGCAGGACACAAAGTAGGGATAATTGGCCGAACTGGAAGGTGATCACAGCCACTGTTATTACTTTTGGGTTGTCGATTGAACGATACTAACGATGTAACAGTGGCAAGAGTACTTTGCTTCTCACACTCCTCAATCTGCTGAGCTACAAAGGTTCCGTAAGTATTGATGGTGTTGAAATATCCAATGTCCCCAAACGACGGCTGCGTTCTCGCATCACCACGATTCCACAACATCCTGTAAAATTGCCGGGAACTATTCGAGACAACATATTACCGTGGGATCTACCAAAGGCGAAGAAATCTGTTCCGGACGACGAGATCATCAGCGTCTTGAGCGATCTTGGCGTTCAAGATGACATTGAGGCACGCGGAGGTCTCGACGCAGAGGCAGCTGATGTCGAACTATCCCATGGACAGAAGCAGGTCATTGCTATGGCGAGGGCAATATTGCATCAGCGGGTTTACAAGACGAAAATCGTGCTGATGGATGAGGTTACTAGTGCGCTGGATGACGACGCAGGTCAGCGAGCTCTGGTGATTCTTCATCAAGCGTTCAAGGATTGCACGATGTTTATTGTTGCGCACAAGACGCAGACCTTGCAGGAAGTGAACCTTGTTGCGGAATTCGCTAGTGGGCAACTGGTATTTCAAGTGGCGAGGTGAAGTTGTCGACAGGACTGTGGTGAATGATTTGGTGGCTTTTAAAGCTTCGAACTATGCTCTCTATTGTATTGGGCATTTCCATCTTTCTGATCTTCTTTAAAATACTATTTAGTTGCTTGGGATTTTGAGGGATTCGCCTGTGTAAGCTCCTGCATTTGTGAGGTGGTTTGTTTGGTAGTGGTGTCGTCGAATTTAGTGGGAAATGGCGTGGTTTTGGTGGTGTACACATTCACTAAAACTGGCGTGTAAGGCGCTGTAAGTTGCCCAACAACAGGATTCTAGGTGCTGGCTTTAGGGCATAGGGCCACTATAATCCAGTTTCTCTAGCTCCAACTAAAGCCTCAAACTTGGGAAGGTTTGGGGCGGGGTCGAAGAGTCGAAGACTACAACGAGGTTGTACTCGGTGATTAAATTTTTTCCAGCTATAAGAGTATTAAATATAATTGACTGGGCAGATATGCTGTCTCAGATATTTCCAAGGTAAATATCAACCAAATCTTGAGGTCCTACATATCAGTGAATACTCTCTATTGCTATGTATAAAATAACGCAGATTTAAGATATTACAGGGTAGGCGCTAGTATTCTAGAGGCACAGGGTGCTGGACATTTAGCGAGCAACTAGGCTCGGTGCTGGCAGTCAACCACCAGGGCCTGTAATTATAGCGCTACGGCGACTCGTCGCAAGAGCCAGCTCAAAAAAAAAAAAGCCGTTGAACTGCAAGTGAGGGGGGGTGCGAAGTTCTCGAGGGCGGTTACGGAGTACAATACGACGAGCAAACAATGCAGTTGGTCAGCAACAGTAATTAATTACGGAGAACGTGCCCGCTCGTCTTCGGGAGCAAAAGTCCCCAGGCGGCTCAGGGCTCCGAGACGAAGCGGTGCTGTCCAATGCCTAGCCATGCAAATTCTGAGTAAGCACCTGCTTTATGCCATTCATTTTGAACGTCTTCGCTCACTAATTCTAATGGTTGTATAGTGAGGCAGCTGGGCCGGGCGAGGTGCGCAACAAACTGGTCAAGAGCAATCACGTAGAAAAAAGCTGGCGATTCTGTTAGGTGCGAGATGTGGTGTTGGTTCACCCATGTCCATCTCGGGCCTCCGTTCGACATCCACTAAAACTGACCTTGGCGCCATGATGGAGACGTTTTAGCGTGTATGCAAGCCTCATTCTGCGAGCAGCGCCTGTGACTGGCCCAGACGGTGATTGACCGGGGAGGGAGGGAGGGGGCCGTCAAAGTGGCTAGTAGCCCCGATTGGCGGATGGGCAGAGATGGAGGGGAGGAAAATCCTGAATGAGCATGAGGAGAGAGGGGACGATGCTTGCCACACCACAACGCTATTGGAGCCTAGTCTCAAAATAGCAGTTGGGGTGATGTGATGTGATGCCTTTGCTCTGTAGCCGGTCTCGACTCATTTGCCGCACGCACTACAGAGGGAAAACCTTGTACCAGGCTTTGCGCTGCACCCCCTCCCTTGAAGAATCAAAGATACTACCATAGCGGGGGCTAGTTTCTGAATGCCAGGCTCGATGGTTTTGGGGTCAATGGAGGAAGGTGTCGGCTTGCTGCTAGCTGGTATGGCGCTCTCCTCTGCAGAAGCCATTCATCTTTGGTCACTAGGTACGCGTCTCCTGCAGGTACGATAATACTGACTGCTAACAAAAGTGCGCCTTACTGGGTGTCTCGAAGCGGAAAAGTAACGCTATGAGAGATGGGGCAGTTGCAACGATGTGCAGCCTCGCTACAAAGGGCTTTCGCTACAGGGATGAGATGATGTGTCATGCCATCCACGCTGGTGCTTGTCGGCAAGCAGTGCAAGCGTTTGCTCTTTTTTTCTCCTCAAAGTCCTGGTACATCCATGCCCCATACTGGATGCATGTAGTACGGATACGCGCTGGATGGAACTGTAAATTAACTCACTAATAGCACTAACCACACGTTCAATACATGCACTCCCCCCCTTCCCTCCTTCCCTTCCCCCTCTTTCTCTTTTCTCGTTGCAACAGGGCTGAGTGAGCGAATTTGTCACAGTTGTGCCGTGTCTGCCTGGGCGGTGCTTTGTGCTGGTGGACTCTACTGACGCCCATTCCACTTGTGAACTCTATTCAGTCCGCCATGTAACGCTGTTGGGTGCCCCGGAGCTGTTGAAATTACCTCTGTCCCCGTTAGTACCAGGCTAGTTGCGGTTTTGGGTGGGGGTTTGCAAACACTGGTACTTGTAGGTCTTTTATTCCCTGTTGCCTTAACTGGGGAGGGAGGTCAAGGCCCGAAGAGGGGAAACCAAGAGGTCTCAGGCACGTCGACAGCGCCCGTGTCCCCTGTAAGCCACTAAAGGCTATTGGTCTGGTTAGGTGACTGGCTGTTAGGTGGATGGATAGATGGTGGCAGGAACAATAGCAGCACTATAGTGGGCGATAATCGCCATTCTAACTAACGCAGTTGGGGGGAGAGGGTTGGAACATTCCCACTAAGGAAAGAGCAGCTCTCGTAGTTACTGTGATTTCTCAGCTTGAGATCAAACCAACACTGCACATCCCCTCATCTTCATTTGTTCTCACAATTTACTACTATTTTTTATACCACTTTCATTCATTGTTTTCATTTATTGAATCAGCACCAATCCCATCCATTTCCAATGTGGTCATGGCAAAAGCTCACAGAGGATGTCAGTGTACTCCTCAACGATGCCACCATTGGTAACTTCTGTGACCATTTGGGTCACCACGGCTGGCTTGATACCGTCTTCTTTGTCTTCGCACCACTTCTCATAATTCCTCTCACCCTGCTTATAGATTTATTTGCAAGCAAAGAAAACTATGAGACCCTACATGGAAAACGAGGGGACTCATTTGTCATGTCTAAACTAGTACTGTTCTCTTCACAGTAACTCTTCAATGTTCCGATATGCTGACAGCCTCGATCTAGATGCAAGCGCTTCCAACCATGATTCTGCAGTTAGTCTTGGCTTCTCATCGTTCTGAAATTGCCAATGCTTCCAACAGTATCTTTTATATGGCTACTTACATGCCTGCGTTTGCCTGTCTCATAAGCTCTGTCTGGTATGCATTCAATCATTGGCCACCACTTACAATTCGACTATTTCTCTGCGGAGCGGTCGTTGCCGATTTTGCAAGAGCATTGGGTATAAATTCCATTATTACGGAGTCTGTCGACATTCGGCTGTATTCTTTACTAGCGGCCGCCCTAAACTCGCGCCATCTGGTTTGGCCATGGGATATCTTCATTGTCATCGCCAATTGGTGTCTGCACAAGCTATACAGACTCTGCACTTCTTTTGAGCTTTTTAGAACTCTACCCTTTGATTTGTATCGCTTTGCACATTTTGGATTGGAATCCTTTTCTAAGCATAGCGACCTCCCTGTCTTGAAAGGCGAGCTCGAGCCGGCAGGTCTCTCGAGAGACTTGCAGCCTGCGTGGGATGATGGTAAGTATTGCTCCTGCTCTTTATTCTTCTAAATGCCTTTTTTCGGCTGACAACAGATACAGAAGATCATGAGGCTCGGAATGCATTTCTCAAAGCTCTTGCCAAGACTCTTTTTAGGTCGGCAATGCATACCGTCACTCCTGCACTGGTCTGCCATATCTGCCAACTTTACCTTGCAACGCTTATCAGCCAGCTTATCCAAAGTATTTCTCGAGATACCTTACTGGGTAGCTGGAGACCCTTTCTTTTCATATTGAAAACTTTCGTCACAACCTTTGCCATTATGGTGAGTCGTTCCCCTCATGCGCACCTAATTCTTGAAGTTAACAACATGCTCAAGGGCGCTGATGCCTGGCGAGTCCATAGAACTGGCATATTTGACATGAAGCTCAAGGGCACTTTGTCAACCAAGATCTTGCAAAAGGTTTTCCGGTTACCAACTGAAAGGGCACAAGGTGGCGAGCCAGTCAGTATGCTCAGCGTTGAAACCGAACAGCTTGCCGCGGTTATGCCAGCAATTCACAAATTATGGCTAGCACCAGTCAATCTCACCCTCAGCTTGGTGGTTTTCTACTACTATAATGGCTTGCTTATGCTTGCTCTGCTTCCGGTTTTATTTGGTAAGTTACCCTGTGAACTATTCATCCACATGGGGTTGAGTGACTTGCTAACTCGCTGGTATGTAGCTGCTCTTTGTATGGCTGCTTTAGTTGTGCCCCAACAAGTGCAGGTATTGGTTGAGTGGAAGTCTCGAAATCAAAGGCAACTGGCCCAGGCCTTATCCATTGTCTCTAGAGTTGAACATATTCGCACTCTGGGTTTAGAAAACGCAACCTTGAGATATGTGAAGCGGCTTCGAACCAACCCACCGTCTCT
Source organism: Simplicillium sp. C3G150-2 (assembly GCA_022702485.1). Classification (NCBI taxonomy): domain Eukaryota; kingdom Fungi; phylum Ascomycota; class Sordariomycetes; order Hypocreales; family Cordycipitaceae; genus Simplicillium; species Simplicillium sp. C3G150-2. The sequence goes on along the minus strand of JAJIYY010000001.1, from coordinate 2,866,514 downwards.
CACGCCATACGCTCGACTTATGAAAGCTCTGGGCCTGCTTTCCTGTAGGAATTCGTTTGACTGAAAAAAATTTCATAACTAATCGAATCAACAGTGAGCTTATTGGGTGGTCTTGTCCCCATTGCAATTATCCTTCAATTTGTGCTTACGGAGCATCAATTCGACCCAGTTGACTCCGGTCAAATCTTTACTACCATGGCCATCATCGCCTTGATGCTTGAACCCTTTATTTTATTTTTTAAAGAGGGATCAGCGTTTCGGGTAGCTAAACTCAATCTTCGATTGCTGCAGGATTTTCTTTGCCAGGACGAGCATCAAGATCCTAGGCTTTGTATCCCACTTGCTGCGGGCGCTGCGCCTCAGCATTCTTACCCTGTGACTTTTCGCTCTGCTTCGATTGCTCCTTCTACTCAATTGCCCGCCATCCTCTCAGATATAAGCATCTCGATTCGCCCAACAAGCCTTACAATAGTCTCGGGCCCAGTTGCATCCGGAGTTTCGTTACTGCTGAAAGCCATCGTTGGAGAGGCGGCACTTCTTGCTGGACAAATTGTCATTCGTGGTGCAGAAAGCTCGATTAGCTACGCTGCTCAGGATGTCTGGCTATTTGGGAGTACCATTTACGATGCTATTATAGCTGGCAGAGACTACGATCCAATTTTGTTCAGAGACGTTGCCGTAGCTTGTATGCTAGGCTATGACATTGACGTGCTGAAGCGGTATGACTATTCTCTAATTGGCCCCGGAGGTTCTTGGCTGAATGCTGGTTTACGCCAGCGAGTTGTAAGTTTCTAGGTCTATCTTGCATGCAGAATTTGAATGGTGAGTTAACTGTGTCTTTATAGGCAATCGCCAGGGCAGCATACGCCGAGCCAAAAGTCTTTGTAATGGACGACCTCTTCAGCTCGCAAAGCGCTCAGATTGCATGCGCTCTTTTTGAACGCCTTTTTGGCCCTCGAGGATTTTTCAAAAAAAGAGAAGTTACAGTCATTTTAGCAACTAACTCAGGTAAGTTGAGTCCGCAAATATATCATCGTACAAAGTTGAATATAAGCATAACTGACATGTTGATACAGTCCGCCACTTCGAGCTGGCTGACAAAGTCATCTACATCGACGAAAATCATCAGCTCACACAGTTTCCAAGCAAGCAGGCCATTCAGTCAATGGTGAAAGAAAATTGTGCGAAACAATATTTTCTTCAGGACTTGGATCAATGTCGCGGCAGCTGTCGAAAACCAGATGAGGGAAGCGTCCATATCGCAACGTTCACAAGCGGACGGTTCCGGGAGCCTCAGCTTCGGAACGATGGTACTGTCGCCATACCTGGTTTCGTCTCGCTTTGTCGCTTAGTACCCAAGAGCTTCTTGTTGGAGTGGGTGCTGTTTCTTATCCTTCAGGTGGCTTTTGGAAGGATTCCCGGTTCGTGTTTCCCGATCGTCAATTTTAGACAGAGAGCTAACCCTGTCTTAGAGCTGCTTCTACGAGACTGTATAGGTAGTGTGTCGGGCGGCAATTACCATGGAATTTGGCTGTATGGTCTGGCTATTGCTATCCGGGGTTTCTTTAGTGCAGCGGAGGCATAGTATGTTTGCGTCAACGTCTTTGTTCGATGTTTTGCAGAGCCTAACAACTTGTAGCTTTCAGGTTCCGTCACAAACTGATGACGAGCATGAGATGCTTCTTCAAGCATTCATGAAGTAAGTCTTACCGTATTGGTGTTGTAGAAAATATGAAGAAAATGCTAACCTTCTTCCTGTAGGAAACCTTTTGAGAAGCTTTCAACTCTTGGTGTATCGTGGGCGCTTCATCAGTAAGTCTACCAGTATTAGAAACGAAGATAATCTAACGTCCGTCTTAGAAGTCCTAAGGCATCATACCATATCAATGGTGACTGGGCAACTTCCTTGAGAAGATCGATATATTGTAAGTTAAGCGATAACCCCATAGCAATACTCTTCAAAACGACTAATATTTGAAAGCATCTCTCCTTATCCTGTGCGATTTTGTCATCATCTTCTCCAGCCTCCCAGTGCTATTACTCATTCTACCGCTGGCAGTATTGGGAGTTTATTGGATACACAGCTTTTGTCTGCGTGTTTTGCGACAGTTGCGAACGCTTAAAACCAAGACCAAGTCGGATCTCATATCGGCTGTACAGGTGGCATGCAAGGAGCTATCAAGTGTCCGTGGAGACGACCAGGCTGATACGCACTTGGTCAAACTGTTATCACTTCTAAAGAAAGATCAACAAGTTGACTTTACCCGCTTGGAAATAAATGCTTGGCGCCACATGTGTCAACGCGCCGTCTCAGGTACCCTCGTGGTTGCCATCACGTCGGTATCTTTGTACGCGGCTCCATCGCTACCAAGAATAACAGTAGGCTTTGCATTCCTACTTGCTAGCTGGTTGTGGCGTGGGATTGACGCCATGTTCATCGCCATTGCGGATACAGACCAGTACATGACTACTGCTTCCAAGATCAACGACTTCATGGTGGACATTCCACCTCCAATCGCCGTGAACAGGCTCGCTCTTCACAGGAATTACAAAGGCGCTGTTGAGTTTGAGATGGTCAGAGTGAAGCGCACGTAAGTTGACTGCATCCCCTAATGATAAGCTTAAGGACAAACCACCCTGACTGACACTGTCACAGCACGCCGGACAGCAGCCGTGTAATATTTAAAAACGTCACTTGCGAAATTATCGAAGGGGAAAACGTTGGTGTGATTGGTCGAACAGGATCGTGAGTTGCTCTCTTTAGTCAATTCAGTCTGCTGGCACAAACTAACCAGTAACACAACAGTGGTCGGACTACGATATTCTTGACACTGCTACAACAGCTGAAGTACGAAGGCTCCATCAAGATTGACGGTATCGAGCTATCGACGATCCCACAGCACAAACACCGCCACATCTTCACGTCCATCTCCCAACGTCCGATCGATTTCCCCGGCACCGTCCGAGACAATATTTTCCCGTGGGACATGGCCACGGAGAACCATGAGTTTAGGTCCCTGTACACAGATGAAGAGATCCTGGCTCTTTTAGGAGAACTTGATCTCAGAGAACACATCTTGGCACGGGGAGGTCTGGACGCAGACGTGGAGGACATGCACTTCACCCCCGGTCAGCGACAGCTGATGGCCATTGCAACAGGCTGTTTCCATCACTTCACTCATGACACCAAAATCGTGCTCATAGATGAGTCGACCGAAGTTCTTGATGCCAAGATGGACAACCAGGCACACCGGCTCATAGCCAGGGCATTCATTGGCTGCACCAAGTTTTTCTTTGCCCATCGGCGGGACATCTTGGGCGCTATGGACGTCTTCATGAATCTGGGAGAAATGAAACGAGAGTTTGAATTCTCTGTAAGCATTTCCCGCCCTCCAGCTTATGCTACGGCTGCGGAATACGCTGAGGCTGAGGACCGCCAGCCTTTCGATAATGAGGACATCTATGATCCCTAGCTGGATGGCGGGAAACTTGTTTTTGCTCAGTATTGTTGAAAAAGGCTCGATATATTCAGATTGATTTAAATGATATTTTAGTTGGTTTTTATATTTTAAGAAAATTTGACTTTTGGCTACTTTAATTTTCCTGAACCCGTGCCAGACTACCCCCCGAAAACTCCAACATCTCGTCCACGTCTTGAATAGTCTGGACGCGATGCGCGATTGTCAAAACAGTACAGGAATGGAATGCTTCCTTCATGACTTTCTGCACGCGCACATCAGTCGCATGATCAATGTTGCTTGTCGCTTCATCAACCATGACAATTTTGCTACCAGTCATAGACTGATAGACGATTGATCTCGCAATGGTAAAGAGCTGCTTTTGACCCTGGGAGAAAGACATGTCGTCCAATGGCTTTTCAAGTCCGCCTTTTGCGACGATATGATCCCACAGTTCAACCCTTTCAAGTATACTCTTCAGGTAGTCATCCGTAGTCTCTACGGCGGAGGAGCTCCTGGTCTTGGGCAGCAAATTACCTCGAACGCTACCCGGCAAGTCAAGTGAGTCCTGCGAGATTGTGGTGATAGATGTGCGGAGCTGTTGTCTAGGCACGTCGGAAATCTCAACCCCGTCAATTGAGATGGATCCGCTGTATTCCAGCAACCTTACAAGTGAAAGTAGAAAACTACTCTTTCCGCTGGATAGATTGATAATTAGTCCCAGATGTTATATCGCTGAGGCGTAAAACGGATCTGCCTACCTTCCAGTGCGGCCGATGATCCCAACTTTCTTGCCTGCTTCAATTGTGATGGAGACGTCTTCCAATACCGGGCTTTCGGCACTTGAGCTGTAACTTGTTCATTAGCATTTATCGCCAAAAAGCGCGAGACATAAACGTACCTGTATTTTGCAGTGACATTCTTGAATTCGATAGTTCCCCGTGATGGCCAGTCAGGTATGTCTTGCGCGCCAGCCTTGTCGCGCTCAACTGGCGTTTCCTGCTCAAACGTGCGCAGTCGCTTCACGGCACCGAGAGCCGTTTCAAGCTGCGTCCAATTCCTTACCCAATTTCGCAAAACCAGGGAAAGAAACATGGTGCCCACCATCGCGAGACCAATCGAAGGCTGGTTTGTGCTGTATGTCAAGAAGACAGCGATGGAAACCAGGATGATTGCAGCGGCGCTGCCAACAAAGTCCAGGACCAAAAGCAGCCATCGCTGGATACAGAACATGTAGTAGTAGGGCTTTTGAGAGTAGTCTAAGAGCCCGAAAGACTCCTCGAGAGTTTGATCTTGCCATCCAAAACTGCGAATGTGTTCCAATCCCGAGATTGTCTCGGAGAGCTGCGAATACAGAGGCGTCTTCGCCTCCAAGTCAAGGTACCGCATCTGGCGCGATGTTCGCAGGTACACCAGCTGCAAAGCAAACATGAAAATAAACAAGAATGGGATAATGACCGCTGCGTATTTCGACCCAGCAATCACAATGACTGTGTCTGCAGTTGCGAGAAAGGTGACTGTAATACACTTGCATTAGCTTCGTTTCCTTGTTGATATGAATGTAAGGGATTCGACATACTGTACACCCAGCGGTAAAACGCCATGGGCATTTCTTGGCTCAAAAGTGTCATGTCTTGACTGGATCTGTTGAGCAAGATGCCACTGCTGGTTTCAGTAAGGAAGGCAAGAGTTGCGCTATTGCACTGTCAGCTACAAGGAATGACCACCGTATTATTGGAGAGCCTTACCTGGTAACAGTATCCAAGAAAATGTCGTGCAAGCTGATGGCAATCTTGGGGCTGATAATAATCATGTAAATCCTAAAAGTTATTAATTAAGCTTCAATGCGGTCGGTTTCGAAGAGGACAAACCATGCTGCTGTGGCGTTGATGATCATGGCAGCAACGCCAAGTACCACAAGTCCAACGAAGAACACTTTGCTCTTCGGAGCAACATCTACCCATACTCGAGAGTAAATGTCTAAAAGGAAATAAGTCAGTTCAATCTCCCTGAAAAAACATCAGAACAGTTTTACCGAAACTCTTCTCCATGAATGCTACCAGGGCAATGCCAACAAGCCAGATGAGAATCAGCCACTTCGCCACACTGCGAAGGAAGTAAACATAAAGGGTCCAGTCTCCACCTCCAGATATTTTGGCTTTTTCTTCTGCGAAATCGTCGTCTCCTTCAGTTTCTGGCTCTGCTTTCTCCGAGCTTGCAACCACGTCGCTTTCATCTGCTGAATGCAGCACATTGCCAGCATTGTGTAGATCAATGTTTTGATCTTTGGCATGTCGATTGGCAATCTCGGGTGACTCAGAAACCACAGTTCCGTTCTTGTTGATAAGCCATACTTGATCTGCAGCGCCGAGGTATTCGACTGGTCTCGTATTAGCATGCACGGTACACCAGAAAAACAAAACACAGGCTTACCGGAATGTGTAGCGAGAATCACAGTCGCCTGCAGCTTCTTTCTTATGGGACTATCCCGTTGCAAAACATTTGAAAAGATTTTCTGGGCTGTCTTTTTGTCCAGAGCGCTAAAGATATCATCCAAGACAACTATTTCCATCTGCGCGTAGAATGCACGAGCGGCGGCCTCAAAGCTAGTGTTAGTCTGGCATGCTCTGTGCTTCGTGGTTTGTGTCATCACTTACAACTCTCGCCTTTTGGCCACCACTCAAAAGAGATCCATTGCTTCCAACACGACTTTGATCTTGCTTTGGAAATTGCGCAATGTCAACATCCAACAGGAAAGCCTTCACAATCGTCGCATACCATTCGCTGTCAAAGGGACTTTTACCCACAATTGCTTGCTGAATGGTGACGTTAGGCAGCCAGATCTTCTGATCACTGTAGGCCATGGAACTTCTTTCGATCTCAATGGAGCCCTCGCGCAGCGGTCCTTCGCCAAGCAAGCCTCTGAGCAGAGTTGATTTTCCACAGCCGACAGCGCCGGTCACGATGGTGAGGGTATCACGCTCCACGGACAGGTTCAGATTGTTCAAAGCAGCACCTGAGCTCGTATGTTCTGGGGCTATTGAAGCGTTGGAGAGGCGTAACGCCGTCGCGCCAAATGAATTCTTTTCGCTTTCAGTTGCGTTGCTGTCATCAATGCTGCGTTCAACAGTGGAAACCTCGGCTTTCTTTGAGGGAAGACCTGGCTCGTCATGGTGGTCGCATATCTTGCGACGGTCTTCTCTCTCCTCAAGGAGAAGAAAACTCTGCAGACGCTCATTGCATGCCGCAATCTCTCCTAGCTGTGGCCAGCAGTTGAGAATGGTATTGGCTGGATCTTCAAAGAGAGCGAATAGCGCCAGAGTCGGAAAAAGGGTAACAGGGTCAAGCCCATTTCTGAAAGTAGTCCACCAAATTGCTCCAGCAAGAAGAGTTGCAGGTGCCAGAATGTAATCCACGGGGTCTAGCAGCGATCAGGTCAGCTACAATGTCTAGTTTTCCTAGCAAGGCGTCAATGGCGAATACTTACAGATGGCAATAATCATGATTTTGATTCTGCGAACGGCCAAAGAGCGACGTACTTCCTCCAACCTGAGTTTTCGGATGAAGTCTCGCACCACCTCCTCAGCACCGGTCATCTTCACAGACTTCATTTGCGCAAGAACGACGGACATCTTCGAAACTCGCGTTTGAATGCTCCCGTTCCATGACTTCACCGCCGGGCCCATGGCGTTACCGATGAAGTAGACGATGACAAAAGTGACTATGAACGATTAGAATGATCACTTGCCAGATAATTGAGACAACGTAACGCGGAGGGAGACTGACTGAGTTGAATGATAAGAGGGAAGAAGAAGCTGCTGCCAACTCTTCGCCACATGAGGTACAAAGCCAAACCCATCTCAATGAAAGACACCCAGATGCTGTGAATGTCAAGAATAGGATTCAAAATACCCTCCACATCAGTGCTCATCAAGGTCAAAGCTGCAGATTCCTTGGCCTTTGCGTGGTCCAGGTTCATGTTCTTGATAAGCACTCGCGCCACAAGCAAGCCACGAAGCTTCGTCATGAAAATGTTCATCAAATGAGTGTGCGTAGTCGTAGCAAGCTAAAGCACCAACCGTCAGCGCATCATTCATCCACCACTAGATACCTAGAATGAACCTACCGAAGCTCCGAGGTAAATGACCGCCGTCGCCCCAATCAGGCCAGACCCTTGCTGCTTATGACCGGCCTCGTGGTTTCCCACATATAAAACGACTCTCTCAACCAGCTGAGGAATAGAGAAAGAGAAACCAGTGTAGCAAAGGCGCGGAATGGCAGCGACAAAGAAATCCACCGGCATCGTGCGAACGCAAGCCTTCAACAGCGCAAGCTTACTGTCTTTGGGAGCTGTGACTCACATTAGCAACAAAACACAACCACTAGACAAATCATCAACACCTACTCTTTTCCCAAATCGGCTCAAATCTTTCAGACAGCCTCTTTGACGAAAACTCTGGCCCAAGACTCAGAAGTTTACCAACCGACAAACTGTTACTAAACCCATTCCAAATGACCGGATTCAACCAAATGAGCAAAGTCCTATTCCAGAACCCACCTGTGGCTTCCGTGTTCAGCTCCCCCGTGCCTTTCGCCTCTTCCTTAAGCGGTTTCGGAACCTCCTCGAGCAGAAGCAGAGCCACTCTCGCAACGACACCAACCACAGCAAGAGCACCAGTCGCGTCCAGCTTCGGTCTCATTAAGAAAGAGCGACTCCTCACCACTTCAAGGAGAAATGTAATGAAGAGAAACAAGCTCAGAAACCCAGGCGACTTGATTGAACGGCGATGTCCAAGGCCTGAAATGACCCCAATGCAGACAACACTGGTGCAGGAAAAGCAGACAGCTGCCACCGCAGAGGGCGCAGGAAAGTCATCAGATAGACTCCAGAGAACTCCCAGTGCGATTTCTACACAGAAAATTCCCAAAACAACAGCCTATTCATAAGTTAGCACAGTCACACTCCCCTACCATTCAGGCTGTCCAACTCACCAGTTTAGCCCAAAGCAGCCATCCAGCAAGACACTGCACGGGCTGGCGCAGGTAGCGAAAAACATAAAACGGCGTCGCGACAATCAATGTCGCCGCAGGCGCAACAACGAGGAACCAATTCTCAAAAGTAAGGGTAAAGTCAAACAAGCCATTGAGAGTTGGTCCAAATGAGGCGTCGCTCGCAGAGCGAGCTGCCACGGCCGCGCTGCTCATTGTGCAAAACTGCTGCAATCCCAGTAAGTATGTCAAGATCAAAACCGTAGACAACAAATTTAATTATTACTACAAATGCATCCAATTCAAATATCGTTGCTGGACTTTGCTTTATGCTGAAAAGCAAGGGAAGGGAGAAGCCAAAACCACATCTGTCCACCCAACACTTTCAGCCCCCAAACACCGCCGGGGTCCCATCTCGGACCAACTCTCAAGACACAGGTTAATTCTTACAGTATTTTCATTAATTACAAAGCTCCTAAACAAGGTCGCATACAATTCAATAGCTTGGGAAATCACCACAACCGACCAGAACGAGTCTAGTATTACTATATGAGACAATATCCTCAAATACAGGCACTTTGCCAAAGCAAAACCCCCCTTGATTATATTCATTCGAAAGCCTAGTCACTAGACAATCAGTATCTCGAAAAATCGTGTTCATCAGTCCTACCACTTTCACGTATTAGTCGCTACAAGATGATGGATGCCAATCTGTTGGTTGGATTCTAAACAACGCATCCACGACACGTACCAAAACTAGCTTAGGCACTGTGGATATTGAGAATTGGACTTTTTGCAAGAATGGCCACAGGCCCCGCGAGGCTTGCATATGCTCTCCGATGTAACCCTTTCGGCGCACGCCCGACTATTTTCTCTTACGCACACACCCCTACCCCAGCCCAGGTAGAGGCACTCCAGGTGGACATTCCCCTGCTCCTCGTACTCCTCACAGGGCAGCCTAACACTCATGGTGCTGTTTGGCCACGGCAAGTCACGGCATCCTTGTGCCAGAATCGCCCTCCCATGTCTAACATACATGGTAAGAACAGTAACGCCGAGAGTTACACCTGAATCGTAGACCTTAATAAATCAAGCTAGTCAGAAAATAAATAGGTATCAACGTATATTAAATTCATTTTACATTAAATACATGACATCAAATTATTCCTTTCTCTCCTTGGCCTGTTTGTCCACAACGCTGATGAGCTGGCCTTTGGAAAACTCCAACACGGTATCGGCATCTTGAATAGTCTGAAGCCGATGTGCGATGACCAACCGAGTGCATCCTTGGAACGCTTCATTCATGACCGTTTGAATACGGGCGTCGCTTTCATGATCCACGTTACTGGTTGCCTCGTCAATCAGGACAATCTTGCTGTTTGTCGCAGACTTGTGCATCATTGCTCTGGCCAGACTAAACAACTGCTTTTGGCCCTGAGAGAACTCGAAATCTGCCAGGATAGCATCCAGGCCACCCTTGTCCGAGATCTTATCCCAGAGCTCGACTTTGACAAGAATAGACTTCATTTCGTCATCGTACTCCTTGAGCTTCTGCTCGTCGACGTCGATTTCTCGTGGGAACATATTGTCTCGTACCGTCCCTGCAAGGCTGGCAGTGTCTTGCGAGATGGTTGTCATCGCACGACGCAGCTGGTGACGAGGAATGTCCGAGATCTCGACTCCGTCAATTGTCACTTGTCCAGTGTAGTCCACCATGTTGAGCAGTGTCAAGATAAAACTGCTCTTTCCGCTACCAGTTCGGCCAGTGATACCAATTTTTTGACCAGCCAAGGCAGACACAGATACGTCGTCGAGTGCTTTACCGCCATCCTCGGTGTTGTAGCGAGCGGTAACGTTGGTAAATACGACATTTCCTTCAGTGGGCCAGTTGGGAACCTCTTCGGTTGTCTTGTCCTTTTCCACAGGTGTTTCCGCAATGAATGTGCGCATACGCTGGGCAGCTCCAAGCGAAGTTTCCATGTTGGTGTAGTAGTTGACCCAGTTAGCAAGGTTTTGGTTCCACTCCATCAGACCAAGCAAGCCGACACCAATAGAGGACTCCGATGCAGTATGCGTCCAAAACGTTGCAAATATAACCAACGCAATGGCAACGATCGTGACAGTAGAGTCCAAAATCAACAGCAACCATCTTTGAATGGTCATCATGTAGAACATAGACTTTTGAGAATAGTCCAAAAGCTGCAGACTCTCTTCAAGAGTCTTCTCCTGCCACCCAAAAGCTCTAAGATGTTCTAGACCTGCAATCGACTCCGTCATTATAGTAAAGAGCGGCGTCTTAGCCTCGAGATCTAGTAGTCGCATCTGGCGCGAAGTCCGAAGATAGAAGCTTGCCAGGATATAAACGACAAGGACAATAAGGGGCATTACAACAATGGCATACGTTGTTGCGGATAGGATAACGATGGTGGTGCCCAGCACACAGAATGAGCCATACACAGCAAGGAAGAAGGCCTTCGGCAAAGTCTGGCTGACCAGGCTCATGTCTTGACTAGCTCGGTTGAGTAGCTCTCCATTGTTTGTCGAAGTCAAGAATGTTAGTTTGGCATTCATAATGGTGTTCAAAAACTGCTCGTGAAAGCTCAACGCGATGTAGGGCATAATCCAAAGCTGGAAGACGCCTGCAGTCGCGCCAGACAAAGCCATAGCTCCGACTGCTAGACAAGCAAGACCAATAAACCAATACTTATCGGTCGGCGCTACCTCTGTCCAAGCTCGCATGAAAAGGGGAATGATGGAGTCAAACATGGAAGCCATTGCGATAAGAATAAAGAACAAAACCATGAGCAGCTTAGGGGCAGGGCCCAGGAAAAAGCGGTAGACTGAGAGGTCAGCTCCTCCCATGTAAACCTTGTCATCGTCTTCCGCTTCAGCTTCCTCTGCTGCCTCAATGGCAGCAGCCTGCTTGGCAACGTCCTCTTCCTTGTCGGAGGCATCGGCCTGCCCTTCATCCTCTACTAGAAGACCACGGCTCTTCAGCTGCTGGATAGTAGCATCCGTGGCCTGAGTAACGAGATTCTTCTGCGCATCAAAAACCGCTACCTCGTCGGCGTTGTTCAGAAACTCGATGGAGTGCGTCGCTAGGATGGTGGTTGTGCGACTGTTCTTGCCGAGAATACCGTCCTCGTGAAAGAGATTGGCAAAGATTGCCCGAGCTGTCTTTCGATCCAAGGCGCTAAAGACGTCGTCCAACAAGACAATAGGCTCTCTGGCATACAAGGTACGCGCCATAGCCACTCGCTGCTTCTGTCCGCCACTAAGAAGAGCGCCGTTGCTTCCGATCTTGGACTGGTCCTTCTTAGGGAGTTGTTCAATATCCTCATTTAACAGACACGCAGCTGTAACTCGGCGATACCATGCTGCGTCAAATGAGCTCTCTCCAACAACAGCTTCCTGGATTGTCCCATTTGGCAGCCAGAGCTTTTGATCGCAGAACGCGATGTTACCCTTGTCGACGACAATTGAGCCTTCCAGAAGAACGGTTTCGCCGAGCATGGTACGGAGCAGAAACGACTTTCCACAGCCAACAGGCCCAACGACCATGGTGAGGCCGAAGCGCTTTATAAGCAAGTCTATGTTCTGTAAGACTGCTTCGGCTCCTTCGTCAGCAGCAACAGAAACACCGCGAAGGGCGATCGCAATGTCATTTGGGACTTCCGCCTCTAGGGACGATTGCTTCTCGTCATCTTGCGAACCGGAGGTAGAATGCTGCAGCACGGCATTCTTTTCGGATACGGGTAGTAGCGAGGGAGATCCGTGGTCTTGGAATACTCGAGGATCGACACGCTCTGGCAAGAGTAGGAAGTCTTCGATTCTCTTGAAATAAGCCACCATGCCTCCAAGATATGGCCAAGTCATGAGAATGTTGGCTAGCGGCATGGCCAACAAGGCAACCAGAGCGAGAGTTGGGAAGAGAGTGACGGGATCCAGTCCTTCTTTCCATGTTGTCCAGAACAACGCGCCAGCGACGACAAGAGTTGGAGTTAAAGCAAAGTGAACAGGCACTAAAAATATCGTGGTTAGCAAATTCCAACGGGAAAGGAGTCAGAGCCTTCGCTTTCCGGCAACCGTAAGAAACATACCCAGTGCAGTCATTACTACAATGACCTTTCGAACAGAGTTGGAGCGTCTGATCTCCGTTATGCGTAGAGACTGTAGATATTTGCTGACAACCCTCTCCAGTCCGTTAATCCTGATGGCTTTCAATTGGGTAAGAGCCTCGGACGTCTTCGCAACTCGGACTTGGACACTTTGGTTCCAGACACCAGAGGTAGCATTCAGCCGGAGCGCAAGAATGTGTGAGCTAACCACCAAGACTATGATGAAGACACAGAATTAGCAGTCTATCCTTAAACAAGAAGAATTAGAGGCTGCGCCGATATAGTCACTTACTAATAACTGTTACAATAGGAAGGAAGAAGGCGTGACCGACTTGGGTTGACAAAAGATAGAAGGCGATGGCGATCTCAATCGGTGCAGTAGCCATATTGTAAATTTCGCTGGTGGATTCGACGATGCCTTCAATATCGGTACTCATGAGGGAGATTGATGCTGATTCCTGAGCTGCCGAGTGTTTCAAGACAAGTACCTTGCGCACAATACGGGATACAATTAATCCACGTATTTTTATCTGAGCTAAGATTGTTAAGTGCTTGGTACATGTCTTTGTAACCTGTTAAGTTTGCGAGGTTGGATTAGCAGCTCTTCAGTGCTGTCAAGTAAGGTTGCATCTTCAACCTACCATCAATCCGACGTAAACAAGAACAGCAGCGCCTACCAAACCACCGCCCTGTTCAGCATCTCCAGCTTTTCTGTTACGGATGTACGACAAGACACGCCTCATGAGCCAGGGTGTAGTGAAGTTGAAAGCAATCCACGCCAAGCGAGGGATCACTGGCACGAGACACTCATACGAAAGCGTGAGCAAGGTGGCTTTCAGAAGACAATGTTTCTTTGCCTTGTTTGCTATAAAAACATCAACATGCGTTCAAAATGAGCTGTAACAAACATAGAAAACCAGAATTGTAGGTGAAGACAGGGGATGGGATGGAGCATACCTTTTTGCCAGACTACTTCGAACCTGTTCGAAAGCACTTTGGATGAGTACTCAGGTCCAATAGTCATGAGGTCGCGCATTTTCAGGCTGTGACGGAATCCACGCATGAGCGTGGGCAGTGCCCAAATTAGAAGAGTGCGATTCCAGAAACCGCCAGTCGACTCTTTACAAAAGTCTTTGGCATCCTCACTGTTTTCAAGTACAATAGCCTTGGGGAACTCCTCCAAAGCAATGAGCGCAAGTCTGATGACAGTGTCAACCACAGCAAGGGCACCAACAGCGCGTAGCGAACCGCCACGAAGCAAGAAGCTTCGTGGCTTTGCGATGCTGACGACGAAGGTGATGGTCAAATAGATGCTGAGCAGTGAAGATGGCCGCAGGGAATAACGGTGGCTCAGAAGTATGACAATGCCAATGCACAATGCCCCGATACAGGCCAAACACATTGCTGGGACAGATGAGCTGGGGAAGTCAGGTGAGCGTGACCAAACAACTGCCAGAGCAACATTGACAGCGAGCAAGGCGAAGGATAATATCTAATAGACGTGAGAGAAAAAAGCCCCGCTGTTAGCTAGTTGCTCTATACCAAGACGACAAAAAGGTGCCAGGCAGGCAGGCATATGCTATGTAGTATTGAAGGATAGAAGACTGAACTTACCAACTTTGCCCAAAAAAGAGCATCGAAGCGACAAACGACAGTTTGTCTGAGATAGCGTCGGACATAGATAGGGGTCAAGGCAATAATGACTGCTGCAGGCGCAATAGTAAAAAACCAATTCTCGAAGGAAAGGGTAAAGTCAAATGAGGTGAGCCACTGAGGGCCGAATGCATCGTCGTTGTCGCCCATACTTGCAATGTCGCGAAAAAAAAAAAGGATAAGCGCAAGAACGGAAAGCTACAAGATGAAAAAAAAAAAAAAAAAGACGAAAGAATTGCCAAAGGCACGAAAGCGATGAGGATGGTCAATCAGTGTGCTCGCAAGTGAGCAGAGGCTCGCGGGAATGAAGATGCCAGCTAGATGTCAGCTCGTCGACGACTAGAGTGCGAGAACGTAGATCGAGTGCATAATCATCAAGGCGCACAGAGAGAGCAGCTGCGAGACAAGGTACGCCGCAAGACAATCCCAAACGCAGAATGCAATAGAGGATGAAGTTGCAGAACTGGTCAGACAGGGTGAGCGAAGAAGAAGAAAGGAAGAAGGTGGCCCGAGGGGCGCGAAGCGGAGAATGACCTTTTCAGCCTTGTTGGCCAGTCGAGTGGCCGACTGGTAAATGGGGGAAGAGGGGGCCAAACGTAACAGATTGCTGTTCACGAGTCGGTAGAGAGCACTGTGCTTGTAGGGTGCAAGGGGCCACAAGCTGACACTTGGGGGGATGCATGAGTTAGCTGGCACCTCCAACCTAGGCAGGAGACAGGGAAAAGTTCAGGGCCCGTAGCGCTGGAGAAGTCGCCCACAGATAGGCAGAGCTGGAGCTGGAGGGGGGGAGGGCAAGAGCCTGGGCGTGCTTACTTGCTGCAGCGGCCGTAGCACTGCGAGTGGATATACACCACCCCAGTCGGCACGCCACCAACCAGCGTGCAAGAGCAGCCCGCGCACCTCACCTAACAGTAATTTAATACTGTTGACGGCATGCGCGCTAACGCTCCATACGGAGCGATCACATAGTACTTTAGCTGGGCGCTCACCACCTCCAGCATCATCTGCAAGGTGGCCACGGCCGGTGCGGCCAATCATCCGTTTGTGAATAGCGTCCTTTTGCAGATAGTCAGGGTCCCCCTGGGCTCCGCGCTATTCTGGAGTGCAGTGGTAGCGACAGTGCAGTGGGTGCGGGGACGCCCTGGCTCTGCTACAGAGCGCTGTAATTACTCTACAAATCAGGCGGGTGCTTGACAAAAGGTCCTCCCGTCCCTCCAGCACAACCCCACCTCTATCCCAAGCTTTGCAGTCACCCAATCCTACCCAGCCTGATAGCGGCTGTTGAATATTACTCAATTCTAATTGTCATTTCTCTCTCTATTTCTTGCTTTCTTTTTTGGGAGGGGGGGCTACTCACGCTGCATTCTTCGAGACCCTAGCCTAGTTGTCCAGCTAAAAGCCGCTCAAAAAAAAAAATCTGGCCAGTGGCCTCAGCGACAGCACAGTGTGTGAGGGGCCATGAGGATCCTTCCACTAGCTTTAACAGGAAGCTCCAATTTCAAAGGCCCGATCCTTGGCGAAGGCCGGAGGGGGCAGGGATCCAACCGAGTACGCTGTAAGATGAGCTGCCTGCTAATTATTACCTACGATTGCGCGTGTCCTCGTTCCCTCCAGCATATTCCCGCGCAGTGACAATTTTAGCGGCAAAAAGAGCACCAGCTAACGGTACTCCGTATCATTATGGCGATTTGGTATGTCCGTTCCAAAGATAAAGTTACACCACTACGACTCTCACGGCAGCAGCACACGTCCACATGTAATCAATACACCAGAAGTAGCCATAGGGCACATGTAAGCTACACTAACAAAAGCATGCAAAAAGGCCATCGGCCCCCAAAGGCTCACCCTGGGTCCCAATCCGAGTCTCCAAGTATTTAACACATGGCGAGGACGGGGGCTAGTCAGCCAGTGGCGGCGCCGTACCGATATACTTCGTCCTGGTGGCTACCGATTTTGCGTTCTTGGTGTGTCCTACAACTGCCAGGAATAGTTAGTGACGCCCTGTATAAATTTATATATATTAGTAGCAAGGATTTAAAAAAAAAAAAAAAAAGTTGAAAGAGAAAAAAAAACCCAACTCCCATCGCCACTTCCTAGTATATTTTATTTAGTTAAAGTATGCTCTGTACTGTTGTTTATTAGCGCCGGTGTCGGACCTGCAGAAGACCTCACAACTCCCGCTCCCAAGACAACAACATCCTGTCCCCTCGTATAACCAAAGATAAAATAAAAAAGAGCACACACACACACATAGGGCCAACGCGACTCGAGCGCCCATCGTCGCAGCCCAGTTTACCACCAATAATGACTTAGCCTTCCAGACACCGCTTTTGGGGGGTGCAGCCCCCACACAGTGCTGTCCGCCTATACCTGAACAGGTGCGATGAACGGTCTTCTCGCAAAAGGTCCTCGCAGAGCCTGGTCTAATTACGGTGTGGTACTGCCATGCTTGCCCATGTGCTGGTATGTACACACCCAGCCTGGGCTTTTCCCAATAGCATCCTGCTGTAATTACTCCCCATGATCAAGTCGTTCGTGCCTTGCGCGCCTACATACTGTACATGTGACAATTGCCTTAATTAACTTGCCGCTGTGTCTCGACGTGCCAATATCGCTGATTCCGTTTTCGAATTATGGAATTGATAACCTTGGTCGCCCACGACCAAGGCTCTTCCGAACCTTGAACCTACCGATATGTTTATTACTTGACTCACTTGCACAATCCGCATTCCGCAATCCACAATAGACTCTGTGTTATACGTTGGAAGATGCTCCAGGCTGTAACATGTGCTCTTTGTATGTAATATGTACAATTTATTACACTATGTAAGTTGTATCTAATGAGAAATGAGATGCAAAGTATGCTAGTGGAAGAAGCTCAGAGAGTAAAAGGTGATATCAGGACATCCATAAATAAGCCCAATAGAAACGTAAACCATACACCATACACCATACACCAAAAGGAAACCACATGCCAATATATACATAAGAAAAAGAAATTAAAAACAAAAAGTCGGGTATAGCCTTCAAAGAGAGAAGTGAAAGGTGTTGGCGACGAGAACAAACTCAGATGTAATCCTCTCCTTC
This sequence comes from Simplicillium sp. C3G150-2, assembly GCA_022702485.1. NCBI lineage: Eukaryota > Fungi > Ascomycota > Sordariomycetes > Hypocreales > Cordycipitaceae > Simplicillium > Simplicillium sp. C3G150-2. The sequence goes on along the minus strand of JAJIYY010000001.1, from coordinate 2,849,209 downwards.
GTCTGCAAGCCTTTTTTGATATTCCCAAGAAGCAAGTATAGCCAATTCTTCGGGGTCTGTTGTGATTGCTTGTCTTACCAGCGGAAGCTGCTGTAGTGTTGGTGTAGGAGGGCGACCCATGAGTGTCTGCGCGACGAGGTTACCCTCTTCAAACTCCAGGATGCAGTCACAGTTTTCGAGCAAAGCATCTCGGTGGCTGATGGTAATTCTAGTACAGGCAGCGAACGCCTCATCCAGCACAACCTGTATGAGCTTTTCTGTCTCGTAGTCCATGTTGCTCGTCGGCTCGTCCATCAACACAATCTTGGTCGAGTATTCCAGGTTGTGTAATAGCCCTCGCGCAAGACTAAGAAGCTGCTTCTGTCCTGCCGAAAACTCCATGTTCTCGATAGGCACATCAAGTCCACCCCGGTCCCGGATGTAGTCCAGGAGCTTGAGTTGGTGCAGAACGTTTTCGATATCTTCTTCATTAAGCGTTTCGTTGCCGTTCTCTTTCAAGAGATCCATCGGCAGTAAATTGTCTCGCACAGTGCCAGGTATGTAGGTGTGCTCCTGTGGGATGGTCGTGATTCGAGCCCGAAGATCATGACGCGAAAGCCGAGAGATGTCCACGCCGTCAATGATGACCGCCCCGTGGGTCTGCAGGAAGTTAAGTAGTGTCAAAAGCATACTACTCTTACCACTAAGAACGGTGAAAGAAGACTCATTAGCAAGTACTCTAGATATTTTGTACGAATACACAAACACATACCTGCCTGTGCGGCCAGTGATGACATAATTTTGCCTCGCAGGGACCTGAACGTCAACCTCATGCAGCGCGTACTCCGGAGTACCCGCCTCACTACTTCAGAACCCTTATGTTAGAACTGTACGTGGGTAGCTTAAATAGGGACCCTTTCGGAGATTAGACTTACTTGTACCATGCGCTGACACCTCTGAACTCGACCACTCCCTCGTTAGGCCAATGCGCGGGTGTAGGAATGATCCCAGCGTTATCTCTCTCCATCTCCGCATTCTCGACAAAGTCTTCGAACCGAGCAACTGTTCGCATTGTCGTGTCCAGAGTAACTCCGTCCCTCACCACGTACTGCATAAGAGGACTGAATGACAGGGTGCACATGAGCGCCATACCCAGAGACGGTGGGCTTGATGCCTCTTCCCACGCGACTGACAGAGCAGTCAATATGGTAGCAATGAGGAATACCTTCAAGTCTAGGATGAGATTCACCCAGCGACGGATGCATGCCATGTAGTAAAACATCTTTTGCGACTCATCAAGAGCAGCAAACGCCTTTTCGATCATACGTTCTTCCCAACCAAAAGCACGAATGTGTTCCAGGCCGCCAATTGTCTCGCCCAACACGTTAAAGAGTGGGACTCGTGCGTCCAAGTCTAGCATGCGTAGCTGTCGAGAAGTTCGGAGGTAGAACCATAACAGAATCCAGAGAAACGGGATAATGACAGGGATCATGTACAACCCGTATTTAGATCCTCCAGCGATCATGACTGTGTCGGTAATACTGAGAAACAGGGCTAAGAAGTCAGCTAATTGCTTTGTTAAAACGTATAAAGTATGACACTTACTAAACGTCATCTTTTGGAATAACAGGGGAGCCTCGTGGCCCAAAAGTTTCATTTCGCCGCTGAACCTATACACAAATCATTGATTCAGCCACTACACATTATAACAGCGTCAATTAATGGTTAACTTACCTCACCAAGAGAGCACCATTGCTGATTGATGTGAGGAATGGGAGGCTTGCTCTAAATCTGGAGTCAGTATATATCCGGAGTAGAGGACAGGAGTGGAACTGTGAAGGGCTCCTAAATCGTCACTTACCCCATAACGGTCTGAAGAAAGATTTCGTGCACGTCTCCAGCGATTTCAGGTGCAATATTCACGAAGAATAACCTGAAAAACATCTGTGAGTACCGCGTTCAGGTCATGAAAGATATACTAGACAATACTTACCAACCAGTAGTACGATCAGCGGCAAATGCTACAAATCCTAGTAGCACTAGGCCAATGAACCAATAGTTGTTCCCTGGGTCAATCTGCAGCCAAGTTCGCAAATAGATGGCAGGTGAACGTTCTAGGCTTGCCGTTATAGCCATGGAAATTACCCAGAAGATAAGCAGTGATGTAGGGACAGCCCTGAGGAGGAATCTATAGTGACGGAAATCTGCTGTAATCGAGTCCTCTCGGGCAGCAAAGTCTAGGCGACCCGCGGGTAGGCCGGCAGCAGCAACGCGCTGTGGCTCCTGAGGAGCTTCCTGCACCCGAGAATCGGGACGATTACGAGGGCCAAGATGTTGATATCTGCTTGCAATCTCAGAGGTGTGCGAGGTGACTTCTCCCGTCTTGCTGATTACCAAAACTTGATCAGCTTGGCTGAGGTACTCCACGGCGTGAGTTGCCAAAACGGCTGTTCGTCCCTGCTTCTTCAACAAGCCTTGACGGCCAAAAAGTTGTGCAAAAATGAACTGCGCCGTCCTGTTATCAAGCGCGCTAAGCACATCATCCATAAGCAGGATCTTGCGTCGAGAGTAAACTGCACGTGCAATTGCGACTCGAAGTATTTGGCCACCACTTAGCGCTGAGCCGTTATCGCCTGTCTTGGTCTGGTCGCCATCAACTAAGCGACGAAGATCGTTTCTCAGGGCGCAGACGAATAAAACCTTTCCATACCATTCGGCATCAAACGGCTCTCCAGCCAGGATTGCCTCCTGGATAGTGGTGTCTGGTAACCAGGGTCTCTGGTCACAGAATGCCATTTGGCTTTCAACGCACTCTACAGAGCCTCCATTGAGGACCATCTCTCCCAGCATTGTCTTCATCAGCAATGATTTTCCAGACCCAACCGGCCCAACGATCATGACAAGGGTGGCCCAGTTGATGTTAAAGTTAATGCCGTGCAGAATAGGGTTGCGTCGAGTGGGTGAAGAAATAGACGCGTCCGTGAAAGAAATACAAGGATTAAGCTTGGTCTTCTCGACGACTTTCTCCTCAGAACCATGTGCTTCGGCTCTATTCTTGCGGTAGTCAATTCTCTCCTTGAGTAAGAGAAAATTCTGGATACGAGTGGTTGCTGCAAATGTATTACCAACAAGAGGCCAGGTCTTCAAAAGCGTGTGCAATGGTTCTGTAAGAAGAACCAGATACGCCAGAGTTGAGAAAGTCGTAACTGCGTTGAGGCCCTGCGATGATGTGCTGGAAAACAGTGTGCCAGCAATGACACAAATTGGTGTGAAGATTGTGTTGAGGGGGATAACGGTAACTTGGTCGACAAGAACGTTACGTACTCCTTGAGATCCTTCGATTTCAAGCTTACGGAATCGCTGGATGTATTCCGTCATGATGGGCTCTAGGCCCATCATTTTGATGCCTTTCATCTGAGCAAGAACAGTAGCCATACGCGTTACTCGGTTGTGAATGCAAATATCCCATTCTGTAGTTGCAGCAGCAAGCCGGCGGCCAATCTTCATGGAGCTAAACGTTGAAAGGGCAATAGGCAAAATCGGGGCGAAGCATGCCAGTGTAGAATTCAACGATAGTCTGTAAAGCGCTATTACGACTTCAATAACGCTAATCCAGATTTCGTTGAACTCTTGAAAGCCTTTCAGGACATTGTCAAGCTCATTACTGATCAAAGTCGTTGCAACAGATCTCTTGGCAGAGGAGTGGTAGAGTCTCAAATTCTTCTGATAGATTTGCGAGATGAGCATGCCCCGAAGATGGGTGGTAGCACGGTTTGACAAGTGGACAGTGTACGCTCGAGCAACTCCAATACCGAAATAGGCAAAGCCAACAAGCACAACCAGTCCGACTTTGTAGTATACCAGGGCACCTCGCTCAATAATTGAGAGGAGAACGCGTTCGATAATACGCGGAATTAGAAACGAAAACCAAGTTAGGAGCAGTCGAGGGATTGCGGCAACGATGAGTGGTCCGCTAATGGCAAAGAATGATGTCTCCAACAAGCAGGTCGGAGACGTTTTGTTTGCTGTAAGTATGTTAGAACCAATGTTGCTTACAGGAGAGTAGAGAGGTCATATCTTACCCATCCTCCAAAGTCGATTGAATTTGTTGTGCAGTGCCCTGGATGAGAGGCTCGGGCCAAGTTTGGGCAGATCCGAGCTTTTCATAATGTTGCGGAAACCGAAGAACAAAGTCGTATTCAACCATAGCATCAGTGATTTGTTCCAGAAGCCCGCTCTATCTTCTGGGATGGCGTCGCCATCAGCATCGGCGTTGGCATCGAACCTTTTGGGGACTTCTTGCAAAATGACCAACGACGCCTTGATTGTGGCGACAACTGCAGACAGCATGCCAATCATAACCAGGTCGGGGTTCACAGAGTATGACCACACTCGGATTGCGTCGACTATGCCAGCAATGCTGAGATATACGCTTAGGAGCAGCGATGTCTGCGTCGCATGGCGGTGCTCAAAGTAAAGCATAAACGGGATACACAGCGCCGCCATGCTGGACAGCGATGTACTTGGAATCAAGGTAACATGCTCCACGTGGGGGTTTAGTTTGCAAATGAAAGATCTGAGAAACTCGACGGCAGCAAGAAATATCGTCAACATCTATTGGAACAGCATGTTAGCGATTGAGGCGTGTCGCACGATCATGGAGGGCAAAACATACGAGTTTGGACCATAGTAGACTGCTCCGCGGGGCGACGGTTGGCTTTCGCTGGTAGTGCGCGAGATGGAAAGGGCATGCAGCTATTAAAACCGCAGTCGGGATAATACTGCACGCGGCATGGTCTACCAACACCGTGAGGTCAAAGTCAGACCAGAAGTCTGGATGGAACGGGTTGGTCCCATCGTTGGGGAAGAATTGAGCCGAGGCGCTCATGGTGCGCGGGAACAGAAACCGGGCGTCGGGCGCACAGGCGTGGTGCACAAAGGATTGCAGCGAAGACAGTCTGCCACAAAGAAAAAAAAAACAAACGTCGGTGGCTGTCCGTCACTGAACAAGAATACTGAACAGTATCCAGAGCCAATGTAGCCTTCAACCACGACCTCGACCTCGACCTGTACTGGTTTTATCGATGGAGTACAGACAGCAAGGTTGGGGGTTGAGCATGCAGAAGGGAAAAAAGGCGGACGAGCTGGGGAAAACAGGATAAGAACCCCCGGCTTCACTATGAGCGACGGAGAGAGCGACCTGACAGGCTAAGCTGGGGTCCCTTTGTGGGGGCGAGACGGGATGGGCTTGTTTGGCGGTCATGAAACAACAGGTTCCTTGTGCAGATAGTTATTAGCCCAGCTGCCCAAGTGCTAAGATAAGGTCTGCCAGTTAGGGCACCCCAGAGGCCCCGCGTCAGGTGGGTATTAAGCTACCAAAAGCAGCCGAAAGGCAAGGTTACTGCTCCGTAGGCAGTTGGGGTTTGGGCAGGTGAGAATGCAGCTGGGCGACCGGCCCCCATAAGTCAACTCCCCAGAACCCCGTATCGGCTCCCCTCCAAGGTCATTCTACTGTTGCATGGTACGGTAATTACGAGTGTCAGCTTTCATTCTTTGTCCGCACGCAGTACCTGTACCATGTACGGATATATGCCGCGCATACCGGCCACTTAGCGTCCACATTAGCGTCAGTCGGGCAGAACAAAATAGGAGCTGAATAATTGTAGTGACGTGCAGCACGGCACAGAAGAGACGTGTACGAGTCGCTGTTCTGTACCAGCTTGGGGGCACTACCCCGGCCCCCAGAGCCAGCCCCAGTCGAGAGACTCGTTGCAGCAGGGTGGGTTACATCCCCCCACAGCGACGGCATGGTCCAGTCCAGCACAGTATGCGAAATTCATGCCCTCCGGCCACCCTCGCTACGACGCTGGTTGCCGTCGATTACCCAGTGAGTTGCTGCGATGGGGGGTTGGGTTGCTGCCCTGGAAAGTGCTACTGCACAATCCAATTATTTTATTAATACGTAGTAATTATTTAGTTTTGTTATGGAGTCCCGCTGTCACAAATTACTGCCCCCAACCCGTTCCTTAGTACTCAACCCAACCAAGCCATTAAACGAGGACAGAGTCAGACTTGGCCCCCAAACAGCGCAAAAGCTGCAGTTCGCCGTCAGCCCGTCCCTCCATCTCAGCCAAGCCTCTCGAAAGAGTCGTCGCAACTGAAGACAAGCCTTAACTCGGCCAAGATCGTTCACAGTTGCAACCCCTACCCTTTTGTGTGCACTCAACAGAGCAACATTCACCCACCCTCTGCGGACAGCACCGGTGGTCGCGTGGCGGTGACCAACAAATCAAACGGTCGGGAAGAAGTAACTGGTTCCAACTTTGTTCACTCTATGTATGTGCGTCTCTAGTGAAAAAAAAAAATCAAATGCTGAATGTGAAATTGTATATGCAATGTCTATTCATTAAATGCCGCCGTCACGCTAAACCCGTTACCCAATCAAAAGCAAAAAGAAGGAATTGCAACAGGGGAAATCAATGAGGAAGAAGAGGTAGTCGACATGTTGTGCGTTACGGCCACGAGGGCTGCTTTTGTGTCCGGCCAAGAGGGATGCTGTCTGTCCGGCCAAGAGGGATGCTGTCTGTCCGGCCAAGAGGGATGCTTTCTGTCCGGCCAAGAGGGCTGCTTTCTGTCCGGCCACGAGGGCTGCTTTCTCGACTGAAGGGCTGTTTGATTCGGCGGATTAGTTACACATGTACGGTGACCGCAGTGGCAGGCTGCAATTTGAAGCTGTGCAGCAGCTTTGCTGATGCGTACCTGGCATGTCGCGAATGGAATTCTTCTATTTTTGAGTTTTGTGGTGTTTTTGGAGACCTTGGTCTTTTGTCACGCTCTCTCTCGTTTCTTCGTCCTGACAATCCCTTCTGTTTCCGCGACGTTGAAGGAGACGTCAACGAGCTGGGGCTGACAATATCGATTGATTAGTTGATAGCTCCAAGCCAATGCTGGTGCCATGACCAGCTGTGCCTGGGCTGAGTTCGCATTGCCGACCAGCGTTGCGACACTGTGGAGGTGCCACTGGACCAGCCTCCAGTGGCCGCGTTCTCCGTAATAAGTGGGGGACAATTGCTCTTGGACCACCGGCCAATTGCTGAATTCAGTGGCTGCCGTACCATCTCCTGCTGTGCTGACCTCTTGTCTTGTTTATGCGCACTTGCAGAATGTGCAGGCGCAAACGTAACTCCTCCGGTCGTCTAGTGCTAATTCTTGCTCAGGCCGCCGCTACCTGTCTCGTGTCTACAATCTGTTAATTATAGCCTAACCGTCTGTGTTCCTGACGCTTACTTCCAAGTCTGTACGCAAGTTACACTTCAGCCCTGCCACTGCCTAGCACTGCTTCGCTTAGCTGTTACAATGACTGGTCTCTGGACTTCCACTAATCAAGTACAGCTTAGCTAGCAACCATATATCCTGCCTCCCTTATAATTGGTTTAAAAAGAAAAGAAACAACAGATGCGTATGCAAGCTAACAACAGTCATCTGATCTGAACAGCCTCTGTACACTTTTCCTTCTACAGATTTAACGAAAACAACCATAGCAACTACAGCATCTTGAATTATAATGTTCAACATTTGGGGGTTACAATTATCAGAGGTAGGGTACTCGAGAGAGCGTGGTGGATCAGATTGATCAACCAAGCAATGCTATGAAAGTAACAGGGGAATGCTAGCTCCATTGATTACTGTAGAAATATGTTGTTGGACCTGAGGCCACCTGGAGTTTTACATTATTACTGCCCCCGCTCCCTAAGTGTGACCCCCTGGTGTTCTCACCATGTCATGTCCTGTAGATACCTGGACAACAATACTCCAGCAAAGTTCAGCCTTATATAGCCAGCGACTTTTAAAAAGAATAACGTCTATAGTCCCATTACATAGAGTCTAGATATATACAATTATATAAATAAATGCAAAGAGTCTAGTTGCTTGCTAGACGTTAAAAATAAGCAGGATCTCTTCTCAGACGCTGAATATATTTATGGCCATCCTCCATCAACGCACTCGGTGGCAGGGCCGGGCCATCCTCCATCAATACACTCGGTGACAGGGCCGGGCTATCCTCCAATGGTATAGACTCCAGCATGTCTAGGTCGGACTAAATGGGTTCGTTGTGTTATTCTTTTGGCTCTGGCCAGCTGTGGCGTGAAGCAGGGGGCTGCAAGGCGTTCAGATCACACTTACTTGAGTACATGTTACACAGCATAATTGCAAAAGTATGGTTCCTTGGTTTCTTTGGGTCGAGAGTTGAGGACTTTCTAGCCAAATGGGAATAAAGGCAGTCTATTTAAGGCTCCTGCTAACCAACACACACCACTGGGCTTGCTGCGTCTGCACTGTGTCTGTGTCTCTGCGGGGAAGGGCACATCATCCATCCTCCAGGCATGCGCTGCTAGCCTCGTAATTGCTGCCATGCCTTGCGAGCGCTTGCTCTGAGGCACAAGCGCTAAGCAGCCCCGATGGCCGGTGTTGGTTCGACGAGCAACAAGTCAAGTAATTGTCTGCAGCCACCGTAGCAGAACCCCACCCACCAATTGCTGCGTGCACACCCCTCCTTCGCCTCGGAGGCTGCAGCAGACCTTTGCATCCAACACATGCAGCGCTGTTTCTGGCGCATTACCAGGGACCAATAAGAAAAAAGAAGTGCCTTCCCTCTGATGTACCAATAGTCACAACAGTTGCTCAATCCTCTCATCATGACCGCAACCCAAGCCTCGGAGCAGGAGCCCCTCCTCTCCCACCGCCCAGGTCCAGACACATCTCACCCTCACCTTCCCTCCCAACCAACCGCAGACCCAGCACCCACCAACAACATCCAATGGACCCCCGCCCTCGTCAAACACCTCGCCTTCATCTTCACCCTCAACTTCATCGCCTGCATCGTCGTCGAGATCTTCCCTGGCGCCATCGCCCAGCTCATCGAGACCAACCTCTGCCGCCGCCGCCATGGCGAAGTCCAGGATCCCACCACCGACCCGCGCTGCAAGGACAACCACGTCCAATCTGAGCTGTCCATGGTCCTAGCCGCCACGCTCACTTTCGAGTCCATCATTTGCATTCTGACGTCGATTCCGTACGGCATGCTGGCTGATAGGTTTGGTCGCAAACCGGTCATTTCAGCTACGTTGACGGGCATCATTTGTCATTCTATATCATTGTTGACTGTTTGTAAGTTCAATTGGTCCATACACCTGTCTCAAATCAACACTAATGAGTTTAGGTACTGTTCCCGGATTGTTTTCTGCAAAGATGATCTGCGCTGCTGCGTTATTTACCTTCATTGGGGGTGGTGGCTCGGCGTATTGGGCCGCCATGGACGCGATGCTTTGTGACATTATCCCGTCTGAACATAGGTATGAACCCTTCTATACTTCACGATTTATACTCGCTGACAAGTCAAATAGAACCAGCGCTTTGTTTTGGAATATTGCCATCCAGTTCATAGGCAATTTTGTGGGCGGATTCTTGGGATATGGCTTACTGCGCCAAGGAGCTGCCTTTGCCTTCTTGTGTGGCATTGGAGCTCTCGTAATGCTGTTGCTGCTGTCATTCGTACTTCCAGAGACACTCAACCGCGACAAGCAACAAATTTCAGACCAACAAGGCCAAAAAGCCCCCCTCAGCGTATCCAAAGTCACACAACAAGTTCTAGCTTCGCTCAAGCAAAGCGCCCGCTCCTTACGATCTGTCCTGGTTGATAACCCACGACTACGCGTCGCTTTTTTGGTATGGACATTTGCAGCACCAGGCACCTACACATACAACATCTTAATGCAATATATTGCCAAACGATATCACTTTTCCTGGGCAGAGGTAACACTCACTCACTCACATACACACATTGCAGCGCAAGACACTAACACGCTAGACAGACCAACCTCATCACCACCATCAAAACAGGCATCAAAATAGCCCTCACCCTAGTGATCATGCCAGCAATCAACCAAGCCCTCGTCAAATCCAAAATCTCCCTCATCAAAAAGGACGTGTGGATAGCCCGGGCCTGCCTGGCGCTCACCACCATCGGGCTCATCGGGATAGGGCTGGCGGTGGATCTGCCCCAGCTGTTGGTGGCGCTGCTATTTTACAGCATCGTATCTGGCTTCATGGGCGCCATCAAGAGCCTGCTCGCGCAGCTGTTTGCAGGCGACAACTTGGGTTTGTTGTTTGGCGCCATGTGGTTTGTGCTGAATGTGACCATGTTGGTCGCGTCGCCGCTGAGTGCGCTCATGTTTAACCTGGGACTTACATTGGGGGAGGCGTGGTCGGGGTTGCCGTTCTTGGTGTTTGGGGGGTTGATGGTGGTGTCGAATGTGTTGCTGCTGTTTGTGAGGGAGACGGAGCACAAGGAATAGTTGTCATGAAGATTTAGATAGGGCAATGCAATGCATGCAATCCAATCACAATCACAGTCACATCGTATCACATGTGGGGAGTCTAGGAATCGAGGAGTCCGGGGAGGGATTAAACTTTGCAGGTACCTGTACATGATGCATCCATCAGTGTCCCAAAATAGCGACGAGCCAAACTCTGTTTTGATTCAGTTTACAAGGGACACGCCCACAAGCCATTGCATTTGCGGTTGCAAGCGAGGACGCCAGTGATGATCTGCATTTTAACTCAATCGTAGGGCATGCTTTAGTGGTTCAGTTACAGGGCTCTTGGGATGGGATGGCGCATTACAGGGCCTCTAGTGGGTTACAGGGCGTTTATAGGGCTTTATGGAGGGTTACAGGGCATTACAGCGGCTTTCAGGGAGCTTCAGGGAGCTTCAGGGGACGACGGGACACTCCAGCGCATCGGGGAACAATTACAGCGCAATCGCCCTGTAACCACCCACTGTAGCAACCCCCAAAGCCACTAGCGTCGTCCAGGCCGCCTGAGACACAAAGTGCGAATAATTAGTGGCTATACTGTGTCCCCCATGTGACAAGGCTTGCAGAACAAGTTCGCTCAGCACGAAAAGGTCCTCATCACTACGACCTTCCTAAACGGTGCTGGGACTTTTTGTCTCTCAATTTCGCGGTGATTCCGGGTGGATTGCTTTTTAGTGAGGTCGCAATGAACAAGAACCCCTGTAGCGATTGAGTTTACGAACCAGCTTTTGTTTCCTGCCGCAGTCCCCCGGCGCTTGACAGCCAACGGCGCAGGGTTGTATCCTCCCCCGAATTGAGTAGATAATAAATGCATTTTGGATGATTTTTTTACCCTCTCTTTCTTTCTTTGTGTCTGTATTGTTGTAAAGGTCAATTGACTCGAAGCCTGTCAGACTGGCTTTGGCCCCCAAAACCAAGACCCAAATTTCGTCAACACGGCACGCAGCCTCGAATCATTGCAGCGGGGATACATTGAAGAGCAGCCTATCATATGCCTGGCAGTGTTTAGCGGCATTTAGTGAGCTGCAAGGGTGCGTGGCCCAGAACTGCGGGGGGGTCGGAGGGGGGCTATTGGGTAATGCGGTGAGGGGATTGGCTGGGGGACCAGAAACGATTACTGAGTGTTGGCTTGGCGCTTTTTGGGGGGGGACAAAATGATGTGCTGGACTTCGCTACGCGAGATGATGAAATGGCTGGCGCCATTATGTACAGGTCTGCATGTATTACGCTGCGCTGTGCTGCGCGCGTCGGCGTTGGGTGCTGTTTTGGAAATGGGCTGCGGCCGGGTGGTGGTTGCGTCGGGTTGGGGGCGCCACAACTGAGAGGTGCCGACGGTAATTGGGGAGAGGATGAGATAATTTGAGAAGGTAATTAATTGTCATGCAAACTGCGAGCTGATTGGGGCCAGTAACTGCTGCCAGTAACTGAGGGCACCAGTACTGAGGGCCGAGTAGGTGCACTGAGTGCACTGAGTGCACTGAGTGCGCCAGACGGTCGCTGTAGTGCTCTGTAGTGGCCTGGCCGTACGCTGTAGCCTGCGGTTGTGTGTACTGACTAATCGCGACAACAGCATGGACAGGCAACACCATGATTGCTATGAAATAATAAACGAAAATAAATATACATATATATATATATATATATCTCTTCATTGAATTGAGTGAATGACAGTATTGAGTGTATCAAGCGAATAAAGTTCACAGAATATTAAATGCAAATATTGGTACAGATAACATACACTCGACATGCATCAGTCTGTATCAGTCTCGGCATCACCAGCACCATCACAATCACCATCAACGTCAGTAGTATCAACATATGCAATTCTATCCAACTATTCTACATAAAACATACTATACACCCGTAGCCGCGACCTTGGCGTTTGTAACCTGACTCTTCCCCTCCTCCGTCTTCGTAGCCTCCGCCCCTGCCTTCGAACTCTTACTCTTTGGCTTCTGCGTCGCCAGAGGCAACCCCCCCGTCCGGATATGCGTGCTTCTAAACTTCTCCGGATCCTCAATCTCCTGCGCATGCTCGCTCACATAGTCCACCAGCGCATCAAAGTCCCTACACTTGTGATACACGTTAAAGTTGGCCTGCTGCCCGTAGATGCGGTCCTCGTTGACCTCGAGGAACACGGGCGTCACGTCCGAGTAGCACATGAGGCCCAACCTCAGCGTCTCGAGGCAGTGGTCGACGTGCATGCGCGCCGCGAGGGGCTCTTCCAGGTCAAAGGGGTATAGTTCTCCCCATTCTTCTTTGAACATTTCCAGCGGCCACGAGTATTGACGGAGGAGGTTCTATAACAAAAACATTTAGCCCTTCACTCAACATGACATCGACACGTCTGGACTTTTGACGACATCGACATGACGACACATCTGTACTTACCAGGCAATGCATCTGGTGAAACACCTCCAACACACCAGCATACGTCGGATCATTGGGATCACTTCCCTCCACCTGCACAATCTGCGTGTGCGTCTTATTGAGCGCAACCAACCCATCATACTTGACACCAACGCTATGTTCTGCAACCAGTTAGCTTTCTTTCCCCCGCTTACAGTGTGTGTGTAACTTACGACGCCAAAGCCTATCCCAAGCCTCCTCCCTCTCCTTCGTAGGCGGGCCCCGATATATCGTCGAATGATTAAAGTAATTCACAAAATCCCTCTCATAAAACTTGACACCATCCCAAACATTCGCTGCACATCATTAGCACACAATTTCATCCCACATCAAGTCCAGTACTCACACCAAGGCGACACAATCTTATGACACTCCATCATCGAAGGCCTCCTCATCACCGCCGCCGCAAAGAACCCCAACCCCAACACCCACATCCCTAATCCGCTCCAGCAGAGCATCTTGGCCCTCCTCTCCTTGCGGCTCGCCACCGCCAGGATCGCCGTCCCGCTTGCATCGTCGCCGTACGGCAAGTCTTTCCCGTCGTCGCTTGTCTCCAACGGCTCGTACTTCGTCGCGGGCGCCATCGTGCGAGGTTTCTGTCGAAATATTTTGGTACAAGCCAAAATGAAGTCGTCTTCTTCTTCGTTTGACCGTCTTTCCGACCGTAGGAACCGTACGTTGTGCGCGAGATATGCCCTGAGCAAACAAAAGGTCTGGTTAGGAGTCGTGGCGACGTTGGCTGTGGTCGTTGAAGATTTTTGTGGGGGCAGAGACTCACAATGCGGAGACGCCGCGAGGGACTTTGGCTGGGGCCCTGGTACGCTGGGTGTGAATGGTTCGTCTTGCTGTAGCTTCAATTAAATCTGTAAACTCGTAATAGCTGAGAAGTGATTTCCGAACGAGCTTAGCTTTTGATTGATACCAATTTTAGCTACGTAGAGACTCTTCTTGTGTTGTCGTGTTTGGCCATTTTCAATCGATTTCGACTGGAAGCAGCCAATTCAAGGACCTATTCCAACTCCAAACCTTGCTATAATTAACTGAAATTAAAATGACGCAGCTTCAACATACAAGGCAACCCATAAATTAAATTTACAGATTTTTAAACGCAGGCGCTGGCAATCTACGATGTTATCCGTCTTCACGACACCAACTGTGGCATTAATTGCGTCAAAAACACCACAAATGAAATCTTCATATGCTTCCACACCCTTCCCCAACCTCAGACAGCCTCAATCCAACTCTGTACCCGTCCACCGTCGCATCAATAGCCGCCTCATAGAGTTTACACCATCGCATCCTCCCGCAACGCTCCCGCACACCACAGGCACCCTCAGCTCTGCGACCCCGCTTCCACTCACATTCACACGTATCAACTCGTACACACATTGTCACATAACCTCACTTCATCTAAAGTGCTCAATCATCACTAACAATGGCTACTTCCAATGCCTTCAACGATATAAATCCATCTATACATACAGTCCGCATCTCCTAAAATACCCTCGTTGACATGCTTCCAGTCTTAACTTTGCAAAAGTAATATCGCACTCCAGGGTATGATAACGTATTAAACACTGATCCTCGACCACGTCTCTAAATACTGCAGTCTGCTCCTCATGCATTACCGGATAATTTCAATCCCTTACCATACTTGCAACTGAAGCACTGCATCTCCCCATTCCGGCAATGCTGTATCGTCCATCGGCACCGTCACGTTGGCACTGCTAACATTGATTCCCAAGCCATCAACCGTCTTTGGGTCCACGGCCGAGTCGTCGCTCCCCTGGATTCGCATCTCCAGATTCTCCTTCAGGAACGGTACAACTTCCTCGACCGACAATCCAGACAAGTCTCCAGCTGCCACCATCTTCATCAGAGCAGTCGTCAACGGCAGAGCCCCCGATATCTTCGACTGCGACCCCGTCATTCGATTCATTGCGAAGATCGCCACGGCTCCAATCTGGTTCTGCGCCGAGTCCCACTTCTTCGGATCACCAGGCGGGGAGCCCAGAAACAAGTGGACGCTGAATCGTCCATCCAATGCCTCCACATTCACCTGGACATTCGCGATCCACTCCTGATATCGGTTGTCGTGCACGACGGCCTCGACCGGAGGATCCATGGCTGCCATCTTGATATTGGGTTGAAATCTTTTGTTAATGCCTTTTCGATCCTTTCGCATCCATGGACCCCGTGGGCGCATGACTCGACTCGTAGACCCTTGCTTTGCCTTGGCTTGCATGCCCATTGGACTTGAGGCGCCATACAGCGAGTTGATCTTCTTGACCAGCTTTTGCCTCACAGCTTTGCCGTTTCCTGGCTGAGAAATGGTGTCGGCATAGGTGTAGCCAAATGCGTCCGTTGTTCTTGCAGTATCCGATGTCCAAAACTTGCCATCTTCTGAACTGTAAAACGGAGTCAATGGCGTCGTGGACGACTGCATCGTACCCTTGAGGCTCGTAAACGTTGTTTCTCCCGCCGCCATTGGCTCTATCCATGCTGTGGGATTGAGAATCTGCCACATGGTAAAAAGACGGTCCGTCATGGCATGATGGAGGAAGAAGAGAGGGTCAAAGGATGACAAGGGAACATATGTCATGTGGCCTTTCAAACCTCCGTAGACATGAATGATGTCGTGAACGGCTTCTAGAGAGTCCTGAGCCGTTGTTTTGTGTGATGCTGCCCATGCCTTGTTGCTGAAGGAGTTGTAATCGTGGTATCTCGAGAATAGAATGTACAATCGCTGCTGGATCTCAGGCAGTTTGGACAGGAGCGCCGCGCTTGCCTGGTCGTTTCTAGAAGGCGGCGCAGTCTTACTGACATCAGTATTGGGCGCACGCTTTGTCTCGTTCCAGTATTTAAGCTTCAATTGTTAGCAACGTATCACCAAAGTCTGCGCAATGGGAGCAATACTCACAGGAGCCCAGATGAGGTCATCCTCGTTGACGGGATGGAACACGTAGGAATACAGGGGGTTGCGAATATTTTGCATCCCATTCGGACCGTACTGCGCAATGACAGGACTCCAAAGCGGCTCTGGGAGGTGCGTCTCACCCGCAGGCGCCATGATACTCCAATCCCAGTAGGGGATGCGGAAGACTGACGCTGCTTGCTGGTATTGCGTCTTTTCCGTTGCGTTTGGAAACAGTCCAGCGATCGCGTTGACAAGCTTGTACATTTCTTGCTAGGATAAAGTCAGCCTTAGAGCTTTTCAGTCTCCTTGAAGAAAGAGATACCTCATATAGAGCTAGGTATGGACGATGCCATGTAGGAAATAACACTGAGCTGTGAGTGCAATACCCAGACTGTTCTGCGCCAGAAACAGGCCCAACGCCGTTCCAAGAGCGAAATGGCACTCCATGTATGCCTGTAATCTGATACCACGACAATGGGTGATCTTGATTGACATACTGGAGCATGCTGAGAGCGAGAATGTACAAGTCCCAAGTGAACCTGTCCTTTCTCATGTCTCGGATTTCTGGCCGCACAGGCATGCTGCCATTAGCAGCCAATGGCAGCATTTTTGTGACGACGGGAACGGAAGACTGCTGCCTTCGAACCAATTTCTCAACGTTGAAGCCATAGTCGTATGGGTTTGCAGATGCAACTGCGCAGAGGCCGACTATAGAGAGAAGCCATGCCCAGTGCATGATTGTCGAGCTCAAACCGTGTTGCTCTGAAAGACGTAGGTCGAGAAAGATTCTTCGTTGGATAGTTTGAATTTATACGGTTGCGCACCTGAATGGGTTGTAGTATCGAACGATGCTGTCGCGCGGTGTCAACACAGAACTCAGTGGAGGGGAATGGCGTCGGTTGGTCGACTGTCGATTGGGCGGTTGCAGACAGGAATGAACTGCAATGGGAGAAAGTCGAATAAAGAGTCGAACGTATCGAAATGAGCTGTTGATCCCTTATGAATGAATTATTTGCAAGAGAGTGACGGGGACAATTCCTGAAAATGAAGATCCACGAAAAAACAAACGAGGGAAGAAAAAGTGAGTCGGATAGGACAGATTTATTAGAACAACGAAAGAGGAGAAGGGATTTGTAGAATTACAAGCACAAGTAGAGAAGAACAAGAGAAGACGAGAAGAACAAGAGAAGCAGAAAAGAAGCAAAGGAAGCAGAGATTTCAAGCCGTGATGCGTCTTGGCAGCGAACAGGTGCTGGCACTTGCCTCGACTGCTCATCGGCTCCGACGGCACCTTGGTGACGTGCCCTCGTCCTGGTTGTGCACCAACACATTTTCCCTCTGCCTATCCCCCTTATCGTAACGCAAGGGCAAACATGATGAATATGCCTACGAGAAAACCCTCGACTGCGCAATCTCCGAATCCGTTGCCTGTGTGACCGGCTCATCGTGGTTCGCGATGCAAGGCGCTGATTGGAGGCCGGGGAAACTTAATCGAGAGTAGCGTCTATCCCTCGATGTCGTCGTCATTTATTCTTGAACTCAACTGTTGGTTACATCGCATAAAAACACTCAGATTCAGCTAAACTGCATTTAACTTACATGTGATACGCGATGGCTTCGTCTGTTTGTGCGACATCCCGCATGGGTTCTTCATCGCGATGTGTCACAGCCACCAACACCATCTTGTGGCTTTTCTGTCCTTCCAAGCGCAAGCGTCACATGGTCACAATATTTTGTGATTACACTTTAAAGAAAGTCAAGTCTTCGTAATCGTCTAACAAGTAACTTCAATTCAACATAAATCAGAATGCAGTTGGTATATACAAAGCAACCTTATATGACATCAACGGCGTAATCGTCGTTTCACCTCAACTCCTCAAATCATTGCCCATTTTGGACTCCTGACCACTTCAACGCCTTCATCGCTCCTTTTCTGGGCTCGTCGCCCTTGTTAATGCGGTACTTGAGTTTCACTCCCATCGCCGCCAACTCCACATCCAGGTACTTGAGAGCACCGGGCACCACGACTTGCGTCGTCTGATCACCTCCAACCCATGAGTTGCCTTGTCCGTCCTCCCAGATCTCACCTTGGATCTCTGTCAAATCAATGCCCTCCGTGTCGTCGATCTTGGTGGCGCATCCACGGCAGCGAACGATGCTGGGTGACTTCTTCTTCGCAGGCGCAAACTGTGATACTGTGGGCTGCACCGACAGGAACGAACCGCACTTTCTGCAGATCCACGACCTGGAGTAATCGGAACAGTTGAGCAGACGATCCTGCAACAAGAACGCCGTACCGTGAGCCAGCAAAGCATCACGCTCCATTTCACCCACACGAATACCACCACCACGCTTTCTACCCTTGATGGGCTGGCCAGTGGTGGGCACGACAGGACCAGTCGTACGCACCTGGAACTTGTCGTTGACCATGTGTCGCAGTCTCTGGTAGTAGACGCAGCCAATGTAAATGTCGGCACCGAGCTCCTCGCCAGTGATACCGCTGTACATGGGCTCGTTGCCGTGGTAGCTGTATCCGGCCTTCATCAGCTGATGGCCAAAGTAGTCGGCTGCCGTGTTCTGCTCGTCAAACTTGAATGGCGTAGAATCTTGTGCCAGTCCGTGCAGGGCACCAGCCTTGCCGGCCAACGACTCGACAAACATACCAATCGTCATTCGAGAGGGGAAAGCGTGTGGGTTGATGATAACATCGGGTTGCATGCCCGATTCGGAGAATGGCATGTCACCAGCGGGCCACTTTTGTGAGCAAACACCCTTCTGTCCGTGTCGCGACGAGAACTTGTCACCAATAATGGGTGATCGAGGAATACGAAACTTGATGGAAACTGTTTGCAGAGGCTCCGAGCCGGTCTCGGCACCAATCAGGCGAACCTCTTCGATGAAGCCGATCTCCGAATCCTTGTACTTTTCGTAGTGAGTGAGACCGTCCAAGTTGACCAAGTTGCCGTTGTAGTCGGCCGTGACCGTGTGCCAAGCGCAAATAACGTCGCCTTCTTGGACCATTCGTCCGACATGGGGAAGACCATCATCGTCCAACATGCCCTGGTATTGCGCGCTCACGTAGCTGTGGGGGGCGAAACCGAAAGCCTTGGTGACACTCTTGGTAGCTCGTGTTCTTGAGTCATCCTTGAGTGAGACCTTCTTCGTCTTGTAAATGGTACCGTGACCGAATCCTCGTTCGTGCGCCGACTTGTTTAGAATCATAGCGTCGTCCATGTCGTAACCGGTGTAAGAAATGACAGCAACAATGGCGTTCATGCCGTTGGGGAAGTTGTCGAATCCGTATGTGTTGTGGAGAGGTGCGCGCACAATTGGTGTTTGTCCAGTCTGAATGCGGTACGACTTGTTGTCGGTTCTGTATCGGATGGCGGCGCCAGGAGTACCCATGGTTTGCTTACCCATCTGACACTGGTACATGTTTCGGGGCGACTGGTTGAAGTCGGAGAAAGGAGTCATGTTGGCCAAGATGGAAAGCATGTTAGTGGGCTCGAACTCTACGTGAGTCGATACACCTGATTCCACTTCCTCGGGCATGACAGCGATGGACATGTATGGTTGTTCGTAAGGGCCGACCATGTCTTCCGTTCCGAGAGGCAGGTATTTGACGGGTCGGATCATGCGAGACACGGTAGAGCACATGTAGATACCGGGGTAAGATCCACCATTAGAAGGAGGAACGTAACCAATCTCGAGATGCAAAGGAACGCCGTGGGTTCCTTCAACCTTCCAGTAACGGAGACAATCGGCGATTCTGATAGATTCCTTGGGAGTGCACCAGCCGAGAATTTGTCCGTCAAGCATGACCACGACACTTTCATCAGTGGAAGCTGAAGAGCTCTCGACGGCACCAAGTTCTGACACCAGAGCAGGTATTTGCGACACATCGATCCTCTCAGTCATAATTTTGCACTTGTGAGCCATATGGTTCAGCAGACCGCAAGGGGAACCATCAGGAGTGTGTACAGGGCACATGAAACCCCAAGACTCGGGAAGAAGCTTTCTGACTGCTGTCGTCTTCAATTGCGCGAAGAAAGCACCTCTGTGCACCATGCGGAAATGAGCGATGAAAC
Organism: Simplicillium sp. C3G150-2; assembly: GCA_022702485.1. Taxonomy (NCBI): domain Eukaryota; kingdom Fungi; phylum Ascomycota; class Sordariomycetes; order Hypocreales; family Cordycipitaceae; genus Simplicillium; species Simplicillium sp. C3G150-2. The sequence continues at coordinate 2,829,440 of JAJIYY010000001.1, read as the reverse complement.
GCAAGAAGTTGAGTTTTTCGGCAACGACTGTGAAGCCGGCCGTTTGTTGCAAATCTAGACCGGAGGGACTTTGAAGGTTACCAGTGGACAAGAAATACTCCAGAGAGTTACCCAAGTTCTCGTTGGCTCTGCGGAAAATAGCGGCGGGGAATTCTTTGCGGAAGTCTTCTGATGTGAAGGATACAGTGGGATAGCGTCTGAAGTATTCTCTCAGAGAAGTTCGAACACTGACGCTCAAGAATTCGTCCAAGCGCTCCTTCAAAATCTGTCCGTACAGGAATCCGCCAAGCAAAATCTCCTGGTTTTGAATAGCATCAGGGTTGTCGACAGCGCAATCACCAGCAACAAGAGCATACAGTTTTCGGATCATGAAGAGAATCATGCGGAACTTGTCGTCATCTTGCTTCTCAGTAACGTCGATGTTGCCCAGGTGAACGAGGACAATTCTGCGCAGAAATTCGGTTCCGACGTCGTAGTTTGACATGGTCTCTGGCACTCCGAGAACAACTCGGAACTTCTCTCCCAAGTAGGACCGAGTCTCAGACTTGCTGTATAGGCCATATGATTTGTAGGTTCGGAGCAGCAGCTCAACACGATCAGTCAAGAAAGTGTTTTCGGTTGACTTGGAGCCCATGGGGCCAATGATGCCTTCGAAGATTTCGCGGTCGTTGGTTTCCACCAGAGCCTTGAGGATCATTATGACGGGGATAAGGTATTCGTTCTTTCGCCATGAGAAACGGAATGTGACATTTCCGTCGTTGAGGTAATGCAAGACATTGGTCTGTGAAGTTTCGTCGGGGCGCACTGCACGCAGGATAATACCGTATGGTGTGTACCCTGGTCCTCTGTTCTGGAAACTCGGTCGGTTGATGGCCATGGGAAAGTTGCGCTTGTTGACTTGCAAGAGACGAATGATCTTTTCGATACCGTTGACGATGAAATATCCACCGAGTTCTTCGGATTCTTCTTTTCGCTGGACGAGTAGGGCGGGAGAGTTGTTTTCTAAATGGCATCGGTTTGACTGCAAATGTATATGTTAGCCATTGTCAATTGAGAAGGAGTAGTACTGATACTAACCTTGAGCATGATGGGAACTTGACCGAGTTCTCGGACAAATTCTTGAGCATCACCACCATTGACGCGGTACTCAAACGTCGCAGACAAGCGACCTCTATATGTAGAGTGACGTTCTCGGCACTCGGCGGGGAAGATTTCTCGGTTCTTGGCCATCTTATTTGAAGGAGGCACCTGAGGTCGTTGGACTGTGACATTCTTGATGCGGATGCTGAGCTGGTTCTTTCCCTCAGGACCCTTTCTCTCATCGCCATCCAAGAAGATCTTGGTACCAATGTCCTCTAGACCGTATTCTAGCAGTCCAGCCTTCCCATTTTGACGAAACAGGCCATTGAAAGATTCGATATGAGGGTCGACCGCAAGCTGGAGAGCGGGATAGGCGGTCTTGTCTTTGGGCGGGTTTCGGAAGAGGTTTTCACGGCGAACCGTGTTATACTCGTGGTCCCATTTCGTATCGGTACCCTTGGGAGCCATTGTTGCGGTAGCCTCCAAGCAAATTGACGAATTTCGTTTTCGACTGGGCCACTAGAAGGCGTTGCAAGGTAAAGCTTCGAGGGTCGAGGAAGCTATGAAGCGGAATCAACGGCGGTGCTTTCGAGACCGTCCAATTGATGAATTGTCAAGTAATAATAGTGGCCTTGACCAGTCTGCAGTCGACAAACTTTACAAGCGACCGAGGAATGAAGGTTGTCGCGCAGAGCAGGATAAGCTGAAGACCAGCCAAAGGTTTAGCATCACCGCCAGAGAAAAAAAAAAAAGTCCAGCGACCAGACTCGGACAGACTTTGCAGGTTATCGATAAGCGTTGGTGGGGCCTCGACTCCCGCCATCTGAGCTTCTCTCAGTCCGTCACTCTCTCAGTATGGGGCTCGTAGTTTTTCCTTTAATTATTATACCAGAGCCAGCGTTTACTAAGGGAGCCATTTCTACCTCCGAAAAAATTAAAGCATACTTTTAATTATACTAAATGATTGCTGAAGTCGTCTAGAATGTTTCAAAAGGCATTTTCAATTTTTCCGGCTCCAAATGACAGAGTATTAACACCTCACATCTCCCATAATGAAGCAACAGCACTCAAGACACCAAGACACCACAGCCACCAAACGGAGCAAACAAGCGGTGTTTGCCAGTGCTCCCCCAATACGACGCCCGCCTCGTGATGACGTCTTTTGCTCTCAGTGATTCACGCACCATTCACGGTGGCGGATAAATATCACAGACTCGCAAGGTACTATGCGGTGCTCCATACATCATGCACTCCAACCTGCAGCTCGGTCGCGAGCGGTGCGTGCCGATGCTTCTCCACCACTAACTCTGCATAACTTGCATCCGGATCGAACGCTGCGATTGAAGCTTACTCCCGAAGCTTGACACTTGGCGATGCCTTTGCTCCTACGAATCCATGATGCTGTTGTGTTGCAAGAGATGCTCTCGCAGGTCTACTACACGGACAAGCCATGACCCATGAGCCACTGCAAGGACAGACAGACAGACCCCCGTTACCCTGGTTTCGCTAATGTACTTCACCATCCCGTCGATCCCCGCGACTTTTTTAGTCGGTAACGAATGACAATTCAGATGTCCGTTCTAGCCCCCCAAGTGCAACCACAGGTGGTTGTACCAGCCAACCGAGCCCGCAACTACCGCCGTTGGGCTGCAACGAGCTATCTTTGGGCTTTCCCCTTATGTAGAAGAACCAAGAAATGCGCTCTAGCCCTCGCCCACTCAAGTCTCCGTGTGATCGACTCTGCAGTAGCAGCAGCATTTGGAACATTGTCGCTCGCCATGTCTTGCAGCGACGCAGAGTTGCCCCTCCAGCACCTTTGCTGTGCCCGCGCCACCCTTGTCTGCTTGGCTAGGGGGTGGTTTGGTACAGTAATGCAAATGCATGCAAGCCATTATTGCCTCTGGGGCGCCTGAGACCCCAGCCCTTTGCAACGGTCACCGATGTACATGGATAGCGGCCTCTTGGCTCTGGTGCACATATCGAGGCGGTGCAGCGCCGTGGGATAAGGTCGCCGTCAAGTGCTTACGGGTTTGTATCAGATTCGGTGTACAGCATCTCTTTTACTGGACCGTCACGAGAGCCGCCCGTTTGTTTATTATTGTTTACAGTACAGTAGCGATGTGACGAGTCGGGCCTCCAGCATGGGCCGTTGCGTGCAGCCAAGGTGTGGTGCACTAAAATTTGCGGCCGTGAGGCGACCAGGGCTTGCATTGGACGAGTCTTCGGTCTGAGGAGCTGTATCGACTTGTTCGCCCAGGCTTGCCGCCCGCTCTTTTGACGCAAGTAGACACCGACAGCTTGTGTGACAGAACGCATCCGCAACGCAGCTTTTGTTCCAGTACAATAGACAAAGACAAGACAAAGTGAATCAGGACTGGACCCGAGGATCCCTGGGCAGCGACACCGTCAACGTAATTTGTGGACAGATCAAAAGGGTCTGGTGACGAATGACCTGCTGGGTGTGCCTGGGATGGGATGCTTTGGAGGAGCTTACTGCCTAGAAGGGCATAGCGGATGCATGGAGGGGAAGGGTGCCTTGGGTGGCCCTGTAGATTGTGTTGGATGGGGTGTTACGGCTACGCTACGGCTAGCTTAGCTCTTCCTTTGCAGTCGCACCCACGGGTGGCCTGAGTGGCCTGGGTGGGTGACTGGCGAGTGACTGGTGTTGGGCGATGCGCCGTGGTGGTTTTTCGACTTTGGCGCCGGGTCCCTTGTCCGCTACCATCCCGGAAGCCCAGGTGGGGGGTTGCAGCAGTTCTACCACTAGCAAGTCTGCGGACTGCTGGACGGAGTCCTGTATGTCCTGGTCGCGCCCACCCCCAAGCAAACCCAAAGGTAATAGCTTGGTCCTCTCTGGGCTGTGCCGTAGCCGCTTCTGCCTCTCTCTCTATCTCTACTTGTGCATTCACAGACCTTTCCTTTTTGCTCTGCTACAGAATTTACCTACCGCCAGAGCGCTCCCAGAACTGCAACTCTGTTTCAAAGCCTTGGCCAGCAGCTTGCAAGACAGGATAATAATACGCCAGGTCTGTGTGCCATCTACGGACGGCTAGCATCTGCATCCCGCCAAAGCTTTCCTGCCTTTTTGCCCCCCCAGTTTTCCCCGTTCACCTTCGCGCCGTCCGCACATTCGACCACAGCGACTCGAAATCCCCCTCCTTAGCGCCAACGACAGTCGCCGCGCGCAATCGACGGACAAGACCTGCGCAACTACCCTGCTGCAAAGAACGAGGCGCCGCTGCTGCAACGTTGAGCCGTGTTTATCGCCCACATGGTTTTGCTTGGCATATATTCTGTGTCAGCGTCAAATACCTGCGTCTTCCCACGGCCAACCACCGACCAGCTCTTGAGGACAGGTCGTGCCGGGTCGACTAATCAAAGCTGCCAACGCATCAAGTGAGAAGAACAAGCTACAAAAGATAAATCCAGCCGTGGGGCATTCGACACAGCAGCATCGATACCATAGAATCTATGTTCAACATGACGTCAATATTCCGGAAGATGTATGATTGGCTGATGAGAACCTTTTGGTAAGTAACGACGCAGTTGTGCGTGCGGCTTGCCGGGCAGACGACGTTCTGTGAATGTCAGGAACGTCGTGGCCAACAATCCTGAGATATGCTTGAACGCCCCTTTGAGCTCCAAGCTAACTGCGAGTCTGTTTAGGGCTCAGACGATGGAGGTGACTTTGGTTGGCTTACAAAATGCTGGCAAGTCGTCGCTACTGACAGTGCTCTCGGTAAGTACAGCTAAACTGCTTGCTCTTGTTGAAGTTACAGCGTCGGCGCTAACTGGATGCTCTGCAGGGCGGCGAGTTTCAGACCGAGTAAGTTCTTCCCGACGCGTTTTTCGTATCCTGCACGAAACGACATCGACCGATATCTATACCCAGAAAGACGAAGAAGAAAGACGAAGAAGAAAAAGTAGACTGACAAACCATCTTGTGTAGCTCGATCCCGACGGTTGGGTTCAACGTCAAGCACGTACAGCGTGGCCATGTTACACTGAAGTGCTGGGACATAGGTGGCCAGCCGCGATTCCGAACCATGTGGGAGCGGTATTGTCGAGACGTCGGGACCATTGTCTTTATCGTGGATATTGCGGACAAGCCGCTAGTCCCCAAAGCACGCCAGGAGCTTCATGAGCTGATGAAGGAGCCTTCTCTCGAGGGAATCCCTCTGCTGGTGCTAGGCAACAAATGCGACTTGACGGAACGACTGACGGTAGATCAGCTGATTGAGGAGCTGGACCTGCGAAATATTCACGGACACGAAGTGTGCTGCTACGGTATTAGTGCGCTGCTGGAGACGAACCTGGAAGCGGTTGTGCAATTCCTGACACACCAGGCCAAGATGGCCGCAAAGAATGCCTAATGGTAATGGGTGCTTTACAGCGTTGCATCTTTCAACACCGCGAGGTGTGATGACCCAGAATTGTGAAAAGATTTGTTGTTGATTTTCTGTTTTGTTTTGTTGGAGGATGTCCAGCACAAAGTTTTGGGAGGCAATGAATCGCCCTATGGAACGGCAGCTCTCGAAAGTCTCGGCCTGGAAGTGTTTTCTGATGAGAGTAGTTCTCCTGCTGGGTGTGCTCGTGCCTGAGACTGGTGTGATGGACTTGGAAGCAGACTGGCAAGGTTTATAAGAGGGATTTTGTTGCATTTGACGGAGCAATCATGAGATGCATGCTGTTCATCGAAGCAAGCGAAGGAATATTCTTTTTTTGGTGGTGTTTTGTTGCTCTTCTTTATTATTTCTTTTTGCGTTGGTCTTTCTTTTTGCTTTCTTCGTTTTGGGTTACAGACATGACGAGATATGACTTAATGACGATATGGGAGACTGTTTCTTTCCAGCCACGAAGCCAGTTTTGATGTATGTGATGCCGTCTTAAAAATAAAAGAAAATAGAGAAGAGAAGTGTGAGCATGTCAGATGGACAGGAATCAGCAGATTATTTATTTATATGGGAATATATTGGTACGGCTGGCTGGGCATGTGTCGCGTTGTGCTGGAAAGCCACGAAATGCGCACGGTGGCCACACAGACTGCGCATCTTGTGCAGGAAGAGGTGGTGTTTTGCCAGCTCATCTCTGCAGAAGGAATGCATGTAGGCGTGGGGGGATGGGGTTACAGAGTCTGACTATTTGCTTTTTAGGAGGGTTCTAATTTATTGAATGGATTTATGGTACATGTGGTGTTTTTGGGGGATGAAGTAGAGTATGACGAGTGACGTGGCCATGCGACATTGGGTTGATGTTATATGCCAGAGGAGGGGTTCATGAGGAGGGACAAGATGAGGGAAGAGAAGATAAGAGAAGATGAACATGTTGGGATTTATTTATAGAATTGTTTGATGGATGTTGGAGTTGGCGGCATATTCCCGCGTTGACGTGCATACAGACTTGATGCTGTTGACAGCCGACTTTATTTAATGTCTGTGAAATTCAAACAATACCTGTAAATTCCCGGATATCTTATTTTCGTTTTTCTCGTCAAATGTATCACTTACTCAGTAATGTCCTCGGACAGTAATACAACGCGCCCTTGTGTCAAACCCCGAATCCCCGCATCCAAAAAGAGGAGCGAACGGTTCCGCAGTCGGAACCAAAACTCCAGACTCCCAAACACCAGTACGTAAACGTAAAACGTGGGGACAACACACCAACATAAAACGCCCTCTCTCCAACTTTGTAGTCTATCCAACTCTTCACAAAGCATGAACCCGACTCTGTCCCGAATTGGTTTCAGAGCAATTAGATTCGTCAATCCCTCCACGTCAAGACTTTTCACCACTACGAGAATTGCAGCCATGAGTAGTGCGGACGGTGCCGTGAATGCCTGGGTTGGTGTCAAGGGGCCTGGGTCGTTGGACTTGCGAAGTGAGTTTCTTGGTGTGTGTCACATGAATTGAGACACTGACGGGACTAGGCGATGTCATGACGGTGCCTACGCCGTCGATGCTGGCTGCTGTCACGAAATGTACCCTGAGAGACGATGTGTTTCGTGAGGACCAAACCACCACTGACCTGGAGGCTCATGTGGCCAAGTTGGCTGGCAAGGAGGCTGGACTGTTTGTCCTCTCGGGCACAATGGGCAACCAAGTCGCGCTGCGTAGTCTGTTGACGCAGCCTCCTCACGGCGTGCTCTGCGACCACCGCTCACACATTGTGCGCTACGAGGCGGGAGGGTAAGACCTTCACTTCAATTTTACTCTGTCGTAACTAACAATCTAGTGTATCCTCCCTCACCGGCGCAATGACCACGCCCATCATCCCCGCCAACGGCATCCACCTCACCCTCGAAGACATCCAAGCCCACGTCGTCCTCAGCACCGACGTCCACGCCTGTCCCACGCGCGTCATCAGCCTCGAAAACACCCTCAACGGCATGATCATGCCCCTGTCCGAAGTAGCTCGCATTTCCGCATTCGCCAAATCCAACAACATCCGCATGCACTGCGACGGCGCCCGTCTCTGGGAAGCCGTCGTCGCCGGTGCGGGGACCTTGCCCGAATTCTGCTCGCACTTTGACACCGTCAGTCTGTGTTTCTCCAAGGGCCTGGGTGCACCTGTGGGTAGTATCATTGTTGGACCAAAGACTACGCTTGACCATAGTCGGTGGGTGCGTAAGTCGCTCGGTGGCGGTATGAGACAGCCGGGTATGTTGTCGGCGGCGGCGAGGGTGGCCGTGGATGAGACGTTTGGCACGACGCCAGACGGCAAGGATGGGCTGTTGAAGACGTCGCATGACATGGCGAAGAAGGTGGAGGCGCTGTGGGTGAAGAAAGGAGGCAAGTTGGTGCACCCGGTGCATACGAATATGTGTTGGGTGGATGTTGAGGCGGCGGGGTGTAGTACTGACAAGTTCATTGAGTTGTGTAAGGAGCAGGGACTGACGGCGGCGGGCGGCAGGATGGTGACGCATTATCAGGTTGCGCAGAATGGGGATGATGTGTTGCAGAGGCTGGAAAAGGTGTTTGATAAGGTGTTTGCTTAGGATATAGAGTATATACATGAAAAAACGCAGTATAGATGTAAATACTAAATGAGTGCAATACTGAGTGAGTAAATACTAAGTGAGTGTATATCGCATTGCACAGCGTCTGTCACGAGGCAAACCAGCGGCAGCCTCTTTCGCCAGGATACCCTTCAACGACTGACTCAGTTCCTGTTCAGGAATGATTGCAAATCCCACCGATTCATAAAACTTCGCGTTCCAAGGCACATCTTTGAACGTGGTGAGCATAACCCCCGGATATCCTGCCCGTCTCGCATGCTCTTTCACCGTATCCATCAACGCCCTCCCCACTCCCTTGCGCTGATGATCTTGATGAACTGAAGTTTCGCAAATGTAGAGCTCCCCATCTACGACTTCACCGTTGAGGAAGCCGATGGGCCGGTCTGAGTCATCGACGGCGACCCATGAGAGGCCTTGAGCCAGAAGCTCTAAGTGCCGTTGCGGAGATTGGAGAGAGTCATGGGCGATCCAGGCTAGCTCTGGGATGGAGAGGAATGTTTGGCCGGCGGATTGTTCGATGGCGGGGAGGAGGGGGCAGTCAAGGGGGGTTGTTGGTCTGATGGGCATGATGGAGGAGGAGGAGAGTTGGCTGAGCCTGAAGCTGAACCCCGCTTTGCGGAGCTGAGTTTATGTATTGGCGGTTATTAATTAAATCTACACGATTTAACAGACACATGCAACTATGAGATATTTCGAACAAATTGTGGAATATTGCAGATGTGAGGTCAATCACGAGGCGATTGTAACACACTAACACGGTCTAGTAAAGATGTCTTTTCGGCACAAACCATGAGCAAATTACCTCCTTTTGTTGTAGCTTAACCTTTCACAATTAGTGGATTTTAGTTAACTTTTATTGACAATTCCCCCATCAAAGTTCGCCACGGTTGCCCACCAATTACACAGCCTCGCCACAAGCCTAATCACAAACCCCCATCCCCAAGAAATCCCATCGGCCTTATTTTTTTAACTACAAGACCGTGACTGACGCGAGCTGACGTATCATCATGAATCGCCTGCGGCATTATTCCATCTAGCCAAGACCCAGCACTCGACGAGATGGAGCTAGCGGCTTGGAAACTGGGGTGATCGCCTCGACTCGGCGAAATATACAAAAACAAGGCCGAAAGACACAAGAAACTGGAGATCTGAGAGTGGCTTATTTCTCGGCAGTGGACGGGAGGCCTAAACTTTGTTGGGGAGGATTTATTAGTGTTGTTGGCTGGGTTAGGTCTGCGTCAAAGCCAATAAGCGAGTACACTCACAGATTTTGATGGAATTTTTTTTTGTGTAAGTTATGTGATATACTTTGAGGAGGGCTCTTTTCTGTAAAACAAACTCCTGGCTTGACTTGGCTTTGCCCTCATAGTATATAACTAGTCCACGTTCCTGACACAATTCTCTTTCTTTCTTGACTCTTACCCCATCGTTGAATTTTCCAAAATGCCTTCCGTCAAGGGAACTGCCGTTGCCCTCGCGGCGTTCCTCCCCTTGGCCCTCGGCCTCTACAAGAATGGCTCCATGATTGCGCCTTGCGACTCCGAAATTTACTGCCACGGAGACATGCTTAAGCAGATCCAGCTGGCCAAGCCATTCACCGACTCCAAGACCTTTGTAGACATGTAAGTCATTCTCACTTCATCGATCTTCACACCACTGACATTTCCAGGCCCGCCAAGAAGTCCGCTGCAGAGATCAAGGCTGCCTTTGATAAGCTCCCCAAGCCTCTCTCCAACAACACTGCTCTTCAAAACTTCCTCGCTGAGAACTTTGACGACGCTGGTGGCGAATTGCAGCCCGTCCCCAGAGATCAACTCAAGGCCGATCCCCAGTTCCTCAACAAGATCAAAAACACCGACATCAAGGAGTTTGTGTTGAAGGTTATTGACATCTGGCCCGAGTTGACTCGCACCTACGTTGGCTCCAACACTACTTGCCAGGACTGTCCCAACAGCTTCATCCCAATTAATCGCACGTTCGTCGTGGCTGGTGGCCGTTTCCGTGAACCTTACTACTGGGATTCCTACTGGATTATTGAGGGTCTGCTGCGCACTGGCGGTTCATATGTCAAGATTGCCAAGAACATGATTGAGAACTTCTTGGATCTCATCTGGATTCACGGGTTTGTTCCCAACGGAACTCGTATCTACTACTTGAATCGCTCTCAGCCCCCTCTGTTGGCCCAGATGGTCAAGTTGTACATCGAGCATACCAAAGACGAGTCTATTTTGCCCCGCGCCGTTCCTCTTCTCATCAAAGAGCATTTCTGGTGGACCAGACACCGCTCGATCGGCACACCGAAGAATAAACTGCCATTCATCTCTCAACAGTAAGTTCTCCAGTGTCCTTTTTTACTTGAACTCTCCTAACAATTCCCAGCTACGATGTCGAAAACACGGAGCCTCGCCCTGAGTCGTACCGCGAGGACTACGAAACCGCCACCAACAAGACGTACTACTCCGAGTCTGGCCAGACCTATCCAGCAACTCATGACCTCAACGCCACAGAGATCGCAACTCTCTACGCCAACCTTGCCAGCGGCGCCGAGAGCGGTCTCGACTACAGCGTGTCCAAATGGGCAAAAGACCCAACCGACGCCATGCGCGGCGACTACTTCCCCCTTCGCAGCCTCGACACGCATAAAATCATCCCCGTCGACCTCAACGCCATCATGTACGCCAACGAAGTCGTCATTGCCGACCTCTTGCACCGCATCGGGCGCGATTACGAATCTGGAGTCTTCCACAACAAGTCCTCTGAGCGCAAATTCGACATTGGCACCCTGTTCTGGAACCCGAAATTCCACCGCTTCTTCGACCACAACCTCACTTCGGCCGAGCAGCACGTCTTCATCCCCCGCGACAACGACACCAAACCCTGGGACACGAAGGGTGCCCCCAAGGACAAGCAGGTGCTCTTCTCCGTGACGCAGTACTACCCCTTCTGGCTGCGGGCTGCCCCCAAGAAAATCCTCGACGACCCCAAAACCCTCGAGAACTTCATGTTTCCCGTTCAGGAGTATCTTTACGAGACCAGAGGTGGCATCCCCTCGAGCAATCTCAAGACGGGCCAGCAGTGGGATCAGCCCAACGTGTGGCCGCCGCATATGCATATCCTCATGAAGACGCTGGTGCAGATCCCGCTGCCTGAGCAGCCCACGGAGCAACAGCGCAAGACCTGGCTCAAGCTGCAGGATCTCGCGGTGAAGCTGGGACAGCGGTACTTGGACTCGACGTTTTGTACTTGGTATGCTACGGGTGGTTCTACGTCGAATTTTCCGCAGTTGCCGAGTTTCACGGAGAAGGATAAGGGAATCATGTTTGAGAAATATGATGATAATTCGACGAATCATGCCGGTGGTGGTGGTGAGTATGAGGTTGTGGAGGGCTTTGGGTGGACGAATGGCGTGTTGATTTGGGTGGTTGATACGTTTGGGAATAAGTTGAAGATGCCTAGGTGTGGCAATATCACGGCGGCGAAGACGCATTCGGATAGTAAGAGGGGGTTGACTGCGTTGCATCTGAGCAAGATTGATGCTCAGAGGATTAAGAAGTTCTGAGCTGTGGGTTGACTAGGTACTTTGGATAGTCTCGAGTAGGTTCACATGTGAGTAGTTAATGAAGTGTTGTTATTATCAAAGTTGTGAGGGACATATCTACCAGTTCATGAAAGCAATGTTGATTTCGGTACTCTTCCTCTTATGACTATTATGCCTTTCACCTTTATCACCTGTATTAGCTCCAGATCTGTTTATTTGTGACTTTCCTATTTTTAAATGACTACTTTATAGTTTTATGAAAATAATTTGACCTTATTACATATTCTTACACCTACTCGAGTGGCTAGCTTGACGGCTCTAGTCGGACAGAGCCCTAGAACTTTACCAGCAGTACACCGTAGTAGCACTCCACGGTGTGCGGCTGCCGCCCGGCGTTAGGTACAATCTTGATAAATATTCTGTGTCCATAATGCTCCGCTGCGATGTATTCCATTACTGCGATCTCACTATCGGGTGTGACTTGATCTCATGAGGCGGACACAATGCACGCAAGCGGCGCACGCATGCCCTGTAAGCAACCAAGAGGCCGCCTGAGTCTGTAAGCCCGCGAGGCTAAATACCTTCACCGCGACATGGTTTATATGCGGAAAAGCCCCCCAAAACATTTGATGCCTAAGAGTTTCCCTTTAATGAACAAAAAAACCTTTTGAAAATCACACAATGACCGCCACAGAATCACAGCCATGCCACTGCCGCGTCTTCCACCTGAGTTGCGACCCATCCACATGCCCCCAGGCAAAATTCTCTAGAGAAATCGACGGAGACAGCGTTTCGCTGAAGGCCTTCAAGTTGTCGGCTAGTAAAGGCTGTGAAACGTGCGCCATCATCGCCAATGCTGTCAATGTGCCCGAAATCAGGGAGGCGTGGCGGGCAATGATCCCGCGGGCGTTGGAGTCTCAGAACACAGGTTGGATAGCGGAGCTTGAGCACGACGAAGAAGCTGTTGGGGTTGCGTTGGATCCTCCTGAGACTGTTAACGATAGGAGACTGCTGCGTGTCTTTGCTTCGTCTTCGTCACGGGATTGGCTGCATTTCAATTTGTGGCTGGAGGAGAGTCCTGGTATGGTTCCTGATGAGCATTGTGATTATTTAGCTGACATATTGTCAGACTGCAAAGTTTCTGGATGTAAGGCCGTCAAGCCTCTCACATACCAGCCGAGTGACCGAACTGATTCGCATGAAAGTCTGGGCCATTTGAAAAGCTGGATTGAAGCTTGTGAAAAATCACATGGATGCTTCCAGGCTGAAAAGTCGATGTTGCCAACAAGAGTTATTCAAGTAACGGTATGACTACATTTACAGTCATTATTGCTCACCGACTAACACGTCTTCAGAATGGCAAACTATGCATCATCACAAATCCAGGCCACCATGCCTTTTACACTACACTGAGCCACAAATGGGGCGACAGCGAACCCCTCAAGTTGAATAGATCGAATATTGGAGACTTGCACCGCCAAATTCCCTACGAAGATGTCCCCCGCACCTTTTTGGATGCAATATGGCTGACCCGACAATTGGGCATCGACTACATCTGGATAGACAGTCTTTGCATCATTCAAGACGACCCGGATGATTGGCGCTCGGAATCAGTCAAAATGAGAGACGTCTACGGCAATTCTTACCTCAACATCGCAGCAAGCCATGCCGCGAATGCATCGGGCGGCCTTTTCACCTCGACAGACATGCCTCAACGGTACCCAGCCTATTCCATCCCCAATAAACCAAATCACTTGATTCGCGCGCAGCCATACCTAGACCACACGGACTTTGGGAGTACCTATGCAGGTTTCGAGCGTCGATGGCAGCTACTAACACGAGGCTGGGTGCTCCAAGAGCGTCTTCTAGCTCCTAGAGTGGTGTACTTTGACACCGACGAACTGAAATGGGAATGCATGAAGACGGCTGACTGCCAATGCGGCGCAATCGTGTCCATGTGGAACTTCAAAGTCGACTACAGCGGCTCAGTGTTTCGCAGCGAGATTCCCCTTTCATTTGGATGGATGCGCATCGCCGAGCAGTATTCCAATCTTACACTCACTTACGACACAGATCGCGCCGTGGCCCTCTCAGGCATCGCACGTCAAGCGCTATTGTCTGGGAGAGGTGGCAGGTATCTCGCGGGTGTGTGGGAAAAGGATCTTGCGCACCAATTGTGCTGGGAAATCGGCACAGGATGCCGCAAGCCAGAGACGTACATTGCGCCGAGCTGGTCGTGGCTGTCCATCTTTGGGAGTGTGCGGAACTTTAACAGGATGGAAAGTCACATGCAGGGATGTCGGATTGATGTTGTAATCACTGACGTGCAGGTCAAAACTATCGCGGGAACAGATGAGACAGGACCAGTGGAATCGGGGTATTTGAAGCTGAATGGGCGCTGCGTGGAGATGGATGCTACTCTTCTCGTTGGTGAATCATGGCCACACCCGCCGCGGTACGGTCTCATCACCAAAAAAGGCGAAGAGTTTGATGGATACGTGGAAATGGACTATCTTATGTCGGATGATGATGCAGAGAAAATCACCGAGGTTTTGGTCGTTTATTGGGGATACATGGAGCCGGGTAGGGACAACTTCCTCGTTCTTAAACCAGTTGAAGGTCGAGAGGGGACGTATGAGAGATCTGGGATTTTTTGGTATGAGACACATGATGATGAGTATGAAAGGAGCGAGTTTGATAGGGTCATTCGGTGGTGTGAGGAACGGCGCGACATCACAATTATCTAACACCGTCTTTGCGATTCAATTTCCGCCTCCGCCCTTGTACAGCTGCAGTCCGAATACAAGGGTACATGTTGCGTACTTTCTAAAGGTGAAGCTACAGCAGCGCGGCGTTCTCGGATGGAAGCGGAACAAGAAAAAGGAACTTCCATTCTGACTCGTAGTTCCCAGTTGTCTTTTGCTACCTGGTGACTTTTCAGGTACTATCAAGTTTGCAACGCTACCAACAGAGCCTTTTCATATGCAGAAGCGGGAGCCTATAGGATATGGTACGCTACCAGCATATACTCCCTCGATCCAGCTCCAGTTGGCTATACCGAGTCAGGTGCTACAGCCGGAGCAACCCTTGCCGCTGTCTTTGACCGCCTTTTTTCCCCGGCGAAGTGCTCCAGCAACTCGGGTCACTCACGTTGCAGTCGTTACTTATTCGTCTCCGGACGTCAATCACGATCGAGATAGCCGGCTTATCTAAGGCCAACGTAACATACTGCACTATATGTCAACTTGGTGATTCCGTTCGACTCCTTCCCTCACCTGAAGGGAGCGTATGCCAACGCAGCCCCAACCTGCGACAAAACTATTTTTGTGCCCGCTAACAAGAACCAAGACGGCGAGTAGACCCTTGACATCTTTCATGCGACGTCTTTCGCATACTTGTAATACTATGGCTTGCGCGGATGTTGTCTACCTTTTTTCTATATATATTGCGTCCCTTGCCGTAATGTCGCTGCGCCATCGATGAAGACATGGCTATAGTTTACAGAAGGGCAATAGTACATAGCCAACGAAAACGAAACCCAATCGTTGTGTTAGTAGCCTACACTCGGTTGTAGCGACAACAGGATTCGCCACACAAACAGCGCTTATTCAGACCTGCCCAGTAGCTCTCCGAGTAATCCACCGTAATCTCCCTCCCAGCCTCAATTCCTTTGCTCACCAATATAATACGCTGCGTGCTCAGCCAAACAAAATGTTGAAATTGGGCGTTCGGGTTGCAACTGTGGTTGATAAACCGCGAAAAGTTTCCTTGCCTTCCTTGCCATATCTGATACGACCTTACCCCAGTCGAGTCTTTCATAACATCCACGTCTTCGACGTCCTTTGTAACAAACCCAATGAACTCTCCGATAGCCACGCCGCGTTTCATAGGCGTAAGCGCCAGAACGCCGTTGTTTCGGCCGTCCAGAGTCTGGAATACCTGCACCATGGCCGGTTGACGGGAACCACCAAAGAGTGAGGGGAAGCAGTAGCACTGATTCTGCATTGCGTCATCGGACTGTTCTTGGCCGCAGGCGCGGCAGTTTGCAACTGGTGCCGTGACGCTAACGGGCGGAACATGGCGCGGGTCGTCACCATCCCAAGCCTGCCTGTCGACTATAGATTCCTCCAAGTGCTCAAAGGTGAAGAAAGGGTCCGATTCTATATAAGTAGACCGCAGTGGTACTGGGTCGGAGCCGCCCAAATTGACCGCCCAGTCGTGCGGATGACCGGTAAAGACACGGCGAGTGTCTTCACCAACAAAGGCCAGCAATTGGCGCCATTGAGGATGCAGTGTATCCGCAGCAACCTCTATTCGTGGCTTGAGGCGCTTCAGAGCATCAAATCCCTTTTCATTGAGGCCTATACGGTATTTGCAGAGGCGGTAGAGGCCCATTCCCGAGAATACAAGGGCAGCCCATCCAGCTGCATCTTTGATCTCCTTGTAGCTTCTCCAGACAGCCATTTTGTTGCGGAGCTCTTTCTCTGACCATCCAAAATCACAGCAAGCCTTCATCAATGTAGACTTGCGGCACTTAGTATGTGACATGGTTGGGCTATTAGTAGCTAGCCACTCGACGTATTTGTCAAAGTCTTCAATCCATCGTGCCTGTACAATGACTTCGACTGAACGACATGTTCTACTTGCCTGTGTGACTTTGCGGCAGACGACATTACTGTACTTGAAGGAATCTTGGATGCCACCTGAACCGACAAGAGTGGAAGATATAGTCGTTTGAGTGGAAGCCAGAGCCTCATGGTTTGTAACATTCGTAAAGGTACCTCCATCCGAAACGGAGTTGAGCAGCGCCTGCCCTTGTAAAAGTTGCGGCTCCAGAACAATGCTGCCATGGATCTGCTCCCAAAGAACACTAACGAATTTGGATAACGACGGTTGTTCCAGGGCCGAGGGGTCCATTACTTGAAGTTTGGCTCTCTTCGGGAAGTTGGACGCTGCAACCTCCATTTGCCGATGCGTATCGGTGACATCATGACTGGGCACAGGACGCAGGGCACTAAATATCTTACGGGAGCTATTTAGACCACTGGGAGATTTGGTCGGACCAGCGGTCCTACTAGCTTCGCGGGAAGCTGTATCTCGTAAAATGGGCCCATCCTGTTTAGCAGCAGCATTGCTATTGTCTTGACTAGGAGACAAATCGAGCGATGGGGAACTAGCGGATGTACAGGAGGCCAGAATGTCAGAGATGTCGACAACTTGCTACACATATCCCAGAAGGTTAACAAAAAAAAATCCTATGGTTACTGCGACAGAGTTTGGAATTTACCGAAGCAACGAGCGATGGTTGGCCGCTGCTCGTTGAATGTCGGTCACCTTCTTGGACGAAGGCCTCCAAACGCAAGACTGGGCGGTTAAACTGCTCTAGAGAAGTGCAGCGAAGCACTGCGTCAGCAAGCTGATCAAGTATCCCATGGTTGAGGCTCTGGCGCAGAGGAGCCAGATTATCAGGGGACATGCTAGATGCGGTTGCTCTTTTGTTACTTTCCACAACAAAATCGTGGATTGAACGATGAAAGTCATTGATGGCACAAACGGTCTTTGGGCGGAGGAATCGTCCGTCATAAAGCCCCATAAAAAAAGTCTGCCCGGGCAGATAAATCAGGACATCTTGATCGCGTTTCCACACCCCTCTGATGCGCCACGTCAAGTGTGTGACACAACACAGGTCGCCCGTGCATGGAGCGCAAAGAAGATACCATATGGTATTAAGTACAGTACCGAAGTTAAGAATGGATAGAAAGCCAAAATGCATGCAGCATGTTTTGCCTCTGGCCCGTTGGTTGGGATGCATCAACGCGAATCCCGGCCGTATGCCTGTTATCAATGATCCACCTTGGCCCACCCTTGAATGCCACTGAACTTTTTCGTGGTTCTTTTTTTGCGGCAGCTTGTAAAGCATAAATAGCCCTGGACGTTCTAGTTCTAGATACCCGTCAATCTTCGATACACACCTTTGCTACACAGACTTGACTATAATGGAGTCCAGTGGTTCAAGTCAATTGCGGCTGGAGCCGGAAAAATCCCGAGTATCCTATTCGTACGATATGGAATCCGGATGGCGACAGTGGAGGGTACTGCGCCCGTGTAGGGGAATGTACCATGATATCAGAAGACGGCTACCATACTACTGGAGCGATATAGCTGATGCTTTCACTTATCGCACTGTAGCCAGTATAGTTCGCATGTACTTTGTCAAGTGAGTCGCTTTAGAATATTTTGGGCCGCCCTTTCACGCCCTTTATACTGCATTCCATACTAACAATAATAGCCTGCTGCCCGCTATAGCATATACGCTTGACATGTACCGCCGCACCGGCGGGTTCTTCGGTATAAATGAAACTCTCTTCTCTTCTGCCCTCGCTGCTATCGTTTTCAGCACTCTAGGAGCGCAGCCGCTTACCATTGTCGGCGTGACTGGCCTCATTTCGCTGTTTAACTTCACCGTCTACGATATTATCCAGCTACATGACGGCTCTATCTACCCCCAATTCATAGCTTGGACTGGAATTTGGGCGGCAATCTTCCACTGGCTTGTCGCCATTTTCAACATATGCGACTATATGCGCTACGTCACTGACTTCTCTAGCGAGTCCTTCGGCCTCTACGTTGGTATCATCTATATCAGTAAGCTCTATTTATGTATCGTCCTGAGGTATTCCGCTATTCTAAACAACGGCACAGTTAAAGGCGTGGAGGAGTTGGTTAATGAATTTGAGGGTGGAAGTGCTGCAGGATACCTATCTTGCTTGATTGCTATTCTCTACTTCGGAACAGTCTATTCTCTGGAGAGAATTGGGTCTAGTACTCTATGGAGGGAGCAGCTGCGAGGAGTGCTCGCCGACTATGCATATGTTGTAAGTTACTTTGGCTCCTTCTGCGAACCTCCACGTTGAATATCGAATAGTTCAGTACCATCTTCTGGGTTGGCTTTTCCCACATACCTGGCCATATCCAGCAAGCAAACGTTGAACGCCTACCTGTCACCAAGGCTTTCTATCCAACACAGTCCAGGAGCTGGGTGATTTCTTTCTGGGATCTCCATGCAAAATGGGTCTTCGTGGCCATGCCTTTTGGTTTTTTGCTCATGTTGCTTTTCTACTATGACCACGTATGCAGCTACCTTAAAGCCTGATATATGCAATCTGTCATAATTCGCTAACAAAGATGCCAGAATGTAAGCAGCATTGCTGCCCAGGCACGGCAGTTCCCGCTCAAGAAGCCTGGCGGTTTTCATTGGGATTTCTTTCTTCTTGGCTGCACTACATTTATCGCTGCCATTCTTGGCCTTCCGATGCCGAACGGCCTAGTACCGCAGGTTGGTGTTCTCGTGTTGCGCAATTTTCGAGATCAGCGCTAAGAACTACTGCTAGGCTCCAGTACACACAGATTCATTGACGGTCTACAAGACTGATCTGAAGGTTATTCCAACGTCCGAAGGAGAAGATACAGAGATTAGACGGCCGGTCGTGAGGGCAGTGGCGGTCGTCGAGCAACGCATCAGCCATTTATTGATGGGACTGGCGCTAATAGGCACCATGACCGGCCCTTTACTAATTGTTCTACGCACTATGCCATCGGCCTTGTTTGCCGGAGTGTTCTTTGTAGTTGGGGTATGTGATGTTACTTTTTCTCCCTTCTGGCCCAGTGGTGCAGTCCTAACAGCCATTATACAGTGGGGCTCGATTGAGTCAAACGGAATCCTTCAAAAGATCATGTATCTGCAAGAGGAAGAGCGCTTTATCCAGCGCGACGACCCGATGCTGCTTGTGCGCAGACGTAAGATCATTCTCTACATTGGCATGCAAATACTCGGAGTCACAGCTTGTGTTGCTGTTTCGCATACCCTTGCAGCGATTGGTTTTCCTGTGCTGGTTATTCTACTAATACCACTCCGAATTAAACTTATACCGAGGTGGTTTACCCTCAAGGAGCTACAGATCTTGGACGATTTCACGGCAACAAACAAAACTGTCCTAGCCAGCCTTGGGGGCAAGCCTGTATTACCCGAGGAATCAAGGCAGGAAGATTGGGGTTTAGAGCGCAAGCGGAGTGAGGGACGCAATGGTGTCCTGAGGCAGCGGGCAGGAAGCCTGCACATGTGATCGCAACCTACATGGTTAAGCACGATTGGCAAACTACCCCTACAACCTAGAAAGCTAGACTTACGAGCGAATCACTGAGGCGGACATTATAATTAGATGGCCTGCAGATAACTGGTGTATAGGCCAGTCTTGGAAGGCTGCTATTGTTAGTAAATTAACAAATACAATTAGGTTATACTAATATTACGATAACCAATAGGTTAAAGGTCAAGAATAAGAGATAAGAAGAAGAGAGAATATATTACTATATAGTCTATCTAGAATAGTGACTGAAGCTTAGCTTCTTCAGTCTAAAAGGGGCCGGCTAGCGAGCTCTTATAGCTTGGCTGGCGAAACCATAGCGAAACCCTGGCGTTCGGTAGGGGTTCCCACAGTGTCCTGAGGTCAACGTGGATACCCGGCTAAGGGGAGCATACCTGTGTCGTGATAATAAAAACCTTAATTAAAGATATATATATATATATATATATATAATTAGGTAAGTTAAGAATTTATTTAAAATTAGTATAATTTAATATAAAGCTTATATATAGATATATATATAAACTTACAGGAGGGGCGGGGGGGGGGGGGAGAGGGAACCCTGTAAGTCTGGTCAACTGTACCATCGGGTGGAGAATACGTGGGAAATACGACGGATACGGCATCCTCAGCCTCCAGCAGGGCGACACCAGCCCCAACCAGCCTTTGGATTGGATTGGGGTAGTGAGGGGAGTGAGGGGGATGCGAAAAGTATAAAAGGCGAAATGGTAATGGATTTGCATTGAAACTATCTAGAATATTCATCACCAATTGATACAGAATCATCTGCAAAGACTTCAGCACATCTCACGTAACATCACCAACTCAATTGTCTCTTACACGCACGACTCGTCACGATGGGCAAAGACAAGGAAACCAAGTACGAGGAACCCGCCAACATCCCACCCCAGCTGTCGGACCTACACTGTTTTACTGAGACTGAAGGCGTCGTCACAACGAGTAAGCTGTACTGCTTTGCGCTTCAAGACACGAATGCTAATCCTTTTCCCAGCGATGATGGATCTACCCGGTTACAAAATCGAACAAGTCCTCGGAACCGTCTACGGCATCACAGTGCGATCGCGCAATGTCGCTGCGTCGCTGGGCATGGTATTCAAGAGCCTTGCTGGCGGAGAGCTGCGCTGGTTCACAAGCATGCTCTACAACTGTCGCAACGACTCCATTGCGCGCGTGGTCGACGAATGCAAGCGCCGTGGCGGCAATGCGATTATTTGCCTGCGATTCGATGCCGGCGACATGGGAGGGTTTGCGCAGACCGCGGCGTATGGTACTGCGTGCAGGGTTGTCAAGATTGACGATAACGTCAAGTCGGTGCCTCAATTGCTGTAAACGATGCGATTACTTTGCTCGATACCTATTTGATTTATCCCCTTGCACAGCGCCTCAATCTACTTAAAAAACACGCCATTTGCTCAAGACATGTGATTGCTTCTCCCTATAAATGTGAACGCAGACTTACCAGAGTGCCTGAGTACCGGAACTGCAACTTCCAGACCCACGCAGATGGGCTGATGAGCGCCCAAAGCTTAGCATTCATCTTAAACTGTGAGGCTGAGTTCTTTCACGCTCTTGGCGTTGGTGGTCGGTTTCTTCGGGTTCCGATACGTCGTCTGGTCCTCAAGGCAGCACCGTTTTTCGTTTACCAGTCAAAATGCCACGAATAATCACACTCTTGGCAATTGTGACTCAATTCACAAAATCTGTAACTTCTGTCTATATGCACGTCATTACACACCCAGCACGTCAGCTGCATGTTCCGCTCGGCTTGGCCCTCGCTAGCGCCTTTCCCACTGGTCAAGCTAATCCCCTTCTCTCCCCCCTGCCGCTGTCAACTCCACGTTTTTGAAATAGAGTGCGGACTGTCTTTTCCCAAGTGAAATATCCAGCAACACAGCATAATTCGGACAGCGCGGCGCCCGTGACTGTGTTAAAAAGAAGGACTCTCTCTGCGGATTTTTGACGGAGATGCGATTGAGGTGACGCATTCCCCTTTTTCTAGTGTTCGCGAAAGAAGGCTTGAAGTATTTAACAAGCAGCGAGTCCCGGTCGCAAGAGGGGCCCAAACACAATGGCGGATAACGGGAAGATGATCGCTGAAAAGGAGAAGGATGCCGCTGTTGCGCTTGGGGATCCTGCTGTGAAAGAGCAGGTCAAGACTGGGAGTCCCTACTGGGTGAGTTGATTTGCGAGCAATTCTGTGCGAGACAGTGTCTGACTTTGGGGCAGCGAATCTTTCAATATGCTGGCAGGTTTGAGTATACCCTCCAAGGATTGGCTATTGCTGCGTCGATCGCTTCGGGGGCGGGAATCGCGGTCCAGAATTTAATCTTTGGTACGTTTGTTACCTCCATTACCGACTTTGTCTCTGGAAAGTCGTCGCCGCATCAATTCCAGAATGATGCCGGAAAGCTAGCGTATGTTAACATCTTCACTATCCTTGATGTTCCATCGCACTCACATCCTCAGTTTATATTTCGTCTATCTCGGCATTGGCAGGTTTGCCCTGTCCTACATCTACAATGTCCTCCTCACATGGGCTGCATATCGTATCGTGCGCAACATTCGCCACGCCTACGTTCGCGCAGCTCTCAGCCAGGAAGTCGCCTACTTCGACTTTGGGAGCGGTGGCTCCATCGCCACCCAAGCAACTTCCAACGGTCGCTTGATCCAAGGCGGCATTGCTGAAAAGCTCGGTCTCACGTTTCAGGGAATTGCTGCCTTTGTGACTGCGTTTATTGTCGCCTTTGTCACACAGTGGAAGCTGACGCTCATCGTTCTCTGCATTGCGCCCGCGTCAATCATTGTCATGACGACTGTGGGCATTCTTGAAGCTAGCATTGAAGAGAAGATGCTCGCAGTTCATTCGCAAGGCAATGCATTCGCGGAGGGCGTATTGTCTAGTGCGAGGACTGTGCATGCTTTTGAGATGAGAGAGCGGCTCGTTGAGAAGTTTGACGAGTACCTCATTAGAGCTCGTAAATTGAGTAAGAAGATATCGCCGCTATTTGGAGCCCTGTTCTCAACGGAGTATACGATTATTTACCTGGGATTTGGACTGGCGTTCTGGCAGGGTATTCACCTGCTCATCAAGGGCGAGATTAAGACGTCTGGAGAGATTTTTACGTGAGTCAAAGTTGTGGACCCGTTATGGATTATTCTAACAACCTTAGTGTCCTACTATCTGTTGTTATTGCTGCTGTGAGCTTAACAGCTCTGGCACCATACTCTATCGACTTTACCAGAGCTTCTGCGGCCGCGGCGCAAATGTTTGAGCTCATCGACAGACAATCAGATATTGACCCCTTCAGCCAAGAAGGAGAGCAGCCCAAAGACACCATTGGCGATATCGAACTTCAAAATGTTTCATTCGCCTATCCCACTCGTCCTGGAATCACTGTTCTCGATGATTTTTCTCTGAAAGTCCCTGCTGGCAAAGTTACTGCATTAGTAGTAAGTTAAACGCCAATTTTTAATAGTATCACACTAACAGCTTAGGGCCAAAGCGGTTCTGGTAAGAGTACCATCGTCGGCCTGATCGAGCGCTGGTACAATCCCTCCTCAGGTAGCATCTCCCTCGACGGCCGTCCCATCGACAAGCTCAATCTCAATTGGCTCCGCAAGAACATCCGTCTCGTACAGCAAGAGCCTGTCCTCTTCCAAGGCACAGTCTTCGAGAATATTGCCTACGGTCTTGTAGGGACGCAATGGGAACACGCTTCGCAGGAAGACAAACTCGCCCGCGTCAAAGAAGCAGCCACCCTCGCATTCGCTCACGACTTCATTTCCGAGCTGCCTAACGGCTACGACACCGAAATTGGCCAACGTGGCGGTTTACTATCCGGTGGCCAGAAGCAACGTATCGCTATTGCTCGAAGCGTCGTCTCCCAACCTAAAGTACTCCTCCTCGACGAAGCCACCAGTGCGCTTGATCCACACGCTGAAGGCGTCGTACAACAAGCTCTCGACAAGGCGGCTGAGGGTCGAACTACGATCGTCATCGCGCATAAGCTCGCTACTATCCGCAAGGCGGATAACATCGTCGTTATGACCAAGGGCAAGATTGTCGAACAGGGCACACACGAAGGTCTCATTGCTCAGGGAGGAACATATGCTGCGCTGGTCAAGATCCAGAACCTGGCTGTTGCACATTCTGAAACAGACTCGGATGAGCAGGTTGACGACGTTGTTGGTGACCCCGCCGATATCACCAAGACGATGACAAGATATCCTACCGGCGATCGCGAACGAATGGAGAGGCAAAAGGAACGTGACAATTACGAAAATTACCAGCAACTGGGTTTCCTGGCTGCAATTATCAGACTAGTCAGAGAAAGTCCCGAGCTGACATTACCATTCATCATGGTTCTAGTCGGCTGCGTAGGCGCCTCCGCCGCATATCCCGCCCAAGCCATTCTCCTAGCCAACATGGTCGACGTCTTCACACTGACAGGTTCCGCTCTCGAAAAACGCGGCAACTTCTACGCATCCATGTTCATCGTCCTCGCCGCCGGATGCCTAGTCTCATACTTCATCCTCGGCTTCACCACAAACATTGTCGCCCAGGCCATGTCGCACAAATTCCGCAAGCAGAGCTTCAACGATATTTTACGCCAGGACTTGCAATTCTTCGACCGCGCTGAGAACAATACCGGTGCATTGGCGTCCCGCGTGGACTCTAATCCGCAATCCATCCTGGAGCTGATGGGGTTCAACATTGGACTGATTATCATTGCCATTCTCAATGTGTCGGCGTGTTCGGTGCTGGCTATTGCGTATAGTTGGAAACTCGGCCTTGTGGTGGTTTGTGCTGGTCTTCCGCCGCTTATTGGTGCTGGATGGCTTAAAGTCCGCTTTGATGTGCGGTTGGATAATAACTTGTCGAAGCGGTACTCCAACAGTGCGTCGATTGCGTCTGAGGCTGTCAATGCCATCAGGACTGTGTCGTCTCTCGCTATTGAAGATGAAGTTCTTAAGCGTTACACTTACGAACTGGATCACGCTGTTTCGGGTTCGATTCGTCCCATGATGAATATGATGGTTTGGTTTGCTCTCACGCAATCCATAGAGTACCTCTTCATGGCTCTTGGTTTCTGGTACGGCTGTCGCCTTGTTTCGTTGGGAGAGATCTCACTCAAGAGCTTCTTTGTCGCATTCATGGGCGTCTTTTACTCTGGCCAAGCTACATCCATCCTGTTCCAGTTCACGACTAGCATCACGAAAGGCAAAAACGCAGCAAACTACATCTTCTGGCTCAACGAGCTACAACCCACCGTCCAAGAAACGCCTGATAACCACGACAAGGCACCACCATCGTTCGGCCCCATCGCCCTCGACCACATCCGCTTCAGCTATCCTCTCCGACCTGAAGCGCCAGTCCTCAAAGGCGTGGATCTCAATGTAAGCTTCTCCTTTTCCAATCTCACTCTCATACTAACAACCCAGATCTCCAAGGGCCAATTCGTCGCCCTCGTCGGCGCTTCCGGCTGCGGCAAATCCACCATGATCGCCATGCTGGAACGCTTCTACGACCCTTCCACCGGCGTCATCAACATCGCCGACGCGCCCCTCCCCGACCTCAATCCCATTCTCTACCGCCGTCACGTCTCTCTCGTCCAACAAGAACCCACGCTCTTCCAGGGTACCATCGGCGAGAACATCTCCCTTGGTTCTCCCCAGGCCACCACAGACGCAGACATTGAATCCGCCCTTAAAGCCGCCAACGCATGGACGTTCGTCTCATCTCTCCCAGAGGGGATGCAGACTCCCGCCGGAGCGAATGGCACTCAGCTCTCAGGTGGCCAGAGGCAAAGAATTGCGATTGCGAGGTCATTGATCCGTAATCCGGATGTGTTGTTGCTGGATGAGGCGACGAGTGCGTTAGACACAGAGAGTGAGAAGATTGTGCAGAGTGCGTTGGCGGAGGCGGCGAAGAAGGGTGACCGAATCACGATAGCGGTGGCGCATAGACTGTCGACGATTAAGGATGCGGATGTAATTTGTGTGTTTTATGATGGCAGGATTGTTGAGAAGGGAACACATGCTGAGTTGGTGGCGCAGGGGGGGATGTATCGCAAGATGTGTGAGGCGCAAAACTTGGATTAGATGTATTTATTAATTATAGAAGTTTTTACTTTTTGCTCGATCCGTCCTATTCTGCCATTACTCTTCCAAGTATCCCTTGTTGAAGACAGGTTCTTTGGTCACTTCAAGCTTGACAGGCACAATCTTCCTGACCTGGTCGAAATGGACACTTCCGTATCTCAAATATGCAGCAAAAGTACCCTCTTCATGATCCTTATCCGCATTCTCATCTTTATCCCAGAAATTAGCCAACCACGGCAACGGTGTGCCACCGGGACCATGCGACACCTTCATCATGGCCGTGTTAGCCAACGAAGTATTCACAAAACTCTCCGCCGCCTGCCACGTTTCATCTTTGTCCACGACATCACGCTTGGCACTGAGCAGCTCAAATTGCTTGGTGCCGTCCCACATGGTCAGGTTCTGAAAAAAGTACGTCTCTTGCATAGCGGGCGCGAGCCAAAAATTCTTGGCATAGTACTCCGGGCCATTGAAGCCCGTATTCGGGTCGATTATCTTACGGAGACGCTCGAAACAGGCAAAATGACCCGCGTAGTCAGCCAAGGAGCGCCAGTCCCACGCCTCTGACTCGGCTGTATCTTCAAAGCTGAGTTGTTCGCCAGTAGGCTTGGGAAGAGGCACGTCTTTGAGAAGCGGGTGCGTGGTGAAACCGGTCTGGTTGGTGCGCTTGCCCCAAACTGTGGTGTATATTTCGTGCCATTGGCGGATGAACTCGTTGCCGCGCTTGGTAACGATGAAGCCATTGAGGAAGGAGTCTGCTTCCGCGCGGAGGGGGAGGAGCAAGCCGCCGATTTCGTAGGGCGAGTTGGGGTCTTCGATCTCTTTCCAGCAGATGTCGTCGAGGTGGCGGAAGAGGATGGTTCCGACGTCGAGCCAGACTCCTCCGTACAAGTGGAGGAGTGGGAGGCGGATGAGGTCACCTTGGTGCGTGCCCAGGTGGAGGCCGTCCATGGTTTTGTTGTTGAAGGCTTCAGGGAACCAGGATGATTCGACATAGTTGAGGATGTTTGTCTCAGAGCCCTCGACGTTGTCGATGAAGTGGACGTTCCATGATGAGCCGTGGCGACGGACCCAGTTGATCATGTTGCGACGGCACCATGGCTTCATGTCGTTCCAGCCGGCGTGCCAGAAGGCCCAGACATTCTTGTCAGATGTGATGGGGTGTTTGGTTTGCAGCCAGGTTTCAATGTCAGCATCACTGCGGCTGTCAAGCTGGGAAGAGGGGATGAGGGTTGCGCCTGGGGGTGGAGAGAATTGGTCTACTTGGACAGTAGGGGCATCTGCGGATGGAGCCATGCTGGAAGATCTGAACAAGTAGTATAACAGTGATATTTTGGGTAGCAATGTTACAATGGACTGGGGACTGGGTAGGCGGGACGAGCCTATATTTATTAAGGTGGGATTTTACGGTGAGTACAATTGGTGAGCTGAGATCGGGCTGTCATCACAGGGTTACATTGCTGTCTTGGATGGACGGCAGGACGCAAGAGTGTGAGGATGTTACTGAGTGCCCACAGAGTGGGCATGGCGTCATCATGGAATAGACCCACGATGTGTGGTTAAGGATCTGTTATTGGAAGGATGAACATGGACAGGGTTGAAGGGTTGAGAAAATGGAGATTGCGGGCGCCGGGTCGTGGGGCGAGCCATGAGTGAGCAGGAGGCTGTGATTGGACGAGAATGAAGAAATAGACGAGCTTTCACGGAGCTGGTTGATTTGGCGGGATAGACAAGGGTGGTAAGGGATTTGTGAGCGTTGGAGATAGGATGTGTGTTCCGAATTGCAGATGCAGATGCGGCTGCCAATGCAGCGCTGACAGGATATGCCGTTGGGGGTGGGATCGGCGCACGCTAATGTGAGGAGGATGCACAGCGACGCTGACATGGAGGTCGGGGTCTTTGGTGTCTTGTTAGATGTTGTCAATTCGTATTGGATGGTACAGTACTGGTCGCGATGCGCAAGCCAAAGAAGAGAAGTCGCTGAAAGCTATTCTTGGATGAAAGAAGGTCGGTGATTTGCTTTCAGCCACTGCGTCAAGTGAAGGGCCCGTTTCCTCAATGCGCCCGCCAGCTTTGCTTTGTCGAAGCAGAATGGTTGGCTTTGTTCTCGTCGGACGAGTGGTTGGCTGTTAGGTCATGACGCCGAACAGATGTAAATTGGTTTAATTTTGCTTTATTGATCCTGTTGTTGCAACTTGCAGCATGTTTGCTAAACACTCTCGGATGGGCAATCAACGACATATACAACAACATCAAGAGCAACAAGAACAACAAGAACAACAACTTACACTGTTCTGTCTAGGAAGGGCTGCCCATGGTAACGATGAATACTTCAAAAGTAGGCAAATGCTCTGGAGAAACTCCCAGTTACGAATCAGAATCCATCTCCAGACTTAGAGAAGAAGATCGTAAGAGGACTCCGAGTACCCATTATGGCACATCTGACTCCAAAGGCAAATCACACACCTTTTCAGACACCTCCCCAGAGAGAGACACCGATGAAGAGAGCTCCATGGGAAACTCACTGGTGGAACATGAAAACTACCGTCTCTACAATCTTCCGCTGAATAATGTACATCTCGTGGGCCGCTCTCAGTCTCTACCAGCATCACAACTCAGCCTGGCTGAGCGCATCTGTGGATTCGCCAGTACTTCTCCTGGGGCGATTGCCGACGATGTCCAGGCTGCAAACCGTCAGGCTGAGAAAGTCCATGGACTTCTTTCTGAGTCACATATAGCGCAGGGCATTTTGCATAAACTGGCGACAAAATGGGACTACATCGCAGAGTTCCAGCACAGTCAGCGAATCTACATGAACTGCGATCATGTGCCTCACAAGCCTGACATTGCACAAGGAAGCAAGCTAAGTCAGCCAGTGCCTGACTTGTTGTACGGATACGAGCGCGCTTCTCTTGAGAAGAATAGCGTGAGGCTTGATCTCACGCTGAACAAATATACATGTGCGAACAAAGAGATGTTGATGCTGCCCTTTCTAGCCATTGAGCTCAAGGGGCAATGGCCAGCATCTTCCGGAAATCTCTGCGTCGCAGAAAATCAGGCCGCTGGCTCATCATCAGCATGCGTCAAGATGGCCGAGTACTTGAATGAGTGCCTTGAGAACGAAACAGTGGCGAGGATAGACAGCACGGCCTTCAGCGTCGCCACGAATGGAACCGAAGTTCGTCTTTTCATGACTTGGAAAGAAGGCACAGATACCTTCAAAGTGAAGCGTCTACGGTCCTATTGCCTGGCTGAAGAGGACCAATACATTGTCTTTCACGGTGCTCTCTACAACATTCTCGATTGGGTTTACAAGGAGCGGCTCACTAGCATTCGATCTTGTTTGAAGGTTTTGGGGGGCAATGGTACAGGGCGCAGAGGCCGGGAGGAGGACGAGACTGAGCTGCACACTGGTGAAACTCCTTGTAAGCGTCAAAAAGTTGCGGGAATGATGCTTACGCGGGATATGTACATCGGGTAGTGATGGTGGTGATGGTGTTAAGGGAGGTGACTGGCAGATGGGCGCCAAACAGCGAGTCAAACATTGACAAGATAGACAACTTGCTAGAATAGAATTTCTAGTAATTCATAGTCAGCGTATTAATTTGTACAAATTTTTAATGTCGTTTTGGATCTTTATTGATAGCCACATGAGGCTAGTAGCCGGTATTGAGAGCCGAATCTTGGGGGGACCACGGCATCAATTTCGTGCATTTAGCGTCTTTTAGCGTCGTCAGTGATTTCGTTTTAGTGACAGCTCGGGGACTATTAGTGGCTGCTGGCCACTATTCAAGGCACAGCACAGCACTCTTACAGCACTCTCACAGCGCTGCTACAGCGGCCGCAGCCACAAACCTCATTCCGCATCCCACCCAGTCCCTCCACATCAAACCAATTGTCTGACCACATCTCCCTTTGTCTCAAGCCCATCTTGAACCAACTCTAGACCGTTCACGCGACACGACACCATGCCCATTCAATAGCCAACCCATCGCTCCAGCCAACAAACACCCTCACTGCTCGAATCAACCCACCTCTCGCCAACCATGGCGCAATCCCCCCGAACCAGTCGCGATGACGACGCCCAGCCTCGTCCCTCCCACGACACCCTCTCCTCCGTCTCTACCACCAGCCTAGTCTTCGACCGTCTGCACGATGAGGCCGAGAAGGATTCCGCAGACAGACGAAAGGGCACGAATGGCCGCTACACCGACGATGACGACGCCTTTGGCGACACCGACGACTACGCTTCCACCGATCCCGAAACGGGCCCGTTCCTTGCCGGCAAGAATGCGCACCTCCAACGCAAGCCTATGGACACGAGTCTCAAGCGCATTTTGACGATTGTCGCCGTTGTATTCGTTGGAGGATGGGTCGCTGCGCTCGTAGTATTCCTCATGTCGGGAGGATATCAGCATGCTAGTGACAAGGAACACGATCCAGATGCGGGTTCGCGCGGATCAGGAAAGGCAGTGACGCTGGATCAGGTCCTGACGGGGTTCTGGTACCCTCGCACACAGTCAATTAGCTGGATTGCCAGTCCAGACGGGCAAGACGGTCTACTGCTTGAACGGGGAGCTGCTGGGAAGGACTACCTCATCGTGGAAGACGTGCGCAGCAGCAAGGGAACCCAAGATCCCTCGGCCAAGCTCGCAGAGACACGCACGCTCATGAAGAAGTCTACGTTCCTCCACAACGGGTACAACTACGACCCAGCATGGCTCAAGCCCAGCCCGGACTTGAAAAAGGTCCTCCTGGCAGTCAAACAGGAGAAGAACTGGCGCCACTCCTTCACAGCCATCTACTTCATCTTCGACGTCGAGACCCAAACCGCCGAGCCTCTTGTGCCTCTCGACGACGGCGCCAGGGTCCAACTTGCCACATGGAGTCCCCAGAGCGACGCCATCGCCTTCACCAGAGATAACAACATGTTTGTGCGCCGCATCTCCGGCAAGGGCAAGCAGCTGATCCAAATCACCCGCGACGGCGGACCGGAATACTTCTACGGCATCCCCGACTGGGTCTACGAGGAGGAAGTCTTCTCCGGCAACAGCGCAACCTGGTGGTCTGAAGATGGTAAATTCCTTGCCTTCCTGCGCACCAACGAGACTGGCGTCCCCGAATATCCCATCCAGTACTACCGCTCTCGCCCCAGCGGAAAGCAACCACTCGCCGGCGAAGAGACGTACCCGGACATTGTCAATATCAAGTATCCCAAGGCTGGCGCTCACAACCCCACCGTCGACTTGCAAGTCTACGACGTCGAAAAGGGCGATGTCTTTGACGTTCCCACAGAAGACGAATTCCCCTCTGGAGACCGCATCATCAACAACATCCTCTTTGCCGGCAACAAGATCCTCGTCAAGCAGACAAACCGCGTCAGTGACATCCTCAAAGTCATCCTCATTGACGTCAACGACCGCATCGGCAGAATCATCAACACCATCAACGTCAACGACATTGACGGCGGCTGGTTCGAAATCTTCCACACAATGTCCTACATCCCCGCCGACCCCTCCAAGGGCCGTCCCCACGATGGCTACGTCGACACCATCATCCACGAAGGCTACGACCACCTCGCCTATTTCACCCCCCTCGACAACAAGACCCCCATCATGCTCACCTCCGGTCCCTGGGAAGTCGAAGACGCCCCCTCCGCCATCGACCTAGCCAACAACCTCGTCTACTTCGTCGCGACAAAGGAATCCTCTATCCAGAGGCACGTCTACTCCGTCACCCTCAACGGCACATCCCTCAAACCACTCACCTCCACCTCCTCCGAGGGCTACTACGACGTCTCCTTCTCCTCCCTTGCCTCCTTCGCACTCCTCACCTACCGCGGGCCCAAAATCCCCTACCAAGCCGTCATCTCCACCCCTTCCTCCCCCGTCACCTACAACCAAACCATCGAGTCCAACCCAGCCCTCGCCGCTGCCGCCCAAGCCCACCAACTGCCCCTCCTCAAATACGGCACCATCTCCCTTTCCGACAACACATCCATCAACTACCTCGAGCGCCGCCCTCCGCACTTCAACCCAAAAAAGAAATACCCCGTCCTGTTCCAGCAATACTCCGGTCCCGGTTCCCAACAGGTCTCCAAGAAATTCTCCGTCGACTTCCAATCCTACGTCGCCTCCTCGCTAGGCTACGTCGTCGTCACCGTCGACCCCCGTGGAACAGGTTTTCTCGGCCGCAAGCACCGCGTCGTCGTCCGCAACCAGCTCGGCCTCACTGAGGCCCAAGACCACATCGCTGCGGCAAAGCACTTCGCTGCTCGTGACTATGTTGATCCCCACCGTCTAGCTATCTGGGGCTGGTCCTACGGCGGCTTTCAGACCCTCAAGACCCTCGAACAGGATGCCGGCCAGACCTTCTCGTACGGAATGGCCGTCGCTCCCGTCACCGACTGGCGCTACTACGATAGCATCTACACGGAGCGGTATATGCGTCTCCCCCAGGACAACGCACAGGGCTACGACGCATCTCGCATCTCAAACGCAAGTGCTCTCGCCCAGAATAAGCGCTTCCTCATTATGCACGGTTCCGCAGACGACAGTATGTCCACCACACACCCTCACCAACAATCTTACCACTAACATATCTCAGATGTCCATTTCCAAAACTCTCTTACCCTCCTTGACGAACTGGATCTCGCAGGCGTAGAAAACTACGATGTCCACGTCTTCCCCGACAGCGATCATAGCATCTCTTTCCACAACGGATATCGCATCGTCTATGACAGTACGTTACACTTCCCCCATCAAGCATAGTAGGCATAAACTAACCCCTTCAGAACTCAATAATTGGCTCATCAACGCCTTCAACGGCGAATGGCTCAAAATCTCAAACCCAAAACCAAACGGCCAACGAAAGTAGGCCCATGTACCACCTAATGTCATCATGTTCAATATTACATTTGTTTCTCGTTCATTTCACGGTACACAAGCATGTCATCCAATTTTAGAGTATAATGAAACTTCCATTAAAAAAAAACTGTAAACTATCATACAAAAGCCAGGCTCCAATGAATTCTGCAAAAGCAACGGCCAGCACAACCCCATGCATCAAAAAAGGCTTCCCCTTGCCCTCTTCAAAAGGACCGTACTCGCCATTCTGTCACAAAATCCCTTCAAACTTGGCTTTTTCGTCTTTTGCTTTCGTTCGTTCCGTGCTTTGCTATTTTGTTCTCTCTTTGACTTTTTCATCTTGTAAAGACGGACCGTCAAAACTGAAAAAATAAAAAACACAAATTTCAACCCAATCAAAGTGCCATGCTGTCTCCTCCAAAAGAAAAAAGGAAGCCACTATGATTACAAAAAAATTAATCCAGCTCTCCGAATAGCATTGTCATGGGCGCATATGTCGTCAAAATGGCCAATGTCATACTAAATATGCTGGCGTCTCATCCCCTTATCTTTCAACTACTGCTCTACTAACAGCTTAGTAGCCGTAGCCCGTGGGCTGAGGAGCAAAGCCATTCGTTTGTCCGTAAGGAGCAGGTGATCCGGCGTTGCCACCGGGTCCTTGTGTGATCATCAGACGGCTAGCTCCCAGAATGGGTGTGTCGTCTTCCGTCTTCTCCTGCTCCTTCTCCTTGAGCTTGCGGGCTTCGTTATCGGCCTTGAGAGTAGCAATCTCCCGAGTCTGCTGGGCAAGCATGTTGATCATGTAAGGCATGGTGAAGTCATTCAGGCCATGACGCCATGACAGCTCCAACACAACATCAGGTCGGATGAGGTCGTTGCAGGCGTACAACATACCAGTGTAGCATTCGCGGTGGCCAATGTCAACGAAGTATCGGAGCAAGTCCTCGACGATGTCGGCCTTGCCAGAGATGGCAGACGTCTCAATGGCATCCTTGTACAGCTTGTCTTGCTTGGACAGAGCAATGGACTTCTCCCAGCGCTTATTCTTGCGGTAGATGTTAGCGGCAATCTGGCGGAAGAAGATGAGGTCGTGCTTCTCGAGGCGACCAGCCAGGTCCACGGCATCGTAGTTGTCGTAGTTCTGTACAGAGTCGCGGAGAGTCTTGTAGTCCTCCTCCTCGATGAGCAGGTCGTTGACAGCCTCGTTGACAGTGCGCTTGTTCTGGCTCTGGACGTTAAGCAGGAAGGGCTTGATCAAAGGCAAGCTGTCGTTCTTCTGGAACATCTTGACAACACGGTTGACATCGATGCGAGCAGTGAGGCTGGCCAGGAGGTCGGTAAGGAGAGAAGGATGTTGCTCGACGTAGAACTTGATGGCACGGTAGTAAATTTCCAAGTTGGCAACCTTGACGCAGATCTCCTTGAATTGCTGGTGGTCCCAGGAGTTCTCGGGACGCTCGATAACGGCCAGGGCGGCGTTGTCGAACTCGTCGTAGTGGTAGTAGCAGAAGACCAGCTCGGGCCACAAGTGTGCTTCCTCGCAGGCACGGATCATCTTGGGCATGTTCATTCTGGACCAGAAGATCTTGATGTGCTCCATCAGGCGCTCAGGGTGGTACTTGGACAAGGCAATACCAAGCTCGGTGAACATACCCATGTGAGCACGCTCAAGGCCGAGACCCTGCTCGAGCAGGCTGATGAGTTCGTCGAAGTATCCGTTGTTCTCGTAGTCCTTGACGAGTTCCTGCAGTTGCTCGGCATCAACAATCAAGTTGAGACCGCAAATTTGGGCAAGGCGGAATTCCTTCTTGCCAACACAGGCAGCGTGAA
This sequence comes from Simplicillium sp. C3G150-2, assembly GCA_022702485.1. Lineage (NCBI taxonomy): Eukaryota > Fungi > Ascomycota > Sordariomycetes > Hypocreales > Cordycipitaceae > Simplicillium > Simplicillium sp. C3G150-2. The sequence continues at coordinate 2,794,844 of JAJIYY010000001.1, read as the reverse complement.
CCTGCTTCCAGACCTTGATGTTGTTGGCCTTGCGGGCACAGTCAACAGCAGCCTGGTAGTCGCCAAGGTGAACCAGGGTGGTGGCAAGCTTGGCCCAGTTGGAAATGCTGCTGAAGAAAATCTTGGAAGCCTCGTACAGGCCCTCTTCGTAAGCCTTGTCACCAGATTCTTCAATGTTGGCGACGTTGGTGGCTCTCAAGAAGTCCTCAAGCTCGGACAGCTGGTCGAGGCGGGCGTAGCTGAAGGCAAGAGCAGTATCGATAGAAGGCTCACGCAGCGTCTTGCGGGCCATGCGGAGATACTTGACGAGGTCTTCGTTCTTGCCAGCGTGAGTGGCAGTCTCAATGACTTCCTCGTAGTTCTTGGGGTCATCGGCCTTGATGTAAGACTCAATGGAGTCGGTGACGCGGACACCGTCCAACTGAGCCTTGGCCACCTTGCTCCAGACTTCAGGAATGTCGACCTCCTCAGCATAAGCCTGAGCACGGTCAATGCTGACGACGTTCTCGACAAGAACGTTAACGGCAGCAGACTTGTTGTCAGCCTTCTTGTAGATCTCGAAGGCTTCCTCGTGCAGACCGACGTCGATACAAGAGGTTGCAATCTCGTCGGCGTTGTAACCATCGAGCTTGTGGATGTAGTCCATCACGCGGCCCTTATCAGCCTTGGCGGCAGTGAACAGAAGCAAGTTCTGGAGGTTCTGGTTGTCGCTGAAAGGTGAAGGCTCAAGGACAATCTTCTCGAGGAGCTCAATAAGCTCAAGAGGGAGATCGTTCTCAAGGAGAGCAGACACAGCAACGGAGACCTTGGCAGGGTCAGTAGACTCAGGAACAGCAGTAGCAGTGACCTGGTCAACAACAGAGCGACGGTGAATGTTGTTCTCGCTGAGAACAAAGCCCCAAAGCTCGGCATCAGAGCGCTCCAACAGGTAGCGAGCTTGGGCTCTGTACATGGAGTTCTCGTTGGTGATGTTGACCAACTCGAGGTCATTCTGGCCCTTGGAGTAGGCAATGTAGGCCAGGTTGGGGTCACGCTTCTCGCAGTATTTACCGACAGTGAGGGTATCATACTGGTCGTTCTCCTTGAGGAACTTCTCGGGGTTGTTGTTTGAGTCGATGTAAATCTTAGCGAGTGCGTTGTAGACAGCTTGCTGCTGATTGCCAGACTGGAGGGTAGCCTCGAGGAAGGGAAGGAGGAGCTTAAGACGATTGCGAGACTCAACCTCGGAGACGAGCTCGTCGATGTTGATTTCCTGGGCATTGACAGTGGTCAAGAGCTGCTTGATGATGTTCTCGTCGCAGTCGACATCGATGAGACCACCGACAACAGCAGGAGTACGTGAAGGGTTAACACGCTGGACGTAAGCCTCGATAGCCTGGAACTGCTGGTTCTGGTACAGGAACAGAACAAGGTCGTGGACAAAGTTGAAACGGTCGCAAACAATGATAAGAGGAAGCTGCTCGGCGAGCTTGGCCTCCTTGAGGAAGTTCTTGACCTTCTCAGGGTTGTAGTGGTTGCTGTCACGGCAGATACGCTCAACCTCGTTAAACTGACCCATCTTGGTGGCAGCCTCAATGTACTTGAAGTGAACATCGGGGTCCTCAGACAGGTTGACAATGCTGCCAAGGTAATAGAAGAGACCCTCAGCAGTCTTGTACTTCTCAAACAGGTCAACAAGACGGACAGGGCCAAGAAGCTCAGAGTACTTGGTGGCAATGTTCACAACAGATTGCAAGTTTTGGCGGATGTTAGTCTTCATCATTGCATCGAGACAGTCAAGAGACTGCTCAACGGACAGCTTGCCGAAGAACTCGGAGAGCCACTCGGGGTTGAAGTTGGGCGAGCCGGGGATGTTAACAATGACGCGCTTGATAGATTCGGGGTCCTCGTAGAGCTCAAGGGCCTTTTGGGGCAGACCAGCCTGCTCGCAAAGGTGGGCAATGCGAGCCTTGTCGAAGTGGGTGAACATGCTGTTGCCCAAAATAGCCTCGGCGACCTGAGGGGCGTGCATCAAGTTCATCTCCAAGAGACGGGTCTGAAGGCGGGCGTGCTCGGGCTTGTCGTCCTTGAGGGCGTCGAGCAAGAAAGCAGTAGCTTGCTGGATCATGCCCTGAGATTGGAAGATGTCGCAGACACGCTCAAAGTCAACCAGAGGTCCCTGCTCGCTGTTGGCCAGAGCGGTAGCGAACTCAGCACCCTTCTCGGGGTTGGAGCGAATGATGTGCTGCAGCAGCTGGATGTAATCAGGCTGGTAGCCGGACTGGGCAGCATAAGGCAGGATTTTGTCGAACTGACCAGTCTCGGCGAAACCAGCAACGACCTTCTGGGGAACATTGGCCTTGAGGTAGATAGACAGGGCCATGTTCACATCGTAAGGGCGAACCATGTCACCAAGCTGTTCGGAGCAGTCCAGCTTGTCCTCCTTGAGCCACTTCTCCAAGAGGTGTTTTCTGTTCTGCTGCAAAACTGGCTGTGCAAGTTCGATCGTCTCGTGGCGGTTCAAAGTACCCTTGTCGAGGAGCATACCGAAGTATTGCAAGGTGTAGGCCATCTGACCAGGCTGGGCGGGCAGACGCTTGAACTTCTCGATGGTGTCAGCAGTACGCAAGAAGCCGCGAGGGGAGTTTGCGGCAATCTTGGCAGCCTCAGCATAGTTGCCTCCGTTGAAGAGCTGCTCGAATTGTCTGGCGTACAGGTTATCGGCACCGGGGAGACCAGCGCGAGAAGCGAGCTTGATGGCGATTTCGGTGTTGGCAGGATTATCGAGGAGGTAAGGAATAATGTTAGCTTCGTCAATGGTGACAAAGAGGACCTGACCCTTGCGGTTGATACCCACAAGACCAGAGGAGTCGTTGTCAGCGCAAGTAGTGAAGATGGTCTCGCTGGAAATTCGGTTCATGAAGATGAGAGTAGCGGTCTCAAGGTCGTAAAGGTGAATAAAGCCGTACTTGGTAACCATGAAGATGACACCATACTTTTGCGAGACCTGGAGAGCGACGGGGAAATCGTTGGTGGCCTCGGGAGGGAAGAAGATGTCGACAGCCTTCTTCTGGAAGACTGGGTTCGATTCGGCGTGGTCGACCTCAACAACGTGAATCTTGGCACCAGTAGCAGTTCGCACAGCGAAACTGAAGAGCTTGGTATCTTGGGGAGCGCCCTCGAGGCGCAGGGTGCCGAAAGAAGCAGCGTGACCCTCAATGGCTTGACTAATGCCACGGTCCTTGGAGTACAGCTGCATGGCGCCGACGACGCGGCCCTGCTGTTGTGAGATGCCGACAACGACCATCCACTTGCCATCGTCATTAACGCGGTAGTTGATGATTTGGCAGCCCTGCAGACACGGTTAGTTATGTTGGTTGCGATGAGGGAGCCGAATTGAGTTCGATTCAGCCAGACGAAAATGGAAAAAAAAAGTGACTGACATTCAAGTTGGCATTGCGCTCAAAGACCTTGACAGGAGACTCTTGCGAAGCATCGTAAACGTCCCAGTGGTAGACGCTTGTTGTGGTGACGAGGCCCAAAGTGGACTCGCTAACCCACTTCCAAAACTGGACGTCGTCATTCATGGTGCACGACTTGAGCTTCTGCTTCTTCTCGAGGTCGAAAATCTGCAACGTCCGCGACTGGGCCTTGAGGGCGATGACTTGGCGGTTCCAGTGCATGATGGCACTGTCGGCCTTGATGGGCCTGCGTGTGACGTTGTTGCCATTCTTGAGCTCGACGATGACGACTTCGGGCTGTGCGGCTTCGCTCTTCTTCTCTCGAATACAAACGTAGGAATCGGACTCGAGTGTCTGTGAAGGAAGGAGTAAGTAAAAGGTTTAAAATTGAGGAGAGGGCAGCTGTCGCATTGGCGAGCTGGTAGACTTACGCAAGAGTTGAAGCCGATGGATTGCGCGTCCACTCCAACACTGCTGAGCTGGACCAGCTCCTGGAACTTAATAGGGAGGGGCGCCATGGCGCTTGTATGAAGCTCTGGAAATGCTCAAAAGCGCGGAATGTAGATGCTGCTATGCGCAAAGCAGCTTGTCGTCGGGGATGTGATGAGGCGACGTGTTCAGGGGTTGGCTAACGGTGCTCAGCTCCAATGCGCTGTTTGGGCTCGCAGAGGGAGGAAATTGGGTCCAAGGGCTTCGGCGTTTGTTGGTTTAGGCCCTGGCTTGGGTTCGCTCGCGAGGTAGAAAAAAAAGGAAACCGGCTGAATAAATTGATTGATTGGAAGGAAAAGAAGGGAATGCGAATGCAGATACTTCTGACGGGGGAATACAGAAGCGTCGAATCGCGTTTGCGGTGATGGGTAATAGTGGAGGGGAGTTTGAGTTGGTGATGTAAAGGAGAGAGGGCCAAGGCACGGGCTTGGAGGTGCTTACCTGTCATTCTGCGGCCTGGCCGCCAACTGGGCCGTAGAACCAAGCAGAAAAGTGTGGAGAAGGCGACGCACCGCCACTAGTAGCAAGTGTAGCCAACGACTGTTAGCCACAGACACCAGCCACTTAATCTCAGCTCAGAGCCTCACGACGAGTCTGTTACAGGGGAAGTGGATCAAAGAAGATCCGTTCCTCAGGCACCACCAACGACAGGGCACCAGAACAACCAGGGGGTAGAGACAGATCTACCTAGCAGAACAAATGCATAACAAAATAGTGTGAACATGAGAAAATTGCAAGAGGATTGTTTCGAATGAGTTAGGTCGTGTCTAAATTTTAATAGATTTATTGAAGCTTGTCTCAGTGTCTGAAAAATATGTATGTACAGCTTCTCAGTTCGCATCGTTCTTCGCGGAGCAACAGTAGAACATGAACCTTCTTCATTGAGTTTGTGCTCACCAATTCAACTCAACCTTTAAAAATATTTTCGAGGCAGAATAAAATCAAGAACAATTTCCTTATAGCCAGAACATTTTTTCCCAGTCTCAATTATTTTTCCTGAGCTGAAAATAGCAACACCAAAATCTCCTCCAAAACACATCCCAGCTCCCGGGTAGCACCACCACCCACTTACAACTTTTCACTCACCACCACATCATCACATCTTCACTCTCCATCACAACTTACATCTGTCCCCCTCACAACTCACACATCCCCCGAACCCCAAAATGAACCGCCCACGCAACCGCCAACCTCGCGGTCGCCAAAACACCCAACCCCGACCACACCACTCCCCCTCCACCCCCCAACAAGCCTCCGGCACCGTTCCCACCATCTCCCAACTCACCCCGGGCACCCCCGTCTACATCATCCTCAAAGAGGACCAACCCACCGGCAAAGAAACCCACGGCATAGTTTCCGAGCTACTCACCAAAGGCAACCACCCGCGGGGGATTAAAGTTCGACTACGCGACGGCCAAGTAGGTCGAGTACAGAGGTTATCAACGGAGACGTCGTCATCCGCCAAGGACAATATTTACCCCAACTCCAATGCCAATGCCGCACCAGCCAGGACAGGAAGGTTCAGCCATAAATACACAGATATCCGCCAGGACGAGTACTATCACGAGGAACCACCACCCCGCAGTCTAGCAGACTTCCTACCTCCCTCTTTAGACCAAGCGGAGGAGGAGCGCCATGACACCACCGGCGGCGGCCAACCTGCGCTAGACTGTCCGTTTTGCGCAGACTTCAAGGGCGACGAGACGGCAGTCACCGTCCATATTGAGCGGGAGCATCTGGGGTAACCCCAGACTACGGGCATACACATGATAATTAATTTGTGTTGTTGTAATTTAGCAAAGTGCACTAAAGTGGCTGTGGAACGGTGTGATTTGTTACGTGATGAGAACATGGGCTTGCTGGTCTTAGCGGGTGGGCAAAAAAAAAAGGACCGTGTAAGCGTTGGCTTTGGACTAGCCGATACCTGGGGTAATGCATGTTGGAAAAGGGATACCCAGATGTTCAGAGCGATCTTCACTGGGAACGACAATTTTCACCTCTTTCAACGGCGATATTCTCTGTCACAAAGACGGCACAACAAATCTGGCAATGATTGCATTTCAATTGCCACTCACATCCTACCTCAAATTCCACTGAAAAAGGTTGCCGAGAAAACCCAATCTAAAGCACAAATCCAACTGCCACAGTAGGCTAGATCAACTGCCTAGACGGGGAATAGCGTCGTCGGCCCCCGCGACAACGAGTCGTGCACCTTCGCCTGCAAACAATGGACGATTCACAGAGCAATTGCCAAGATGATGCAGAATGCATCCAAAGAGGTTCATGAATTCACACCTTGAGAGCTCATGGCAGCCTCGCATAAAACTTATAAGAAACTCATCTCCCTCTTCGTCTTACACGCCGCTCACATCCCCCAAAGCACTTCGGCGCATCGCCAACATGCACCATTGTCGTCGGTTCAACTCCCGAAAAAAGGGCTTATCAGCTCCAAAATAAAGCACCCATCCCAATGAAAACATAGCTCAATACCTGCCGTTCTAAATGGCCTACTGCACCGCCAAGAGCCCCCAAAACACGCAGTAAAGGACTCAATTCATCCAACGCCTTCTGGAAGGGGAAGCTGGTCGCGTATCTTATAGCGCCATGTTCCCTGTACCAGACCACGCTCTCCCCACAGAGAAGCCCACCGAGCCCAGTCTCAAAGTGGTAGGAAGGATACTTTCAGTCAACGGGAGGCCCCAATTCCCCAGACAGAGGCCGGTCATTGGATAGCAAAACATGCGCTTTTGCCCAGGTCAGCGCTGCTGCGTTCAAATGTTTAGTCATGGGTAAGCTTGGTGAAACACGGTATTCATTGGTGGTCTTATTTCGGGCTCCATTGCCTTTGTACCGAAGCAGAAGGTAGCAAGGGATGTTGGAGATTTGTTAGTTGGGATATCCCGGCGCCTGGCTGAATCCGACAGACAAAGCGCTGGAGTATTCTACGGCTTCAAATGGCAAACAACAAGTATAAAAGGATGCGCCTCGACCGTTATCTCGAGTCTCCTATCCCGAGTCTCATTGTGCCAGTCCATTCTCACTTCGTCTCATATCCAACTCATCCTCACTCTTAACTCATCTCCTCCATTCCATCATGAAGTTCTTCATCATCCCCGGCCTCATGGCCACCGCGCTCGCCATCGGCGTCCCCAACGGCCACGACCACTTCGACTGCGGCGCCCCCTCCCCCTCCCTGCAGCTCCTCGACACCCACAAAGCCATGTCCAAGTTTGAAGCCATCGCCCACCCCATCCTCGCCAAGGCCAACATTGTCGTCAACGTCTACGTCCACATCGTCGCCGCCTCCAAGAGCGTCGCCGACGGCTACGTCAGCGATGCCACCATTGCCGACCAAATCAAGGTCCTCAACGACAACTACGCCCCCAGCGGCATCTCCTTCGTCTTCAAGACCACCGACCGCACCATCAACGCCGAGTGGTCCAACGACCCCATGTCCTACGAGTACGACATGAAGTCCTCCCTGCGCAAGGGCACCTACAAGGACCTCAACCTCTACTACACAAAGTCCCTCGGCAAGTACCTGGGCTACTGCAACTTCCCCACCAACGCCCCCAACGGCAGCGACGACTTCGAGATTGACGGCTGCACCATCGTTGCTAGTTCCATGCCTGGCAACGGCGAGCAGTTTGGTCTCGGCAAGACCACCACCCACGAAGTTGGCCACTGGTTTGGCCTCCTGCACACTTTCCAGGGTGGTTGCAACGGTGGTGATGGCGTCGCTGATACGCCAGCACAGGCCAGCTCTTCCGAGGGCTGCCCTACTGGTCGTGACTCTTGCCCCAATGACCCCGGGTTGGACCCTATTCACAACTACATGGACTACAGCTGGGAGTGAGTGATGACCCCTTTATCTCATCATAAAAAATCCCGAATATTTTGACTAACACATCTTAGTTCTTGCTACGAGGAGTTCACTGCTGGCCAGATGACTCGCATGAAGAGCATGTGGAACAAGTACCGTGCTAGCTCTTGAGCGCGAAATGAATCATTGGATGACGAAGGTGATGGATGAGGACATAATGTAGTATTTTCTATCTGTGTAAATCAGAAGCAAGCGTTGCTTAGTATATAAAATCTGGTAAATAAAACCACATACAGTGTTCACTCTCGCTCATATTGTGATGATTGTCTAGGAAATTAGTCATGATCCATAATCTATCAGTGAGCGGCGTACATCTATTCCAAAAACGCCATTAATACAAATACAATGCAGAAATAACAACGCAAACATGGAACTTTTTTTGCCTAAACAGCAGCAACAACCTTCTTCTTCTTGCTTCGGAGATCCGTCCATCCCGTGCCAAACGCCAAGAACACGCCAATACCAGACAGTGCCGTCACTACATAAAATACAGTATCATACGACTTTGCATACGCCAACAGCGCACCTGGCAGGTTCTGTGGGGGAACAACCATCTTGATTCCAGATGCACCAGCGTGAATGATAGTATCGGCATCAGGGTACTTGACAAGCTCCTGCAGCTCATGTTTAAGCTTGTTGTTGAAGATGGCGTTGAAGACACTGAGGAAGACAGCGCCACCAAACGTCTGCGTGAAGATTAAAGCTGCAGTGCCTACGTTGGCTTGCGATGGGTCGGCATTGGCTTGGATGGCCAGGAAAGGAATCTGCATGCCGATACCACGGCCTGCACCACCAATGACCTGGAATGCAGCCCAGCGAACCGTGCTGCTGTGAGGGCTGAGTGTCGAGAGGAGACCGTTACCGACGGTGAGGACGGCGCCGGAGATGACGGCAAAGGGGAGGTAGTATCCTACTTTGGTGACTGGATGGTGTTAGAGGAGGGCAGAAATGTCAAATGGGTGAGGATGAACTTACTGAGAGCGCCGCAGCAGACAGCAAAGACAAGCTGGCCAATAATGGCAGGCAACATGCTAACACCAGCCTTGAAGGGTGTCAACTGTCTGACAGACTGGAAGTAAATAGACAGATAGTAGGATGTGCCCAGAATGGATGCGAACAAGCACGCTCCAAGCAGGCAGGATGTCCAGATCTGTCTCTTGGCAATCAACTTGAGCGGAATCATGGCTCCATCGCCAACACGATGCTCCCACAAGATGAACAAAATCAGGCAGATGCCACCTCCGATAAATAAGCCGATTTCAGTCGCAGAGTTCCAAGCAAATTTGTTTCCGCCGAATTCGAGCGCGAGGAGAATCATGACGGAGAAGGGAGCGAAAATAGCGAAGCCGGGAAGGTCGAGTTTGCCAAGCGTAAGTGGTCCGGGATGTACTTTCTGCTGGGCTCGGTAGTCGGGGATGGTGACGATGAAGATAATAATCGCTGTAATGGCACCGATTGGAAGATTGATGTAGAAGCCTACATAAGCTATTAGTAAATTGTTGTGATGAGTTGTTATGCATGCAACTTACACCATCGCCAAGTAGAGTATTGGGTCAAAGCACCACCAATCAGAGGACCGGCAATCAGACCGATCTGGCAGAAACCCATGAGAAAACCGATGAGAGTTGGTCGCTTCTCTAGAGGACTGCACGCGGCAATAATAGTCATGGCGCCATTCTGAATGCCAGAGCCTCCAATACCAGAAACCACACGGCCAATGATGAACATGGGTGAGTTTACAGCAAGGGCGCAGATTAAAGAACCAGCCTCGAAAATGAGGAAGAAGCCAAGAAATGTCCACTACAAAAAGTTAGATGGAATCATTTCCCTGAATTTCTTTTGTGGAAATTACCTTGACATTGAGATATGTGTAAAACTTGCCGGCAAGAGGTTGCAGAGCCGCACTGAAACCGTTAGTGTGATTCATTTAGAAAATCTTCGAGTCCCATTTCTTACCTAGCCAAATTATATGCGGCACCATACCAACCAATATCGGGCAGCGAGTGAAATTGTGAAGTAATTCGAGGAATGGCCTGTGGTGGTGTCAGTGCGAAACAATGTCGCAGATCTGGGGTCGTGAGCGAAGACTTACGGTAACCAAGATTGAAACATCAAGCAGCATGAGAAATACAGCCAAAATCAGTGCAATCATAACGCTGATGAGCTTGAAGCCCTTGATATATTCAATCTCGACATTGGAACTGACCGGCGCCAGATCTGGCGCCGGCTTCTCATCGGGTTCCCTTTCGTTTGAATTGCGCAATGTTACTGCGGGCGACGGAGCCGCTGTTGACTTTTCCTGAGGCTCTGCGGTCACCGTTACCGGGGCGGTGTCTTGCTTGACTGGTGAAGACATGATGTGTTCTTAACCGGCCAAACCGTTCTGGGTTTGAGATATTCTCAGAGCTGAACCCGGGGCAGTGCAGCTTCTTATATCAACTCAAAAACCAGAAGTTTTCCGAATGCGAGCCCCAAAAGCTGGGCGAGTTTGCGGTGGGCGAGAGCGGCTGAATAGCCAGCGCTTTTTGCGGTTGATGGGGCCGCGCCGGGTTTGGCACCAACTCCGGCCGCGCATTAATCATCCGCGCTTGCGGACTTACGGCGGACATTGTTAGCCAATAAGCGAAAAAACGAAGAGTAGGCCATCAGGCATCCTTATTTTCAATTCAAGCCAACAGTTATCACGCTTCAAAGCTCCCATGGACCGAAGAAGTCGGCCATCCACGACATGTCGTTGAAGTCGGACCCTTGCTGATCGCCAAGTAGTGGGACGTCCAACCCTCCCGTTCCCGCGGGAAGCTCCGGAGGTGAGACCCCGAGGACTTGGCTGTTTGGTGTGGGGAGACTGCCTAGATGCTTCGCGATCAGAGGCTGCCACGTCGCACGCAAATTCTTCAGGTGCCTTGATCCGTTGACAAAGATGTTGCCGATTTCTTCATCATCCCTCAATGGATAGACTGTAGGGACTTTTTGAAACGTGTCGATTGTGCGATCCAAAATGTCCAGCACATCGGCAGTGCTGCGTACGATGCTCTTGTCCCACATGGGAAAGTCGCACGTTGTGAGCCGATATAGCATCACTTGCATGCTTGAGAGAGAGATGTACGTGTGAAACGGCAGGGGAGGAATTTCGACCAATGGTAACCCAAAGAACGCGTCGTACCAACCCCTCACAGACATGAGGCATTGATATAAGCCATCGACACGACGCTCGTCAGGCATGGGTCGCTCAGAAAATAAACCAACGGCTTGTACATGAGCCTCCGTAGATAACAAATGTGCCGTTAAGCAATCTGGCATGATTAGCATGAGCAATGAATCAATTTAAGTTGCAAGTTACTTACAGTGCGATGAGAAAGCTTGCGAATTTCTCTCGCGGACGACTTTCAGGCGGTCCAACAGCCGTTGTTTGTGAACGTACGTGGGAACGCCGTCTTCAGAATGGCTACCCATCAGGTCTCGAACAAGCAACGCATTTGCATCTTCAGCAACAAGCTGAAGCCTTATGAAGGAAGCGAGGACATTGTCAGAAGGGTGGTGCTCTGCTTGTTCCAAAGTGTCCAGGCACTCAGCGAGATGTGCCGTCCAACGCACTGTTTCAATTTTGCCAGTGAAAATGCCACACCTAAAAGAAGGTCAACAATATGCATCTGCGACAGGACTGTGTACCAATACTCACATGGATGTAAGAAACCACAATGATAGAGCGACGCGCATCTCTTCTGGTGTCCTCTCTCGTAGAGGAGACAGCCTCTTGCCCCAGATCTTACCAATGGCAGTGAAGTGCTCCTCGGCAGGATGGCGCAGCAAGCCCATTTCGCAAACCACGGTAATCGCTAGCTGACAATACAATACCAAGAATGGCTTGACCTTGGGTCCAGTGCCTTGTGTGGCCCTGTTGGAAACAGAAATATTAGACCAGGTGAACGGGTAGTGAGCCTTGACCAAGACTTGTACTTACCATGACAACACCAAGAGCACTCCTTGAAGTACATCCATGGATCTTTCGTGTTCCATGATGATTCTGTGGCTCAACTCGCGACGAACCCTTTCAGCCAGGGCCCGCTGATGAGTGACAGACATGGAGGTCAGGCTTTCGATGCAGAGCCATGTAAACGGCCTATCCCGACGAAGCGACTCTGGCGTTGCGTCGCCAGGAAGATGCATGAAGGGAAAGTTGACCAGCCATGTTCGAATCTTTGCGAGGCCATCATGTGCCTCTTGAGGCGGCGTCTCAGTGTATGGTAATCCGCATACCATCAGCGCAGGGGATTGGACATGTCCAGAGCCACTAGTCAAGCCATCTCTATCTCTGCCGGTGGTGGCAGCTTCAGCAAGGGAGTCCAAACCACTTGTGCCAGATCTTATCTTTGGCACCGGGGCGACGGGAGGCAACACTCCCTGAAAATGGACAGAGGACTGATGGGAAGATTTCAAAATAGAGACGAGGTCATCGAGCTTTTCCTCCAATTGGGCGGTCCGGGAGGCCGTGGTTCTTTTGGGCTGGCGCCTGCGCGAGGAAACCATCTGCTGGCAGTCTTTGCCGAGCCGCTCACACCTCTCACAAGCGCCCCCATTCGGCCGCAGCATACATTTGCATTTGGCCCGCGCGCAATTAGTACAGCTCTGGCCATATCCTGCAGCGCGGACAGCGGCCGACCCAACTCTGGGAGGGGCCATTTTGGGGGCAGCAGAGCAGAGCAGGGCAGGGTAGGGGACGACTGGAGCAACGCGGAACAACGCCGATGGTTGGGCGTCAAAAAAACAATAGTCGAGACAGCTGTGGAACAAATTATGCTGCCTGCAAGGGGATTTTGCGACGATTCTGACCGATTAGCTTGGCTTGCGCAGGGCAACGAGAGCTGGTGTAGGATGCAGAGACGGAATCGAGCAAAAGTGGACGGACTTGGGCTGCTTTTGGGACAGCTCAAGCCCGCCCTGAGCACACGTAAATTTGTATGGGGCCCCACCAAATCCGACGCCTGCGAAATCCGAATCCCGCAAACCCGGCTTACGAGCTGACGAGCTGATGAGCTTCCAAGGTTGCCAAGTTACAAGGCTGAAAGGCTGCACTGTAAAGGGTTTTTTTTGTGCTACTTGTAGAAGCCCAGATAGGTGACTCCTCCCGCTGGTCAGCCAAATCCTTAGAAATCAAGACCCTGTCTTGCGGAGTATGGTCTCCCAGCAAGGGCGCACGAAGTGACATGATTCGTCACGTCTCGACTCGAACTCATTACCACTGTAATTGACAACTGATGGGGCAGTCCCAAAACTGTACCTGGAGTAATTACGCAATGACTAACATGGATCATTCAAAGTCGTAGCTGAACAACAGATCAATCAGCCCTATCTTGAACTCCTGCGCCGCAAAGAACCGACCGGGACAGGCGTGCGCACCGTGGCCGAGCCCCATGTTCTCCGGACTGGTGGTAACCAACTGCGTTGAGCCGTCTTTGCTATCTCCAGTGCGCATGTTAAAGTACCGATCACCCTCTCACTCTTTTGGGTTTTCGTACACATCCGAGTCCCACATCCTGCGTGCCATAACATTGGTGAGTGTGCCTTTCGGGAGAAATGTTCCATCGGATAGTGTCAAGTCTTCCTCGACCATACGGCCCATGGCGGCTGCAGAGATGGTCAGCCTCGTTTGTTCAAGGTACAAGTGATTAACTAGAAGCAAACATACCCATACTAGGAGGCGTAATTCTCAACGTCTCTTTCAAGACACCATCCATGAGCTTCAAATGGAAAAGCGAGCTTTCGACCAACCATGCTCAGCCAGAACCGATTTAGCCTCATCCCGCAGGCGCTCGATGTACTCGGGACGGCGGCAAAGATTCGAGATCAAATGACACATCAGGTCTGACGAAGTGCGAATAGCCGCCGCCGCCAGTCCCGGCTGAATACCGACTGGGCTGTATTTCCGTCCCTTGGCAATCTCGTGCATCCATCCGACAGCGTCGCGTGGCATTTCGGCCATGCCCTTCTCAGCAATTGCAATCTGCTTGAGCCGCTTCTCAACAATCGCAGTGACAATATCGTGAGCTCGAGCAAACTGTCGGCGGAGCTCTTTGCACTGAGGGAGGAACCATTGTACAATTCGACGAGTCCAAAGACTCCCGTGTCGGAGGTCGCGCTGAGCGAGAAAAAGAGTCGAGCTGTAGAAGATGGAATTGTCAATCCATTCTTTATTGCCCACTGCTCCTTCTCCGAGGAGCACTTTGGTGGAGAGGCGTGCCACGACTTGGCGCAGAGTGTGTGTGTGAGATTCAGCTCATGCAAGTCTATTGAAAGTGTCAGATATGGTCACTTAATTGTACCGAGGGATGAAGAACTTATCGTACCCTCTTCCATAATAGCCATCGAGTTGACTTGCGATCGCGCCTTAGCTGCGGCATCCGTCCATTCATGTGGCTTATTATTGGCCACGGGGATGTGTCTTAGCCTCCATCGCAGAATCAACTCTGGTCCGAAAGTTTGAAGAAGAACCAGCAGTATCGTGACTGGCACGAAAGCGCGCAGCACAAAGGAGGATGCATTCAGGTCTGGCAACATGATCTTTTACTTCAACAATAAGTACTTGCACACGTCACGGCACGATTGGCATTTGGGGCCTGCTGAGCATAAGCCGTCTCGTATGGGCATTCAGCTACAACCTTCAACGAAACGACATACTCTGCAGTTACTTTCTGCCAACAATCCATTGATACCTGTTGTGATTAGTCCAGGCAGTCATGAAGACACCGCAGGTCGCATTCGAAGAAGTAAAGAGAGGTAAAAAAAATATATCTCAATCACTTTAAAAAGATGATCGCAATATAAATATTTCACACATTTTCAAGACCCTTGAATGAGTTGTTTGTGTCTTTGCCAACACACATCAAGGGTAGCCGCGCAATAATACACCCGAAATCGCCACTTTAGCAATTACGATGATTTTTGTTCCATTCAATCTCTCCAATAATTATCCATCATTCAAATAATTCGCACATTTTATTTCAACATTTCTTCCCAATTCCCCCCCCCCCCCCCCATTCCCTGCCCAGTACGTAACACAATCCCCTGGGCCGACACCATCCGCTCCGATCCCCACACCGACCCAAACATTTCAACACCCTCAAGCTCTCTCTCAGTCTCAGCTCTCCATCACCATCAACAACCTCCCTCACCAACCATCACCACCACCACAACCACGATGGCCACCGAAATTCTCCCCCGGTTTCTCCTCCCCCGCCTCAGCTGGCAACCCATCCGCGCCCGTCCAGCCTTTGCCCTCCGCCCCCTCCAACAACGACCCCTGCGCCGCTTCCACGCCACAACCCTCCATTCGCGCGACCACCACTTCGACACGCTCAAATTCGTCAAGCGCCTACAAGGAGAAGGCTTCACCGAAGAACAATCCGTCGCCATGATGAAAGTCCTCAACGACGTAATTGAAGAAAGGTCCGCCTCACACACTCAAACTCTCACTCTGCCAAGCTCCCACTAATGTGCTCGTAGCATCCAAAACCTCACTCGAACAATGGTCCTCCGCGAAGACGCCGCCAAAGCAACCTACACCCAAAAAGTCGACTTTGCCAAACTCCGCTCCGAGCTCCTCTCGGCAGACAGCACCGAGTCCAACACGACGCGCAACACCCACGAGCGCCTCACCAACGACATTGCCAAGCTGTCTAGCCGGCTGCGCGACGAGATCTCCCGCACCTCTGCGTCTGTGCGCCTCGACCTGAACCTCGAAAAGGGCCGTATTCGTGAAGAAGCTGTGGGCCAGGAACTAAAAATCAAAGAGACGGAAGCCAAAATCGAGCAAGAGGTTGCAGCCCTCAGAGAAAAGTTGGAGCAGGTCAAGTTTCAGACGTTGCAGTGGTTGATGGGTGTTTGTACTGGTTTTGCGGCCTTGTTGCTTGGTGCTTGGAGATTGCTCATGTAATTTTCCTTCTCTTCACACCTCTTTTCACCCATCACTGCCACTTCCTTTTTCATACTGTTGGAGATTCCCGTATAGTTTTTTTTTTTTTTTTAATTTCTTAGCGTAATAATCAGCATGAGCATGTCAATACGCCTTCTAGACCCCACCACCACCCCGCTACTTCAGCCAACGCCCGCTCTCTCTCTTCTCTCAACACTCTTCAACTCACATCCAACATCACTCACCATGTCTAAACCAAAAGTCCTCTTCCTAAGCTCAATTCACTTGTAATTCTCCCTCTCTCCTGTGTCGACACACGCTAACACTAGCAACCCCAGCGCCAAAGATGCCCTCGCAGCCTTGGAGCCAACAATCACCATCCTCCGACCAACAGCCACCGACCGCGCATCTTTCCTCGCCGAATGTGCAACCGGCGCTTTCGATGGTGTTGTAGCCATCTATCGCACCTTTGATTCTTTTCCTCTCGCTGGCAGAATTGACGAGGAATTACTATCCGCATTGCCGTCGTCTCTCAAATTCATCTGCCATACAGGTATGTCACTCACCCAACTCTCTCATACACATGTCAACCCCTTCACATTCACACTCAACGTAACGTCTGCTAATGTGACTCAGGCGCCGGATATGACCAAATCGACATACCAGCATGCACCGCCCACTCCACCCTCGTCTCCAACACCCCCTCCGCCGTCGACGACGCCACCGCCGACATCACCATCTTCCTCATCCTCGGCGCCCTCCGCAACCTCGCCCTCGCCATAAAATCCCTCCGCCAGGGGAAATGGCACCGCAACCCGCGCCTCGAGCTCGGCCATGACCCGCGCGACAAAGTCCTCGGAGTTCTCGGCATGGGCGGCATTGGCAAGAATGTCGCCCGCAAGGCCACCGCTTTCGGGATGAAGATTCGGTATCATAACCGGACTCGTCTCCCTCCCTCTGAAGAGCGTGAGATTGGCGCTGAATACGTCTCCTTCGACACCCTACTAAAAGAAAGTGATGTCCTGAGTCTCAATCTACCACTCAATGTAAGTTTCACTCTCACTCCCCATTGATAGCACCATGTCACCAGTAGTCTCATGCCAAGTTTATAGTCTCATACGCGCCACATCATCGCCAAAAAGGAATTTGACATGATGAAGAAAGGAATTGTCATTGTCAATACGGCAAGAGGCGCTGTCATGGACGAGGCTGCGCTGGTCGATGCCTTGAATGTGGGACAGGTCGCTAGTGCGGGATTGGACGTCTTTGAGAACGAACCCAACATCCATCCGGGTCTGTTGGAGAATGATAGCGTCTTGCTGCTGCCGCACATGGGGACTCATACCTGGGAGACGGAGACCAAAATGGAGAATTGGGCGTTGGATAACCTCAAGATGGCTGTGTTTGAGGGTAAGCTCAAGACCATTGTTCCTGAGCAACAGTCGTTGGCATAGTGGACATAGCCTTAATTCATCTACTGTGCTTGTCACGGTAGAATGTATCATTAGGTCATTGTGTACATCTCCGCGTTGGCTTCAAATTTATAGACAGTCACATTTATAAAGGGCAACTTCACTGGCGTTCATGTAGGCATCACGAATGTATCAAACAGCGACTGAATGTATTAAGTACTATGGCCACGGTTGACGGGCCTTGAGCCCCTCTAAAGTAATGGGCCTTATCCATACGGATGTATCATGTATAATATCTTTTACGTGCGTCGTCATCTCTCATGTAGGGGAATCATTAGCAAAATACCCAACGCCATTTTGTTGAAAAAGCACATCTTGTTTGCCGCCGCACGTCCATAATTTTTGTGTGTATGTGCCCATACTTCCTAAAGCAACACCGTAATGTGGAAATCAAACAAAGAAAAAAGAAAACCAAAATTCAAAATATAGTTCGCCCCCAAGCCCATATGCTTCGCCATTTTATGCTGTTGAAAACACAATTAGATTTTTGACCCCGCCTGCCGCGGCTCCAGTAAAGAGCGACACGGTGAGTCCAGTTGAAGGACTCGCAGGAAATAGTAGTACATATTGCTTAGTAGCGGTAGATGTCGGCCTTGAAGGGACCCTCGGTGGGGAGACCGAGGTACTCAGCCTGGACGTCGCTCAAGGTGCTGAGCTCGACGTTGCAGTGAGCAAGGTGGAGCTTGGCAACCTCCTCGTCGAGGATCTTGGGGAGAACGTAGACGCCGACATCGAGAGCGCTGGTCTTGGCAAAGGCAACGTACTTCTTGCCGAAAGCCTGGTCCTTGGCCTTGTACAACATGATCTGAGCAAGGACCTGGTTGGTGAAGGAGCAGGACATGACGAAAGAAGAGTGGCCAGTGGCACAGCCAAGGTTGACAAGACGACCCTCGGCCAAGAGGATGATGTGGCGGCCAGAGGGCATAAGGAAGCGGTCGACCTGGGGCTTGATGTTCTGGACAGACTTGGCGTTCTTCTTCAACCAAGCGACGTCAATCTCAATGTCGAAGTGACCAATGTTGCAGACAATGGCGTCGTTGGGCATGGCCTCGAAGTGGACACCAGTCAAGATGTCACGGCATCCAGTGGTGGTGACGAAGATCTGACCAATGGCGGCAGCCTTCTCCATGGTGGTGACCTGGTAACCGGCCATGGCGGCCTGGAGGGCGTTGATGGGGTCAATCTCAGTGACGATGACGCGGGCACCCATGCCGTGGAGGGCCATGGCGCAGCCCTTGCCGACATCACCGAAACCAGCAACGACGGCAATCTTGCCAGCAATCATGACATCGGTGGCACGCTTGATACCGTCAATGAGGGACTCACGGCAGCCGTACAAGTTGTCGAACTTGGACTTGGTGACGGAGTCGTTGACGTTGATGGCAGGGACAAGGAGCTTGCCGTCCTTGAGCATGCGGTAGAGGTGGTGGACACCGGTGGTGGTCTCCTCAGAGACACCGAAGCAGTCCTTGAGCTGCTCGGGATACTTGGTGTGGACGAGGCTGGTCAAGTCACCACCGTCGTCGAGGATGAGGTTGAGCTTCTTGTCGTCCTTGAAGGCAGAGAGCTGCTGCTCCAAGCACCAGTTGTACTCCTCCTCGGTCTCGCCCTTCCAGGCGAAGACGGGGACACCAGCGGCAGCAATGGCGGCGGCGGCGTGGTCCTGGGTAGAGAAGATGTTGCAGCTGGTCCAGGTGACCTCAGCACCGAGGGCAGTGAGGGTCTCGATGAGGACGGCAGTCTGGATAGTCATGTGCAGGCATCCGGCAATGCGAGCACCGGCGAGGGGCTGGTCCTCGGCGTACTTTTCGCGGATGGCCATGAGACCGGGCATTTCGTTCTCGGCGAGCTCGATTTCCTTGCGGCCAAAGGCGGCGAGGGAAAGGTCAGCGACCTTGAACTTGTGAGCGGGAGCAGACATGTTGGATATGTGTGTGGTGGAGGAGTGTGTGTGTGTGTATGTGAGAGAAGAAAGAAAAAGAGATGATGAAGGAAGAAAAGAAGAAGAGATGTAAGAATGAAGAGGGAAAAGGAAGAGGAGGAGTAGAAGTAGAGCTGAGATGGGGATGGGGAGTGGAAGAAAACGAGAGAAATAAAAAAATTGTTCCGCTTTTCTGGCTTCCTACCAATGGAATCTACCAATGGAAATCGCGCCGGGTGAGGGGCAGAGCCGACAAAAAAAAGCTGTAGAGGGGCAGCGAGCAACTGGCGCCGCCTGGCAACCGCCCACGTCTGGGCGACCGCTGTTCACCGCCCAGGTTAGCCACTGAAGAGCACCTCGACGTAGAGTTACAGTGGAGGGGGAAACGAGGGGCAATCAATTTTCTCACATGTACCTCTTTTTCTATCTACACCAAAACTGCCACTGTAATTCTCTAGGGATACTTACCCCTCCTGCGGCCCAACCAAGCCAACAGGGTCCCCCATACTAGCCCGTCTCAAGCTCTGGTTGGCTCAACAATAAAATAAAATAAAGGCAAATATGGCTCCTAGTTCATCAGCTTATGAAATAAATGCCAAATTAAAATACAAACCACATTGCTAGCGGCTTAAAGCGGAACCTCCATCTCTGCTCCTCTCTGCGCTATCTACTCTTCATCTCTCCCCATGGCTTTCTCACCTGCAGTTCCCGTGTGTCATCCATTACAGTCATCCATTACAGCCTCAATTGCCCCGTACTCTGGTCCCGATTCCAATTGATTCTTTCTCTCACTGCCGCCGGAGACATCGTCCCTCCCCTCGGGCAATGCCACTGTTAATTAATCCTCCGTAGCCTCACGCAAGTCAAATACCCCGAATTGACTTTCCAGCAACGTAGACCCCTACTAACGACTGTCTTCATTGCTCATTAAACTCTACTTACCGTATTCGCTTTCATCAGCCATAGCCCCCGGGAGACCCAAGTACGTGTATGCACCCCGACCGACCGATGCCACCGACCCTTGTCCGACAGCTCGGCCACGGAATCCCGACCTCACACTCCCTGTAGCCATTAATTCGCCGTGTAAATACCCACGCCTCTTTTTCACCCGGAAAAGTAAATGTTATTAGAGGAAAATACTTACCGAAAAAACATGTTTTGAGTTTTCGAGTTGAATGTTCAATTGTATTGATTGAGTGGCAATATCTACATGTCGCTGCAATGAGACTATAGCTCCAGCGATATGAACTGGTCGACGCTCGACTCGGAATCCAGCATCTTTCCAATACCACGAGCGACATCATCCCACGTAATATTAGAAAACGGCGGCGCGTCAACTTTACATACCGTCCCAGGCTCCGGCACTGTCCCATTCTCCCAGTACGCATTCATTGCCTTCAGGCTACAAGCCGACGGCAGCGCCAACGACGCATGCTACAACACCAAACCTGTTAGCAATCAAGCCACTTCACTCATCGTCACATCATGCAATAAACTTACACCATGTCCATTCACCTCCAGCACTGCACTCCCCTCAAATCCCGAGCTCACATTGTGCGCCGATCGCAAAGGCGTCAACCCATCCCACGTATTCCCAATAATCAGCACAGGCTTCCTCGGCGCTACTTGAAAATCACCCTCATAGCGCTCCTTGGGCTGAATCTGCCATTGAGCGCATGGCACGTCGATGTAGCCGGGAATGCCTTCCAGAACTCTGCTGATGTTGGCCATCTCCTCCAGCGTAGGCATCAGCTTCTCAAGGCTGCCAGCCCTCGCGGCCCTGTCACCACAATGAATACCCATGGTAGCCTGCATCTGTATCACATCGGCTTCAGCCGAAGTCTCATCGGAGTCAAAGTGGAAAAAGCGCGTCAGGAAATCCTCATCTGCATCGCCGTTGATGAGCATGTCCAGTGCCATGGCGTAGGCTGGCCACCCGCTTTGTTTATAGAGCATCTCGCTGGTCACGACTCTTAATACTCTGTCGTCGAGGATCTGGTTGCCAATAATGGTGGGATGGAATTTCAGCCGCTTCATCAGATCCCAGACAGATTTCTCCAGTTCGGCTGCTGTGTCGCCGTTGCGGGCGAGGCGACAGGTGTCGGCGTTTTTCGCGCAGTGTCTGAATATCTCGGAGAATTCTTCGTCACTATCAGACCATTCTTCGGTGTCGCTGCAGGTTGTGTAAGCTGGATATCCCGTGTTATGTTAAAATCGCTGACCTACGCAAATGCATGGTAATACTCATGAGGATTTTGAACACCGTCCAGGATGACTTTGTTGACCTTGTCAGGGAACATTGAGACCAGCGTTGCTCCCAGCGTCGTCCCATACGAAAATCCTACACGTAGGGTTACTTCAAATGAATTAGCTGCCCATATGACACTGCATGACTTACCCCAGTAACGAAGTAAACCATCTTCACCCAAAGACTCAGCAACACTCAGCATATCCCTCGCAGTAAATGCCGTGCCAATCAATTCGCCCGTCTTATTCTGTCGTCGCGCACATTGATCTATCACAATCTTGGCTCGCGCCCAGGTATGGCCTAAGCCACGCCTCTCCTTCACACGAGGGACATTTGCAAAGTCAAACAGAAACGCAGCCTTTTCGGCTGCTGTCTCCAGACACTTAAACGGGATGGTATCGCCCGTGCCGCTATTGAGAGTCAGCCGGATGCCAACTGCAAGATAAGCTCGACTGACCGTGGATCAAATGCGATGAGATTGTAATTACCACCAGATAAACTACGAGAGTCATCGTTAATCAGAAACCGATATCGTGGTAGGAAGCAATTCTCTAGACTTACAGTTGCAAAAGAGGAGCCATGTCCGCCAAGGATTGGCGTCCTACGACTCCTGGGCCACCAAAGTTCAGCAAAATACTCTTTGCGGGCTGTTTCGCAGCCGGGACGCGAAGCAATTCAAGACTGAGCGTCTCGTCATCTGAGTTGGTGTAGTCGAGCGGCACGAAGAGCCTGCCGCAATCGACGCGCACAGTACTGTTGAGGGTGTCTTTGCAGGTGCCCCATTGTATCACTGTCGCATGAGCCAAGCCCAGCAGAGGCACGAAACTTAATAATTTGGCCACAAACATTGTTGATGGCGTCTCAATTGATTACGACGCCGCTATTTGCTCACCTGGCGAGTTGTAGAGTTGTGGCGCACGTGCTTCAGCCTGATTTGGCATGAGGCCGACGCTGAGGGCAGCGGATTCGATTTGACCGACACAATTTGGAGAATAGAAGTTACATTAAATGCGTATCGGCCTGTTGCAATAGAAATTAAGATACATAATGGAAATTTGGGGTGTTGCTTATTCGTCCAGTCCATAAAAGTCCAACGACGACACCGAGCCACAGCTTACACCCTGTGCAGTCGCTCTTTTCTTCTCTTCAAACTGTATTGCTGAAATGGGAGGTACAACTCGAAAATGAAAACTTGACTTACACCATAAACACTTTAACCGGAACCATCAGCGCCACTGAGGTGTAAAACGTACGGAAGCCAGTGTGATACGATATGGTGTTGATGCCCGAGTCGATGTTGTTTTCGTTGCAACTCGCCCGCTTTGGCATCCCCCAGCTTTCAAGAGGTATCATAAGACAGGTAGGTCACTGTCCGCTTTAAACGAGAACAGGGAAATTGATTAGCTGTTGGATCAAACGTCAATTGGGATCATAGTGAGATGTCTTTAGAAGTGGAACAAATCTGTCATTAATGTTCTCTTTTTTTTATATCCGGAACGCCGACAATGCAACCCAGCCAGCAGAATTCTACCTAGCATAGCATCTTTTTTTCCATCCTCCATGTAAAAGAAATATTCCATGCCACTAACTTCTCTTTGCTTCTCATGTGTCACATTGTATAAAAAAAATTACTGGGGAAGAAGGTTCTCTCGTACGGCAAACATCTTGGTGGTGATGCCCGCCGTGAACCCGTCGACCTGCTTTCCGTATTGCTCGACCTGCTTGGCGTTGAGCATGCCTTCGAGTCTGCTGGGCTCCTGGGGCAGCTTGAACAGCTTCTGCCACTCGTCCTCGGGCAG
The DNA here is from genome assembly GCA_022702485.1 of Simplicillium sp. C3G150-2. NCBI lineage: Eukaryota > Fungi > Ascomycota > Sordariomycetes > Hypocreales > Cordycipitaceae > Simplicillium > Simplicillium sp. C3G150-2. The sequence continues at coordinate 2,771,683 of JAJIYY010000001.1, read as the reverse complement.
CAGGGGCTGCTTGGCCAGGGTGCGCTGGGCGTTCTCAGCCTTGCGCTTGGCCTGCCACTGTGAAATCTTGGTCTGCTCACGTCCCAATTGGCGCTGGTAGAACTGGAAGTTGTTGAGGTCTGTGTAGTGGGACTCGATGCTCTCGAGAAGCAGGTCGCACGTCTTCTCCATGTAGGGGTCGATGGCGACGTCGAGGTTGTCGATGGAGGGGTATAGAGGGTCATGGATGGGGTTGCGCTCGAGGTCGGCGGCCGACGTGGGCTTCTCGAGGTCTTCGCTGGAGCGAGGGGTGGCGAGCTGGTGGAGGAAAGTCGTCAGGAGGTGAGAGTTGTGGACATTGACGGGGAGCTCGGCGAGGATGTCGCGGAACGTCAGCTTGGACTTTTGCAGGCTGTTCCGGGTGAGTCAGTATTGCTGTCTCAACGGGGTATCTGTGTACATCCTTTAACTTACATTTCTGTGGTGAACTTGCCCTCCTTATAGGCAGTCATGAATGTGGGAGTGAGGCGGAACGCGCGCAGAGTCAAGTTGCCCTGGGAGCTCTTGCTGGTATCGTAGACGAGGGCAACGGCGGCAGCATTGTCCTTTTGGTAGTGGTATTGGTTCTCGATGAAGCCGAGGTTGACAAAGTTGCCGAGGGCGGCGCTGGTGTAGAATCCGACGTTGTTGGCATCGACGTTGACCTCCTTCAGGTGGCGGACCATCTCGTTCTGGTAGGCAATGTTGGCCTTTTGGCGAGGAGCAGCAGCGGCGGCGAGCGAGCTGTCGCCTTGATGGCCCTCGGCGGAAGCGCTGTCGACGGTGGGGAAGGGGAAGGTGTTTGTGATTTCGAGCGTCTCCTTGTTGTCCATGCCGACGATGGAGCCGGTGGCAGTCGTAGGGAAGCTGGTAGAGCAGTGTCTGGCAATCTTCATGACGACCTGTTGCGTTGGGTTTCGCGATTAGCATTGTCTTCGTGGTGGGGCGGGGGGCACACAAGCAGAGGGAACTCACGAGCGCCTCGACCTGGACGGTCTGGATGGACACTTCTTGCGCCGTCTCTTCGCTCATTTTGGCGGTTGTTTTGAGGTTCTAGGATATCGCGGTAGCCGGGGGAAGTCGGTGGGAGGAACCGTAGGTTTCGTTTCGGCGCGGAGTAAGGGCGGCGTGCGGCAGGGGATCGCTTCGAGTGACTGAATATCGAACTTTTCGCGCACAATGATTGTGGGCGTTTGTGGGTGTGGGCGGTCACGTTCGGCAGAATGCGGGGTGACTGGCAGCGGGAGCGCAGGACGCAGTAATGCATTTCCAGTTTGAAATAATTCATTTAAAATAGAAATTATTACGAAGGCGATGTACAAGTAAAATTATATTGCTTTGAGTATAATATGACTCTCATCAAAATTGTTTGGTGTAGTGTGAGCTGTACGAAAGGCTATGATGGTGCCATGTCGTGGCAGGACCGCTGTAACAATTGCGAGACGCTGGAAAACTTAGCAAAGTATAAAAGAAGACTTATGGTAGTTATTGTCGAAATTTCAATTTTCTTTGATTTTTGTTGGCTTTCCTCTGCTCTTACAAGCTTCATGAGGACATGAAGGCTGCATCTTTAACTGACGCCCCAAAACGGTTAGCGTTGCGCCGTGGCCGTGACATTGCCTTTTCGGGTTAGTGTTGTGCTTCCAGATGCTGAACAAGAGAAGACGAGCCTCTGAAATCACTTCTCCAAAAGGAATCAAGTATGATGCATTTTAATTTACGGCGATAGTTGTCAATCTCCGAAATTTTTATGTACATAAATCTATATAAATACTACTCTGTTTGGAGTGCCCTCCTTGTATCAGCGTCTCAAAGACCTGAACACCATGAGTAGGTACATAAGAGACACAATGCTTGGAGAATGCATTCGCCTATTGTCTGTAAATAAATTTTTAAAATTTCCAGATCACATAAAATATTCTCTGAGAGATCACCAAGCTTCTAATATTGCAGCGGGCCTGCAGAAATATATCATCGTCAACTGGTATGCCTCTAGCGACGTCGAGGTACCTCTCCCTCATCAATCACAAGAGGTACCGCTGACAGATGGGTTGTCCACGATCATGGACTTGTTCTCTCCTGAGAAGCTACCGTATTGAACTGGAATATTTTGGCGCCTGTGTATTTTTGGACCAGTCTTGGGTTCTCTTGTGGGTGGTTTTGCAGCTGAGGCAAAGGGTTGGAGATGGACTGTATGGAGCTGTTATGGCTCACCGCAGTTGTTTCGTGGTGTTGATTGCTTATATGCCGGAAACGAGCGCAGCTAATATTCTGTATTGCAAGGCTAAAAGACTTCGAGAGGCAACTGGTAATGAACGATACAGGAGTCAAGCAGAGATTGGCAATGACCCAATCACCGCCAAGGATCGCTTTGGGGGAATTGCGCGAGCTTTCACTCTGGCATTTACTGAGCTGGTGGTGCTCGCTGTGTACATTTACAGTGCCCTCTTGTACGGAGTTTTGTACCAGTGGTTTGTGTCGTTTCCACTTGTATTTGGCGACATTTACGGCTTCAGTGTCAGTCAACAAGGGCTCGTATTTTTGGGGATCCTCAGAAGTTGTGAAAGAAACCACAGTACTATGTAATTTCAATTTTAAAATTAAGAATACATATACAAATAAACCCATTCTAAATCATACATCATTTGCTTAGCAGGCTGGATGCTTGTGGTGGACCCTTGCATCCCCGAGGCTGTAATGCACATGAGTGTCAGTCATTCCCGGCGACAGCTGTGAATGCTCCATCCCCTCACCCATCTCCTCACAACTCGCAACTCTCACAAAACACCATCAGCAATGGTCAACTATGGTGTCTCTCGGGGATGTTATGCGTGTAAGAGGAAACACATAAAGCCAAAATTTTCTAGATGAATTCTCGTACATCACACGGGGAATTACTGACTGCATACACATTGTGATCTGACACGCCCAGTATGTCCCCTCTGTTCCAGCTTCACAGTCCATCGATTCAATTTCCATTAACACAGTTATTATCTACAGTCATGGGGAAGAGGCCAAAGAGCCAAGACACCGTATCCCAGCTACAAAGACGAGGCATATATCATATTTCGCAACATCACGCACTAGCCCGACGTAACACCTTGCGTCGTCACCCCCTGGCGGTATTCCGCCAGCGCATCCAATGAGGCCATCATCAGCGCTGCTCTCGATATTTTCGTTGATGAGTTTATAGTCACGGCGTCGAATAGGAAGCCCTCTCGTGGAATCTTTGGCATGCAACATCTCCTTCGAGTATTCCCCCCAGAATCACCGCTCGCACGCGCCGCCCGACTTATCGTCCTGGCGTCTGTTGGAAATCGCTCCAATCGCCCAGCGCTAACATTCGCATAGACTATGTCGCTGCAGTTTGGAATACATATCGCAAATGCCACATCTTGCTGCTCGATCTGCTTTGCCAAATTTCTCAAAAACTCAACCCGGCTCAGGATATTGATCACCTCACAAGTCGTGTACCGGAATTGCTGCAACCCATCATTTCAGTCGGTTCCGCTCCAACTCTCAGCCAGCTTCCGTTGTTATGTTGAAAGTGTCAACTCCAATTAGCATCGGGAGCATCGAACTAAGAAAAATTGACCTCTATCCGATACTTCCATTTCAAGAAATCGGTGAGGGCCGTGTACTCATCTGGGCAAGCATGCTTCTTCAGCCGCCACAAATGAACAACCAGCTGCAGACATCCCCAATGCACAGTAACGATTACATCACAAAGGCCGAAGGTTAATGATAAAAGTTATTTTCATTGACTCAATAATGCTAGCTACTGCCAGCGTCAAAAAGCAGGCTGTCGCCTCTTCAATTCTAATCAAACGCCAGCCGTGCGCCTCAATCAACGCAATGTCTTTTCTAGACACCAAATCAAACTCTCTCTGTCGCTTAAATGCTTTTCTTTGGGAATCGTTAAAAGAAGAACACCATCGTTATGCAAGCAAACGCCATCGCAAAAAAGACTCGTCAAAGAACAATTGCTGTGACAAACGCTCAATCAGTCCAAGGAGTAATCTCCCAGGAGTCAGCATGGTCCTGGATTGTCAAGCGGTGCTGATCAATCTTCCAATAGGCGTACAAAGCACGGGTTGATCCAGCAGCCTTACGGTGGGCAGGGCCTCTACCACCGATAATGGCGTCCTCGCGCGACCTCCAAACACAGGTGGCGAGGTTTCTCAAGTCGGAATCAGGCTCACCATACCAGTACCTAGGAGTTTGTCAGCCTCATTTCTCGGAAAAAGAATTAGCTTGGCAACTTACTTAAGGAAACCGCCGCTTTCGACAGCCTCTCTATGCGCAGCCTTATCCAAGTCGCCGAGGTGGCTGTAGTCTGTACTGGGTTTGATTTGAGAACGGAAAGCGACAATGTAAAACGATGACTTGTGGAATGGCTTGTTTGAGGCACGGGCCAGTCTTTGAACGTCTGTGAGGACCTCCTCCCAGTTGAAGGACTCGGTGTATGGGGCAGTGGCATAATCCTCGCGTGTGTTACGCAAGTTAGTAAGTGCTTTGGCGAGGAGACCGTTTTCATGGTCGACAGTGTCTAAGTCCAGCTGGTGCTCTAACTCTGTGTATGGAGATTGAATGAGGAAGTGTGAAGTGTCTCGAGGGCCATTGTCCAAAATACGCTGGTTAACGACATTGGCGAGAGGGTTGGGAGGCTCGACAGGAGCGAGAGTGGCGACCTCACGTTGAGCCATGGTGGCTTTGTGGTGTGATGAGAATAAGAAGGTGAATTGTTGGTTTTACTGGCTCCGGCACTTAATGGAGTGGTTACAAGGCTGTTCAAGCCTGTTGAAGAATAGTGGTTTGTGGTTAGGGAAGAGGAGAGAGAGTCTGGGGACGAGGAAAGCTGGAGATGAGCCCTAATAAAGGAAAGCCAAAGTGGGAGGACACAGTCGTGGGAAGTTTTCCCGGTATGATCTGACGGAATTACAGGACATGGGGTCCAGGATCCATTACTGGGATATTATTCTGGGGAATGGGCCAATGCCATGTTTGAGGAATTGCGAAATTGGGCAGTGTTTAGAGGCGCCTACGGTACAGTACGGAGTACAAGGGCATGTGTAGCGGTAGCGGATGAGGTACTTGGACAAGAGTATTTCGCCATAGTAAGATCTACGCCACCGGAAAGGAAGGACATGCATGGACCGGCTTGGACGGGGAGTTAGTGTTGCCTGCTTGGAGATTGAGGGTGGGAGCGAGATGCGGTGTGGGCTGGACAAGGTTTGAGTCAATGTTTCTTTGGGTTGGCTGCTCGGTACTGACGGAGAACTACAGAGACTCGAGTTTGCCATTGCAGCGAATATGCCATTGTCTGTGTTTTTGTCAGTCAATGAGGCTCTCCGGATTGGTTCAGGAATGTGTACGCTGCAAATTGGGTTTTACGACATGATTCAAGGCTACAATCACACCATCGCTGGCTTACGCTATACAGTAGCACAGCGTCAGAGTCGGAAATCACCAGCAAAAAAAGAGTTTTTGGCTAGCGCACGATAGTAATGCGTCCCCTGAATGACACCATCTGGTGAAAGCACACGCTAATGTCGTATTGACGTCGCCAGACGCCGACCGCCACGGCAGCCGTTTTCTCCACCATCAATGCCACAATCCTGGTCTTGGATCCCTGGATCCTTGTCGCCTTCAGCCTACTAGTCCCTTCTAGTCGATACAAGTCGTGCAAATGGGAAGGAGTTGGACGCCCCGCTCGACTGTGGCCAACTAGTTTATTACTACAACACGTTCCCCCCTCCACCCCTCCATCGCTTGCGACCGACAAAGACCACTTCAATCAACGACATGCGAATTAAAAGGGATTCTGTCCCAACCCAACCATAAATCTCGATAATTCCATCACCAATTACCTCTCGAGCATCTCCGCTTTCGAAAGAGATATCGGTTGCCTGGCTTTGCGTTGTCGACACCCTTCCTTTCTCGACCCTTTTTTTCTCGCCGTCTCCTGCTCGGCGTCACACCGGGCACCCTCTTCTCGCTAAACGATGTCGCAATAAAAATTTTCATGTCTATTCGCTCTGTTTCCTCGCCCGAACCCGGCCCAGTTGGCTCCAGTGGCCAGCGATCAACCACTCTGAGCTGTCATTTCGCTCCCCTCCAGCCAATTTGCCTCTACAGACCCGTCCGACCGTCGAGTTCGGGCTTACGCCGTGTCAACCACAACTTGGCAGCGTCGTACGTGCCCAAGTAGAGGCCGCTCCCGATAGCCGTCCATGCCGACCTCAACAGTCCGCCTCTGAAGAAACCAGTAATGCCTCGTTCGCGAAACACGTCTTGCGCCACTGTCCACGAGCCACGCTTCGACTTGCCTGATTCGTTCTCGCCTGCACCCAGCATCATCCTCGTCTTGACCACATCGCTCGGCGTGGTGACAAAGGCCGCAAAGGATCCTGCACTTGCTGCGCTCCCACCTGCTATCAAGCCCGTCGCAACTAGGCTGCGGTTCTTGTCATCTGGACTCTCGCCGCTTCGTCGCCACAGCCATGACCGCATTTGCTCAAAGAGCGGGAATTGCAGCGCTGTAAACGGTAAGTTGCGAGCTACTAATGCTGTGTAGCCTGTAAATAAGCGGCGAGAGGTTCCGTGACTTTCTAAGTCGCGAAAGGCGCGTAGTGAAGTAGACTCGGTCTGATGTGATTTGTTGTCGCGGATCATTTGGGCATTCTGCTTGATTACCTCTGCCGGCGCAAGCACCAGACATGATGCCATTTCTGCTATTGAAGATGCGCCAGAGTGGATGAGCGGTTCAGGTAATGGTAAGGATTTGGAGAAGACTGTTTTTGTGCTTTCATAGGTTGAGAAGAACAAGCCAGCTGTGAGTGTGAGTGTGAGTGACTGCGCGTGACGGCAGCGTTGGTGATGCAGTTGCAGACATACCTGCGGGCAATGTGGCCAACACCACGCTTCCAATGCCATGATAGAGACCTCTTGGCGCAAATACTGCGCTTTTTGACTCTGATGCGTAGGATTTCAAGTAGTCGCGACTTTGGTATCGTGTCTTGATTGTGTCGAGGGGGTAGACAAGGACATCGACTGTGAAAGCGGCGACGGCGCCAGCCTGGGCGTGTTAGCCTGCGTAATTGGGTATGGGTGAGCAACATACTGCGTATACTTCCATGTTTGTTACATGGGAATAGTTGAGGAATTGGCCAATCGGTCATGTAATTGAGTGAAAGTAATGGAGTTGGGTTGAGGTTGGGATGTTGACGCTAGTGGATGATGTCATGACTGGTAATTCAGTAAGCTTGAACCAACAACGGATTTATTCTGGATATCAATTAATTGAGTGGCATCGCATGAATTTGACTATACAAAAATAAAAAGAGAATAATAAAAAGCCCGATTTTGTATTGTTCGCATTGTGTTTCTTGACATTGGAGACTAGAGTTGAAGAGTCCTAGTTGGTGATATGGAGTCTTATAAACCGTGTACCACGTTAAAGATGCCAATTAAATCACAAATTATTGTTCAAGCACAATTATTCGGTATAATAGTGGATGTATTGATCTAATGCCAGGTAGTCTAACCCCAGCTGCCTCACAAGCACACAGCCAGCCAGCATCTCACCCCGTACCAACTTTTCCAGGTGTATATCTGGCACCCACCAATCTCAATGACAGGAGCCCAAACCTTCTTACCCGGGTGAATATCATGACAGTACTCAGTGGGAGTTATTTGCCAGCGCTGGTGGAAAATACGGGCCCCCATGACACCGGTGCGGCTTCCACGGGTGCTGGCTCGATCAATGCAGACTTTCTCTGCGGTTTCCGTGGTCAAAAATCAAATGTATAGCACCCATCATGGTTAAGAGTCGATGTATAGCACATATCGTAAGCATTGATTATAACTGCGTTTTTGCCGGCGGTGAAGTCTTCAATGAAATCGAACCCTGCGGGCACAGCTGGACAGTTGCCTAGGTCACAGCCAAGGCGGCGAGTGCAGCACCGGCCAAGGCGAGGACGGCTGAGATTCTCATTCTGGATTCACTGAGGTGTTGAATGCTGGGTAGTGGATTAGTACGTGGCTGGGAGAAGGACCTGTGTATACATGTTACTTTGCAAGTTGAGTGATTGCCCGCAGGTCAGATGAGAAACTGAATCTTCTGGGCACTTGAGTGTCTTGGTGGCTTTTAAGACGAAGATGTTTCTGGTCTATCCATACCCGAGGACCCTTGGTTCAACATGACAGCCTTCTACGGTACGGGAAGCACTTACTCACGTGTCAGCAATGACAGCACTTACTCACATCACAGTGGTGAAAGTCCTTACAGCGTTATCTGAAAGCACTTACTCACGTCTTCTTTACCGTTTCTCTATCAGCATGCTCGTTTTGCCTGGCAAGGCTTCGGGCGAGTGTGGCGTCCAGTAAACTTTGAATATATCCGCGGGATGTATGCTTGGGCTCAGTATGTGATATGACATTCCGTTCAATATTATACTTCCTCTCAAGTATGTGCAAAATAGAATGCTACTCCAATGCTGTACTTGCGTATGCTGTCTATATCTAAATGCTTCACATCGCTGTCCAAATATACATCCAAATACCAGTGGCAATCCAATGACCATCCGTGATATCCAATTACCAAGAGCCATCCAGTGACTGTGTGACTGACATCCGATTACCAATATTACAATTTACTCTTCACAGCCCCCTCTTCACTGACAACCACCACCACCACACAGATATCATCCACCTTGCCTCCATGCCAATTCTCATGCGGATAATACTTTTGCACTTCCTTGGCAAACGGCCCGTCCTGCTTCGTGTTGACGCTGGCTCTCTTTGCTGCAATTACCAGCTCCGTCGCCAACAAGCTCGGTAACGTCGTAGACTTTTCCGATCGGCCGGGCGCTTGCTTCGGTGATGATAATGGTGATTTGATAATGGCATCGAGTGACGGCGTGACATTGACGGCCCCAGATTCGGACATCTCCCACGCTTGTGTTGAGACCATGACGCGGCTGACGATGCGCAGAATATCTTGGTTAAACAGGTTATCGAAGACACCATCCGTCGCTAACATGATAACATCGCCATGACGGAGGTTATGATGCGTCACATCCGCATCGCGAGGTAAATCGCTAAGCTGCGTGCCGCCAAACGCCGCCATTCGCGCCGCGACGCTCGGCGGCACCACCGACAACTGATACGGCGTGTTAAAAGCATGCGTCTGCGGATCCGAATACGCATTCACCGCATTGAGTCGCATCTGCATGAATCCCGAATCGCCCAGGTTTGCCACGTCCAACACCCCATCCGGCGACGCGATGGCCACACACGCCGTGCTCCCGCCCGCTTTTAGACTTTCGTCGGCGCACGTCGCATCATACCCCAACTGCATGAGTCTGCGCGCCGTGAGCGTGGGCGGCGTCGACGGGTCGTGTTCGTACGCCGCAGCGGCCATGAAGTCGCAGAACCCGTGGGAGAAGTCGGCCGGGTCGACGCCGGAATCTACCCAGCCGCCGACGCCGTCCGCGACGCCAAAGGCCACGGCGCCCGAGTCGTGGACGCGGCTGACAAAGAAGGCGTCGTGGCCGGAGTCCGGGCGGGAGGATTTCCGGCGGTGGCGAGGCGGTGAGATACGGTTGTAAGGGTTGAAGTGGAAGACGTGGGTGGAGGGGTCGTAGGGGCGGTCTTTGGCGATGAAGGAGGAGGCGATGGAGTAGGTGAATCGGGGGGAGGAGGAGTAGGAGCGGCGGAGGGTGTGCCAGGGCGTCTTGGTGACGAACCTGGCCGAGGTCGTGGCCATGTGTGCGCTTATGATTGTAACTGCTGAATCGATATGCCAGTCGATTTGGAATAAGAGGGTGTTGGTCGGGTTGTCGTTGAGGCGGAATGGGCGGATGTTGGATGCAAGTTGACGATGTTTCTATTACGTTGGTGGAATATGGTTGGTGGATATGGCCAAGCCAAAAAAAAAAAAAATATGCCCAAAAAAAAAGTAAAGGGACAGGAAAAAGGATCGGAATTGGTGGGCCAATCAGAGTGGAGGAGTGCTGCAACAACGGCGACACCCTGTGATACGAGGATTAGGAAGTGAATTAATATTGGATTAAATATTGAAATAAATTTAAGGCTTTCACGAAGTGACTACTACTTTTTGGTAATTTTTAGCGCTCGAATTGCGGCTGTGAAGTAATGCAGAAAGCCCGTGCTCTACTGCACCATCAACCCAGCATAACATTGAGTCAATTACCATCATGAACAAGGAAAAGAAAACAAGAGTAATTTCCAAAGTGAATTTATTTTGCTAATATTAATGCAAGATCATCTACGCTGGAAACATCTTGAAAATAATTGACTGCTTTTGCTGAATTATACGCATGTATATCCAGTCGTGGAAGCAGCCAAGCACATCACTATCACCACTGTATCAGATTATTCATTTCATTCTTGATAATTGATTGAAAAAATACAGAAACAAGGAATATCATCTATAATTTCTCCCACAAGCTTAAACTATTCGCGCTCATAAAGTCTGGTGAGCACTCGTAAACAGAACCCCTCGATGTCTTACTTTAAACTCCCTTGCCTACAGCCCCCAATCCCCCATGCCTATGTTTCTGTCTAATGAAATACAAGTGATAATCTAAGAGTTACTTTAACCCCAATTACCACTGGGTGACTCACTTTCGCTTCTAATTATGGAAGGTGCTTTCTTCGCTGACCCTCGTTACACTGTTTTAAATTCCAGTGCGTGACTGAGACCTTTTGCGCTTGGCACAATCCGTTTGTACAAAAGACACGCTACCCCTCGGAATATCGCTTGCCTAGTTTTCTTGTATTTTACCTATCATCAATTGACCTGAATTATGTATTTCGCGACCCTGTTTACTCTTCTTGCTGTGGTGGCTGCGCGTTCGCCGCCTGACCTCCCAGCGACGTGTACGGGCTATGTTATTTGTGTTGATGCGATAAATGATTGCGGGGACTCGTATGGAGGGTAAGTTTACGCTTAATTTGAATTAAAATTTATTGGAAATTCTGACAGCGTAGATGCTATGATGCCTGCTCGGAAAAGGCTCCTACTGCTCCGCCGTGCACCACCACAGCGCCTACCACGACTCCTACATCGCCCCCGCCGCATCATTCTCCTACTGGGGATTGCAGAACCAGAACTGTTTGCGTTGATGCCATCAATGAGTGTGGCATTCCATACGGAGGGTAAGTTGTGTGATCTCGCCTGTGTAGCGTATACTGACCTGACAGCTGCATCCCCGATTGTAAGCCCTGGAAACTCTCCACGCCGCCCTGCCCTACGCCCAAGGAGGCGTCGGCTACTGCTCAGCCTACCGTCACGGCGTATTATGGATAAGTTCCCTATAAAGTAGAGAAGGAGAATCGATTTCATATGGTTTCAAAGACATGACGCATGGCAGACTAGCAGTTGTTAATCCAGATCTTTCAATTCGAGTATTGGCGATTAATAGTATCCTGTCCCTGTTGCTCTACCGCCTGTGTAATCTGCAGATGTCCCAGGAAAAGCTCCTACAGGCGTATCGTCTACTTTTGTTTCATCTCCAGAGCTCCATTCATTTCCAACATCATCCTCGCCATCTGGAGGCGCCCTCATGGCGTCTAGTACGTCGCGTTCCAGCTGCGGTGGCGAGTACGGTTTGATGGTGTGTATTTCGCGTCCAGATGGCATTTTGGACAGCAATGAGTTGATTGGTGGGATATGCTGCGTGTTCATCTACATCCGTTAGCATAGTTTCTGCAAAGATGCGGTGATAAACATACTGTATCGTTAATCTTGTTCCACTGCGTATTCAACATCTCAATGACTCTCGTCTCCTCCAACTTTCCACCATCAGCTCCCCACGAAGCATCCTTATCCACGCGTTTATCTTCCCGTCGCTCCGTAAAGTCCTTCTTGAGCTTCGACAAGCTAAGACCCTTCTTCGCCTCGGGGATGTCCACACCCAGTTCTCTCAAGCCAGCATGCAACCAGCCAATACCCTCAGCCGTCTCACCCCCCAGCTCAGCATCAATGCCAAAGAAACGACATGCTTTGGCTCTGCTCGCTTTTCGTAAATCCTCAACATACTTGATCAATGCGGGGTTGATCTTGCTGGTGCCACTGCCTGCAGCTTGGAGAAGAGAGGATGCTTTAGCTGCGTGTTCTGAAGCTGCGAGTGCGAGGCGAGCGTATAAGTGAGCGCGGACTTTGGGGATATCGGGAGCCTTGTACATCCATTCCTTGTCGTTTTTGTTTCTGTCTTGTGCAACTGCTGTGGGATATGGATCGTCTTTGAGGATGGCCAACAGGGTCGCTTCAGCCAGGGCGAGAGATGAGAGCGCGCGGGCTGTGGAGGGAGCAACATCTGGACAAGGAGGTGCGGAAGATATCTGCTCACTTCGTGATGCTAAGTAATCGTACACAGAGGCAGCATCGAGCAAATATTTTGTGGCTGTGGTGATTGCCGTGACTCGTTCTTGCGTGCCCAAGAACTCTGACTTCGTGGAATACAGAGGCTGTAAACTCGCTCGTGCCGATGCGCCATACGCAAAGCCCAATGACGATAAAACAAAGTGAATCTCATATTCCAGAGACGTAACTTTGGTTCTCAGCCTTTCACGACCAGGCACCAATTCGCCGGAAAGGGTTGGTCGCCATTCAATTACCGGAGCTGTCTTCAAGACAACGTTGATCGCCTCTCCCACGCCGGACGATTGACTGCTAAGCCCTGCATCTACAGCAAGTAAATATGGGATATAGCTGTCCAAGCTAGAAATGACGACAGATAAGTTAGATATTTGCGACGACGCGGGTAGCCGCTTGTGCTTCTTGAGGGCGTCGCGGACTACCCCGCGATGGGTGCTGGCGCTGAAGGGTAGCGACGGATGTGAGTCGCAGGTGAAGCAAGAAGAGAAGGAGAAGGCGGAAGTGGTGGGGAGGACAAAGGGAAAGGGCATATTCAAAATGTGAGAATGACCACTGGGAGTGGCCAGTCGTGAGATCTTTTGTCAGTTTTTAGTTTTGAAGGTGATTTGGGATGGGGAGAAAATAAAGTTGAAGTTGGAGATGGAAACAAACTGCCCGTGGGTGTTGGCAGTGGGTGGTGCCCCTCAGCGATGCAGCGCTAGAAAGATGTTGAATCTTGGCAGTGGCCCAGCGGGTGGCAGTGAGGGACAGTGGGTGGCAGTAGGTGATGATGGGTGACAGTGGACAGTGGCCAATTGGCTGGCGGCTGTTGCGCAGTTTACTGGAGACGCCAGCTAAGCTCCAACCCACTAAATTACCAGCAGTGCAGCAGGTGGCTGCAGCTCCAGACAGCTTCACCTCTCCCCATCCACATGCCGCCATCGACGCACCTCGATTAATTCATTGCGTCTCCATTGTTCACTGTTTTTCTTTGGACGTGAAAAAGAGAAAGCACCCGTGAAATGGCAATGGCTACCCCCTCGCCGCACAAGCCCAGGCGCAAGCCCAAGAACGGCGCCAGCGACCTCGATCGAACCCCTAAATCGCGAGAGGTCCTCGTAAGGACACCTACCTTTCCCCTGGCGTCGTTCCTGTGGCCGGCACGCACTTCGTCGTCACAATGGGAGGTTTTGCCCTTGGTGTTGATGGTAGTTGGCCTCTTCAGATGGGCTGCTGGTTTCTGGGGTTATTCTGGTTCGTGCAAACCGCGCCAAGTGCCGTTTGCTTGCATACTAACACAGCTCTAGGATTCGAGAGACCGCCCATGTTTGGCGACTACGAAGCTCAGCGACACTGGATGGAGATCACCACCCACCTCCCCATCTCACAATGGTACTTTCACGACTTGCAATGGTGGGGACTCGACTATCCTCCCCTGACGGCATATCATAGCTGGCTTCTCGGCAAGATTGGTGGTCTGGTTGACCCGGCTTGGTTTGCGCTCTTCACCTCCCGCGGCATACACGACCCCGAATTGAAAATCTTCATGCGCGCGACCGTCATCGTATCCGAATACCTCATCTATATCCCCGCGGCGATTGTGTTTGTGCGCCGCTTTTCGCGATTGAATGGCGTGTCGACGTGGACCAGCAATGTTGCGCTGGTCGCAATCTTGATGCAGCCTGCCACGATCCTCATTGACCATATTCATTTCCAGTACAACACTGTCATGCTGGGTTTCGTCCTGGCCAGCATGTCTAGTCTTCTTGCCGAACGGTACAAGTGGGCGGCAGTCTTCTTTGTGGCTGCGCTGGGCTTCAAGCAAATGGCTCTGTACTATGCTTTCAGTGTCTTTGCGTACTTGCTTGGACGCTGCGTTGTTCCATCAATCAACATTGGCCGACTCTTTGGTATTGCCATTGTTACGCTCATTTCGTTCACAGTGCTGATTGCACCATTCGTTGTTGGCGCCTTGTATGACACTCACCGTGGCATTGATGCTCAGCCCGAATTGAATGGTGGATTTGCGCCGCTGCCTGTTCTCGCATTTCTCTCCGATTTCCTCGATCAAAAGGCATTCTACTACCCCATCGTCGTTCAGCTCGTCCAAATGGTACACCGCGTCTTCCCCTTCGCTCGTGGACTCTTCGAAGACAAGGTCGCCAACTTCTGGTGCGCAGCCAACGTGGTCATCAAGCTGCGCAACCTCCCCGCCGACATTCTGCAAAAGGGAGCTCTGGCACTCACCCTGCTATCCATCATCCCACCCAACGTCATTCTCTTCTTCCGCCCCCGCAAGACCACCATGCCCCTCGCCTTCGCCACCACCGCATGGGGCTTCTTCCTCTTCAGCTACCAAGTCCACGAGAAGAGCGTCCTACTCCCGCTGATGCCTATGACCATGCTCCTCGCCGGACAGCAAGGCATGAACGGCAACATCCGCGCGTGGGTCGGCTTTGCCAACATCCTCGGCGCATGGACCATGTTTCCTTTGTTGCAGCGCGTGGACCTTGGCGTACCCTACGCCGTTCTCACGCTGCTTTGGGCGTACCTGCTCGGCCTGCCACCCACAGCCTGGAACGCCTCTTTCCAAGAGAGTCATTCAAAGCCTCTCCTGCAGTGGGCCACAGCGCTCTTGCATGGTGGTTTCTACGTGCTCATGATGGTGTGGCATGTTTTGCAGGCGTTTGTTACCCCGCCGCCGTCAAAGCCCGATTTGTGGGTGGTAGCGAATGTGGGCATTGGAGCCGCGGGTTTTATGATTTGTTACGTGTGGTGCTTCTGGAGGTTAATTGAGGAAAGTGATTTGATACCCCGTTCGAAGACGAACAAATCCAAGACGCAGTAGAGGAGGTAATTGGACAAGGCGTCCGTGTATATATAACATTTAGTGGCATGGTGCTGCAGCTCGCAGAGCTTACTAGACAAAATTTGCTTCTGTCAATTGAAAGTAATACTGTAACCATCAGCGTCTTGTGTATGTTGTCTATGTATTGTCTAGCATCTAGTGTCTAATGTCATGTCAAGTCAAGTCTGCTTCGCCTTGATCCTCTCACGCCTCGAAACCAACATCTCCAACGGCAAAACAACAAACACCTGGATCAACATAATAACCAACCTCGCAAAATAATCCACCAGCCCCAACACCGGCTTCTCCCCTCTATTCTTCGTCGCATCCACAAACTCAAAGGGCAGCTTCACTCCCAAATGATCCCTCGCCACCTTCAGCCCACTACTAAACCCATCCTCATGAAACCCATAATTCGTCCACGCCCCCGCGAAGCTTATGCCACGCTTATTCTGAATCTCGTGTAGTCTTTGCTGCGCCGCCACCGTCTTTCGCGTATACAATGGATGAGAATACTCAAACCGCGCCTGGGTCAGCGCCGGATCCGGCTCCTGGAGCGGATTAAGCGTCACGAGGACAGGGCCGAATTTGTCCTCGGGGATGTGCTGCAGCTCATTCATGTTGTAGGTGAGGGATACCGTGTCTGTGTAGCCAGACTGGTCGGGCGAGAGGGTCATGTAGTTCCAGCTTGCCCAGGCGGAGCGGCGGACGGGCATGTGGGAGAGGTCGGAGTGCAGGACGACGTGGTTGAGGGAGGTGGTGAAGTTGGAGAGGATGGATTTTTCGAGGGGCGTGGCGTCGAAGCCGAGGATGGAGAGGGCTTGGTCGCCGTGGGTGGCGAGGATGATGTGGTCGAAGGTGTGGGTGGTACTCGCAAGGTGGATGGTGGGAGGCGAGGTGGTGATGCGGTGGACGGGGGAGGAGAGGTGGATGTGGGAGCGAGGGAAGTCGCGGAGGACGGCCTTGATGTACGTGTTGGAACCGTCTTTGAGGGTGAGCCAGCCGGGGCGCGCGGCTATGGTTGAGAGGATGTGATGGTTCCATCTGGGTTGTTAGCGATGTCAACGGTGGACGGGCCAAGAGTGAGGATGTGAAGAGTAAAGTGACTTACAGGAATCGAATGAGTGTAAGAGCCGGGAATTCATAGAGACACTTATTCGGACTTGTGCTCCATACAGCAGCGGTAATGGGAATCAAATACCCGTCGCGAAAAGCATCAGAATACCCATTCCGATCGAGGTAGTCGCCAATCGTCTCATCATTGTCGCCAGAAATCAAGATATCCAGCGCAAACTGGTTGAAGCGCACAATGTCGAATATCATCCGCCACATGCTTGGAGACCAGAGGTTTGATTTCTGGGCGAACAATGATTTGAGATTCATGCCTGCCCATTCGAAGGCGCCGTAATCGCGAGATACGGCGATGGCCATCTCTGAGGGCTCAGTTGCGATGTTGAGCTCTTTCAGGAAATTGATGAAGTTGGCTGGCCTGTTAGTGAGGATTTGTAGTGGTCAAGAGTAGAATTCTTACGGTATGTTGCTGTGTTGAGCACGATGAAGCCCGTGTCAACGTTGACAGAATACTTGCCCGCCGTGAATGGAACGGTGTTGGTATGTCCGCCGAGGCGGGATTCTGCTTCGAAGAGGTAGACATCGTGGGTGTCTTTCAGTGCCCAGAGGGCCGCGATGCCTGAGCAGCCGCTGCCAACAATGGCGACCTTTTTGCGTGTTCCTTCACCTTGGGTCATTTTCGCGACAGGATGTATGTTGTGAAAAAATGTGTGTAAGAAACAAAGTCAAGTGGGAGTTTTACGCAGGATGCGCGAAGGATCGCTCGAAAATCCAGACCCTCTTGGGTTTCAAGAAGGCTGAGCTATTTAGCCAAGAAGCCCATCCCCATGCATCTACAAGGATGCTGCTCCAGCGGGCTCTAATCCGATTAGGGGTAAGCCACAGGATTCAGGGCGTCCCATGCGGGCGTCCAATCAGCGGTGATGGCGCGCAATGCAGAGGAGTCGAGCTGTAAAAGTTGGGATTATTTAATAATTTGGGCTCCCGCGTGGTTCCCGCAAGATTTATGGGAGTAAGTAAGCCGCAATCATGGTTGACGCTTCATATGGTGAGTGCTGGCTGCTGTTGTTGGCGAAGAACTGGCGCTGGAGAAGAAGTGAAACTGACGATAATAGATTGGATTCTTGATGGGGGTTACATCCCCCACTGGTTGCTACGAGTCTTGACTAAGATACTTCTGAAATGGCGGGAATGGGAGCCGCGCAAGACCCTGGAGCAGATGACGGAGGAGAAGCTGCGGTTTGTGGAGAGTATACGGGCATTGCCGATTGCGATTGAGACGGATGCTGCTAATGAGCAGCAATATGAGGTTTCTACCGGGGTGTTTGCGGCGTTCCTGGGACCGCATATGAAGTATTCGTGTGCGTTGTTTGAGGAGGGTGTAAAGACCCTTGGGGAGGCGGAGGAGGCAATGTTGCGGGAGTATTTGGGGAGGGCGGATCTCAAGGATGGTATGGATATCTTGGACTTGGGGTAAGTGAATCACACAAACGTGTTTGAGTTAGGTCTAATGGTGTTAGGTGCGGCTGGGGATCAGCTTCGCTGTATTTTGCAGAGAAGTTGCCCAACTCCAAGATCACCGGCTTTTCCAATTCTCGAACCCAGAAGGAATACATTGAAGAAGTGGCACGGCAACGCAACCTCAAGAACATCACCATCATCACCGGCGACGTCGCCAAGTATGAATTCCCCTCTGAAGCCTTTGACCGGATCGTCTCCGTCGAGGTAAGTTTCCCTCTGCCACATTCAGAAGAGAATAACTAAGTCCCAGCCAGCTGTTCGAACACATGAAAAACTACGGCCTCCTCATGTCCAAACTCGCCCACGCCCTCAAATCAGACGGCAAACTCTTCGTTCACATTTTCTGCCACCGCGACACCTCGTACGACTTTGACGAGGGCTGGATGTCACGTTACTTCTTCACGGGCGGGACTATGCCTTCCGCCGATCTGTTGCTGTATTTCCAGGGGGATTTGCAGCTGAGGAAGCAGTGGTGGATCAATGGGCTGAATTACTCAAAGACTTTACATGTAAGTGACATTGTACGGAAGAAGAAAACGGGACTAATGAAGTACAGGAGTGGTATTTAAACCTTGTGAGGAATATGGAGGCGGTGGGGCCATGTTTGGTTGAGTCGTATGGTGAGGAGGCGAGGGTTTGGTATAATCGATGGGTGGTGTATTTGGTGTCGTTGACGGAGTTTTTCAAGTTGGGAGACGGGGATGTTAATGGTGTTTCGCAGTATTTGTTTGAGAAGAGGCTGAATTGATAGGATCTGAAGACAGAATTGTAATGTACTTTTTTGAGTCTAGAATGGGAAACATTTGAAATGATTAATTGGAGCCTAGAATGGAAAGAAATTTTGTGGTGTATTTATTGAGACTAAAATTGTACAAGATTTGAAGTGTTCCGCTGAGTCTAGAATGGTATGTCTTCTACGAGTTGGGTGGTTCCTGTTCGACTGACGGTGATGATGACATCGCAAATGTACTTTGTTGCAAAGCCAGCCTCGCAACTTGTGAAGTAGTACTGGATTATTAGCAGGGTTATTAATGCAGCTTAGACGGTGGTCTTACCTCCCACTTTCGTCGAAATGCTTCGACTGACTCCTCCGACATGGTTGGATGGCTCTTGATCAGCGCAGGCCGAATGGTCTCGTCGAACTCACTCAGAAAATCCTCTCTCCACAGCCGCAGCGCCTTTGTGTAGTGGCCGCCGATGTTCTCAAGTCGCTCCAGTGTCAATGTCCCCTTGGACTGCGTGTGAATGTGGCCCAGCAATTCCATGGCTGAAGGCAGATAGCCGCCAGGGAAGATGTGCTTGCTGATGAATCTAGCGGACTGGTCAGTCTTGTCCAACAAACTTCTCAACTTCAAACTCACCCAACTTCCTTTCCTCCAGAAAGATGCAGCTCTTCAGGGGTCGTAATGCACTGAAACATCGCAATGCCTCCATCTTTCTTGAGTAACCTGTCAATACACCCAAAGTACTCCGCCATATAAACCTCCCCAACCGCCTCCAGCATCTCAATCGACACAATCTTGTCGAATGGCTCCTCAGTAGAAACCTCTCGATAGTCCATCAACTTGACCTCGATGCGATGACTCAACCCCGCGAGCTTGATCCTGTGCTCAGCCAGTTTCTTTTGCTCCTGCGACAACGTCACAGACGTGATGCGACACCCGGTCCTTTTCACCGCCTCAATCGCGAATGAACCCCATCCAGTGCCGATTTCAAGAACGTGATCCGTCTCCTGCAATCTCGCTCCTTCAATGAAACGCAGCAGCTTCGTCATTTGCGCATCCTCCAGGCTCTCATCCTCAGCTGACCCCGTCTTCCAAATCGGACACGAATAAGTCATGTCCTTGGACAGAAACGCAGCAAACATTTCATTGCTGATATCATAATGGGCAGAGACATTAAGCAGCGAATTCGAAAGCGTGTTCGTACACGACGCCAAATGCCTGAGAACCAGCGACATGGACGAAAACACCGTCGCACCACCATTCAGCTTCTCTCTGTTCTTGATGAAGAGCTGCACACAGTTAGAACCCATACTGCAAAAAGACGGGACATGAACCTACTCGAAAGAAAGACGTCAAATCGTCACAGTCAAACTCCCCCAGCATGTAGCTCTCTCCGAACCCAATGTCTGCAAACAACAACACCCTCAGCCAGAACAAGTCATTCTTCACAACGAGCGCTACATTCTCTCCCCCCTTAGCCTCTGAGGAGTTTCTTTTTCCAAAATGGTGTTTGGTGCCGTTGGTCTTGTCTACAATCAGCAGACATCCCGATTCAAGATTGGAAAATATTCCTAGAATAATGTATCGTGCCACACTGATGATAGGCAGCCACGCCCAGCCAAGCAGGGTGTTTGTGAGCCATGCAACGCTCTGGACGGTCATTTTGTCTCGCGTTGTTGTGCTACAAAAGTTCAAGTTTGTGCCCTTGCATTGGATTCGTAAAAATTCGAGGTTGTGCCTTGCATTCATTCTTACAAAAGTCCAATGCTGTATGTACCTTGCATTGGATTTGAGAAATGACAGGCATTAACACATCTTGCGCCAGTGACATCTTTGGCGGGCGATATCTAGGGCGGCCGCTTAAACATATCTTGGGCGGCGGGCGCTTATTACAGCAGCTAAACAAAATCAGGCTGCGAACCCTTGGGGTCCAGGCCCAGCCCAGGCAAGCCATCAATTAAGGCTAATGCATGGCAATGGTCTTTTTGTCTTTTTCTTACCGCTTTAACCCCACGAGCCTTGTTGATTTTGTCTGCGAACATGCACGATGACTTCAAAGACTTGGCTTAACTCAACTCAGCTCAACTCAACTCAAGCCAAGTCAACTCAAGTCGCAAGAAAACCAGCCAAGGCTCAATTCAATCAATCATCCCATCCGTTACTTGTCCCTTCTCTCATCGGATCCGCGCTCCGTGTCGCCGCTAGTGTAAACACCCTTGCAATTGTGACATACCGTTGACGGGCGCGTCAAGGTTGAATAAGGGCCTATTGTCGTGTGAATTGGATAACTGATTAAATTGAGCCTTGGCTGGTTTTTGCCCATCCTTGTACCCCGCTTCGGGCATGGCATGCATGCATTCAATTACGTCGAATGATTCCACCACGGACAGCCCACTGCGTAATTAGCCAGAGTGAACAAAGGGAAGTTAAGGTTAATTACCCCGCGGGCGTGGTACCGGTACGAGAACAAGCTCGGTTACAACCCGCAAGGCCGTGACTTGGCACCTTGACTTTGTGTTGAGCGATAGGCTCGGTTGCGCCACGTGTTGGATGTTGGTTGGACATTGATCCTTTCGCTTCCGAGCGTACAATATGCAGATGTTGCGTGTGCTGATTTGGGGTGTTTCTGAGTGGTAATTGGTGGGACAAGGGCGGCGACGGGATGTAGCTTCACAGCCTACACCCCAGGTTGCTTAAGCTATTGTTTCTCAATGTATTGCAGACATCTGAATAGAACTGCGCCGTTGGTGGTGTCGAGAATTTTTATGCGAATAAAAAAATGACTGAATCAACGGTTGAAGAGCCTCAAAAGGACTTGTGTCAGTGGCGGCAAGACCCAAGCTAACGTGGTGTAAGCTCTGGCTCCTTGACCTAGCTCGCCAACTTCTCAATGCGCAGCTCCATAGCTTTGATAAGTCAAGCGAGCAAAATATCGCAGCGAAATTTCTGCCTTCTCATGTATCATTGCGCTTTCTTGACATATTCAAGGGAATTACGGATGAGTATGCTGGGAAGTCTGACATTGTGCATGCGCGGCAACCAGGACTGTAGAACATCGTCAAGGAAGGATATGCGACGAGTGATTATCTGCTGTTTATGGAGCAGATGAACTACCTGGGCATGTGTGATGAGCTGGCCAGTGAATTGAAAAGAAGCATTGAAGGGGTGCTGAGTGCGAGGCTCAATAGTACGACTGTAGAAGCGGGCAAAGGTGTTTCGTAGCAAGCGCATTCCCTTGATTTTGTTGGGCAGAAGACTCGACTAAATGGTTCTGAGTAATCATGTGCTGTAAGATATTCAAGAATTAATTGCTTCATTAACGGTGTTTTCGGCCTACAGATAATACATTACTCAATGCTTCTTGGCAGCTCCTGGTCGACCGCCAAAACCCCAGCGGATCTGATTCGCAACATTGATCTCAACCCCGAGTTCCTCTGCCCAAGACCAAACCAGTCCAGGTTCCTTCAAGAACATGCGTCCTATGACGGTAACATCGAGCCCCTTGTTCAACAAGTCGTTTGCCTGTGTGCCTGAAGTGATTGTGCCGACAGTCGCGACCAGCAATTTATCTCCGACCTTTTCCTTTACTTTCAAAGCAAAGGGCGACTAGAATTATGCGTTAGCCAAAAAAAAAACTTCTTCATCATTTGTCAGTTCTCAGGAGGAATGAACGTACTTGATATCCTGGTCCGGTGGTGATTTGCTGCTTGGGATGGTTACCGCCAGAGCTGACGTCGATGAGGTCGACTCCCTTTTGCGCTATGATTTCCGCCAGCCGGATTGTTTCGTCTAGCGTCCATCCATCGATTCCATTGACGTCGTCCAGCCAATCAGTCGCCGAAATGCGCAGGAAGACCGGCATGTCCTTTGGTACCGTCTTGCGAGTGAGCTCGATGACCTCTAGAGTCAACCGAATGCGATTCTCAAAACTGCCGCCATACTCGTCCGTGCGTTGGTTACTTGCCGGCGAGACGAATGAATGCAGCAGGTAGCCATGTGCATTGTGAATCTCGACAACGTCAAAGCCAGCGGCCAGGGCACGCTTGAGGCTGGCCACCCACGCGCTCTTGAAAGCCTCGATATCAGCCTTGGTCATCTCCTTTGGCTTGGCATGCTTGTCATTGTAAGGAATGGCACTGGGGCCATACACATCATCCGGCCAACCATTGAGATCTTTGCCGGCGACGTCTCCGTGGCTCAGCCATGGTGCGACAGTGCTGGCTTTGCGGCCTGCATGACCCAGCTGAATACCCATGTGCTGGCCCTGACTGTGCGCGAACTCAACAATTCGCTTGAGTGGTGCGATTTGCGAATCCTTCCAGAGACCAGAGTCTTCCGGGGTGATGCGGCCTTGGGGCGTCACACTCGTGGCCTCGACCATGGTGAGACCCGGTCCGCGCATCACCACTCCGCCGAGATGGGCAAAATGCCAATCCGTGTGGTGGCCATCCTGTGCGGAATATTGGCAGAGAGGTGAGAGCTTGCAAACGTGTTAGTTGAATTATGTAATGAAATAGATGGCAAGACGTACCATGATGCGGTTCTGCATCTTCACGCCTCGGATCTGCAGGGGCTGGAAGAGCTTGTGTGGAGAAGAGCCGTCTGGCTGGGGTTCTGAGGCCGTTCCAGATGGTGGTTTCTGAGCCGGAGTGAAATAGCTGATCCCTTTGGCTCCGACGTTGGCTAAGCCGCTATCGCTTTTGTCCGGTTGCTCATGATTGAGGCAGCAATGATGGGAAGACATTGTGTAAGAAGTTTGGTGAATTGGCTTGAATCGCTACTTGTGAGCTGATACCAGAGGTTGAATGGGGATAAGAATTTTCATATTGGGTCAAAGAATCTGGGAATTCGTTACAACTAATAAATACCAAAAACAGCTTATCCAAAAGCAACGACGTTACGGTGACAAGGGGATGCTGTCGTGATGACGGACCACTGACCTCACCCGAGACATCTTGAGCCGCTGCTTCCGCCAGGCGGATACGCGGAACATAGAATTTCTGGAACTTTAACAGTGCTGCGGATCTCGGTTTTTCTTGAAGAATAAATATGTGTTTGAATAAAACAGCGCCAAAAACCTTGATTTCACTCGTGGGCTTTGGTTCCCAAGTCGGCGATGAAACATCAGCCATGAGCAACTGTTCCCTTCAGCTCAGATAATGCTGAGAATTTAGAAGCAAGATTTACGCCCAGTGGAAATGATGAATCAAATGAGCTGGTTGGAATATCTAAAGTTACCAATTGGTAGCAGACGCATCGCAGTTACCGTGGATCGCAAATATAGTTCCATGCTTGCTTCTGTACATTGTGACGAATTTCTTCTTACTATAGCATCAATGGTTTGAATAAATGTCTTCATATCATATCATTAAATCCCAAAAGGTCGGCCCAATACTCAAACTCATGTCAATATCTACCACACGCACATGTTCACGAATTCAAGCTTTCAAGCTCCCTCCTCATAGCATCCCACGTCCGCTTCTCAAAATATCCCAACAAATACACATTCCCATCGCCGTCTTTCCCAACTGCCCCCATCGCATTCCTCACCGTCGCCGACCTCGCATGCACCTGCGAGTGCAAATACACAATTTTCCCAAGCTTCCTGCGCTCTTCCTCCGCAACATCCCCTTCCACCACCACGGCGGACGAAAAGTCCACCACGCCGCCCAGGTCCGCCTTGAGCCAATTGGTCAAGACGAACAGCTCACCCGTTGGCGGTGCACCGCATACAAGGCTGGCATCTTTACCTGCGTCGACGCATGCGCGCGTAACACGCAACGTCTTGAGGATTTGGGTGGGAGTGGCCTGGGTCGTGAGCGTAGCGCGAGACTTGGCGGCGAGGAGGCCCAGAGGGCCGCGAGCCTCGGCGGGAGAAACGGGCATGAAGGCGGCCGTGGCGAGGCCAGTCGCGAATGCGCCGCCTGTTGGTGGTACTGTGATTTGAGGGAGGCGGCCGCGGAGGTTGACGGTGTTGAGCGCGTTGATGGGTCGGGGACTGTTGCCTTGTGCGAGGGAGACCATGCGGCATGTCCAGGCGAAGAGGACGTCGCCTTCGCTGACCCAGGGCGCTGTGGCCTTGGATTTATCTTGTTTTGAAGTTTGGGCGGCAATGTCGTCAATGGCGCCGGCACGCAACTTGTCGAGCGTAGCCTTTGGGAGATACAGTACACGGTTTTCTACAGTGCCTCCCGTCACGACGTCCCAAAGGAAGCGCACGACGAAGAGGAAAAATGAGAACCCAGTGAGGTAGGCAGATTGTAGAGCCCAGGGCTCCTTTTCGCTGTCATCGGTACCCACGAGCGCCGGGTCGGCAACATCGTAGTCAAGATCGTCATGAGCGCCAATAATAGGCGGCACCTCGTCCAATCTACCGTTCACAACGAGTGACCACGCGCTCATGAGCTCTCCAATGGCCATGGCGTCCACAATGAGATGCGGGATAGCTACAGCAACGAGCGTGGCATCCGCGAAGCTCGTGATGCGCAGCGACAGCACTGGTCGATCCTCTCCCTCTACCAAGTATCCATCAATCGTGTCCGGTAAGTCCTCCGCGGCAGCAAATTCGCGAAAGTCCTCTGCAGATCCATAAACAGCTGCATTCTTGCCGCTCACTTCGGGCAGCTTCTTGCCCAGCTCGTGCTCTGAAATGAGAACCCCTGAGTGGTCAAGGTGTGAGTAGGCAACAGGCGGGCGTGATTCCGTGTATGGCCGCGGTACATGAATTTTGATAATCTGCGGTGTGTCACCCTTGACGGGTTTACGCAGACGTCCTCCGAAACGACGCCAATCGCCCGTGTTGAGGAGCGTGCAGAGCCCGCCGTGGAGTTTGGAGGGATCAAGGACGGCATTGAAGCGGAAGGTGACTGAGAGGATCATTGGTCTGACCCCGGCCAGGGTATTGCTGACACGGCCGGTAGGGTAGACATCGTCGGCGGCCAGAGAATCGCCCTTGGGTGTTATTTGCGTCATTTTGGGGGATCTGCGGTAGGGGAAGGAGTTAAGGTTGGAGATCGGTTAGGCTGTGGTGGCTTTACATGTTTATATGGCGACATAGTTCGGTGGGAGTAAATAAGGCTGAGCAACGGTGTAGAAACATGCGCTAACACACCTGCGCGCGACACAACGACACCATCTCACTTACATGCGACGACCATGCACAACCATCAATGCCAGAAAAGCTCATCACAGAAAAGTTCGAATTCGACGGCGGTCGTCTAGTGACTGTCTACGTGCCGCAGCTTCCGCCCGAGATTATCGTCTTCGCGGGCGATGGTCAAGAGATCTCAAGCTGGGGCAGCGATCTCGAAGCAACAGATCTGCCGCCAGTCATGATCGTCGGCATTCACAGATGCGAAGATGAGACACTGCGCCTCCACGAATATACACCTGTCTTTGACGCAGAGCGATTCGCCGCTCACGAAAAGTTCGTGATAGGCGAGGTCCGTCCATGGGCACTCTCTCGCTTCAACGTCTCACTGCCTGCCCATCGAACTATATTTTGTGGTATCTCAGCAAGCGGAGAACTTTCATTGGCGATGGGATTTCGCCATCCGGACATCTTTGGGGTCGTGTTTTCTTGTTCGCCAGGCGCAGGGTACAGACCGCCTGAGGCCCTGCCGGCTTCGCGTCCTGCTGTCTACCTGGTAGCTGGTGAAAAGGAGCCGTTCTTTTTGGAGAATGCGCAGCGATGGGCCGGTGCACTAAGTGCTCCTGGTGGAGACGTTGTGATGGCTGAGCGAGAGGGCGGGCATGGTGATAAGTTTTGGAGGGAAGAGTTTCCGCTCATGTTGGCCTGGGCGTTGAAACACCAATGAAAACAAAGAATATATTGTCAAACAAATGAACAAATGTGAAGAAAAAAAACGCAATCGAATGAATCGCTATCAGTTTTTACTAGCGACTCTGTGAAATTCAGTTTCTCACTGTACAAGAAATGCACGACAACACCCATGCCTGGCTGATATGATGGCCAAGTCTGCCAAGGACCCTTCGGCCGAATTGCTTTCATTTGAGCCGGAAATTATTCTACATCTTCATATAAGAACGAGAACGAGAACGAGATGACAACAAAATTTTGAGGCTATAACTCGCTCTGCTTTGAGTGATCCACCACCTCCCGAGGCAGTCCTACCGTCCATCCGAAGCATCATGTGGCTGGCTTTAGATTTCCACGGGCTTGGCTCTCAGAACATTATTATCTGAGTTAGAAAAGGGGATTCTCCACTTCAAGGTCATGGAAAATTTCATATTAGGTTTGTCATAGCTTTGTTGGTATTTAATATAGGTAAACGAGAACGAGAGGATGGGTCGGGCTGAAGAAAGCTCCAAATTGCCTCGCAAGAACGCACAATACAGAGGGATATAAAAGCGCAGTTAAATCCCCAGCTTGCAAAACAAAACAAAAAAGACTTCACAGCTTCTTCACTGCTAATCAATTCTTATAATCAATAATTCATCATGGCTCTCTCCACCTTCCTGACATTGGCCCTGGCCACTCTGGCCGCCGCCAGCCCTGCCCCCAAGCAATTCTCCTTTGCCCAATGGGCTCGTGAGATTGCTCAGGATCCTACTGGGCAACATCTGTCTCCCCAGCAGGCCATTGAGGCCTTTGCAAACAACACTGCCCCGGTGCAAGCCCGAGCAGCCAACTTCAATGGTGGATGCGGCAACGTTCCCAGCAGGCCTGCCTATGTAAGTCTAACCCCGACGTGTACACTCAAGTGACAGGTGGCTAATAGCGTTTAATTGCAGGGCCCCGACGCAGTTTGGTGCACCAATTACCTTGCTG
The DNA here is from genome assembly GCA_022702485.1 of Simplicillium sp. C3G150-2. Taxonomy (NCBI): domain Eukaryota; kingdom Fungi; phylum Ascomycota; class Sordariomycetes; order Hypocreales; family Cordycipitaceae; genus Simplicillium; species Simplicillium sp. C3G150-2. The sequence continues at coordinate 2,744,324 of JAJIYY010000001.1, read as the reverse complement.
GCCTGGGCGACCAACGATGCGAATCGTACCAGCCTATTATCGAAATGTGCAATTATCACGGCTCTATTGTCAACGCAGCTCTTGGCGCTAACATCCACTACGAAACCACGCCTTGGTGAGTTATTAGTGTTACTGATGTAGTTGCGGCTCAAGCTTTACTAATTTATCCATAGCCGCCACGTTGCTGAGGTTGTCGGTAGCATTCTGGACAATTGCTATGATAATGCAAGTCAGCGAGTTCAGGGCTGGGCTGTTGCTACTCCGAACATGATTAACAATCTGTTTGGTCCTTAAATAGGACTTGAAGTTAATTACTAACTTACGTGACATACAATAACATATATGGTAGATAACAAATATTACAAAAAAAATGATGCAAGACCTTTTTTGGCTGTGGTGTTTCGCCCATGGAGCTGTTATGTAGCCTTTCAACATTCCAAACTTTCGATTTTGTAAGTGGCCAATGGAAGTAAAAGGGGAAAAGAGTATCAGTTGACCGAGGCAAATCTCAGCAAAGCTGCAACGGCCCTTTTTTTTGTGCGCCAATTGTGACCTTGGGTCGTCTTTGCGCTGGTGCTTACTGGTCGCATTCGGATTCGCACGCATGCACCCGGCGCTTACAGCCCAGTCCGAAGCGTATGCGAAGCGACGAGACTAGCCCTACATCTCAGATTTGTCAGTGTGTATGACATTAAGACCGCGGTAAACATAAACTTTCAAATGACAGCCAATGGCAGTTGTAATTCGTCCGACGGCTATTCGCATTGCGGAGTCCGCATGTGCGAAGCGCTCCATCTGTTAAATCACCTACAATGAATTGAAGGAAGCGAAGCTAGACCCGTAAAGATCTAGGTGATTCTCTAAATGATTCCACGGGCGGTGATTGATACTTCAGAATCAAGATTTGTAAAGCGCTGACGCTTTCAATGCCTCGCACTCGCAGCGACAAATGCGATGGACGTGAAGATGACAATGAACGTAAATATAAATACCATGCGTCGTCGCTGTGAATTAGACAACAAAAAGAAATATAATCTCCATCTTCAATACTCACCTTCAATCTTCATCTTCAATCTTCAACTTCAATAACATCAAGAATGGCCCCATCAAACGAAGCAGTCTGGCTCTCAGCCAAGAAAGCATCAACCCTCGATATCAAACCCTCCCCCTACCCGACACCCAACGACTATGAAATCGTTGTCCAATCCCACGCAATCGCACTCAACTTGATTGATTATGCAATGCAAGATGGCGGGAACCTCATCGCTCCCTGGGTCAAATACCCCTTCATCCCGGGGAGCGACGTCGCCGGCACTGTCACAGAAGTCGGATCCAAAGTCACTCAATTCAAACCCGGTGACAGAGTTGTCGGACTAGCTACGAGCATCGATAAAATGAGCACCGGCGCACGCGAAGGTGGTTTCCAAAAGTTTTGCGTAATTCAAGAGAACTGCTGCAGCGCCATTCCTGACTCACTGTCATACACCGACGCGAGTGTGCTGCCCATGGGCATCTCGACTGCTGCATCAGGACTTTTTACCACAGAATACTGCGGTTTGAGTTTCCCAACCACAAACACAAAGAGCACCGGACAGACTTTCCTAGTATGGGGAGCTTCTACCAGCGTTGGTTGCAACGCCGTCCAGCTCGTCAAAGCTGCAGGTTACGAAGTCGTGGCCACAGCCTCCTCACGCAACTTCGAATACGTCAAACAACTCGGAGCCTCGCATGTCTTCGACTACAAAGCTGCCAAAACACCACAAGCAATCATTGACCTACTCAGAGGCACCAACTGTGCGGGCGCACTTGCGGTCGGCGATGGATCTTCGGAGGCCTGCATGGACATACTGGGAGCTCTGCCAACATCGACGTGCAAACGATTTGTAGCTCAATGCACAGTCCCCGGCGGCCCTCCTCCCAAGGCCAAGTATGAACTCGTGGGTTTTGTGGCAAAGTACCTCGTCAGTTCAGCGTCGCTCGCCCTCAAGGCACGGATGAGAGGTGTGACGCTGAAGCTTATTTGGGGGACGGATCTGAGGAATAGTGAGGTTGGGTCGGCAATCTTTCGGGATTTTTTGCCTGCTGCTTTGAGTCAAGAAGAGTATGTGGTTGCGCCGTCTGCGGAAGTTGTTGGGGATGGGTTGGCAGCGATTGAGGGAGGGCTGGAGAGGTTGCGGGAAGGGGTTTCGCTGAAGAAGCTTGTTGTTACTATTTAAGAGAGTTGACTGCTGACGAGGAATAATCTAATTTGTAATCTTGTGAATTAAATCTCCCAGCGCCTGTGTTCCGCCATGTCTTCAATTTTCTTAGAGTTCATGTCGTCCAGCTTGTGTTCAGAATTCAAGTAGTACTGAGAGAGAAAATGGTCTCCTTTTTCCAGGAGCCATAATTTGATGATTTGTAACGTTTCATGTAACCAAGCTACAATAAAAACAGCTGCTGTAGCCCATGTTCCTGTGTTCGTGCATCAGGTTTACCATCAACGTCCGATCATATACTTTTGTCCTGCTTTGTTTTCTGCTAATTAACTTGCTTGAAAATATGGAAAATAAGTCAAAGAGCAAATTCATATTGATCGCACTCTGAAACATACGAGAGCAAGTCAGGATTAACCGAGAGAAAAGGAAGGAAGTAGCACAGCAGAATACAGCGTCGAATATACTTCGTTTGCCCCCGGCAGCTGGGCAAGTCGTGCTGCATTCACAAACCACATTCTTCCACACACCAAATTTCTTTTAACAACTTCATTTGCAAAATCCTTAGGTATATTACGGAAACGCCTGCCGGCCCGTGTGGCTCTGCTGATCTTGAGCCACAGTTATAGGACGTGTCAATCCGAAATATAAAACAGTACGCATGCTTAACGAGGACCAACCCGATGCACCCACGCGGTTGACGGTGCAGCAGTCGTTAGACCCTGCGCAAAAAGATCCAGAAACTCTTTTCGAAAGCATTGAAACAGAAGAAGAAATAGAGGATTTGGATTTTGACCATAGCAAACAGCGTGCCGGGGAGGAACAGTCGCAACAGGATGCCAAAATCATTCGTCGCAAGGCACTCACTTCACCCGAGCGACTTCGCGAAGACGGCCAGATACTCCAAAGAAGAATTGAAGCGAGCGAAACAGCCTGTGTCATCCTTCAGAAACATAGGTCAGGAAACAAGAAGACATGCCTTGCCGAAAAGGACTGCCTCTAGCGAAGCCCAGGCCAGCCTGGTGGCGGTCTCATCCACGAAAGATACCGCATATGTTTGCTTGATATTGATCACACAGCTCACTACCATTTGGAGTGCTTTAGTCACATGGTTGACTTTTATAAACTTATACCGGACAAGTTCATACTGGACAGCCGAAAGGAGCCTTGGCCGCTCATGGTGCAGGAATGGTATCTGCTCAAGGGGCTTATAAATGCAGAAGCAATTGAGCAGTATTTGGAAGCAATGGACGCATATAATATCGCACTACCAGAGGCCCGTACGAAACTTTTAGAGTGGGAATCAAGTCATTCGTTGTACTGCGAGCAGGCAGGCGTGTGCACATGTCCTCCACAGCCGAGACTCCCCGTCAAGCCGACACTGGACAGGTCTCCCGATATTCCTAAGGATAGACTTCGTCTCGAATATGTTATGAAGCATCCTGGCTGCCGATGGCCTACTCACTAATCTGTTTCGCTCGTAGAAGGGTCAGAATTAAGTCAAATTAACACGAGAGCTACTAAGAGTTGAATTTCAGGTGCCTTGCATAGCAAAGGAGAGATAGTGAGATGAGAAGCAAAGGGATTGTATGAAGAAGGGAAAAGTGTTCAGAGCATTTCAGCATTATCCGGGCATTTTTCACTCTTGAGAGCGTCGTGACTTGTTTTTCTGAGTCTTCAAATCCACAGTTTGAATAAGAGATAGGGTTACTGCTTATCATAAAACATGACGTTTGTCAATTCTCTAGTGACTTTGAATCCAACCTCTGCACATCCAGACTGCTTTCACCAAGCATTGGCAAAGTGGCTCTTCCAGCCTTTCGCACATTTGAACTGTGACTGTGAATTGGACGACAATTGATCCGTGTTCAATAACTTAGTTTCGATACCACGTTACAGCGGCCCGAAATATCTTTGCCCGCCTGGTTGCTGGCGTGCCGTGGTCCATGTAGTAGATCCAAGTGCAAGCGCGGAAGCGGCAGGCTGGCGAACCAACAAAGGGGTCTCAGCAAATGACGCAAAGACGTTTCTGTTTCTTTGCCCCCTTTCCATATTTGGGGGACTTGGGAACCACAATCCTTGAAATTTACTGGCACTGTGCGTTTTACCACGTGAAGACAAAGCCGGCCTTTGACAAGGCTGGGCTGCGCCTTGTATGAAAGGGACGCGCCTGTTTCACCCAAGCCAAGCATATTCTAGACCGACGCCAAATAATGACACGCTGGTTCATTTGACAGGGGTTGAAGCCTTGCGTTTTACCAAAATTTCTGCGTGGAAAATCGGCCCGCAAGTTGCAGAGACTCTTTGTGCGATGTTGATTTCAGCGTGGCTGCCTGGGCTTTATGACCATGATGCGTTCCTTTGAAAATATGACTGATGCAGGCAAACCCTTGACTACAATACGATTGTTGACTACTCATTTATACTGAAAAAGTCAGGTCCATGGTATCTTGACTCCAACACACCACTAACACCATGTCGACCAAGACATCACCATCCGTCACCGCCGCACAAATCGCCGGCATCGTTGTCAGCGGCGTCGCCATCATCGTCTTTGGCGGAATTATCGCCTACCTGTGCGGGCAGCGACGCTACCACGAACACCGTGAGATACCACAACCACCACAGCAACACCATCAACCACCACCATCACAACAGCAAGAGGAAAAGCCGCTCACACAGAGTCCCGGCAATCTGTCAATGTCACCGCTCGCAACAGCCGTACAACCCTTGCCGAACCCGTATGCATCTACGTTTGAGTATCAGCAGGCTGTGCATAATTTATTGGGTTTCACGCCGCTGGATAGGCAGCAGTGGGAGTATGATCGGGGGATAGGCAGTTCGGCGGCGCAGTCGCAGACGCATGCACAGAAACAGTTGCAAGAGCAGAGAAGGGGCTCGGGGACTTCGTTGGCGGAGATGCCGTGTTCGAGGGATCCGGGGAATTCGCCGCTGCCGGAGTACGAGGAGGTTGAGGAGGGGATGAGGTTTTCGTGGTCGGTTGCGGATGAGAATCGCTATCGACCGACGAAGAGATGAATGGAAGATTAGTGAAGCGAGTAGAAGAGTGTACATAAATAAGCATGAAATATGTGGTAATGGATCGTAGAAATCAGTATTCACTTTACATCGAGGCCTATGAGACGTACGAATCGGTCTTCACTTTGCGTACGCATGAAACGTAGCGTCAATCGTCACTCGCAAGACTTCGGTAGAAAGGGCGTACATTCATGCTGTCTAGCTTAGAGTATCCTTCACCCATTAACAAACCAGGAGCAGCACACGCTCCCACAACGCCGTTGACGTGCAAGAGCCGTTGCACATACCATCCAGTAATTTTTCCATTCCGAAAATCGTGAGGTCGTATCTATGCGCGAATCAGAGATGATGCGCTTAGTCGAAGAGGCCGAAGCCCATGTCCTCATCGGACTCCTCAGCTTCTGCGAATTGTTAGCACTTGTTTCCTTCTCCTCAGACATCTTTTGGGGAAACGTACCCTCCTCCTTGGGAGCCTCAGCAGCAGCCTCAGCACCACCGGCGGCAGCGGCACCACCAGCAGCGGCAGCACCACCAGCACCACCAGAGGGAACGGAAGCGAGCTTGCTGGAACCCTCGGCGACCAACTCCTCGATGCTCTTGCCCTCAAGCTCGGAGATGAGCTTGTCGAGGCGCTCGTCATCGGCCTCGATACCGACAGAGCTGAGGACAGTCTTGATATCGGAGGCAGAGGGGGAGGTGTTGCCGGCAAGGCCGAGCAAGAGGTAAGCGGCGACGTGCTTCATTTTGGACGTTTCTGGTTTTTTATGTTAGCACCAGTTCCAGAAAGTCTAAAAAGAGTCTGGATCGCAGTCGAAAAGTCGTAAATGTCGTCTTGTCGAAGAAACACTGATCCAGGCAAGGCAAGGATAACTCACAGTTAGAGTTCTAGAGGAACACGAGAAATCAATCAATTTAACCGCAAAGTTGGGGCGGAGACTGAAGCCTTCGTAGTTCTGGTGATTGACTTGAGGTTGATTTTGTAAGAAGGAAAAGATCCCAGGGTTCCCACTTGGACGCACGAGTTAAGCGAAACTGCGAAAAAAACTGTCTGACTAGAAAAATTGTGTGGGCGCTGCTAGCGAAACCATTAGGGCGGGGTGGGTTGTCCATTCAAGCCACAATACATCAGCCACAGTTGTTTGACATTGGTCACGTGTGTGCTTGCAGGGATTCCCTAATCTGTGGCGCAGGCGGGATCTGGCAGGCTGGGCAGAAAAAGGACGGACCAACCGTGGAGATGGCACAGTCGCCTCTTCTTCCACGACTTCATTCTGACTCTCCATTCGCTCCGCACCACCGTTTCCTTTTCCAACCGCTGTAAACACGATACATACGAATTTCGTGTACGCTGAGTACACTCCACTCGAACGAATTTCTACTCCTAGTTCGCCCAAGGGCTGATCCCGTCGCTCTGACATTCCTTTCTTGTTGGATCGCTGCCTCGGCGCACATGTTGGGACTTGCCCGTGCAAAGGAACCTGCGCTGGGACTCTAGAGCCTTTCATGAGCGCTGAGCAGCAGCTTTGGTGCGATTACCAGTCCTAGCTTTCATTTTCTCTCACTATTACTGCAAATCTTCAACGCCACCATGCCTGTAAGTCGAAATGTTACATCATTGGAGTCACAACATCCTAACCACTCTCAGATCGGAGACCTCCTCGCCCAAATCAGCGGCGGCAAAGGCGATGCCCCTCCCGCAAGACCCCGGCCCGACGCCCAAATCAAACGAAAGGCTAGCGAAGACCTACGATCCGAAGGACCCCCCAAGACTCCTCGCTTCGCACAGCAGCCCTCCTCCAAACCTGCCACGGTGGCAAAACCGGCGGCCCGACCCTCTCCCGCCCAAGCCCAACGGCCCAGCTCCAACGGAACGGCTCTGAAAACGAGCAGTTCCAGCGCCAGCAGCAAACCCATCAGCAAACCCTCGTCTCCCGCTCCGGCCGCAGCTCGCGCAGCACCACCGAAAAAGGGATCCTTTGCTGAGATTCTCGCTAGAGGCAAGCTTGCGCAAACCACCATGGGCCAAGTCGGCAAGATCCAACACAAAAAAGTCGAAGGAAAAGGTCGTCAGCCCCGCGACGAAGCACCGCCATCGCCACAGCGCGTATCGCGCAAAGGCGGCGCCGCATCAACTGGCTACTCAGGTACCGGTAAAGCCTCTTCACGTGGTGGTGGCGGCAGTTCATCCTCCAAGGGCGGCCGCATGGCATCTTCCAGACCAGGACCACCATCCAAGAAGGGCGCACCCCCCGAGCCCGAGAAGAAGATCAAGAAAGCCGCCCTCGCCACAACAGGATATGCTGGAACTGCACGCCCCCGACCCGGTAACCCAGCCAAGAAGACCCATGGTCCTCGCGGTGGCGCTCTCCTCAACGGCCCCGTTCACCACCACGGCTCCAAGTCGAAATACGATGACTACGACGAAGAACTGGACGATTTTATTGAATACGACGATGAGGAGGACGACGATGGGCGAGGTCCTCGATACGACTACGCTTCAGATAATTCGTCAGACATGGAAGCCGGTCTGGAGGACATCGATGACGAAGAGAGGTCTGCGGAGCGGATTGCGCGCATGGAAGATATTGAAGAACAGAGGAGAGAGGCGAGACTTAAAGCCGAGAAGGAGGAGAGGAGGAGACGATGGATGGCTGGTCGTTGAGAGTTTACGATTTGTCGAATTTCTGGAGTTTGGGGGGGATCTATACTCTTTGGTATTTTTGTTTGAGGCGTATTTGTATTGTTCATTTGCTTTTGCTTTTTGCGGTCATATGTGTGAAGGGGAGGTTCATTAGCGGGGAGTTTTTGACAAGATTCATTTCACAGCATTGAAATTCCCATTCGGTAGCGGTGGCATGAGGCACATTCACAATAGAGAAATACCATTTGTACACTGTTATCACATTTTTTTTTTCTTTCTTTCATCTATGAGTAGTTTTCCTACATGAGTCTGAATATGGATGATGTGGTTTTACATGAATTGCCTTCATTGGTTATACACATGTTGGGCAGCTATTTCTTGCTGCCGTAAGGCTGCAACAGCCAGCCTTCGTAATGCTTGCCCTTGGCGCCATCAGGCTCACCTGCGGATTTGGCTTCTGTGCCTGGTTCCCTCTTAGGCGGGACGGGAGGCAACGACGGCGGCGCCGCAGGTAATAGGCTAGTCTTCACTGGAGGAGTGGGTTTCTTTTCTTGCGGCTCTTCAGGCTTGGGCTGTTGTGTCTCTTCGGCGCTGGCCGCAGGAGGAGGAGGTGGTGGTGGAGGAGGAGTAGCTGCTTTCATGATTCCCTTTTGGCGCAGGTATTGTATAGATTGTAGAACGGTCAGGTCTTCCTGCTCCTTGTCATTGAGGACCAGGCGCTGCTGGATCGTCAAGCGGCCGTTATTAGCCTCGCGCTCTTTGATGGCAGCTTCTCTGACTTCAGGATCGTGGACGAAGCGGCACTTGCCCTTCTTGCCACATGTGCCTCCGGTGGAGTAGTATTTGCAGTGCCTTGAGATGTCGGCTCTCTTGTTTGGGGGGGCGGGTTTGGATGTAGAAGCTGTGGCGCGAGACGACATGACTTCTGGCTTGTCATCGTCGGAACCTTCCTCGCTTGCATCTCGCAGGTCGTCGCCTTCGTCACCATGCTCGCGCTTGCGCTTGATTGAGGACTCGACTTTGCGAAGTTGCTTCCGAAGTTCATCTGCCTGCTTCTCAAGTCGCGATGTCTTTTCTTCTTTCTTTTGCGCTTCCTCGGCGGCCTTTTTGGCTTCCATCCTGGCCTTTGTGGGAAAATTCTTTTTACGCTCTGCAATGAATGCGGCAATGTCGCTGACCCTGTGTAGTCGTTAGTATCTTTGTTTTATGGGTTGTCAACATTCCAACTTACTTCATGGCATCTGCACCTATCAGTTCCTTGAGAGCCGACTCTTCGCCTTCATCATCCTCAGACTCGGACTCCATACCAGGGGTCAATCCCAAAGTATTCGTCTTCCGCTTCTTCTTCTTGCCAGTTGAAGGTGCATCCGTCTTTTGGTTGTTGTTCTCATTGCGCTGTGGCTTGTTACCACGATTGCGATCACCTTGGTGTCCACCACGTCCACGGGCTCCATCCCTATGCCCACCGCGTCCCCGGCGAGGCTGTTGCCCATGCGCATTGTGATGGCGAGCTCCAGGGGGGGGAGGAGGGCCGGGGTAGGGGTATGGCTGAGCGGGCGGATAATGGGGAACTCGAGGGTCTTGGGGGTACGGTTGCGCGTAGCCAGCGGTCGGGGGCTGTGAAGAAGCATCAAAAGGACGAGCCGGGGCACTTCCATGGTATGGGCCAGAGCTTGCAGCATCATGGTAACCCGCATGAGGTCTACCTGGCTGGGGTTGACCATTCCAATGGGGCTGTGCCTGTGGAGGAGCTGGATGGGCGCTCTGATAAGCAGCAGTTCCATAGGGTTGGGCATGGCCATACGCAGACTGCTGCGAATATTGGCCCTGGGGGTAGTGCTGAGGAGCTGCATAGTTTGGATGATAATTGGTCGATGAGATCGGAGCGGGAGAATGCGTGTGAGCTTGTCGTCCATGTTCAGGGGCCCACTGGGCCTGTTGATGGTGACCATAGCCATTCGCGGGAGGATAGGCGCCTGCATAGGCAGAGTTCTGCTGCTGGTAGGACTGTCCCGCGTAGTCATACCGGGGTTGCGAGTGCGAGCCTTGGTAGCTACCCCTTCCACCAGAGTAATTGTGGCCTCCTCCTCCTCCTCCACGACCGCGTCCCCCGCCTCGTCCATGACCGCTTGAGCTTCCTGAGTAAGGGTGACCGCCACCTGCATTACCAGTAGGCGGCGGGGGAGGTGGAGGGCCGTAACCGTAGCCAGACATTATGACGGTGTTGCGCAAGTAATAACGGGAATGCTTATTAGAGAAGAGCAGCCATGTGTATGATCGATCCGAGCAAAACGTAGACAAAAAAAAGTAAAGAAAAAGTAAACCCAGACTAGTGCTTTTGGTTGCGTGGCAATTGGCAAGATGGAGGGATATATCGCAGACGAGGGAAAATGGCGTCGAGTACCAATTCGGAGCAAAAGAAATCCACTTGGAAAAGAAGAGAAGGAAAAGAAAAAAGAAATTGAAAAAAAAAGGGGGTAAAGTAAGAACGTGATAGAAACTGTGCGTAACACAAACCACACTGGATACTTGACCGAAGCCTAAACGCCTTTAATTGCCGAGATGCAGGAGGATACAGAAAAGAGACCAGGAATTGGGATTGGGCTCGATACGATGGCCCGATCGGAGTCGCGACCTGTTGGGCATCTGGCAGTAACTCGCGGACGGAAGGCGGTGGCCTGTTTTTGTCGATGGCAGTCTAACCCGAAATGGTCGCTCGCATCAGTGACTGGACTCTTAACATTTTTGACGACGATAATATTCAACGGCCTCAATAATTTGCAGCATCTTAATTTAAAATTAATTCGAAAATTTACATCGACTACTGAATACTGAAATATATACCTTCAATTTATTGCCTTGGAACCAAGAGCGCCGTCCACATCATGTTCATCTTGGTATGTCACCAACCCATGCAAATTCATACCATCCAAACTAACCTCAATAGACAAAAATTGCAGATCTCGTGCAAATATCCCCAGAGGACTTCTCCAAGAGGAGCATAGTCGCCATTGAAGACAACATTAATGCCAAATACGCCAATAAAGTCAGCCCTCCCACCACCTCCCACTGTCCGTCAAACCCTTACTAACTCTCCCCAGGTCATTCAAAAGATTGGACTCTGCATCTGCCTATACGACATATTATGGACCTCTGAAGGATTAATAGGCCACGGAACAGGTCTAGTTAACGTCAATGGTAGGATCCTCACGACTTCCATCTCTCACTCAATCGCTAACAGTCGCCAGTCGAGTTTCGCATGATTGTATTCAGACCATTCAAGGGCGAAGTCCTCCTCGGTCGTATCCGCAGCTCAACGCCCGCAGGAATCAATCTACGCACGGATTTCTTCGACGACATCTTTGTACCGTTTGAGGAATTACCCCAAGGCACAGAATAGTATGTGTACCCTCCGCCCTGTTTTGGCAGTGACCAAACTAACCCGTCGCAGCAATCATAGTGAGCAAATGTGGATTTGGAATTATGAAGGCGAGGAGCGTCTGTTCTACGATAATCACGAAATGGTATGGTTCCAAGTCATTGACGAGGAGTGGCACGACCAGACGCCAGCAGGACCTTCGCAACCGGAAGATGCGCCTGCAAAGACGCCGTATAAGATTAAAGGCAGCATGGCGCGCGAAGGACTGGGAGTCTTCTTGTGGTGGGAATAATGTTGCTGGTCACAGAACAAGCATAAAGTTGTGATCAAGCATTGTCGTTTTAGCGTTGTCAATATTATCTTGTGCATGTCTCATTTTGGTAAATCTATGCTATCGTCTATTTTGCGCGAGCGAGAAGGCGGTCCTCCACATCATCAAGCACAGAATAGTGCTCAATGACGGCCAAGTTCTCAGCCTCAGCCTTGAACTGCTTGTCGGGGTCCTGGCCGGGGCCTCCGAGGGGGTTCATCTGCATTTGTTGAGCCTGCATCTGTTGGGCAACCTGGCTGGCGGCTTCAGGAAGTTAGCTTCTCACTCCCCAAGTGTTCCAGTGTCACAATTTACGTACCATTGTCGCTTCCAAGCAGGAAAACATAGACAAACTGCAGACCGAAAATGCAAAGAAAGTACCAACTGATACTCGACATCCATCGGGGATCCATGTCATGCGTCTGCACACCAGCCTGGAGCATGCTCTTGAACTTGATGGTGATGGGGAAGGGAAGTTTCACTAAAACGTTAGCTTTTGCCATGTCAAGCTTGCCCATTTCACATACTGATAACATAACCGCTGAAAAAGGCATTAATCCAGCTCATGATCAACGTGTTGGGGATAATCATAGCCATGTTATTCTTCATCATGCCCATCATTCCATCCATCGCACTCGGGTCGGACAGCGGATTCGCAGGCGGCTTTCCCTTGGAATCGGGATCCTTGAGAAACTCGCCAGATTCGAAGCCCGCAACGAGCGTGTCACGACGGGACTCGAACGACTTGCGCGACAGGACGTGGTAGTTGGAGCGCAGGGTAACGCCAAAGTTGAGGCTGCGCTGCTCGCGGGTGGTCTTGGCGTCGAATTTCTTGGGCGCGGGAGCCATCAGGACCGAGGCATAGTGACGGAGGACACCGGTCTGGATCATGACAATGGTGATGGGGATCAAGATCCAGTAGCTGGGGGGGTTAGCTTGCTGCACACATCAACGCCGTAATGCTGAAAAGTGAAAGACATACAATAACTGGGGGTCTCGATAGAGAGTCTGCACTGGAATTTGGGCCATCTTGAAAAATTGCTTGATGGCTCAATGGCGCGCAACAATTTCACAGATGTAGTTGGTGGTGTTGACGCAGCTTGGATGGCTCGTCGTTGGCTGCGGAACTGGAGACATCGACCACGGAGCTTCTGTTCTGCCGCGCCGCAAGGGACGCACCTCCACCCCTGCACAGCACTGCACCTGCACCCTGGGGCCAGAGACAGGACAGCTAATCCCCAATGGACCTCCAAGCTAACAAGCCACCTCGCCTTAATAAACGACGACTGTCAAACAATTACAATCAACACATCACATCTCCCAATCGCATTCGATAAATACCGCGCTCATTTCAGTCACTCATTCTCAGTTAATTCAAAATGTCTACAGAAAAAATCTCCCTCTACAATCTATCAGGTACGTCCACACCAACACGTTCCCTACATCCCATCTAATCGTATCGTCTAGACCTCAAAAACACCACCGACGACGCCCTTACAAACTACCTCAACTCCCTCAAATTCCAACAATCCTTCTATCTCCAAGACGTCCGCCTCGCCCTCGGCTATGGGTCCTTCCTCGTCGCCGCCCTCTGCTTCCTGTGGGACTACAAGCTCGGCTTCGACGACACAAAGTACTACACGGCCGGCGCGGTGGCTGTCTACATGCTCCTGAGCGGCGCATTGACGATTTGGCAAAAGTTTGTTGAGAAGGATGTTATTTACCAGGGTGTTGCGCCATCAGGCGAGACGGTAGGTCCCAGCACCAACCCTCAAGCATCGAGAATCACTTCCTTAGCAACCAGCTATGAACTCCCCAGCACCAGAATCAGCTCCCAAACAACCTCACATACCCAGCGCCAGAATCAATTCCCGTGTAGTTGCTAACTGTTTAGATCACCATCGCCACAAAAACAAAGAAAAACGTCCCCATCTACAACCTCTCCATCACCGTCACCCACAAATCCGACACCAAGACCTACGAAATCGCCAAACCCTTTGGCGAATGGTTCGACCAGATCGGCAACTTTGTCGCAAAGCCCCTGCAGGAGATCCTGGCCAGCCAGATCCCCGTCGTCGGCAAAGCCGACCCCAAGCGCGTCAAGGCTTCCAAGGAGATGTTGGATGCGGATCCGGACCTGTTGAATGCCGTGTTGGCTGCTGAGGCGTCTGGTGTAGATGGTGGAAGCTCTCGACGACGCAAGGCGTAGATGAAATAAAGAATGGCGCATGGAGTACTGTATAATTGACATTGAGAACTTTCATCAGCATGTATCGTTCAATGTGATGCTTTTATTCATTCGAGACCCAAACTCCTCTATCCAACTATACCTGTCCATCCCATATGCATTTCATGTCCCATTCCACATCTATCCATGTGTTGAACCCCGTCCACGTCTATCATGATCCGTGTCTTATTTGACCTCCGCCCAAGCACCTCTCGCCTTCCTAGCCGAACTCCTCACATCTCGAACTCTATGACCACAAGCCACCGAAAGCTGCCTATCCACCCCCGGCGCATACGATAACAAATGTCTCGACTCAAACAGCTTCGGCAACCCTCCCAAAATATCCAACGCCAACTTTCCACACTGCGCAACCACATCCGCACCAGCCTCTTTACTCTGGCCTGAGATATTCGTCGTACAGATTCCAATCAAGCTACGGATATGGCCCTCCGCCTTCTCCGACGCCTCCGTGAGAATAACCCTCAACACATTCAGTGCAGCAAGTGTATCCGGCCCGGGACCAAGGTTCTGCGCCGTAGAAATAGCCACGCGCAGAATCTTCTCCACGTCGTCTTCGTAAATGGTGAAATCCATATGTTTTACCAGTACAAGTACCGCGACGCCGTAGTTGGTCTTCTCGTCGCCTGTGGTGGCTGCGTCGAGGAGAGGTCTGACGAGCTCAAAGTAGATCTTTTGGACCCAGAGGGGCTTGACGGTTGCAAAGGCTTCCTTGGTGAGGAACTTTTGGGGCGCGGCGATGACTTCGAGTTTGCGCGCGAGGGGGAGGCCGCTGGTGGGGAGGGTGCGAATGAGCTTCATGAGGCCTTGGGTGTTTTTGCCGGAGTGGCGGCGGAAGAGGCCGGCCGTTACGGCGAGGATGGAGATGATTTGGTGGGAGGCGGCGGGTTGCGAGGATGGGGTGGTGAGGTTGGAGATGGCGGTGGAGAGTTGTTGTTCGAGAGTGGTGATGACGGTCTCGACGGTTTCGAGTTTGTGTTTGTTGGCGAGGATGCTCAGGATGGATCTCGAGACTGCTGTTGCGGCTGGGCTGTCATGATTTGTGGCGGCTGTGCCGTTGATTAAGATGCTCTGCGCAATTCCCGCGTTGTACTGTACAGGTTAGTAAGTTACAAAGCGTAGGTATGGGATACTTACAAGTTTGGCAACTGCAGCAGGGCGAAGAGACTCAAGAATGCCAAACGACAAGATGTTGACTCTGCTGGTAATGATCCAATCTCCCGCCGTCTCCTTCGTTGAGTGGAAGTCTTCGTGGAACAGGTCGATAGCCCACGTCTCGCTTCCAATAGCAACCTGCTGAGCTTCCGTCAATTCGTGAACAGCAAATCCAGCCAGCGTCGACAGCAGATACAAGTACTGCTGCTCATCTGCCTTGCCACTGCCGCCAAAGCTATCACTCAGAACAGGCACTGTATCCAGCGTCGTCGCCTTAAGATACAAAGCCTTGACAATGACCAAGCTCGACAGCAAGAAGTCATTGAAGACTTCAGACGCCGTCAGCGTATTTGACGCAGCTGCATCAGTCAACACAGCATCGCTGCTGCCAATGTCGTTAAGCAGGGGATATTTTGCAGTAATCTCTGCAGTCCAGTTCTCCTTGCTGAAGACACCATCCTTCTTAGGATCTGACTTCAAGCATGCGTCCTTGAAATATCTGAATACAGTTTGAAGACTGGCTGCCAATGCACACAAGACCTTTGCGTCGGCCTTGGCATCAATGGCAGAAAAGATTTCTGTTGTGAGTGCTCTGCTGGAGTAAAGGAATTGTGATAGTCCCTGCTCAGGAGCGGATGGTAGCTGAGAGCAGCCAATGAATGCCAAAATAGGACCGATATCTTGGATCAATTGTACTGCATCAGGCGAACCACTCGTTGAGTTTAATCGAATAGCTGCGACGATTTTGTTTGCTGATGGTTGGAAACCAGCAGGGAAGGCTGCGATGGCTCGTTGCAGAGAGTTCGTCGTTTCGTTCACCAACTCATCAACACCCGCTACATCAGATTGGTGACCCTCGCAGCCGACCATGATAATCTGAAGAAGCGACTCGCAAATCTCAGCGCTCGTGTTCTCAGGCAGAAGACTAACAACACCACCCTGTTCTGATTTGGGAGTCTGCTTCTGGCAGACCAATACAGCTGCACCCTGGACAGCCTCGGTTCCAACCTTGACTTCATCCTCAGATGGGCTCGCCTTTTGCGCAGCCTCCAAATGTTGTTTGAAAACCTCACTGTACAAGTTCTTAAAAATAGGATCAATCATCGCAAAGTCGCTTTCGTCGGAGGCGTCCAAGCTGACATTCATGAGCAGCAGTCTCGTCTCCAAGATAGCCCTCAGTAATTTGAGCAAATCCTGAGAATGTGTCAGAGACTTAGGATGGCGCAAGTTCTCCTTGATGTGCGTAATAGTCGAAGCTGCCATCAACACAAACGACGTCGAGCTAGCACTCAACACACTGAGGATCAAACGACCAGCCGCTCCGCAGTACATGGCACTAGCCAAATCGCTAACACAGTCCCTGATGACATTGAGCGTATAATCACGCAGATCATCGCCCTTGAGTCTCGTAGTAACTGCCTTGAGCACCTCGAGCGTCGACCACATTGTATCCTCGATCTCGCCATTTCGCACCTCGTACTTCAAGCTACCCCATATCCTATTCGCATACGGAACAACCGACTGCTCTGGATCATCGTAATCCTCCACACAGGCACGCAGCGTTCGCAGAACATCAATCTTGACATTCACCGTAACGCCATCGCCCTGATCCAATTTACCAATAAGAAAAGGGAAAGCATGCTTCGCTAGTCCAGAATGGCAAGCAAAGCACCTTCGAAGCTGTGACTTGAGTTCCTCCGGCGTGACCTTGCTCTGAGCCGTTCGCGGCAACGTAATCGGATAATACGCCTTGAACGAGTTGTAGACTTCCTCCAACACACTCTCCGAAGGGTTATAAGTAGTCATGAAGACAGTCAAGATCGCAAACCACGCAATCAAGCAATCGGGGTCCCTCTCACTGCGACACAACTGCAACAGTTCCAGCATAAACTCCGAAGACGGCTGCTTCGTCTGCAAATCCTTGGCGACATCCTTGTTGGTCATGAGCGAATTGATGAGATCATAGACAGCCAAGCGCGTCTTGACAATTTGTCTCGGAAAGTCATCCTTGAGGGTACACAATTTCTGGATGATGTCCAACCCACTCGACGCCTGGAAGCTCTTCATGGCAATAATTCTTGAGAGAGCCGTAGCGGAAGCCATGACGCCAGCTTTGTGGTCAACGTCAAACATGGCCCCGAAGAACGCAACCAGCAACTTGACCTGACTGGGCTTGAGCACGTCACTTTTCAGGTAGTCGAGCGTGCGAGAAAGAAATTCCAACGCCTTGGCTCTGGCGGTCCAATCGGGCAGATCTGAGCTATCCTCGTCGTCACCATTGCGGCTGGGCATCCATGGCTGGACGGACTCGACCCAGCGAGCGACGGGGTTAGTGTTGGGTTGAGCAGTTTCCAGTTCTACACTCATTAGCTTTCACTCTTTACCTCACAATCTTTTCCCCATCGACATACCCTTGGCAGCCTGTTTGGCAATGCTCGTCAACTTGGCCTCGTCGTCTCCCAGAACATATTCCAGGGCCAACTGGCGAAAGTCAGCCATGACACAATCTTTCTTATCGTCCCTTTTCAAGTCCAAGTCAAAAATATCCCTGTTTAAAAATCGTTTCACCCTATCCACGTCATGAGAGAATATGAAAGATGCTGAACCCCGATGCCGGTTCAAGGTTAGTGGGGGTTTTTGTCTTCTGCATGTGCGCCAAAAAATTGTCTCCACTAAATAAATGACATCAACCTCCATCAACCTCCATCTCCATCTTCATGTTTCAATCCTCTCTCCTTCAAGTTTTGGTCTTCACATCAAGTGCCCATCATGGCATCCCTCCGCCTCCCCCTCCGTCTCCTGGGCTCATCCCTCCGCGCCCCTCGCATCCCCCAACGCCGCTGGGCCCAAGTCTCCAACGTACGCTTCCTCAACCAGCAGCCCCCACAAGCCATCCTCGAAAAATACCGAGACAAGCTCAACTCCAAGGCCGCCCAAGAGGGCCTCGACACCATTGACGACCTCAAAGCCGCGTACGCCGACAAAATCGCCGCGCAGCGCAAAAGCGACGGCATCGACGAAGCATTGCGCATCCCCGAAGGTGTTATCCCCCAAGCTCCCACCACACCCGTCAAGCAACCCAACGCACCTCACGACACCACAACCACCACCAACACAACCGACGAACCCCAATCCACAATCCCTCAAGCACCTGACACGCCAGTCAAACAACCCAACATGCCCCGTTCGTCGTCGGGCATCAAATCCCTTAACGAAATAGTCGACCTCTCCAAAGTCCGCACACTGCCCGAAAAGGAACTCACAGCAATCTGGCGCCTCCGCCACGCCCAATCCCCCCAAAACCTCTGCGCCGTCATCCCCGCAACCACCTACCTTGCCATGGAACAAACCGCAAAGACCCTCGCGCCCCAATTCGTCCTCCCCGTCCCCCACGAGACCCAGGGCGCCGAAATCCACTTCCTCCAATGGACGTTCGACAAAGCCTCCAACACCTCCACGGTCCTCTTCACCCAATTGGCCGAATACAAGTCCAAGGGCGAGTTTGCGACCCCCCACACGACGATTACGCATCATTTAGACCTCGTGGACGAAAAGGGGCTGGTGCTCATGCAGGGTCAGGTTATGGATGATAGGGGTGTGTTGCCCGAGCATGCAAAGTGGTTGCTCATGTTACTGCAGAGGTTCTACGGAGGCTGGGAGGCTGAAGGGCTTGTCACGCCTCAGCAGAAAGAAAGAGCCGAAGAAAGAAAGAAATTGTTGGGGTGGTTTGCGAGTGGCGATGAGAGGTTCACGGTTGATAAGTTGTTGGAGGAAACTGAGAGATTGGGATAGACGCATCATGGGACAAGTCCCTGTATACTAGAGTGTACATTAAGCATTTAAGAAGAATATACCAACAGCTAGATTAGAGCTATAGAGACTCAATTTACAGTTCTCTTTCACATTTCATATCACAGACAATATTCACTCATGAAAACTCAAGCACTGTAGGTCAAGTATTCAATCAGATAAGGTATCACATATTCGTACATTACAACTTCGCCTTGGGCTCAGCATCCTCCTTCTTGGCCTGCTCCTTCAACACACGACGCAAAATCTTTCCAGACACAGACTTGGGCACCTCCTTGACAAAACGAACGCCTCCGCGGAGCTTCTTGGGTGGCGCAACCTGGCCCGCGAGCCAATCGGCAATCTCCTTGGCCTTCTCGTCAGTCTCAGCCTGACCCGGTGCGAGGACAATGTAGGCGCGCGGCACTTCGGTGGCTTCAGCCTTGTTCATGACACCAATAACGCAGACATCAGCGACATCTTCGCGGGCGATGATCTTGGCTTCGAGTTCGGCGGGCGCGACTTGGAAGCCCTCTGTACAGAGAGTTAGAATAGATCCAAAAGTAGGAGTGTGGGGGAGACGTACTGTACTTGATAAGTTCCTTCATGCGATCAGTGATGAAGAAGTGGCCCTGGGCATTGGCGTAGCAGATATCACCAGTGCGGTACCAGCCGTCGACAAAGGTGTCCTTGTTGAGATCGGGGCGCTTCCAGTATCCTCCGAAAACATTGGGACCCTTCATCCAGAGCTCACCAGTCTAAAAGCTCATTAGCGCTGTGATATTTGGAGTCAATTCAGTGAATCTTACCTCGCCAGTAGGCACTTCCTTGCCATCCTCGTCGACAATCTTGGCTTCCATGTTGGGCACCAGGCGGCCAACAGATCCCTGGAAACGACCCCATTCGTCAACCTTTTGGATCATGGCGGCAGGACTGGTCTCAGAGAGACCGTAAGCTTGCTTGACTCCGATCTTGAGGCGGTTCCACACTCCCTCGGCCAATTCAGCGCCCAGAGGTGCGGCGCCAGAGTTGATCCATCTCAGAGAAGAGAGATCGTACTTGTCAACGATGGGGTGCTTGCCGAGGGCGAGAACGATAGGAGGTGCTACGTAAAAGTAGGTGAGTCTGTACTCTTGGATGAGAGAGCAGGCCTTTTCAATGTCGAATTTGGCCATGACGACACACTTGGTACCGGTGTGGAAGGGAGCGTTGACGATGATGGAAAGACCCTGCACTATTAGTATGCCATCTCTAGTCGAGAGAAATATTATTAACTCACATAAATGTGGAAGAATGGCAAAACACCAAGTTGACCATCGACCTGCCAGTTGAGGTCTAGGAAGTCGCTCTGCGTGACTTGTACATTGTTTGCGACAATGTTGTAGTGAGTGAGCATGACACCCTTGGGCAATCCGGTAGTACCCTGCTTCATGTTAAATTTTTGGCCTCTCAGTTAATTTTTCACCTCATGCATACCGAGCTGTAGACAATGAATCCCAGGTCCTTCTTAGGGTCAATTGCCGTCTTCTTTGGCTGGAACCACGCCGCCTTGGCAGTAATGTCGGTAAAGTGGATGTGCTTGCCCGTCTCATCGCGGCCATCGCCCAGCAAAATAATCTTGTCGGGCGACAAGCCAGAGATGCGCGCAGCCTCGAGCGCAATAGGCAAGAAGGGCTTCTGAGTGGCCAAGAGTCTGGCGCCAGAGTCCTTGATCTGGTTGGCGAGCTCGTTTACGGTGTAGGTCGGGTTGGCGGGGCTTGTGATACCTCCAGCCCAGAGGGTACCGAAGTTGATGACAGGGGTGTCGATGCTGTTGGGGGTGTAGAGGGCGAGGACGTCGCCCTTTTTCCAGTCGTACATGTACTTGAGACCCTTGCCGAAGTCGATGGTGGCTTGCTTGATTTGGGCGTAGGTGTATGAGCGGCGGGTCTCTGCATCAATGAAGAGCTCTGTGGTGGTGTTAGCGATTGGGCTAGATTGAATGAAAAAAAAAGGCATTTAATTAGAGGCAACGCACCTGTGTCTTCGGGGTACTCTTTGGGAGACTCGAAGATGAGAGACCAAATGTCGACATTGGGGATTTCGAGGTCCCGCTTAGGAGGGAGGATGGGCATGTTGGAGAAGTGGAGGAGCTTGCTTGGGAGGGTAGTTGACCAGAAAAAAATGGAAGAAATTTAATTGAAGCAGCAGTGTGCGAAATGACACCAGGCGAGATAGGAATAGAGGTGGTGAAGAGAGTGTCGAGAGAGAAAAGTGCCAAGTCGGTCGCGCGGATGGGAGATGGGAGGATGGAGGGTTGCAGGACGAATGACGCAGCGGAGAATGTGAGCGCTGGGAAGGGACTGGACTGGACTGGCGTCGATAATTATTTGACAGAGCCGATGTCTTTCCCGGAGGTGGGCTAGCCGAGCTTGGAGAGCTGGTTTAGCTGATTGGGTTTAGCCAGACCAGAGGAGCTGGGATGATGGAGTACTAGCGGCTCAGTGTTGGTGGTGGGATGATGAGCGGACGGTGTGACGGGGGTATGCTGCAGGGGTCTGTCTGCCACTGCGCTGGGTTGGCTGGGCACACTGGTTGAGTTGGCGGCTAAGCTGGGTAACGTTGGTGAATTCTCCCGGGACATATAGCACCGTCAACCATTTTTTATTTCGGTTACAAAAAGCACATACTGATTCTACACATTTTTCTGCTATTTATCATGCCACTTACTTTCCGTTGCCATTTTCTGTCATCTCTGTATTTATTCCCTAGTTCTTGTCGTTCCCTGATCTGCCCCATCTGTACCGAGGCTACAGGGTGGAACCCCCCAAGTCCCCCCCCCAAATTCCCCCGAACTGCCCCAACTTCTTCCCCCAAAATGCCCCAAACAGGTCTACAGTGGTAGATTTTAGCGCCAATTTCGGCTCATCCTATTCGCCAACGGACTCTTGAACGGCCTGGCCACGGACTGATGAACGGCAACTGCCTCCAAAGGCGCCGCCTCACGAAAATTAAACGCAAGACTCCCCAACTGTATTGACGCCGCATACGGAGAAACGCACAAGTCAAAATGCATGGCGTCAAATAGTTTTTACTCTTCGTTACTCGTCGTTACTCTTCATTACATGGCATCCTGTCCTGTTGGGGTCAACGTCATTGCTCCACTGCGAAATATCCGAGGATGCCCTCCGACGGACTCTTCGATATACCTCCGGCACCCTCACTTCACTCACTGGCCTTATCCATGCTCATAATTTGATTTGTTTTTTGGTTTATTTTTGTTTCTGTATCTGCCACAATACGTAATCCTTTATTGAGGCTCATCACTCCTCCAAAGTTCAACACCCTCGCACCCATCTGGCGTCACACACCGATCCCGCGCCTCACACGTCTTCCACAACACCTGTGCGACCTCCACAAACACCTTGTCCACCGCATCCATCGCCCACAGCACATCAAGGTGTTCATAACCCTCAATCACCTTAGCATGGACCAACGACACGTGCGGCTCCCGCCCATTCCTCAACCGCCGCAGTAGTCTCCTCCCGTCCACCAGATCATCGTTGCCGCATATCCACAGCGCCATCGGGGGAGCTTTCTCATTATACCACGCCGTGGCGCCTTTGCCATACATCTGGCGCATTTCAATGCCTTCCTCCGTGCGTGCGGCATCCGCGTCGTCGGCATAGTCGAATTGGTCTTCGCGGAACAGCGTTTCCTTGGTGGCCAATATACACTTGTGGCGAGCGAAGCATTCGTGTCCCAGCCACCAGCGCATCGTTTCCGCACTTACATATACAGGCGCGAACTGAAACTGACGATCTCGTAACCCACGATCCCATCGTTCGTCTGTCCAGTCGAACAGAAACGAGAATACTTTATATCCAAGCCAGCCATATATTCTAGGGTTGAGGATACCGTGCATCTGCATCATGAACGGTATAAAAGCGTGGATGCCAAAGACCAGTCGAAACACGGCGGGTGAGATGACTCGCATGAATTTGAAGTACACCTTCTTTATCAGCGGTCCGGCGTATGCAGCTGGCGCCAATGCGCAAAACACGCTGATCTTCTCCCCAAGCTCGGGTCGTTGCTCTTTGGCCAATGCGACAAACGTCTGCGTCGTTCCTTGAGAATGGCATATCAGGCCAATCTTTGCGAATTCAGTCTCGTCAATCACGCGCGACACCAGCGCAGACACATCGTAAACGCCCATTTGCCGAATATTCCAAGACCACATCCGGGGGTCATTATATCGCAACTCTTGGTGCTTGGGCTCAAATCCGCAGCGATTGTTGCCCAGCCAAACGTCGTATCCAGCTTTACACAGCCAAAACGCCATGCTTTCGTCGTCGTTGCAGCAATATGCCCCAGAGCTCTGCAGCAAACCATGCATTAGCAACACGGGATACTTGCGTTTCTGACTGGGGTCTTTCAATTTCTTCTTGGCGGCATATGGTCCCAGATTTTCTCCAGGTACAGACACGTAGTCAAGGGGATCGTAGACATGCCATAGATCGAGGATAAAGCCATCTTCTGTGACCACCTTGATCTTGTCGACATCCAAGCCAACCCGTCGAGCGTAATAGGCAACGTCACATATTACAGGGTCCTTCCCACCCACTGTAGGCATATATCGTTCCGCGCTTCCCTCCTGATCTCTGCCAAGTTCGCCAGCTGAATTTCTACGGCGCCATGTTCTATCTTGCGTCCTCCGTAAGCTTGCGCGACGTTGCTCCTCGGCATAAAACGGTCGTTTCTTGTCGTAGTCGCGAAACGTCAATTTATAAAATATCTCTTTCGCCACGCGAGGCAGACTCGTAATCAGCGATGCGACCACAATGCACCCCAAAAATGCCAGGCTCAAAAAGAAAGACGATACCCGGTAAAAGCGGCCCTGCAGTCTGCTAAACAGCGTTGGAGGCCCATATTGTGGCAGCGGCGGGAAGAGATCACTTGTGTGTAAAATAGGTGGCGGGGGCAAGCTTGGAGATTTATGTTTTATCTCGGCGGCCGTGCCGGGGGTGTTTGGCTTGCCATTGGCGTTGTCAATGCTGTCTGGGCTCTTGGAGTCGCCGTTGGCCGTGGTGGTAGTAGCGGTGGTCGCAGCGTCGGGTTGCTGTGGGACGGTGTCCGGGATGACTAGAGTAGGAGTTGTAGATGGGTTGGAGCCATTGGCAATGGCGTTTTGAGGTGTACTCATAACTTGAAGGAGCGCATGGCAGTCAATTGGGGGGGGCAGATGAGGAGTTTGGGAGAGGGGAAGAAAGGGGGGATTATGACGGTGATGATCTGATCAAGATGGCGTTTTGGGGGGCCTTCTGCAGCGTGGAGTTTGTATGGGAGTTTGAGTGGCTTGAGTGGGAGTTTGTTAGTGGGAATGGAAGTGACCTGAGTGGGAGACTGAGTTGGGGTCCACTGCAATCTAGATGTCGAGGCTGGCATGTGAAGGCAGGCTGTCAGGCACATAATGTACAAAATAATACAGAACAAAATGAGTTATGTGAAGCTGGATTGGAATTATTGTGCTCTAATTAGCGGCAAGCACAACAGAAACCATATTAGTTCTATACATATATGTACATGATTAACAGTATCCAGTCATCCAGCTCGAGATGTTGAATGTGAAGATGGCAGGGACAGTCATATACGACATCTGTGCGGAGAGAATGACGAGTAAACAAACAAAAAAAAATAATTCTATTGATGAGCTATAAGGTGGCTTTCACTAGAGAACTGAAATGATAAATTACAAAAATTGTAGAATGCAGTGTATGGCTGGCCGTGGGTGTGCAGGCACATGCTACTCTCCTTGTTGGAACACATTGTCGGAAATTCTTGCCTCAGCATCGAGAAATAAAATGATTGCAATTCATTTTCTGATTCTTCTCTATGATTTTTAATACTCTGATTTTTCCCTTTTATTTTTCAAAGCCATGGGTGGCCTTCTTGCTGTCCATATGTCTTGCTCTGTGCAGTAAAGTCCGTCTGTATGAAGCCACTGTAATTTCTCCGTCTGTGCAGTGCCATGACGCAGTAATACAGAGGCTGTCGTGACTGCAGCCAGCGAGTGTTCAGTGCCCCACAGACCGAATTGGGGTTTATGCCTCCCCCAAACTTGGCCCAAACTGGCCCAAACTGGAGCCAGAACCCACTAAACCGTCCTGGGCCAGCACCACCGAAGCCGAGGCCTGCGTGCGGCATTCTACCGAAACTCGCTGCACCGCAACACGCTAAACTAAATTATTGCTGGCTTGCGTCCCGTCGCTATTCTCCGTCACTCTACCCCAATCCCGAGCATCACAGGAGCTTCAACTTTCTCCTTCCCTCCCTCCCTCCTTCTTCAGCCTCGCATTCTGCATTTCTGCGCAATTGCTTTTCAGTTGATACTCTTTTCTCTGATTCACCTCTCCCTCTTCTCTAACCTTGTCGTTTGCCGCCGGGCCACGGCCATGATCGATCTGCCGCGGGGCCTCGCAATTTAAGCTTCCACGCTCCTCTCTCCGAGCTTTACCACCCCATCATCACAAGCTGCGCGCAAGATCGCAACCCTCACAATGACTGCTGCTCAGAGCTCCTCGTCTGCTCCTACGCGGCGACAGCCTCGTCGACGCCGTCAAGACAAGCCCGCCATCTCCTCCAGACTCGTCCTCAGTGACCAGATCAAGAGCGACGTGGGAATCGTCTCTGACGACGTCTTTACCGATCTTTTCCCTCATTTACGCGGCAGTAGGCTCCCTCTCCAATTGGCTCGCTGCGATTACTCTCCACGGTTCTAACATTGCTGCTTCTAGATGACGACGCCGATCTCTACCACATCGCCATCGCGCCTTGGGCTCCCAACGCCAATCCCACAGAGACTGAATGGTCCATTGTGCCCGTCGTTCGATCAGCTTCCTTACCGCCCTCTATAGTCCAGTTCTCGCCATCCTCTCCAGCTCTGCAGAGCTTCGCCGTCACCCTCCAGCAAGTTGCGCCATCCAAGCTCTCCAGCCATAGTCGCAGTGGCATTGAGATCCTCGTCCTGGACGTTGAGCCTGTGCCTCTAGAGACTGTGTTTGTAAGCCTTGAGAGCGAATTGACAAAGAGACTCGAAAATGGCGAGGGCACATTTTTCAGAAACCACCCAGCCGCCAAGGAGAGCAAGACAATTGCTAGCGCTTCGTCCGAAGAGCGCTTGAGAATAGCTCTGAGATCCGCCCTCAGCAGCCTGAAGGTCGTTCACTCGAGTGATCTGTTTCCTTTGCCGCTACCTCCTCATCCTGTGACGCATTTGCCTCCCAACCCGGGCAAGATCATGCTCTCAGAGCCCGTAGCTCAGGGCATCTTGACCGACGACACTAAAATCATTCTCATGCGAGGACGAGTCCACCGACGACAAGAACGCAGTGCCTCCTCGCTGAGCGCCGCTCACAAGCTCAATGGCGTGCCTGAGGGAGATGAGGATACCAGCAACGACCAATTCTACTCTGCTGCCGAGGAGCGCTACAAGACCGACGCCGCCATCGATACAGCTACTGAGACTGGCACTGAGACGGAAACTGACTTGTCTGGAACTGAACAAGAAGACGAGCTCTCTGACGATTCCATGGATGACATGATTTCCCTCGAGGCGCCAACCCTCCCTACAACTGCTGCCAGCGGCATTGGCACACCAATGACAATTGGCACTCTACGCGGCAGAAAGACCAACGGCGTGGCTACTCCAGGATCCGTCTTTTCCAACTTTACAGCGACCACGGCACGACCCGACCGACCTCGAGGCAGACTCTTCAAAGCTCAGGGTCTGCGCAAACCAATTCCCTCTGAGCTGCTTCACCCGAAGCCATCTCCCGAAGATGACGAAGAGGCTCGCATATACGTGGATGTATCTTCACTTTCCCGCATCGGCTGCTTCTCAGGCGATTGGGCTCGTGTAGAAACCTCTGAAGAGCCCCCAGCCAACGGATTCGGCGCTTTTGGCCTAGGCAGCTTCGGACAAACAGACCCAGACTCCTCCAACTGGCGACCTGTCCGAGTCTACGGTCTTCCCGAGGGCTATTCTCAGCGCCCTGTGAGCAGAATCGCTAGCTCACGCCAGGGAGATAGACGCATGTCTTTCTTCGAATCTCAAATCCAACGCCCCACGAGCCCAACTGCGTTCGCGTCGCCCATTTTACTCGCCAACTTGGACAACGCCACGCATCTGCGCATTGCTCCCCTCAAGAAAACTTCTTACCAAGGCAAGGGAACCAACCCCAGATTCGCCAGCGCATCGCATCCACCATATGCTCGCGACATTACCGTCCAGCACGTTCGCACGCCAGTATCCGCTGAGCGCGCCTATCAAACGGCCGTGCTCGGTGGTTTAAAGCATTACTTTGCTGAGAAACTGCGTCTCGTCCGAACCGGAGACTTGATCGCCGTGTCAGTCGATTCTCAACTGGGCCGAACTCTACAAGAAGCCGTTGGCGCAGGTGGTTCCGAAGTCGACGATGTCATGGCCCTCACCACCAGCGAGAACACCAACGCCCCTCACTACGACGGCGTCGCCTGGTTCAAGATTGGCCACATCCAAATCAACAAGTCCGACGAAGACGAAGACGGCACCGCCGAAGCCCTCTGGGGCTCCGTCGCATGCATCGACAGCACAACCGTGGGCATGCACGGCTCCGGCTTCGTGACCAGCAGAATCCCCGGAACCACCAACAGCACCTGGCCATACTACATGGGCCTGAAGCAGACACCCCGTCGAAGCTCCGACTCGAGTCCTACTGCCCTCCCGCGGCCAGACCAGCAATACATCCCGCCTCTACGACGACAGCTTCGCGAGCTCCTGGTCGCCGCAACCAGCCAAAGAGCCATCCATCTCAAAATGCCCCCCGTTGCGATCCTTCTGACCTCGACGCACCGCAACATCGGCAAGACCGCACTCGCCATCAACGCCTGCTCAGACATTGGTCTCCACACGTACCAGATCGACGCCTACGACATCCTCAACGAAGGCTCCGGCTCCGGCAGCGACGTCAAGACCGAAGGCTTCCTTCGCACCCGAGCCGAGCGCGCCCAAAGCTGCGGCACCGACTGCTGCGCTCTCCTGATCCAGCACATCGAGGCCCTCACAGCGGACCGCATCGAAGCCACCCTCAAAGAGATCCTGGAAGAATCGCGCGTGCTCATCGCTACCACCAACGACGTCGACCAAGTCCCCGACGGCGTGCGCGCCCTCTTCACCCACGAGCTGGAAATGGGCGCTCCCGACGAAGCAGAGCGTGAAGCGATCCTCCGGACCGTCGTGGACGCCAAATCGGTCTCTCTCGACCCCAGCATCGACCTCAACTCCATCGCGCTCAAAACCGCCGCCCTCGTCGCCGGCGACCTCGTCGACGTCGTCGAGCGCGCATCCCTCGCTCAACGCTCCCGCCTCGAAGCCCTCACCACCTCATCCCGCCTCACCGTCCGCGACATCCAAGTCGCCGGTGGGCCCCTCGCGCGCTGCCTCACATCCGCCGATTTCGACGTCGCCGTCGAAGCAGCCCGCAAGAACTTCTCCGACTCCATCGG
The DNA here is from genome assembly GCA_022702485.1 of Simplicillium sp. C3G150-2. NCBI lineage: Eukaryota > Fungi > Ascomycota > Sordariomycetes > Hypocreales > Cordycipitaceae > Simplicillium > Simplicillium sp. C3G150-2. The sequence continues at coordinate 2,716,049 of JAJIYY010000001.1, read as the reverse complement.
CGCTCCCAAGATCCCCAACGTCACATGGGACGACGTCGGCGGTCTGTCCAACGTCAAGGAGGCCGTCACCGAAACTATTCAACTGCCTCTAGAGCGTCCCGAGCTCTTCGCCAAGGGCATGAAGAAACGTTCTGGTATCCTGTTTTACGGTCCCCCCGGAACGGGTAAGACGCTGCTCGCCAAGGCCATTGCCACGGAATATAGTCTCAATTTCTTCAGTGTCAAGGGTCCAGAGCTGCTGAATATGTATATTGGTGAGTCCGAGGCCAATGTGCGTAGGGTGTTTCAGCGCGCGAGGGATGCGAGACCCTGTGTGGTCTTCTTTGATGAGTTGGATTCGGTGGCTCCCAAGAGAGGCAATCAGGGTGATAGTGGTGGTGTCATGGACAGAATTGTCTCGCAGCTTTTGGCCGAGTTGGATGGCATGTCGGGTGGTGATGATACGGGTGGTGTGTTTGTCATTGGTGCGACGAATAGGCCTGATTTGTTGGATCCTGCTCTGCTCAGACCTGGGCGTTTTGATAAGATGTTGTATTTGGGTGTTTCTGATACTCATGACAAACAACAAACTATCCTCGAAGCCCTCACAAGAAAGTACGTACTCTTCTCCCTTCTCTTTTCTTTTCCTCGCTTCGCTCGACGTCACTTTTTTTACATTTTCACTTCCATTTTATCTCCCCGCTGCGCTCGCTCTTTTTTACTCCTCGCTCCGCTCGTCATTCATTTCTCATCATCTTCACTTCTCGCTCCGCTCGTCGTTCATGATCCATGCTGACCATGTAGATTCACCCTCCACCCCTCCGTCTCCCTCGCATCCGTCGCCTCCCGCCTCCCCTTCACCTACACCGGCGCCGACTTCTACGCCCTGTGCTCCGACGCCATGCTCAAAGCCGTCACGCGCCAAGCCACCGCCGTCGACGCCAAAGTCAAGTTACTCTCTGCCCAGGCTGGCCGCGACATCTCCACGGCCTACTTCTTCGACCACCACGCCACGCCCGACGACGTCGCCGTCATGGTCACCGAGGAGGACTTTATGGGTGCGCATGAGGAGCTCGTGCCGTCGGTGTCGGCGGGCGAGTTGGCTCACTACGAGAAAGTGCGGGCCATGTTTGAGGGTGGCAGAGACGCAAAGGAGAGTCAGAGGCCCGTGTCGAGAAAGGGGAAGGGAGTGGAACGACCAAACAGTAAAGGCAAAGGTGTTGAGAGACCGAACAGCAAAGGAAAGGGGAAGATGGGTTTTCAGGATGGGGGAGCGAGTGATGATGATGATTTGTATTAGTAGATATTGTTGGATAGGTACTTGTATGTTGGATAAATTGCATGGATATGGATATTGGATATAATTGCATGTCTTTGTTGGACGATGACTTGATGACGTTTACACTCGTCTGTTCGTAGCTGTGACGCATGCACATGCTGGGCACTGATGGCTTGTTTGAGATATATGTACGACTTTGGCTCTGTAATTTCGTTGTTTGAATGTATGTCTATGGGTATATCGCTAATGGATTTTACTCGCTATCACTATCCTCTTCGACCTTCTTAGCCTCCTCCTTTTTCAATTGAGCCAACTTCTCAACTTTTTCCTTCTGCGCCGCATCCTCTTCGTCTTCTGAATCTTCAGATTCAGACTCTTCGTCCTGGGCAGCCTTTACCTTTTGCACTTCTGCTTTGGTCTCTTGGACATGAGTCTTTGCTTTTTCGGTGACGTCTTCAGAATCAGATTCTGAGTCGGATTCTTCTTCGGCTGGTTTTGCCTTAGGCGCTGCTGCTGCTGCTGCTGGTTTCTCAGACTCATCTTCAGATTCTGATTCTGATTCTTCAGCTGCCTTCTTAGCTACTGGCGCTTCCTTCTTGACTGGCGTCTTCTCGGGCTCTTCGTCGGAGGATTCCTCAGAAGACTCATCGTGCTTGGGTCGGATCGCAAGCGGCGTGGCAGACTTCCACTTGCCGCTGGTTGGGCTCTGGATGGCGTCGCGGTCGGCTTCGGATGTGTGTTTCCATGTTGAGCTGCGGGGAGACTGGAGGGCCGAGGGAGTGTCGGCCGCTTTGGACGGGGCGGCCGTTGTAGCTGGCTCTTCGTCGTCCTCGGAAGATGAGTCGCTGTCTTGGTTAGTGTCGGGCTTGGACTCAGTCTTGTCGGTGGTCTTCTTGACAGCAGCGGTTGTTGTGGCTGCAGTTACAACAGCCGCTGCGGTGGCGGCAGCAGCTTTTTTGTCGGTGTCAAGGCCCTTGTCAGCAACATCGTCCTTCTTTTCTGCAGTCTTCTCATCCTCTTCTTCTTCTTCTGTCTTTTCTTCCACTTCCGCTTCCTTCTTCTCTGCCTTTTCTTCCTCAGCTTCTTTCGTCTTCTCTTCAACTTCCTTCTTCTCCTCAGCTGTCTCAACTGCCTCTGCATTCTTCTCTTCAGCCTTCTCTACCTTTCCATCAGTCTTCGCATCGGCCTCTTTTTCCTTCTTATCCTTCTCTTTAGTGTCATCCGCCCCATCAACAGCCGCCTTCCCATGCACCTTCTCCCTTAAACTCTTCAGCTTCAGCTCCTTAGCCTTAGCAGCCGCCTCGTCCGCCAGAGAAGCCGTCCCGCCCACCTTTTCAGGCTTCTTATCATCCACAACCTTCTTTTTCGTGGCCGCCGCCTTCTTCTTTTCGGGTACGGCTGCCCCCGTAATGGCTGTGGCGACTTTTGTGGTTGCCTTTTTCTTCTTGGGGGGATCGGGCGGCTTGTTGTGGATGTTGGGGATGGTGTGTTCGTCGTAATAGATTTTGACGTGTTGTTTGACTTCGCCGTATTCGTTCCATTCTTCGACTTCAACGAGGTCCTGGAGTTGTTAGCGCTGAACCACGTTGGAGCACGGTAGCTCGTAATAGAGTTTCATCCGTAGAGTCCAGGCGTTTGTAAACTTACCCCCACTACCCATCCTTCTTGAACTAAACCCGGGAGCTTCCGCAATCTCCCCCCTTCATCCTTGCCAGCTCGTCGCTTCCATGTTCGTCGGGCATTCTCGTCCGTGGCAATGTCGATGGCCTTGAAGGGGATGCGGTTTGCGCGCAGGATGGTTTCGAGGCGCGAGGTGGCTGTGACGATGTGGGAGGAGCCGGCGGTGAGAGAGGTGAAGATGTAGAGGGCCGGGTCGTCTGTGAAGTCTGTCATGCTGGCAGCCTTGCATGTGCAGGTTTTGCATACGTTGAGTGTTCGAGGTGAAAGAAGTTGAGAGTTGGGTTATGACGGTGGTTGGAGGGGTAGTGAAAGGGGTTTGGCGCCTGAATTGCGGGGGTGGGGCAGTTGGTGTGGTGGTGATGGAAGGGAAATGTATGTCAATTGTTGATTAAATTTTCAATTATTTTCGTGGCCTTTTGCATTTACTAGGAGTTGTATCACTTATTTAAATAGGCTTTCTGATGCTGGTCGGTTGTCGTGATGCTGATGCTGATGGTGATGCTGAAACGCAGACAGTAACACTCAGCCAAACAGTTGTCAAATCAATGTATTTACTCAATATAATGCGTTTTAAACTTACTTTTGGTCATTTTATGATTTTAAAGCTCCTTCCAGCTATATCCACTGATTTGTACAATAATTTGTGACATTCCAACTGAGCGCGAGCTTCACCTCCAGTCACCCCAACACAGTAACAGCAACAGCACCACCCAACCACAGCTTCGCAGGGACTGCTTATACGCAAAAAACGCTCTCAAGCTCATCAAGTCCGTCAATTCAGGCCGTGAATCTGATTCAGGGTCTTGAGATTGAGGGGAAGCAACACAACCCTCGGTTCGGTTGGTGCAGCTGCGTACATGTAAGTGACATGCACCCATCACTTTGGACTTTGGACTTCGACTTTAATTTTCTATTCTCTTTATTACCATTCATCTTCATTATCTACATTTACATTCAATCCCCATTTATTTTACTTATCTCAATCAGGTCCTCAGGTCACCACAAGGCCGCACCAACATGAAAAGTCAAAGTTCGACACCTACCCTGTACCATCATCCGAAGCCTCTCGCGACACCTCGATCCCCAAGCATCATTACAACTTCATCCCATCACTCTCCTCTCATCATCAAGACATCTCGGCATCCCTAGCTTCCGCTCCGCCCATGCCCGCCACATGCACTCTCCGAAGCCGCTGAACTTGTGAGGCAAGTACACTGCTCCCACGCCCCTCCTCGACTCTTAGACTCCTAGTGTCCTCGCCAAACTAAAACATGGGGGCAAAGCGAAAGACACTAGACGAAAAAAACAACGTGTTCTACCGGCCGTCTCGGGCATTTACTCGTTTCTCCCATTACAATTGAGCCCAATGGGTGGGCGTCATTGTCTCGGCGGTTCTGGCATCAACAAGAGTTACCGAGTTTCGACTAGTGTATTTTCTGCGCCTTGTGCGCCACACCATGTTTATTTACTTATTGAGCCTAGTGTCTTTTTAGCAATGCGTGTGTGTGCATGCCACAGCGCGCTCACACAGCGCAATGTTCATCCCATGTTTCCCGCCAGCTACGACACAATTCACACTAACGCTCACACCAACGGCGATGTTGATTACTCAATCGAGCGAAGCGCCGGTTAATCCCTCCTTCTCCCGCCTGTCTTCCCCTTCCATGGTCAACTGACAGGTGAGAGTCGTATGTAGCCCACGCGTGTTGACCCCCACAACGGCGATGTTTACTACTCGATTAGAAAAGGCACTGTGCCGCCATAAGGGTGTATTCAGCCCTTTGTCTTTGTTTAAAGTGAGGGTTGCAGGCGCCCCTGAGGGTAGTGATGACGTGACAACCATGGCATTGAGCCTGGATGACCATGACAATGAAAATGATATTCTTGCCCACTCTGTAAATGTCTTGCCGAGAGACGAGACGAACTGCATTAGCGTGATCGAAGGCTCGTTTCTTGTTTTCTGTCTTATAAGGCGAAAAGACACTTATTCACACTCCCCTCAGCTCGTCCAGCATCCCACGAGCGGCTTCACGTCGATAGATGCAAAATTATCATCGTCATTTTTTAACGCTTTGCCTTGAATAGCTAGCCTTGTTGCCTTTTGTGAGGTGTCATCATCAGAGTCTTGGGGCCGTGAGGTGTCACGCTTTGCGAGTGTCAAGTCGCGACGTTGCAGTGAGGTCTCAATTTATTCTTTTGTTCGGCCAATTATTCTTTTGTTCCATTTGTCAGGTCTCGTTAGTGAAACGAGTGTCTGGGTCAAGGCAAGTGCCGTCGGTAATCTGGCATTCCTGGCAGCAGGGCAGGGCATGGCATGGGCATGGGCACCTGGAGGGTTAGGGGAGTTGACCAGCAATTCTGACAAATTTCTAGTCATATTTTACAAAAATGAATTGTGTGATGAATTGGACAGGGATGTGATGTTAGTCGTGATTTTTGTGCCGTCAACACCGTCAACACTGTCAACACCGTCAAGACTGTTGAGTGTATCCCTGTAAAAGCAACCCTGTAGAAATATTCCATGAAAAATTGTCACCAAAATCAACACTGCTTAGTCACAACCCTAACCCTCTCAACATTACTCACCCAGTCAAGTCACCGTCCTCCTCAACGCAACCACTCAGTGCTGTTCAGTTCAATGCTTTTATGCTTCTGGCCCAGTATATGTTTATGATTATCCTCGACAATCTTACTGTGATCCGTGTTTATTTTTAGTTTTAGCGCCCACGCAACTGCCGACTTCTGCGACCAGTCGCATGACCTTTACAGCTCCGACACTGCGCGTTTGAGGCCCGTTTGGAGGACCAGGAGTGCCTGAAGGAGTCTGTCGCGTTTCACGACGGACGAATGGCACGACAGGACGGACGTACAAGGTGTGCTAAATTAAATTAATTGGCAACACGGGTGCGCACAGCATGCTGCAAGCCCTCTAGTCTTTTCTCCCATTTTTTTAGCGGATGATGCCATTGTTGATGCTGGTGATGCGGTGTAGTCATACTCGGGTCGGGTCAGTGTGCTGTCTGTCAGTGTCAGTGCAGCCCCTGACTGTGTCACCACGACGGTCAATAATGCACACAACATGCGCCACGGACGCTGCAGTTATTGTCGCTCTCTTTTTTAACTCTGCAACAATTGACATATGTATTGTCGACAGCTTACGTGTTGTTTGTAAAGACTGTCGAAAAGGTTATTGCCACTGTCCACAGTCTGCCCACTGGAGTGTCCACTGGAGTGTCCACTAATCGGGTTAGGTCATGGCACTCTGGCTCCTTTTTGGGGCAGTCAGCAACCCAAAACAGGCCGTTTGACAAAAGTTATCAGGGACTTATTCAGGCGATTCAGGCACTATCTGCACCGTCTTGGCCTGTCAAGGCCCATAAGTGGCCCCCCTCTATGGATCCTTACACTCTGGTCCCAACCAATCAGAACGCTGCCCTGGCCAAACCAAAACGCCAACGGCTGTCTAGAACCTTGTCCGTGGAGCCGTTTGCTGCAGCCGCCTGCCGTACCTGAATTTTCTTTCTCTCCTCTTCTCCTCTTCTCTTTGTCCCGGCCCGGTCCCCTCAACTCTAAACGTTTTGAAATTCTCTCACCCTCTTTTTTTCACGCTCACTCAAAAGTCGCGCATCTCTTTTCTCCGCTCTTTGACACTCTTTTCCCGTTTCTCTCTCTCTTGCTCTCTCCACAGTCTTTTCTTCCTCAAACATCTACAATCCTTTCAGTCTCACGACATTACATTCCTTACAAACAAACCACACAGACAAACAACCACACAAGCTATCACAGCAAAACCACTCTCACTCTCACTCACTCAAAATGCGCTTCACCATCCTCGCCCTCGCCGCCCTGGCCACCGCTCAAGCTCCCGAAGCCCAAACCACCACCCTCACTTCCACCACCACTCGCACCCTCACTCTCACCCAGTGCAACCCAACCTTTACCAACTGCCCAGCTCGCACCAGCACCACCGTCGAGCCCATCACCACCACCTCGGTCGTCATTCCTACCACTTCTTCTTCTTCTTCTTCCTCTTCGTCCTCGGAAACTCCCCGCTGGTCCGTCTCCAACTCCACTTCCACCGTTGGCCCTACCGCCTCGGGCACTGGTACCTGGATCACCACCGGTGCGCCTACTACTGGTGCGCCTAGCGAGTCTCCCTCGGCGAGCGTTGTACCTACCAGCGCTGTTGCGGGTGGTGTTCGCGGCGCTCAGGTTGGTGCGCTGGCTATTGCTGCGGCTGTTGTCATGGCTTTCTAAGCTCTTCAAACATTTTACGTTTAACTTGCCTCGGCAATTGACGATTTATTGGCGCAAGGGATATGATACCATGTTTTTCGCTTCTCTCATTTTGACTTGACTTGATTTCGCTTGAATTTCATCTTGGTCAATTAAATGAGCTTTTCTACAGGGGATGGACGTTTGGAGACCTTTTTATGAATGAATATGAACTTGGGAAATGTCTGCTGCAAAGCGTACCTGGTGTACAAGACATGTGCATATAGAAATGATTTACTTTACACTACATGACAGTACCCCTTTGAAATCTGTGATTTCTTTTTAATACGTGTGAATTGTTGCCTGCCATCGATGTGTGAGTTATTGTGTGTGAATGATGCATGTGAATTACACTAGCATGTCCCATCCAGTATGCAGTGCGGTTACATCCCGACGGCACGCTCCGAATACCCCTTACCATTGCCACTGCCCTGTTGCCCTGCTTGCCCAATATCCTGCGCCAATTATTTTGTCCATAATTCCCTCCTAAATGTGTATTGTTTGTCCATGTCATGTTTATTGAATCCAAGTCCACAAGTCAAGTCATGGTCAATCAATCGACTGCCGAACTGAACTCGCTTCAACTACCGAGTGGGCCAAGTAGCGCGCCTCGGCAAAAGCAAATCTACACCAGCTCACAATGTACAAAAAAAAAAAAAAAAAAAAAAATACCGTCCCCATGTCCATCTGTACTCAAGTCATGTACAGTACTCTTGCTGCCCATCTTTGTGTGAATCGGGTGAAACATTTTCACTCTGTCCCAATCATCACTACTACTCTACCCCATCCTTCAGCTCACGTCTTTCTTCAATCCCCCATAATTTCTGCAACGTAAAATCTGCTCCTTGCCGTGAATGACAAAATCCAACCCCCCTCCCTCCATCAGCTAGCACCTAGCACCTAGGTAAATGTGTACTTTCCTCTCTTCCGTCCGTTCTTGGCCCTGCAACGTTAGCGGCAAAACTAAACAACTCTAAATCCAGCTAAGCCGTGAACTAACTAACTAGCCAGGGCTTATCCATACCAACAAAAGTAAATGACACGTTTGATTTTTATTTTTATTTTTCTTATCCTTCAAATTTTGCTTCATTGTCTTTTTTCTTTGCAGCTTCAGGGACTCCAGCGCCCGTCCCCACCCCCTGGTCCTACTCTACGTCAATCTATGCAAAATGTACTCAGTCACCCGCAATGTAGGCCGCACTTACTGTCTACTCCCGTCGGTACAACCGCTGTACACGCCCTCCGCCGTCAAATCGAATCTGCTCATGTATGCCTGCATATACATAACCCATGTACATCCCTAAAAAAACCTAAAGCCCTTGTTCAACGTCATTCCCCCGTGTTGCCTGTTCCCCCCTCCCCGCTTCGTAAATTGGCTCCCCCGGAGCTGCTGTCCGTACGACTGCCTGGGTCAGTGTCATCGTGCAATCACCCGTAACGCCCTGTCGTCTCTTCATCTACAGGTGCTTAAGTAACTTCCACTTGTGGTCCCTTATCATTGCTGACCCCAAATGTTAATTCTCTTTTTTTTCTTCCTTTTTTCCCCTGCGCCGTGGCTCAACTACTCCTCGTTGTAAAACCACGTCTCTATCCCGTACTCTTACACATCACCACCACCCCAGACATCTGTAAAATCAATCTTCTTATTGCTATGCTGATGCTAACTAACTTTATGCTCGTCTTGTCCATTCTTGTCTCCATTCATGTTGTACATTCATACTAAGCCCCATCCTCCACCATAATAAAAGCCACCAAACAAGGAATCAAAAAAACAAACAACCAGAAAGAAAAAAGAAAAAGGACCAAGGGAAAAAAAAAAGACCCGCAAGCACCGATAAAAGAAGCCTAGACGCCTCACGAGGAATTCCTCTCCTTCCTGTATTGCCCAAAGCGCCATAGTCTATTCTTTTCGCCCCAGGGTGTAAAGCAATTTCTTCCCTCAAAACAATCAAAATCCAAATCATTTCTTCCCCAGTGGCCCATGCCACCATTAGTCTTACAAACTTCCTTCTATCATTATCTCCCGTTTCGCTCTGGTCTATATTGTCTCGCTTTGCGTAATGCTGTATGCAGGTCTGGCCGTCAGTCGTCGTTCAAACTTCGTGATATCTCGGCCAATCGTAAGCCTCCACCTCCTCCCTAGCCCCTTGTGCATGCTTCTCCTTATCGTCCCTATATTTCGCAAATCAAAAAATCATGTCGTGGCTGTCCGGTTTTCGTCCAACGACTATGCTGGGCATGCATGTCTCTGCGCCGTGAGCCGAAAGTGCGCCCAACACCCCAATCCACCCATGCACCCTGTCCGCTTTTGCAACGTTTTCACGTTACACCAACACTTGACTCGGATTTGACCGAAGGTCCCCTTGTCAAATTAGGCACAGGGTCTCCCCATAGCCTCAGCAGTTGCACAAACCGAGCAGAGAGACGAGTTGGAGTCCGCAAGGTACGGGCACTCATGGGTAGAGGAGTGAGCACACTTCTTGTTCGAATAGTTGATCGGTCCTGGGATACAGTCGGCAAAGTCTGAAGAGTCAGAGCCCGGGCGACCAAAGGTATAATCGTCCGCCATTGAGCTAACAGGCCAGTCGATAGCCATGCTTTGGTGTCTGGAAGCTCGCATTGCGGCGGACAGAGTAGTGCTTCTCCACTAAAGCCAAGGGTGTTTGCTTTGAGTTGTCAAAGGCAGCGTTGACGAAAGTCTTGAAGAGTAGTCAACTACACAGCTATGACAAGAACAACCACGAGTTCAAAGTCCTTGTATTGTATGTGTGTATTGGGTAAATGCGAATGCAGATGCAGATGCAAAGTATGAGAGAAAGGGACGTCAATGCCGATGATGATGATAAAGACTGTGATGGATGATTGTTCCTGTGAATGTCAAGTGGGAGTATTGGTTGATTGCCTTGATCAAAACTTGATAGGACAAGGAGGCAAACTTGTCTCCGTTATATACTTTGTCCTCGACGATGATGTTGACGAGAAGGGAAAGAAATGTAGTCAAAAAAGTCGATGAGACAAGAAGAGAAGAGACACGGCAAGGGTTTTGCAGGCGGGCGTTTGCTAGGATTACACGGGCCTGGGTGCTGTTGGCCGCGGAAGCTTGTTCTGCAGCAGCGCCTGTCAGAAGTGATGACGATGGTGTCGATGTGACGGAATGTCCGTCCAGGGACGACTGCCGTATATCATTCAGCTTGTCAGTGACCCTTGATCATGTCCGAGAGAAGATGAACTCGATGGGCCATTCCAAACATGGAGAAGTCCTCTTATTTCGGCCTGCCCAAGGGGGGCGTGTTGGTTGGAGCGGTTGGCGTGGGGGGGTTAGGTGCAAGAAAAGGAAGTCAAAGGGGGGTGTCAAACCGACAGAATGGTACCGCGACAACAAGTCCATGTGGGAGGAGGAAGGGAACTAGATAGAATATTCAAGTTCGGAACAGACACGAGGAAACAGAAGTAGGTATTCTTTTGCGGGTCTTTGCTCCGAGAAACGTGCTCCAATCCGCTTTGGGGGTCAAGAAGCCAAGGTTCCACGGCGATACAACGGACAATGAACTAAGACTGTGCCTGCTTCGGGGAGCGGCCGAGTGGAGCGGAGCGGAAGCAGGACGAAGTTTGGAGGGAGTAATGTACAAGACAATGCTCGAAACGACTGCAGAGCTGGCGGTGTAGGTGGATGCGGATGCAAGATCTGTCTTAAGCATCCCAACCCATTACGCGACTTCCTCGGCACCAGCTTCCTGGCGCCACGCCCCCAGTGACTTTTGTGGAGGGGTGTGTGGTGTGTGCAGTATTGATGGTTGTTGTTGTGGTGGTGGTGGTGGTGGTGGTGGTTGAATTAATTCAGCCAAGACAGTGCTTCCTCATAATGGAGGCGTGGGTGTGTCTCGCTGGCAGCCTTTGTATTCTAGTAATGGGCTTGATACAAACACCTCATTTCAAGTCGGAAATGTGGAGGCACTTCCGAACATCACATACAAAATAGAAATAAAATATTACCTGTCGTGAAACGCAGTGGTGGCTGCGGATTAAGGCAGCGGTAGCTTCATGGACTTTGACATCAGCGGCATGCGACGTGCTCGATTAGGAAAGAAAAGTCGACTTTGGGATTTGACGAAAACCGTTCCAAACACCCTAAAGGCAGGGTGTGTTAGCTAGTTTTGTTAGTTTCGACAGGGCGCTCCTGGCTTGTCTTGGAGCTACAGAGCAGCAAAACAGCCGGGCGCCAGAAAGGCTTGTGGCAGGCAAATGTATTGACTGGCTGTCAGTGGCCGCTAGCAAAGAGGACTAAAGAGGCTTGTTCGCTCGCTTCTCAAGGCAAAGGGCCAAGCTGCCTGTTAGGTGTGGACGCCGTTATTCCGGCGTCATGGATCAGCAGCGGCAACGAGGGTGCATCCCTGCAGCTCCCCAAGCTCCCCAAGCTCCCATGGTTAACCAAACGCCCCGCAATTCTAGAAAGCTCAGGATCCCAAACCAGCTGAAAAACTGACTCTGAGATGGGCTTGCTGGATCGGACAGGGCAGTGATGTGACCTTTGTGGACAATGACACGCAGCGGTGACATCGTCCGCCAAGCTCTGCGTTGCATCTCCGCATTGCATTTTACTATACATCTTTTGAAGCTGTCGTAGAGACGAATGCAGTGCACAGGAGAGGTCGTCGCGGCGCTATGCTGCACTGCGCAACCCGAACTTGCCTCACAACCTGCACTGCAGGTGCTGCATGTCCTGCACGTTCGAGGCGCTGTATTTTTGTAGACTATTACACAACGTCCAAGCCGAAGCAGGCTGGCTTGCTTGCGTTTGACAGGGGGGTGGGCTGTTCCCGGGAAGTCGCTTTTCGCACGAACCAAGTGTCGTCTCGACGACCCAGCCAAGATTCCCGTGCGGCCAGTGCAGACGGATTCTCGTAGCCAAAGCTTCTTTTCTGTCATCGGGATTTGCAATGTAACCCCTGTATCGGCAGAATCGCGCTTCTCTGTGGGCTTTCTTTAGCGCCCGGTGACCCTTGGGGCGTCCATTGCAGATTGGGGTTTGTTTGATTACCGGAACATTCATTATTAATCATGACTCTTCAAAAGATGCACAAGGCGGAGAGAAAGGAGGAAACAATGTTGACCTGTCCCTTTTTTTTCCTTCTTGCGTTGTGTTGCAGTGTCAGTTGCGGTGACATCGAGGGTGCCGGCGGAAGGTGGCGATGCAGCAATGGGGACGACAAGAGACGAATGTTGCCGAGAGAATACGGGCTGCAGTGCTTCCTCAGTCTGCTACAGCGTTCAGCCAGCATGAAAGAGCAGACAATGGAGCTGTAACTGCTGCGCATTGTAGCCTGTACCTGCGTAGTGGTGGCTGCACCTGGCTGCGTCTGGCTGCTCTTGGCCAGCAGCTGCTGTCCAGATGGCAGCCAAAAGGTGGTGTAGTACAGTTCCGACCGACGCAGGAAGCCGGACGCTCACGACACACAGGGCTTTGCAGGGCAGCTCCAGTGGTGTCACTTTCGTGAAGCAGCAGCAGTTCTAGTGCCCTATGGCGGCGCCCTGCTCTCACTGCTGGTTTCTGCAGCGGGTGCAGCAGCCCTTCTTGCGTGGCAGTGGTGCTCATGTCTTCCATGTACTAGGTACAGTAGCGGTGCTCTGGGCTACAGTCTCCTCGGGTAGCCTGAATTGAAACCACTAAAAACTTAGGTGCATGACGGGCCGCGCCATTTGTTCTCCTTACCTAAGATGTTTCCCCATCAAAGCCATGTCCCGTTCCGCTAGTACAGCGCACAATCGTTCACAGTCAGCACCCAGAATCAATGCAAACAGCATCACCATCGCCTTCATCTTCATCTTGGCTGTCAACATCAAACAAGTTCTAGTCATTCCCATCATCCAAAGATATGTCCCTAAACAAAACCATATTGTGGCGCCCATTTCCCGCAGCCGGAGGCCTGACAGGACGAACGACGGGCCTCGCTGCAAGTCTCACTTCGATTCACAAGTAGTGTGTCTGCTGAATTAAACGGGCGTCCGAATCACCACTGAAACGGGATTTTTTTTTCTGGCCACCTGCTTCGACAAATCCACAAGGAACATGCAGGACCAACAAAGCTGGGCCTTGTGCAAGGCTGGTCAGCGCAGACTGGCAGAATTTTCCGCCTATCCACTTCGAGCTTCTAGGCAGTGCGGATCGTCCACTGTCAAACAGAAACAGCGCAAGAGTCAAGCACCGAGCTACACACCCGCATTACACGTACAAAGGAGCTCTGATGGAGCCCATGTTGGTACAGACTTAGGACGGATTGTAAAGGAGATGCACCTCTTTCTCCCCACAACCCACATGATGACCCCTGTCTGTAGTGGCCCTTGCTCGACGAACCAGGCTCCTTGCAAGCCTACCTCGTACCGAGTGCTGCACAGAAAACAGGGCTTGCCAGGAAAATGGTCCCCTCCAAGAGCTCCAAGGGGGCCTCAGGGGGTGGGTGTTGGTGCTGACTTACAGGAGTTAGCGCGACCTTCGCCCTAGAAACGACGCGACTTACCACGCTTCGCCGACTTGATATGACTCGATGCAAATCTGAAATGTGATGGCGCTACAATTGCATTCTCCTTCTCCGTTACTGCGTGGCTTTAGCGGCGGGGTTGCTTTCGCATGATTGCCAGCCAATTGTGCAAACTCCGACAACTCGCCGTCTTATTTGCGCCAAGTCACACGATGCCGAGTTAGGTCCAGATTTACAAAGGTTGTTTCCGCCTGATGCCCGTTGCCAACCAGGAGCTGCAAGAGCTTGAGCACTGTTGCAAACGCTCTCTCATGTTTCCTCCCCGTCGAAGCCGTCCAGCCTGGCTCAACAGCTCAACAGCTCAGTCAGAAGCCTTCAACCCCGAGCAGAGGGGAATCCCAAGCCTTAATGACCCACAGGCGACACTACTTTGCGCCCCCGCTAGCAATCAAAAAATGTGATACATTTCTTGATCATGTTCTCGCGCCATTATTTGGGCCACTGACTATTCTTTTGGCGTTGAACATCGGTGGGCTTGCTTATCAGTTCACATGCCGAACCAAAAGCTCATACTCGGGACAAGTTCTACCGGCGCCCACTCATGACCGCTCCACTTGAGTTTTCTTGAGGCGAAACTCGTTGCCATAACGGCCTAGAAGCCCTATAGACTACGCCATAGTCGAGAGTGAAGAGGCGGTGCCGTCCTCTTTTTCCTGGTCAAGGTGGCCAGGCGAAATGGCCCCAGAGCAGTCGAGGCCTACTTACCAGTGTTGCTCATTCATTCTCGATAGAAAATGAGGAGCGCAAGAGGCATTAGATTCGGCGAATTACTGAAACAAACCCACGAGTTCCATCGCCTGTTCTGACCAGGGCGATGCATGAGATGAAATGTGCCAGGCAGAGGAATGTCCATGGTTCGTCACGCGCAATGATGCTCACAGCTCGGGCAGCTCGGCTCGCTTGCAAGACAGGATCGACTAGACTAAGCTGCTGAGTAGGGGGATTAGCCGTTGAGCCTAGACGGGCTGAAAGAGACTGAGTTAGCGCACATCACTCTGAGCCTGGGCGACTTGCGACTTTACGTCCTGGCGTCTCGAAGTGTAGCCAACGTGCGACAACCGACAATGTGCCAAAAACACACAGGCCGTTCTGGTTACCCGTCGCTTTGCACACCACACGTCCAGCGCGTCTTGCATGGAGACCCAGCCTAGACAGCTGGGAAAGGTGACTCTTTACTCCTGGTCTGGATCGTTGTGCTTGCAGAGAAAAGTTGCAACGGTCGCCACCACGGTGGCTGAAATGTTGCAGCTCATTAGCGACTGGCGTGCTCCCCTGCACTTACAGGCTAGCTTCGGCTTGCTGCAACTCCATGACTCTGCCAGTACTGCATTTTAGCATCACAATTGCCATTAGCCCTGCAACTCATGACTCTGGCATACGAGCCTGAGACCTTTTTGGAAATTGAAAGGGTGTCAAACTAGTTGCGATATTAGTGTCTTGAACAGCTTCATTAACGAGCTGGGCAGGACCTCGGCACGTTGGCGACGTCCATGTCATGGCAAAAACTCGAGCTTGCGCCCAGCAGCATGCTGTTTGACCCATGCTGCAGTCAATTCGAGGGGTCTTTTGTTAATCATGAGACAAACCGCCGTAGGGGACTCGTCTAGGACAGCGTGCACAGGATCGACTGTGCATTGGAAGCGGCAATTGGTTCTACTCCACAGGCAAGCTGGCGTTCCGAGGCCTATCTGCCCATTCGGTTGGTGACCGATCTTAACAACAAAGATTTATACTACCTTCTAGACTTGGTATGCAATGCGGAAGCCCCCACTGGCCAATATTTCATTTTCCGCCGAGCCTGTCCAGATGGCAGTTCGCAAAGCTAATTTGCTTGTAGAATGTATTACAAGCGGGGGGTGAACAAATTTGAGTGCACGGCGAGAACATGACACCCGTAATGAGACACTAACGAACTAGGCTCTCGCGATGGCGCAAAGCGAAGTATTGAGAGCTCCATACAGCTCGTGCCAGTGAAACTCATCTCTCCCGCCCCGCTCGACGCCTTACAGAGCACACCTTCCAGAATGGAGGTGGGTTCGAACGCCAAGCAAGAGTGCACAAGCGAAGGGAAAAGAGGCTAATTCGTGAGAAGAAGAGTTCATAGCCGGCCATTGCTTATTTGGGAAAGTGGGCAAGGGAGAAAAAGGGTTGAAACGATGACTATGCTATTACTTTATAGTGCGCAAAGAGCACACTAAAACACGAACTAAAATTCACTTGTATGTTACTATTGCTCCTTGACTTGGGGGGGGGCAGACGCATTGAACGAGACCGCGCTGAGTGACTGTGTCACGCGGGAAACGCATGATAGGTTTCGTGCAAAGTGCTCGGTGCTAGTTGATCATCTAGGATACTAACAGAGGCGTCTACAACTGGCCCAGAATGACCAATAGTGTAAGTCAATATGATGAGACACCAAATAAAGTTTACCGTCCATTGTGCCGGAACTCCCATCCGGCCTGGCAAGAATTAGATCGTCTGACCTGCCACGGAAGGAACGGATAGATATGGAATTAACCAAGGTGCGGGCCTTTGGGCAAGAGGAAACAGAGCCAAAGTCTATTGCCACTGCGTAGTTCCTTGAGTCGTGGTGAATGTGTTTGCCTTGGGTTGCCTTGAATTGGACACTGACCAATCGTAAGAAGAAACGGGGAACAATATTGATGTAAATTGGATGGAGAAAACGCCCGTCTCGATGGCGTGTGTTTTGACGGTGCGGATAACGATCCGCAAATTACCATTTTCCCTAAGCCGTGGTACGATGTGTGTCTTCGAGGCGGCGTGGCGTGGCGTGGCGTGGCAAGATAGGGTGTTTTTCTCCTGGAGCGACGAGACGCAGCACAATTTGAAATGTCACGGAAACGATAGGTTCACGATAGCAGTTTGGAGGGTAGAACGATGCAATTTAGTCCAATTTCATGGGGGTATTTCCAAAAATAGATTCCCGGCCCAGTGAATGCCATATATACGGATGATTGAAGAACTATGTACAGGTAAGGGTGTTGAAACAAAAAATGTGAAAAGAGAGAAAAAAATTGTTGAGAAAAGGATGTCAGCCCATTGATAGGAGAACACCCTCTTGAACAAAACAAAAAAAAGACAATACACAGAAACCTTGAATCGACCGTTTCAACGTATTTTTGGTGGTGTTGAGATTCCCAACTGCCGTGACTTTCCGTTAGACAAGTCGTGTGACGAGACACGTGAAAGCGGAGGGAGGAGAGCCTTGTTTTTGGAGATGCAAAGCTGGAGGATGCTGTGGGGTTTAGGGCGTAGTCTGATGATTTGGGGGGGGAATCCATGAGATGATGGGCCGCATTATCAGATGTTGAGCATTGATGTGATTGCTTCCCCCGGTTGGCTCAACCGAGTTGGCCGATGAGGGTTTGTGGCCTGATTTGGAATTGATGAGGGGAAAGTGAGAGGCTTAGTTGCGAGGGTAGTGGTAGGTGTAGCTGGTGGCGAAGGTGGTGGCGTGAGGGTTGCCGTGGCTCTTGATGGTGGTTGGTTTGGTGCTGTGTTTGGTTGACTTTGAGGTGGAAGTGGTGATCTTTGAGGAGGTGGCGGTCTCAGTGCTTGAGGGCGTGCTGGAGGTGACAGCCTCGGTGGAGGTGGTGTTGTCGCGCGTGGTTGAATTGCTGACTGCAGATGAAGAAGACTCGGTGGAAGTGGTGGATGTCGTGGTCTCGTCAGCGGTGGACGTGGACTCAGTGATGACAGATGTCGTGGTTCCAGGGATGTCCGAAGTCGACGTCGCCTCGGAAGTGACAGTGGTCTCATCAGAGGAGACTACCGTGGTGGTGGTGTCAGCCGTCGTGGGAGTCGGGGTCTCCGTGGTGGAAGAGGTGATGTCCGTGGTGGAAGAGGTGATGTCCGTGGTGGAAGAGGTGATGTCCGTGGTGGAAGAGGTGATGTCCGTGGTGGAAGAGGTGATGTCCGTGGTGGAAGAGGTAATGTCCGTGGTGGAAGAGGTAATGTCCGTGGTGGAAGAGGTAATGTCCGTGGTGGAAGAGGTAATGTCCGTGGTGGTAGAGGTGATATCAGATGTTGTGGTGGTGGTAGTAGTGACAGGAGGAGGCTTGGGGCATCCATTCTCCAAGATATCAACAACAGAGTCAAGGTAGCTAATGCCCTTGATCTTGTTGGCAGTCGCCAGCGTCAAATCCCACAGCGACACACCGCCAAAGTGAGGACGCTTGGCGTAGATACAAATGATGCGACGGAGCTGGTTGGGGGTGACGTATCCAGAGGCGCCTTCATCAGCGGGGAGGCCGATGAAGAGTTTGGCGTCCTTGCTCTTGTCGCTCTTGGCGATGGTGGCTTCCCAGTCGTCGTAGTTGAAGTAGTCGCCGGGGGAGTCGCCGATGATCAAGTCGCAGCCGATGTTGTTGTAGAATTGGATGAAGATGGCGTCGAGTTTGGTCTTTTGGATCATTTCTTTGAGGTAGTAGTAGGGGTCTGTGAGGGGGCATTGGGGCGCGGCGGTGATGAAGACGTTGGGATCGCGGAGGCGGAGTTGCTCGATCATGGCGATGTAGGGTTTGTTGTCTGGGATGTTAGTTTTTTGGTTTCATCTTTTTGATATCACGACTGAGGTGTAGGGTTTGCTAATGAGAGTTCAGGGCCGTGTAAGTGAGTGACTTACCAAATGCCTCCTCGACATCAAAGTCATACCCGTCAACGCTGTTATGCGTAGAGTTGTTGAGATCGAATGGACGGGGACCATCCCACGTGGGATCAAAGGGACCGAAAGCGCCGTGGAGGAAATCAGCAAAGTAGCGGCCGTTCTCTTCGGTGGTGACCTTGTAGTCGGCGTCGACCTTGGGGTCGTAGACGCCCCCGATACTCAACAAGATCTTGACGCCGCGCGACTTGCAGTAGGGGATGTCCTCCTTGATGGTCTGGCAGTTGCTCAGCATGTGCGACTTGGTGCCGTTCTTGTAGTAGTAGTCGCCGCCGCAGTGGGCTGCGAAGCCCATGCCGGGCCAGTTGGTGACGTCGTGCTCGGGAGCTTGCTGGATGAAGGAGAGGGTGGCGTATTTGACGCCGGAGTCGCAGTAGTCGGAGAGACGGTCGTAGATGTAGCCGTTTTGGCCCTGCGATATCAGTCAGATGTTGATCAATGGTACAATGGGCTGTGATTCAATTGAGAAGACTTACCCAGTAGCCGTTTAATTCTCCGAGAGCGGCCTCAGCGGCACCGACTCCAAGAGCCAGAGCCGTGACGGTAGAAACAAGGGAGTGCATATTGTCACTGTGCTATAATGAATGTATCACCGGGTTAAGGAACGTATCACGGAATTGGAACAAAAGCGACAGGTCTGACAGGGGCAGCGGTGACTTTTTGTATTTTCTATAGAGGTTCGCTATCACTAACTTGCAAGGGTGCAATTACTGAAAGGAGCATGATACCAAAATGATAAAAGAGGGTCGAGATGTAAGAAAATTTTAATCATGGTCGCGTTGGTGAGGCGAGCCGTCAGCATTGGCATTGGGGCGGGAGTTCGGAGACTTCCAAGCCTGGACGGAATTGGAGTTTGTGGTATTATAGAGGGGAGCTTTGCTGGTGGAGATGCCGTGAGAGAGCCTTATACAAGTGTGAACGATGGCTTGGTCAGATCAGGAACAGGTTTAGCGTCCGGCTTGTAGATGAAGGGTTCGGCCGTATTAGGCGAATGGGAGCGCTGCGTATCGGGGAGGTGCCGGGATGGGCGGCATGGCTGAGGGTAATTGGGCAGGGTAATTGCAAGATGGTAGGGATAAATTGGAGAATGATTGAATGCTGACAATTGACTTTTCATGAAAAGGACATGATTTCTGTAAGCGAGGAACTACTTTCGGAGTGAACGACTGTCAGATTGACATTGGGAGGGCGTTGGTGAGCAACGTTGTATCAACGGCGTAAGGGGATTGGATGGGCTTAGCTTGTCGGGATAAGCTTCTGGAACATGGGACGAAGGCCGGTCAGATGAGGCGCTGGGATGGCGCAGCATGGCAGGCAGGGCAAGGAGAATTAAATATTAGCGAAAGCTTAATTGTGACTGTGACGTTTTGGTATAGTGTTGGTTGCGCTATACTGGTGCTGGTGCTTATGGTGTTGGAGGTGGCGAATGGAATGTCGCCGAGAAGAGTTTTATCTTGGCAGATATTTGTCAGTGACGGAGGAGAGCAATTGATTGCTGGTTGGAAAGGTAATTCGTTGATTGGAGAGAAGATCTGAAATATAAATCATGTGGTGAAGTTTAGGCTTGAGATGCGGAACATGAGGGCTCCTGTGGATGCTAATTGGCTACAGCGGGTTGAGGGGCTTCAGTGGAGGAATAGGGGCTGATGGCTGTAATTTGGTGGGAATTGGCAGTAAATTCACATTAACACTGACTCTGTTTTGGGCTGTGGACAAAAAGACGGGCGTAAATTCGGGAGGATATGCGCTGTGGACAGCACTGCAATGAGATGCTGTAGCTGACATCGTTGCATGTAACTGATGTCTTTGCATGCTGCTTGTGTTGCATTGTGCGTGTGGTTGCATTGGATGGCCTTGAATCGAGAGCCCTGCATGCATCTTGATAGGATATGCATGCCGTTTTATTATTAGATTTGTTTTAGATTTTACGTTGCAGAGGCCCTAATTGCCTCAGCATACACACATGTCGGCATACATGGCACCATTGGAGTCGCCAGCATTACTTGTTTTTCTTCGCTCAACTTTTTTTTTAATTATGTTTATACACAACTAGAGATGATCGACAAGATGAAAATTTGCTAGCCAATTTGTTTCCGGTTTATCTGTTTCTTATCGTCTTGGTGCTAGGCTAGGCCGGTGCAGGCTGGTGATGATCTGGCGGTCTGTGCCCTCGGCTCAACTCAAGCTTGTGGTTCACCGCCCACAATTCCACAAAGCCAAGGTGAGTTGTGCCTGGAGCTGGACAGTACCTTAGTGACAGTGCTGTGGTGCCTGTATCGTTACCTGGAGCTCCACTAACAGCAGTAAAAAGACCAGTAAAAAGGCAGCAAAGACCGCTGTGCAAGCTGCTGTGGCACCAGTCTTCAGCACCTGGCTTTGGCGGTGCGTGTGTTACCGCCCATTTGTATGCAGGGTTTCCTCGAGATTAAAAATAAAAATAAAATAAACGGACCACAAAGTGAGGGGCTCAAGGATTCGAGTCCAGTACTGTAACAACCAGACAGCCTCTGCAATTTGTACCCATACCGCATCCATACCCAGAGGTACCAAACCCATACCGCTGTGCGTAGGCGTATCCATGAGGTAAAATAAGTTACTCCGTTCTCCGTGCACCGCAACACCGCATCTCCTTCTTCTTGCTTCTCCTCTCCACTCCTCCTCTCAATATCTCAACCCCCCCGATCCAAGCTTCAATTGACCGATACAAGCTCAATTGATCTCGGTCGTTGTAAGTCTCCCCAATTGCACTCTCTACTCTGCCCCAATTGCAAATTTTACGTTACTCCTATTCCCATAATCTGTCCACCGAAACCCCCTTTCGTGCTCCAAAATTAATTCACACTTCCTCTCTAGCTCGGTTACCGGTTGACGTCAGCTCGAGGATAGCTCCCTCTACACCCAACAAGCTTCCATAGCTTCCCTCCATCCTCCTCTCCGCCATCATGTCCAAGTCCACAAAGGGCGAGAGCGACTTTGTCTTCATCGACACCCCCCAGCAGGCCACTCCTACCATCGACAAGGGTGACGACAACTGCGGTGTCCCCATCACCAGCGTACGTACCAACCAACACCGCCTTCTTTCAGGCCCCTCCCCCCTTCTACTAAATGCTGTATAAGCTAACAAAAGTCCAGAAACCCGCCATCAAGAATGCTCCCATTCCGGCCGATGGACCTGGTTCCGATACCTTCAGCAACTACATCCTCTTCTCCATTCTGGGCGGTGTCCCCCTATGGCTGAGCTGGAAGGTGGGCGGTGGCCTCAAGACCACCCTCTTCTTCGCCTTGATTGTCGACTTCCCTCTCTTGGCTGCCTACTGGCTCGTCGTCTCCTCCATCAGCCCTCGCAAGACCGACAAGGCTCGCTTTGCCGGCCGTCCCGTCGAGTTCTACCTCGACTTCAAGAAGGAGTCTGACCGCAACAAGTACCGCGGCTCCAACCGCATCCCCATGGAGACCTTTTACGAGATGTACTTTGACGGCGACGTCGAGTTCAAGGGCGACTGCCTCGAGGTCATGGAGTACCGCCACGACTGGGCTAGCTTCCGCTTCACCATTGGTCTTATCCGCTACTTCCTCCTCGGTATGATTCCCGAGCTCATCATGCACTCTCGTTCCCAGGACGAGGAGCAGGTCCGCGACCACTACGACCGCGGTGATGACTTCTACGGTTTCTTCCTTGGCCCTCGCATGATCTACACCAGTGGTATCATTTCCGACACTGACAAGGAGGAGACCCTCGAGGAGCTCCAGGACAACAAGCTGGCCATTGTCTGCGAAAAGATTGACCTCCAAAAGGACGAGGCCCTTCTCGACATTGGATGCGGTTGGGGTACCCTGGCCCGTTTCGCCTCGGTCAACTACGGCGCCAACGTCACCGGTGTCACTCTTGGACGCAACCAGACCGCCTGGGGCAACAACGCCATGCGCAAGGCTGGCGTCCCCGAGGAGCAGAGCAAGATTCTGTGCATGGACTACCGTGATATCCCGGTTCCCGAGGGTGGTTACGACAAGATCACCTGTCTTGAGATGGCCGAGCACGTCGGTGTCCGCCACTTCTCTACTTTCTTGACCCAGGTTTACAACATGCTCGACGACGACGGTGTCTTCTTCCTCCAGTACGCTGGTCTCCGCAAGGCTTGGCAATACGAGGATTTGATCTGGGGTCTGTTCATGAACAAGTACGTCTTCCCCGGTGCCGACGCCTCTACTCCTCTGGGCTGGGTTACCGACAAGCTTGAGGGTGCTGGATTCGAAATCAAGGGCATTGATACCATTGGTGTTCACTACTCTGCTACTCTGTGGAAGTGGTACCGCAACTGGCTTGGCAACCGTGAGAACGTCGAGGCTCGCTACGGCAAGCGCTGGTTCCGCGTAAGTTCTTCTTCACTCCCTTGACTGATGTATACATTTATTAATTGATTAGATCTGGGAATTCTTCCTGGCCTACTCCACCATTGCCTCTCGCCAAGGTTCCGCCACTTGCTTCCAGATCACCCTCGTCAAGAACATCAACTCGACCCACCGCGTGAACGGCATCAAGACCCAGTTTGGTCTCGAGGGTGGTCTCAAGAACACTCGCGCCGACCTCAAGACCTGGGCCGCCAACAACAACGTCACCGAGAGCACTGCTTTCACTGCTTAAGCGGGTTTTCGCTGGACTGAGGTTTTTGGCTTTCCTTTGATTTCTGTGTCGTGTACAGAGCTTCGAATGTATTGAAAAATGGTGTTTGAACATGTTGGCAGCTTAGATTTGTGTTTGAGATGTCGGCGAACGGACTCTTGTGGATCTTCATGGGACTTTGTTTTGGGAACGGTAATGCTTGTTGCGACTGTCGGCGATGTGTCGGCGGGGGCAATGTACGAATAATGATCAGTCCATGATGTTTAGGACATGAGGGATGATTGTTGTTTGATTAGTGTAGATGTAATTACTCTATGCCAACCCTGTATCTGTATCTGTGATTGCACTTGTAGCTCAGGAACTCAGCAACAAGCTCAGAGCAGGCATGGAGTAGCGCAACTCAACAACTCAGCACCCAGCATGTACAAGCTCCGACTGCCGATGATTTAGACTCAATCCACAGCTCATGGACCCATTCAAGCTAATACCACAGCGGATGAGCCCAAGAGTCCAAGTCGGTGATTTTCACTTATCAATCAGTAACAACTCACCACCCGCAGCATGCCGAGTAATAGTGGGGCACCACTGCATTCATTCCCTTCTCATCTATTCTCATCAACTCTCATCTATTCCCATCCTCACTCCCTCTCATCTTCACTCGTTCAAACTCCTTCCTTTTTTTTCATTTATAGTCAATCATTTTACGATCTGAAGATATCATCATGAAGCGCCTCCTAGCTATATCGCGCCACCTGTCAACCATACCCGCCCGATCCAAACTCATCCCCGACTACCTAACACCAACGCACTCCCACCTCCTAAGCAGCACCTTGTCCGATTTACTTGCTTCAGGTTCATCTACAGGCACACATTTACCTTCAAACGCCCAGTCCATCCCCCCCACAATCCAATCCCCTCCGCGGGTATTGCCCCAAGGCCACCACCTAGTCTACTTCCCGCTCCTCACACCCCCCTCGCAACTATCCCCCGACGGCGCAGACCCAGACCACTCCCCCGGCGCGGAATGGCCGAAACGACTCTGGGCGGGCGGTGAAGTCACCTTTCGCAAGGGGTGGGAGGACCAGTTCGTGCTGGATGGGAGGGAGGTTGAGTGCGTGGAGGAGATTGGCGACGTGAAGGATAGGGGTGGGATGGTGTTGGTGGATTTGTGGAGGAGGTATGGGCGGCGGGAGAGTTGGGGGATTGAGGAGAGGAGGACGTTGGCGTTTTTGAGGGAGGGGGAGGGGAAGGGTTCGAGGAGTGTTAAGTGTAAGTACACCTCCTTCCACTTTGACAACTGAACTCGCAAGACTGCTTTGACAATTGAATTGTCAAGATGCTCTCTCAAATGAGACGAAGTCTACTTGTCAAATGAACCATCAATTGTCAGCAATGCTAACACTCACAGACCCCCATCCCCCAGACTACATCACCTCCTTCACCCCAACGCCAACCCACCTCTTCAACTTCTCCGCCCTAACCTACAACGCGCACTCCATCCACATCGACCCCCTCTACGCGCGCCAAACCGACGGCCACCGCGAACGTCTAGTCCACGGCCCGCTCAGTCTGTCGCTCATGCTGCGCGTCCTGGGGTCCCAAGTCGAAGGAGGTCAAATCACCAGTCTGAGTTATAGGAATTATGCGCCGTTGTATGTCAACGAGGAGATGAGCGTGGGAGTCAGGAGACTGGACGATAAAGATGGGGTGGGGGGGAGATGGGATGTTTGGGTGCAGGGCCCGGGGGGTGGGTTGGCTGTCAAAGGGACTGCTGTTTGTTGAGATATGAAAAAAACGACATGAGACACACATTAGACGTGATCTCATGGGATAGTGGCTGTTGTTTGAAGACACAGTAATGTAAGATACAAGTAGGCAGTAATGTCAAGTGTAAGATTATACAGATGTAAATACGAGATGATGGATTTAAGACAAGCATGTAAGAAAACGATTAGACGATATCAAGTTATATTGTGTACATGTGTGTGTGTGTGTGTGTTACTCAGCCCATCCAAATACATCACTTACAGCCAGCGTGTTACTCCTCACCCCCAACAAACTAATCAAAATCACAGCAATATCCAATATCAGCAACAACACCCCCGCCATCATAAACCGCGGACTAAAGATCCTAAACAACATCAGATGCCGTCTCAAATACCCCGCCCAGCTCATCGTCGCCAGCGCCTCCACCACAAAATACACAATAAACACCGCCATGCTGCGCGACACCGTCTCCAGCACGCCCTTCTGCTTCGGCCCGACCTTCCACAGGGTGAGAAGAGGCACACACGCCGCGGCGACAATTTGGCCGGGAAAGGTGTTGAAGATGACCACGATGGGTGTCCAGGGGTAGCGGATCGTAAAGAGCGGGATGAAGGCGCTGTCCCATTGGATGGATGACAAAACTGCCTGGTGGCCCGTCTTGAAGAAGTGGAAGTTGCCGAGGACGGCGAGCATGATGGGTCCAATAGTTTCGGTCTTGATGTTGTTGAGGTCGAGGATCTCGACGAGCGACAAAATCTGCCACATTTGGATGGCGAGAGCGCCGGATCCCATGGGCTTGGTGAGGACGATGCAGCCCAGGAGGATGTTGAGGGGCAAGAGGAGGAAGCGGGAGCCCAGGGTGTTGGCGTAGCCCATGATGGCGACGCGGGCTTGGCCGGCCTTGTTGGCGGTGGACATGATGGTGACGGACGGAGGAGCCCAGATGAAAGCAGTGGTTCCGGCGACAAAGGCGATGGCGAGAACGGTTTGGGCGACGTAGACGCCTACACCCTTGAGGATGCCATCGGGCAGTTTGCTCTTCAGCCAGGAGCCGTTGTCCGTGGTGTCGATGAGCCAGTAGAAAAAAGACATGAAAAGGCCAACGCGGAATACAACGCCAATCCAGACGGGAGAAAGACCTTCGTATGAACGCGTGGGGGTAAGGAATGACTTGATAATAACGGGAAGAAGTAAGAAGACGGTGAAAGGAATGAGAAGTTGCCAGGCAGACGACGTTGACGAGGCAGAGGATGAGTAGTACGTAGATCTGCAGAAGGGCATTTGCTCCTCGCGACAAAGCTTCGAGTAGGAAGCAATTCGTGCAAGGACCACAAAGGAGAGGGAGTGGTAAACAGCCATGGCGCGGTCGATTTTACCCTCAATGCGAAGAGATGCAATTGCAGCGCAGACGCCAAACGTCGCAATAAAGAAAAGAAGAATCGTATCCTCCCAGATAGTGTATGAGTTGGATGCAAAGCCAATGGAGTGGCTAACGGTGATGAAGACTGACAGCCAGCCCCAAAAGGTCGTGGGCAGCAGGTTCTGCAGCGTCTTACCAGCGCCATACAGCTTTCCAGCGGCGCTTCCGAGCATCAAAGCCAAAACCACAACCGCAGGGCTGTCGAGCGCTGCGTTGCGGTAGAGGGCAACACCGATGGTTGCAGCAGCAACAGCAAGAATCTTTGGGTCTCTCGACCAGCTGAGCAACGAGCTGTGGTATTCTTGATCAGGATGGACATATTCGCCATCCTTGAGTCCAATAAGTTCCAGCTTCTTCTCTGCGTAATCGAGCTCGGCATTGTTCATCACGAAGTACTCGTCATCGGCGGTGCGAGAGGCGTAAAGAAGCAAAACCACAAGGCCAATAGCAGTGATTCCAACAGCTTTGACCATTCGAGGAACGTCAAATCGTGCCCAAAGTCCCTTGCATATATCCAAAACAGTAACCTGGAAGTTGGTGAATGTAGCGTATAAATCTCTGTCGCTGTTGCTTGCAGCGCTTGCAACGGCAAGGTATGCTGAACGAGCATCGGCAGCAGGGCCCTCGGACAGGCCACGGGCGTTGAAGTACGCGTTTTGGTATCTGTCAACTCCAGCAGATGTCATCTTGGACACGGCTGCAAGATTGGCCCAGTTGTTGCCTCGCGGTCCGGCAAAGGCCTCCTCGATTGGCTTGCCAAGGTTGTTGAACGGAATAGGTATACCCAAGAGCAGAGCAAGTGTAGGCACCAGATCAATCTGAGGGACAGATCTGATCTTGGCATTGGCAGGAGGCACGGCAAATTCCTGAGACGTGCGGCCAAAGATAGGTCGCTTGGAGTACATCCACAACGCAGCCTCAACCTCATCATCACTTTCGCCGCCGTGGTCTCCCTTGCTGTCCATGCCATGGTCACCCATAACCACAAGAAGCGTCTTATCGTCAATTGTCTCAACAACGTTGCGAATAAATTCGTTCATTTGCTTGAGCTTGGCTGTCATATCAGCGTGCTCTGGTCCGTAGCGGTGTCCGGCATGGTCAACTCCCAAACAATGTCCAATGAGCAGATCCCAATCGCCCTTGTTGCTGGATTTGAGAAGCGGGAAAATGTTATCAATGACACCATTGTCAACAGTGTGAAGATCGTAGACGTGGAAGCTGTCGTACGCCTTGCTGATGTTGGCTTCGAAGTAGTCCGGGAACAAAGCCAGCCAAGTATCGTCACCGAGGTGGGCAATCTTCTTTCCATTGGCTTTGAGCTGCATCAACAGGTTATCCTCGTCAATGGCAGTGCCAGCAAAGTTGCTACCAGCGTCAATGAATGTTGGCAGAGTACCAGTCGTAAGACCCTTCAATCGCTGCAGCGTAGTCGTGGGAGGATCGGCAATGAACGGACGAAGGAACGCATTCTGGGGAGACTTGACGGCGGTATCGTAGAGGTATGGGAAAGCGTTGTGGAAAGCTTGCGCCGTCTCCGGTGCTTCGGGAACAGTGAAGTCGTAGCGCAAGGCGTCAATGAGGATCACCACGGCGCGGTCGAAAGTCTTGGGGTGCCAACATCCCTTGTCAACGTGCAGGCCAGCTTGTGGGCTTCCAATAGGCGGCATTGTACAGTTTGACTTGTCGTCCAAGACTAATCTAGTAAGCAAGAAGCCACTGGTGAACATCCACAAGCTGATCAAGTGGACAACAAGCAGCCAGCCCCAGAAAGCCGTAGTCCAGCGCCATCTCGTCTCGAACCCCTTTTGTCTGTTGACATTGAGCTTCTCCCGCTGCTTCTCGAGCGCCTCGGCGGTTTCCTGGGCGGTAGGCAATCCGTTTCGAATGGCCTCTGCATCAGCATCGTCTTTGGCCTTTTTGGCTCGCGCCCATTGTTGCGCAATGGCCTGGTGTTCGGTGATTGTTCTTTTGTCGAGTTTATCCTTTACGGGCGATGACGACCTCTTGTCGGCCTTGACAGGCGACGATGCCCGTCTGTCGAACCTGTCCTTGAGAGGTGAGGACGACATTGTTGGGTGGTGTTTATGGTCGGGTCGTCGACCCCGAGCTCATTAGCTATTCCGGGAAGATGGAGAATAGAAAAGCAAAGGAAAAGAAAAGAAGAAGAAAATAAAAGAAGGAAAGGAAGCGAGCAAGTGCCCAGTCAGTACAGTATTCCAAATCAAGAAGAATAAAAAATTAAACCCGGCCAGATGGATCGAGGACGGAAGCCAAGGGACAGCTTTGTTGTCTGAAAAAAGGTCGAGGGACGAGCCCATATCTTGCGCCCACTATAACGCACCAAAGACACCACTGACAGCGCTGTCAATTGCCCCCCGTCGCGTACCTGAACAGCACCGCGTTCCAGTTGCCCCACCACATTATTCCCCTTGCTTTGTGACGCTCATCAAGGTCATACAGCCATCACCACTATATGGACACATAAAATTAATCATCACGAAAAAAAACACTGCACAATATTTTGAAGATAAAAAACGTCTCTTAATACAATCATACAAAATCTGTCGAAAAAATAAATAATGGCCCTCATCCATCTCAATGGGCCTGATATCCCTTCTTCATGATTCTCCATCGCCCTCATCAGCAACAAGGACCACGCCAATATGTACATCAAGAAATCATCTCTCCAGAAATCCAACGCCACTATGTCCTCTGATCCTCTCTAAATAACACGAATAAAAAATATCAACCAACGCAAATACTTGCTAAAACCAATTCGCATCCGATCCGCTCAGCTTTTTCATCCATCAGCTCCAGAAAGCACCATCAAACTCATGTCTGTCCCCAGTCATATCAGCATTGTGCCGTTCATTAAAAAGGTCCTGTTCTTTTCTTCGTGTCATGAGTTTCAATGGTCATGTCTATCCTTCCTTCATCACTTGCTGCGCTTAGTCAAACATGTCAGTGCCTGTTGGCCTAGCGTTGCTTGCTGCGTTGCTTGCCCTTCTTCTCTCCATTCTTCGGCGTCTTCGGTTGTCAGCCGCTGCAGACTCGTTGCCTCGGTCAGGGCCGCTTGGTGAAGGACTCATAGCACTCCATGTACCGTGGGTGCCGCTTCCCAGGCTGGATACGGTTTGATCCGCACCAGCCAAGGATCCTGACGCTGCGGCTCCTTGCCCACCTGAGTAATAAGCAGAGTCCTTACCGCGGCGACCTCTGGCAAATGCAGGGTTGGGAGGAGACAGCGGTGCTAGCTCATCTTCGGCTTCAGCATGTGACTCGGCCACTCGTTCTGCGCGGCGCTGGCTTGATCCTCTACGGTAGCCTCTACCTTGGCTCGGGGAGTCGAGGCCTGATATGCTACTCTCAGAGTCTGCCCGGCCGCGTGCCTGCATAGCTTCTTCCTCTGTAAGGCGTCGTAACGTCACATTTCTGTCCTTGTCGTCATGCACCTTGACCTTGACACTCACAGGAGAAGCGTAGCGATCGCGAGTATCGTGTGATCGCGTTTCGGCTGCCAAACTGCTGGCTCTGGCAGCTGCTGCTTCCGCTGCTCTTTCACCCGCCCTACGTCTTCTTTCTGACGGTCTTCGGTTTGGTCGTGTGCCTGCTGAGACAAAAGAGCTGTCACCCTCTGAGTGCAAGACGCCATGAGGATCTGGAGGCATGGGTGGCATTGTTGCGGGGTCAATGTCGTGTATCGAGCTTTGTTGCCTATGCGTTGGGGTAACAGGAGGGACTGAACCCGGCAGATATGAGCTGCCTTGAGGTCTCGTTTCTACAGAAGATTCCGTTGTTTCTGACAGAATAGAGTCGTGTCCGTATCCGGTTGGTCTGCGTCCCATTGGTGGTCGGCGCGAATCTCGACGTGAAAGCGAAGGGTGGCCGTCGCCAGTAAATCGAGGGCCATGTCCACCGGCCCGCATCTCTTCTTCTTCTCGGAGTCTGTCGTCTTCCTTCCTTGACTTTCTGTTCGCCAATTTGGCTGCCAACCAGCCCATGCCTAAGCCAGACAAGATGCCTTTGCCGACTCCTCCAGATTTCCCTTGCGTTGTTCGTCTTGATGGGCTTACATATGATGAGTATTCAGAGTCATCATAGTCTCGGCGCGCATTTCTGCTTGGGTAAGATGCGTCGGGAGTAGATGGTCTTCCGGTATCTCTTGTGTCTCTTGTGTCTCTCGTGTCCCTTGTCATGTAAGTCGTAGTGGCTGCAGGATTCGCAGATGGCGGAATGAGATCCGTCTGCGTGTCTCCTCCACGTCGGTAGGTGTCGGTGTAATAGTCGCTGCTGTAATCGCTTCTCGGAGGCCCGCCTCGTCCAATACGATTTCTTCTCGGCGTTTCAGTGGAAACAGCAGAATAATCGTCATGGTAATTCTTGTCTCGGCGGTTCATCATGCCTGAAACAAGCTTGCCTGCGCCAACCGCCGCTGCAGCTCCTCCGAGGATTTTCATGAAGCCACCACCACTCTTCTTTTGGGGTGGAGGCAGCTCTGAATACTTGTCAGTGTAGTAAGAACCGGATCCACGGCGAGATGGGAGAACTTCCGGCTCTGAGCGTCGGTACGAAGAGGGCGATCGGCTGCGTTCTCGATCATGATTCTTCTTTCTGCGCATCAATGCCCAAAGTCCAGCACCAGCTGCCAGTGGACCAAGCCATTTCCATTTTCCGCTGTGTTCATGCTTGTGATCAGAGAAGTATTCTGACTCGGTAACTCGTGTATGACCACCCTCTGAACGGGCGCCGCCCATGTAAAATTCCCTACGACCAGCGGCCTTGTAGCAGAGGATGAAATACACCAAAACCAAAAATACCATCCACAATGTGAACAGTATGAAGAGGTATTTGGGTGAGCCGTAAAGCGTCATGCCCAATGGCACTTGGATAATTCCCAACAGAGCAATGGCTCGGCCCGACCACTGATGAATCATGATTCGCAACGAACGAGCTTTCATGATGTGGCGTACCAGTCGTCCTCCAACGACTTGGAGGAGGAACAGTACGAAAATGGCTACACCGATGCCGTGGTGTGGGTTCGTCAAGCTTCGTTCTGGCCCGACAGCGAAATAGCCGAGGATAAAGATTGCTATAATCATCAAGGTCGAGACGATTGCTATTTGAGAGTGATAGACAACTGCATATCCTGGGTGTAGTGCGTAAAAGCGGACAAGCATGACGGATATCGGAATGAAGAGTAGAAAGACCAGTGCGGCCATCACTGCGTGCGCTAGGACGATAGTGTGGTATT
Organism: Simplicillium sp. C3G150-2; assembly: GCA_022702485.1. Taxonomy (NCBI): domain Eukaryota; kingdom Fungi; phylum Ascomycota; class Sordariomycetes; order Hypocreales; family Cordycipitaceae; genus Simplicillium; species Simplicillium sp. C3G150-2. The sequence goes on along the minus strand of JAJIYY010000001.1, from coordinate 2,684,557 downwards.
GTGTAAGCGTAGAGAAGCGATTTGCCATTCCTTTTAATAATTGTTAGTTTCAACAGACAAGATCGCTCTTCAATATCAAGACTTCTTACCATTGTAGCGCATCGTCTCAAAGTTGGGCCCTTGTAAATTGGGAAACAGAAACGTATTCTTGGAAAAAGACCATGTTCCGTCGCCCACGGTCATTGTGTCGGAATTGTAGCTTACAGACCCGGGGGCCGAAAACTCATTTGATGCCGGCGCCATGACGGCGGCGACAGAGCGTGAAAGCTTCGCAATAGAGACGCTCGTGTAAGTCGAATAGACAAGGTCGCCGTATTCAGTAACAATTCCTCGCTTCCAAATCGGGAATCGCCTCAACGTCGTGGATCAAATTCCTTCTCGCCAGATATCCAGGTATGCGACACAGTTGGGGGTGTTGGAATGTATTGCCTCGTGGTGAGCGGGCAGACAGTCGTCGAATTGGTATGCGGTGGAACGCAGTGACTTGCGGTGTAGGCGTAGTCTGGAATCTTTGGTTGTACTAAGTTTCAAACTTGGGCTTGAATCGAATACATCAAGGGAACCTTCGAGTAGAGATGCGATGATGCGGCAAAAGGGTTCAAATTTACATGCACATGATAAACTTGGCAATAATCAAGGCACGACCCTTGGGGCGCCTTTGCGTCGACCCGGAGCATGTTGCTTTGCGGCGTGGTTGCGCGGGGTGACGGCACAGCCCCACTTTGGGCCAAAAGGCTGGTTCCTGTCCCGAAAAGGAAACGCTGTGTTGGCGATTCCTTCCTGATGAGTCAGCACTCTCAGCCCTCAAAGATCACGTGTCGTGCCTTCCTTTTGAATATTTTTTCGCACGACTGGCGACTTTGGTGGTTGGGCAGGGGCTGGCCAATCAAAGCAGGCTTATGGACCCGGAACAATTCTAAGCCGCGGACTGAGGGTGGACTCGCTTAGACCCATTTTTGGTGTGCACACACGAAATTGAAATTATTCTCGCCCCTCCACGAAATCTTGAATCTGTAGTATCTCCAATTGCGCATACACATCAGCAGCAATCATGGCGGTTGGAAAGTGAGCAATTCTCGCTTCATGGCTCGACAATACACAGACGGCTAACATGCCATAGGAACAAGAGACTCTCTAAGGGCAAGAAGGGCCTCAAGAAGAAGACCGTCGACCCTTTCTCTCGCAAGGACTGGTACTCGATCAAGGTACGTGGCCGAAGCTGTCTCGAACATTTTTCTTGCAAACCAACAGTCAACTAACTCGCGTTTAAACAGGCTCCTAACCCTTTCAACGTTCGAGAGTGAGTGACCACGAACAGAGCGATTCAACGCGCCGAACTCGAAAAAGTTTTCGACATGATACGGATATACTAACTCGTTGGACAGTGTCGGCAAGACCCTCGTCAACCGCACCACCGGTTTGAAGAACGCCAACGATGCCCTCAAGGGACGCATCGTCGAGGTCTCTCTCGCTGATCTCCAGAAGGATGAGGGCCACTCTTTCCGCAAGGTTCGCCTCCGCATCGACGAGGTCCAGGGCAAGAGCTGCTTGACTGCTTTCCACGGCCTCGACTTCACATCCGACAAGCTTCGATCTCTCGTCCGCAAGTGGCAATCCCTGATTGAGGCCAACGTCACCGTCAAGACCACCGACGACTACCTCATCCGCCTCTTCGCCATCGGCTTCACCCAGCGTCGCCAAAACCAGATCAAGAAGACCACCTACGCTGCTTCTTCCCAGATCCGTGCCATCCGCCGCAAGATGACCGACATCATCCAGCGCGAAGCCTCCAGCTGCACCCTCACCCAGCTCACCTCTAAGCTCATTCCCGAGGTCATTGGCCGCGAGATCGAGAAGGCCACCTCTGGCATCTACCCTCTCCAGAACGTAAGTTTGATACTCAGGAGTCGAACCCGACGAGAAACACCTACGAGACGCTCGAATCGGCGACAGAAAAAAATTTCAAGGGCAATTGGGGCTAACAAAGTGTGATATAGGTACACATCCGCAAGGTTAAGCTGTTGAAGGCTCCCAAGTTCGACCTTGGTGCCTTGATGGCTCTGCACGGCGAGTCTGGCACTGACGACCAGGGCCAGAAGGTTGAGCGTGAATTCAAGGAGCGTGTTTTGGAGGAGGTTTAAAGGAAGCCTACTTTTAAAAAATTGATTTTAGGCATAGGCAGTTTGTGGAAAGTAACCCTTGCTGGCATTGTTTCGGTCATGGTATATGGCGTATTGTCTGTAAGGCGACTAGGGGAATAGATAATGTCGCCAATGATCATGGTCAACGGTTTATTCATTCGGTTTCTCTATTTTGGTGTTTTGGCTCTAGGTGACTGTGAAACTAAATACGCGTGCTGGAAGAATTGGCACGATTTCTAACATTGGGTATATGTTCACAGTGCATGCAGTTGAGCATATGAAAGTGCATGTGATATTACGTTGAAAGTCTACTCTAATGAGGTCCTGTGCTCAAGAACACAGCACCAAGTCTATAAATACAACCTTGTCATGCGTTGACAGCCACCACGATCTAACATCCCCCCAGTTTGATGAAGGGTATACTCATTCAGGATCCTGCAAAAATTCCACAACAGCTACAGAAAGTCAGTAAGCGGCTAGTTGGGGCTCATGGGAGGGGAGGTGAGTTTACCTGTTCTGAAGTCCTCTGGCTTTTCGGAGATCAGCCAATGTCCAGCATCAACATCAACCAGACGGAAGCGAGGAAAGAATTGACCAATAGCCGGAATGACTTCATCCGGTACATATTTGCTCTTGCTGCCTCTGATGAAGAGTGCAGGCTTGTCATAGCGAACCTGCTCGGGGTTTTTGAAGGGAAAGTCGCCCAGGTTGTTGAGAGTCTTGCCGAGGATATCAAGTGGAACTTGGAATTCTACTGTTGATTTTCCTTGGGGTCGGTGCAAGTTGCCAAGTAAAAATTGCCTGATTGTAAGAGACTTTGAGGATATTAGCAGCCGTTATAGGGGATTGGTTGAGGTCAAATGGGGAAGACTTGCGGGTTCGACTTCTTGAAGAATCTTGTCTGCATCTGACTGGCGAGTAACTTGTGCTGCTTCAATCTTCTTCATGGCGCGTACGTAGCCGCCGAAGTCATTGGACAGGATTGCGTCAATTGGTGCGTTGTCGACTGAGATGAAGTTGTTGACTAGCTCAGGTGAGGTGAGTGCCAGTGCCATAGCTGTCTTGGCGCCCCTGTTGAAGGTATTAGAGGATTTCAAAGTTTCTCGAAATGTAGCCGGGCATTACTTACATTGAGTGACCGATAATTGTGCTGTCTTTGAAGCCATTCTTGTTGATGAACTCGGCTACATCCTCAGCCATGGCTTCATAGTCGTGCTTTGGGTCATGAGGGGACTGTCCATGATTGCGTAGATCCTACAATACGTTAGTATATTCCTGTTTTTTCAACTATTTTTTTTTTCCTGTAATAACCATACCAATGCGTATACATATCTGCCCAAGTCTCGTGCCAGTACCCTAAGTATCCGTTAGCTTCGAAGCTCATTGTCAAAGGTCACGACTACCGTACTTGCTCATGGTCCTGTTGTTTTTCTTGGAGCCAAACAACCCATGCAAAAATAGAATTGGTTTGGTCTTCTCATCAAACTTGGGTTTTTGGGGCGGGTGGACGTCGTATGCTAGCTGCACAATACTCCTTCTCTGTGACATCTGGCTCGCGAAAGCGCATTGTGTGCTCACGCCCGCCCGTGGGAGACGAACTGAAAATTGTTTCAACATCTCGAGAGGCACTGAAACGTGCGGGATGCTTCTGCTGGGAATAAACGATTTAATATTGCGTTGTGGTGCACTGATATAAAAAGACTGTCGAATTTATGACGCGAATGGCTAATGGAAATGGGTAGCTGTAAATGATATCAGGTACTTATGTTGTCCATACAGAATACGTGACGATGCAAAGTACATCTTACCACCGCCCACAGCGTTGCGCTGTTGGCTCAAAATCTTGGAAGGACCTGTCCCTGAGCTTAGTGGGGCAAACAGGCCGACAGCTGTCCCTGTGAAGGTGAAGTGTCCTCGCCTCCTCCACAAATCTGGCCTCCCGAACAACGACTGCCCGCGCTCGGTACAAAAACAAGCCCCTCCTATCCCAGCTCCGACCGAATTCATCGTTGGAAACCCGCTCAGACACCCTCAAACTTTGCAATCCGCCCTTAAAATATACCTCTTGCCCAGCTGCCGTGCATCACTGGCAGCAAACGTAACCCGATGGATTACGAAGCGCTCAAGGAACAATGGAGCGAGGTGGAGGATCGCGATGGTGTGCGATTGAGTTGGAACGTGTTTCCTAGCTCTAGAATGGTATGTTGGTTATTTTGCATCGTGTCTGCGAGGACAATGACTGACCCGTGCCGCAGGAAGCTTCCAGACTGGTCGTCCCTATCGGAGCCCTGTACACACCATTGAAGGAGAAGCCCGAGACTCCTCTCCTCCAGTTCGAGCCCGTTACTTGCAAACAGCCTTGCCGCTCCGTCCTGAACCCTTTCTGGTATGTTGAAGCTTCGAATTTAACTCTGGCGGATACTAACACACTAATAGCCAGGTCGATGTGCGCGCCAGAGTTTGGATCTGCCCCTTCTGCTTGTCCCGCAACTCGCTCCCCCCTCACTACAAAGATATTACCGCCAACGCCATCCCTCCCGAGTTACACCCAGCCAACACAACTATCGAGTACAGACTTTCAAGACCGGCTCCCGCTCCTCCTATTTTCCTCTATGTCGTCGATCTGTGCCAGGAGGCCGACAGCTTGGCCTCCCTCAAGGAGTCCCTCGTCATGAGCTTGAGCCTTCTCCCTGAGAACGCTCTTGTTGGTCTTATCACATACGGTACTATGGTAAGGACAAGTGATGAATAGATGTATGTGTTCGTCTGCTGACATATGAAATCAGGCCCAAGTACATGAGATCGGCTATGAGGGCTGCGCCAAGTCCTACGTCTTCAGAGGCAACAAGGACTACTCTGCCAAGCAGGTTCAGGAAATGCTGGGACTCACCTCGACTCTTCGACCTGGCATGCAGCCCCAACCCGGCCGACAGATGCCCGCTGCCCCTGCTGCTCGATTCCTTCTCCCCGTCGAGCGTGCCGAGTTCCAGCTCACCAAGGCTTTGGAGGCTCTTCAAAAGGATCCATGGCCCAGACCCAGCGACCACCGTAGCGTGCGCTGCACTGGTGTGGCCTTGAGTGTTGCAATTGGTCTTATGGAGACTTCTTTCCAGAACGCTGGAGCCCGTATTATGCTCTTCACTGGTGGTCCTGCAACTGAGGGACCCGGAATGGTCGTCGGTCCTGAGCTGCGAGAGCCCATCCGTTCTCACCACGACATTGATCGCGACAATGTCAAGTACTATAAGAAGGCCTTGAAGGTATGGTTTTCAGTCTACAGCTAACATTGTTCTTGACTAATGCCCTGCAGTTCTACGAAAACCTCGCAAAGCGTACCGCACACAATGGACACATTGTCGACATCTTTGCTGGATGTCTCGATCAAGTCGGTCTTCTCGAAATGAAGGGATTATGTAACTCTACCGGTGGTCATATTATTCTCACCGATAGTTTCACATCTTCCATGTTCAAGCAATCCTTCATCCGTGTCTTTGAAAAGGATGAGGACGATAATCTTCTTATGGGCTTCAACGCTGTTTTGGAAGTCCTCACTACCAAGGAGATCAAGGTCACTGGTCTTATTGGCCATGCTGTATCTCTTAACAAGAAATCCGTGTCTGTCAGCGAAACGGAATGCGGTATCGGAAACACATGCTCTTGGAAGATGTGCAGCATTGACCCCAAGGCCAGTTACGGTGTATACTTTGAGGTTGCCAACCAGGGTCAACCCCAAGCACAGCAAACGCCTCAGAAGGGTATGATGCAATTCTTGACATACTATCAGCACTCCTCTGGTCAATTCCACTTGCGAGTAACAACTATTGCTCGCAATTTGAGTGGTCCTGCTGGCGACCCTGCCATTGCTCAGTCATTCGATCAGGAAGCCGCTGCCGTGCTCATGAGCCGTATTGCAGTTTACAAGGCTGAGGTCGATGATGGCCCTGACGTCCTACGCTGGGTCGACAGAATGTTGATTCGCCTCTGCTCGCGTTTCGCAGACTACCGCAAGGACGATCCCTCGTCATTCCGCTTGGAGAAGAACTTCACCCTCTACCCTCAATTCATGTTCCATCTTCGACGAAGCCCCTTCTTGCAGGTCTTCAACAACTCCCCTGACGAGACTGCATTCGATCGCCACGTTCTGAACCACGAGGACGTCAGCAACTCACTTGTCATGATCCAACCCACTCTTGATTCCTACACTTTCGATCAAGAAGGCGGACAACCCGTGTTGCTGGACTCTGCCTCCATTCAGCCCACGCACATCCTCCTTCTCGATACCTTCTTCCATATCCTCATTTTCCACGGCGAGACCATTGCCGAATGGAGAAACGCTGGATACCAAGACCAAGAGGGTTACGAGAACTTCCAAGCATTGCTGGAGCAGCCCAAGGAAGACGCCAGAGACCTCATCACGGACCGATTCCCCCTTCCCAGATTTATTGTCTGCGACGCTGGTGGTTCCCAGGCTCGTTTCCTTCTCTCCAAGCTCAACCCCTCGACGACACATACCAGTGGTGCCTTTGGCGGAGGAGCATCTTCTGCCCAGACCATCTTTACAGACGATGTTTCTCTCCAGACCTTCATGGACCACTTGATGAAGTAAGCTGCCCCAGATATTTGTCCTATATTTTTTAAAACCATTACTAACAAACTATTTTAGACTTGCTGTAAGCGGCGCGAACTAAAAGGCTGGCGAGTTTAATGTCACGATTGCTACTGGGTCTGATGTAGCATTTATTATGAAGGCCAAAATGTTTGATGGGATGTCAGATTAGAAAAAACGGGTTAAGAATAGGTGTTGTTAAAGAAAAACCAAAGAGAAAGTGAGAATTAATCATTCTCCTTTGTTAATATTATATGACTTTTTTACAGCTGATGTGAGCCAACTGGTAGCGCAGAGCCTCGTTGCTTGGTCTGTCAGAGTCCGTTCGATGCACAAAGGTGTTGTTGAATGACTAAGCAGGTGGAAATGCCCACAGCAGAGACAGAGCGGTACCCTAATTCAGTAAGATTTTTGGTGGAGAGCTTTGTACTCTTGTGGTCCACAGCAAGCGGTATCGATTAAGCACAAAACTTAGGGCAGGCGAATGGGGCACACAGAAATTTCTCTTCTTGTCTGAACAACTGCCAACTCTCTCCTCCATCCTCAACCATCCTCCAAACGGCAAGCAAACCACGAGCCTCTGCCCCATTTTCAAACCGCCAATATGCGTACGTCGATACCCCCTTGAGCAATTGAATGCGAAAAGAGGGAAAAAAGAATTAACAAAGTGCCGGTGCAGCTCCCAAGTTCGATCCCAATGAGGTCAAGGTCATCCACCTTCGCGCCACCGGTGGTGAAGTTGGTGCCTCTTCCGCCCTCGCTCCCAAGATCGGTCCTCTGGGTTTGTCTCCCAAGAAGGTCGGTGAAGACATCGCCAAGGCTACTGGTGACTGGAAGGGCTTGCGCGTAACTGTCAAGCTCACCATCCAGAACCGTCAGGCCGCCGTGTCCGTCGTTCCCACTGCCTCCTCTCTGATCATCAAGGCTCTCAAGGAGCCTCCTCGTGATCGCAAGAAGGAGAAGAACATCAAGCACAACAAGTCTGTCTCCCTTGATGAGATCATCGACATTGCCCGCCAGATGCGCTTCAAGTCTTTCTCCAAGGATCTTGCTGGTGGTGTTAAGGAGATTCTCGGCACTGCTTACAGTGTCGGATGCCGTGTCGACGGCAAGGCCCCCAAGGTTATCATTGCGGCCATCGACAACGGAGAGATTGACAGTATGTTGTTTCTTTTTCAAGGCAATACAAAAGGGACCAATTGCTAACATTTATTAGTTCCCTCCGAGTAAATTGTCGAAAATACCTTTTGATGAGACTGTCGTGTCTGGCAGGGCTAGACATTGGCAATGGCGTCCACACGCTTTCGCTGGTCGGCTATTTAATTACGAATAAATGATCGCTAATGCCTCTTCAACACCGGTTCAACCTTTCGCCTCAACCGTGATGCAATCATCATGTTTGACTTTGTGACACCCAAATTTCCCTTGCCCAAAACCCACCCTCAACTCACTCCGAGATCTACCAATCTGCACGATGGTATATCTCTATTTTTGTTCGAGGAAGATGAATCATGTCCTGCTACTCACCGCGACTTCCCTGCTCCATGGAGGTAGTGGTCCATTTTTATTGGTCAACATACTGACTGTTTAGTAAATAATGAAAAATGTTTCGACGTTGCACGGGGAGGGGAGGATGCAAGGAGCGTCAATCCATTTGTAATAAGAAACCGAGTCAGTCTGCTGGGAAATCCTCCAGATGTGACACTGTAGCCCTACCAGATGTCGCCTCGCAAATAAAACGGGGAAGCGCTTAAAACGCTCCCGCAGATCTAGACGGGTATTTCGGCCTAAGGATCACCTCGATCGTGCGCAGCCACGGCCAGCATTTTTTTATTGTAGAGTCCATGAAATGCGCAGCATCAAGCAATCAATTGCCGGGATTTGTGTAACTTTTTCTGTTTCCCCTTCGTCGCATGGTGTCTTTTTTATCCCACCGTGCATTGCATCAGGCTCAGCTTGGCGGGTGGATTGCCCAGTGCATGAATGTCCCCAAGACAAGGCAGCTTATTGGATGAGGTAATGTGATGGGCGCCGAGCCCAACCAACCACGTCTCCTCCACCTCACCAGTTGACTCAACATCGACATTCACCGAGTTTCCGCCTTGTTTAAAATTCTCCTCGTCCGGTTTTCCAGTTGCTCTGATTCGTCTCGACACAGCGAAACGCGAGTGGTCCCTAAATTTCCATTCGTTCGACTGGCATTCAATCACGCAACGACCGTCGCTACTCGACCAGAGGAATCTCGAAAGGGCTGCACCCCCTTCCTCGTTTTCCTCCTGCCTCGCACAACGCCTCCCCTCGAATCGAATTTACATTCAAATGCTGGCGATGTGGTTGGCAATAGTAAAGGTAGCGGACCCATGAGTGGTCGCTGCGATTCTGCGTTGAAATTATACTTCAAGCCGCCTTTGTCTTTTTCTTTTGTCCTGTGTCACAAACGTCGAGCCTTGTCCGTGAGCGACGACTTGGCCCTCTTTTTTTTCTTTGAACCATGCTTCCTCTACTCCAGACGCACCCGCCGATGGTGCAAACGACGAAATTAGACTCAAACGCCGGAGACCCTGCTTTCGTGGGATCTCCCCACGACGACCATTTGTTTCATTCGATGAACCCCTCCTATGACCAGTCATTTCCAATCAGAACGAGTCGCCAGTACCATCTCGCGAATGGCGGCCAGCCCATTCCAGGGTCGGAGCCGCAACTTCGGCGCAAAACTCCAGGTGGCACTATCGATGCTGGCTTGGGAGCATTTCCCAATAAGCCATCACCAGATGAACCGCCGTTGAAGCAGGTCGTGCTGCCGGGGTCGTCTAGCGTACCGTCCGTACACCCTTTGAATGGCATGTCACAGCTATCACAGGGTTATGGTCTTCGGTCCTTGGATAGCAGCCACATGCATGCTGGGGCATCATGGTCGTTCAACTCGCCCGTTCCTCATAACCCTGGCATGCTCAACTATCCCGATGCCAATTATCAGTTTTGCCAACCACCTCAGCAAATGGGCGGCAATGCATTTCCAAGCATATATCAGCCGGTCATCCGCGCAAACGAATACAATGTCCGTGCATTTTGTCCTCCACCACCATCTTTTGCATGGGGTATGCCGTTTGGCCAATCGAATTGGCAACCTGGTTTGGCGTCTGGTTGGGATACACAACAAAATGGTTCTAGCGCATCGTATTATTCTCATCATCAACCCCCTCAGCAATCTCATCATCATCAGCATTCTATGGCGTCTTCATTAAATACTCCCCGCGGCTTTATACCTGACACTCTGCCGCAGCACCAATTACAAGTGGCGGCTCCGGACCTTCATGCTTCAAGCGAAGCAAACTTAGAAAACCAACAACATTTTCGTGAGAGGGCTCTCTCACAAGCATATAGATGCTACCTACAGCTCCTCAGTTACTTACAAACCGCCAAACGCGCTCAATACTCAAGAGAAGGTTCTGGATTTGATTCGACTAAGCATCTTTCTTTTCCAAAACCGCCCAGACCGAAGCGTGAGAATGCATACATCTCTCCTGCCGCCACCCACATCAACTTTGGCCCTATCCCCAGTCTTCAGGATGGTTCGACGTTATTTGGCCATGGTGGCTCATTCTCTCAACCCACTGGCCAGTCCTTCAACAACAGTCACATGTATCCTCAGCAGCAAAATCAGGCCCATGGGTTGCAGAACTTATATGCTGGTGTGGACCAATTTCGACCACAAGCTCCAAGATCATACCCACATGCATTTGCGGTCAAGCCAAACAGTCACCAACCCAACGAAGCGTCACTGATAAGCAGTGCAAGGTCGTCTTTGGAGCTTGTCAAGAACCTATGCGAACAAGCCCCTTGGGCATGGACTGACGGCATGCTGCTTGTAGGGTGCCTGCACTACGCCCTTGAAGAATACGCCGCTGCTTTGCAATGGTTCTCGAGAATTGTTACAGAGGAACCGGGCCACGTTGAAGCTGTTGCCAATATTGCAGCCACCCTGTATTGTCTAGACCGCCACGACGAGGCAGAGAAGCACTGGTTGCGCGCCCTGAAACTACGCCCCAGTTACATGGAGGCTGCCGAACACCTCGTGGGCTTGCTGTATAAGAAGCGCAGTCGCGAGGCTATTGAGGTTATCCTATTCATCCAACGGTCGTTGCGACTCGAGGGACCAAAACAGGCGGCAAATCTCCATGCAGCCACTGGTAACACGTCTCAAGCTGATGCGAATGCAATGGCAGCTGCAAAATCTGGTGTCTTTGGCTCTAGTGGCTATGCCTTGCCCTCCGACGACAACGGAAGGATACTTGCGCTCGTTCACGCCAAAGGTACAATGCTCTATGGCCTGAAAGACATACAGGGCGCTGCCGATGCCTTTGAGGAAGCAGTGTTGATTGGCACTGGAAGGAGTATCAAAGGTATACGAGATTTGGTGGCTCGTATTAGGTCTGCGCTAATCCGGGTTGGTCCATCTACGACTCAAGAAACCAACAGCGCCTATCACCTTCAGCCCCTGCTTCTCACCCCTGACAAAGCTCGCCACACAGCAAGGCTTGTGTTTGGCGGAGACGGAGGACTTCCTGGCCTGGCTGCAATTGCAGAACCAGCTCAAAAGCGCGCAGCCCTTCAAACAACGAGCAATGCACTATTGTCCTTAGCTAAGATCTTCCAAGACACAATGGCTGCTGGCAACTCAGATACGGGTCTGTCTCGGCCCCCAACTGGTGTTGGTGACATCTTGGCTCTATATTACCTTTCTCTTGCGCTACAAGAAAGCCCATCGACGGCTAACAACGTCGGCATCTTGCTTGCGGGCATTCAACAAACGGTAAAGCCGCCTCGTGGTGCAAGACCTCCTACAACCACTGTACAGCCAAGCATCCCTGGCGTGCTTCCCGGAAGCGGTTTGGAGCTCGCCCTGTCATACTATAATTATGGCTTACGTTTGGACCCAAAGCATGTGCATTTGCACACAAACCTCGGCAGCTTGCTGAAGGACGTCGGCCAGCTTGATCTTGCGATTCAGATGTACGAGCGGGCTGTGTCTTGTGATGGCACCTTCGACATCGCGTTGACAAACCTTGCCAACGCGGTCAAGGATAAAGGCAGAATCAATGACGCCATAGGGTATTACAAACGAGCCATACAAGCAAACCCCAGTTTCGCAGAGGCTGTCTGCGGACTGTTCACAGCTCTGAACTCTGTGTGCGACTGGCGTGGAAGAGGTGGCGTTTTACTAGACGACGGCAGATACGACCGGTGGCATGTAGGTGAGGATGGAATGCTCATCGATGCTCAGAGTACCAAGCGCGAGATTGGTCTGACAAAACGTGTTGTTGATATCGTACATCATCAACTTTCAGAGGCATCGAGCTGGGGTAAGAACGCGCTGGTGGAAGCGACTCGGACGCATTTGGTCAAGGCTTTGCAACCGCTGCTGAGCGACAAGTCATTCGATGTCGAAGCAGAGCTACAAGAGTGGGCTGGTAAACCTTGGGAGGGCTCGCGCCTCGTTCGACTTCTGGAACGTTCAACGAGAGTGACCCTGAGGAAAGCCTACCTGGCGAAAACGTCAGGAAGAGGCAATCAGACACAAAACGCTCAACGCCTCCGTCTTCCTGCCAACGTGAGCGTCCCGTCTGCTCCGACAGTGCTGCCCTTCCACACTTTCACGTGCCCTCTGCCAGCAAAGGATATTAGACTCATCTCTCAGAGAAATGCCATGCGGATATCGTGTTCGACTCTACGCGCGCCGTGGCTTTCCGATATCGTTTACCAAGCTCCCCCGGCCCCGAAACCGCATCTGAACGTTGGCTATGTTTCCTCAGACTTCAACAACCATCCTCTGGCACATCTGTAAGTAACCTGTAAACCATATGAAAGGCAAGAGCTAATTGGGGTAACAGGATGCAATCAGTCTTTGGCTTTCATGATCGTAACCGCGTGCGGGCTTTCTGTTATGCTACCACAGCCAGCGACAAGTCATCATACCGCATGCAGATTGAACGAGAGGCGCCATTTTTCCGCGATGCCAGCAGCTGGACACCAGATCGATTGATTCGGCAGATTGTTGAAGACGAGATTCATATCCTCATCAACCTCAATGGCTATACAAGAGGTGCACGCAACGAGATTTTCGCAGCGCGACCGGCACCTTTGCAAATGTCCTTTATGGGGTACGCTGGAACATTGGGAGCTGAGTGGTGCGACTACATCCTGGCTGACACTACGGCAATTCCTCCGGAAACGCTACGCCCATACCGTGAGAACATGTCAATTGAGGATGTCTTCAAAGATAATACAGAAGGCGGAGAAGAAGACTGGCTGTACTCTGAAAACATCATTTTCTGCAGAGACACCTTCTTCTGCTGCGACCACGCACAGTCATCTTCCGCAGGAGAGCGCGAACTGTCATGGTCAGACGAAGAAAGCCGAAGATGGAAGATGCGTAAAGAGCTGTTCCCCAATCTGTCCGACGACACTGTCATTCTTGGCAATTTTAATCAACTATACAAGGTATGCTACACGCATAGAGGTTCCCAGAGCAAAGTCAGTTGAAACAATTATACTAACATGCAGTCTTATTAGATTGAGCCAACCGTGTTTCGAACTTGGTTAAGGATTTTAGCAGGTGTCCCAAATGCAGTGCTTTGGTTACTGCGTTTTCCTGAAGCAGGCGAGGCGAACCTGAGAAGAACAGCAGAAGCATGGGCAGGCAAAGAGGTTGCTAGCCGTCTGATTTTCACGGATGTTGCGCCCAAAGGACAACATATCTCAAGAGCTCGAGTATGTGATCTGTTCCTCGACACGCCAGAGTGCAATGCGCACACGACAGCAGCAGATGTACTGTGGTCGAGCACGCCTTTGGTGACACTACCCCGATATACATACAAGATGTGTTCGCGAATGGCAGCATCGATTCTGCGGGGAGCACTGCCAAAGACCGAGGAGGGGAATGCAGTGGCAGAGGAGCTCATGTGCGACAATGAGGCCGAATACGAAGAAATCGCCATTCAACTGGCCACCAGTTTGAAATACCACACTACAGGAGACGGGTACATGAGTGGACGCGGAAAACTTTCAGACATACGACGTCTATTATGGGAGAGCAAATGGACATGCGGGCTGTTTAACACGCGAAGATGGGTTCGTGATTTGGAAGAGGCGTACGAAGAGGCATGGCGGCGTTGGGTGGATGGCAAAGGGGGCGACATCTTTCTGTAGGAGAGGGGAGGATTTACATTTAGGACAAGGAGAAAAATACCCCGTTACTGCATCATGGATGATGTGATGCTGGAACACTTAATGTTGGACACGACGGTAATGATTTGCATTCTGGATTTTTTGTGTTTTGTTTTTGTTATTATTTGGAGCGGAATATGCGTCAAGAGTGTTGTATCGACCGCTGGAAGAGCAGTTGCATTGGAAAGACAACGGAAAGAAAAGAAAGCAAAAATACAAGGTTCAGCATGGCCGGGAGTTAGAGTTGTTTGTCATTTTCCTGTTTCCATTGTCAAGGATACATGTTGGGTCTCTTCAAGGGGATACCACGGCAGAGTCATTTGTACGAGATATAAAGCTTTAGCAACATAAACTGGATGATGCGTTCCGGATGACGTTTGTTACTTGACTTGTCATTAATTGTTCAGGGCGTGATATGTCGCCGCCGGAGGATGCAGATGCAAATGGATGGACTGGGACGGGAGCGACAATGCTAGGGTATCCTGTGCGCGAGAGGTTGTATGTGCTGGCTCAAAGGAACTAACTGTAACCATCCTTTCGGTACGTACATAGATACATGGACAGGAGCGAGGAGGGGGAGAGGGGAAGGGTGTCTCGTCGCTATGACGGGATGATCCTGGTCGGGATTGTCTTGGCGTAGAGGTCGGTGACAGGACATGGGGGTTTTGAGGAAATGTGACAGAAAGGATATAATGATTGGGAATTTGAGAATGATCCGCAGCCTTGCAGATCCAGTATAGTCGGAAAGTCCGGATGAGTTAGTGGCTGGTAGATGTGTATGTATGTGCCGCACGGTGATGTTGTCGAGGAAGCGATGGTCGGCTAAGATGGAGGAGGCAGTTGGTGCAACACTGGCCGTGTAGACTGCATGTAGATGTAGATGGGATATAGTTTGAACGGCAAAACAGCTGTGACGCGTGCATTTGTGCCGTTGGTAACGAAGTGGTCAATGCAAGGTGATGTTTGAACGGGTTGAGGCCAGCTATGAGGCAGTTTGAGCGGATGGAAGCCAATGGGTCAAGTACGAGGAAGTTTGAACGGATGGAGGCCGTAATGGGTTAAGACTACAGAGGAAGCTTGATGAACGACGGAATTGAAAGCGTCACTAAAAGCTACCGGTGTACCCGTTGCGAGGAGAGGTCTCGAGGGCGTAAACAATGCAGCCGAGTGGTGAGTAAGTACCATGCATAGAAAGCTGGGGGAGCGGGAACAAGAGAAGGGCCATTGTTTGGATCAGACGGGTGAGGGCTGGTTGGACTTGATCGGGCTGGAGCGAGGCCTGGACCAGGCGATTGGGAGAGGCGGAGGGTCTCTCCCGCATGAGGATCACGAGCGAGGCATCGCCAGGGGTGCTAGTTTGAATTTGGGGATAGTGTCGTTGGGTTGTTTGGAGGTACCCGTGTCAAGGGTAAGGCAGGATACAATGCAAGATTGGGACGCGGCACAGGTTCAAAGGGCAAGATAAGGTTTGGTGGTTTTGGTCGCTGCCTAATTTCAGGAGGGCAGTTTTTCGTTCTCGACTGTTTTTTACAGTTTTGTCAAGGCCGACTTGGCGAGACATAGGTATCTACGAGTAGACAACGGGGTGAGTTAGTGCGAGGCGGAATTTGCCAGAACTAGTCCTGAGTCTGACTCTGGAGATGCGCATCATGGCTCGGAACCTAGTTTGGAGCGCCGGTACTTGCTTAGAGTCAGTCGAGTTGCAATGTGGGAATTGTTGTTTGGGGAGGCAATTGCACTACGAAGTATTTCGGACATGAAATGGAATAGAACCGAGTCATCAAAGACCTGGAGATGGGGAGCGAGGGCCGGGATTATTGCTGTTAGGTCAGGCCAGGAAGAAGAAAGCAAGGGCGACTGGGCACGACAGGGAATGGGTGCGGTCGCCGATATACATCGGGTACCAAGGCAGAGTTAAGCGGGTTGGGACGGCGGCATGCATCTGCGCGCATCTGCCTGCACCTGCCTGCACACGCCTGCATCTGGGGCGGAGGTACCGTCCAATACGGTGACTGATTGGGACACTTTGGCTCTGTTTTTCGTCAGTGCTGGGCCTCCACTCGCTGGTCGTAGACGCCCACCCTCCCCCCTGGTCATGATGTGGATCCCATGGTTCTCTCTTCTGTAGAGTGGATCGCTCACTTTTTTTTTTGTGATTTTTTTTTTGTCTTGTTGTTCTCACACCCCCTCCCATCCACATCCACTTCCCTCTACCCACTCCCACTCCCACTCCCACTCCCCATACGCTCCACCCAGAGGCTTCCGGTTACCACCTGGACGAAATCCCGGTAGCAGATCCCGGAGCATGCAAGGTTTTTGGCCTGCACTTCTCTCCAGCGACTTCCCTTTTTCCTTCATATACTCGACTAGCTGCTGCCATCTCATCATCCTGTCCGCTCTCCTGCTTTATTCCATACTTGCATCCTTCCCAACCCAACCCAACCAACAAACTTTATCCTTACTCCCTCACGCCAACCACCACGCCACTCTAAATTCAAACCATCAACTGTACTTCGCCCACCTACATAGGATACATCCAGCGGTATACACAGATACATCTCTACCCCAGCGACTCTTGTTCTTCCAACCACAACCCACAAACTTAAACATCATTATCTTGCTCGTCTCTAGTAAACAAGGACGTCCGCACAAAACTCTGTTTCCAAACATTCGACTATAAATCGAGCAGTTTTTTCTCGCCCTCTCGTCTGTTTGTCCTTCCTCCCTCATCGTCTGCTGGATCGGAAAACGACCTATCGGGTTTGTACCAGCAATAAAACGCGCTCTTGATCGACACTCAACATCAACCTCACACACACATAACCAACAATGCAGCCTCAACCACCACAACATCGCAGAGGACCTTGGTCCAACCATGAAGACAGCTACCTCATGAGCCTTGTCGGCACTCATGGCCCCTTGAACTGGGTCCGCATTGCTCAGACTCTTGGCTCCAGAACCCCCAAGCAGTGCAGAGAGAGATTTCACCAGAACCTCAAGCCCTCTCTCAGCCATGAGCCCATCTCCGCCGAGGAGGGTGCTACCATTGAGCGCCTCGTCGGTGAGCTTGGTAAGCGTTGGGCTGAGATTGCTCGTCGTCTGCCTGGACGCAGTGACAATGCTGTCAAGAACTGGTGGAACGGCAGCCAAAACCGCCGCAAGCGCCAGAACAACCGTCGTGCTCACTTGCCCGGTGGTGCCGTCTATGAAGGCGCTGATGGCTATCACCACCACCAACAGCAGCAACAGCAACAGCACCCTCTCTCTCAGACCCAGAGACCTCTCCCTTCTGTCTATCCGGGTAGCCTCCCCCATCCTCCTAGCCAAATGGACCGCAGACAATACGGCTCTTGGTCTGAGGCTACTGCTACCCTCCCCTCTCCCTGTGCCTCCGAGTCCCCTGAGTGCGAGTCTGGATCTCACTACACGGTTGCTCACCGTCCTGCAACTGCCCACCAAGCTGCTCCCGTCGAGCTGGCTCCTCTGCGCCGTTGGCCCGAGAGCAGGCACGAGGCTCCCTCCTCCACCCTGCCTAGCCTGGCTGCCTTTGCCAGCGCCCAGCAACCTCGCCACGCTCCTCTTCCTCCTCCTCACCACCGCACTCAGCTGCCCACTGCCCCTAGCTCGCCAGTTCAGCACGGTGCCACCGACAAGCCTAGAGATTCCAGAATGAACCTCTCTACATTGTTGGACTAAGTGGTCTTCCACTCATCTCCGTCAATCGCCCCTCCACACATCACCTTTTTACATTACACCCTTACTTAATATCTTGTGGCTTCGGTCACATTTTCCCTCACCTTATAGTACAAACTTGTACCTAATGGACGTGGGCGGGGACACGTCTTTTCGACTTTATATATCTTTTTAGCGATATACGGAGCTGGGGGAGTCTGCCTTTTACTTGTTTTTTGTTTTTGCTTTTATTTGGCTAGCTGTTCTACAGCGATGCCGGCCGGCTGCATGGAGTCTGGTTTTGTTTTTGATCACGGCTGGGAAACTATTTGATCGTATGATACCACGAAACGGGATTTGATAGGCATGACGCTTGACCATGTCTTGGAGGAGGTGTTTTGGATGGTTATTTTACAAGAAGCAGGCGGGCTTGGTAGGCCTATGCCAGTACCCAGGGTCCTTGGATAAGGGCAGGATTTGCGAGTTTTTGTGTTTCTTGAGTTTTTGGGGTTGTGCATTGTCCTGATTGGTGGACAATGACAACATGGAGAAACAAAATACCCTTTGCTTTTTTACCAAATAAATAAAAATGATTTCAAAAAATAAAAAAATAATGTGGCCCTTGTGGTGACCTTTGCAATTGGTGATTTAGCGGCGGCCCCCTTGTGGTCTACGGAATCTAAGAGGTCTATGGTCCCTTGTTGAGCCTCGACGAAGTCTACTTGGTCTAATTAGTTGGTGTACTTGGCATGAGTTATTGTTGGCAAAATTGGCCGGTTTCCACGGAGAAACAAGATTAATAATTTCGCATTCCTTTGTGCGCAGAACTGAATTGAGCGCTGGGGGCCATTGGGCCGTGGGATTTTTTTTTTTTTTGGGCGTGGTTTGACTCCGCCATGTTTAATTTGGTATGGGATTGTGGTAGCCCTGCGGTGGGCGTTAATTCCAGGGCAGGCGGGAAGGGCAGGCAGGCAGGCATGCATGGCAGGGCAGGGCAGGGCAGTGAAGTGAATTTTGGTGTTAGCTTTTTTTTAGCAGGGCAAGTCGATTAGTAAAAAGAGAACGTATTATTTTTTTGTTGGTAATTTTAATGACGTTGTTTTAATTATTGGCCTTTATTTTACATTATTTAATGGACGTTATTTTGGATTTTGTTGGGCTGTTATTTTGGGCTGTTATTTTGGGGGCGTCGTTTTCATTATTGGAGTGTAGGTGCAGCGGACCGTTACATCAATGACGGAAGATCAACAAGACAATAGTTCACGACCTGCGTCACGGATGACATTTCAGACAAGTAAAAGAAAATATTGGTAATCAAGAGCAAAGGCAAAGTAGCCGAATAACAAGGCCAAGAAATCTAGCCGAGAGTTTACGGCGATTTAGAAGAAAAAAAAAGTGTTTGTAAGTAAATTGTAAGCAAGCCATTGGATGGGCTGGATCCCGGGAGCAGACTCATCCGTCGGGGCTTGCAGATTTTGGCGTGGTGAGGCTCAAATAGTGGGAGGTTAGTATGCATGAACAAAAGACAACCTGGAAGGCAGGGCAAGGCAAGGCAAGGCAGGAGAAAGGAAAAGGCGTTCATGACACTGCGTCATGGTTTGGACGGTTTGCTAGTAATGAAAGTCGGCGATTCTGTGAGCCGCCCCACCAGAGCAGGTGCAAGTAAGCTGGGCAGGCAGTGAGTGGTGGAATTACAGTGAGTGCAAAAGCTGTGCTGGGCGTGCCTGGCAGTAATTACAGTGAGTGGTGGGCAGTGAGTGGTGGGCAGTGAGGTAATAGAACGCTGAGTTTAGGTTGAACGTTGTGACGCAAGTTGGCGTTGGCGGATCTAGGCAACGCCGGCGCCACAAAAACGAGTATTTGGAATTTGGAATTTGTTTGGCAGCGTCGATTTAGTATTAGCTCCGTTTTATTTGCAGGGTCTGTCGTCTGCTGGTACTTGACACGAAATGCTGAAATCCGGGTTGCTGGAGCGGGAACGGAAAAGAAAATCCCTGTGGGTGCGGTCTCTGGGTTTCTTAGTGGGCGAAGGATGGTCTTTTGTGGGGGGGCGTTGCTCACAAAAAGGCCGAATAATCAAGGGACTCAGGACGCTGGACAAGGTGGTGAGAAGAGCAGTGGAAGAAGGGGCTGTGCAAATAAAACGGCGCGGGCAATCATGTACCGACGCTAGATGCAGTGACATGCGTCATTCCGCGTCGGTGGGCGTGGGTGACAGGTAGTTTTGGACAGAAGGGATACATGGGTCACACTGAGAGAGAGAGCCAAGTCTGCAGGAGACGAAGCAGGGGGATGCCCAGTTCCCAGCAAAGAGGTTCCGACAAACTTCGGCCGGGCCGGTGCCGGGTCCAACGTCTGCAGGTAGGGAGGGGGAGGGAGTGTGCAGTGCAGTGCAGTGCAGGACCCAGCACACACACACTCTCGCTCTCACTTATGAGCGTACGTTTTGTCCCAGATCCATCTCGATTTCGCAGGGCCAAGGCATGTAAACCGTTGTGATTTCGGCCGCACCGTAGAACAAGGTACACCCCTGCTACCCAGTCAAGCCAGTTGGGGGGGTGGGCAAGCCCCAATGTCTCTACTTGTGTCATGGACCAGAGGTAAAAGAGACAGAAAAGGGAAAAGAAAAAGAAAAGAAACCTTGTCAGCCGAGAATTTGAGTGGGCTGATCCCGAGAGAAATCGGACAACGGCTGAGGGACTGGAATTGTCTTTCTTTTTGAGTTTTGGCGGTTTTGGCTTTTTTTTGGTGATGGTTCGGGGGCGTGAGTGAACAGCAGCTGAGTCGTAACGGCGGCGCTGACAAGATCATTTTTTGGTCCGCGCCTCCGTTTCAGGACGGCTTTCGCAGACGTTTTTCCTGCAGTCAGAGATGCGCCTACATGGATAATTGGATGTGTGTTGTTGTTATTGGTGTGCAAGTAATCTTTAATTTGTTCGGGTCCGTGGCCCCCATTTCAGGGTCAAAACAGGATTCGATGAACGGACCACCTGGATACGAACAAGAGTAATTGGTGACAAGATGAGCCTTGCAAGAGGTATTGAATTATGTGAGCATGAGGGTGAGCGTGAATGCCGAGATTTGTATAGACGGTAAGTCAAGTGACGGCTGAACGGATCGCAGGACATGTAAGATTATTGATGATGGGAAAAAGAAAAACAAGGCACGATTCCAGGTACTTGGGTCTGTCTGGTGTAACGTCCTCAGTCTGCAGCGGGCAGTTGACAGCTGAAGGAGTGGGCGGACAGTGGACAACAGTCGGCAGGCACAGTGGGTGGCCTCTCTGTGGCTGTCTGTACTGGTTGTAATTGGCAGGAAGTGCAAGATGCCGAACAAGATGAACCGTTGAATTAATCTATTTTTACTGGGCCGCCGTATCACCCGCCGCATCACCCGCTGCATTCATCCGTCACACAAGTCATTAACAGTAAAATAAATTAAAAATGAGAAAATATTGCAGGCCGAAGATAAATAACACCGAGAAAAATAAATTAAAAGCCCTCATAAGACAGTTGATCATTAATATTTCCTAGGCAAGCAATAGCCGTGGTTCGGTACTTGAACGCCCAGCGGAGAATCGCAAGGAACATGGGCTGATGGAAATTCGGGCCCTGAGTCTTGGGCTTGGGTCGGGTCTTGGGTCTTGGGTCCTGCCCACAGCGGTGCGTGCATGGATATCATGAGACCCTCAAGACATGGACGGAACCTGTGCGCGAACGGAATGGTGCGCACTGCTGCACAGAGAAAGAGGAGAGATCGCTCCATGGTCAATGGGGATGGCTGTGTGAGGGAACTAATTTAATTATGACGGTGAGCAGAGTAACGGAAGACGGAGTAACTGCAGAGTCCACTGCTCAAGGCCAGACCATCTGATTTCTACAGTACATACGCACCCTGCGCAGCAACATTAGCAGTCACAATGACGGACAATGAAACGGTAGCGGTACATGTACATGGCATATTAAACAGGTCGATGCAGGGGCGTAGAATCTGTACCTCTACAAGGAACAACTAACGCATAATTAACATGACCAATAATTATCGCCGTATGGAGCAAAAAAGGATGTGTAGGTGCGGCAGCCAGTTCACATCGGCCTAATTTCCAGAAACTTGGGCTTGGGGAAGAAAACGGGCGTTGATGAGGGCGCAATGACAGTCAAATGACTGCAAATGACTGCAACAATAGAAAAATGAAAATTGATTAGTTGGTGGCTGAGAGCCATGAATGCCACCAACAATTGTTACAACTCGTCAGCCTGGCAGAACAAGAGTCAAGAACAGGCCTTGAGCAGCCACAAACTGAGTCGTCAAAATAGAACGTTTTCCCATCAAGTCTGATGCCTTTTAAAAGTCTGTGTCTGAGAATAAGACACAAACGAATATTACCTGTAACGTCATGTACATGTAGCTGAGAGTGTCCATTTTTATTTGCAATTCTCTTTTGCCCTTTTTTGTCAAGTATTTATGTGTCAAGTGTTTACTTGCAAGTCTTGTCTGCACGGCTTTCGCATCCCCTCCCCTGTTGACTTCAAGCGTTTAAGCGGTGCAGTGCGGTGCAGCTCAGCACAGCGCTGTGGTGGAAGGCAGGACATGGTGTCCATCAAATCACGGACACGCCCCCCCTACAACCCTCCCTGGACAGCCCCAGTACACCGTTTTGACGGGATCTGTTTCTGGCCTAGCAGCGTGCCGAAGGCCATAATTTAAATCAGTAATCGACAAATTGGACAGTCGATTGTCAAAGTCGGCGCTGATTGGTCTAATTTACGAGAAATGTTGATGGCCGAAGAAAAACCGTTTTATTCCATCGACGTGAACCGTTCCAGCAGGCCAGGTCCGGAGTTTAGACTTGAGCCGCCCGCACCCCCCTCCCCCCAACCGTTTTGGCCTCTGTGTGGATGCTTTCTCCCGCAGTGGAAACCAACATTTCCATGGTGTTTCCTGATTCGTACCGTTTTGAACGGATCACCCACACCACCTTTTGAGTCCCATGGAGTAATCAAGGTCCAAACTTGGGAGCTAGTAGCGCTTCTTCACGTGAGCAAGTACCGCGGTTGCAGCCAAGACTGCCCAAAAGGCGGAGGGGAGGGACGATCTACAGTGTTGAAAACGGTAATTCATGGCGATGCCGAGTTGATTGCCCCATCGGTCACGATCGTGGGAAATATGGGCGAGGTTTTGCTTTATTGAATAACACCCCAACGGTCGAAGGGGGGAGAGACAGCAAGACACAAATGACACAGGGCGGCTCAAAAACTTACGATGATGGAGTAAACTTGGGGATCGTATGGTTTTAATTACTGCCCATGCCATTGCAGTGTTACCAGGGACTGCGTGTAACTAGTAGTTGGGCCGATCTGTCGGTGTTGTGTCGCTTAGCTTCAAAATGTCAACGCCTCGCAACGCTAAGGGAAGTGAAGTGAAGTGAAGTGAGATGATGAGTTGTTTTCTCAACTTTCTCGTCTTGTTTCCTAACACGTCCAAGTGGCTTGCAGCGTGTGAGCGTGCTTGCAGGCCTAGCGTACAAAGTAGTATGCATCGGCGCCAGTTCCGTCTGAGCCAGCCAGCCTGGCACTCGCACTAACGACTTATTGGACCATAACTACAGGCAGACGATCAAGTTACTGGCCAGGAGGGGAGTATTGTACACCTGCGGCCAGTGGTACTTGGAGGCTAGCCTTGAGGCCAGACGCTGACAGGTCTTGTCGGGCGACCCAGTACATGGGCGATTAGTGATTGCCTTGTAGTTACCAGTTCAAGAGTACAGTCTTCCAGATCCCTGGTCCCACAACCAACCATTTCTGGCTTGGATGTCGGTGGCGTCGGCGTTGAACCACCTCACCGGTATGCCCTTGGGAAAGACGGTGGATCAGCGACCGGGGGCTGGTGCAAGGGGGAGGGGTGAGTCGAAAGAGAAGGACCTCGTTCCCAGTGGGAGGGGGAGGGCACCATCACAGAACGGACTCTACCCGTTCTCCCCCTCCCCCCCCCATCTCTTCTTCTGCCTTATTAAACGCCGTTGCACCAGTTTCCTGGGCTCACCGGACGCCTCTGACCTCACACCCACATCCACATCCACGGAGGCTCCAAAATTAACAGCTGCAGCACCGTTGGCGTGGCGTTCGACAACCCACTGTCCAGCGACTCCCGACCGACAAATTTCGGTCATCGGCCCATACTTTTCGAGGGCTCCAGCGAATGGGAGAAAATGGGAAAGTGATGGGCGATTGGTTGAGGTGGGCGGAGAGAGCACCGTCCTCACACCACCGCATTTGTGAGCCACCACACACACTTTTGCAAGGCCCTGTCTTCAGACGAGCATGCACAGCTGAGGAAACAGAAGTCCCTCCGTCAAGCGCCCCCGTTTCTCCTCCCAACGGTCGATGGCTTACCGGTTTTTCCGCCTCTCAGGTAGGTATGGACGCCTCCATTTTCATTTCAGCGCACGGCAAGGGAGCGGGCCTCGTTTGTTGCTGCGCACATTTCCACGCGGAGTTTTATTGCGGTTGCGCACTTTTTCTTACAGTACTTGGGGACTAGTGACGACTGTAGAATGAGAGAATTGTTACGTGTGTCTTGGTGTTTCGCTTTTAGTGTGTTGGCTGTTTCTTTGTGAGATTCTCTCACATGTCTTGAAATGGTGAGATGTGATTTGTTCTTTTGGCCACTGGTGCTGGTGCTGGCACTGGCACTGGCACT
Source organism: Simplicillium sp. C3G150-2 (assembly GCA_022702485.1). NCBI lineage: Eukaryota > Fungi > Ascomycota > Sordariomycetes > Hypocreales > Cordycipitaceae > Simplicillium > Simplicillium sp. C3G150-2. Next base: position 2,660,212 of record JAJIYY010000001.1, on the reverse strand, counting down.
GGCACCCGTGGGCCTTGATGGCCTCTGGTCTCGACCGTTGGGTCGGTTGCGCTGCGTGTCTGACTTTGGGGATGCTTGGAAGTGGTGGCTTGGTTTAACAAATCTCACCCGTTCTCTCATGCACGTCCATCGTGCATGTCCGCGGACATGTGTACATGGAAACCTGAAGAAAGGGAGTCTCGAGTCTGGTGGCGCCAGAGTACCGCCAAGTCAAGAGACGAATTAGGGTAATATTTTACATGTCGTCATCGAACTGCTGGGAGAGGAACAGTAATGTTTTGAAATATTCGTCTTATTTTAGTGTGACCTGAAACCAATGACCTATACGGAACGGTGAGATTATAGAGACGCCTCACAGCGTGAGAGCAAAAAAAAAAAAGAACGGTTTGTTTTAATCTGCGCTAACACCATCAGAAAAATAAGCTATTTGATGACGATGATGGCGATGCGTCCCCTCTTACAGCGCTTCCGGCTCAGCTTTCAGCGTGGAATTTTAGGCAGCAGGATTACTTGCCTTTTGGTGCATCTCCCCACCAAAATGTAAGTATCTTTTTGGGAAGGAGGGGGCTGCCGCTGGTGCGAGATTTGACTGAATTTCCTCTGCCCAGTGGGAACTCGCAACGGGTCCCCCGATTAATGAACGCTGCACCCACTCCTCCTCATCTGGTGCCGACGCTACTGCAGCGCGGTTTTGAATTAGTGGGCGTGGGAGAGCGTTGGGCCCAGAAAAATATGAGAGGGCAAACCAAGAGCCTGGAACCTGACCCGCAATTTGGCCCTTGCTCGTTGTTCGTCGCAACCCACCACCGAAGCCCAGCGGCCCCCAAATACCATTGCCAGGGCTCTGGGATGAGATTGCTTTGCCCTCTGTCGGATTTATCTCTCCACCACTGCTTTGTAAATCCGTTCCCTGCAACGTCGGTCGATGGGGCTTGACGGTGACTCCTCTCCCAGCAAGCCACCCCTACATCCCTGTTATGATGCTGTCATGGCCCGCGGCGTTTGGCAACCAAGCGAGCTGAAGTTTTTGGTGGTGAGTGATTTGGTGAGTGGCGGGAGGAGTGAATCCTCTGAAATTGCAGCGGTCGGTTACTGGCCGTTACGGCACCGTTATGATGGCAAACCGTGTTGGATGACTTCACTTTGGACATTGCCAGTAAATGCAACTGCTGCTGCTGCTGCTGCATTTTGTTTACGTCAATCAATGGACTAATCATCAATAGCGTGAGAGTGTTTAAAAAAAAAGGTCGGATGAATTCTCATGGTCCCGAGGATCTGGTAGCATCGGGGATCGCTAATCTCGAGCCGTCCAGTCTCTGGGAACACGAAATATTACACGTACTGGTGACACATGCATGCACTGCACCGCTCCGAAGCAACCCATCCTCTCGGGATGGAGGATTCAACGAGCTCAATGTGTCCCATCCAATCTTTCGGTCAAGGTCGACCAGACGAGGCTTGGCCTAGCTTGGGCTTCTAGTTCACGGTTACAAACTCGACTTGCGGTCGTCGATCGCAAGACTGCAACATGACTACAAGAAGGCGTCGCCGAGGTTCAGATGCCAAAAACCCCTCACGCTAAACAGGTGTAGATACATTGCAGGAACGAGCTAATTAATCATGCCTCTGGTTCCTTTTCACCTGAACAATGGAGAAACCGGCATACAGACTAGGCCGCAATTGTATTGGTCTTTTTTTTTTTTTTTTTTTTTGTGTGTGTGTCTCTGCATCGTGGGGTGTCCCGTCAACTCAATGGTTCAGTACTCTAGACCGCGCGCCGGTTGAGAAGGTGTGCAGCCCCGTGGTGTGGTTGTGGTTGCAGAGGACACCAATGAGCGAGCTAGAAATGGTTGACAGGCAAGTTGGAATCCTGGGCGCTGAGTATGGCCGAAGCTAGGCAGGCTCGCTTGTTGTTGGCGGACATTGCCAATGCCTTTGCCTAGCCTACTCTATGCAGTATTTTACACGCACTCACATCATACTGTCATGTATGTACGCACACGCACACGTACACTCGCATGCAACACTCAGACTTGCAGCGATCTGGTTGGTGTGCACCACCTTCGTACGGTAGAGACGGTGGCACGCCCATCGTAGTTTCAACGCTAAGGGCTCCTTTGACAGCGAAGGGAAGCTTGGCGCAAATTCCGCCCAACGCTATCGATCTGAGCCAGCGCGAGCCAGCGCAGGCCCTCGCAAAGGGAAACACCCACACCACTACGCCGCATCCATACACACACCCCTTGCTGGTGCGTTTCAGAATTCCGGGTCTCTCGACGTCGAACGAGAGAAAACCCGCAGGCTACCCTAATCTGGTTCCAGTCGACTCACACCCACACCCCTGAAGACCAGCTAGGCAAGGATGCAACCCACCACCACGGCCGCTGTTCCCAAGAAAATGATTTGACCGTTAGCCCGTTTCTCGTAACTTGACCAATCACACGCGGCCGTTGAGGCGAGATTGGTGTGTGGTCACAAAAGCAACCAAACCCCGCACGCCACCAAAAAAGCAACGGGACTGGGTGACAGAGAGCTGGGACCGAAGCGCATCGGGGCCAGGTTGATGGTGTGAGACAAGCAACACTTTCCATACTCGGACAGTTGGAGAGGGGCCAGGCCATCTCGAGGTGAGTGAGGTTCGTTTGGCAAATCCCGTTTTGGGTGGTTGGTTTGTTCTGCTTTTAGCGAGCGACGACCTTCTGTTGGCTTTGGACTCATTGTATTGGTGGAAAACGGTCCCCCCCCCCTCCTCCAAAAAAGGACCATGCACACCACCACCACCCCAAACGAGGGGGGAAAGGAGATGAGGAAACTACAACGGTACCACCGGTTTTGGTGCATTGTTGGTTGGGCCTGAATGTCTCTCTTGTCCTTTCGAGGCTTTGGGATTTTTAACCGATGTCAAATTTGCTGTTTAGCGATCTTCAGGCTCGGCAGGGGGGCGTGTGAATACTACTTCGTTTCCTGACTGACAGGGTTGATGCACGGTGTTTGTGAAATCCATTTTTTGACGTTTTTTGCTGAACCATTTAGATGTCGATGTCGTATCTGGTAATTTATTGGACGGTCCGTGTGGGTTGCGTTCGGTTTGATGCTGTGGGTGTTTGGTTCCGTCGTGGTTCTCGCTGGGTGCGAACCTACCCTGTACTGTGACTTGCCGAACTGGGCGATGTCGATACCACGCCAACGATGCGGCTCGCAATTGCGGCGAGTACTTTGGTGAGTGTTCTTGGCGTGTAAATTGGTTGCATAATGGAAACTGTGGTGAGAACTTGTCTGGTGGGAATTTTCACTCGTCTGGCGTTTATCGTGATGGAGATATGGGGGAGTGGTACGTACAAGACAGCCTGTTGAGTGGTCAACATCCAACCTCACCAACATCATTAACCCGAGCGTTACTTGCAACTGGCATATGAATACGAGGAGAAATGAAGTAGATTCGGATAATCTAACCCGAATCGATATGTTAAACCGCGACATTCACATGCTCCAAATCTCGATGTCCAAGAACTCGCTTGCAAACGTCCAATCAGAGCGATCGACATCAACGTAAACCCAACGACGCGTAATGTGAAAGTTTAAGCAGTGAAAATGGGGGTTGGGGCAAACTGGCACACTTTAACGCGCTCGTTGGCGCATGTATCCTTGGAAAATAACGCATGTATCGCGAAGGGGGTTTCAAGTACACGCTGTTGGCGCGAACTCTGGCCAAAGTTAGCTTAACGAACCAATGATGTCGGAGAAGTGGCGGGCACCAAGGTTTACGTGGCGCGGTCCTTGTGATGTCTTAATATTTAGATTGATGTTAGTGGCATGTTTAACGCGCTGGTTTGAGCCATGTATCTTGCTCAAATATCGCATGTATCTTGAAGGAGGGACAAGTACACGCTGTTGGCGCGAACTCTGCCGAGATGAACGCCAAAGTTAGCTGAAACGAGCCAATGAGGGGGAGGAGAGTTGGTGGGAAGAAGGTTTGCTTGGGACAGGGTTTGCGATATCTTCACACCTCGAGTTTGATGGCGTCTTCACACCCAGATTGTTATTGGCGCTTGTGAAGGTTTTGATGCTAGAAAACAGTGTTCGTTCTATTCTATCGACTAACGAATCGAGCCCACCAACTAATTCAAGCCACTAGCTTACAAGTAAACCAGCGGTCATGGGTTGGGTGAAGCAACGAAAGAAGGTTGAACTTATCGGTTGGCGGCGTCGCTAGTGCCGTGATAGGATGGTGATTGGTTGGTTGGTCGTGGATGGAGAGTGTTTCTGACTTTGTGTAGATGGAGGCTATGAGTGTCACGAGTGAATTAAAAGAATTGAGATGCGTCTTTGGCATGTGAAAGGGGGTTTTTGGGATCGGTACTTGGGTGTTACACCGGAGGAGAGCCGCGTGGGTGAACAGGATGAGGTCAGTGATGATGGCGGTGAGGCTGAGTTTGGAGAGATGCTCCGAACTTTGTTGAAGATATTGTCTGGAAGGTAGGTTTTGAAGTGGATTAGACTGAGAAGATTGGCGTACGTGGTCGAGACCTGGAGTTGTAGACTGGCCGAAGTCGGGTATGTGGTTGCTGATGGGTGGGATGGCACAGGATGTCTCGTCACTGGGATGAATTTGGCTCGCTACGTAGTATAGGAAGGTTTGCGATTGATGCGATGTTTTAGTTTGGCTTGACGTATTGCTGAATAGGATTGGAGTTCGCCACGTAGGAAAACTTTGTTGTCTTGTGTTGGTGTTGTGGCATGTGATGAATCTGCTATCATTGGATGCATTGGTCCACCACGGGGGAGAGAGAGTTGGGATTTTGAGGAATTGTAGTTTGGCTTGTGGTAGTGGAAGATTAGTGAAAATTAGACTGGAACATTTTCTGTACGAAAAGAAAGCCGCGGTTTATCGTGTTGGTGATCTGGTGCCATGAGATGGTTCAGTGTCACAGATATGGGTTGATGCACCACCGAGGAAGGGAGAACTGGCGATTAATTTTGTGTTTTAATTAGATATGCAGCAGCTAGAAACGGGATGGGAAAGCCGTTGCAACAAAAATCTGCATTGATATATCGTCTTGTTGCTCTGGTGTCACACCATGGTTGCATGGTCACTTTGATAGACTTGACCCCCATAAGATCAATGAATTGGACACCGTTTTGCTACATTACTTCGGCCATTTGTAGCAGAAACGCATTTGCTCAGCTGCCACGCAGTTGATCTGCTGTTATGTCGTGTTATATTGGACACCATCTTGTGGTCACTCTGCATTTCCAAATGTGCCGCACTCATACCCAAGCTATTCCACTTGAAATAGTGACCTTATCTCATAGAAAAACCACACTGTAGACGTGTGCTGTAAGCGCTGCAATCACATCCGATATGTACTTCCTGTGAAGAATTGGCATAATTGATCTGACTGCCTATAGATACATCATTGTACGCAGACACGCAATCCCTTCAATAGAAAGCATCCTGCACCGCACTCCCAGTAATTGATCACCACGAATCACTCAACTCGACGCTCCTTGCAACCCTACTGCCCCAGCACCTTCTTGGTATCTTCCTCCTTGCCGAGCAGTCCCAGGTTCCGTATTTGCTTCGCGCTCGGCGCATCGTCTCGTGGGGTGGCGCTCTCAGATCGAGCGTAGGCCGCTTGCAAAGCCAAAGCTCTGGCGTGCTACAGGTAAAGATGAAAGTTAGCTTCTCCGGATATCCCAACGATGCCGTATCCCCGAAGGACGCTGTAGCTTGGTGTCTTGCCCGCACAAACGTCCCAATTGGCCGCGACATACCTCCTTCTTGTGATGCAGGCACTCGTAGTAGTCCTCGAGAGCGAAAGCGCATTTCTTCTTGCCGGAATCGTCCTCGGCGGAGGTGTTGACGACGTAGCATCCCATGACCTCCTGCCAGAAGGGGAAGCATCGGCCGACGCCTGTCAATGAGAGTCAGTGGTTGTTTATTTTCGTGTGGTGGCGTCGTGAGTCGTCGATTGATTACTCACCGCCGTGCATGCCATATCCAGACGCCATTGTGAACGAGGTGTGGTGTTGAAAGCGTTGGCGATATCACACTCTCGAGGTCGTTGAAGGTTGGAAAGCAAAGGCCCAATTGACGCTCCGGACATGAGCCGAAGTTGGGGCGCGCTAGCAGAGTGTACGTGCTATTTCGTGTAGAGCATGGTGGAGATTGGGGTATATTTTGCTAGTAGGCGCATCTGGAGCATGGACCTGATTGTTGCATCTACCCGCTAAGCGAATGCATATGCTGTCACTTTGAGCTTCATGTGTGCGAAAGTGTCATTGCCGACCAAAAACCCGTTGGAGCTTCATTTCAAGCCTGCCATTCCCGGAACGTGCTTTTTGCGCACTCTGCTATATTCCGAGGACTCCCCAGAAATGGACAGCCTGTCTCCAGCAAAGGTTCTGCTGCTGGCGGTGCACCTAGCAGCTTCTGCTGATGTAGATGGCCTCGGGTCCCTGGCGGCGCAGCATGGCGCAATTCTACGACAGGAGCTTCTGCTGCGAATTATTCTCACCCACTTGCCCGAAACGATAACGCCTTCGATATACGTACCACTGTTAAAAGCACTTGCGAACGAGAATGTCGAAACTTTGCAGACCGGAGCGGATATCGATACTTCATCTGTGGAAGGGATAGCCGATGATGTCGCTGCTAAGAAGGCTAGGAAGCTGCACTTGCTGCATCTGGCTTCAGAAGATACGCCAGAGGAGTGTAAAGACGACAATTTGAGCTTGTTTCTCTTTCAGAGGACCTATCGAATGAACAGGGAGACGGGCATCGTGTCACTGCTGCCAGATCTGTTGTTGCCGTTCGTGGAACATTGCCCTGTACTGCGGACTTGGATTATTTCGACGGTCATTCCCTTTGTGCGGAGGACGTACGAGTATCACACGTCAACGGGTGGTGCGCACACCTTGCTGGACTTTCAGAAGCTGCCCGATCGAGCTGCCGCCGACTACTTACTGGCCCAGACGGGCTTGCGACAAGACGAGCATGATAATATCGGACGAGATTTCCGTGGTATTGTTGGACCTTGGCTGTATAATGAACGCCGCTGGAAGGCTGAAGATGGTCAAGAACAACAAGGAACGCAGTGTCCCGGCTGGGAGCAAATCCTGGAGCATTTGCTGTCTTGGAACTCCAAGTCGTGGCCGGTATCTGTTGGTGCGATAGAGCAGTGGGGAGGACCTAGAGATGTTTACTTTGGAGAGGGACTCTTAGCGTCTCTTGAAGAAGAGCAGCAGAGATATTTGGAAGAGACGTATATCAGAGCTGCCATCGCTGCGGCTTACACGATTTCCGAATCTACACTTGAAGCGCTGGCTGGCGCGTATCATATCTGCCGCAAAGCCTGGACTTTGATCGGCCAGGAATGCGAAGTCGACCTCGAAACCGCAATCAGAAACCCCGAATTCCTCCCATCGATACAGGTTGGCATCTCGAGAGATGCTAGGATGGTTGCGCATCTCCGAAATGGCTTCCTTGAGAAGTCGAATCCTCTGACATCACCTACTCCCGAATCCCTCACTTTCATCACAACTCTTGCGCTTAGTGCCTATATCGCCACAAAACTTGGGCTACCATGGAGCATAAGAAGAACAGGCGAACTGGTCTTTTTGCAAGACGAGCGTGAGCAAAAGGGTGAGGTGTCCAAGATAATTCGGTTCATCTCGAATCAAGCACCCAAGGACGACGAGAGCTTCTGGGTACGAGCTAGACAGACAATACTGTGGCTGCATAGCTGGGATTTGAGTGCCGTAAATGGCAAGGGAGGTGTTCTCGGTGCTGTGCAAAAGGAATACATTGAGACTGAGATTCTGAAAGCGCTTCTATCAAAGTCGAGTAAGTCAAGACATACTTTCTACCAGGAAAAATCTGACATGTTCCAGTGTATTCCCTAGCAAGATCTCTGTACGAGGACCAGAGTGATTTGCCTCTTTCACGAGAAACAGTCCAAGAGACAGTTTACAACTCTTCACTCAATGCCTTTGATAACGCCTCTAACCCCAATCGCACGAGAGGTGGACTGAAGAAGAGCGACGAAATGTAAGTGCAAACGTACCAGTAGCCATTTGAAATATCACTAACCCCCCTCCGAAAGCATCCACGCATTCCCCAAGACCCTCAACAAAACAAACCCTTCCACCAAGAAAGTCGAAGCTCTGCTCAAAGCAAGCCATGCCCTGAGCGAATACAGACTCGTTCTCAAGCAAGGCGAACCATTCAGCCCCGTGGTCCTACGTGTCCACTCTGATCCCGTAGCAGTTATCGAGAAAGTGCTCGAACAGAACCCACGAGCCTACACACGTCTCCAAGAATTCCTCGAAATGGGCAGCAACATGGTCAACGCCGGTCTCTTATCCCCACGCAACCCCGCCAAAGAGACTGCCGAGTCCAAGAAGACTCTACTGCTCGTCACCGAAAAACGCATCATCTCCATGTGCATCGAAGCCGCCTTGCGAGAAGACGACTTCGAAACGGCCTATTCCTACGTTGTCAGCCGTCTGGGCACATCATCCGCCAAACAGCAAGAAGCCGGCGACGAATGGTCTTGGAGCGCCGCCCTCAAAGCCGGTCAGTATATCCGCACCGAACGCTCCCAGCAGCCCACACACCTCGGCACCGCGAGCGGAAACCTCGAGATCCGCCATCTCGAACAGCGCATCGAGTGTCTCGCGACCGCATTGCGCGTGGCCCCCTCCGGTGAACTGCAGAATATCCTTAAGAGCTTCCGCAGGTGCGAGGAACAGCTTGATTCCGCCATCAAGGAAGAAGCTGCGAATGAAGCCGCGTGGGATGCCGCTGGCGACATGACCGCTTTGCCAGGTGGATTTGATGTTCCTATGCAAGATAAGCCGGCCGTTCCGCGAAATTTGACCGCCAGTGCGGCTGCGAGACAAGCCGAGGAGGCACCCATGTCGCTGTTTGATTTGTCGAGAGCTACGGCGAGGATAGCTCAGAGGAATTTCACCGTCTTTGGTGGACAAGCTGCTGGCGCGGGTGCGTCTGCGCCGCCATATCGTGGCCGGGGGGATGAAGATGAGGATGATGATGAGAAGAATGCGCAGAGGGTCAGGAAGAGAGACCAGCTGAGGGATGCGGCGACGGGGACCTTGGTGTCTGGGGTTGGTTGGCTGCTTGGAGCGACTCCAAGACAGGAGTGAACGACAGCATACTACGGATTACTTTTATTCTTCATGAGCGAGCAATGGTGTAATATAATGAATTAGCACACGGATATAGAGGATATTCAAAGAAAAACGTCTTGTATGTATTAAAAGATGACTATGTAGGAAACGGCAATGTTACAAGTCTACGAAAGCACTTCTTCTGTGCGGATGCGTTTACGTCTTTGTGAATAATGTAGCGGCCATTCTGGTGCTTGTTCATGTTGGAGATAGGCTTTGCTGACACTGTTGCTAGGGAACTAAAATTAGGCAAGTGAGACGTACCTCTGTCATAGTGGCTCACTCGCAAGGTGAACGACAGCTGAAGCAAGTTCCGTCCCGCGGTGACCACAAGTGCATCGTGTCGCGCCCGTCTGCGTCGACGACAAATAGTGCTGGTGCAGATCGAACCAAAAGCCTCCTGAGAGACCAAAGGGCGAGTGCCCTCTCCTTCCTATTGTTGTTGACAAGCAGACGCTGTCGGATCCGTGCGTATGCTCGAAATCTGGACGGGGGATTACGTGGTGCTTATGGCGACGGCGACGGCGACGGCGACGAGGCTAGGTGATGGGTGTATATATCTGAATCAAGGGCGAGAATTTGCGTGTTTGCGCGTTGTAATCCACAGACTCTATTTAAGAATATGGCGTGCATAGAGTCAGGCATGTGTCATATGATGGTATCGGATCGGATGGCGCAATTATGTATTCCATTGGAGATTTCACGTCGTCATACAAGAGGAGTCGAAGAGTTTAGTGTGTGCTGAGAGGCGTGTGTTGCAAAGTGCTAATATGATTGCCGTCGCAGAGCGTTGGCGCGGATGAGTTTTGATTCTGCAAAATAAAGCCGGAAAGATTGTTCAAAGTGGCTGATACGAGACCCAGGCGAGCTGCAAGATTGACCAGCAAAACGAAAATACCAGTTGATGTTGCCGAAATATCCGATTTTCCTTTGTTTCCCCCCTTTCCATTTCCCAGCTGTCGCGATAGCAATTAACTTCCCAACGATGATCAGTTGAGACAGCGTACAACTATACGCCGTTTTTAGATCACAATGAGAATAAGACAAAAGAAAAGCAGAGCAGGACAAAGCGGAAATAATACAAGTTGCAAAAAGAAAAAGGGAAACGCAGTGAACACAAGTACATGAGCTGGTGGAACAGACTTCTGTCCGCACAGCGCGGAAGGGTAATAGCAGTTAAGCCATGCGCTCCATCATTTAGTGGGCAGCACCGTCGGCACCTGCATCTGTTAGTTGATGGCTCCTTCATAGTAATGGGAATAATCAGATCGAACCTCCGTATGCCTCACGGTGCTCAGGACGAGAGCCAGATTCGCCGTAGCTGGCGCCACCACCGCTGGCAGGCTCTCTTGAACGACCGCCATCGCGATCGCCCTGGCGATCATAGCGATCACGCTCGTAACCTCCACCAGGTGCGCCACGAGAACCGTAGCGGTCACGGTCATCACGTCCACCATAGCGCTCACGGCCGTAGCCATCATCACGCTCACGGCGGTCGTATCCGCGCTGCTCGTAGTCTCGGCCACCACCTCCGCCACCATAGCCACGGTCGTCGTAACGGCGGTCGTCACCACCTCGGTAACCACCACGATCACCACGGTCGTAACCCCGGTCTTCGTAACCACCGCCGCCGCCACCACCACGGCGATCGTAGCCACGGTCGTAGCTGCGGTCATAGCCACGGTAACGGTAGGAGTCGTCGCGACCACCACCGTAACCACCGCCTCCGCCATAGCCGCCTCTGCGTCGGTCATCGAAACGAGGACGACCACCGCCACCACCGTCTGTGTTATCGTTAGCATAAAGTGAACTCGATGTGCGCGTGGTTTCTTGCATACCTCTCTTTGGTGGACCGAAGTACTTGCCGGGGGTAGGAGTACGGGGCTTGGCACGACGGGCTTTCTCGATGCTCAAAGTGCGGCCCTCAATAACCTCTCCTTGCAGTCCTTCCTTCGCAGCCTCGGCTTGGTCAGATGTAACCATCTTGACGAAGCCAAAACCGCGGGATTCCTTAGTGTGGGGATCACGCATGATCTGGCACTTTTCGACATCGCCATACTTCTCGAACATGGTGGTAACTTCGGCCTCAGACAGTCTGGGATGGATACCGGTGACAAAGAGATTGGAACCAGGGTTCACGGCGCCGTCATCATCGTCTTTGGGGGCTGAAGAAGAGGTGTCCTTTGGGCCGCTGTGTGAAACGTGTTAGAAAATAGTTGCAGGCGAAAAGGGTTGGGTCAGGTGCTGATGTACCTGTCGGCTTTGGCACCAGGAGAGGCGGAACGGCGTCTTCCTCCGTCATTATCATCGCGGCTGGGGCGAGGAGAGGCACTTCTGTTGTCGCGCTCATATCGAGGTGCTTCGTCTGCAGGCAACCGTTAGCTTTCGTGATTCGACGGGTGACGCGTTTGCCCTATGCAATTATGATAAACTTACCCTCATAGCGGTCGCCATTTGGCGCTTCGTAGTCCATGCTTGTGGAAGCCATCGTGATTCAAACGTGATTTGATGACGATGGTGTGTTGATGTGATGTCGGTTGAAAGGGAGGGAGGAAGAGTCACAGAGGCAAACAGAAAATGCTGCTCCGAGGAATAGGCGGCCGTTCGCACGCAAACGTTCTATTATGGCCCCACTCGTACAGTCGGCACTAGGTGCACGCACTGTGCTCCAACACCTGCACTTCTCTGACACAGGGCATTTATGTTTCACAAAACAAATTCAATGGTGAAAGAACTCCGAAAGTATCATTCTCTTCTTAGGCGTTCGATGAGTTCGTATCGATTTGATGACGGAGTGCTGGCGCATTGTGCAAAATTGAAACATGGTCACAACTTGCACTGTGCGTTGATATCGGGGCCAATTGCAGGCTTAGATCCAATGCATATCGTGAACCGAAAATATTGATCTTGAATAGGCGCGAGGAGTCAACAGACCTCGAGCACTAAGGTAGTGCTACAAAGCATTAATATGCAAGCAAGTAGGAAGTCTTCTGCCTTGTGAACTGTGTTGTCCCTGTCCTACGATGGCCACCAGCGTCGGCGCAACAATGGATTATCACTTCCTTTCAATGCAAAGAAAACAGCAAATAGGCGTGTAGGCATAGTATGACAATAATAGACAAGTTAAGATAAATCTGCTATGCGGCTCACCACACATCTTCCGGTTGAACCTCGTACTTCTCGCCGTTATCTCGCACATGCTCCCGTCTCTCGTCGCGCTTCATAGCCTTTCGCATATCGTACGCATCCTCACTCGATTTGGTAGGATCTGTGGGATGATCTCCGCCGTAGTAATCTTTCACTACACGGAACACGCTATATCCCTGCTTCTTATAAAATGCAATGGCTCGGTGATTGCTTTTGCGTACAAAGAGATCGACGAAGTATGCATCATGTATATCGGCAGCGGCCTCGAGTTGGTCTGTCAAAATTTTGCCAATGCCAAGACGACGAGCTTCTGGAGCGACGGTCAACGCCGTTATGTGTGCGTGCCAAGGAAGATAATGCTCTGAATACTTGTACGCATCTGGTGATGCCTCAACTTTACCCATAACTGCAAGTGTCTTAGTACAATACGCAGACAGAGTGCCTTTATTTCATGCTAGAGTTTGTTCATCCTATAACTTACTGTATCCGACAATGTTTCCCTGCATATCTTCACAAACTTGGAACATAGATGGCCATTTCGAGTAGTACTGAAGATAAAATGACAAGTCGTAGGTTTCCGTCAATGGGTCAAGGTTGCATTTTGAGAACTTGTTTACATCCTCGGGACGAAATCTTCGAAATGTGGTCATTTTGGATTATGTGAGGAGAAAGTGAACAGCTCAAGCTCAGACACGACCGTCGTTCCGTCGCAATGGCAGTGCACAAGCTATGCAGACCAGTGTAGAGGCTGCAGGCAACTTAAAAAAGGTGATTCAAAGTTTAGGTGGGGTGAAAGTAGCCAGAGTGAACTTCTCAGATACTAATAGTGCGCAGTGAATGTGGCGGCTGGCTCAGGTACCCGCTGAGTCCCCTGGGCCATCACCAGCACAAAGCCCTGTGGAGGCCCAAAGACACTTTAACTCGCCGCCACCTGCAGTGGTGCATTTCGCCTTTGTCCTTATATTTTGATCCATTCCTGTGAAGAGCACTCTGGCACAAAACAACACCACATCTTCTCCAGAGCTGCGCGTTTGACTCCGGCAACGAATACAATAGCCGCAGGTGAAAAGCTTACCGTAGCATCACTCGTTATTTTAGTGGAAACCCTGGTAGATACCCCAACCGCCTACCTACTTTACCCCCCATCAGCGCCGAGCGGTGAGGCGCCGCTATTTTGCGAGAATGCCATCATCACCGAGAACACCGCGACACTCTCGACACTCCTCCGTCGCAGACAGCCTGTCGCAGTCTCCCAACGCCAGAAGGCAATCCAAATCCTCCATTAACGATGTTAGCACGCCATTCCGCAACAGCCTAACGCATCAAGATACCTTGGATATGAGCATCATTGGTAGTGGCGGGGTCAGACCAAACAACGGAATGGGCAACTTGGCGGACGAGCTTGCCGATGCCTTTTCAGACTCTGGCGACGAAGACGAAAGCCGCCTCGATGACTTGCAACAAGCTCAGCAGCAGCAGCCTGGAGAACAAGAGGGACTTCGAGACAGTGGTGTTGATGTGAATGGAGAACCCAGCACCAGCAAGGGTGACCACAAGGATGGCAGCCTCAGTTTGCCTTCACCTCCGAAGCGCGGTCACGGCAGAAAAGCTAGCGAATACGACGGTAGCGAGTATGGCTCTGAATCTGATCTAGATGCTGGCGGCATCTCTGCAAGCCTGCTCGCCAAAATAGATGCTGTGGAGTCGCTGGCTCGACGAGGCATGGAAAACTATGGCGGACCTGAAGACGAGGTATTTAAGAGAGTAACAGACGGATTGAGGGATCTTGGATCACAGTCCAGCGTGGAGGGTAGTGCATCGAGGTAAGACTACCAAGCCGAGACATTTGGTGAAATCATTCAACTGACGTTTTTCTCTTTGCCGCTGTAGATTGATAACAGCTCACTCCGCGCTAACAACCCATTTGGCGCATCAAACCCGCCAGCTGCACAACTTGACTTTTCCTCTGCTGTCTCCTCTCGCAGCGCCACCAGACTTGGACACGATTGAGGAATTAATTCCATTGTTGGTGTCGCTTTCTGAGGGCATGCCCAAGCCTTCAACGGGAGCCTTTAATTCGCTGTCGGCACTTCACTCCATGACTGCTGAACTTATCCAAACCTTGAGCTATCTGTCTGATACACTGCACATGTCACGACAGACTACAGCCACAGCTACAAGACGACTGAAGAGCGCAAAGGAGCTTGTTGCCGAGATGAGAAGAGAGGAAGAGTTGCGTGAAGAAGGAGAGCGATGGCTCAACAGAGGCAATTGGGGAGAAAGACTACAGAAGAGGGAATGTGCGGGTATTTGCGGTGATGTTGTTGGCGGTTTCGAGGATGTGTGCAACGGATGGCGGGAGCGTCTCCTCGCACAGGAAGAATCCAAAGCTTGAGCGGCGACACGCTCACTTACTAATAACGACTGAACGAACGAAACAACTACACGGTGGTGGCTCGCCCAATGAGACGAGCCTTATTTTTGTTAACAGAAGAGGAAGCAAGCGCACTCTTTTTGGTTTATCGGAGGCGTTGTCACTTGACTTAGAACATTGGACCAAAGCCGCACCTTTTTTGTGATCAGCTTAATTTTATATACCTAGACATGATCGAAACTTTTATACATACATAGAGAAGACACGAGGCAGAGTGGCAATTTGCCTGCTGGAGTTGAACCAGGGTCCTTGGAGCACATGCACAGTGATTGTCTCGAGAATGTGGTACCGGGACGCGAGACTGGCGCGTAATTGGACTACTTTACGCGCCAGTCTGGTGAGGTGGTGGGGTTTGTGAGAGGCCAGAGGCCCAAAAAGGGGGCTGGATGTGGTGCGGCGAGCGCTCTCAGCCAACCATTTTTGCCTGTCAGAAGCAGTGTCGCGTCCAACCTCACAGACCAGGTCCCATGTTAAAAAGGAAAGCAAAAAAGCCAACAACAACAAATAACAACAACATCGCGGATTATTGGGCTTCCCTTGCTAGAATTGATATCAAGAGCCCCTCTTAACGCGGTCATGGATGCAAGGAGCATTGTACTGGGATACGGGCTTGGTTGGCTGTAGCGGCCGTGTAAGAGCGAATATGGAGAATAACATCGCGAACCGAAATAATGAAGAGGAGTAATCTGGTTTTGCAGCAACAAAATTAAAGATGCTGCCCTCCGATGAAAATGAAAATTGTCCATGGAACGGTTGTGATGGCAATTCGTTGAAAGCGACGGCACAGTCAATTGTCCAGCGTTAAAGTGAACTGACAGTGATGTGCTCGAAATACGATTAACGGTGCGCTGAAATAGCGAATAGGAGAAGCGACAATAGAAACACTTTCCAATGTGCAATAAACCAATTAATTAATTTGCCATGCCCTAGTAGCTAAAAGCTGGCAGAGATGATTGTTGTTGTCGAACTCGCGTCTCGTCGGGTTCGTTATTGTTCTACCCGCCCTGCACCAGTCCACATCGTGTCTCGCCGCGCTATAGGCAGATAGCGCTCCTGGGACTTGGGCGGGTGGCCGTTTGGTCCCCGCTCCCCATCTCAGGCATGGACATTGGCAGTCCTCTTGGACTCTGCGCAGCTCCCCCCAAAGCGCCGCCGCCCCCCCAAAATACCTTACCTCACCACTGCCATGTTCAACCTCCCTCTATCCACTCGACCTCACGACCCAGCAACCAGCTTCCTTCACCCGCCATTCTCACATCGCAACGTCTTTGGCTCCCGAATTGCCATATTCAGCACCGCCAGATCCCAGCGACACTCCGAAAATATTTCTACATCCTCTTGAGCTGCCCGGTCTGACGTCTAGCATTTGTTATCGCACTACCTTCGAGAGCATGAGATAGCAGTCAACGAATCGGCGATAGTTGGCTCTTCTCCGTCACCGACTGACGACAGAAGCACATTGTTTCCTCCCGTCACCACCACCGCTTTGTTATTTAGCACCCAATATACCCTGCCAACATATTTCGACGCATCCGCATCGCCTGTTTCTTCGAGGCAAGCTCTCCGACTCTTCATCTCCCCGACGACAAGCTCCGCCATTTGAAAACAATCACCGAATCCCCCATTCAACGCCGAACTGCACCTGCGGCGAGGCATATTCAGCAGCCATCAATGGATCCCCCTTCAAAACCCGTCATGGGTGATTCCGCTTCCTCCTCCATAGCTTCTTTGCCGCGAGGCAACTCACCATCTCTCGACTCTGGCCGTGGACGCTTAGAAACGAGGCCCCATGCTGAGAATGCTTCTGGCCGCAGGGCCCGAAGCCGTGCAAGGAATAGTGACAGTGCAAAGACCGTGGGATTCAATGTAGATGCGAGCGATAGCCCTCTGTTACGAGAGCTTCAGCGACCGCCACGAGAGAGCACCCCGAGTGCCAGTCCTTCCAGAAAGCGCCAGAGAATCAATGGAGACAGGTAAATCTTTACAGCAAGCAAATCATGTATTGAACTACAGTTACTTATGCTTTTCCTCATAGATTTATACCAAGTCGATCTGGCCAAGATCTGCAAGCAAGCTTCAGTCTTCTCCACGAAGACGGATCTCCCGCCACTCCCTCAAAGCAAAAGAAACGCACCCCTCATGGCGAGCTGCATTTCCAGAAGAGTATGTAACAGCTCATGGCGCTCCAAATTTCCAGCCGCTAACCATCAACAGCTGAGGAAGCAAATCGCACATTCTCAACACTATTACGGGCTGAGCTCTTCGAAAGCTCAGTCCCTCAGGCATCAACTCCCGCTATGTCCCCAGACAATGGCGGCCTTGGATCCGCATCACGCACGAATCCTGCCGACGGAACTCGATCACACACTCCACCAAACACCACCTCGCCATCACTCCCATCCTCTTTAACGCCTTCCACGCCTCACAAGAATCTCTTCTCCTACATGTCACCTCGCCATCACAGCCACCTTGCTGGCCACCCAACTCCTACCAAAACTCCTCAAAGTCGCCATGGACCAAACCTCGACACGAGATCCGAAATATACAGCTTATCACCAGTGCGATTTGGCAGCCAACAAATGCTGCTGAGCCCTCGAAGACAACCACGTGCGGTGAGCAAGGTGCCTTACAAAGTTCTGGATGCGCCAGAGCTGGCAGATGATTTCTACTTAAATCTGGTCGATTGGGGCAGCGCCAACGTGCTGGGTGTTGGCTTGGGTTCAAGCGTATATATGTGGAATGCGCAAACCAGCAAAGTCAACAAACTATGCACTTTGGAGGATGATACAGTAACAAGTGTATCGTGGATACAAAAAGGCACACACATTGCCATCGGCACAGGCAAGGGACTGGTACAGATTTGGGATGCCGAGAAGGTTAGGCGGTTACGAACCATGACAGGACACACTGCACGAGTAGGGTCACTAGCATGGAACACGCATATCTTGACGTCAGGTTCTCGAGACCGCCTCATCTACCACCGAGATGTGCGAGCACCTGACCAATGGCTACGGAAGCTTGTCGGACACAAGCAAGAAGTCTGCGGCTTGAAGTGGAACTGTGAAGACGGCCAACTTGCAAGTGGAGGCAACGATAACAAGCTCATGGTTTGGGACAAGCTTTCCGAGACGCCATTGTGGAAATTTTCAGATCACACTGCTGCTGTGAAGGCAATCTCCTGGTCGCCTCACCAGCGTGGACTGTTGGCTTCTGGAGGAGGTACCGCTGATCGTCGAATCATATTTCACGATACCGTCAAAGGCTCAGTCATCAACGAGATCGACACAGGAAGCCAGGTGTGCAACATTCAGTGGTCGAAGAATTCTAACGAGATTGTGTCGACGCACGGATACAGCCAAAACCAGATTGTGGTTTGGAAGTATCCATCGATGACACAGGTGGCTAGTTTGACTGGACATACCTACCGTGTGCTGTACTTGGCTATGAGTCCAGACGGACGCACGGTAGTGACAGGAGCAGGTGACGAAACGCTGAGATTTTGGTCCGTATTTGGCCGACGACCAGGAGCCCGCGAAGAGGGCGAAGCCGGAGGTGGACGGCTAGCCGACTGGGGTATCATTCGATAAACGACTCCTTGTCTTTTTAAGACGATGAATTCTCAACTCACGCTGTAACATCAGACAGCCTCGACTCTCACAGTTCCCGAGTACGGAACACTGTATACAAGCAGAACATTTCCCCGATCTCTCTCCTTCATCTTTAGACAATTGTGCATCCGTGGAAGAGCTTCAGCAATTTCTGGCCTCGACTCTCGATCAGAACCTGTCTGGCAAGCCGAAGCCAAGGAACTAACAGCTGAGCATTTCTCTTTTCATGATACATGAGCGACATCATTTTCGAGATATCACCAAAGACGAACACTCATCATTGCGGCAGCATTTGCCATTTTTACATCTTTTTGCTTTTTGTTCTCATGTCATGTTATTACATTGGTCGTTACGGAAGGGTTTGGACTTTTTTCTTTTTTTTGACACTGGGAGGAGGTAACCGGCAGTGTTTAATTGGGCGAACGGTTTGAATTTCGGTTTCGGTTTTTGTTTTCTTGGTTGTTCTGGGGGGAGCGTCTTTTGCAAGCGATCATTTTGTTCGTATGTTATCATGAAACACAGCGTCGGTCTTCTTGGAGACGCACAAAGCAAATAAAATAATCTGAGCACATTGTCGATGCTCTACCGATTCCAACTCTGACTGTCTAAGACTTGTGAAATGTGCTGTGTGGAAGCTTAGAGGAAGGAAATTGATATTCGCGTGAGGCTAGTTTCAAGAAGCTATAGAAAAAAACCCAAAACTGCAGCCAACATTGCAAGAAAAAGAAATCATGGTGCTTTCGGCAACTCGGTCTCATCAAAAACAAAGTCGTGGTATCATCCATCTAGTGTCCGTTTCACCTAAAAACAGCTGCTCTGCCCTGTCCAAACCAAAGGGGGAAACAATCTTTGCCATCAAGTAGTATATTCATCATGTATCGTAGCGAGATAAGTCGTGTATTAGAGAGATGAGGGGGTAATAAAAGAAAAGAAATGGGACGCAGGATGTAGAACAGCGCCAGGTGGCTTAGGCAGCCTTGCGCTCACGAGCTACATCTTTTGCTCCTCCATCGACTCCAGAGGAGATTGATGCAAGGTTCTCATCGAGAAGGGGAATACGGTCGATGCTGGTGGTGCGGGCCATGCCCATCTCCTTGCGCTTCCTGGCAGCCTCCGCGGCACTGGAAGCCAACTCAGCAGCGTAAGATTCCCCGTCGGCACGGATGGAACCATCTTCGTTGAGCTTCTCATGGGCTGCTGCGGCACCGTCAGTTTGGGGCTGCATCAGAGGCGACTGGAGCATGAGTTCGGGAGATTGCTGCCATTTGACGACTTCGGCCTTCATGGCTTCAAGTTCCTTCTGGAAACGCTTGCCGAAAACATCGATGTAGTAGGTAGAGCCGTTGTAGATGCTCCAAGCGAAAACGATCAGGAGGAAGGCTGTCGAGGCGTATCGGCTGATGAACCACAATGGGCAGGGAATCATGGTGAGAACGGCGTAAGAGTATTGAATCATCATGAAAGCGGGCTCCTGTAGCGCATTGGGAAGTGACAGGACAAACTTGCCAATCCAGGTCTTGGAGTAGGATCGTCGCAACCATGTGAATGACGTGGGGCGACCAGCTGCAATCTTTTCCCTGCGACGAACAGTGATAAAAAAGTAGTAGCTCAGCTGCCAGACACCGTAGGGGATCGTGCTCCATGCCAGCATAGATATTATGTTAGCATACGCCGTGGGAGCGCCAGGAGCTGACGATTTGATTGTCCAGACAGCCGGGAAGCGAGATTTGAGAAGCTCATCAGATAGCAAGTGGACAATAACATGAAGCGTAGCGCAAGGCATAATGTGAATGAAGAGAGACGTGACTTTGTCGAAGCTGTGGAACACGAGGGAGTTACGCCACATGATGATGGCCACAGCGTTGTTTCCAAAAGCCAAACAATAAGCCGAAGTGAATAGCCGCTTAGAGTTGGGGAATATCCAGATGCTGAGCATCAACAGCATATTGACAAAGTAGCAAAGATCGGCGAGGAAGTAGTGGTAGCCACGTCGATGGTAGGTAAACATGCGAATTGGCATAAAATACAGGAGCTGCGCAGTGTACCAGATGTGGAAGTACTCTGGCCAACCTCCAATCAGATAGCCAGATATAAAGATGTTCATAACACCAAAAATAAAGGATATCTTTTCGCGGAGAGTAATGGCCTTGGTATCGTTCCATTGGCGTCCAAGTTTGTCGACGCGCTGGCGCATGCGCTTCCTGTATCGGTCGAACTGCTCGTCGGCAGATGGTACGCGCCTCCTCCACTCTTCGACCATGCGATGGCGAGCATTCTGGGTCCGGGACTT
Organism: Simplicillium sp. C3G150-2; assembly: GCA_022702485.1. NCBI lineage: Eukaryota > Fungi > Ascomycota > Sordariomycetes > Hypocreales > Cordycipitaceae > Simplicillium > Simplicillium sp. C3G150-2. The sequence continues at coordinate 2,639,541 of JAJIYY010000001.1, read as the reverse complement.
GAGCGCATCGCGAGAGCGTCGTACCTTGTCAGTTTGCGCTGAAATACCCTTCTGGAGCTTTTCGAGCTGCTGTGGGAGGGCAAAGTTGTCGAGAAGATCGAGCACCGTCAAGCGATCTAGAGGAGGAAGCGCGTCCCAATCATCCTGGTAGGAACTACTACCAGAAAAAGATGGATTTCTCGATAGTTTGGGACTCCTGGGCGACGTAGCACTGAGCGTCGGTGTGTCGAGTAGATGGTCGGGAGGCGAGGAGCTCAACGGCGAGGCCAGATCTGGATCGGTTGGCAGGTGGTCCTCAGCCAAGGACGTCTGAGCCAAGTTGTCCGGCGTAGGGATAGGAGAGGAGGAGTGCTCGTCTTCCATGCTGGCGGTTTCTAGAGGAGATAGGTGTTAGGGACGTGTCGACTGGTGTATGGGTGATGCAGAAAGTTGAGACAGCAGTTGGAGGAGGCGGTAAGTAAAGCAACATACAAGGCAGTAGCAGGCAAGTAACGGAGCGGTAAGGAGCTGCAGTAGCGGACTGGGCCAAGCAAACGCGTCAAACAAAAAGGCGAAGCCAGGTTGTTAGACCACGGGAGAGCATGGATGATAACAAAGGGGCAAGAAAGGAAGAAACGTGCTTGGAAATAGAAGAATGTTGAGTGAATGACGAATAACAAGACCAGGGACAGCTGACCCTTTTAGGTGGGTGGGTAAGGGCGACGGGAGGCTGTGGCGATAGCAGAATAGTGTTGAACCCAGTTGAATCCACTGGAGCTAAAGTTTCGTCTGTGCTGCCTCCGTGCCAGAGCTTGCACATGTGCTGGGGGGTGCGACTTTGGTCCAGTATTCGGCGCCTTAAGCAGCTACAGATTTACCCCAGAACCTAGAACACCCCGAATTCTGGGCTGTGGACAGCGTACGGGACACCTTGTGCCTCAGTGCAGTGTCCACCTTGGATCAAGCTCTGGTCCACTTGAACTCTTCTCCGTCGCGCCTTTGACAGTCTTGCATCTGCCTATCGCGGCCGTCGACCACTGGCACGTGTGCGGGCGCCATTGATTGTCGACTTTGTCTCTCCGCTGTTGCAGCCACTGCTGGATTGCCGGTATCGAGAGTTGTATTGATATAGTGTTGACAGCTCATCCATCGCCTAATTATCATTGCTGTATTACTCTAAACAGACAAAAACCCACGCGGCGCCTCGGTGCCTCGGAGCAGGATGCTTATTTGGCTACAGCTTTTGTGGCATCCGCTACCTATGAGATCGTCAATGCATGGCTGGATTTACAACATGTGAAGTAATGGCCGGGCGAGCGCCTTGAAATGGCTGATCTATTTTATTGTGCTTTAATCACGCCGCAAAGCCATCATAAATAAAGTGACTCTCCCACTACAAGTGTCATCTGAGGCGCCTCCTCAGTCTTTTCTCGCCTGAACTACACTGAGGCCTTGTGAACACTGATTAATTATGACTACAACAAGATCGAATGCGTGCAGATTCTCTTCAGCACATAAGCCTTCCAATAAATCTTTATTACACTATTGGCCAGAAATGTATTGTAAAATTTATTGCTATTATTTAAAGATAATATGAAATAAGAATAACCTTTTTTTTTTATCATCTTGGCTTTAATTCGATTTCGTGTACCAGATGCAAAGGCAACATTGGCCTCAACGACGGATTCAGTTAAAAAGTGATGGTGGTCCGTGCGCTTCAGCGCTGCCCCTCTGCGCCCATCAATGCGTGAAGAGGCGCGCGACGCGTAGCCGCACTAACCCAGTCGCACAATCAAATCGCTGTCCTCGACAAGCGCAACAGCTCAAGCCGCGTCCATTCCTGCGGATATCAGCGACTTTGGTGCCGTCAACCATCTTCCATCCATCAGCACTATTCGAATTCTCTCATGCGACCGGCCACTTAAGCTAGCATCGGTCGGTCAACCCGTCAACTCGAAGCGCCGAACCATTGTGATCAATCGACCCGTCGACGCTGTTTTCTACAACACTGCGCTCTTGACATCCATCGCAATCAACTCATTATCAAGAGTCAATTCAGAACCTCGCAATCATGGGGAAACTCATTCGCTTGGAGCTTTTTAGTGCGCCTCACCTCTCCTTGACTCGTCCACTCGCCGTTTGTTGCGACTAACTGACCTTCATCCTAGACTTCAAGTCCTACAAAGGCCACCACACCCTCCTGTTTGGTGATTCATACTTTACATCCATCATCGGGCCCAATGGATCCGGTAAATCCAACTCGTATGTTCTTGTCGCGACTCTCAACCTATCAGTGCACAATTAACTCTCTTGCAGCATGGACGCCATCTCCTTCGTCCTTGGTATCAAATCCTCTCACCTCCGTTCCGCACATCTCAAAGATCTCGTATACAGAGGAAGAGTCCTCAAGACTTCCAAAATCAATGACGACGGATCAGCAGAAACCAATGGTACCAACGGACATGCAGACTCGAACGACAAGGCGTCGCGCGGCGATCCCAAGACTGCTTGGGTTATGGCGGTTTACGAGGATGATGCAGGAGATGAACAGAAGTGGAAGCGCTCCATCACAAATCAGGGTGCAAGCGAATATCGAATCAACGATCGCGTCGTGACAGCACAGCAGTACAACGAAGCCCTTGAAACCGAGAACATCCTCATCAAGGCGCGAAACTTTCTCGTATTTCAAGGTGACGTCGAGGCGATTGCCTCCCAATCGCCTCAAGATCTCACGCGGCTCATTGAGCACATATCTGGTAGCTTGGAACATAAACCACAATACGAAAAGCTCCAGGCTGAGGCTGAACAAGCCCTTGAGAACCAAAACTTCCAGCTTCATCGCAGACGTGGAATCAACTCAGAAATCAAACAGTACCGAGAGCAAAAGAGAGAAGCTGATAACTTTCAGAGGAAAGCAGAGGAGAAGGATGAGGCCATTGTTACACATTGCTTGTGGAAATTGTTCCACTATCAGCAAGCTATGGACGAATCCAGCAACACCATCCACAGCCACCAAGAGGATCTAAAGGAACTTCGCCGCAATGTGGAAAGCTTTGAGGCTAAACTAGAAGCTGCTCGCAAAGAGCAAGGCAGTGCGGCTCGTCGTGTGGGCCGGTTGGAGAGAGACATCAAACAGAAGGAAAGGTCTATCGAAGACAAGGAGAACGCATTGGTTCCTTTCGAGGAAAAACTCAGCACAACGTCCAGCCAGGTCGAACGCATCAACGTTCAAGCAAAGAAAATCGAGAAAGAGAAGGGTGAGCAAGCCAATGTTGTACAAAAGGTTAGGGACGATATAGAAGTGGTCAACAAGGCCCAAGAAGTCTATGAGAAAGAAATCAAGGAGCAAATGCAGAAGCAAGGCGTTGCCATCAGCGATAACGACCGCAAAGAGTACAACACATTGCGCGCTGAGGTTCTTGCACGCTCTGGAGTCGACCAAGCCAAGTTGGACAACCTTGATCGTCAGCGCAAGGCAGAGGAAGTGACGGTCAATACTCTCAAGGGCAGAGTCGATAGTCACACCGCCGCCATTGAGAAAGCCGGCACCGAATTGGCCAGTATTGCTGAGCGTCGCAGCTCAGTAGAAACATCTGTTAAGGACATATCCACCGATATTGCCGCCAAGAAGAAAGAGTTCAACCAGCTCCAGTCCGAGCGAGTGCGCACCAACCAAAAACGTACTGAGCTTGAGGAGAAGCTTGAAGACGTCGCCCGCAAACTTCGTGAGGCCGACGACGGTCGCCGTCAAAACGACCGAGAAGTCAGAATGAAGGAGATGGTTTCCAACTTGAAGAGAATCTTCCCTGGTGTTCGCGGACGAGTTGGAGACTTGTGCACCCCGAAGCAAAAGAAATTCGACGAGGCCGTTATCGTTGCACTCGGTAGAGACTTTGACTCTGTCATCGTGGAGTCAGAGAAGGTCGGTGTCGATTGCGTCCAGTATCTCAAGGAACAGCGCTTTCAGCCAATGACCTTCATTCCTTTGGACAACATCAAGGTCAACGCCGTCAACACGGCTGTCAAGGGGATTTCCGGTGCCAGACTGACAATTGACACAATCAACTTTGATGCCAGCGTAGAACGCGCCATGTCCTACGCCTGCGGAAGCTCTATCGTATGCGATACCTTGGCAGTCGCCAAGCACGTATGCTACGAGAAGAGAATCCCTGTCAAAGCTGTGACGCTGGAAGGGTACGTTATCCACAAGGCTGGTTTGATGACTGGTGGTCGTGGTCCAGAGCCCAAGGGTGGCAAGCGCAAGTTCGAGGAAGCCGACGTTCAGAACTTGCAGCGAATGGCCGCAAAACTAAAAGAGGACCTCGAACGCCTTCCCCGTGGAGACAGACGTGGTACCCGCGAAGAAGATCTACAGACTGAACTTGGTGGGCTGGAAAGACGACTGAGAGTTGCTAAGGATGAACTCGCTGTTTTCCAAGAAAACCATGCCAGCAAAAAGCGAGAACTTGACAGCTTGAAAAAGCAGCTTAAGGAGGTGCAACCCAAGTACAAGGACCACGTAAAGCAGCTAGAGTCAACAAGCTCTGCAGCCAAGCGATTCTCTGATGCCGTCGCTAAAGTCGAGGACCAGGTTTTTGGCAATTTCTGCAAGAGACTAGGTTACAGCGACATTCGCGCCTTTGAAGCCTCTCAAGGCAAGCTAGAGCAAGAAGTGTCGGAGAAACGAAGCAACTTCGAAAGCCAACGCCAGCGGCTGGAGACAAGACTTAAATGGGAAGTAGCTCGACATGACGACACTGCGACGCGCATTCGAAGACTAGAGGAGCAAAAACGACGATTGAAGCAGGACATCAAGACTTACGCGAAAGAGAAGTCTGATATTGAAAAGTCCATTGGCAGTGAAAGGGATGAAATCGCGGCCCTTCAAGAGACTCTGGAAGAGCATCAGACTGATCTGAGCGCCAAAGCAGAAAAGGTGACGGAAGCCAAAGCTGAACTTCAGCAGCGCAGCAAGGATATCGATGCAATTCAGCGAGATATCAATGCATTGGAAACGACGGTGCAGAAGAACAGCGCCGGCAAATCAGCGTTGCTGCGAAGATGTCGCCTGGAGCAAATACAAATCCCTCTCGCAGAAGGCGCTTTGGACAACCTACCTACGCAAGACGACTTGTTGCACCAAGATCCCGATGCTATGGACGTCGATGGTGATGACGATGACGAACTCATGGATCTGGCTCTCGACGATCATGGTATTGAAATCAACTTTGAGGGACTTGATGAGGATCTGAAACAGGTAAATTTTTTCCTCAGCGGTTCATATGCTGTAAGCTAACAATTTAACAGTCTGACGATTCTTCGGTTGAAGATGAACTCACGGAAAAGATTGCGTCGCTCACAGCTGAATTGGAGAAACTCAACCCTAACATGCGTGCCATGGAGCGACTAGAAAGCGTTGAGACCCGTCTCAAGCAGACAGATCAAGAGTTTGAAGATTCCAAGACGGCGGCAACGAACGCAAAGGATGCTTTCAACCGAATCAAGCAGACGCGATATGACCTGTTCAATAAGGCATTCACGCATATTCAGCGACAAATTTCAGATGTGTACCGAGATCTCACGCGATCTGACGCATATCCCCTTGGTGGACAAGCTTATCTCGACATCGAAGAGGATACTGACATGCCATATCTGTCTGGCATCAAGTATCATGCTATGCCTCCCTTGAAGCGTTTCCGTGATATGGAGCACTTGTCTGGAGGTGAAAAGACCATGGCAGCATTGGCACTTCTTTTTGCCATTCACAGCTACCAGCCGAGTCCATTCTTCGTCTTGGATGAGGTCGATGCGGCTCTTGACAATGCGAACGTGGACAAGATCAAGAAGTATATTCGCGAGCACGCCGGTCCAGGTATGCAGTTTATCGTCATTAGTCTCAAGACTGGCTTGTTCCAAGACAGTGAGAGTCTGGTAGGCGTGTACCGTGATCAGGAAGTAAACAGCTCACGGACATTGACTTTGGATGTAAGTTAAATCAGCCATGTTTCTCTTCAAGTATGTGAATATGGTTTGCTAATTTCTTTTCCTTGCAGTTGCGAAAGTATGCCTAACGAAGGGAGTTGACTATGGTGTGCGGTGCAATGTGAGAATACCGATGCGCCATGAATTGTGTAGGATTTGGTGTATGAGGCTGGATCTCTATTAATTTGCTACGGATTTCGTCTATTTGATTTGCGTTTTCGTTATTGGTTTTTTGGGACGTTCTGCAGGAGCAGGTGAATGATTTTGTAGCTCAATAGTTGAAGACGAGACTATCTTGATAACCTTTTGACCCAGAACGCAATTGGTCACTTGGCGCTTGAAGACGATTTGATTGGCGAAATCTAAGGTTGGGTGATGCACAAGGTGGTGGAAGCACTACAATTGCCGAGCAGTGAATTGTGGTGTGGAAATCAGTGGCACAGCTTTCAGCTGAAACTTGATCCCAGGCGCCTGCCAATTTTCCCTCTAACAAAACAAGGTCTCGTAGCCCATTCTTCGACGTTGCTCTTCTATCTCGTGTATCGCCAATGGCTCTTCTTGAGAAATTTCTGACTGGGCAGCTTAGCATAAACGGCGATTCCAAAGCCAAGATTTTCAGACTGCCGCTTGAAGTTCGTACGGTCATATACGACTATGTCTTTGAGAAAAATATGCTTCACTACAAGCGCAACTACCGCTACAAAGAATTGCATAAACCCAAGTACTATGCGACCTGGTTAGTTTCCCTCGCAATACACATCGTACGGACCATGTGGCTGACGTCTATGCAACAGGTGCATAGAAGCAAGAGATTCAAGATGTGGATATACTCATCCTACCTGCCACTGGCTGGAATGCCCGAAGAAACAGATGCTAGGGTTACCTTTAGCTTGTCGACAGATGGTAAGAATTGTCGTTTAGCACTTCGTTGGCGAAGCATGCTAACATGTCAGTACTTGGAAACGATACAAAGGATATACTCTCGACACATGTTTCACATTCGTGGCGATTACATTGAGGACTGGTTGAACATCACGCCACGAGTACACCTGAGTGCCATCCGGTCTCTGAGGATTACAGGAATGTCGACGCCAGACTCCGAAAGTGATGAATCATATTCTAAGATATGGCAAGCCATCGCATCACTTGAGCAGCTGAAGACGCTTTTTGTCATGGTTGGCTTCTATGAAACCTCGGATGAATGGGATCCAAGTAATCTTGAGATGCTGCTCAACCCAATAAAGCAGGTTCAGCAGCAGAGCCTCAAGCAATTTGACCTTGTTTTTAGCATATATGGCACTTGGTTCCCAGAAGACTGCTATCTGAGGATCGATTACAACGGCCTCCGCTGGGAAAGTTTTCTCATTGACATGGGGCGGTTTCCAACATTCCAGGGCATGCATCCTAGCTGCAGAGCTGTAGGTCTGAATGGGTTTTTGCACGATTACGCTGTTAGAGAAGACATGCCGACGGAATCAGAGCTGGTCAAGTGGTTCTATCACTTCCCATGCCATCAAGCATATGGTGAAGACCCTCCGGATGGCTACGATTCTGACGAACAAGGCGAATTTATTCACCCTGGAGAAGAATGGTGCAACAAGAGGAGGGCTGAGGGGAGAGAGCTGCAGTCTAAACTGGAGGAAGAGTACATAAATACGGACGATCCTCAGAAATGGGACTTGTTGGAGATTCAGCGGGCGGCAGATTTGATGGATCAAGGAACCAACTGGAGGTTCAAATGGCAGTACCCAGAAAAGCCCAGCTGGGCACAAGACGACTGCTGAAGTGGCCAGTCGATTTCGAGTTGTTTTTTAGCCTCCTGGCTTTCATTTTGCAGGTGATGTTTCTTCTCAATTTTAATTATGGATGTGAAGGTGCACTTGGATGCGGGAGCCAGGCTGAGTTGGCTGTCTCTGTAGGCAGCCATCAGTGGCGCTGACCCACAGCGAATCAGAGCGCGAGCGCAGCCAAAAGCTTAAACAGCCCTTCCATCACCAGACAAACTTTCCTCCTCATTCTCTGTGTCGCCCTCGCCAGCATCTATCGCCAACTCCTGCTTTTGCACCAGCGCCGAGCTCAAGAAAGTCCATGCACGCCGCGCTGTGCTCCAAGCGGCTCTGGTTGCCATAGCGAGGTCGCGCCGGCCTGAATGTGATGCGCATCGCCTGTTCCGTCATCCCCTCCGTTCTACTTCCATTGACCGATCGCAAGACAACGCTGGAGCCAACCCTCTGGTTAAATCGGATACTCCCGTCGATATTGATCCTACCGAACGCTCAGCAGGAATAAAACACTACGTTGCTCGGGATATCGCACCAAGCTCGGCAACATGGATCTAGCAGTCACCCTCATCCAGTCCGTCATGCGGGCGTTTTACTCAACGCGAGAGATTCTGGTGGTTGATGCATTGATTCTGCACAAAGCGTACGATATCTCTGATTAGATGTCCCACACTTGCCGCAGTTTATGCTAAGCTACAGGGAACAGGCTTCGAGATGACGATCTGTCGTATTTGATGTCGATGAATACCAAGGACCTCCACAAGGTTTGTGGCAAACTTAGAGAAGAACGCTTCATTACGATGTTAGTCGTCGTCACATATTCCGTCGAAATGGATCAGAAACTAATAACCTGTCAGACACACAAGGCAGGAGCTGCGGCCTGGTAATCCCAGACCTAGTAGCCGAACGTGGTACTACATCAACTACCGAAACACGATCGATGCGATAAAGTGGAGGATGTTCACAATCGGAAAAGAAGTTCAAGGTGCTTCCGTTGTGGTCACCGAGAAAAAAGAATACTTCTGCTCCTTTTGTAAGGCTGAATGGACAGCCATGGAAGTCCTGGACAACAGCGGTCCGGAAGGTTTCCTGTGCCATCGATGTGGCCATGTCCTGACTGCAGATGCAGAGAGAAATACCGGTGGACATGAGCAGTCCACCAGACTGAATGATCAATTCAGCTTCATTACCGAACTCCTGCCTCGAATTGATGCTGTTCATATTCCCGAATGCGATTTCGACCGTGCCTTTCAGGAAGCCCAATCCCGGCCGGTGATTAGAGATGCTACACACCAGCGCGTGGACTCGATAGCAGTCGACCCAGGTTCCAACAGGCCCATGGCTGTGAGGGGCTTGACAAATATCGGCCCTCAGTCAATTGCTGTCAATATTTCGACTTCAGAAGGTGCCTCTGAGGCCGAGAAGGAAGCTGAGCGGGCGAAGAAGGAAAAACTTGCGCAGCAAAATGCTCTTCCTTCCTGGATGTCCAACAGTACCGTCACTGGAGAGTCTTTTGCTGGCAGCAGCGCTGCAGCTGCAGCATCTGCTCCCACCGGTGCTGCTATGAACAATGGTGCGGAGAGCAAGACGACAGATACCGCTGCCAATGCTCAAATAGACGACATTTTCGAGAAGCTCAAGGCCGAACGTGCAGCTGAACAGATGCGCCTAGAGGAGGAGGAGGAGGAAGAAGAAGAGGAAGAGTTTGGCTCAGAAGAAGATGAGTTTGAGGACGTCCCAGCCACAGGATCGAACTCGGGTTTCGGGTCTCCAGCAATCAAACGCGAGCCGTCAAGAGAGACTTCCCGAGAAGGGGACAGTTCAGACGAAAGAGCCAGCAAGAAGGCCAAAATTGAAACTCAAATCAAAAAGGAGGATTCTGGAGAAGACAGCGTTGAGGACGACGATGATGAGGACATGGAGTTTGAGGACGTTTAGATACCGGCGATGTGTAATTACGGGCTGCATCATCATACGCCTGATATTGTATTTGTGAACCTTGGAAAAACGATAAAGGAGTTGGTAGTCAATTGAAATAGAAATCATGCCATAGAACATGAATGCCCAAGTGTGGAATGTTGGCTTTGCGTCGATGCGGTTGGTCAGCCGCGTTGTGCAGCTTGAATACCAGCTCTATTTTGTCGTGGTGGCGGGGAACCGTAGTTGATCTGCGATGCATGAGTCCCAAATCGGTAATGGAGCGTTTCCAGCTTCAGCTCAGCTTCGCTCCAACACTCTCCCAGAGAATATTCGACAACGGCGAACAATGTGACTTCAGCTTCCATTAGCCGTCTATTGACGCAAACATTACAATGTCCGCAATGAAATTGCCGCCAATATATTTGCTCTCAACGCACATTCCGTCGGAAGAGCTGCACCAGGTCGAGGATAAGATTCCCAGTCTCACTTATGATGTCAATGAGGCCGAAATCATTCTTGGCAAGGTTTCTCGACGGGAACGCGCATTATTTGAATTAAGACGCTTGGGTTTGGTGACTGAGGTCGTAGGTGCAGCAGAGCAGACGCAAAGATTGGAAGAGCCGGCGAGCAAACGGCAGAAGGTTGAGGTCGAGGATAGACAGCTCAAGCCCAAACAAATCAAAGTTCTCAAGCTTTCATGGCTATACAAGAGTCTGGAACAAGGAGAATGGGCAGCAGAGAAGGATTATGTGCTATATGAAGGCCCAGTCTGGCAGAAACAGACTGATAAGAAGCCATCTACGCCGTCGACTCCTCCCCCAAACGACTCAAAAAACATCTTGAAACGCGCAGCACAAGACTTGCAGCCCAACACACACTCGCAGTCTTCTGCTACTTCCATATCACCTCAGTCAATCAAGAGGCACGCGCGCGGTCACAGCCAAACTCATCAACCTCTGCCGTCCTTCTTACATCAATCCACATCTGAACATGACGACTCGCTGCCAGAAATCCCGGACTACTTGCATACAACCTATTCATGTCAACGACCTACATTTGTGGACCCTCCAAACAAACAATTTGTAGAAGAGTTGAAGAAAATTCGCACGCTAAGATTGCTGAGGGGTGATCAGATTGGCGTGCGTGCATATTCGACTTCGATATCCGCATTGATGGCTTATCCGTTCAAACTCAAGTCACCACAGGGTAATTATATGACATTTGATATTTGATATTTGTTGCTGACATTAGCCTCAGAAGTTGCCAGGTTGCCAGGGTGTGGCGCTAAAATCGCTGAACTCTTTCACGCATGGCATCAGACAGCTCACACACCAGAGCTTGCTAGAGTTGCGGAAGACGATGAGTTTAAAACGCTGAAGCTCTTTTACGATATTTGGGGGGTTGGAGATACAACAGCTCGGGAATTTTATGGCAAAGGTAAGTCGTATGTGATGATTGGTTGCATCAACGCAATCGCTAATCTACAAAGGATGGAGAGACTTGGACGACGTGGTAGAATACAATTGGTCTTCTCTCAGTCGTGTCCAACAAATAGGAGTCAAATACTATGACGAATTCCTCATCAAGATCCCCCGACCGGAGGTAGAGGAAATTGGCAGAGTCATCCACAACCACGCTCGCAAGATTGATGAACATATTCAAATGACCATTGTTGGAGGTTATCGTCGAGGAAAGTCCGAAAGTGGTGATGTAGACGTGATTATCAGCCACAAGGATGAGAAGAAGACATTGGACATCATCGAGAAGCTTATTATACTACTGGAGAAATCCAAGTACATCACCCACACCTTGAGCCTCTGGACTAGGAACAGCGATCGTGGCCAGGTGCCATTGGCATGGAAGGGAGAAGGCCGCGGATGGGGTACAGGATTCGACACTTTGGATAAGGCTCTGGTCGTCTGGCAGGATCCTAACCAGGGCGAAGAGAGTCTGCATCGCCGCGTGGATATCATCATCAGCCCTTGGAAGACTGTGGGATGTGCCTTGCTAGGTTGGAGCGGTGAGACAACATTTCAGAGAGATTTGAGGCGCTACTGTAAGAAAGAAAAGAACCTCAAGTTTGATAGCAGCGGGATACGCAGTAGAGCTGATGGCTCCTGGGTTGACTTCGAGGCTGGGGACGATGGGACGTTGGCACCCGACATGGAGGAAGCTGAAAGACGAGTGTTTGCTGGCCTGGGACTGGAATATCGACCACCCTCGGAGCGCTGCACAGGGTGAAGCAAATGGTAGCTTAGTTGCTCAAAGCTACTGGTTGAGATTGGTCGGAGAGATTCTCATTAGCTCGCTACATGAATTCACCTGTTAGTCGGCTAAACTGCATCATTGACATTATTGTGATGATCGCCACGGTATGTGTCGGCGACCATCTATCTATTTGGTCTCGGGGGAGCATCTTTTAAAAGAGAAAGAAAATGACAATTCTGTTTCTTTGCACTACCTATATTGACTCCGTCAAGCTCCACGACTCCCGGTTCTATGGCGTGCTGTTGGAGAACAACTTCGCTACACAATGCGCAAAACTCTGTTGGCGAAACCATGATGCAACTAAAACATACATTCCTGCGCAATACCCAAAATACCCAAAATACGACCAAATGCAGCAAGTGAAAATTAGGTTGGTATCAATTCTGTTAGACATGGACCAGGATACCTGGTCGTAGAAGAGAACGTCGGCTCAGCGAACGCCAGCCCAGCGGCCCTTAGCTACCGTTGATTTTCCCCAGGTGAGTCGTCTTCCGATATTTCCAAAGCAAACACAACTGCAGAATAGCACGCTAAGCATCCAGACACCAGTTTCCACAGTCTGCTGGGTAGCAAAGCCTCCCAGCATCAGCAAGTCCTCTGAGCCAGCGTCTGCTGTCATGTTTTGTGCGAGTTGTCGTGCTGGCGTTGGCATGATCTCGGGGTTGACACCCATGAGCAATGCCGAGCCAGTCAGCCCAACGAAGGCAGATAGCAGAAATCCTGGCTTTGAGCGGTCGATGAGCCACCACAGGAGCGGGTTTACAAGCGCTAGTGTAATCGAGATTTGTAAGGTTGAAGACCAAGCAAGTTTGCGCTACATTTCGTTAGTATGCAGATTAACTCAATGTTAGAGCCACTTACAATTGCAAAAATGATGCCGACAAACGCACCAATAGCCCGCATGATCAATGCAAGGTCCGTGTTCGGTGCCGCTTTCTTGCCGTCTGGGCCCTCATTGTCGACAACCGCCTCGTCCTCGTCTTCGCTAGTAAATGATTCTTCCCAGACTTGGTCGAACCAAGGTAGGAGTGATCCCAAGACAACTCCTCCGACGCCCCAGAACGTCAGGTAGCTGCTGTTGTAGCTATTCTTAATGATGCTTTCTGGGAGTGTTGCTGTGAGGTATTGCTCTTGCTGGAACCTTGTGACGAGAACGCCGTAGCCAAGACCAAGAATGAAGAGCAAGGTGGTGCGAACAATCACCGACGTGGGCGAAGTGTCATATTTAGACAACGGCTCTGCGCCTCTGAAGCTGGAACGGCGGCGGTTGGAGTGTGCTCGTTCCCGCATGACCTCGAATGTTGCATCGTCCACACTGGGCCGTCGGATCGGCGTGTGCGCGCCAGCGTCTAGAGGGGTATCGTTTTCATCGCGGTCGCCGAACACGCGATCTTTTGTGGGAGTAATGGGGGAGTAAATGCCGTATAATGTTGACGATGTGAGGTTCATAAAGGACTGGGGCCGGCTGAGAGAAGATGACCTGCTTCCAGAGTTGGCATCAAGCCTGTCGAGGGCAGCTTTGAGATGGTGTGGACTTGACAGGGCATCGCGTGCGGGCGTCTCGTCGTCAGGCGGCGTGGCGCTGGTGAAGTTGAAGTTGAAGGGACGGCGCGGGATCGGGCGCACAAGCTGCGGCCCGTCGTCAGACATTGCGAATCGTTAAGTATACGGCGCTGGGGGTGTTGTTGAAGAGAGCGTTTTGTAATGTACAAGCTGCAGAACCGTTTAGTATGGCGCGTGCAGGCGTTTTGTGGAGGGGAACCCTGGAAATGGTTCTGGCTGTATGTACAGTACCTTGCTGCGCGGGACAGTGTCTTGGGTTCTGGCGTCCCTTGCAGAGCAGCGATGCTGATGTATTAAAGGCTGCGCGTCCGGGTTGGTTTTGAAGCAAAGGGCGAGAATGAGATCCGGTCAAAGGCTCGGCAGAGAACTACCTGGGAATAGAAATGCAGGCGAAACGAGACATGGACAAGGGACTCGGCAAATGTGTGGTTTTGGAGATTCCCCCAACGATATTAGGCTTATTCCGCGGTGCACCAATCGGGCCGTCGATGCGGGGCGTAGAGTTTAGCAGGTGACCACAAAGTATGGCAAGTTTAGCAAGTAGGTTGCAGCTCCAGCGGGCCTGTGGTGCGCTACAGGGCCTGGCGGGCCTATAATGTCACTGGAATTGCTAAGGTTGCAGCGGAGTGGCAGTCGCGTGTCTATTTGGACACTTTTGCTTTCTGAGTACCAGTACTGGACAGCGTTTACTGGACAGCGAGGCAAACTGGTGGCGGACAAGCACAATGATGAGGAATAAGGACAAACCTAAAAAATTGGTCCATGGCAGAAGCTCCATCTCCAAAGCCTCGCTCGTCGCTTCGCTCTCTTTTGTTGAGCTGAGGTCATACCACTATCACATGCTTCCTCCTCGCCTCTGCCTCTCGTAAAGGTCCATAATTTCTCTTGGCCGTTGACGTTGACTCGCAGGTATCTGCCACCACCTTGCAGGCCTCACAGCATTTTACTGGCTGTCATTTCAGCGCACATGCAACAATGCACCAGCCTGCATGCATGCTGCAACCCGGTGGAGTTTTTGGTTGCTGATTTGCTGCTGCTCCTGAGATCGAGTGAGACTCCCGCTCCCCATGCACAGGGATAGGTATACTCCTGGCTTACACGAGCTGTGCCCTACCCGATATGCCAAGGTCAACCTGCTGTTTTTTATTTTTTTTTGCACGTCAACATGAATTAATGGCACGAAATCTACGTTCTGTGGCAGAAAGTATTGGTTTATTCACGATCTTGGAGTATCTAATCCCAGCGACTCGTATTCCAAACCGAGAATGGTTGCGGCGTGTCCATTCCAGGAACACGGCCAAAGGCTGCTCTTGCCCGAACAGCACTCGCAGTATTGCAACTTTGCGTAGATTACAACAGCTCGAGGCCAACAGGAAAGAGACTAGACAAATGCCGTCAAAAACTCGCCATCCACATTAATATCTGATACTCTCACCTACACAACGGCCCGAGCAGTGGCCACTGAAAGGATACATCCACAATGGTCGTGTTCTGAGGCTTGCTGTCTTGTGAATTGGCATCCCAGATTGTGGCAAGAGAAATGGCATGAATGAACGCATGGCACCGCAGTTTCTCTTTCTTGATAACCTAGCTCCTGCTCTATGCAGCCGTTTCCAAAAGCTGCCCAGTCCGTTGCGCCTCGCTCTCCTTGCACACCCAGGACGGATCTTGATCTGAACAGAACTCTGCAACTTCGTCAAACTAAATAGTTACCTGCATCATAGAAGCCAGCTTTATTACGAGCCACGATGAGAGTCAAGCATATTCGAAGCTTACTGGGACGAGATACCATGGACGAGACTAATCCGCCGAAAGGGTCAGCACCCACGCCAAAAGAGAAAGGGCCTGAAGCTGACGAGTGCTCCCATGAACTGGATGACATCTTTGCAGGCAACGACGCCGCAAAAAGAGCGAATGACCACGAACAAAACATGTCAATGCCGTACGCGATTCGTTACTACTACGTTGCTTTGATCTGGGCCGTTATAATGGCAGCTCCTATCATCATGGAAGGCTACGAGACTGCTCTCGTGCCAAGTTTCTTTTCATATGGTCCTTTCCGAGACGAATACGGAGAGTATTATGGGCCAGCGGGCATTAAAATCATTCACCCGTCTTGGCAATCTGCCATCACTGTCGCTGCCGCAAGTGGACAACTGGTTGGACTGTGGTGGGCAGCGATGCTTCTCAACCGTGTTGGCTACCGCTGGTGCACGGTTGTCGGGTTATTCTGGGTTGGCATCTTTCTTCAAGTAGGATTCTGGTCTGCTTACGTGAAATATGAACTGGCAGCGTTCTTCTGTGGTGAATTTCTCCTCGGCATACCTTGGGGACTTTTTCAAGCCATCACGCTCCCCTATGTATCCGACATTACTCCCCTCAAGCTCAAAGGTCCAGCAACGACCATGATCAATATTTTCTGGCTGATTGGTCAACTTACGTCCGCGGCAGTACTGAGAGGTGCCATAGAAATCCAATCCGATAATTGGTCATTCAGGATGCCAATGCTTATCCAATATGCGTGGATCATCCCTCTGCTACTTATCGCAATATGGGCTCCGGAGAGCCCTCTGTTTTTGAGTCGGCTAAGCCAGCATGAGAGAGCTGCCAAAGTTTTGCGTCAACTCAATTGCGACCCCGCGTTCGACGAGCCAGGCTCTCTGGCAATGATGCTCGCTGTCAATAGCCATGAGAAGCAAACAGCACAATCCATGGGTCTATTGGAGTGCTTTCGAGGTATCAACCTGCGACGGACCGAGATTACTATCATCATATACTTGACCCAGCAACTTGTGGGCTCGCCTTTGGTGTTTTACTCGGTCAATGTCCTTCAAAAGGCTGGCGTCAATCAGAGAGATGCGCTCATCGTGACTAGCGGGATGTATACGCTTTGCATTGTGTCGACTCTTTGCTCCATGTTCGCCATGCGATATTACGGTCGCCGCACACTCTAGTTAGGCGGTCTAGCGGTGGAGATAATTTGCCTATTTACAATTGGAGTCCTTGCTCATTTCACCAACGTGTACAGGTCACTACCCTGGGTTATTGCTGGGCTGCTGGCTCTCTTTGCCGTTGTATACAACTTCACAGTTGGTCCAGTTTGTTATACGATTGTCGCCGAAACACCATCCACACGCCTTAAAACATCAACGAACGCCATCTCTCGCGGAGCTTACGTTGTATTTTCCATCGCAAATATGTTCCTGGTTCCCAAGCTTTTGGAAAATCAGCCGGCTGGCTGGGGTTTGGGTGCCAAAGCCGCCCTTGTATGGGCATGCACATCGGCATTTTGTTTGCTCTGGGCGTTCTTCCGGCTTCCAGAAATGAAGGATCGCAGCCCTGCAGAAATTGATTTACTGTTTGAGCAGGGAGTTGTTGCACGGTCCTGGGTACATATGCGTTTGTAGGAGGTGAAAACTACAGGCAGTGTATAGAAACCGGAGCCGTAGTCTCGCCAGTATAGGCATCATTGATTCAGTCTACGCCATAGATATAGCACTCGTTAGGAAAGAAGCACAATTAGCCAGCATTAGTAGCATAGGAATCAATGTTATTGCATTCGCTCGACACAAGAATAGACTACGCATGTTTCGCCAAGCCTCAAAAAGCCCTCTCGTGTGCAAAGTCGTTATTCGTCAATTCGTTATCCATCGTATGATGCGAGCAACCAGCTTAGATCTATGTATGCCTGTCGACACCACGCCAACTTCGACGCCTACTCAGTACGTCAGAGCTGTCGATCTTCGAACTCAATGTTTTCGATATCCTTTATGATCGAATCGTTCATCGAAATAGCATTCAGTACGTCCTGAGGTGGAAACCCCATCCAGAATTGGGGGTCGTCATGCTGTTGCTGCTTTACCTTGTATATGTCCTGTGCCACGGAGCGCACTTGCTGGTATGCCAAAGCCGCAGCCCTCCAAGTGCCCGAAAGCTCTCCAAGTGCTCCGATATTGAGTTTGATTTCTTGTCGCAAATGTTCGTCTCCGTCCGTCACTCGACAAGTAGCCCAACGGCTCAGATGCACGACTGATGAGAGAGTGATGACGCAAGTAAAGAAGGGCGTGTGGAGAGCCAGCGGTACTCTTTGCGTGATCATGCGGCTAATTTGGCTTGCAGAAGAAATGATGTGTCTGGTATGTCCATTGAACAGGTCGCTACTTTGAACCTTTTGCTGCGGTGTGCAGGAATCAACTGTCTGCACAGGCGTCGTGTCGAGCTGGGAATAGGGCTGGTGTAGTATGATCGATACAGCGTAGTTCATCATGTACGCTTGGAACATCATCTCGTCCAATCTCCCGTTCATTTGAAAGGCATCCTTCTTCGTCGCCGGAAGATGGAGTCGCCAGTTTGTTAGCATTGCCTCTATCGTGGCTATGTAGCTGTCGTCGTCGTAGGATGTTCGAAGTCGCATGTATTTGCCTAATGTCTGGCATGAAAGAATTCGATAAGTGAAAGAAGATAGTTCTTGGTTATCATCGGAGAGACCAATAGAGTTGAGGGTTTCGAGCGATAGCGGTGAAGGAATCGTCTAAAACAAGTTAGCTACACCGTCGACTCAGCAAATACATCTGGCTTTCTTACGCCAGAGAGATATTGATGCTCTTCACATGGCAGTTGAACGTCCGTGGGAATGTCGTAAAGAAAGAAATTCGTAGATCGATGGACTCCGGCAATCATTGCATCAATGATAAAAAGATCCCACCAGGTCCTTCGCCAGCTTTCTTCCAATACTGAATCCTTGTTACCATTAAGGGAAGCGAAGGCTTTGGTGTGCAGACCAATTTGAAGCGCAATAGCTTCTACATCCCCTAGAATTTGCTGAGATCTCTCTTTCTCGGAGCTTCCATCCAATAATATCACTATGATCATCATAGCCTGCACCAGAAATCCGTTCGATGTCGCATCCGGGGCGTATATTAGTCGATAAGCCTCATCGAAAAGGCTCTGCCGAACATGGATCGAGTCGGGTAGAAAAAAAGATCCTGCCCACCTAATAGTTGCCAATAGGGGCTCCATAGAAATCTCTTTGGAGTACTGTTGGAGATACTGGGCAGGCAAAACGAAAGGGTGGGCGCCATGGAAGTTCTGGTAGAAGGAGTGAATGCATCGTTCAGAGAACGATAAGGGCTGCAGTGCTTGACCCTGGTGTTCTTGAAGTACATTTTCAATAATGCTGCTCGATACGAAACTTGGTCGTCGGCTTTGAGAGATTTGCGTCAGAGCATTACCATGTCGTGGTACTATCGCTGAAGTCTGCAAAACCGGAGGCGAGCTGTATGTACTTGTTGGCGTCGAAGAGCCCGTAGAGCCTTCTACTGCAGAAATGATGGGAAAATCGGAAGAAAGGTTCGTACTAGAGCTGATGAGCCCAGGGGATGCAAGGTTCGAGTGCCTGCCGGTAGGATTAGAACCTGGCTTGCGCCTATTTCCTCGGTACCCTCGACGAGAAGCGACATAAATGCATTCGGAGCCACTGCTAACGCAACGTGCACAAGGATTTCCCCCGTCGCACTTCAAATGTTTACTTCTCTGTGTAAAAAGTCAGCCGCTCAACGTTTCTTGCGTTTTTTTGTGGCCTGTTTTGCTGACTTTTGCCGGCTAGCGCCCATCTAGGGCAGTCGGCGACCTCGAGCAATAGATCAGACGAGCCAACGCTCGCCAAACAGGGATATAAAGGGACAGGACAAGGGAAGAATTACACATGCGAGACATGCCGTAGCAATAGCTGACTCCTTTCGTGCGCCGTCTTGGCCGACGGAAGTCGACATGGATCGCGAACTAGAATCTGATATCCCACCAGCGGCAGCACCTCCGCTGTCCGATGGTGCTGGCCCTGGAGGCACCAAAGTAGCTATTGGGGGGGATGCTAACGCCCTGGAGTTTCCGTTGCGAGGGGCAGTCTCTGACTGATCCTGGCTATCGTCCTGGCCAAGTCTTTGATCCATCGTACGACTTTTGAGTTTTAAACGAAGCCACGGTAACTCCCCTCTAATGAGACAAGCAAGATCCCTGGGCCGGATGATCAAACAGGACGAGAGATAAATATCAAGTCCCGGAGAGCCCTATCGAATCCTTGCTAGTTTCGGGGAGAGATGGTCATCCGATTGTGTGCATTGC
The DNA here is from genome assembly GCA_022702485.1 of Simplicillium sp. C3G150-2. NCBI lineage: Eukaryota > Fungi > Ascomycota > Sordariomycetes > Hypocreales > Cordycipitaceae > Simplicillium > Simplicillium sp. C3G150-2. The sequence continues at coordinate 2,619,928 of JAJIYY010000001.1, read as the reverse complement.
ATGTACATCTAGACTTGAAGGCTGACAGACTGAAGTGGGGAACTGGGCTTGTTGGCTGCAACCATGTCTTGCGTTGGCCCTAGAAGTAGCAGAACTTGAAGATACTTACGTGGGGTTAGGAAACAAAAACTTGGTCTGCTTGTGTACGTACTATGGTTGTCAGGGTCCTGGTGCTGTGGCATGACACGGTGTGCAACTTTAGCTCCAGACCGCCGAGGCTTCGGCGGGGTTGCAGCTTTGATAATGGGAATTCCAAATTACGTGTATCTAAAAAGATGTTCGGTGCAGAGCAACAGCAACTGTTGAAATGGCAAGGGAATGGGACAGAGCATCTCAGCCATGTCTGCAAGGGCAAAACAGGGACCTACACTCGACGTTCCGCCGCCGAAACGTCACATCAGACACGGACATTTTTAGGGACTTTACTACACCAGCTGAAAGGGCCAGATAGAGCTCGCGTTCCTCTGTGGTGGGTAGTGGACAGGGAATAGGCTGATGATAGACCATTTTGCTGGGGCCCGATTTTGCCATTTGAGGGAAGTAACAGCACAAAAGGGCCATACGGGGCTCCTCCTGCAGGCTGACAGGATCATTCACGGTGCAGTTCCCAATATGAAGCCTCCTGTGCTGTTTCACTCTGGGGACGGCACATACGTGTGCGAGTGGTGAATACCTGTAAGCGCGCAAGGTGTGGCGGAAGCGCTGAATGGCGCTGTCCCGGGGGTTGTTGCTGCTAATTAACATTATATAATGCAAATTGACCTACCTGAGCTAGTCTTGCATTAGTTTGTTTAGATACGATCAAAATGAGAATGGTGGGGGAACTGAGGTGGCCGAGGTCCCCGGCACTGTGATTAATTACCTTGACCAAAACAACCACATCAGATCTCGCATCGACCTATATTTGTCTCAAAACTACAGTATCTGGTTCATCTCTTTGACACGCTCTGTGCTCACGTGCAAGACAAGGCCTTGAGACATGCAATATTTGCTCTGACATGTGGCGTTTTTAAGAATGAGGGAACATCATTGTTTAGACACTTGGATCGTACTGGATCGTAAAACTGTAATCAATGTTGATTTCCAATGGCGCGCACGAGGATTCGGTGTTACTTGGCAGGGATTCGAGGCCAAAGGCTGATCAGCATTCTGTGCCGGGCAGATGGCGCTAGAGTTCTCGATCACACGATGCATCGCCAGCGATTCGGTACTCTTCTAAGATGCGTGCTAACCTTATCTATCGCATGACTAGATACCGCGAGGAACGGAGCAAGAGTCATTGAATCTTTGAAATGCAGCAAATGTATCGAAACATAAGCAATTTTTTTTTTGGATTACTCGGTGATTCGTGTTGCATATTATAATTTGTCGCGCACCGATGGAATTCGGAGCTTTGTACCTGAATTGGCCGACGGCCGAGTCAAAGTGGCGTTCTGTGACATTCGGTCCTCGAACTGGCTGCGTACGCGCATCCAAGACCACATCACCCTTTGAGAGCAGCTCTAGTAATCGAATTGGAGTCAATGAAGTGCCGAGAGACCCGGCGACACCCTCGCTCAGTGAGACTGAATGTCAACAGAGCTTAGAGCTCGCTGGTACAAGAGCCCGCTCCGCGATGATTCCCACCGCTGTGGTGTGTGGATGATGCTTGGCAAATTTTTTCTGCAGAATTATCACCAAGATTCAAACGATGCAATGTATCTTCAAGTGCCTTCTGACGCATATAATTGGTAATTATGTTTCCGCTGCCACCATTCCATCATAGGCTGCTCCAATGGCACCTCTATGGGGAAATTTGATTCTGCAATCAAATCACACAACCCCTCTTGTGCTGCCGAGGATCGACTGTATAGTTGGAAAGTTCCTTCCTCTATTGGTCTAGTGGTTGTCTCCGAGCAACTTGACAAAGGCAACGGTGAAAATTTCAAACGTTGTTGTCAAGGTAATGGGGGGTGACCAGAACAGGGCAACGCCCCGAAGCAGGCTGTTGCACGAGAGCATCCGTACTGTTGCAACTTAGGCAGCATGCGTTTTTGGTTCGGTTCACTTATAAGCATCACCCATTGGCAGCTCTTCGCCATCACCCACCATGTCAGCCACTTTTCGGACGCCAGCTATCCACAAAGCCGAACCTAGAACCATGTTAGAAAGTCTTAAGGCTGGCGTCATTCTCTCTTGTCCCACAGACATCGTCAGTCATCAGTCAATTCATATACACTCAGCTGCGTGTCTTCAAGAACTCGAGCCCACTCAAATGGAAACAGCAACGATAACACAAGCGATGACAGCAACGATAGTACATTAACAATCGAAGCTAATACAATCGACCTAACAGAACCTCCCTCTAATCGACCGACACTCTAAAACATGATTGAGTTGACCTCTCTTTAGAACGGTGGAAGCGCTTTGCAGCCCGAGCAAGCTGTCATGCCCTGCATGCCCTCCATGCCCTGCCGAAAATTCGAAACTTTTGTCGCATGCTGTCATCCAGACTAGCAGCAGCATTCGCAGCACTCAAAGCAGCACAAACCGGCGCAGATTCCACAGCAAATCGCCTTAAGACATTGTTAGAATTGGGCTCGACCGGAATACTGAACGGTGTTTCACTGTACCTCTCCCTCCTCGCCGCCTCCACGAAGTTGAGGAGAGTCGACCGACATGGGCTCAGTAGGACGCTATCACAGTTGTCAGTGTGCGGCATTAACGAATGGCCTTGCCGAACTAATTCGTCAAAAAAACTAACAGCCATTTCCCCGGCCTGGTATACTTACGGGCTGTTCGGAACTTGTTCTCTCTGGCACTGATTGCACCACGGCCATCGACGGCACGCAGGTAGGCTCTTGAGTGTTTGAAGGCATGTCGACGCTTCTGAGACGGAATATGCAGAGAGACAGTGGAAGAGCACGGTGTTGGAGAATCTCGGAATATCGGCAGAAATTGTTCAGAGTATCTGGTGTCGCGAACGAATGGAGAGGACAACCACGCCTTTTAATGAGCTACGCAGCCTGGGCGGTGTATGCTGCAATGCACACTCAATCAAGGCGCAGCAAATCCAATTCTGACGTAGCCTTAAACCATGGCCAGTCGCTCGCTGTTACGATATGCCTGCTTTGGGGAGCACACAGGGGCAGTCCATGCAAAGGCATTGGATGGAGAAGCACGGCAACTTACTGCCGTGGATGCGGGGGGAACGGCACCAAGGATCCGAATTGGTACAAGTTTTCAGGGTTGTGATTGACTAACACAGCATCCTCTTCACAAGCACTGCCTTAATGCAACAAGCCCAATTATATTTCCCGGATATATCGGCACATGAGGGCGGGCCTTGCGCTCAGCCTCCTTGTATTATTTGCTCGGTCGTTGCAGCCGGATTAGAAGCCCGACTTTGTCATTAACAAGGAGTGCATGCGGAATCCTTGAGACAGTACGTCACGACTGGAGCTGTGTTTGAAAACAGTATTAGATTTCTATCATGGTGGTCTTTCTAAGCTCACCAGATGTGGATCGACCGGGAGGTTCCGAGGCTTGAAACCTTCATTGTTGCTCGGTAAGGTTATTTTATGCAAAACTTTAACTACGCTAGTGTTAGCTACCGAGATGGAACCTGAGGAACGGTGGGTGAAACTAGTCAAGAGCTACGCGACCTGTGCTTGCGATATATGACAGTCCTCAAAGGGAGCTTAGCGAGCAAATGCTACGAAGGTCTGACGGACAAGGCATTTCGTAGCCGCCGAATAGACCAGGCGCTTCTGCCTGGCTTCATTAGCGGTCGACATGTTTACTTTTGGGTTGCCGATTTGTGAAAAAGTTGCACTGATTTCTGGAGTGCCAATATCTTAGCCCCGTACTGGAGGATTTTACGGCAACATTAAATAAATGATGACATTTCCATTTAAGACTCCCTGACTACAGATGACCGCTCGCATGTGGCTCCAATACGTCAAAGCATTGCGCACAAGAGAAATTCAACAACGTCCATAATCTTTCTTAATCGATTTGCATCACATATCTTCTTACTTGACAAATTTGAGAAATTTTTTATCTTATTATTTCTCTGCTGGTGACATCATTTATCCGACAATCCACCGCCCAGCATCTGCCTCCACACTCTGGTTCAAAGTGGCGTCTGGGTATGAGGCTGAGCTGGCCACTGTACAGGACAGCGCTCCAGTGACGAATCTCAAACATTAAACATTAAACACACAGACTCGCAGGCACGCAGGCTATACAAACAAGCGCCTGCGATCTTTGCTGGGCCTATTCTTTTACCAGTTCTCTTTTCAATTGTTTCTGGAAGCGTCTACAGAGCGCGATTTATCTTCAGTCCCTTGAAGTTTCACGATTGCGCCGCCAATGTGGTAGACACGCCGACCACGACATCTGTTGCTCAGGCCAAGTTTGCGGGACCGCCCTGCCGTACCTCGACATTCCTCTTCTCCTTTCCCCGACTCTGCGTCACCCGAAATCACACTCCGAATAGTCGTCACAGCGTGATACAGCGAAATAACAGCATGTTCGGCCGCCAACCTCCTCCTCAGGCTGCCCCGAGGCATGCCCCTCCACCTCAGAGCCACATGCGACAGGGCCCTCCAGCAGGCACATTCGTGCCGGGGACCAAGATACAAGTTGGCAGCCATAGGATTGTGATCGAGAAATATCTTTCAGAGGGTGGATTTGCGCACGTCTACCTTGTCAAGCTTCCCAAGCCCATCGACGGTACCGATGTCGCCGTACTGAAGCGCGTTGCAGTTCCGGACAAAGAATCGCTACGGGGCATGCGAATCGAGGTTGAAACTATGAAGCGACTCAAGGGCCACCGGCCAATTGTCAAGTATATCGACTCGCATGCGTCTGAAATGAAGTCAGGAGGATACGAAGTTTTTCTGCTCATGGAATACTGCAATGGAGGGGGTCTCATCGACTTCATGAATACGAGACTACAACATCGTTTGACCGAGCCAGAGATTCTGCAAATCATCACTGATATTGCGGAAGGCGTGGCATGTATGCATTACTTGAAGCCACCTCTATTGCATCGCGATCTCAAGGTGGAAAATGTTCTTATTACCAAACGCGGCACAATCAAACGGTTCAAGCTGTGTGACTTTGGTTCAGCGGCACCACCTCGACCTGCACCAACGAATGTGGCCGAATGCCGACGTATGGATGAGGATGTCCAAAAACATACTACCTTGCAGTATCGAAGCCCTGAGATGATCGACGTTTACCGAAAACAGCCATTAAACGAGAAGGCAGATATCTGGGCTCTGGGCGTGCTATTATACAAATTATGTTACTATACGACGCCTTTCGAAGAGCAAGGTTCTCTAGCTATATTAAACGCCAGCTATCGCTTCCCACACCACCCTGTATTTACGGAAAGGCTGCAAAGATTAATAGGTATGCTGCAACGCCCATAGACAGGATGTGTACGCTAATGTCGTGATATAGCCTCCATGCTACGAGAGAAACTAGAAGAACGCCCTAACATTTACCAAGTACTGAAAGAAGCATGCGCAATGCAGCGCTTGGAAGTTCCTATTCAAGACGTACGTTGAAGTGCAGATCCTCCAATAGTCATCATCATTTCTAACCGAACAACAAAACAGATTTACTCTGGTCGTCCCGACTCAGTAGCAAAGTCACCACCAAACGAACCCTCTAAACCAACACCATCCTCAGTTGGTGCAACACTATCTGCCCCTGTCCTAGAAAAGCAACAACTACCGGATATTACGCCCATGAGACGTGGGCGTCCCCCTGCTTCGCCGTCTAGGGGCAAGACTGCTTCGCAACCTGATCTCAACAAAAAGATTACCGAAGGTGATCCATTTGCTGCATTGGACTCTAAAGCAGTCCGGAAAGCGAACCAAGATGAGCTTTCCACGCGCTTCCCAAGCCTAAACGAATTTTCGCTGCTGCATGACAAGGACAGCAAATTCAATTTCGAGACTCCAGGCTCTCCTCCATCAAAATTGGCAAACAACAGTACGGCGCAGAATCTGCCAGATACAGCCCCCAGGCCTCAACGGATAACGCCGGTGCTAGATCGAGTCACTTCTCAGCGGGCTTTGGTAAATGCGTCACTGACGCCATCCATCTCTAAACCGCTTCCTGCTGCACCTCTAGCTGATGAGGCGCAGCCACGTCTCGTTAGACCCTCAGTTCAGGTTCCCCAACAGAGCTTAGCTTCGAAATATGTTTCTACAGGAACTATGACTTCAGAGCCAGCGCAAAGGAAACCCCAAGCAGCGCAGGGCCAAGACAGTCTTCGCAATGGCGCGCAGTCAGCAGCCACTCCTCCCCTGCCAGTCTCGATCAGGCATAGTGGTGCAGCCAGCCCAGATTTGATAACTCTTCCAGCCAGTGCTAGTCGACCACGACCCATGAGCACAACCCTTGACGCTAGACAAGCGAATATCAGTGCGAATCGAACGTCGGCTGTGCTGCCCCATAGCCAAATCAGTAAAGTATCAAGCAGGGTTGAAGGCCCGTATCAAAGCACAACAAAGCCACCTGGGGATGTTTTGTCGAAAGATTATTCAAAATATGATGGCGCAAAGGCTCCCGGACAGAGCGACACTAAGCCAGATATCAGCCTCCGCGCCGAAGTCGCCGACGTAGGCTACCAGCCAAGGAACCTCACTCAAGGAAAGTTCGGCGATACTTTCAAAAGATTTGAGCAAAACAATGGCTCGGATCTTACAGTTGAGAGCAGGTCTTCATCGCCATCCAAACAACAAGCGCGTGACGATCTTCTCGCTATCAACAGCCCTATCGATGGACCCGAGGCCACAAATTACGCAGCGGAGCAGGACGAGGACTCTATGACACCAGAGCAACGACGAGACTTTGAACGTCTGCAGTTGGAACAGGAGGAGCGGCGCGTAGCAGCGGCTCAGGCAGAATATCGCAACCGAGTAGCACAGGAGGGAAAAACAGGAAGATCTGCTCCTGGCACCAAACCGCCCTTGCCACAGAAGTCCGCAGCTATCCAGAACCGAGTGCAGGCGTATCTCAATGATGATCAGCGCCAAACTAGCGCTCCGAAAACAGCCGAAGGCTATGGAAAATATTCAGACGCAGCAACCGCGGCCAGCAGAGTACAGAAGCCGCCTCCAGAAATTCGGCGCAAGCCTTTGCTAAACTCATCTGGAGTCGCGAGAACAAACAGTCTACCGCCATCACGAGCTCCAGATATGGCTTCATCAGCCAAACCGACTGTCACAGGCACACCGTCTATACCATCTTCAGCTGCATCAAAGCCGCCTGTGAAGCCCCCTCCGCCTAAAAAGCCTGTGTATCTGAATACCTTGCCCGCCGAGAGGGACGCAGCATTGTCATCAAAGCGTGAGACGCCATCTGTAGATGAGCCGCTTATTGCATTGGATCTGCCTGGCCAGCCAGCTCTAGATATGACCTTACAAGAGCGGGAAGACTACCTGGAAGACTTTTCAAAGCGATTTCCCAGCCTCAGCGCCATTGAAGGCTCTGGGCGATAGATAAATGGCCTTGGCTCCGTCAGTTTGGGCAAACCTCGATCTACATTCAGATACCTATGAATATTACACCTCATCCAATGCGTGCAATTTTTTTGCTTTTCTTCAGTATCATAGTGCGCATAACCGTGACCGTTATGTAGATATTTTTCTGTCTTTTGTCTTTGTTTATTTATTGCTTCCTATGTTTTCTCAGTCCTTAGATGTCGACCGTCCATTTTCCGTCTGGCGGTCTTCCGCAGTGGAGCACTGTGCAGTGGTCGCGCCGCCCGCCGAACTGGCTTATCTGCCTTATCGTCCTGACCCCAGAACTAGAACTTTTTTTTCTGCCTTTGGAGAAACGACACTCGCGCATGCAACTTTGCCAACCAAACCACGAGCATAGTACAGACAATTCCAATGGCGAAGAGAAAGAGACAATCCGGCCCAGCAGGGGAAACCCCTGGTGAGAAACTACAAGCCAAAAAACCAAAAGCCTTGCAGGCGAACGGCTCAAGCTCCGCTGCACCAGACGAAACGCTTCAGATTGTCCTGGGATCCTACGACCAAGTCCTCCACGGGCTGACGGCCACGATTCCAGGGAAGAATGGCGAGGCGGACTTTGCAGACACATTCCTTTTCAATGCACATAGCTCTGCAATCCGCTGCGTAGCTATTTCCCCTGTGTCAGCCAAGATTCCAGGCCAGACGCAGAAGGTTCTGTTAGCGACTGGCAGCACCGACGAACGAGTTCACATTTATAACCTCTCCGCCCACCCACCGAGCCGAAGAAACCAGGACATGCTCGCAAAAGTCGCTCCTCGCCCAATCCTAGAAAACCCGAAGAACAAAGAGTTGGGGACTTTGCTGCACCACTCATCGACAGTCACTGCCCTACGCTTTCCAACGCGGTCGAAGCTGCTGTCCGCCAGCGATGATTCTACGGTTGCAGTTACGAGAACGAGGGATTGGTCTGTTTTAAGCTCGATTAAAGCACCCAAGCCAAAGGCAATGGGACGACCTAGTGGCGACACGGCACCATTTGGCGGAACACCATCTGGTGTGAATGACTTCGCCATTCACCCCAGCATGAAGCTAATGATTAGTGTGAGCAAGGGAGAGCGCTGCATGAGACTGTGGAACCTCGTCACGGGCAAAAAGGCAGGCGTGCTTGGGTTTACAAGGACTATGCTGCAGAGTGTTGGGGAGGGAAAGCATTCTACTGGTGAGGGGCGAAGGGTCGTATGGGGCAATGTGGATGGAGCTGATGAATTCGCTGTCGGGTTTGAGCGAGGCATTCTTGTTTTCGGGATGGACAGTGTACCGAAATGCAAAGTTGTCCCGTCTCCTCGGACGAAAGTACATCAATTCAGCTACATCGAGCTGGGGTCTGATGGGGGCTTGTCTCTTCTAGCAGTATCGACAGAGGATGGACGGATTCTGTTCTTTTCCACCGCGAGTGAGGACATCGAGAAAGCTAGTGATGACGAAGATGAGGAGTTTGGTTCCGCCAAGTACATTGGCTGCGTCGGTGGACGGGATGCTGGAGTGAATGGCCGCATTAAGGATTTCTCCATCATCCGCAGCGAGACGGATCCAGCTGCCCTGTATCTAATAGGTGCAAGCAGTGACGGGCGTGTTAGAGTATGGGCGGTTACAGCTAAGGAGCTCGGTGCATCTGGTAGTAAGAAGGCGGCGCTTGGCAAGTTGGTTGGGACGTATGAGACCAAAAATCGCATTACGTGCATGGCGGCATTCCTGATGATACCAAGACCTGACGATGCGGAGGAGAGCGAAGATGAGGCTCTCGACTCAGGATCGGGCGAGTCCGATGACGAAGATAGCGATTAGCGATGTACATGCGTGTTACTCAATATTGAACCCCATAATCATGATGCTTTCTTTCTTTGGCCTGTGAATGTGCCAATTGTCATGAACCAATTAGCCTTGGACAGGAAAGCAGCGACACACCGACAGAGCGCGCTTCAAGAATAAGCAAGACGACAACGACTACAAGAAAAAATATTAGCAAAAGCGGGTATGCAACCAGAAAGACGCATATGTTATGAAAACACTAAACATTGAATTAGTTATAGATAGAGGTACAAGTGAGCAAAGTTGGCCGCATGGCCGATCCGATCAAGTACCTGTGGCTGGCTAGGTCGCGCCGTTTAGCCGCGTTTCTACCGACAGTCACGAGCAAAGCCCGACTTTCTCCTTCCGAGCCAAATTGTCAATTCACGGGCCCTGATTGGCTGGCGGCCCATACAGTAATAGCCGAGGATGGCCACCTCTCCAAACTCAGACTCGAACTCAAACTCACGACAGTCAGCAACTTTGCCTGAACCCAATCGTCGAGAATATTTCGCCGCAGCGGACGGAAGGGTTTTCAAACGATATACTCACACATACCGACCCAGATTGACGCGATTGAACATCCGCAAAAATGGCCGCTCTTCGATCTACCTCGACGCGAATTCTTGGCTCGTCCTTCAGGACGGCTGCCCGCCCCGGAGCAGTCTTCGCTCGATCCATGGCGACCGTGACTGAAGAACCTGCGTCGGAAAAGTCTCGCATGAAGACATTCCAGATCTACCGATGGAACCCTGATACCCCTAGCGAAAAGCCGCACATGCAGAGCTACACCATCGATCTGAACAAGACCGGCCCTATGATGCTGGACGCCATCATCCGCATCAAGAACGAATTGGACCCTACTCTCACCTTCCGACGAAGCTGCCGTGAAGGTATCTGCGGTAGCTGTGCCATGAACATCAACGGCCAGAACACGCTCGCTTGCTTGTGTATGTCCCACGTGTACCAACTCCTGACCTTGACAATGCGCGTTACTAACATAGGAAAAGGCCGAATTCCCGCTGAATCCTCTTCCGACGTCAAGATTTACCCTCTGCCCCACGCCTATGTTGTCAAGGACCTCGTCCCCGACTTGACTCACTTTTACAAGCAATACAAGTCCATCAAGCCGTACCTCCAGCGCGATACCCCTGCTCCCGATGTAAGACTTCGATGAGACAAAGCGGTGGGACAAGAACTAGAATTTACTAACGTCACGTAGGGCAAGGAATACAGACAAAGCGTGGAGGACAGAAAGAAACTGGACGGCTTGTACGAGTGCATTCTCTGCGCATGCTGCTCCACATCCTGCCCTTCGTACTGGTGGAACGCTGAGGAGTATCTTGGCCCTGCCATCTTGCTCCAATCGTACCGCTGGCTCGCTGATTCCCGTGATGAGCGCACCGCCGAGCGCAAGGCAAACCTCGAGAACTCTATGAGCCTCTACCGATGCCACACTATCCTCAACTGCACCCGTGCTTGCCCTAAGGGCCTCAACCCCGGTAAGGCTATTGCCGAAATCAAGAAGTCTATGGCCCTTGGGGCCTAAAGAGAATGGGGGCGTGTGGTATTTCCTTATGTTATAGCATTGCGGATAGGTCGCTAGGAGATCGGTACCTTGTAAATTCCTTGTATAAGTCTGGAAGATGACTGGAATGGTGGTGTACAGTCTGGAGTAGTAGCAAAATTTAAGGCTGCGGAAGCCCATTTCCTTTGTTGAAACATCGGTCAGATGTGCACATACGTAGTTGCTCTACTGTTTTTCTGTTGTAGCTTTGCCCATTCACTGGTATTGTGACACCGAAATGCCATCGATTGGGCCAGAGCATCACAGTGAAAGCAAGCGAATGAGGGGGCTTGAATTGTTTATCGATTGCTAGGCACGTAAAACTTATTCCGATAGGTCTATGTATCACATCTTCAGCCAAGCAGTGTATGCGCTGCTGAGCCAGCCCGTATGGGTGGTCTCTAGGATCAGTGGTCGATACTTTGAAAGTCAGTTCTGGAACGAGTTACAGCGTCGGAGAAACAAAAGAACTTACTCTTCCCACATTCTTCCCTGTACAGACTGCAATTCATCTGCCGTGAGGCGTTTGCCTGCTGTGAAGTAGCCTGCTTTTGTCAGTGTTTCTGCTTATGATTACCAGAGAGCGAGCAATCATACCGGCAGTAATTTTGGCATCAATTTCAACACGAGAGTCTGCGGGTATGAGCTCTTCAGGTAACTCGACACGCTCATGGATTGGAATTCTTGAAATGAGTCAGCGCTCTCCATCATAGAAATCAGGACGATAAAGGTCCTTTTCGTTCTCACCCTTGTCCAACAATTGCATCGTGCTTCATGCTGCCAGTGAAGTCAGTAACGCTTTCCAAGTCTCCTGATGGCACGTATACGAACTTGCTCATGCTTAGCATGCGGTCAATTTTCTTGATTCCCAGCCAGTGAAGAATGTCTGGCATTAGAGCTTGAAATCTCATGTCCTTGACTCCTGCAATGTTTTCTGTTCGAGTAAAGTAGTCGGAAGCACGATCTGCGCCGCGCTTTCGGGCATTGTAGACAACTAATTCTGTTAGTGCTACGAGACCCATCGAGAGTCATGACACGTACGGTACTGTCACTGTTAGCAGATGTATCTTAGTTTCACAGCCATCGCACATACCTTGGTAACTTCTCCCAGAGCTCTGCCTTCTTTTCTGAAGTAGATGACAACCCCGCTGCCGCCATTCTGGGCCTCTTTTACCGCTTCTTCGATACCGAAGATGAGATATGGTCGACAGGTACAAATATCTGAGCCAAAAACGTCGCTGCCATTGCACTGCAAGTATGTTAGAACAAGATTATCCACGGGGAGCAAGGAAATAGCCAACTTCGTCATGTATTCTCAGTGACAGGCGCACCGACTCGTCAGACATCTTCGCTGGGTCTCCGAAACAGTATACCGTTAGGCCGCCTTGTTTGCTGTTAGTTGGAGTGTTTTTATCGTATAATAGAATTCATCTTACCAATGGGTGGCAAAAACACTTTGATGTCACCTCGAGTAATCAACTTGAGAGGGTAGGAGATTAGTCGATATCTCTGATGCCAAGAGAAATAGACTCACCTCTGGATAGCTGCCACCCGTGTGCTCAAACAAGGAACGGCGTAATGTGGCTTCGTCTGTGGCTAATTAGAAGACCGTAGAAGATGATATCATCTAAAGCAAGACATACCAATGCCGAAGCGCTCAGCGACTCCAGGAAGATACCAAACCTGCAAGAACGAAGAATTAGCACTGGTAGGGTGATGTGGAAGAAAACGCACCGGCTCCACGGCAAACTTTGTTACTGCCAGCTCTCCTGATTCATTCAGGCAGACTTTCCCATCCGGTGTTCTGGAATTGAAGTTAATGGAAACGTTGGACCATCACAAAACTCGACCAGGTTCTTACAGTCGTCCGGCCTTGACGCTTTCTTCCAGTTCAGGGAGCTGAATCGGTGTCAGTAACATTGATTCTAGAACCGGAGACAACGATTGTACCTTCATGTGCGCTTTAGTTATGGCAATCGTGGGTCGGAGATCAACTGGAACGGTCAGCGGATTTTTGGGATTCGAGGATGAACATGATCTCGCTCACCATGTTCCTGCTCGATCATGTCTTTGAACAGCCAAGGAGTAAGGTGGCCCCAAGGGTCCATGGCCACGATCTTCTTTTTGCTGCCCCATTGTGGGAATGGTCCGATTTGAGCAGCGGGCTCGGTATTGGTGAAGTCGGGGCTGATAATCATTAGCAGGCATAGCGCGATGCGCACCTCAGAACAAGGACATACCGGTGATCAACGTCGAGTTCCTTGCTAGCCACCGCTAGTGCATAGTATATCGAATATGAACCGCCACTTCACGCAGGTGTTAGCGCTCGGCACAGGTTCACTCAGGGGGCCATTATTGACACTTACTAGGCTAGTTTGACTTCGTGTAAACGGCAAGTACCAGCACGGCAACGCATAAAAAAACTTACCACCAACAGCTAGAACATTCGGTCAGGATTTTACTTTGATAGATGCAAACACCAGAGAACCAACCATTTCGCCGTCTGATTGTTGAAGCTGATCGAGAAACAACAATCGGCCCACGTTTCGCGGCGTCCGGATTTCCCCAGTCTAAGCGGATTGGCTCGATGCCAATTTGCTTTGGGTACGTTCTAGCAAGGCAACATCATTAGTTTCGAGCTCGAGACAATCTGCCAATTACACTTACGTCAAGATGATTCGGGAGGTAAATCCTGATCGCTGTGTAGGAGAAGCTGGCTGCGCTACAGCCTGCGTCGGAGAGCCTTTTGTGGCATCGGCATTGTTTGCAATGTCATCACCTGCCTCAATGCCTAAATCTCTGGAAGCACCTTCGCCTGTGTTAGCAGAACCGATCCGGGCGGACAATGTCTGTATTGCCTGATTGATTCTAGACTGGGCGGCGCGAAGGTCGCTGAGCAGTGTCAAGTCGTGGTGTTCTGCCTTATCGTCGTTCATTGCAACGGTAAACCGTTAGGGAAGCAATCGTGCACGGGAGATGCGTAATACTGGAAAGCCAGGAAAGTCAAGCAATGAAGCAATATAGGTACGAGGGCTGAGGTAGTGAGGGGTTGCGGATCAGGCCACTCCGCTTATTTATACACAAAGAAGTACGATGTTCCAGGTGACGCGGGAGGGGACATGGGTTTGTTCTACGATAGCCTGTCCTGTCACTTTTTGTTCGGTGCCTTCCGGCTCCACGCCTCCCTATGCGGCACTGGTAGCCTGCCATACAGTGCAGGAGATGATTATTGCTCCGGCATAACAGTACAGGCACTGTCAAAACGGCCCTCGTAAACAGGCAGGTTAGGCGGTGTCAACTGGTATTCGGGCGCCCCTGCTGTTAGAGTTGCGCCAAGTTGGGTCGTGGCAGCACTGCCATGCGACGGTCATCGCATCCATTGCCCAGTGGCTTCACGGCGAATCGTCCTCAACATAAGGCACCAACGCCATGCACATTCAAGTTTCCACACTCAACAACATCTGACTTACTCCAAGTCTGCCCGCCCGATCCGTGCGGGGAAGCTTGACGGATGTACATTAGTTAGCGGGGCTCGTGACAGACTCGTTCGGAGCTCCCCGCCACACAGTGCGACTAGGCTAGCAAAATGCATGCACCGCGGATATGCATATATGCGGGTTGTGCTTCTGGCAGCCCCATTGCGCACTTGGTGGGCCAGTCGCAAATGTGCACGACAAATGACTTCATCCCCAACATTAAAACCTTTGCCTTGCGATTTCTAGGCGCAAACAAGCACCGCGACAGACAACCATGGGCAAACGAAAGGCGTCATCGAGAAAGCCAATGGGGCCCAAAAGGGTGCGTCGACAGCCAACTCACCATCTAGATGCTCTTGCGGGCGCATGCTAACACATCGAATGACTAGGCCGATCCGCTTCCCACGACGTTCACCTGCTTATTCTGCAATCACGAAAAGTCCGTCACGGTCAAGCTCGACAGGAAGGCCGGTGTTGGACAGCTCGACTGTCGCATCTGCGGCCAAAAATTCCAATGCGCCGTGAATTGTTGGTTCTCCTGAGTGCTATAATGCTTCAAGCCATGACTGACTCTGAGCTAGATCTATCTGCTGCCGTCGATGTTTACGGCGAATGGGTAGATGCAGCCGGTTCGTATCCCCCAAATCCCAAGCGCTACGTGCCCTAATTCGTGTATTTTCTTACCCATCTACAGAGGCTGTCGCAAAGGAAGACAGCGCACATGCTGGTTACGCTGGTACTGGCAGGCCAGTGACTACGAATAACGAAGACAACGATCGATACGAAGGCGACGGAGTTGTGTCAGACGGTGTTGAGGATTGATCGTCGTGTCCAGTCATACGACCGATGAAACTACACACTAATGGACCACGGAATTCGGCATACTCGAAATCGACACCTGGCTGTGCAGTACATCTGCATCAAATGGTATAAAACCTGTCGCCAAAATCGCCGAGGCCAGGAACGATGTAGCTTCAAAATAGTTAGCTCAGCACAATCAAGCTTCGTCCGAAGGGAATGGAGGGGAAGATTTTCGACATACTTCTTCTCATCGAGGCCCTGGAGTTTTGACAGTGTTAGCTTGTGCATATGAAGCTTAGAGTCCAATCAAAATACATACCTCGTCAATGAATGCTGTCACAACTTTGAGGCGAGGGAACTTGGTGGCGAAGTTGCGAACCCCCTCGGGGCTTGCAATGAGGTTCAAGAATAGGATGTGGTCCTCTGGGACGCCGCGAGCCTTGAGCACCTGGACAGCCATGATGGCCGAGCCACCTACATGCATCGTAAGCTCAAATGCTTTGCGTTCAGCAATGGGGGAGGCAGTACCTGTAGCAAACATTGGATCTAGTAGGAGCACCCATCTATCAGCGATATCCTCTGGTAGCTTGTCGTAAAACAGCTTGGGCTGTGCAGTATCCTCGTCACGCTGGATCAAGATCTTGCCAATGCGGACAGAGCGACAGCAGTCACGCAAGCCTTGCTCCATGGCTTCGCCAGCTCGCATGATGGACACGCCACAGATTTTGCCCTGGAACATGAGGCCATCATATGTGCGGCCAACGGGAGTGGTGATACTGTGCTCTATTGTTGGTAGGTGGTTCAGTCCTTCTTCAACCAAGAGTCGTATAATTCGGTTGGAATAAAAGATGAAATCGGCTCGGTCGGTGTCCTTATTCCGAATCATTCTGGTTCTATGCTTAGCCATATAATCTACCATCTTGGAAATTGAGCGCTCATACGACAAAAGTGCAATCAATTGCGGCGTCTGGGGAAGGACTTTGACATTGTCGAAAGGTACCTCTACGGACAATGTCGCATTCAGGCTTCTTTCGGCAACGTCGTAAGTAGCGGGTTTTGGGGTGCCAGAGGCGGAACCAGACGCTTCAGCCATGTCAAATCGTCGTTTGAGTTGATGTTGTGGTCAATCTTGAGTTTCTCAACTCCTCGTGAGCCTGCCTCAAAGCTGCTTGTGGGTGGGCCGCCATGACAGCTTCGAGAGCTCCGCTCCGGAGTTGGCCGCCATGATTACAGTGGGTTCTATTCTTGTGTTGTTACTCACCTGTTGGCGTCGGCTCCGGGTGAGAACATGAACATGCGTGGTCTAACGCAAATTAAAACGATTGTTTTTTGGATGCTCCATGAATTTAATGGACCGTAAAGAATATTAATTAAACCTGATAAAATAGTATGTGGCTGATCTGAAAAAATCAACGTAATTAATTATAAATATTATTGCTGGGACGATGTGCAACAAATAAAATAAACCGCAATGTAGTTAAATAATATTCGATACCACAAAAAGATAATTAGCCATTTCTTCTGTTTTTGTTGAAATTATTTAAAGTTGTAATAAATAAGCCCCGCCGAGCGACTGGCTGTTTCTGGCCCAGGTCGATTGAACTAATATATAATTAAATGACCTTCCGTTCCTTTTTCTCACCTTTGGGATGGCATTTCGCACAACCAAAACTGAAAAAACAGCAGTTTGCACAATTGTTTGCATGCAATTATTATTCTACTATTATATACTTCCTTAGAGAAAATTAAGACCAAAACAATTGTCATTCTTTTCATTAATTTACATGGGTATTGAAGCGGCAATATGATGAAATTTCAGTTTTAAGTATTTTATTCAACGCTCCAAACAACGGTCTCGCGCTCAGTTGTCCAACTTTGCAAGCCAAATTTAATTACAGAAAGCAAAAAAAAATACTGCTCGCCCAATCAATTATATCGTTGGTTTATTTCATCGCGAGTAATCACAAATAAGATTTGTTTCTTTCCATGACAATAAATAAATTCAGCGTATTATATAATTTAAGCCATTGCAACCTTAATCGATTTTTCTTTTTTTGCAGGATAGGGTAATTATTTGTTTTTTATTACGGGTCAATCAATTCGGCCAAACTGTATTATTCATTAATTATTACTTTTCTTCTTTATTTGTATTCATTAAATAGTAGTTCGCGAACCATCACCATTCGCAAATGCCATCGCCGTCGATTTTCATCATCCTTTCCATGAGGCGCAAGTGAGGTCTGTCTTCCGCTTGTCCACACATACACACCAGCGAACATGGCTGCGAATCCCTCCGTGTTCTTTATAACTGGCAATGCCAACAAGCTTCGAGAGGTGAAGGCCATTCTTGAACCAGCGGTATCAGTACAAAGCCAATCGTGCGACCTGGAAGAACTTCAGGGAACCATCGAAGAAGTTACAGAAGCAAAATGTCGAAAAGCTGCAGAACTGGTACGTTATGCCTCGGCGCCCTCCTAAGAAGATTTCGTTGCATGTTGAATGCTGTTCGCTAATACCGTGTGAAAAGATTAACGGCCCCGTGCTCGTCGAAGATACTGGGTTGTGTTTCAATGCTTTGAAAGGGCTGCCTGGCCCTTATATGTATGTGCTACCATCCATCCTCTCTCGATGACCGTTGTACTAACTCGCACATAGCAAATGGTTCCTGGCCAGCCTCGGCCATGAGGGTTTGAACAATCTTCTTGCGGCATACGAAGACAAATCGGCGGAGGCTGTCTGCACCTTTGCGTATTCGGCTGGACCAGGCCAACAGCCCATCCTGTTTCAAGGACGTGTTCCGGTAAGCGCACATCATGCATGACCAGCGTTTCATGTGTAGCTTACACTATCTAGGGCCGCATTGTCCCTGCCAGAGGACCATCGAACTTCGGTAAGATCTGCTCACGCCTGACATGCTGCTATCGCCTAGAGAAGCCGACTGACAATATTGAACAGGCTGGGACCCGGTGTTCGAATACAACGGACAAACATACGCGGAAATGGACGCATCCGAAAAGAACAAGATATCCCACAGAGCACTGGCGTTGCAAAAGCTCCAAGCTTGGTTCAAGGACCAGCCTGCCGCGTAACGCCATGCCGTGGAAGAGACGGCGGCTGTGATGTTAAGCTGCACCAGTTAGCCTATGGTCTTACTAATAGATACTAGAACTAGAGTAGAATCGCATACTAGAGCACCTCAAATTCACCATGTTTTCGGAGAGTTTTAGCATCTCGAGTGTAGAACTTCAGAAGCTGGGCAGCTGTTGAAGCTCTAATCCTGCCTCTGTGATGGCCCAGGTCCATTACCGATTCAGAGCTTCGATTTGCAGGGTCAAAAACAATAAGTTGGTAGCCACCATCTTCTGTGATTTGCAATCCTACAATCGTCATAGAGTGTCCTGCTCAGAGCCTATTAATTTAAAGTCCGAGACAGTACTGCGGTATTGATTGAGAACATACCTGGCTGTTGGAGGTAAATAGGCGGGAGGGCGGTGAGCCGCACCTTCGAGGAGCCTAGAGCGCGAGTATCTTGATCGAAGTAACGATGGATATTTTCGAGAAGCTGAGACGCAGCGTCCTTTGACTGGGTGCTCTGGAACCGCCGTACGGAACAACTAAGAGAAATATTTGTCAGCTTGTCGCAATGTCAAACATCCTTGGCGATCCATTATGTCTTACGGCTGCTCTAAGCTAGAGAATAGTGCTTGTACCTGGTTACTGGGGTCAGTGTGAGATTATACTGAAAGTCTCAATTGGCGTTACCTCCGGTGTACCAATGTACTTTCGCGTGCCCTTTATCCCTCCTGTTTCAGTCTTCCCGCGGGAATTGTATCCTCGGATCCAAGCTTCCTCGATGAAATCTTGAATTTGAAATATACTGGGGATTTTGTACCCGTACCAATCGGTGCCCAGCTCCGACGTGCCGATCAGATATGAGAAGAGCATTTGAGTGTTGCGATAGCCGCAAAAGGCTCCTAACAATGATAGATTATCAGAACGGCGTGCATCTTCCATGTAAGCTGAGTATGAATTGTCTCGTACCTTCCCACTTAATCTTAGAAATGTGTGCAACAGACTCGTGGCACAAATACGCGATTTGTGTCGAGCTGTCTTTCTCGAGGAGCTGCGCGAGGACAGGCACAATACCTTCAAACTGGTGAGCTTAGTTGAATCAATTTGTTGTTTGCTAAGCTCACTATCCTGTCTCACATAGTTCTTTTTCTGCAATAGGACTTTGAGCCATGTCGGCATTTTCCTTTCGTCGGCAAATCGGCCGAGCTGGGCCTTCTGGTGATGCAGGCGAGTTAGTCAGATCCCCCATCTATTGTTACAACCTCCTAGTAGTAGAAGGTAAACATTTGGAAAGCCTTACTCCTAGGCGCGATATCGGATCTCTGCTCTCACTATGCGGCTTGCTGTCCCCTGAGCCGAGGGTCGACATCGTGCTGATGAGCCGCAGGGGTGTCGCAAGCCTCCGCACCAATACACCGTTAAAGGGCGGGTTGGGCGAATTCCCATGCAGGCTCAGCAAGTGAAGAACGCCTCAGTAGCAATTAATCCGGGTTTTCTTGGACCAGAACGAAATGGACCCGCGCATGCAATACAGTCACGGCGCGGCGTGTGTGTTTGATGAGAGGAGCAGAGTAGTACGTTAGGACGCTATTGGCTGAGTCACGCCTCAGGTGCCAAGCAGCTCATGAGGCTCAATGCTCGACTCTACACGAGCGCCTCATGAGATCAATCCAATCATAAATAGCAACACGTGAGCTCAGACACTGGCGACTTTTGTGTACTAATTGTGAGAATTCGGTTTTCTAGCAAAGTGAATGTATGTCGGAGTCTATGGTCAAAGCTCGCATATTGTCATTTCTCAAATCTCTGGGCAATTTCAGTCTCGGTTTACATCACAGTCTTGAACAGCCCTTCATTCATGGAGCATGGCTCTAACACCTGCCTTCGCTCGTGTGTTTACTTGAAGGCGTCGCTTTTGCCACAGCATTCCATTCCGTTGCACCACTTTCCTTTGGTCACAAGTCTGCTGCTCTCTTCATACACGGTGTGCTCTATTTCTTTTCCTTCGGGCGCTGGGGAATAGCCTTCTGCGAAGTGCTCTCTTTAGGCAGTTCTTTGGCGAACGGAATGAAATCGGGCGCACCAGGCAAGTATTTGCGCAGCGGCTCGGGGACTTGCAGGCCCTAAACAAATCGTTAGACATCGATTACAGTGGAAGTTATGTCGCAGTGCTTACGGATTCTGTCTGGTAGTTTTCGAGAACGCAGCAGAGTGTTCTGGTCGTGGCGCAAAGTGTAGAGTTGAGGCAGTGGACGTATTTCTTCTTGGTGTCTGTCTGTGTCTTTGCACCAAAGCGGATTTCGAGAGCGCGAGACTGGTAGTCAGTGCAGTTGGAGCAGGAAACAAGCTCCTTGTATTCTCCTTGGAACGGGAACCAGGCTTCCAGGTCGTACTTCTTTGCCGCTGCATTGTTGAGAGCGCCAGACACGATGGAGATGACTTGGTACGGTAATCCCAGAGACTTGTAAAACTCTTCGGAGACGGCAATCATTTCGTCGAAAGCCTCCCAGGATTTCTCGGGGTCGGTGATCAAAAATTGTTCGATCTATTGGAGTTAGTTTACGGAAGATATGTGTGTGCAACTGCTTTACCTTTTCGAACTGGTGAACGCGATAGATTCCCCAAGCGTCACGTCCGTGAGATCCCGCCTCACGGCGATAGCAGGTGCTGTAACCGGCGTATCTGTTATCATTTGTTAGCATGGACCGTGCAGTCGTAAGAGGACAGTGCCGTAATCTCACTTGATGGGGAGATCCTTGGCAATGAGCCACTCGTCTGCATGGTAGGCAGAAATAGGCTGCTCAGAAGTAGCAATAAGGTACTTGTCATTCTTCGCATCGCCATCGACTACCTTGTAAAGCTGCTCGTCAAAATCTTCTAGCTGGGCTGTCTTTGCCATGAAGTCCTTCAGCATAAACTGGGGGGTTTGGAGAGGGCAGTATCCTCGCTGAGAGAGAAACTCCAGACCGTAGTTGATCAGGGCTTGGTTAAGGAAAACACCCCATTGACGCAAAAAGTATCCTCTGTGGCCAACAACTTTGGTACCACGATCGGGGTCATATCCGTCAAGACGGAGAAGAACCTCGTGGTGAGAGAGAACATCCTTCTTCTCAACGGTGACGCCTTCGGGGGCCCATTTTCTTTGGACGGCATTGCCATCCTGTATTCAAAGTTAAGAAACTTGTGCCTAAAATAGTTCAGCTCGACCAACGTACCTCATTGTTGCTGACGGGAACAGTGTCGGCGACAATATTACCAATTGTCTTAATCTTGACTCTGAGAAGTTTGTCTTTCTCTGCAGCAGACTCGTCCATGAGCTTTTTCTCCTTTTCCAGTTCGATTTTTTGGTTCAGAAATTCGGTGGCATCCTCCTTGGCCTGCACTTTATGTTAGCCTGTTGCTCACTCCCAATGTCTTGCGATTGCCTCTTCTTTTTTTTTTTTTCAACTCGACCGCGTACCTTCTTCTTCGCACCAATTTGCTTCTGAACCTCGTTGATTTTCGTTTTGATCTGGGTCGCGCTGTACTGAGCTGTTGAAATATTCTGTCAGTAACGGGGAGAAAGTCATACAAAGCAAGCTTTGGGCTCATCTGATACACACTTCTGCGATGGTCCTCGAAGAGGGCAATAACCTCATCGACCACCTCGACGCTGGCAAAACGGCGTCGCTGAGACTCTCGGATGAGCTCAGGGTTACCGCCTCGCTCAACAATGAAATCGTTGACGTCCAACATTTTGTTTTGTCGCTTTGCTGGGGGATCTACTGGGATGTTGTATACACGAAGGGAATGAGGAAAAATAGTCGAAATGGTGGAGGGGTCTTGTTGATGGAGGGGCACCAGTCCATCGCCCAGTGACTCAAGACCCCGCGGCCCCACACATCCCATAATGAGCAGGCCAGCTGCCAAAAGTCAAGAAATAATATCCAGCGTAGGAATTGATTCTAAAATAAAGAAAGCGAAGAAAAATCAAGCAAAAATCATTCAGCCAAGACATCTGAATCAAAAGGCACGCAAACCATTATCGAGTAGGAGCACTGAGGCTCGAACCTGCTGGCGCTTAATATTGTCTCCAAAAAGGCTCCGTCTGTTTGGACAGCCTTTTCATACAACCCGCCTCGTCCACGGCTCAGCAAGTCTTCCGCGGGAGGCACGATGACTCAATGGTCTTTGATTGCAGTCCAGCTGCACATAAACAGGGCAATATGCTCCATGACCCCACGTACAGTGCTGCCGCCCTGTCCAGCGAGTATCTCGGTGACTCGAGAAAGTGCTCTGACAGCAGCCGTTGATCGCTCAAAGCAGCCTGCCTGGTCAAATCCTCCACAGATGCTTTACATAATGATACAATTGCTCTTCTGCGGTGCTTCTCCGGGGTTCTGCGACTTCTCAATCTGTTCTATCAGGATTTCAAAGGCACGGCCGACATTCTCGTTATATCGGGCACTGGCTTCGGTCCAACCGCATTGCAACTTTTCGGATACTCTCTTGCCATCCTCCAGGCTTACTTGGCGCTGTTCTGGACGCAAGTCACTCTTGTTTCCCACCATGACAATAGGCACTGATTCTGTACCCTGATGTTTGACAAAACACAATGGTCAGTAACCTGGCAGTGGAAGTAGAAGGTAGGCAATATTTACCAAGTGATTCAAGATTTTTTCACGGATTACTTGTACCATCTCGAATGATGGGAGGGATGATACAGAGTATACAAGCATGTACCCATGGATTCCGATGAAATGTTTTGAGTTGAGAATGCTATATTCATCCTGTGCTTTCTGATCAGTATCCAGTGGCGGCAAACGAGGATGCCTTGACGAACCTGGCCAGCAGTGTCGACAATTTCGGTCGCAAAGTCTTGTCCCTTATATCTTATTGTCTTGCTGAATGTGTTTTCGATCGTAGGGTAGTAACTATCGACAAAGTGCCCATCGACGAACTGAACCGCAAGCGACGATTTGCCTAAACAAATTAGTTGGGTTGTCAGCGGGCTGAGCGATCAAACAGAGCAGCAGACACATACCCACTGAGCGGCTGCCGACAATGGCCACTTTTCGTTGCTTGGGAGAAGGCATGTTGTGGACGATAAGGGAGGAAATTATCGCCAGGTAAAGGAGCGCTGGCGTGTAAACAGACGATTCACTATCCGCTGAGAGGAGTTCGTTCTGTTTGCGTCAACTATATTTCAACAGTAGGCAAGCATGTGGCGGGCTCTGCTGACGTAATGTTTTGCAGGTGGGCTGCTGTCGCCAGATCCGGCACTGAACCTCAGACCAGGTCAATAGGATGACAACTTCTGCTCTCAGCATCGTACCTGGATCGTGACACCATGATTGTCTGAATATTAACACGTCAGCTGAAAATATCAATGGCCGATGGAAATACATCCATAGTGCAGCAGGAATGGCGTCCAATAGCGCCTACAACAAGGCCTCCGGTCGCGATCGACCGGTGACATACGGTTCAGCGTCGCGAAAACAACAAGCTCACCCGCGTCGACCAGAGCAATCATTATCGAGACCAGAACAAATAAATGGCGCAGGGTCTGGCTTCAACAAGCGCCTACAGGCGTTCACACCGACCACCAAACGCATGTTGCATTCGACTTATCAGGGCCAGGCTACGTCCCCAGCGAACAATGCGACTGCGCTAGATGATCCGTATGATTTCTCGTCGCAAGTGCCAGGTGATCAAGAGCACGTACCGGTGCGGAAGAGGAAGCATTCTCTTGCCTTTAAAGACAACTCCGCTCCGGCCAAGCAAAGCACAGGCAGCGACAAGTCAGATCAGCAGCATAAGGGCCCATCAAGCTCGTCCGACAAGCCCAAGAGCAGCCTATACGACTTTGAAGAGCCTAAAGGCGACGACTCAATTGGAGGCAAGCTATTGAAGCAGCCCGCGGCAACAAGCCAGACTCATCAGCCTATCAGCCAGCCCGGCCGACGTCGCTTGATAGATACACTAGCAGCACAGAGACCGAAAACGCCAGAATCGGACTCGGAAAGCGATGAGGACGATGCGCGAACGTCCAGAAGCGGAATGGAAGAAGACTCTTTGAAAGCTCTTCTTTCTCCCAGAGCCCCGGCGTCTCATAGCCAGACACCAGAGCGCCGGGTGGCCTTCACGAAAAGCAAGAAGATCAAGGTCACGTACAGTCAATCGCGAGTTACTATCGCAACTCGACAAAAACCGGACGATTTTACACAATCAGACAATACCGCCGAAGCCACTCCTACGCTCTCTGATACGGACATATTCTCTGCTCCACCGAGCCCCCCCGCCTTTGACGAGTATGATGACGACGATGATCAACCGTCCAAAGTAGGAATACAAAGTGTACACGAGCTGAGGCGGGCGGGAGCCAATAATCGGTTTTCAGATGAAATGGACGATATTCTTGCTAGAGTTGGCGTTCCATCTTCCCCACCTTCAAGCATGCGCCGCAACGCTCTCTGTGAAGTTGCTCAGAAACTTCAGCGGAAGGACTTTGCCAATCAGTTTCGAGATCACGCTGCGCGCGACAAGATTGTCAAAAATATTGAGGATGAACACGATGTTGTGAGTGGCTTTGCTCTGGTAGCCGTTTTGGTTATTTTCATTTCCTCCGGCCCAGCACCTCATCTCCTGCGACAGTTGGCTACTGAGAGAATTGGAAAGCTGCTCAGTCGATTGCTTGCTCTGCCAGAAGACATCGCCGATATTGCAGCTCGCAAAGAAACGAACGTTCCGAGGAGCACTAGAACTTCACTAATTGGCATTAAATATCTATTGTTGAAACTACCGATTTGGCATCAGCACACACTCACGGAGATTTCACCACGCTCGCTATCCCTGCAGCTTCTCGACATTATTGGACGGTGTTCTGAGCCAAGACAGCTGGAAGAAATAACGCATGATGTCGCAGGGGCAATGGATTCTGTGTCCGACCATGAAGCACGAGACGGTCTGGAGGACGATATTGACTATATTCTTACGATCAGCGCTCTGGAAGCGCAATCAATCCTTATTCCCGTTCGAAACGGTCTTCAGTCGCAATCCGCCTGTCAATTCCTCAGTCGGACTCTGCAGCACTGGCCGAGGCAGTCTCACAAGTCTTTGGACAGTATTGTACTAAAACTCTCTATCAACATGACGAATAACACGAATAGCGCTCTCTCTTTTAGCGACACGCCCATGATATTTTCACTTGCGAAGGCGATATTTGATGGATTAAATGTGGTGAAAGCCGCTGTGGATAGCGATCAACTACAGACAGAGGTATATGATGAGCTTCTGTTGCTTCTTGGCATTCTGATCAACCTTCTGGAACACTGTCCGGAAGTCCGAACATCAGTAGACGAAAAGTCGCTGGAGAGACTCACATCAATTTGGGCGACCAATATGGCTTCAGTCAACGAGGTAGGCAATGTTGAAGATTGAGAATCTAGCACGTTTCTAACTGCAATACAGGCCGACTCAGAGGGCAAATCGAAACTGAGCGTCGCTTTTGGATACCTGTCTATTACTCTAGGCTACCTCTACCTAACTTCATCTGGACAAGCGCAGATGCGACGCCAGGCAAACTGGCCAGGGATCTGGAGATTAATCGATGCCATCCAGGACTTTTTGACCATGTACAAAAGCATCAACAGCAAAATGAGCGAGGTCGAAGTCTTGATCGAAGAGCTCAGAAATCAACAAGCCTCGGGATCTCGATGAGGTAGCCCACCAACGATATTTTTTTTCGTCCATGCAATGCACAAAGAAATAATGACGAATTATTGCTTCATGTACATTAGAAAATGGAGAATACTTGATATGTACGAGAGGGCAGGCCCAGGATACTACATTTGTTGGTTAAATAATAAGGCTCCTGTAGGCTCACGGACTGCTCTTCAAATAACACCTCTGGCTGTCTGCTGTAGAGTCTACATTAATTGAATAGAATCAAACACAATTTGACTTGTGTTTCAAATGCGCTCATGAGCAATCGCAGGTTCTGGATAATGTACGCCAGAACGAATGACCAGAAGCCACTTATTGACACAGTCGTGATTAATCAATGAAGTGAGCTCTTCCACAACAGCGGGATGTCAGTGAAGACCATGATCTACCACTTGCAATGCTTTTAATGTAGATGAGTCATTTGGATTATATTTGCATACAGAAAACGGCCATGTATAAAGAAGTCTTCTTGGAAATCATACCAAGCAAGAATTGGCGGCGAGAGCGAACTGGTAAACTGGCACGACTGGGTTGTTGACTCCCACGCACCGCCAAATCGTTGGAGGGGTCCACCCACCCACTGTTACAGTCTCTTTTTTTCCCAAGCCTGCAGCGCACTGGCGGCGCGCGCGCGCTGTGTAATCGATAAGAGATCTACTCAGTCGCCGAGAAAAAAAAATATCGTCCGCCAGTTTTCCGCAGGACTTGCATAGCCAAATCTGCCCGCCATCACAGACATCAGCAACCTCAAACAACATGGGTCAAGGACGTCGAATGAAAAGGAAGCAAGGGCCTCCTGAGCCCTTGTCGGAAGAACATTTTGCTCGACTCAAGAGAAAAGCTGGTCTGCCGGTCGACGATGTGCCTGCCACTACTGCCTCGACGAAGAGGCGCAAGACAGCCAAAAAGTCTGGCGATGCCAAACCTAACGGCAAAACATCAGCCAAACCCAAGAAGGTCCCCGTAGTCAAAAGTCCAGAGCAGTCGGATTCTGAAAGTATCGCTGGATCTGAACAGGATCTTGATCTAGACGACGTCGAAAAACTCGGAGACAACTTCCTTGGCTCTGATGATTCTGTGCTCGACTCAGAAGAGGAAATCTCGAACAAAAAAGAGCGATTCGTTTTCTCGGACGACGAAGATGACTCGGATATGGAGGAAAAACTTACAGCTGCGAACATTGAGGGTCTGGCCAACAAATTGGACAAGCAATTGGAGGACGACAAAACCGCCGCAGAGGCTGAACTACAAAAAGACGCCCTCCAGACTAACCTCGACGGCGATCGACCCAAGGTGCTGGGAGTCACCGGGGAGGATGACGAAGCAGAGGATGCCATAACTTCACAGCTGGCGCCTGATTTGCAGCTTTTGCGACAGCGTATCACGGACATTGTTCGAGTACTGGGAGACTTTTCAAAGCTGGGAGAGCCCGGTCGTTCGCGAGCGGAATACACCGCACAACTCTTGGAAGACATCTGCGCCTACTACAATTACAGTCCATACCTCGCTGAAAAGCTCTACAACCTGTTTACTCCCCGCGAAGCATTTGCCTTTTTCGAAGCAAACGAGGCTCCCCGTCCAATTGTAATTCGCACAAATACGCTACGAACACATAGAAGAGATTTGGCACAGGCATTGATCAATCGAGGAGTCACTCTTGAACCTGTCGGAAAATGGAGCAAGGTTGGCTTGCAAGTATTCGAATCTTCAATTCCTCTCGGTGCGACGCCAGAATATCTTGCTGGCCACTACATCCTTCAGGCAGCATCATCTTTCCTTCCTGTCATGGCGCTTTCGCCTCAACCCGGTGAGCGTGTCCTCGATATGGCCGCTGCTCCTGGTGGCAAAACCACACATTGTGCGGCATTGATGAAGAACACTGGAGTTATTGTTGCCAACGATCCCAACAAGGCTCGTGCTAAAGGTTTGATTGGTAACATCCACCGCCTGGGTGCCAAGAATGTTATCGTCTGTTCGTACGATGCTAGAGAGTTCCCACGAGTTATGGGCGGCTTCGACCGTGTGCTTCTTGACGCACCTTGCTCTGGAACTGGTGTCATCGCCAAGGATCCGTCTGTAAAAACAAACAAGACGGAGAAGGATTTCATGGCACTGCCTCACATCCAGAAGCAACTGTTGCTATCTGCAATTGATTCAGTAAATCACGCTGGCACTGGCGGTTACATTGTGTATTCAACCTGCAGTGTTACTGTTGAAGAGAAGTATGTGCCCCTCGATTCATATATTTATCATTCTTCCGTACTAACTATTTACAGTGAGCAAGTAGTCCAGTACGCGTTGTCTCGCCGTCCTAACGTCAAGCTTGTCGAGACAGAGCTGGCTTTCGGAAAGGAAGGTTTCACCAGCTACATGGGTAAAAACTTCGATCCCAGCCTGAAGCTCACGAGACGTTATTACCCTCACACATATAACGTCGACGGCTTCTACGTTGCGAAGTTCAAGAAGACGGGCCCTACTGTCAACTTGCCCAAGACGTCGGGTGACATCGATAACAGTGCAGCTGCCTCTATCATAGACAAGTCGCCCATAGTCGATACAGATGCGACTGAAGAAAGCGGCGAGGGCGACTTTGGAGGCTTTGATGAGGAAGAGGATCAAGAGTATATGGAGCGTGCAAAGAGGAGCGCAATGAGAAGACGTGGCTTGAACCCCAAGGCTTTGAATAGACCAGCGGCGAAGGCCGGAGCAAAATAAATAGCCTTATAATTATGTATGTACTATTTTTATGAATAAACTTTTCATGCGATCTGCATTCATACAGCCGTCTACGATATGTTGTACCTCGAGTGATGGTATGATCCGCAAAGTAAGCATTGTAGCACGTTCCCAAGTATCCGCCGCTATTTCTCCCTGTACACAACATCACTGCTGCTATGCCACATCTCCGGCACCTCTTTGATTAAAATAGCTGAGGTCTGCTTGTAATTTCACAATAGTTTATTTCGCAGCGAGCTCCTTGGATGCTGAATTGTTGTGTGCATTGGCGCTAGCTACCCTGGAGAGTGACTGTCATCGCCAGCGCCTTTCTTTTTTTTCCTCAGGTGTGTGCCAGGCACGCAAATGCCTGGTGCTCTCTGTTTGTCTAGTTTGCTGTGTACTCTTCGCGGATCCTGTGTGTGTTAATGTAGTCTTTCCCATCGACGTGCGTGATTGCAGGCGCTGTGGACATGCTGATGTTTCGCCGCTGCCGACTGCATTGGATAATCAAGTGAGTGATTGAAACACGAACAACGAGACTCCAGCAACGAGATGAAGTAAAAGACGCTATTAATTAAACTAAAATCGACTTATTGTTCATTATCCGCCTGCCATTGCTTCACCCAAGCCTCAATGCGGTCGATATTCGTATCCATCTCATCGGACGTATTGCTCGTGAGCTCGATGACAATCTCAGCGTCGTATGAGTCCCTGGCCTCCTGCAACAACACCTCCATAATCTCAGTATCTAAGTTCTCTTGGAGCTTCACCTCGGGATAGTTTCTAGCCATGTTTGTGAGTAAAGTTCCGAGGGACACACATACCGCGCTTTCATTTGGCATAACAGTCACTCACCTCGCCTTTAACCTGTCGTACAGCGTTGTAGAATCAACACGTAGGACGACGACCAAGTCGATCCAGCTCTGAGGAAACAGGTCGCAAGCATGCCAGTCAATTATGCAGCCACCAGCGGCCACATCGTTCTCAATAGCGTCGAGCAACTGCAGTCACAATTAGCGCTGGCACCCATGCACGCATCTGGATAGTCCAAAACGCAGGTAAATACCTTGTCTTCATCGACGATCCAGGACTGAAATTCATCGTCCCATCCTTCATGGCATTCCTTGTCCTTGACAACCTGGTTAACGGAGAGGTGTCGAAGGCCCAGTCGCTCTGCCAAGACCTCGCAGTGTGTGGTCTTGCCCACGCCTGGCGTACCCGTGATGATAATGTTAGGAGATTTGCGCATTGTCCAAGGCTTTATTTAGAGAAAGCTACCCGGCCAGAGATACAATAAAACAATATTGCAAAGATCAAGACACCCTGAAGGCGAGTTGTGGATATCAACAAGCGGCAAAAGTCTGATTTGCTGGCATATGAATTTTCTGGAGCTGGCGCTTCCTAAAAAAATTAAAAAAAAAACCCGTTCGCCCACCAAGCCAACGTCGTCGCCATTTTCCATTGGAAACCTCCATACAGCACTGCAAAGAAATAAAGGCACAGCATACTCCTTGCAATTTTCACCCATGTACAACAAAGCTGAAACATCTAAATAATTGACATTATTCCATCGAAAATATTACTTGACCAGGCGCAGGTTCATTAACAGACAGCCTGACATGAAATCATAACGAACCAGTCTCCCTTCGCAATGCCCAGACAGCAAATAGTACAAAGCCGTTAATGTTAACATTACAGACATATGGCACCGGTCATACTCATACCAATATGCCATCATCGCATCTATCGCGCATTCAACACACCATGTCGTCTTCTATTGCTCCGCTTCCGTCTCATCGACCTCCTCCAAGTCGGGGTGGCGGTCGTACTCTTCGCCCTCACCGTACTCGAGCTTCTCCTGCTGGGCAATTGCCTGAGCCGAGACGATCTCCGCAAGGCGCTTCAAGCGAGGGGTTTGCAGCCCTGGTTCATTTGTTAGAAAAGTAATACCGAATCGTGCGCATGGAATAACTCACAGGATGGAGTGTACGTCTCCAATGCCGTAATGGAACGTGGTTCAGCGATCTCGTATGGTCCACTGTCGTCCATATCAACTGCCTGCAAGAGCAGTACGTCGCTCTTCTCTGTCACTCGGGAAGCCACAGCCTTCATAATCTCTCCGTTAATAGGTTGTTCGTAGTCTGCGACCAAGTACTGGTTCAGCAGCTTCTGAATTTGGTTGGGGGACAGCATCCAGCAGATATCCTGGATGATTTCGATGTCATTGAGAGTCGCCTTCTTCAGCTGTAGAAGCTTTGTCGCTTGCATCAGGTGTTCCAGCTGTAGAGTGCCCTCTGGCATGTCATGGCTCTTGCACCACTCTTCGATGCGAGTAATGTTGTAGTTAATTTGCAGACCACGCTTCCAAGAGAGGAAGTTTCGTCGCATGAGCAAATCATTGAAAGCTGTGACACCAACAAGGCGAAGCAGTTCAGTCACCGTCTGCGTGATGATAGAATCTTCAAGGTAATAAGCCTTCATGGCACGGAAAACGTTGTTGAGGAGACTCAGCAGGTTGTCCATGCTGTACGCAGGCGTGGAATTCGACTGAAGGAGCTTGCCGAGAAATCTGTTGCTTTCATTTGTAATGAAACCCGG
Source organism: Simplicillium sp. C3G150-2 (assembly GCA_022702485.1). Lineage (NCBI taxonomy): Eukaryota > Fungi > Ascomycota > Sordariomycetes > Hypocreales > Cordycipitaceae > Simplicillium > Simplicillium sp. C3G150-2. The sequence continues at coordinate 2,588,660 of JAJIYY010000001.1, read as the reverse complement.
AAGAGACTGAGACTCAATGATAGCTGGAATAATCATCTTCTGCAGCTTCTTCTTGAGAACCTTCATCCAGGTGTGGTAGATGTTAAACTCAAGGCTCTCGAGATCATGCTTGACAATTTCCAGCAGGCGGTCGTACTCATAGTTATCGGTCTTCTGGGTCTCATACCAGTCTTCGGCCAAGAAGACGAAAGAGAGCATCTCATGAACGTTGGATAGCCAGAAGGCCCCGGGGTTGATTGCCTCATCTCCATCGTGTTGCATAACCTCCTGTTGAATTGATTGCATGACGTTGGCGAGGAATCGCTCAGATTCCTTCACGAAGCCATTGTTCCACATTTCAGAGGTAACCAAGTTGATGAGGTACGATGGGAACAACACTTCCTTGTCGGACGGTGGGGGGTTTGTACTTGGTGAGGGAATCTTGAGATTTCTAATCAGACCCATTGTAACCTCCTCATTGAGGCCATCCTCGTCAGCCAACAGGGTTTCAAGCTCCATCTCGATGTTGTCAACTCCCGGGATGTAGGTAGTTCCGGACAGGTTTTGTCTGTGTGCGTTGCTGGCAACAGCCATCGACACTGGTCGAGGGTTGTAGGCGCCGCTGAAGCGATCGACATCGCGGGGTTCAGCGCCCGCACTTCTTCTCTTCGGCTTCTTGGAAGATACGAGATTGATGAGCCCGCTCGCAACAGATTGAGCAGGGCCGTTCCCATTGGCAAGCTCTCCATTGACAGGCACACTTCTCTTTGCCACCTCCAAGGCGTCTCGCAATGCCTCAAGCTCCTGGCGAAGGCTGACATTGTCCTTCTCCTTGTCAGTTCCAACTTGTTTAGCAGACTCCAGTTCTGAGTTGGCGACGCGAAGTGATTCCCGGAGAGTGCGCTCTTCCTCCTGCATACGTTTGATGTTGGCGGTGGATTCGTCGAAAGCCTGTTGGAGCTTCTTCATCTCCTCTTCCATGGCTTGTAAGCGTGCGACGGCGATACCTGCTTGGTTGGCCTCCGTCTGGAGCTCCTTGGTCCTGCCCTCCAAAGCGTTGTGGCGGTTCTTCCAAGACTTGATTTGAGCCTCGTAACTTTCTACTTGCGATGCAAGATCCTTGTTTTTCTGTTTCATGGAACCCAAAGACTGGGTGAGTTCGACAACCTTGTTTTCGAGCTTGTACGAGATCTGCTTCAAGTCACGAGCCTCTGTACGGACCTTCTTGTAGTCGCGACGTGCAGTCTTTCCGCGCCACAAGTTCTGAATGAGGACAACCTTCTTGCGATACTGTCTCCATGATTGCATTTGGCGGCGAGATCTCCAAGCTTTCTGGATGACCAGAGCGGCGTTGCCAACTCTGGCCTCCATGATAGCCTTTCGTCGCAGATAGCCCTTGGCAACGGATTCAAACAAGACCAAGTCGGCACGAATGCGTTGGTAGTTCTTGCGTTGCTTCTGTCCACGCCAGACGCGCTGAATGGAGGTAGCAGCACGGATAGTTCGAAGTTCCTGTGCCTGCTTTCTAGCCATCCAAGCTCGGGCAGCAGACTGACTGAGAATGACGGACTCCCGAGCCTCAAGATAGCGGCGCCTGTAGTATTTGGCCTTGAGGTTCTTTTGAATCATGATGGCACACTCATTCAGACGATTTGTGCGTAGCCCTTCAAGGAATGCGAGCATACCGGCGCGGAAGAAAATCTTTGTCAGACCCAGCTGGTACTTGTCCAAACCCTTCCCGGTGCTAGCACCGAGGGCCTTCTTCAGAATAGCGTCAGCCATTTGGCGAATTTCTGAAGTCCACTGATCCGATCGAACAAGCATGTAGTAGCGCAAAGCAAACTCCTCATACGTCCAGCGCGTGGGATAACCTGCGCAGCTGATTCGAACAGTTTCCAAGACACCACAGGCACGCAATTGGCTGAGAACCATGGGGCCCTCGAATTTCCATGCCTCTTTAGCCTCATTGGGTTTGATGCATCGAATATAGTGAACGTCGGTGTTGTTGATAGTGTTCATCAGCTCAATCAACGAAGATCTGAAGATTCCGCCCAAAGTTGGTTTTCTGTTGACAGCAACACCAATCTTTCTTCCACCAGCGGGCTTAACAGCATTTGATGATGCAGATGCCACGTCCTTTTCTCTCACAGAAGAAGCAGCCTCGAGAACCTCCTTGAGGAAGCCGTTGGAGGAAGCCTGCAGAACAGCCATGTGTTCGTCAGGGACTGTATCACGGTTCTTCTCAATGAATCCTTCTGATTCATATGTGACATCAATGGCATAATGGCAGACCGTAAAAGCGGAATCACCAAAGCGAGGCTTCTTGTAAAACTTATGGGGCTTATCAGAAGCAAAGTTTTGGTGCAGCTTCGTCGCAAATCCCTTGTCAGAGCCCATCGGTAGCCTAGACTCCTCGTCTAGCAGTGATAAGACACCCATCTTTCCTTCAATCAGGTCAATGCAAGGCTGATTGTCCGAAAAGTCGATGAAAGTCCAGTCAATTTCTTCCTTCAAATACTCCTCCTGTTCCAACTTAAACACATGCTGGTTGAATTCTTGCTGTAGCTTCTCGTTGGCGTAGTTGATACAGAATTGTTCAAAAGAGTTCTTGGCGAAGTGCTCAAAACCATAGATATCCAAGACACCGATGAAAGAAACGACACGACTCAAGACCTCCTCAGTCGCCAGACTGTGGTTAATAATGTCGACAAGCCAGTCGAACAGGCTCGAGTAGATGTATTTGGCAACCGAGTCACGAACCACAATGGCCTGTGCCTGAGTCAAATTTGAAGTGATCTTCTCTCCGCGTGTAATGAGCTGTTTCTTAACAATCCACTTGGCAAACTCGGTCGCATTGACACCAAGGATGTTGCAGGCAAGCTCCAAAGAGGGTTCTGTTGGCGCCAGAACGCTGTCATTGCGGGACGCAGTGATCTTGACATTGCCCAGATGCAACAAACCGGCGAGCAATTTGAAGATCTCGGTCTGTTGAGACTCTGAGACACCAATTGTCTGCAAGCTCTTCTTGGTTGCCTCATATTCCGCCTTGTCATCCACTCCGTCGATGGTCGGGCTGTTGCCTTGGTTAAGGTAGTCGAACTGCTCGACAGGAAGAATGTTCAGATCTTGCCTCTCTTGGTCAGAGGCACCGGCAACAAGCTGGTAGAAAATATGGTAGTTTCGCTCTTTCTGGGGCTGGAATGCCAGTCGTGATCGTTCGAGAAGATACGTGCGGATTTTGGCTCCAATGATGTTCGTCTTGTCATCAAACATAATTTCAATGTATTTACCGAATCGTGATGAGTTGTCATTTCTTGTCGTTTTGGCATTTCCGAATGCTTCCATGATGGGGTTGGTAGCAAGAATTTGTTCTTCGGTCTCGCTCATGGCCTCGGGTCCTTTCTTGGAGCGGGCGCCCGGGTTGTCTGGTGACTCTCTCGTGGCGAAGTACCGCATAATGTACTTGGCGCTCACGGTCTTTCCAGCACCAGACTCGCCGGAAACCACAATCGTTTGGTTCTTCTTGTCGCGAAGCATATCCCTAAATAGTTGTCAGTGAAAAAATCCGAGGTAAGGCTCGAGGCAGATGCTGCTCACATGAAAGATTCTTCAGCAATAGCGAACAAATGTGGTGCCTGGGTTGCTCGTTGCCTGCCAGCATAGACTTGAACCATGCCAGGGACATAGAGAGAGTCTACACGGGCGAAGGGATTGGTTGCAATAAGCACAATACCACTGTATGTATAGATTTCCTTTTGTAAATATCGAAGGCGAATCGCTTGAAGAACTGTATACGAATGCCAAGTTAGCGCCTGGAAGCAGTTGGGAGACTCTGAGGTGTAGTGGTGGGGTTCGTACCGGCAGGTTCGTTAAGATGGGACAAGTTCGTGAGGTCGTCACTGGCTTCAAGCATAGAGGGGTTCATCAATGGAGGCAATGCAGGATCTGTTCCATTTTGAAGAGCCTCGGCCGAGACCTCGATAGTTTTGCTCTGCAGTGTACATTAGCGTTGTCCGTGCCAAAAGGGTAATGCAGGAAGCGGGAGTGCATTCCCAGAACAGATCATACCTCGCCATTCTCCAACTGAAAGACAAGCTTGACCTTTGAGCCTTCTATGTCTTTGGAGACGAGTTCGGAGGCCACCCAGCCTTCGGCAGCGTCAGGCTGCCACGCTTTCGTGCCCACATCGTACGTTGATGCCATCGGGGATCTTTCGCAGGAGTCAATGCCTGTTTAAGGCCGTTGGACGATGATTTGGCAAATGGTAAGGATAGACGATGGACGCCAGGGCCCCGCGGTATGCATCAGCTAGACCTTTGGAAGCAAATTGAAGCCTTTGTCGTCAACGACAGCTTGTCTGCCAGCAGCGAATAGGGGCTCCCCAGCTCGAGATGAAGCAGGGACGTTCAGCTTGCGTGACTGGTGAACAGAAAGAGAATATATGGTGGTGATGAAGGGAGGCGCGCCGGTGTAAGCTCGATTCACGGCTCCAAGGGGTATTCGACGGCCAGAACAGTGAAAAGTAATGGTTCGGAGAAGTTGAGAACCAATGTTGGCCCGCGTAGATGTCCAGCCTAGCTAATGAATGCTCAGGCGTCGCAAAAACAGGGGCTACAACGTTGTTAGTGGGTACGTACTCTGCGGTACCTCGCCGGTGTCCACCAAACTGGAGGTGTACGGCCTGGAATTCAGTGGCCGGAGCTCTGAAAAGGGGTGCCTTGACACCCAGCCCGTGCCCCTGGGCTTACTAACAAAGCGGCGGCTGGGGACGAGAGGGGGGGAAGAGGAACAAGGCCAGCCAAAAAAAAAAGGAACCTGGTGCGAGACATGCGCTGCACAGGACTGGACCTTTTTCCAGCGCGTGTCCTCTTTGCATGTTTCACCAAAGCAATTACCCCATCTTGAAACACACTCACACCGACTCGCACCAAGGCCACTTGGAGAGTCACTTCGTTTCTTTTTCTCTTTCACTATGGCCCTACTCTGACTTATGCTTGGTACACCGACAAAGTGAACGTGCTCAGCTGCACAGTTCCGTCCGACCTTGCAAGGTGACCCACCTAGATTCAATTGGACGGACCTGCAATAGGGGCGACTTGCTTATTACAGTGCGGTCTTGTCTTTGAGAGCTAATAATGTCACCAGCCTCCCAATTTGCGAGCAACACCCAGCCGTGCCATCGGAAATGACACTCCAGTGCCCAGTGCTTCGCTGTAATTACCCAACTCACGCTACTGTGTGACTTGCTCCTGCCCCAGTGAACTCGGCGGCATCTAAATTGGCCGGTATCCAGGTATAAGTACTCCGTACAGTATCAAACAATTGGCGAGCAGGGCCTTGTTCCGGATGCTATCAAATGTACGTGTGTGCCGCAAGTAGTTCGTCAACATCAATCTATTGTCAGTATCACAAAGCCATGCCGAGAGCTTTGCATGCTATATTTTGCAAATGGAATATGTAGTTGCATCTTCGACAAGTGTAATCGTCCACGCATTCTCTAGGCTAGTGTTGAAGAATTGTCTATTATCCAGTTTAAACGCCAATCAATGCGCCGCCTTTCCCCTGGTTCCGGAACGTTGAGTTCTATTTTATAATAATGTCGGTAATTTCACAATACTTTTTTTCGACGCCTTTCTTTTCCTCAAGGAAAAAAGACCAAACTCCTTGGGGTCTGGTTTAATACAGCACTCTCGTCATGATGCAAGCTGTCCAGTCGTTAGTGTCAGAGAAACCACAAGTGCCAAATGTGCTGGCTGTGACTTACAGCTAAGTGCCTCCAGCCCGTCGATGATATCCTTGATTTGTTCGTACTGAACATTGCTGATGTCGGCCATCAAATACGCAACCTGCGAAACCCATGTTAGTGCCATTATCAATGATGCATTCCACTTGGTAGCCAACATACGTCTCCCTTGCTGTCGCTGATTTGCTTGTCTACGTTGTGGTCACCAAGAATTTCGTTGACTGGATAATGTCAGTACATGTCCAGGATCGATATCAGCCATGACTTATGTTAACAAACCTTTTCTCAATACACCAGGCACGTTGCGATGGATATAAATGACCTAAAATATATGTCAGTGAATGTGTTTCGCGGTAATAAACCAGAAGCACTCACGCGAGCATGATTGGGCTCTTCGAGGGTCAATGAGCGAAGTTGAGCCTCAGGCATGTTGACACTGCCCAGTGTAATGCCTTGGTTGATATAGCGAACCAGCGCGTCGGCGACTTCAACACCAATGGCACGTTGAGCTTCCTCGGTGCTGCCACCGATGTGGGGGGTCAAGATGATATTGTTGAGGCTACGCAGGTCCTCGGCCCAAGAATTCAGGTCGTTGGTGAAATAGTCACCGTTTGCGGCGGGTTCGTTGGGATATACATCGAGGGCAGCTCCCGCAATCTTTCCGGATCTCATATACTGGGCAAGAGCAGCGATGTCGACGACGCTGCCGCGGCTGGCGTTGATGAGGTAGGATCCAATCTTCATCTTCTCCAGCTGCGCAGTAGAAATCATGCCTCTTGTCTCGGGCAAATCGGGGACATGGAGCGTGACAAAGTCGGCTTCTTCGAGCAGGTCATCCAAAGATCCTACTTGTCGTGAGGTTCCAAGAGACATGAGGGTGACGACGTCGTAGTAAATGACATTCATGCCCATGGCCTCGGCTAGTACAGAAAGTTGCGAACCAATATGGCCGTAACCAACAATACCTAGATTTTATGTTAGATGGACAAGCGAATTCGTTATTCTCGACTACTAATACGCACCCAGGGTTTTACCTCGAATCTCCCAGCACTTGGCGCTGACCTTGTTCCAGGTACCGCGGTGCATTTCGTTGGATCGATCGCCGAGTTGTCGGGCAAGTGTAATGATCTCGGCAATGACGAGCTCAGCTACACTTCTTGAATTGGCAAAGGGAGAGTTGAAGACGGAAATACCGTGTCGTGCCGCGTAGTCGAGGTCGACTTGGTTGGTACCGATGCAGAAGCATCCCACTACGAGCAGGTTCTTGGCTTCGCGCAAGACTTTCTCGGAAAGCTTGGTCTTGGATCGAATACCAATGACTTGAACATCACTAGGAAAGGAGAGTTAGCCTATTTTTGAAGATTCAAGGTTCCTGGTTTTGGATCCTAGCCTACCGAATCTTCTCAATGAGCTGGTCCTCGGGCAGGGAGGACTTGTAAGACTCAACCTGATAGCCCTGGCCAATCAGGATGTCGCGGCCAGTCTGGTTCACATTTTCAAGCAAAAGGATCTTGATGTCTTGGGTGTTGAAGGGCTTGAGCTGCTTGGGGGCGCTTCGTCGAGGCAGCTGGCCACCCCAGCTTGGAGGGGGGGAGTTGAAGGTGGCCGTGGGGGAGGTTGAGAAGTTCTGGAAGTTCTGCTGCTCGAAGCTGTGCGAGACAGACTTGCGCTGCGTAGGGACGGGGCCACTGGCCTGGATATCTCGGGGAGGAGTCATATTTGGTATATTGAGTTTAGCTACACGAAGAAACAATGGCCTCAGAAAAGTCCAAAAGCTGGACGTCGATTTGCTTTATACTTTGGGGCCATCTGCACCAGGATGGTGGGGCACGCTGCAAGATAAGACTCACCCAACTCACTTTCCACAGCCAAACACAAACACGCCCGCCGCTAGCGTCATCTGTCAAGCCCAACCCTGAGGGACCGACACACCAGCAAACGGCCACGGAGCGAGAAATTTTCTCCCGATTTTCCCCTAATTGATGAGCTGGGCGACTCAATTCAGAAGAAATCATTACCGAGAGGACTTCATCATGAAGACCCTGTCTCATTTTTGGCATTTTGCACGTTTTTGCCTACTCACCAGCACCCGCCAGTAATTCGACTTCCACTTGGACATTTCCTTGCATGACTAAACTTACTCGACCACTCATCAGTGGCTCGAAATCGACAAATTCCGATCTCGCAGCTCCGGCACTGCAGCCTTTACCCATAAAATAATTTTGCAAGGGATTCGTCTATGGCTCCTTATTCGTCGCTGGCTTGGCTCGCCTGCTTAGCGGCGCTGCGTCTTGGGACCAGAGCCGCATCCATGACTCGACTTGTCGCCCTGTCGTTTGGCTGCGAACGGCGGCCACGCTGCACGCGCGCTAACCCTTTCTAGCAGCACCGCTATGGCCTGCATCCGCATCCGCCGCCACGCTGCTCACTGAAGCAAAACCGCAACCTTGACTTACATGTGCATGGTATCAGTTACTCGTCATAATGATCGATATAGTCACTAACGTAACATACCCAGGTACATAATTGACATTAACTGCGTAGCCCAAAGCCATTTCTGTGTACTCAGCAATCCCTCAGCCCCATCTCATCAATGTATTCACAGTGACACAAATGTTAAACAAAAAAAAAGTTCAAGTTACCCCTACTCTAGAAAACAGTTTTGCGCGCGCAAATTAAATATGTCTTTTCTGGCTTTCTGGAAACACAATGCAAATATTACTGAATATCACAAGGTCAATAACTCTCACACACCAAAGCCATCCATCCGATTGCCATCTATTTTGCCCGGATAAGAAGTATCCCGTCTCTATACATACGCCCGCTCCTGCTTGCATGTACTTCGCCGCTGGTTACAGCCAGATGCGAAAGTACTGCCGCGAGATGAACAATTTCGGAAAAGCTGCTTGACATTTCTCGTTGTTTCAATGTCTTCTTTTTAAGGTTATATATCAATTGCTGTGCGACATGGTGTCAAAAATGCAAGCTCATGTTCTTCAACTTTGCTTGCACTCGGCAGCCTCCTGTTTGGGTTTACCAGACTCGTTCTAGAAAACAATAATTAGTTCATGTACAAGCTTCGCTGCGTATGTCGATACTTGCCTCGTCATCGGAGTCATCTTCCTCGTCCTGGTCATCACTCAGGTCATCCTCATCCTCATCCTCCTCATCATCAAACTCGTCAGCCTCGAGATCACCCTCGTCGAGCTCCTCAAAGCGGAGAGCCTCGCCGGTGAACCAATCAATGGCACGAGGAATGAGCTTCTCCTTGATGTCCTCACCAAGCTGGTAGTCAAGCTCAAGGCGCTCCTCAATCTCAGAGCCAACCTCAGCCTCCTCATCATCTTCCTCATCATCATCACTGGGGGGCTTAGGTGGAGAGAAGAAGTTGAAGAAAGACTCGGTGGGAACTGTCTTCTTGACAATGCGGGTTTGCTTCGTGTCTGCAAGAAACAAAATTGTTAAAAAACTGGCATCAGACACTAAGGGATGAAACGCTGGACTTACTCTTGTTTCGCTGCTTCTTGGCCTCAACGCGGACTGTCAAGTCCTTACCGGGGTACCACTCAATCTTATCGCCTTCGGCGTGATCGTAGACAAAGTCGCCGCCGTATCCACTCTCTTCCTGGTAGTAGTAAGTCTTGGTGACGGTCTTGTTGGAGAAGAAATCGTTCGTGGCGAACTCGAAGATCAGGCGGAAGCCAGGCTCCTTCAGGTACTCCATGCGGACATCAGTAAGGTGCTTCAAAGCTGCCTCATCGCGGTCGGTGATGATTTCGGCAAGGCTGATCTGGTTCTTCATGGCAGAGAGCCAGAATTCGGGAATACCAGCAACATCATTGGGGATCTCGGGGTGTCTGTTCTCCTCAGTCTGCTGGGGGTGGGCTTGCTCGAAATCCTCATCCTCTCCAGCCTTAACCTCGTCCTCGGTAGGCTCAGTAGATCCGTTGATGATTGAGGCACGCTTCTCATAGAGAGGGGTGAACTTGGCAAAGTACTTCTTCTCCAACTCGAGGACCTCCTTCTGGAACTCGGCCTCGAGCTTGGTGTGATCCTTCTGAATGGCTCTCAAACCAGAGACACGGCGACGCACGATGGGGGGAAGAGACTCGATATAACCGGAAGATCGGCCGACCAATGTACCGAGACGTCCTTGGATCATCTGGACAAGGGCAGGGTTCTGCGCGAAGATGGAGGCAGCGGCGGCACGGTCAATGTCCTCTGCGTGAATGCCGTTAGCACAAGTTACTCAGAACGACGCTAGTTAGTTGTAAAACGAGAAGTTTACCCACCTTCCTTGATGCTAGCGACGCCAGGCTGTTGGGCGTGGGAAGAGATTGGCGCGTTCGTTGCGGGAGTGTTCTGAGGCGTCCTGAGGTGGGGTTGTCAGTGTTTGCTCTCGAGTATTGATGAGAATCGCGGACGAGGACTTACGGAGCCGTCACGTCGGGACGCTTGTTTCTAATAGGTTCAGCCATGGTGCCTGCGTTAACAAGAAAGAACGATGTAGCAGCAAGCGGATGGGTTGGACAAAGAAGGGATGGTGAGGGTTGATGGAGTGAAGAAGTTGTGAGAGAAGTCGCCCCAGTGGTTGGCTAATTTTTGGTGGGGGATGGGGGGGTTACTTTTTGCGCGTTGCCAAACTGGAGCCGCTGGAAAAATTTCCAAGGGTTTTCTCCCTCTGGCTTTGGCGTGCCAGGCGTCTGGCCTGGCTTGTTGGGTGCGGCCGCGTCCCACTGTGCTCTCCTCTCTCCGCTCCTCATCAATGAGAGCTAGGCCGTCAGTCGCCCGCCACTTCACCGCCAGACAAACAGTCCAGGGAGCTGACTCTCCCCCCTCCTTCGTCGTTGGCCTGCCTGCCTGGTGTTTTACTTATGGAATCTGATGCCATCATTAATTAGCATTTGCCAATGCCATCAACCGAAGGAATTCTTTTTTTCTCTTTTGGTTCTCACAGACATTTAATCGTTTCAGGATAACGAAATTTGATTCAACAAATTCATCACCTTTTAATCTTACTTTGTCTTATTCCTGGTGTAGCTTGTTCACCTGCCCCGTTACTTGCCCTCTCAACCTGGCCGTGAGGAGCGCGTTTATTGGACGGACATACGCGTTCAGAGGCGTCCAGCATTGTCTCCAAAACATACAGTGCATTGGTCCAAAAACCACCAAGCCTGGCGGGCTAACTTCTGGAGCGACATGACCTGACTCAGCGGTTCAGCAAGAGAAGGAACTTTCGTTTTGCGGGTCGTCCCACGCAATAATATGTACCTCACTCCATAATTTCTCATCGACTGTTCGCACAGCCCAGCATGTCTTGACGTAGTGCTTTCCAAGGTTGTGCCGTTAGCGTCACTAACACAGCAAGCATTTCTTCCCGAACTTGGTGATCATCAACAAAATCAATAAAATCGCCAACTACACAACCACCAATTGATTGGCAGCCTCAACCAACTAACGGGATTGAATCAGCGACAATTCCAGCATGAATTTGGACTATCGGTGACATTAAGACATCAGTGCAATGGACTACAGCGCCTCTCCAAACGATGGGCGGCGCAGGCCGCCCCAGCAGACCTTGTACCGCCTAGACTCTAATCAGAGTGCGTCCAGTATTTTCGAAGACGTCGAAATGGCACATGAGGAAGTACGCCAGAAGAGGTTTTACTATCTGGGTCTTTGAGTAGTGTCTAACTTTGGTTATAGCTTTTTGCTGGCCCAGTAGCTGAAAGTCTCCCGACAAGCGTGTCTGCTTTTTCGCATCGTCGACGCCGAGCCGACTCGACAACAAGCTTCACGTATTATGACGAAGATGCAGAAGATGAGGCAATTTCGGAAGCTTCAGAAGAATACGAGCCCTCCGAAATACACAGCGAGCACTACAGAAGAGCCAGCACCGACGACCTTGACGACCTAGACCTCCCCGAAGTCGGAAGCGAAGAAGACTCAGCAGATCACCAGTATCCGGCTGCGGATGAAGATTTCCTTCTACGACGACGATCATCTACGTATTCGAGAAGTTCCGTACATGCTCATCTTCTCAGGAGATCCAGTAGCGCTACCGTCGGTAGCGCTCGTGGGCTTGGACGAACGAGCCAGAAAATTTATATGGCCAACGAGGATCTTACTATTGCGATTGCAGGGTTCCGAACCAGCTATTTGGGCTACGCTATATACATAACGCTCTGTTTACTGACTTGCGGACTGGCATACCTTCTGTTTCGTTGGCTGCCGCGATGGTACGTTGTGGTCCTCGGCCAGCCAACACCCCTCAAGGAGTGCGACTGGGTTGTTATCGAAAATCAATGGGGCGAGTTTGCCATCATGGAAGTTAGGTCCCGTCCATTCGGGCGACCAGTATCCACGGTTTTCGGTCTGCCCGAGAAGATGTTTTCGTACGGGCTGGACGATGACAACGACCCATTGATGGACTCTCTCCGTACCCTTGACTACCGCTACGTTCGCTTGTTTTTTCATCCCTTGAAGGACAAGTTTGCTCTTGGAACCGGATGGAAGGACCCTGATTGGACAGACGTTCGTTTGGCCAAAGCCGGTCTTGACAGTGACGAGCAGTCTCTGCGTGAAACCATATTTGGCAACAACCTTATCGACATAGAGCAAAAGTCAGTCGGCCAGCTGCTAGTGGATGAGGTATTACATCCATTCTACATGTTCCAGGTCGCCAGCTTAGTTTTATGGTCTCTCGATTCATACTACTACTATGCAGCATGCATTTTCATCATGTCTGTCGGAAGTATTGCAGCAACGCTAATCGAAACTCGCGCTGTGAGTATTGGTTCACCTCCCCACATAGGATATTTTCTAACACGGCTTAGACTATGCGACGGCTCCGTGAAATCTCTCGATTTGAATGTGATGTCCGAGTCCTCCGCAACGGTTTCTGTAAGTTGATAATGAGGTCGTAGGACTAAACTGTGGCTGATCGAAAAGGGAAATATGTTTCGTCGAGCGACCTTGTACCTGGAGACATCTACGAGCTTAGTGACCCCAACTTGTCACAATTTCCAAGTGACAGTCTTCTCCTCAGCGGAGACTGCATCGTAAATGAAAGCATGCTGACAGGTTTGTATTCCGTTTATCCCAAACAAGCTAGCAGCACTAATATAAGCTTTCTTAGGAGAATCTGTTCCAGTTTCAAAGGTTCCTGCCGTTGACAGAACCCTCGTCGACATGGACTTGGCTGCCTCATCTGTATCTCCCGAGATTGCCCGACATTTCCTCTATTGCGGCACCAAAATCATTCGAGCTAGACGCCCCCAAGAAGAGCTCGATGGAGACGCCGCAGCATTAGCCCTTGTCGTTCGAACCGGCTTCAATACGACTAAAGGCGCCCTGGTGCGTTCCATGTTGTTCCCAAAACCATCTGGTTTCAAATTTTATCGTGATTCATTCCGATATATCAGCGTCATGGCTATCGTCGCGCTTTTCGGGTTTATTGCTTCATTCATCAACTTCATTCGACTGGAACTCGCTTGGCATTTGATCATTGTACGGGCACTAGATCTCATCACCATTGTGGTGCCTCCTGCCCTTCCGGCGACACTAACTATTGGCACCAACTTTGCGTTGTCAAGACTCAAGAAGAAACATATCTTCTGTATCAGCCCCCAAAGAGTCAATGTGGGTGGCAAACTGGACATTATGTGTTTTGATAAGACGGGTACCCTCACAGAAGATGGTTTGGATGTTCTTGGCGTTCGAGTTGTGTCTTCCGAGGACCACAAGTTTACAGAGGTGCTTGCAGATCCTAAATTACTAGCATCATCATCAGACCAACAAACTTCACCAACTGCACATCAAGCCATCATGTACACAATGGCCACCTGCCATTCCCTACGATCGGTGGACGATGAGCTTGTCGGTGATCCTCTCGACTTGAAAATGTTTGAATTCACAAATTGGCATTTTGAAGAAGGTAAACAAATGGTAGGAGACGGAGAGGATGATGATCAAGGTGGCTTGGCACCGTCTACTGCCAGACCTGCTGATGTGAGTGTATATGTTCTCAACGAGTTCAAGGCAATGGCTAACCCCCCGTTAGAATTCAGTGGAGCTGGGAGTCTTGAAATCCTTCGAATTTGTGTCGCAACTCAGGAGAGCAAGTGTCATTGTCCGTCATTTCGGACAGAAGAGCGGCGATGTTTTTGTGAAAGGGGCACCAGAGGCCATGCGCGATATCTGCCGCCCTGAATCTTGTAAGCATATCTCTCTTTACGCTGGCTACGTGGATGGCCCAGAAGCTAATCATTCCTACCAGTCCCACCTGATTATGATGAGTTGCTATCCTACTATACCCACAAAGGCTATCGTGTCATCGGCTGTGCTACGAGGCACCTCAAGAAATTGAGCTGGGTGAAGGCTCAGAAGATGTCTCGTGCCGATGCTGAGTCAAACCTTGATTTCATTGGCTTCATCATTTTCGAAAACAAACTGAAGCCCACTACGGCGGCAGTTCTAACTGAACTTACCGAGTCTAACATTAGGTCGGTAATGGTAACCGGTGATAACATTCTTACAGCCATTAGCGTTGCAAGAGAATGTGGTCTTCAAGATAGAAACGCGCATTGTTTCGTACCTAGGTTCATCAGAGGTCTGCAGCCCCAATGAGTCTGAAAGAGCTGCGACTAACTTCTGCAGGTGATTTTCGCGACCCCAATGCTGAAATTCAATGGGATAGCATCGACAATAGTCTTTACCGTTTGGATCACAATACTCTTCAGGTGTGTGTTATTGCGCATGTTTCCGATGAATCAATTACTTATAGACTGCTGTAGCCTCTCCCTGTGCCGCCCGAGGGTGATGCTTCCTTACCGTATGATATTACAAACTTGAGAAACTATTCACTTGCTGTCACTGGCGATGTGTTCCGATGGGTTGTAGACTATGCCCCCGCGAAGGTTTTACAACGAGTGAGTATTTGCGTTGGCGCTTTCACACAGTAACATACTGACTGGAAAAGATGCTGGTTCTTGGCAAAGTGTTTGCCAGAATGTCTCCAGATGAAAAACACGAACTTGTTGAAAAGCTCCAAAGTATTGGCTTTGCATGTGGATTTTGCGGCGATGGTGCGAATGACTGTGGTGCATTGAAGGCCGCGGATGTCGGAATCTCTTTGTCCGAGGCTGAGGCTTCTGTGGCAGCGCCATTCACATCAAGAGTCTTTGACATTCGATGCGTGCTCGAAGTCATCAGGTACTGGTCCATAACTGAAGGAGGGAAAAATTCCGCTAACACACCTATAGGGAAGGTCGTGCTGCGCTTGTCACCAGCTTCAGCTGCTTCAAATATATGAGTCTGTACTCAGCAATCCAGTTCACGTCTGTGAGCTTCTTGTATGCGAAGGCATCGAACCTGGGCGATTTCCAGTTCTTGTTCATTGATCTCCTTCTGATCCTGCCCATTGCCATCTTCATGGGCTGGGCAGGCCCAGCCAAGGTTCTATGTCGCAAGCGGCCGACTTCAGATTTAGTATCAAGAAAGGTATTGGCTCCGTTGCTAACTCTCATGGCTATATGTGTTGCAGTGCAAGCCGCAGCATATTTGACAGTGAGAGAGCAGTCATGGTACATTCCGCCAGTCATTGGCCATGACGAATCGAACGCCAAGAATTCGGAGAACACGGCTCTTTTCTTGACATCGTGTTTTGAATACGTGTTTTCTGGCATTATTCTCAATGCTGGCCCGCCGTTCAGACAACCCGCTGCTCAGAATTGTAAGTCCAAAAACCCGCCCGTATCGCCATTGCCTGTAGCTCACTATTCAATCACAGGGCCATTCCTGGCTACAATTTGCCTTGCTCTACTTATCACTCTCTACATGATTTTCTCGCCAGCGCGGTGGTTAAGCGAGCTCATGGAGCTCACTCCGACGAGCTTGGATTACAAGTTTTTGTTAGTAGGATTTGGATTCTTGTACCTTGCCTCTTCGTGGTTGTTTGTAGAGCATGGTGCCAAGAGGCTGGCCAAAGCAATTGGACATGTCAAGAGCCGTGTCACCGGAAAGGTGAAGGAGCGAAAGCAGTACAAGCTGATCGAAGAGGATCTTTATGAAAGTCATATCTGATTCTTAAGACGGCACGAACAAACATGCAACTTGGCGCTGCATACTGGATAGAACGGAGAATTCGCTGAATATTAAATACGATTTGAAGCACACAAGTATTTGACATGGTGTGCTGAATAAACTTAACATTGGAGAGGCGTGATGTCAGGAGCTTGTAATTGTTGAGACGCAGAAGTTATCGATGGCGGCGGGTCGGACAGTTTAAGCGCGGGGCACGCAATCGCCGATGGCTGGGTGAGCGCCCGATCCGTGGGCGCAGCACATAAATACATAAACAGTCGGAGCTGTCTCAGATTTCCAACAGGCTCGATCGGTTTCACCTGCTGATTTTGTTCAGTTGTCAATCATTGTGAGAAGAGGATACGATAAAGTAAAACAAGAAGAAACAAACAAATAAAGCAATATGAGCTACGGTACGTTACTGACAATGTTTCATGAGTCTCAGTACCCCAGCGCTAACAACAATGAGCAGATTGGGTTCTCGATGGCGGATATCTGCCTCATGCCGTCATCCGCGTCGGAATCAGGAGGCTTCTTCGGGAGAGACTGAATGAAATTGCTACCACGAGCCTGACCAATGCGTATGAATCCAAGATGCAGTACGTCGAACGTCTGCGTACGCAGCCCATGGCCATCGAGACGGATGCCGCCAACACTCAACATTATGAAGTGGGCACCGGTGTCCTGGCGGCTTGCCTCGGACCTCGCATGAAGTACTCATGCTGTTTGTATCCAACTGGAAAAGAGACGCTCGCGGAAGCCGAAGAACTCATGCTGCAGTCATACATTGAGAAGGCAGAGCTCAAGGACGGCATGTCTGTTTTGGATCTTGGGTACGTCTTTCTCATAGGAGTTCTTCATCGTTCGAACAACTTGCATATTACTAACAATTACTCTCAACAGATGTGGCTGGGGATCTGGTGCGCTTTTCTTTGCGGAGAAGCTCCCCAACTCCAAGATCACGGCCTTTTCGAACTCGCGCACTCAGAAGCTGCACATCGACTCTGTTGCGAAGGAAAGAGGGTTGAAGAACCTCACGGTTATTACTGGCAACGTTGTTGACTACGAGTTTGAGCCTGAAAGCTTCGACCGCGTCGTATCCATTGAGGTGAGCAAGCCAACACGCTGCTTTTGGCATACCCCTGTGTCTCACGGAGCTTCAACTGACATCATCTCCCCCATTTAGCTATTTGAGCATATGAAGAACTACGAGCTGCTCATGGCCAAGGTATCCCGTGCCCTCAAGCCTGGAGGCAAGCTCTTCGTCCACATCTTCGCCCACAAGAGCACACCCTACGACTTTGAAGACGGCTGGATGGCCGACAACTTCTTCAGCGGCGGCACCATGCCATCTGCCGACTTGCTGCTGTACTTTCAACGCCAATTGACGCTGCAGAAGCAGTGGTGGATCAACGGAAAGCACTATTGGCAAACTTCTGAAGTGAGTTTCTCAACAACCCACCCTGTGACACTTAAGACCCATACTAACGAAACTCAACTCAAGGACTGGCTGAAGAACATGACCAAGAACAAGAAAGAAATCTGGCCGCATCTCGTCGAGACTTACGGAGCCGACCAGGCAGCCAAGTGGTTCAACCGCTGGCAAATCTTTTACATGGCGTGTGCAGAACTGTTCGCCTTTGACGGGGGTGACGTCTGGGGTGTTTCGCACTATTTGTTCGAGAAGGCTGAGAAGCAGTAATGTAACGTTTTTTCGCATGTAGATTGAAAAGGAAAGAAAAAGGTCGGCATTTTGTCTTAGCCTAGCATAGTACAATGAAAACTCCCGGATCTTCTATATTTACCACATCATCGCTCCTCCTTCACTCAATGGTCCCAAGGGTGCTTCCAGCCGAGCAACGCAGGTCCTGCGGAATTCAAAGTTAGCAATGCATTCGTCTCGTCTCTCAGATGTATATTCGTGTAATGTGAATGAGTATCGGGTCGGGTTAGGTGGGATTCTCGCGTACCGTCCTTCTTCGCTCTGTAAAACAACTGTCGCTCAAAGTCAGTCACTGTTCTTCACAACCGCCAGGGCTTCCGCGGCCAGAACTTACCCAGAACCACATTCCAGCACCGAGAGCAGTAGCAGTGAGGCGATAGATTGGTGCCACGTGAGGCAGAGGCGGTCTAGGAGGGCCGGCCATGGTTTCTGTGTGATGTAGTCCTTGTCGTTCTCCTTGGTTACAAATCGAGACTGTCCACCGCGTTGTTTGTCAGAATGCCGCAATCCGAGCAACCAATTGATGTGATATTCACCTCTCAAGACCGGAAAGGACGGTTTCCGGGCGATTTTCTGCGCTGGTCGGGGCCGGTCGATGGGAAATTGATCGCTGCAGTCGGCTGGACGGGTTGCGATGTTTGAAAATGGATCAAGCACAAAAAGGCGCTGACTAAGGCGACTTCTGTGACTGGCGGCTGGTCCCCACTCCCCCAGCCAGCGGCGGCACCTTCAACAGGGCGGCCACTACGCAATTGCAGCTGCGACCACGCTGGCCCCTCCAGTACCTCACTGAGTGACCTGGTGGCTGTATTATAAGTCCAGCACCTCATGCGCCAACTTCAACGCTGTTTCAGCGGAATCGCATCATCTTCTTCTACCTGCCACATACCAAGCAGAGTTACAGCCACCACTTTTTCTCTTCACTACAACCTCTTTCTGAATTGCACACACACACACACACACCTACATCGTGCATAGGACTGTTATGTCCATCGAATAACCATGACGTCCGCCCCGTCGGCTATTAGCACCAAGTCGCCAACCATCCGGCGCATTCGTACGTGCTGCCCATGATCTCCGCCACGTTGCTTTCAAATACTAACATGTTCTTCTGTCTCCAGTTAGAGAGGCCGCCGAAATATCCAACAGCCCGTCTCCAGACTACACCGCAGAACCCTTGGAATCCGATCTCTTCGAATGGCACTTTACGCTCCGCGGGCCACCCAACTCCGTCTACAGCGAGGGCGTCTACCATGGCAAGATAGTTCTGCCACCCGCCTACCCGCTGAGACCGCCTAGCTTCCGCTTCTCAACACCAAGCGGACGGTTCGAAGCCAACAGAGAAATATGCCTTAGTATCAGCGGACATCACGAGGAAACGTGGCAACCTGCATGGGGTATCCGGACCGCCATTGTAGCGTAAGTAGCATGCTGCCACCACCTACCCAACATTCTTTCCGACGCTAACATGATAAAAACCGTAGTCTCCGCAGCTTCATGGAAACTGATGCCCGCGGCCAACTCGGCGGTCTCGAAACGAGTGCCTCAGCGCGCCGCACCTTTGCCAAAGAGTCCGGTGCCTGGACCTGCCCTACTTGCACCAAGTCGAATGCCGACATCATCAAGGAATGCGAAGAACGATACGAAGCAGACGAGCACAAGAACGCAGCTGAAGTTGCGGTTCCTGAGGAACTCAAAATGGCCTTCAAGGACGAACTCTCTGGCTCCAAAGAGAAACCTACGCCCACCACCAGCGGCTCGGCAAAGAACGACTCGGAACTTGCAGAGGGCTTCGTGCAAACTGCACCCGTTGCCCCAGCCCCGGCATCTATTCCAATTACGAGAACGAATGGCTTGAGAAACCGAACTATTCCTGCACCAGTCCACGATGCACCACTTCATGCTCAGGCGCAGCTCCCACCGCAAGGGCAACTGCAGCAGCAGCAACGTCGAGCACAACCAGAGGGTCCGCCTCTGTGGTTAGATAGAGCGATTGTGATTTTGGCCATTATTCTGGTGGGTTTGCTTGTCAAGGTGCTTTTTGACTTTTAGAATTGCTTGTTACGGGATTTGTGAATGCACGGGGTTTTAGGCGTTTTGTCTCTTTTGTTTCCTTTTTATGGCTTCGTTCACAACCTTGCCAGTATAGAGATCCTGGCTACTTTTTCAGGATATAGAATTACAAATCATTATTTACAAAAGCTAGTAGCCAATGTCGTCGTACAGCTATCTTGCAATCAGTGAACCAAAACAATCACCAACGCCCTAGAATATACATGAATAGAAAACCACAAGATATTGATCACCCAAACACGCATCATCAAACTTGCTGTTTCTGCCACGGCACAGACAACCACCACCACTCTCCGGCCTCAGTACTATCCTCATCATCACCCGCCATTAAAAACCCAGTCTCCCGACCCCATTGCATAATCAGCTGAGCCTCAAACGGCTGCAAAATCGGACTCATTGCCGAGCAGATTCCGTCCACAGTCATGCTCCCGCGAGTAGCTATTATAAAACACGCTGCACCCATGATATCACACCACTTCTCAACATCAGGCTGTCCGAAAAAGTCAATCCATTGCGGTAATTCACCCCCTGCTCCCAGCGTGGGAGGCTGCCTGTCCTTTGCAGTAACGAGTGGGCTGATTTCGTCGTTGGACTGGTATAGGCTTGTCGGCTCGGTTTCCAGACCAAAGTGGTAGAAGGACTTGGGGTGTTTGCGACTCTCGTAATTTCCTGGCTCGAATCCAAAGGGGATATGGGGCACGTCGACATTTCGAATCTTGATTCGTCCCGTTGCCGCCAGATTCGTCAAGACCATCATGGCACCATCGTCCAAGTTGTAGGGCACTGTCATGAAGCCGTGGCGTTCAAATGTGGCGTCTAGGCGTTTCTTGAAGGCACAAGCATCCTTGAATTTCTGTCTTTGGGCGATCTTGCTGAGAAGCGTGGTGTATGATTCGTTTAGTCGATATGGCCGTGCCTGGGATGCTGAGAGCTTGGCGCGGCAGATCACCTTATCCTTGGTCAGATCGTCGATTGCCTGCTTCAAGAGCAAGTTGCTGCTTTGCATATCCCCGTTGCCAAGCGTGCTGAGTTTCATTTTGATCTGTGGCGGAGAGTACTTATCATCGCTTGTGGAACAGAGTGAACGGACCCACGACTTGGCAATGTTCAGATCAGAAGTGGCTGCTTTGGACTTTGAAGAGCTGCCAATGCCCACTGAGCCTGCATCGAGCGAGGCCGACTCGAATCGAGCAAAGACTGACGTCTGCTGGTGGAAGTACTTTTCTCTCCAATCTTCGACCACGTCGTCACTATCGAGGAATGCGTATTTTCGCTCCAGTTCATTGCTGCTGGAAGGCATCCTGAAAGTCTTTTCAAGCTGAAGGTCCATTGTCCATCGAATAGCGCTATCCCAGTCGTAATCCAAAAGATTGTCGTAATCTGGCAATGGCAGCTCATCGTTGCTGAACGCTTCAATGATTTGTTCCTGGAACGCCCTTATAAGCTTGGCGATGTAAGGCCCGCGCTCCTTTCGTAACGCAGCCCATTCCCGACGAAGTCTGGGTAATCCTACACCAGGGAATATGTGAAGCAGTAATCCCCAATCCACAGCCTTCTCGCCGCCACCCACCAGAGTTCTAACAGCAATAAAGGCAGCCAAGAGCTCATCTTTATCGATGAAAGAATTGGTGGGTTCAATTTGTGCTGTGCCATCTGGAAAGGATGTAAAAGATCGTATGGCAAGCTTGGCACGCTTCATCTCCTTCACTTCCGGTTCATGCAATACTATTGGCTCAGACTCGCCTTCTTCAAGCTGCGGGTCGATGAAACGTATTTCAGCCTCTTCATCGTCAGGCTCGTCTTCACTAGAGGACGAATGGCCGTCTTCAACCTTCTCGAGGTTTTCGTCAAGTCGTTCCCATTCGATGGACGCCGTTGGAGGAAGAGCTTGATCTGTTCCTCCACACAGGCTAATAAAGATAGGAACTTTTGGTTGCAGTTCGTAGTCGAAGCTTGTCAATGCGTCTGCATGCCTGGTCTCCAGTCTTAGACAGTCTTTTACCCTTGCATCAAACCAGGCTTTTGGACTGAAATTGTCCTCAACCTCATCATCTTCTGGGTCATCCGGAACTAGTAGAGACGTAAACCAGTCCATCTCAGGTGCCCAACCCCGGAATTGCAGAGTTGCAGCGAGATCTTCGAGGAAATATGCGTCCTTGCGAGTAGACATTTGCTGCAACTGCCGTACTTTAATAGTAGATTCCACCTCGGCCTCGGCGGCGAAAAGTAAGGGGTCCTCGGACTCTGCATCAAGCTTGGCGCCCGTAACTGAGATTTGAAGCGCAGCCATAAGATTGGCTGTTGATGTTGAAGTTAGTATTTCATAGGCAGCAACATCTGGAGTCTCTTCCACGCCCCAAAGAGCACGAGCCCGTCTTTTGCGTGCAGGCGGCCGCCCACCCAAATCAAGGAGCCTGTAGAGTCGCTTTGGTAGTCTCCGTCGCTTGGGCGAAGGCATATTACTATCGCTGTAGCGGCGTCCTCGCTTCTTCGCCGGTTGTGAAGCGTAGACAGGGGCATTCAGAACTGCAACATCAGTTGCAAGAATCCTTCTGTTTGGCGTGGCTCCGTAATTGTCGAGAATCGGCAACGCTTCACCATCTTCTGAATACAGAGGCTGTGGAAAATACTCTTTGATCTTGTTGACGAGACGCATCGTCTCTGGAGCAAAAGCATCAATAGACGGCCAAGCTACTATTTGGCAGCGAGCAAATGCTCCAGTGGCCCTGCGGAATCCGTGCCAATGCTCGACAGCTACCTTCTTCTTTAACAGTACCTTGAATGCATTCTGTAGTTCTTTGGTAGAAGGGGCAGGCTCTTCTCCATAGAACTTGGGCCATTTGCTACGCAACAAATTCCATAGAGATGTCTCGCCGGCAACAATACCTTTATGTTCCTTGAGAATCTCATCTAGAACAGTTTGCAGCTTCTCGCTCAGCTTTTCACGCCGTATTCGGACAGAAGTCATTCGACCATCCTCAGTTTTGGGCACCGGACTGTGCGTCGGGTCATGTGGCTTTGCAGACGACTGCTCAGCAGCAACGTTTTCCACGACCTCCCAACCGTACTGGTCTCTAGTAGGTACGACGGAGCTGCTGGCCTTTGGTGGTCGGACCAATTTCGCCGGGACTTGGCGTTGCGGCGCGCTTTCTTCGAGTAGCAAAGCAGCCGAACGATGCTGTGGAGCCTGTAAATCTGGTTCCTCTGCTTTGATAGCCACCGACGTTCTTCGAGAGCTTATCTCTAGTGGGTTGGAAATTTTGCTAATGCGAACGATTGCGACTTCAGATCCAGACCTCGGCGGTTGGTCCTCCTCCTCCTCAGCGTCTTCGTCGTTTTCGCCATTTACAGACTCATCAGGTGCGGCAGCCTTTCGACGTTTTCCTCGCACAAGGAGTTTTACATCGTCAGGGTTGAATGAGGGATTACAAGTGGTGAGGGACTTTTCGATATGGTACTGCAATCCATTGTCATTCTTCCAGCTCTTTCCACACTTTTCGCAAGTCCAGGAGCGTGAAGGTGCAGCAGAGGCACGTGCTTTTGATCCTGCTGGGCGACGTCCGCGACCTGTAGGACGTGGTGGTCTACCTCGTCCGCGGCCGCGTCCCCGACTACCTCCTCTTGGACTTGAAGCATGAGGTTCGTCTTCGAGTGGAGTTTCTCTTCTCGCATCTTTATCATCCTGTGTTAGTCGTGCACCTGCAGCTTCGCCGGTCTCGTCTGTAGCAGGTGCCGGAGCATCTGGAGCTGCTGTTGCGCTCCCGTTGACGTTTTCCGTTTGAACGTCTCCGTTTGCCTGCTCTTCTGCGTGCTGGACTTGTATGCTTTCTGTCGTTCCTTCTGCATGTTCGGCAGATTGATTCGCAGCCGTGCTGGATTCTGCTTCTTCCACTTCTTCGGGTAAGATTTCGACTTTTCTAGGTCTCCCTCTCTTCCTTGGAGGAGGCGGAGGTTCGACAGCAACAAGCTCGACCTGTTGCACGAGATCTGTCACAGTTCCCTCTCTGCTTTCGGACTCCTCCTGCTGTTTGCTCGTCAATTTCTTGGGCCTACCTCGTTTTCGTCGCAGAGACACGCCGAGGCCACAGAGCTCAGACAAGGTCAGCGCCTTGTTTCCATGCTGAGGCCTATTGTAGGGAGCCCAAAAACCGTACGGAAAGGCCTGCTCTTGTTCTGATACATGTTCTGGCTCGTCTGCTCTTGGGAGAAAATATCTGTATGCCGATATCTTTCCATCCCGGAACTGTTGTCCGACAACTTGGAGGTGGCGCAAGTGATCGGGTTGAATATTAGGAATTGACATGGAAAGTGTAAACGAAAAGATGTATCGGCTGAAGGATGGGCCGATGGTCAGACAACATAACTCCGGATTTGTCAACCCAGACTGACGGAAAGTATGTAGAAGCTTTCCGATAGCAGTGGAAAGCGGACAGTCTGGCGTCCAAGGTGAGGTGCGTGCGATGACAGTAGTCGAGCAAGCCGGGTTTGTTTGCTGCTCACCATCCAAGTCATCATCATTGCCATCTTGACCACCCTCCCTTGCCCAACGTGTCATTCTCTTGCCCGTGGCGAGGAATACAGACCAATCTCTGGCAGTCAAATCTCGTATGAAGCGCAGGCAATCTTTGTACACCCTCTCATGCAATTGAGCAGCGACATACTCCACCATTCCTCTTGCGTTTAAGAATCGGCATATCTTGGCAACTACCTTCATTTGCCACTTCATGCGCAAGATGCCGAGCTTTGCCTTCAAATCGACGATACGAAGCACGCCCCATTCTTTGCAGAGTGCCATGATAGTAGTGAGTAAGGCAGGATAGTCAACCACTTTGCCTGTCCATCGACTATGCCAGGGTACAACATCAAGATTTTCCACCAGAATCTGTCGCGAGAGGATCATTTCAGCACTTGGATCTGTCTTATTATCGTCGCTCTTGAGGGTCGACGGGGCGAAAGACTTGAGCCATAATTTGCTGGTTTTCGTGCCTCGTATCAGTGCTGTTCGTTTAACAACGTATCCTTTTGCAACAAGAGTATCTGTTCGTTTTGGTACTGAGCGCTTGTCTTGTCCAACCAAACGGCCCAAGTCGCCCTGCAGAATTCCTTCAGATTTCGTGGATGCAATGCCGCGAATCAGAACCCATTCCAGGTTTGGGACCCTTTTGCGGTCGATGCCATGGCCAGTCAAAAGTTCCCACTCTGTCTCCTCGGCAAGACGAACTTTTAGCGTGTCATCCTTATTTGAATTGATCGAGGCTGTGGAATCATTCGCACTGTTGCCTTTTGCAGCAGGAGCTGCAACAACACCATTCAACGAAGCATCCTGTTGCGAAGCTGACAAGGCAAGCAACTCACTCAGAGGAGTCCCATTATACTTCTTGTCAGATCCCACAGAGACATCATCCCTGTCAATAATCCAGCTCCATACGGTCGTCACAGCAGAAGAGGCAGCAAACGCTTGACCAGATACTGCAGAAACTTTACCCTGATCTGCAGCATTTTCTTTTGTTGAACCCAAGGTCTCCTCAATCAACTTGACCACATTTTGAATAGAGCAACCTAAGAAAATTGATTAGTTTTTGAATCACCCCGTTTGACATGAAAATGAAGGTGAAATGCGCAGCATGACGATGCGACACCGTATAGTAAGTAAACAGAAGACGACTCACCTTGTTCGCCACTGCAAGCGATCAATAAAAGTATATGGGTGATGAGGCTCTCCAAATCTCGGGCCATTTCCAGAACAGATGCAGAGTCTGCATGGTTTGGATGTACAAAATAAAACGGTTGTTGTGCAAATGACCAAAGCTGAGTTTTTTGTCGGGAATTGAACAAACGACCACGCGGATTCGCGATGGCAAAAAGTTTTGGTGTGGTCGAGAGGAATGAGGGAGAAGCGGCGTCTCCACTTTTCCCGGTAGCTGTCGATTACCTCAGCACTGCAACTGTCCCAAAGTGGAAAGACTAGAGAATCACCACCGTTATGGCCTGCGCTGGCGAGACAAAGTATTGTTTCAAGAATTAAAATAATTTATAACCAAAAACTCCAATTTATGATGCTAGTCGTTTCATTTCTTCTTCATCTCATCCAATTTCCTTTGCTCATGTTCTCGAATTTTTCTGTACGCCTCCATCACCTGCTGTCGATTCTCCTCAATCTCTTCTCTGCGCCGCAGACTGCCAGCCGCCTTGGGAGCACTTCCGACGTTGACGGTGGCATTGTTGGCAATCTTGAGGAGTTTCGACGTCTTCTTATGCAGTTCAGGCGGAGCTTGTGCGACGTCATGCAAACCAACAGCAGCCTCGCCTCGCTTCTTTTTCAGCTCTGCCCAAGGGTCATCATCATCCACGATTCGCTTGCCCTTCTTCTTCTTCCCTGACTTGGCACCCGGTTCTGTCTCCAATTCTCCAAAGATGGACGCGACTGAAATTCCAGCAGCTTCGTCGTCCATCTGTTTCTCTTCTTCTTGTTCTTTTAATTCCTCTCTTTGGTCCTGAATCTTGGCCTCTTCGGCGCGCCATTGGTCGTACAGCTTGTGCATCTTGCGCTCCTTGCGAGTTCGTTGAACCTTCATACCATTGACATCCTTTCCGTCCTTGACGACCTGTTTCGTTGATAGACCTGAAATTGGCAGAGAGGCATCTACTCTGGCCGCAAATGATCGGATATCTTCGCCGGGACGTATCGTAGGTGTTTCCACAGGAGCTGCTTTACTTGCGGGAGCGGATTTGCCTTTTGTGCCTTTGGTGCCATCATCTAGACCAGAGCGGAATTTTTGTCCCTGTGTAAATGCCATGAGCCGTTTGAATGCTCTTGGCGCATCATCTTCGCTGTTCTTCTTGCGCTGTTTCTTGGAGAGGCGGATTTCTGTTGCCGGAACGGGCTTTGGCTTGCCTTTGGAGCCCTTTCCGCTCTTAGCAAATTTGGGTTTCGTTGGGATCGAAGACAGTGGAAGGGCTCGTTGCGTCGGAGGTAATTCGTATCTGGGACGAGTCAGTGCCGGTACACGGTAGAATGGACGGAGTGTCACTGCGACGGTAGACGTACTGTGCGTCGTCGTCGCCTCTCTTGCGCTTGTGCTTGTGCGGCATGGCGATGACGGAGGAGGCTCCTGTGTGGTTGCTGTGGCGAGACACAAATTAAACAGCGCTAATATTGTTGTGCGACGCCTCTGCTGTGGCTTTCCAAACGGAACAGTCTGGGTCCGAAAGCTATGGCAGCGGTGGTTGCGGTGGCAGGTTAAAAAAAAATGTTGGCGTTGGCGGGTGGTTTGTCGAGGCGCAAGAAAAAATAAAAAATCCATCGGTCGGCGTTGTTGACAGCCCGTCACTAGCTCTGGCTGGTACTGGCGCTGGTACGGCTGCCACTAATAATTTCGGAGCCGGATTCGCGTGGCCGGAGATCAGAGCCTGTCGCTGATATCATTTAGCGCCGGTCGGCTGCTGCTCCGCCAGAGACAACCTCCGCCACGGCCACTGGCACGAGTCTGCACATGGCTGCAAAATACACAGTCAAGACAAGGTGGGAAAAAAAGAGAAGAAAAAATTTGGGGTGAAAATATTGAACTGCGGCTACTGTCGTTTTTATTTTATTTTTAACTCGTCTTTAAGGTTATCTCTGACGACAACAAAGACTCTCCCCCAAAAGAGGAAACCCAACACTAACAAGCCGGGGATCTCGTTGCCCGCGGCTTCAAAGACAGGGTACCAGTACACACACCCTCGCCTTTTCCCAAACTAGGAAATTCAGACTCCTTGTAACTCGATCACCAGCGGGGTCGCCACTGTGTCTGCCGCCAACTACCTTGCCATTTCTCTTTGTTCCTGGCCCTGTGGCACACGCCCAATCCCTCCACACACTGCGCCGCTGTGGGGACGCCTTCAACAACAATACTAAGAGAACAATACTAAGGAACAACACTAACGGAACAGTGCTGAAGCAATCATACATACACAACAATACTAAGCCCGCATTTGCCACGCATGACCATTGCACAGCTGCTCTACCCAATTACAACTTGTTCCCATTGCCCTTGCGCACTTCCAGCCCAAAGCACCCGCCTGTTCCTGCTCTTCAGCCGGCTCCCGTCATTGGCCACGACACCATCCCAAACAAGAGTGACATGCAGCTATCAAAGCGAAATGGTGTCCAATTCCCACTCTCATGCAAAGAACAATACTAACCAGACGTTGCAGTGCAGGACATGTTCTGCTGCATGTCATCATTCTCGACTCTTCTGTTCTTGCCCCAAAGGAAGATACCGTCGAGTCGAGTCGAGAGTGTGCGAACAATCGTCCATCAGCTTACTATATAAATCCCCCGTCGAGTCTTTCTCTCAATTTCTCTTCCTTTTTGAAATCTTCACTTCACCGTCTTCATTGAAACTAGCTTGAGCTTTTTCTTGATCCTCAAATCAATCAAACTCCATCTTCATTCACACAACTATGCCTTCCCATCAGGCCCCAAAAGCTAAACCCCAGGGCACCAAGGCCCGTGGTTCTCTCACCAAGCGTGACAGGCTCCTTGTCTCTATGGCACAAGACGATTTCACCGAAATCACAACATCACCAAAGTCTCCTTCTGCAAACCAAGTTGAACGAGGATGGTACGGAGGCACAGCCGCCTGCACTGTCATGTAAATGACCCAAGGTGTGCACACTTCAGCATCTTTGTGTTGCAATATTGTGCATACAGACAACCATAAAGCCCCGTGTGCTCAAGAACACCAAATGGTATGCATTTCATCACCATTGCCCTCCCCAGGCAGACTATTTTTATCTTGCATGGCTCCTCGCTTCTGGCCAAAGAGGAGGACGCTATTTCAATTTCAATACCCACCGCAGCTCCAAGCTGTAAACAAATGCAAACAGGCATTCCTGGCTTGCAAGCATATTTACTTTGTATTGTATTTTACCTTCTTAATTCAAGTCTTTTTGGGGAGTCATTCCAACTGTTCCAGTCTTTCGCTAATAAACCGTGCTTGTATACGTGACTTCGAAACCACTCTTGAATTTCAACCTCAACACAATTTCAACACAGACAAAAAAATTTCTCAAATTTCCATAACATGTATCAAATCCTGCTTACAATTTACCATGATAAAGAATATTTATTTCGGAGCTTTACAGGCCCAAGTTGCTCCCCACCACCAAAGCCACTTACAGAAAAGTGGATCCCCGCCCAACCAGCAGGGCGGTCAACTTTTTGCGACTGGCAGAACTCGTCGATTTTTTGCTGGACCAGCAATTGCCCAAGATTTTTTTCTAAGCCGTGCCAATTCTGCGAAGCTGCCCCAGAACAGCAAGACCCAAACTCACAAAACCTAACCAACCATGGCTCCCAAAAGTCGTCTCAAGCAGGCTCTCAACGCCGAGAAAGGAATTGATTTCCAAAAACTCAAACAAGCCAAAAAAGGAAAGGAGACATTGAAGCGCAAGACACAAAACGGTGGCGGGGCAGAACACTCAGACAGCGACGACGAAGATGAAGAAATTCAGCAACAGGTAAAATCTCACCACCTATTCCCTCCAGTCAGACATTCCTGTCATACTCATACTATTTACAGTTCGACCTTGAAGGCGTTGACGACAGCGATACCTCAGAATCATCCATTGAGATGGACAAGAAGATTATCCGCAAGCCAGGCAAGAAGCAAGCAGCAGCAGCAGCACCTGTTCCCGAAGACGACGACGAAGAGGAAGAAGAAGACGAGGAAGACATCCCCATTTCCGACCTGGAAGATCTCGACGACGAGGATCGTGAAGACCTCATCCCCCACACCCGCCTGACCATCAACAACACATCCGCACTCCTCGCCGCCCTGGAGCGCATAGCCCTCCCCACCGACAAGAAGACGCCCTTCTCCGCCCACCAGTCCATCATCTCCGCCGCCGAGACCGCCGAATCCATTCCCGACGTCTCTGACGACTTGGCCCGTGAACTAGCCTTCTACTCGCAATGCCTTGACGCCGCTCAACAAGGTCGTGCCAAGCTCCTCGCCGAGGGCGTGCCCTTCTCTCGCCCCAAGGACTACTTCGCCGAGATGGTCAAGGAGGACGCCCACATGGAGAAGATCAAGGCCAAGCTGGTCGAGGAGGCTTCCTCCAAGAAGGCTGCCGCTGAGGCCCGCAAGCTCCGTGACCTCAAGAAGTTCGGCAAGCAAGTCCAAGTAGCCAAGCTGCAAGAACGTCAAAAGGCCAAGCGTGAGACTCTCGAGAAGATCAAGACCCTCAAGAGAAGTAAGCAACCTCCCCCCCTAACTCAAATTTAACCCATTACCTACCAAGATACTAACCCCCATTTAGAGCGTCAAGAAGGAGGCGGCGGCCAATCCACAAACGAAGGTGACATCTTTGACGTCGCCGTAGACAACGAAATCAAGAGCAACCAGCGCTCATCCAGTTCCGGCGTCAACCACAAGCGCACAAAGAAGAATGAAAAGTACGGTTTTGGCGGCAAGAAGCGCCTCGCCAAGTCTGGCGACGCCATGAGCTCCGGCGACCTGAGCGGCTTCAACGCAAAAAAGATGAAGGCCAAGTCCCACCGACCAGGCAAGGGAAAAAGAAAGGCCATGGCTTCTAGATAATAGAAAAAGAAACCCAAAAAAAGGGAAAGGAAAAACTTCTTCTTTTGGTAACTGGTTTCATAATGATGTTGTTCTTGTTGGCGTATCTGGGCTTCGTATTTATTTTCTTCTGTTACTTATAAATAACTTGGCATGTATGAATATACTTGATCCTCATTGTTTATCTTTAATTCACGTCAGTATATGGTGATACCTAACATGGCAACGAAATCGTCCACTAACATAAGCCAACGCTGGACCAATTCAGCGAGGTCAGACAATCACAGGAAACGCAAGGAAATGCAAGGAAATATTTAGTTGTAAGTTTTGGTTCGTTCATTCATCTATAACGCGAAGGAATATGAAGCAGATTCAACAACAAAGAAAGAACAATGCCCACTAACAAGCTGTTTCATCTATCTGTACGTGGTCCAGCCATCCAGTTTAAACCCCCCTCATTAGAAACCGTCAAGCTCGTCGGCAATAGATCCCGTGTCCGGATTCTGAAAGCATCCAACTGACTTCTCATGCCGAGAGAATCAGTCACAGCCTCTCTCCCCTCTCTCTCTTCGACCGCGTGCACAGCTTCGTATATAGTATAGAACAAACTAGACTTGTAAGTGAGGGTTGGACAAAAAAACAAAGACCAAAACCCAATGAAACCCATGACAAATGATGCCCAATGCGCCAGGGAGCCAAGTAGGTAATGAAGGCTCCCAATGGTATCAAAATGAAAAACAAAATGCTGCGCACTGATAGAATCGCTGTGCAATGCCGTTGCAGATGTTTGATGCAAGTGATTTTGCTGAATCATGAAAAATGGAATAAAATGCAACGCTGGCTGCTTGTTCACCACCGGTTAAGACCAATCTATTGCGATGCCGCAACGCACCAATGTCGGTGGAATGCCCATGCACTCTTCTGGCACTCTTTGCTGCAGTATTTCGTTCGGCGGCACCGACGGCACTTGGCAAACTGGCGAGTATACTCCTCCCATTTGCCACACTGATAGTACGCGCATTGCCGGATGCCTCCCCGTGTGTCGTCCTTGCGGCAGAGGTTGCGCATCACGACGCCAGCCCAATACTGCATATCGGTATTGTGGTGTCGTACAGTAAACTTCTCCACTAACGGGAAGAGATTGAAATCGTTTGGAAGCAGGTATTCCTCGTCTACGGCCTTGGTGTCGTCCACTTCGACTTCTTCTTCGCTGTCAAATACAGCAAGGTCGTTACCAATCGTAAGCTTGGGAACGAGATGGCTCTGTTGGAAATATGATCGTAGCCCACAGTATTTTGAAACGTATGCCAAGAGCTGTAGCGACATAAGAACATCCTCTTCACGAGGCATCACTGCGAGCATTTGAGGGTTGGGAAGTAGATGGCGGTCAAGGAGGTAGCGCGGTATGGTCGGGTTTGGGATGGCCGGCTGAGGAGCAGCCATTGTTGGTCGGTTGGGGGAGAGACCAATTGGGGGAACTGGCGTTGGTGTTGTTGTGTTGCCGATGCTGCCATTCAATGGCGAAGGGTGGGTGATGTTGAATGTGCCAGCATCTTGGTGTGTCTCCGACACAGTAGGTGCGGTTAAGTCGATGGATTCTTCAGGCAAGATGCCTTCCCCGTCCTCCATGGTGATGTCCTGAATGCCGACTGCAGATCGAATGTCGCCAGTGTCGGTCATTTCGGTATCGCCTGCATCATCTGATGGCAGGCTGTCTGCATTAGCGTCATCTACTTCTGCTGTAGAATTTTGATGGCGAATTGATGGACGCCTTCGTTCCCGAGCCGTATGGTCTGCGGCTGTCGTGGCGCGAACAGTTGGAGAACGAAGCTGGGGTGGCGGTAGAGGGGTGGTTGGAGATGTTGGCTGCGACAGCAGATCGGTGTGGTGGCCAAGGGCAGCCATAGAAGCGAGTCTGTCAACATCACGTACTGGGCGAACAATCCCATCAATGTTCTCCATGACAGGGCCAGCGGCACCTAGCGGTTGTAGTCCAGCCCGAACTCCAACGGGCGTGGTCAAACCCCGAGATTCTGAGCCGCGAGAAATGTGACGGTGATGCCGTTGAGGTGTAGTGACTTGTTGAGAAGAACTGCTGGCTTCGGAGCCATGGTATGCATTTGTGGTGGATGGCCCGGCAGATGCGGCCGATACGTCGATGGATGGTGGTGGTCCTTGTCGACGGAAAGCGCGCTGTTCGGATTCTGATCGTGAGGGACGGTTGGCGAATGATGAGGATGCCTTGGAATCTCGGCTCTCTTTATGCTTATGTCGCTGATTATGTTCTAAGATTTGCTTTTGTTTCATTTCGTCGTTCTTTTCGCGACATCGGTCGATGACTTTGATGTAGTTGTCGAGAATTGTGGCAATGACAGGCACCATGTCTGCTTCGACGACACGGGTTCGTACGTTTTCAGTGCCACGGACACCGATGTTGACGACACACTGGAAAGCGAGATTCCATTTCCACATGCCCATCATGTCTTTGCTTCTGCCCTGCTTGAGTATGCAGACGAGGCGCTCGATGCCTCCATCTACCGTGAGAATATCACGAATGCGGGCAGACGACGTCGTCAGATATGCTAAATGGTTGAGAGAATTGATGAGAGGTAATGTCGATGTGCAATCGAGTGCTCGGCGGTCGTAAAGGGCCGTGGTGATTCCCACGGACGCCTTGTTGACGTTGGGGATGCTGAAGTTGACTTCTCTCATCTTGGTGTTTATCCCCGTCGATGACGACGGGTCGAGCAACTTTTGTTCAAAGATGAGGTGATGCCAAGCACGGTCGGGAGCAACGTGCTGAAGGCCGCTGGCGAGGAAAATCGATGAATGCTATTCGGAAGCACCGACGCTGCGGATATTTTTAACCACAGGGCGGCGGGCGATGGCGTCTGTCAAATTCGGTCGAGGAGCCGAGGATTAAGGAGCGACTCGTGGTCGGGCGAATGGTTTGGCAAAAGAGACAGGGGGGTTGCGTCCTCGGAAACTAATCTTAGGATGAGATGTTGATGATTTTGGAGAAATGACTGCTAGGATGTGAATGATGGGAGGCGATGGCGAGCGAAAAGAGAGGAGGTTAGGCTGGATGGCGACGGCCAAGCTGTGCGTGTTTCAGGCAGGGCTTGGGTTGAGCATTTGCCGCCACTCGGATGCGTGACTTGACTTGAAGGTGTGCTCAGCGGCAAAGGAGCTGTGCAGACTGCAAAATGCCTGCAGCGACGGAGTGCAGGCGGATGAGGGGATCTCTGCAACGGGGACTCGCCAACCTGTCTTGTTGAGGCGTTAGGGGAGGATTAAAACGTTGTGCCGGTGACAAGGGATGGCGGAGGTTGGACAGAGCAAAGACATACTCGCTGGGCTGCGACATCAGGGACAAGGGAGCCAAGGAGCCAATAAGCCAAGGAGTGAGCGGGAGAGTGCCAGAGAAGTGCTGAATCAGCACGTTTCTAGGGGCGGTTGTAGGGGCGTCTGTAGGCCCTGTAGGGGCGCGGGATCGCTCTAGGGGTGGCCGACGGGACCTCAGAAGGCAAATGGCCGGTACTAGGCCTGCTAGCGCCCAGACCGGGCCAGAGGTTACAGTGGACGGTCCGCTGGCAAAAACAGCCCCACGTGACGCCCCAGGCGCTGCCCGAGGTGGGCAAAAAAGTGAAGCTTTTATATAATTAGAATTTATTGGGGGTCAGGTTTTTCTGGTGAGGCGCCTAACAAATCATTTCAGTCTTTTTGTTTTTATCTCGAACACTGCAACTCTCATACTCAGTCCTCCAAAATGCATCTCAAGCAGATTCAGAAGCTCGAGCTGCCTGCTACGGCAGACATGCACGTGCACCTGCGCCAGGGCGAACTGATGAACCTGGTCACTCCTACAGTTCATCAAGGTGGCGTCGATACCGTTTTCGTGTAAGTCTTCCTCAGTAGCTTTGTAATTCACTGTATCTGAACCGTGCTGTAGGATGCCCAACCTCGTATGTTTTTTGAGTCCCGTGTAATTGTGCGTGTTGGTAAAAAAGTTGAGGGGTTTCTTACAAGCAAAACAGGTGCCTCCTCTGACTGCCGTCGACAAGGTATTTACTCGCTGTGAAAGAAAAGAAAAATTGTAAAATGAATACCCAGAGTTAATGATATCAAGGTCTTGGAGTACAAGAAGCAATTGGAGGCCATTGAGAAGAATGTTCTCTTCCAAATGTCCCTCTTCGTAAGTGCTCAACTTGTCTTTCATGTTGATGAGCACCACATTCTAACGACATAGCTTCACCCTTCTGTCACTCCCGATGTGATTGCTGAAGCTGCCAAGGCCGGCATCACCGGTGTCAAGATGTACCCTCAAGGTATGAATATGTGACTATTTTCTGCCATGGACCCCTCTAACGGCTCTAGGCGTCACTACCAACTCTGAGAACGGAGTCTCCGACATTGAAGCGTTCTTTGACACCTTTGCGGCCATGGAGCAGCACGACATTGGTTAGCCTCCAGTCTACTCGCACCTTTGCCCAATTTCTAAGATTAGTGCACAGTTCTCAACATTCACGGCGAGGTTCTTGAGGCCGTAGCCCCCAAGGATACCAGTCTTGAGGAGGCTTTCCTGCCTACTCTCAAGAAGGTCCACGACAAGTTCCCCAAACTTCGCATTGTTGTATGTGGCCAACCTATGTTTCTCGTCGTATGCTGACCAGTTAGCTCGAACACTGCACTACTGCTGCTGCGGTCCAAGCTGTCAAGGCCTGTGGTCCCACCGTTGGCGGTACGTCCCTTTACGCTCTCGGATATCATGGTTAATAACCACTAACGAATATAGCAACCATCACCGCCCACCACCTCTATCTCACCGAGCACGAAGCTTGCTGTGACCCC
The DNA here is from genome assembly GCA_022702485.1 of Simplicillium sp. C3G150-2. Classification (NCBI taxonomy): domain Eukaryota; kingdom Fungi; phylum Ascomycota; class Sordariomycetes; order Hypocreales; family Cordycipitaceae; genus Simplicillium; species Simplicillium sp. C3G150-2. The sequence continues at coordinate 2,553,643 of JAJIYY010000001.1, read as the reverse complement.
TTTGCCTTCTGCAAGCCTATTCCCAAGAAGCCCACTGACCGTGACGCCCTCGTCAGAGCCGTCGTCAGCGGTGACTCCAAGTTCTTCTTGTATGTAATTCCTCTCGTGAGTTGTCTGCGTAATGACTGACCATTTTTCCAGTGGAAGCGACAGCGCTCCTCATCCTCTTCAGTCCAAGACCTCCGCCGAGCAAGGAAAGGCTCCCGCCGGTGTCTTTACTCAGCCATTTGTAACGCAGCTTGTGCTCCTCGGTCTTGAGGAAGCCGTTGAGCGTGGTGTGATTTCCGAGGACGACATCACCCAAGAGAAGCTCGAGGGATTCTTGAGCCGCAACGGACGCAAGTTCTACAAGTTGCCTGAGACGTCGGGACGCAAGATCATTTTGGAGCGAAAAGGCGACAAGATCCCTGTCAGCGTCAAGACCGAGGACGGCGCCGTTGAGGTTGGCATCTCACGAGCTGGAGTTGACACTTTCAGCCTCAGCTGGGCGTGAGCATGACATGTGAATAACAGCTAAAAGTTATGATTTTTAGGATTGATTGGGGATAGATAAAAATGAATATACTGCGGCGACGTATTATGAACCGAATTTCTGTGCTCGTTCCTGTGTTCTTTTTTTACTTGTATTTCCTTGTACATTTACATGTCGCTTCACCATGACTCCTCACTTGATCTAACCTTCGCAACGAGCTATCTGTGCTAGTCTATCACGCGATGGCTGAGCCTTGGTTTTGTCTCGCCGACAGAATTGCCACAATTCGCTGTAACGTAGCGTACCCATGCAACGCTTGCTTTTTCCCGAGTCCGCGCCATGTCTGTGCCAAGTCGCGGTGGGCAATGTGTAAAGCCCTGTGGCAATTTTAGGTTTTTGAAAATTACTACACACGAAATATTGGTGTCAAACTAGACTAAGCGCTGTCAATAAAGATGTTAGTAATAGCGGCCCGTTGAAATGACTTGTCTTGGAAGCTCGTATTCTTCTACGTGTATTGCGTGCCTTGTTATTAGGCTGGCGCCTCAGCTGTATTGGGCATCGCAGCAGTGTGACCTTCAAGGTACATCGCTTGGTCTTTGTGGAAGCACGGTGTTACTTGACTATCAACTCATCGTTGTTTCACCTTTGCTTGTACCCGTTGGCCTTTTTCTTTTCTTTTTCTTTTTGGATGCACAATGCTCGTTTCGTGATTGTGTTCTGTGGAGTGCGGCAAGACTTGACCGCAAATCACCATAGTACACAATGTGATATTGGATGAAAATGAACTGCAATATTAACAATAGTGGCCAAACAGCAAGAACGGAGTACATTTCCGATACCCCACTCCATCGTAAATCACGAATAGACATAGACAAACACATACTGTATTGATTTGTAAACAGCTACGTCTCCTCCACACTAGCTGCAGGGTAGCTCGCTCAACAGCAAGACATGCCATTGTCGCACAACAATAGGAAAGAATGAGCATAGGCACCAAAGGCTACACGTTCAAACACATTAATTATCATTATGATAGCGTATAGACTATAGTACAGGCCGCGCCGAACCTTGTTGGCTGGGCAGCTTCTTGCCAATGGCAGTAGTAGATGCGAGCCTGTTCGAGGAACAAGCGAATTATCTGCCCAAAGCTCAGCGAATTATCGGAGTATGGTCACGGGCAGTTTGCAGGCAGGGTTGCAAACAGAAGCATCACACACTCCAGCCAGACGGTCCGCCGATCACCGAGGCGGCACCAAGGTAGCATCAGGTATCAACCAATGCCAGCCAGCATATTTGCTCTTGTGAGCACGTCAATATGCGAACCACAGCTCAAATAACAGCTCCTGGTCTTTGTCAGCCACAAGCGACGCCGAATATCCGCAGCTCGAGCCCGGAATAGATAGAAATTCTCGAGTATATAACGGCTTCCCTCAATCGCCGCTAATCTTAGCATGTCGAAAGTACTTCATGCCAACCCACGCCACAACCACCCAAACCCAAGCCATGATGCCCGTCAGAATGATAAGGGCAGGATAATACCCAACAATAGGCAGCGTTTCATCATCCTCCAGCTCCGGCGGCGCATACGGCGTCTTGCCCACATCCCAAGCCCAGCTCCAGACATCGAGGCAAGATCCCATCCCAATAACAAACACGAACCAAGTGACAGTCAGTACGACCCAGCCCCACCACTCAGTTTCGGAATAGTCCCAGTCAGAGTCGGGCGGCGGCATGGCTGGCGTCGACATGCCGCTGTAGGACAAGGGCGACTTGACTTGCTGGAAGGACCGTCGACGCTGTGACGTGCCTCTGCCTCCAAAGTATGAATCGGAACCGGATGACATGGACACTGCGGAACGACCTGCCGCATTGGTAGGTGGGATCTGTAAGACGTCTTCGTCGTCGGTAGTGGAAGCATATTGCGTCGATTGCTCCGTATACGGCTCTGTCGCAAAAGACTGGCCGAGTGAAGATATCCCCGTAGTACTCGACGACTCCCCGAGGGAGGAATGGGTTCCAATATCAGACACCTTCAACCCCAGCGCATCGTGCTCGGCTCCCTCGTTGCTCGGCTCGACGAAGCGGGACGTCGGTACATTTGAAGGATTCGGTACAGTATCAACTGCCAGCGGGCTGTAGTCTCGTTTATCTCTCTGAGCGCCTCTGCCTAGAAGCGCCACCTTCCTAAGGGACCCTCTTCGACGTCGGGTTTTGCGCTGCTGTGAAATAGGAGGGATGTTGTTGGCGACGATCGGCTCCTCGTCGAGGGTCTCTGACTGTTTCGTGTCTGGTGCTGTGCGGAGGAATGGAAATCGGGAAAGAAGACCGGAGCCAGATGACGAAGTTCTGCGATGCGTCGGGGCCTCTGTCGTGGCATGTTCTGGTTCTGTGTCTGGTTGCGCCTCCATGGTGTCGTTAAAGAGGCCAGCGCTTGGCTTAATCCACGTCTGTAGCGTGCGAGGCAGTCTGCAGGGGTGTTAGCTTGCAAAGCGATAAGGCGAAAATGAATCAACGTTTTCCAGAGAAATAGAGAAAAAACATACCACGCAAATACACTTTGTCGGTTCCAATGCGCACAATCAAGGAGCGTGGTGACTTTTTGGCGTGCACATGCGCCGCCTGGAGTTTAAGCTCCATCTCATCTGGCGGCAGTGGAGCGCGGCGCACCCTGGTACCTAAACCACTTACTACTAGGTAGGCCTAGGGAGTTAGCCGCTGCTGGCCACTGGACACACCCCTGAGCCGGCACCCCAGCAGTCACTGTCGCCCACTCCCTCCGCCGCGTGCAGCCACATCGACGACACTTCCATCTGAATGTCAATACTGGCCGGAACCCCCCCCGACGTCCCGCATCAACCACAGCATTCATTCGCAATTCGCAAACATCACCACTCGCTACCCAGCAGGAATACCCGCACGAAACTACCTCACATCGTATGGCCCCTTGAACCAATCGATACTCTCTGGCGCGACACTCAACACCCTCACAACCTCCCATGGAGAAAGGCTCCTCCAACGACTCTCTTCCGACATTAGTGGTGGATGATACTGACCCGAACGACTTCCCAACTCCGCTGTACCGAGCCAATTCGGCAGCATCATCCTCCAGCCTGACGCCATCCGCTGCGCGCCGCCTTCCACAGCCCACCATGTCTTCAGACGAGCAGAGCGGCACGATTCCGCCTGGAAGTCCTGCTACCAACCCATTCAACTTCCAGACGCAGGTGATCTCAACAGCGCCAGTCAAATCTGTGAGCAGCTTGCCCAATAACTGATGTTCATTAAATTCTAACAAGTTTCCAGAACATCGGTCAACGACGAGGACATCGATACAAACACAGTAGCGTCTCTACGCAACATCAGATCTTTCAAGAGCCACCACAACGGCCTCCACCAGTCCTCCCCGCGTCACTACCGATCCCAACAGTCAAGGAAGCATGGCACAGCATGCAAAAAGACCAAAGAGTGCGCCTCTACTGGAGCATGTGTCACTTAGCCATCGCCATGTTCATCTTCTTCCATGCAGAGGGCTCCCTCGCTGCGACTGCGCTATCGCATCTCGTCTTCTTCGATGCCGGCAGCGCTGCCGTCTGCGTCGCCGTCGAAGTACTCGGCAACTTCGAAGTATGGCGCCGCAGCAGCATACGCCACCCATTTGGTCTCGAAAGAGCAGAAGTATTGGCAGGTTTCGGCCTATCCATCTTCCTGCTCTTCGGCGGCTTCGACCTCATCTCACACAACCTCAAGCACTTCCTCGAGTCGCTTGGAAACCACGAAGCCCACCATGAGCACTCTCACTCCCACGAGCGAGTATCGCCCGGTTCCGTCGACTTTGTTTCCGCTGCAGCCATTCTTAGCACCCTCGCTTCAGCCTACGGCCTCAAGAACCACGCCAGAATAGCCAAGGTCATGCGCGTTTCCTACCTGGCCTCCATGCCCAGCATCCTCTCCAACCCTTTCCACTTCCTGACTCTCTTCTTCTCGACTCTGGTGGCTTTACTACCCCTCCTCTCCATCTCCCTCTACACATGGCTCGACCGCATGATCTGCGCCGTCATTTCCGTCGCCATGTTCGCCCTCGGAATCAGAGTTGCCATCGCCCAGGGCCTCATGCTCCTCATGTCCTACGGAGGCAACACCGGCAACAGCGGCGTCAGTTCCGTCCTGTTCGACATCGAGTCCGAACCCAGCGTCGTACGCGTAGAGGAGTCTCAATTCTGGCAGGTCCATTATGGGCTTTGCATGGCCAATCTCAAAATCACCGTCGAGAGGGGCTGCGACGAAGTTTCTCTCAGCAAGCTGCGAACTCGCATTGCTACTCTGATACAGAATCACCTGGGCGAGGGATACGGTACAGGAGGAACAGTTCGCTGGGAGGTAACCACTCAGTTCGCGACTGAATCATAAAAGAAAACAAGGCAACACCCTCTTTGAAAATAGTGTAGCCTAGCATCTTAAATTGTACATATCAAAACGAATGAATTCATGATTTTGGCATCAAAAGCGTTAAAAAAAAGCACTATATTTCTGTGAGGAGGGTATATATCCAGCTGCACTCGCTAGTATGTGTAACATAATGAACCTATCTAAAGACTCGGGGCTGGCCAAGGAGATTAAAAATAATGTGTTTCGAAAAAGAACAAGACTGAGCCATCGCCAAACTCTTGTCAGAAGCTACTCGTATTGTTCCATGATTGGAAAGCCAATCCAACAACGTGAGCAGTTACATATAGAAAAATTTAAAAAAAGAGAATCCCACACAAACACCAAAACGTCATATCTCATCTTACAAGGAGTGTACATTCTCCTAGGACTTTTAAAAAAGGCCCCAGCGGCCACGTTCCTTGGGACTTTCACGCTTGCGACCTCCCGCTTGACGTTCTCGTTCGCGGCCCTCGAGTTGTCTCAGGCCCTCCATCTTGTCGAGGACGAGCTCCAAGAGCTCCTTTCTTCGAATAACTTCGAGATGGCGGCGAATGCGTGGATCCTCCTTGGCGAACTTCTCAACGTCGGCTTCAGAGAGGTGTCTGCCGAGTCTCAAGTCGAGTTCGCGGGGGAAGTTGTAGTAGAATTCCGAAAGGAGTTCGACATTCAGGAACAATACTGCCGTTGACGCAAGCTTGCTGGCGGCTGCGTCGAGGAATACCTCGGGGCAGTAGTACTTGTTCTTCAAGTTTGCGCACTGCTTTGATTTGGCAGCAAGCATGCGCATCTTGATGATATCGGCTCGGTCTCGCAGAAAGACTGCCTCTCGTCCTGTCGAGCAGTCAGTATTAATATAGTGCTATTTAGTATGCCGCAGAGAACTAACCTTTGGTGAGAAGAGCGGCGCTGAAGCCTCCTGCTCCGCTACGTCCATCGCCATCAACGATGACCTGGCCGTTTCTTACTTTGTCGATGAACGTCATTACTTCCTTCAGCTTGCGGCGACCGCCAACGGCATTTTCGAGGCCACCAAAAGCCTTTTCACAATCCTGTAGCTCTTTCTTGAGCATGCCTCCGACGTGTTGGCGTCCTTGGCTCCATTCGCGCTCCTCAATGTCGATGTCGAATTTGAAGGGTTTAATGCAGTTTTCAACTTGATCACTTGTGCTGTAGAAGCGTTCATCAAGGATAGTAGACGCAGCCTCCATAATGGCATTACGAGCAAATGGATGCTTTGCAAAGTTTGATTGGTCCAGTAATTGCTCGATATGGCTTTGGATAGCCGACGATACAACAGTCGTAGCCAAACGGCCAACGCCTAGTTTTGTGAGAGCAGATGTCGAAGCATCCAGTTGGCGGCGCCAGTATAGAGAATCGGGATCAGCCTTTGGCAGATCTGCAAGCTTGTCGGTCTCAGGATGAGGAGGTATAAGGTCATTCACCGGCTTGTTCCAATATCTGGCGGCTAACAAGTCCAAGATCTTTTGATCAAGTTCACCCTTAAGGAGCTCGTGCATCTGCGGGCGACCAAACTCCTCACTAAACTGCTTAAACAAGTGCTTGAATGCGTCCAAGCTTTCGGCGAGGTATGACTCTGCAGACAGAGGTCGATCGTTGTATTGCACCTTGAACTCATAGGTTGCCTCCTCCAATTCTTGTCGGATGGCATCGCTAGTTCCCTGCAAGCTTGATGACATGGTCTGCTCCAGAACATGCATCAGCTTCTTTCGGAGAACGGTGGTGCCGACCTCGACGTCGGCATCAGCGCCGTACTCTAAGGGGTGAGACGAGAAAAATGCATTCTCGTTCTTTGTAATGGTAGAAAGCAGATCGGTAGCGCCCATCTTGAACAGGCCAGTAGATACTGGTGGTGCTTTGGCAACAACACCAACGTACCCTAGGCGGAGGGGATACTGTTTGTCGTCCAGAATAGCTGCTCCGCGGACTGGGTCAACAAGATCCATTTTTGTGACAACGCCAATGGTGCGTTCGCCACGAGGGTCAACTCTTCGGGAGGCACGAAGTGCGGTTGAGTTTGCCAGATCAACATCAGCCGCAGAGATGGCAAGAATGACGTTAGGGGGCTGAATATATTTGTCACACAACTCAGAGATCTTTTGCTTAAGCTCAAGAGGCTGGTTCTGTCCAACAACCTGAATATAACCGGGTAAATCGATCAGAGATAAATCGGGAACATTTGGCGAATAAACGGTGAGATGAATAGGATCATCCGAGACACACTCAGAGTCGGGAACGGCAAGGTTGAGCTCGGTCAACGTTCTTTGAATGGACGTGAAATCGTTAATTCTTCGCAGTCCAAGATCAGGAAATTCGCCATACTCCTCGGTAGAGCCTGGGGTGTTGACCAGCGTGAGTTCGATGGGCCGACGAGTGACCATGTTGGAGCCCTTGGGCAGAAACTCGTGGCCTACGATGGCCTCCAAAACCGAACTCTTGCCGGAAGATTGCGAACCGATGACCACGATTGACGGCAGCATGAGCGTGTCAGACTGACCGACCTTCTGTAAGATATTTCGGATCTCAATCATCTTCTTTGTAAGAATCATCATCTGATCATCTCGAGCGATTTCCTGGCCTTCTCGTGGGTCTTGCTCGTCGGATTTCTCATAGCCATATGCTGCGGCAGTAGCAGCAGCACCGCCAATAGCAGCTCCAGTACGACTTTGCTTGGGATCACCTCCACCCTTGCCGCCGTTTCCGCCACTTCCACCGGTGCCAATGTCTTCATGTATACGCAGAACTTTTTGTAGCCACTCGGGGACTTCGATTTGTTCTTTTGTGTTTTCCCAGCCCTTCATCGTTTGCTCTGCGACATCCTTTGCGCTTCCGAATAACGATGACGCTGTGGTGGTGACAGAGTCTTTGGTTTGGTTCAGGACGTTGATCGCATATGTACCGGCCTCTGTCGAATGTTAGACTGTCGATTTTAATCGAAACATGCGTCACTTACGGTTAGCTTGGTATTGAACCCATGCAAAAGCACCAATAGCTAGACCTCCAAACATTGCTGGAATTCGGGCAAACTTGAGAACAAGCTTCGGTAAGAATCGGACAAAAGAGGCGTTTCGAACTGCAACGGCATTGTGGAAGGCATTTCCTCCTAGCCACATGCGTCTCTGTGTAGCACGAATTGCTGCATCTGCTTGGAGTAGCCCTCCTGTCGGGAATCGATGAAGGTATCGCGCAGAATTGGTAGTGCCGCGTCGCGACACAGGCCGCAGCCCGGCAGCGAGCATTCGGCCACTCATCCTGGCGTGTAGTCGGACGTACGAGATGCTAGTGTGAGTTAGGCATGTAGGTGTGCAACGCAAATCGCTGATCCGAAATCGATATTGCGTTGGCCAGCATGAAGAGGTTGAGGTCGATGGTAGAAGGGAATAACAGCAAGCTCGCGACTCCTAATTAATTCACTAGCATCGATGACGGCGGGCCTTACGGGTCCCTCAGCGTCCCTCAGCGCTGGAGAATGCGCTGCAGGACGGCCCGCCACCGCCTGCCCACCTGGCACGCCCAACGCTCTTTATCGCCACGTGATGGCCGCTTATCAGGCAGATCTCCAGCAAAAAAGTCTGGCTGGGCGGTGGGGCGCCTCGATAAATTTACAGGCGCCGTCTTGTGAAATATCGAATTTGTTGGTAAAGAGCACCAAGGCCATTCTGTTTCTGCTGGCATGGCTATCCAAAAGAAGCACGGCAAAGGCCGTTTGGATAAGTGGTACAAGCTTGCCAAAGAAAAGGGCTACCGTGCCAGAGCCGCCTTCAAGCTGATCCAGCTGAACAAGAAGTATTCCTTCTTGGAGAACAGCAAAGTTCTGATCGATCTTTGCGCTGCGCCTGGAGTAAGAATGCCACCCATTGTGACAAATCAACCAAAATTCTGAAAAGCTAACCTTCGACTAGTCATGGTGTCAAGTTGCTGCGGAGGTTATGCCCGTGGGCAGCCTGATTGTTGGTGTTGATTTGGCGCCCATCAAACCGATCCCTCGAGTTATTACCTTCCAAAGCGATATTACAACGGAGAAATGCCGAGCTACAATTAGACAACACTTGAAGACATGGAAGGCCGACACTGTTTTGCACGATGGTGCGCCCAATGTCGGTACTGCCTGGACTCAGGATTCGTTCAACCAAGCAGAGCTTGCCCTCCAGTCCATGAAGCTGGCGACAGAATTCTTGGCTGAAGGTGGTACTTTTGTTACTAAAGTTTTCAGATCAAAGGATTACAACCCTCTGCTGTGGGTTTTAAATCAGCTGTTCACCAAGGTCGAAGCTACGAAACCACCGTCGTCACGAAACGTCTCTGCCGAAATTTTCGTCGTCGCCAAGGGCTACAAAGCGCCCAAGAAGATCGATCCTCGCTTCCTTGACCCCCGAGCTGTGTTTGCCGATCTGTCTGCAATTTCCACGAACAACGAAGCCAAGGTCTACAACCCAGAAGTCAAGAAGCGTAAGCGTGATGGTTATGAAGAGGGCGACTACACGCTGTACAAGGAGATCCCAGCCAGCGAGTTCATCCAGACGACGGACCCTATTGCAATCCTTGGTACCTGCAACAAGTTGACTTTTAGCCAACCATTAAACGGCGATGTGGCCTTGGCAGCGTTGAACAAGTTACCTGATACGACACCAGAAATCCGCACTTGCTGCGAAGACTTGAAAATTCTTGGTCGCAAGGACTTCAAGCTCTTGCTCAAGTGGCGTTTAAGAGTCAGAGAAATCTTTGGTTTCGCTACACCCAAGACTAAATCAACAGATGCAACAGATGCGGGTGAAGAGGTCGCCGAAGTTGAACCAATGGATGAAGAACTGAAACTTCAAGAAGATCTTCAGGCTATGAAAGACAAGGAGAGCACAAGAAGAAAGCGTGAAAGACGCAAGGAGAACGAGCGTAAACAAAAAGAAATCGTCCGCATGCAAATGCACATGATCAGTCCCATGGATATTGGTTTGGAGGAAGCTGGACCGATTGGCGATGGAGCCATGTTCTCGTTAAAATCCGCCGATAAAGATGAGGCGCTGCGTCGTCTTAACCGTGGCAAGATGATTGCGGTGCAAGACAAGCCCGCCGCTGAAGAACCCTCGGATGATGAAAGCGAGGACAGTGACTCTGATGGAGACAGGCTTGACAGAGACCTTGACAATTTGTACGACAAGTACAGAGAGCGCAAGATGGAAGCCGATGCAAAACTGCGTGCTAAGAAGGCCCGCGAGCAACGAGATAATGATGAATGGGAGGGTCTTTCCGGCGGCGAACAATCAGACGGAGCTGAATCCAGCCAATTGGAGGAAGAGGATTCTGATTCTGATTCTGACGATGATGCCCAACCGACCAAGAAGCTACTCAGAGACTTGGACGACACACCAGAAAACAAGAATGGATTGTCAAAGAAAGCTGCTGCTTTCTTCGACCAAGACATCTTCAAAGGGATTACTGATACACTCGTTCCTAAGGAGGCTTCAGATGTCGAGATGGACTCAGATGAAGAGATTCGAAACATGAAACCTACAGTAGAAGTTGTGAAGAAGGGAGTACTTGTTAACGGAAAGGGCAAGACGAATGGTGTTGTTAACGGCAAGGGAGGCTTTGAAGTTGTGAAGACCACCCAGGACTCGGATGAAGACGACTGGGAGGAGGAAGATAGGAAGAGATCAGATGGCAGACCTGGTAAGACCGATTTTATCGCTTTGTTTCTATTCAGTATGCTAACATTCACCTCTAGACATCGATATTATCACCGCAGAAGCCATGACGATGGCTCACCAGCTTGCCACTGGCCAAAAAACTAGCCAAGACGCCATCGATGACGGATTTAACAAGCTCGCATTCCGAGACCGCGACGGACTTCCTGATTGGTTCCTTGATGATGAAGGCCAACACGACAAGAAGCAAAAGCCGATCACCAAGGCTGCGGCTACTGCCATCAAAGAAAAGATCCGAGCCTTCAACGCCAGACCTATCAAGAAGGTACGCGAAGCCAAGGCGAGAAAGAAGTTCAAGGCTGCTCGCAGATTGGAAAAGATGCGCAAGAAGTCAGAGGCTCTGGCCAGCGATGAGGGTATGACAGAAAAGGAAAAGGCAGAGAGTATCGCCAAGATGCTAGCCAAGGCTGCTCGCAAGAAGCCCCGTGCGCCAGCCAGACTGGTTGTGGCGCGCGGTGCAAACAGAGGTATCAAGGGTCGTCCCAATGGTGTCAAGGGACGTTACCGCATCGTGGATCCGAGAATGAAGAAGGAGTTGAGGGCGCAGAAGCGGATAGCCAAGAAGAAGAAATGAGCATGATAGACGTTAGAGTTTTATGTATTCAATTTACCACCAAGCGTTATGCCTGTACATCTAAATTCTTTTTGATGTTTCCTGTTCGTTGTGAAGAGTCCGCAGAAACGTTGCAAAGGGGTATAATGGACCAGAGAACTCCATGTCGTACCTTGGCAGACGCAGTTAGCATACTGAAGTGTATGTGTGAGTACGGCGTTGTAGACCACCTACCAATAATTGACAGCTACGACAATGCCTTCGGGATCCTCTGGGTCAACAGACTGCGCTACTTTATGAAACCACATGGCTGGGAGATAGAGCATGTCGCCAGGCTCCAAAGTGACTTTCTGAGGTTTCGCCAGCGAAGACCAATGTGAATCTTCTGGTGGCGTATCGGGATCCCATGTCGAAAACGGAACAGTCTCAGAATTTGGATCCATTTCAAGAATGAGCTGTCCGTCCTTACGGGTGTATGTTGCTGGTGCGAGGCGTGTCTCCTTCATGCAGGGATGACAGACAGGAGGTAAAAGGGTGAAGTGTTTCTTGCCGCGGATTTGGACAAATATGTTTTCAAAGTTGTCTTTATGAGCAGCTGTGACGGATCGAGAGTTGCCAATCCAGAGGTTGATGGCGTCCGGGTGGTGTTGGAGGGCTATTCGGGCAAAGGGGATGTCGTTGAGTGTGTCTGGGTATAAGCAGGAGTATTCGTCACGGAGATTATCATTTTCTGGAGCGAAGCGAATTAAATACCGACTATCTTTGGGATTAAGTGACGAATTTTTTCGACTTACGAGTCTGAGCATATCGTATTTCAGAGTCTTTGGGAAATGATGAGTCCTTTTCTTGCTGGGAGACGTAGTGAAGAAACTCTTCAAAGGGTTGGCTCTCTTCATGTGGTTTGGCGAATACTAGGCCATGTGTTGGGCATTGAGTCGGCGAATCGGCATTTCTGCAATGAAAGGTTAGTGTAAGAGGGCAGGGATATAGATGAAGCAGACAAGGATGAATTACCCAAGCGGTGTTACGGCTACATTGACTTGTTGACCTTCCATGGCAGAGAGCAGGTAGTCCTTGTTCCATTTTTGAACAGCCTTCCATGATGAAGCACCTCCTCGTATGACAAATGGAGTATTGCGAGCGACGAATCTCATGAATTCGAGGGGACTAGGCTCTTCGTCGAACTCTTGGACAGATGTTGGGTTGAGCTCATTGTAAGTAGTTATCAGGTCGGCGATGGGACTCTCTTTGTCCATGGTGGAAATAGTTCCACCGTTATTTTATATGAGGAAAAATTGTCAGAATATTATTCGTTATTTTTTCTGATTTAAATGAATTGATGATGGGAAATTGACGCAGAGCTTTGCAGCATTGGGTTAATGTGAAAGATGCAAAATACGGACCTGAGATGTGGTGGGGCAGACGGTTTAGGTGCCGGCAGCAACAGATCGATGTAAATGTTAATAATTTAATAATTTAATACCATATAGTAAGTGATGGTTTGCCTTGAATTCTTGTATTTAAACCTGTGTGTAGTCCTGAATTGTAACTCCATTTTATATAAATTATTTCATTGAATGATTGCGCTGTAGTTAGCAGTAGTAACTGTGAGGAGGTTTCTGCCGTGTCGGGCAACAAGAAAAAGAAAGTGCAGGCGCAGCCCACAGCACTGAGCCACACTGAGGCAGGCACGACACAAAGTCTGAGCCTGAGTGTGAGTGTGAGTCTGAGCCTGAGTCTCCGTCTCAGGCCATCCGCCAAGTCTTTCTTCAACTCCCAATCTTGTCTACCGCCATCCAAATTCAATCGCCATGGAACCAACGGCGAGCCGCCCATAATCATTGGCCGTTTAAAAATATCACAGTCATCAAAGGAGCCGCATCCCTGTCGTTGGTGCGCAGCCATTGCCCGCCATATTGCCATTCTTTTTGTCTTCTGCATTGCACCAGCGCATATTCCGATCTTCAACCACAGCATCGCAAACATCGATTGAGCTCCCCAATGGCTCTGTAAAACATCATCGATCTTTTAAAAATCTACATCATTTGCCAATAATAGGGGCAAAGTCCCTTGTGCCCCCCCTCAGCTCCGTCCAATGATATGGTACTTGCTGTACCCGTTTCGAGGGTACGTACTCAGCTCACTCACTCCCGTCGTCCAACCTCATCGCCCAACAGGGGCCAGACCACCCCATCCCACAACCAACTCAATCGATCAATCCAATTCTAATGTTGAATATTTTATAGTACAACTGTAGCACCAGAATTACCTCCGACCCATCCGCTGTGCGCAGTCTTCTCTCGTTACGCACGATACGCCGCAAGTCATGTCGTCAGCACCCTTCTCATCTCTGGCGTAGTCGCCACCATCTTTTCTTATCCTATTCCCTACCTATTCACTCACGACCTCACAAATGGAGCGTCCATTATCCCCTATCATGTCTGGACGGTGGCCCAGCCTCTGCCTCGAAACGCAAAGACCGAGCCCGACATCATCATGCGATCGATCTGGGTCCATGCTGATTATATGCAGGCTCTCAATCAAGACTTGCTGTCATCGGCCCTCGAGCTTCAAAACGAATTGCTAGGCCCCACCGTCGACTTCGATCCCACATCGAGCGCTGGAATCTTGCAGCATCAAGAGCATAGCAGACGCATGTCCGTCGCCCAGCGAGATGCCGTTCATGCTGCCAACGGCCTTACCAACCAGTCTTGGATGTTTCACTCGCCTTTAATGTACTGGAATTGCTCCAACCAACTTATTCTGGCAGACCCAGATATCATTGGCACTGTCAATGACAAGAAGAATCAGTCCACTGCTTCCAATATCACGCTACGCCATTCCCTTGTCTTCAGTGGCAAAAGTTTCGAGGATCGCCGCCTTCTCGCTGCCGATGCTCTTGTCATCACGTTACTTCACCTTCGTGATTCACCCGTGGGCAGACAATGGCAGCAAGTAGCACCACTGCTTCCGGGAAAAGTTGGTGACAAGTGGGATGTTTATCCCAAAGATGGTCATGTCTCGAATAGCCACCTTTACGAATTTCAATTCCGCCCCATTTCGTCTCATGACATGGCCAGTCTTGCTATAGCATACGGACTCGCCCTGCTGTACTTTTTGATGAGTCTCTCGAAACTGAAAGCCATCAAATCCAAAACCGGTCTAACAATCACTGTCGTCACTCAAATTGTATTTTCCATCATGTCAAGCTTTACACTTTGCGCAGTCTTTGACATTGATCTGTCACGAATTCCTCGTGCCGCTTACCCTCTCGTTGTACTTGCCATGAGCTTGGAGAACATCTTTCGCCTCATCAACGCTGTCATTGTAACACCGTCTGACGAGAGTTCAAGTATTCGGGTTGGTCAGGCTTTTGGACATACAGCACCTACAGCGTTGGAAAGCACAACGCAAAACGTCTTGATCTTATTGGGCCTTTCAAGACTCGTGTCGCCTGGTGTAGCAAACTTTTGCATTTTCGCCGCTATTGCTATTGTCTTCGATTTCTTCTATCTTTCGACTTTCTTCTTGGCTGTCCTGAGCGTCGATGTTCGCAGAATGGAACTTGGAGAAGCGCTAGCTAGAGCAACATCGCGATACAAACGAAATACGTCAGTCCCGAGAGATAGAACCTCGTGGCTCGGGCATTTCATCCGAGGCAAAGTTGCTTTGTCGACGAGAATTGCCGGTACTGTGATTATGGTTGGCTTTGTCATCATCGCCCAGCTTCACTTTTTTGGCGAAGGCAGGCGGCTGTTTGGACCTACGGATCTGGGATCTCTGTCATTCCAAGGCAAAGACTCGATCTTAGCAGATGTACATCAGGCGAGAAGTCCCACCTCTTGGTTACGCTTGCAAGATCACGAGACGGCTCGCGAGGTCATTCGAGTAATCAAGCCAACAGCATACAGCTATACGGCCCGAGTTTTTGATCCGCTCGTATTTGTTCTGAAAGGTTCTGATAGAATGCCTCATAGACAAGAACACAACCTCTTACCAGCAGCCTATGATTTTGCCAACCACCAGCTAACGCACTTTGTAACATTTATCTTGCTTGTTGGAGCAGGCCTTCGTCTTTTGACGAGTTATCTGCTTTGGGAGGATGAGGAAGATGAAGAAGACGATGAAGCAGAGAACATGCCTCACCTTTCATTGAAGACCCTTTCAGATGGGCATTCTCTGGATATTTTAATGATGACTAGCTCTTCCGGCGGCTGCCTGGCGTCCGTTGGACTAGATCGGAACATTAGAATCTGGGATATTCGCAACGGATCTGGCAACTATTCACTCCCCGACGCCGATGCAGACGGAAGCATTGACCTATTTCCAGTATTAGGACTGGCAATTGATGCTAGTACGACTACATTGGCTATTGTTGGATCGTCACAAGTGAGGTATTGGAGTCTGCAAGAACGCAACTGGCTAGGCACAGTGGCAATCGAAGAGCTGCTGCAGAAACCCGAGCTGGTATTCTTCGACTCTGTTGCGTCTGAAGACGAAAAGAGTTTAATTATCGTCCGCAGAGACGGTAGTTTAACCGAAATACTGGAGACATTGGACAACTACAGTCCAGTAGATGTACGCATCTGCTCGGTGCCAGTAGTCAGCGCTCGCCAGATGCTTTCTAAAGGTGTGTTGAATATGAATTTCACTCATATCATCTCATAATTCCCTCTAACTGTTCTGCTATAGGTGACAAAAGCTGTCCCCGGCAATGTGATGTCTTGATCTTGTCTAAGAAAGGAACCTGCTTCAAGTCAACAAAGAGAGACGGTGGGTGGTCGTCAAACGAACTGCCACTTGAAGGCTTTGCCAGCCAGCAACACGTCATCCATCGCATCGAACTTCTTACACCACTGCCAATATTCGTGGCTGCATCACGCAGTGCTGTACACCTCGTAAGAATCGATAACGGCCAAGTGGTTCACAGCATCGACACAGAGTGGATTGTGACACGATCTCTGCAATGCTCCATAACCCAAGTGCGTCAGTCGGTGAATTCTGGGATAGCGGGCATCACTTCTTTCACACTGTGCTACCTTGATGAGAGAACACAAGAGTGTGTGATTCGACAATTTACGCCGCGACAAGACCGAGAAGCTATTTTATTACGCATCAATGGAGAAAGCCACTCAGACAGGTCGGCATCAAGTCAATGGTGTACTTGGGAGAGTGCCCAAGAAACAAGTAAGAGGGTGGCGAATGCAGGCAAGTGGAACGTAGTTGCGGGAGGACGTGTGATTGGCATTCGTCGCCAACAGAGCTTGAAACCGCTTTCCAACGGAACAAATGGAGGGCTGAGGCAGAGAATGTCAAGGCGTGATGCATACAATGCGGAGCATGCTCAGTGGGAGGTTTGGACGAGCGCACCAGGAAACCGACCAGACACGGACGAGACACAGCCTCTGTTTGAAAAGCAAGGAAAGAACTCGGACTACTTGGTAATATCTGAACTGGGCCCAATTTCGAAGGTGGCTACAAAGTCGGTTGCGTTCTGCTTTGGACATGTAATCAAGGTGGCTACAGTTGGAGGACAAGAGCGATACGATAGCGAGACAGAGAGTTCTAACGACGCGGCGCTATCTGTTGGCAGTAGACGGCGCAGGTATGGAGGAGGAGCATCACGGTCGAGGGGATGAAGGATGTGTTGAAGATTCCGCAAAGGAAGGGTTTACCGGTTTGCATGGGACATTGTACAATGATGGATTAGAATAACTACAAGCGGAATTTGGATATATACGAAATAGTGTACGCTGTATGTATACTGTTTGTATAAGATGTAAAGATGTAAAAATAGAAACACATGTATGTCTCATTGGCTGAGTCATGAAATTGGGAGTATTGGAATGGATGGAATGATTGTGTGTGTGTGTGTGTGTTAGTGACAGAGGCAGCAGAGCAGAAGCAAGCAAATGAAGCTAGTGAGGGAGTTGACGCAGGCACAGGTTTAGTGTGAGAGGCATGTCTTAGACATTTCATGTACGACAGGCCATCCGTTGGGATCCGAACAGGCGACGTTTATTTCGTGTAGGATTTGATGGATGCAGTGCAATTAAAGCATGCAGCTCTTGCTTGATGTAGATGATTGGTGACTGTCTTGGCGTAGTTGATGGGGGTGGTTGATTGGAGGTGTAGCCTTTGTTCAAGTTGAAGTGTGAAAGTATGGAGCGGCAATGATAGCATGGCAGGTTAATGGTTTTGTGCTTGCCAGTAAGATTTTTTTTTTTTTGGAAGTCAATTGCCGTTTGTATTGTTTTGTTATTTTGTTATTTTGATAATGATTAATGATAAATAATAAAATTGTTAAATGGCTTGATTGGCAAGGGGAGAGCGGTGACTGGGACGCGTTTTCGGCGGCCAGGCGCGTAATTGGATGGAGTGAATGAGAGAACACGAGGAGAGGACAAGGCAGAGAGAGTGAGAGAACTATGTAGACTATAGTAGGAAGAATGGAGAAGGGGATGACAAGGGTCTGATAGTGATACTGTATGTGGTTGCAGGTACAGCGCAGCGCAGCACAGTACAGCACAGTACACCACAGCACAGCACAATGAGTGAGTTGAGGATGGATAGTAATAATTGTCTCAACCATTGTGCAAACACAAACGCTAATTTTATTGAAAGAATAATTCAGCTGAATTAGCAGACCATAAGAAAATCAAATGCATTATTTCATTTTAGTTTGACAATCAGTCAGAAGAATAATGTCAGTGAATAATGTCATTGTGCATTGTCAACGTGGCATGTGTGGTTGATCCCCAGCCTCCCGATTTAAATAAACTGGATCAAACCACGAGGCAACTCGCTAATTTACATGGTGCTAAGAAGTAATAATTGGCGAATTAAATGGCAAAGAAATTTATTTTAGTACCAGCCAGCACAGCCATCACAGCCAGCTTAGCCAGCTTTTGCCAGCCAGTGAGCTCACCGCCATGGACACTGCTTTTTGGTAGTGTCCAGGCTAGGCATAGCGCCCGACAGTGGGAATTGAAATCGACAAGGATTACGTCTGAGCTTTTTTTTTTTTGGGCGTCGAATTATTAGCTCGTACATTATTTTTTTACGGTCCTGCTCCAGTGGCTGCTGTTTAACGGACGCTAAAGGCGGTGCGCCGCGTCCACTCTTTTGTCGGGGCCTCTGGTCTGCTCTGCTCTGGTCTGCTCTGGTCTGCTCTGGTGCGACGCCTGAGAAGTGAGAAGACTCCGCCAAACGCCTGCTCTACTAGTAAATTAACTACTCCGACCTACTCCAAACCGTTCCCGCTTCCCGCTTCTCATTCCCACTTCCCAATCGCCCATCATCCACTTGCAACCTAATAACAAACTTACCGCATTTCCAGTCCCCTGGCCCTGCATTGGCGCCCTTTTTCGCCCTCTGCTCCGTCTCGACTCTCCAGGGGATCAAACCTGCGCTGTGCGCTGCGCTGCAAAGCCTTGCTTGCTTCAACCTGCCCCTGGGCGCACGCACTTCTCTCTCTCTCTCTCGGCTTCTCCAATTCAAGGCGGCCTCTCTGCTGCTGCTGCTGCTGCTGCTGCTGCTTCGTCTCCCATCGTCAACCTCTCACCAGCCACTGCGTACATAACCAAGGCAAATAACGACAATCAGATGTGGGTAACTTGGTTAATCGGTAAGCTAATTAGTACTCTCCTCCTTCTCTAATTACTCCATGACTCCATTGGCCCCCTGCCCTCTCTCTCTCTCTTCATTCGCTTAAGCTATGATCCCAAGATCCGAATTGCCGGTATCTTTTCACCCCTCAATTGACTCACTTCACCTCGTCGTGTCTACAAGTGCCTCTTCACTTCGAGAGGACACACATCATGTGGCTGGGGAACGTAACGCCTGATATTGGCAAGATGCAAGCGTCTCCATGGGCGTCAGGCACAAGCTCCAAACACTACTGCACCTCGTGCAGCGTGCAGTAGGACCCAATCATGGCCCGCCATCTGTCGCTGCACCTTGACCTGTTCTGTCCGTCCCGGTTCCCTAGCGCTCATCACTGATATGACATGACATGGCATGGCGTTGGGGGCTTGGGGGTCGCATCAATGGGCCCTTTGCACTCCCACTGGCTCTATCCTGCATACAGTATTACGGAGTCCTAGCAGAAGCATGCATGCATGTCCATGTCCATGTCCAAGTAATGCACCTAGCCCGCTCGCAGTAGCAGCATGTGGGACACTGCTGTCCTGCTCTTCTTCTATGCATCTACATGTACATGTACCTACCTGTACCAGCCTAGCTCTTGCGCTGCGCAGCTCTGCTTATTATCCAGCCTTTCCTTTTGCATTCTTGTTACCCCAGCAAACCTCGTCAATTGCTTGCCTCTTCTCGCCTCACCTTGCCTTGATTGCTTCCTCCGCTTCACTCTCCTCGCCCTCATCTCAGCCTCTTCTTACCTTTTCTTCTCTCCCCAACTCTAACCACTCATTAGACATTTCACTTCATATTTCGGCTGGCCACATCTCCAATATACCCTTGTACCACTCTGGATAGGCCCCTGCTTATCGACAAAAACTTTTAATCAAGTTGGCGTCGAGGTGGTCTGGGCGTGGTAGGGTCAACGGTGACTTGATCTGGATGGCGTCTTCCGAGGTCGACCAGAAGTTCTTGGGCAGGCTGGCCAAGTCGGTTGAAAATGACAACCCCTTGCTGTCTTCCATGCTCTTCAAGATCCTCGGTCTGTCTCTCAACCTGGCTGAACAGCTAGTCGCCGCCAAGAAACAACGAAAACCTGACCCTGTCACGTCCCCTTTATTTCTTCGACGAGTCTTGCACATATTATGGCTCTCCCGCGAAGGTCTCGTCATGCTCCAGCAATACGTCATTCCCATGGTAGGCAACTACGTCGAGCTCAAAGTGCTAGCCTACAAGCTGCGCGCCAGCTTTCATCACATCTTTGTCCTCTTTCACAACTCGCCGCCTGTCTCGAATATCGGTAGCTGGACGCCCGAAGCCATTGCCGCCGCCTTTGCGCCGTTTGCCAAGGACAAGAGCGGCAATCTCATAGCTGGAGAAGATCCAATCTCCAGATCGTCTTCAATTCAACCCACGCATCCCCTCGAAGGCGGCCCCGTTGGTCCTCCACCAGGGTTCGACGCCAGGGTCGCGCTCTTACCACCCAGCTTTCTACTGCCCGAGAAGAACTATCTCCCCACAGCGCATCAGCATTTCAAAGAAGCCGTCGACTTGGCTGACCAGCTACTATGGGGCTCCCATTCCTTGCGACTATCTGTCAAAACCGAATACGCTGCGTTCCTATACGAATGTGTCCACGACCCGGAAGCGAGCAGGAAATTAGCCAAGAAGACCATTACAGAGGTCTACGACGCAACCGAAGGCATGGACGACGACATGTTCCGAGACGCCTGCGAGCTGGTGACTGTCTTGGGAAGGATGATGAAGCGCGGTCTCAGCTCAGGCAGCATTCGCAGCAAAGAGCCAGCCATCAATCCCACGCCGCCCATGGCCACGCCTCCAGTAGCAGTAGGAATGGAGAATGCCATTTGATGCTCAGCAGCTACTCAAACGCTCTTAATCAACACACCACAAGTGCGCAGTCCGATTTCAGTCTTTGTTAGCGAGCGATATCATAGGCATGCCGACCATTGTTTTGTCTGTTTTCCCCCTTTTCTGTTTTATTCTGTTTATTTCCGGCATGCCTGCTTGGATTGTATTTTGAGCAAAATCATATGCGACTTGGGGGAACATCCTAGGAGAGGAGACCACCAGGGATCATGGAATCACAGCGGATGGCGTGGCGTTTGGCGAAGCTCGTTTTCTTTACTGGTTGATGCAAAACTGCACTCAGTCGCACTGTATTATTGAAGGTCATGGAAAGAAACGGTTTCAAACGGCTGTATAATGAAGATGGTTTACATGAGGTGGACATTTGTTTTTTATTTTTATTTTTAACTTCGTTTATTTATCTTTCCTGATTGTGTATTTAGCTTGCATGGCAAGGCCCGTTAGATACCCTGTGATATATACCATACAAAAAAACCAACATCCTGCCCACTGACCCAACGATACTGCACTCTATGCACTCGTCACTGCAGTCTATGAACGCGATGTCACTGCCCATTGGCCCAACTCTCCGTGGTGCCTGTCACTGCAGCTTGACCCAACTCCTCGTACTAAATGTTACTGCAGCCCGTCACTGCAACCCATTCACCCAACTCTCCGTACTCTCAGCCTTTCCCGCAACCTCGAGTCTTGCCAAATCCGCCGTCAGGGACCTTGCCCCCTGGACCTTATTCCGGATGATCTCCAGGGGCACCATGCGACCAGTGACGTTGAAGAAGTTGGCTTGCATCTCGAGCCAGCGGGCGCGTTTGTACCGACTGTCTGCGGAGGCGAGGACGTCGCAGTCGCGTTGGGAGAAGTGGGCGTCGGGGGTGGGTGCTATGGAGGGCGGGTAGAGGTGGGAGTGGATGTGGGAGGTGAGGAAGGCCTTTTGGCGCTGGGGGGATGGGAGAGAGTCAGAGGCAGAGGCTTCGGAGGAGGCTTCTTCGCCGGAGAGGATGGGGGGTTCGGTGGATTGGATGTTGGACTCAGACTTGGATGCCTTTTGTCTGCCTTTGTTGTCTTTGGGTGAATCCTTTTTGTTGTCCTTATTTTTGTCCCTGGGTTCTTTGGAGGAGTCCTTAGTGTCCTTGGATTTGTTTTTGGTGTCCTTGGATTCTTTGGATGAGTTCTGTTTGTTGTCTTTGGACTTGTCTGTATCCTTGGGCTCTTTGGACGTGTCCTTGGAGGAATCCTGCTTGGTTTCTTGATTACCTTCCACAGGCTGCTGAATATCCTTGATGACCTTCCATCGAGCCTTGACATCTTGCACGGAACGATTGAGAGCTTCGGCAACTTCCGCCTAGGAAGGAACTTGCTTTGCCTCTTTCATGTCACGGAGGGCTTTGTCGTCTGCTGCAGGCCAGGAGGGGTCTGTGGTTTCTTTGGCAGACTCGGATTCAGATTCAGACTTGGTGTCTTTGGACGGTTCTGACTTGGACTCAGATTCGGATGAGGACTCGGGTGTGTTTTTAAGGCATTCGGATGAGGTGTCGTTGAGGCAGTCGGATGAGCCGTCTGAGACTGTGAGACAATCTGAAGAAGTTTGGGCTTCATCTTGGGCGTCGTTTAGGCACGACTCGGAAGAAGTCTGGGTTGCTTCATCCTGGGCGTCTTTGAGACAGGACTCGGAAGTCTGGGTGGATTCATCTTGGGTGGTGTCTTTGAGACAAGGTTCGGAGTCTGAGGAAGTTGGCTTGAGGCATTCGGATTGGGTGGATTCGGGAGTTGCGGGTTCCATGTTGGTAAGGGAGATGTTGACTGTTGATTGTGACATGTTCTGCTTGGTATGGTTTGTGAAGGTCTGAGTGTGTAGACAATTGAGATGAATGAGTGAGATGGGAATGAAGAGAAGAAATGAATATCAGAAGGTGGAGAGGTGAAGAAGTGAGTGAGGCGTTGAAGAATTTGCAGTGCAAACGGGCTGGCAGCTGGCGAGACGGATGTGGTGAACGGCTGTGAATCGCTGCGGAGTTAAAGCTCAATTGTTTGTGTGACAAATGTTTAAAGCCGATGGATTTTATTCTCCAAATAATCTGATGTATGAAAGTATGAAAGGACGTAAAGGCATGCAGGAGGTGAGTCGCTTACACGAAAGGCTACGTGAGGCCATCACCAGTATCGTCTACTTACACGGCCGTCCATACAATGCGCTGCCAATTACACTTCGCCATAATCACACTTGCCACATTAAAAGCAGTTCCTTGTTTAGTTGTAATTACATCCACAGATGTAATAATTGATACATGAAATCCATCTCTGCTGCGACATCGGTGCCCCGCAGATCCAACGTCGTTTCGGCCCAAAGACAGCCGAGCACACTTATAGCCAACACGTCTCCCAACCCATCTCCATTCATCAGGAAACATTTGACTCAAAAAATGACTGTAACAAACCCCAAACCAGATCTGTCAAGCATCATCTCCGTCGCGGACTTTGAAGTCGCCGCCTCAAAGAGCTTCTCGCCCAAAGTATGGGCATTCATCTCATCGGCCGCCACGGACCTTCACACCAAGCGCCGCAATGCATCGTTCTACTCTGAAATCACACTCCGTCCTAGAGTTCTGCGCAATGTCTCCCAGGTTGATCTCAGCGCTAGCATTCTAGGCCACAAGCTGCGTCTGCCCATCTTTGCTAGTCCTGCTTCCATGGCAGCGCTGGTCCATCCCGAAGGAGAGAAAGATATCGGACGCGCTATCAAAGCATCAGGTTCAGCACAATGCGTGTCAACTAGCGCTTCTTACCCCTTAAAAGCCATCGTTGGCGCTATCAATGACCACCCCGTCGACATCCCACACGAAACACCCGTCTTTTTCCAATTATACGTCGACAAGAACAGAGAGAATTCACGCCAGGTCCTTCAACAAGCTAAGGAATGTGGCGCAACAGCCATCTTTCTCACAGTTGACTCCCCCAAAACCGGCAAGCGAGAAGCAGACGAGCGCATCCAAGCCGATGAAACCATCACCTCCCCCATCTCCGGCGCCAAAGCCACCAACGACGCCAAGGGCGGCGCCCTCGGCCGCACCATGGGCGCCTTCATCGACGACTCCATAACCTGGAACGACATCCAATGGATCCGCGACGTAGCACCGGGCCTCAAACTTGTCCTCAAGGGCATCCAGACCTCCGAAGATGCAATTCTCGCAATGAACGCAGGCGTCGACGGCATCGTAGTATCCAACCACGGCGGCCGCACCATCGACACCTCCCCAGCCTCCATTCTTGTCCTCCTCGAGCTTCACCGCAACTGTCCCGAGGTATTTTCACGGATGGATGTGCTGGTAGACGGGGGCATTACGCGCGGTACCGACATTTTCAAGGCGTTGTGTCTCGGCGCAAAAGCGGTCGGATTGGGTCGCAGTACATTGTACGGACTAAATTACGGACGTGACGGCGTGGTGAAGCTGTTTGACAGTAAGTTTATCGTAGCTGCACGAGACATGCCGGAGCGAAGTGAGACATGTGCACCGCTAACTGGTCATACATAGTCTTGCGTGATGAGCTGGAAACAACAATGAAGCTGTGCGGGGTGACGAGGCTGGATCAGTTGCATGCTGGGTATTTGAGTACGTTGGCGGTGGACCATTTGGTACCGAAGAAGCTGCAGAGTCGTCTGTAAGACACGCACACACGCCTCGGTGAGGGTTGCTAGACATGTGAAGAGTCAAACAGACAAAATGGCAGTTGACGGGAGTTCCCTTTGTCTTAGGCGGTTTCAACGGTGCATGCCATCATGACTTTGTGGTGTGGTGGATTATTAATTCGAACTAATTTACACCAAAAATTGAGGTCTTGAAATGTCATTTGATCATTCAAAGGCAGACTAATTAATTACTAGCAATTAACTCGTATTTGACTTTGTTGATGACAAACTCAAGGGATGAACCATTATTGGACTGAGACACTCGACAACCCGGACGAGCTGGATCAAAATACCAGGTCTCACCTGCACAATTGCCTTGGTCACTGGACACCCAGCCCTACCAGGGGATTGAATTCCATTGTCAAGGAGGCCTACGCATGACGATATACCTGTGTTTGTCTATCGCGAGTATCGCAGATCTCAGCCAAAAAGAGTTGGCGATTGCCTTGGAACAAATTGACGTAAATTAATTCACTTTATTTCGGCAGTTACACCGAAAACACTTTTGTCTCTACATTCACAAATCACAAGTCGGTAATCAAACATCCCAAGCCTCGGATCGCAATCACCAAATCTGCATCGGCCAACTAAAAACCACCAGTTAGCGCCTTTTCGATTGGGTACCCCCCCCATCAGCGTAGCAATGCATGCCGGCTGCTCCGTGAGAGAGCTTCTCTAGTTGAGAAATAACAGCCAAAACAGGAAAGGACTAAAAAGAAACGGCAAGCTTAGCTCAACCGTGTAACCCGTGAGAACAAAAAGGCAGGGGACCCGGTTTGTGAAGAAGCCAGCTGAAAATGACGCGGGCACTGCGGGGGTGAAAATGGAGAACGGGCGAACCCATGCTACAGAGTAAAAAAAGTTTCTCTGTTAACATGGCTTTGTGGAAGGGTGGTATTGGGGAAATGTTTACTCCTCTAAGCGAGGTGGTAGCTGAGTTTTCGGCAGACGACTTTACTCAATACATGTGATGGCTTCAATCACTGTTCTCAATTTACAATTAACTAGGCTCTAGAATCATCTCAACTCAGCTTCGTGAGTCCATCGTGGCTTGCTGATCACCAATTTAGCCACTTACACGCATAAACCCTCACCAAAAACTCCCGAAGCGGCTCAGGAACAAACCCCCCCCAAAAATCCTTGCAGTTCCCGATCGAAATGACCGGTGAAAAAAAAACTGCAAGACCCAAACATTGCATGAACACCTCCGCCCCCCGAGATCGCCCTAAACGAGGCTGAAGTTTGGTCCCAACAGCTTGGCTCATGTAACCCCCCCTCTCCTCCTTTGCAAAGTGACAAGGATTCGGGCGATAGCACTAGCTTATTCTAATTTAATCTCTTTTACTTTTCTTGCATTTCATTTTTTTAATTCATATACATTCACTCTTCCTGCCGCCATGCGAGACAAAAGCCAAGACATCGCTGCAGCAGGTCAAGCATTAGTGTGCATCCCTGCTGCAACACACATCACAAGCTAAAAAGACGTTTCCCTTTTAACGTCCTTTTCATTCCTTGGAATTGCATCGATTATATTTAATTGGGACGTTTATTAAACTCTTATTTGACCTGTTAATTAACCACTTCATCACTGCCTCTCTCACAGCTTCATTGCTCCCCATCCATCATACCTCCCCTCCATACATCCAGCAACGTCACCACCGCACCTTCTATTAATTCTCATAAATGCAACCCAAATACCTTCTCCATCTCTCTCGTCACAACCTCTCCCCCGTCCAATCATCATAATTACAAACCATACCAACATGTCAATAGCAAACTTCCAACATGTAAGTGTCCCACCCTCTTCCTAGTCTGTCCCCAACTAACAACCCAGCCCTTCCAAGAAGCCCAGTTCGACATCTTCGACTGGATGCCCGCCTACCAAGCCTGCACCCGCTTCTTCGTCCACGAAGCCCAACACACCGATCCCGTCCAAGCCCTCGCCGCCCTCATCAACATACACCTCCCCCACCAACGGTCCCCCTCTTCGACTCAAGAACCCGTCTCCCTCGTCCCTTACATCCGCCGTCTAGTAGTCACAGGTACCGACACGGCAGCCATTCTGAGCGGATTCTTTGGCGAGGAGTTCCAACGCGGCGTTGGTCAGATTGTGCGGGCGGAACGACGCAACTACTTACTCGCCGCCAAAAGCGAGACCTGGTTAAAGGTCAAAGCGAGCTACGATATGGACAATGGACAACTTGTCCCCTTCATAAAACCGTTGCAGTTTGTCGACGACGAGGAGATTATTGCCGCCGAGGGCAGCTGGAGCGAATGGCTAGCTCTGCAGGATTGGATGCTAGGTCCAAGAGCGCCCGCTGCTACTTAGTCGGCCGCAGTGTATGGTAGCACGACTCTACCTACTGGGAATGGTGTCACGACTCCGCCTGCTGGGAATGGTGCCACGGCTCTACCTACTAGGAATGGTGCCACGACTCCGTTTACTCGGTTTGGTCGCCGCATAAGCTTTGGCCTCCTTCCACGATTGCCTTTTTTTGGTCTAAGACCTGATGGACAGCCCGAAGCAAGTGGTGACGGAGAGCCTATACAAAATGGACATTGATATGTCATCGTACACGACATCGGGAGGTTGGACTTTATACCACACCATCATATTCATCACATCACCACGACAGCACACACCGAGTATACGACTAGTTTTTTTTTTTTTTGGTCTCGATTATTGTTATTGTAATCTCTCCTCTTTCAGCATTGCTGGTCGACGAAAGCTCTTACTTCTCTGCGGCCCGTGCCACAGCCTTCTGTCAAATCTATTTACAAAACGCCCGCAATCCATACGCCTCGCTATACTATTGATAGAACGAGAAACGCCGAGCTCTATTTCCCCTTTCCCCGTGCCTGCCGCACACCAATTGCGAATAAAGTAGAACAAAGTTAATAAAAAAGATGATAAAGAAAAAAGGCAACAGAGCAGAATCGCAAGGATATCTTTCCGTAGTCGTTACGAACAAATAGCATTCATCTGGCGCCCTTTGCTGGTCTTGTGTGTTTTCTTTTTGGTCAATAACCCCAAACGCCTTGATAACCCAAAAAAATTACAAAACGTTGTAAAAAAAAAAAAGACAAGTTACATATCTCTGTCATCGTGTGATTTTGATTGTTCAGAGCTCCAGCTTGTGCGCCATCGTATCAAGTTGATTTGGTAAATAGGATGTGAGGTGGTGGTGGGATGGGATTTGTTGAAAAAACAAGTAATAACAAGGTTTTGATGTGAGGAACTTGGCTGAAATTAGTTGAGGAAACCCTTGCAGGCTGCTGTGCCGCAGAGACAGGGGATACGGTCCAAGCTGCCGATTTCTCTCTCGAACTTGTAGTCGTATGTCAACTCTTCGTCTATCATCATATTAGTATACTATATCTGGCAAAATCTATTGTCAAAAAAAAACTCACTCAAAGCAATGTCACGAAGAGCGTAAATGACAATACGCTTACTTCCTTCCACCCTGATAATCTTCGCCGTGCAGTTGGGCATGCAACTATGGTTGATGAATCTGGCAATGCCTCCCTTCTTGGTCGCATCCACCACGGTATTCTCATCAATACGGAACAGATAACTGCTACCGATGCCGCTCTTGAGGTATCGGTTCTCACGAATCTCAGAAATCTGCTGTCGGACCTCTTCGCCGACATATTCGATAATCATGTCGTCCTTATTGATGTTCTCCATGGCGTACAGACCCCAGTTGTGGATAGCCGATCGCGCAAACTTGACAGGCTTCTTGCGCTTCTTAAGCTGGTTGAACTTGAAGACATCCGAGTCTTGGCCCAGAGTCTTCTTCTGGTCGTTGAGGTCTGCAACGTAGCGGCGGTTGGTGGCACGGTTGGCGCGGGAGTTGCCCTTTGCGATGAGCTTCTCTGCCGCCACCTTGGCAGCTTCGGCTGCGGCGACGGCGGGGTCCTTGCCGTTCTTCTGGAAACGGGCTTCGCGCTCCTCTCGCGCCTGGCGAACCTTGATGTGGTGGGGGAGGTATTTCGACTTTTCCGAGTTAAGGATCTTCTTGACGCCTTCGGTTCGAGCACATCCGGTCGAGTTGGGCACGTAGTAGCCATCAATTGACACCGGTGTGTCGGCAGATTTCTCCAGCGAGTTTAACTCTCGGATACGAGTTCTTCTCCATAGCCATAATTCAGGATCGCCAATGTCGCCAGTGGAAAACTTGCGTTGCAGCTTGGCAAGATCGGGAATATCTTTGCTGCCAAGTGATAAATGCTGCAATGCAAGAATATCAGGCTTGAATCCATCTGGTAGCTGCAGGGCCTTTGTCGTTGGCTTGGTACTAAAGAACCTCTCGTCGTGCTTCTCAACCTTTGGTCGGACCTTGGTCGTAGTCGACTTGGGAGACATTGGTACATTCTTCATCTCCTCGTCGCTTCCGGCAACAGTTTCCTCATCTTCGTCATCGAGTATCTGGAACTTTCTGCCCTTGGCACCGAGCTTCTTGCCGGACCTGGGTCCTGGCAAGCTTGGTGTTTGAGACCGTGAAGGGCCGCTCTCTTGATCTTCAGTATCGACATCAGCGCCAATGTCTTCTGAGTCATCGCCAAGTCGGCCATCTGGTGTGAGGCGATCTCCTTTGACCTTGAACTGGCCCTTGCCCATCTTAAGTCTCTTATAGCGGGAGTCTAATGGCGTTCCCAGCTTGCGCTTCTTTGAAGGAACGTCGAGAGAGAAGCTTCGCTCAGTAAGCGAATCATCATCGAATTCATCCCGGTCCGGCTCATCGTCGCTGCTCATGCGGCTGCGAGGGCGAGAATCAGGCTCGTCAGCCAACAGGGCTGCAACGTCTGTGTCATCGTCACTGTCAGCATCACTGTCGGGGAAGAGTCGATGATGTAGCGACCGCACTGGCCGTTTCTTCTGAGCTTCCATGCTTCTGCCCTTAGTCTTGGATTTGCGAATCTTGGGCAGCGCTTTGGGGTCGACACCACGAGTACGACGCTCGATGGGATCGGCACGGGCATTTGGAGTGCCAATTCTCGTCATAGATGCGATGTCGTCGAAGCCAAAATCAGCTTCGTCTTCTGGTAAAGTGATGTTTAATCTCTGGCGTGTCGCAACGTGATTGGCGGGCTTCAGATAGTCGGCGAGCAGAGGTGCGGCAAAGTTTGTTCGCATTCGCTTGATCAAGTGCTCCCTCATCTGACGTCGAAGTACCTGAGCAGCCTCCTTCACAGGGTCAAAGTTCTTAGCTCTTTGACGCTTCTCTTCTTCGAGGTCTGCTTCCTCTTCCCTGCGGCGACGATCGGCATCTTCCTCCCTGCTTCTAGCAGCTCTTCTATAGCTTCGGTCGGGGCTGGGGGTTCGTCGTCGGGCTCTGTATTCTGGAGGAGGGCTGCTGCGGGGCAGGCAGAGCTGCATAGACATATTATAATTAAAGAATTCAGTACGGTTCACTGATCGGTAACACCGCTCGGCTTCCTTCTGTCCCGATAGCGAGCTTCCAAAAAGAACGTAGTATCCAGTCTTGTCCATGCGAATATCGCGAACTTCAAAACTCTTCAGGCGTTTCTTCAAATGAGGCACTATACTCGAGAGAATGGGAACGCTTTCAGAGTCAACGAAAATGTATGAGACATTTGTGAGTTGAGACGCGATATTGGCGCCCTCGACTGCAGACGAGTGAGGCGCAGTTGGTGTCGACGCGTGTGAGGGAGTAGCAGACCGAGAAGCTGGCCGTTGTAAAGACGGGCCTTTAGGAGCAGTTGGCGGCGGCCGCACAAAGTCTTGCGCAGCTGTCGACTTTGGCCCAGTTGGTGGAACCTTGGAAGCAGATTTTGCTCTCTCTTTTTCAAGCTTTTCCTTCTCTGATCGCAGGAAATCTTCAAGCATACGACGACTTTTTCGGCCTTCAGGGTCATATTCGACTTTGACCATGTCCGTATCGATCTTGATCCGTTGCGCCCGAACAGCGCGCCTAGCTGCCTCGATAGCGCTCACAGGCGGTCGATCGGGTCGTTTGGAAGAATCGCGAAACCGAATGGTCGCAAACCCGAGATTGCTTCCCGTCTCTGGGTGCATTTTATTACTGGCCTCGGCTATTTGGCCAAAGGACGCAAAGATGGAGGTGATCTTGTTGAATGAGATGAGAGGATTAAACCTCGTCACCACGATCTGAGTCGGCGGCCCAGGACCAATAGACGTCTTTGGGTCAAAGGCATACGGTTTTAAGTTTTCTGGAGCTTGGCGTAGTCGCGCCCGAGGAAGGTAGAAGTCGGTATTGATGTATCCCAATCTGCCACCTTTCTCAAGGCGCGGATCTCTAGGGGGAGCGTCATTGTCCTATTTCACATATTAGCCATTGTTACTCAGAAGCATGACGCCCCCCCTTCCAGTGTCTAAGAGACAGATATATGTACGTACCAAGCCAAACTCAGAATATGTTGGAGTCGCATGCTTATTGGAGCTTTTACTACGTGTGCGATCGAGCAGCGGATCGTATGTGCACTTGAGACCCTTGACTGATGGATGAGGGTCCCTTGCAGGCATGCGTTTCGACGATGAGATATCTGACATGTTGGATATGGAAGAAGTTGGAACAGACGTTCCATGCGCCCGCGAGCGATTGATGTAGGAGGGTGAGGAGGTCGAAAGCGATTGGTGGTCGAGTGAGACCGCGGAATCCAAATTGGATGAGCTCAGCGAGGGGCCAGGCGATGGGTTGATAGGGGCACGCTTGGCGGGGTTGCTGAATATTGAAGAGGCCGAACTGGCATGAGAGCTTGCAGAATCGACAGTACTGGGGATATCGACTGCGGGTGAGTCGCCCTCGTCGACTGGTATCCGAGAAGATGAGACGGCGGCTGAGGAGGATTCGCGTGTGTGACGATCGTAAGTGTCGGAAAGCACAGCGAGATTCTCGGACGCGTCGCTCCCCTCGGCTCTGAGCCTTGGTCTCTGAATTTCAGAGTCGATGTGTGTTTGAGTTTGAGTTTGAACCTCTGCTCTAACTTTGGGGGCGTTGGGGAAGAATTGCGCGAAGCTCGTGCCTTGCGGCGGGCGAGTCATCGTGCCGATGCGCTCCTGTTATCTTTTGCGACGTGTTTCAATCATGTTACCTCTTAACAGTGTTGGAACAAGTGGTTGGATGTTATACAAGGTGGTCTGGAGCGAGAGCGCCCAGCCGTGGCGGAGGGATTGGTCCAGCAGAGTCGAGAAAAAAGTTCACGCGACCGAGACTGAGCGTGGAGATTCGACTGAGGGAGAGATCGCAGAGATGGTCGGCTTGCGGACTCGAACGAGAGCAGCAGGGCGGGATAAAATGAGAAATATTGTGAGGCGGCGACTCTGTATCTGCTAGCGACCGCAACGGACAGCAATCAGGTCACTGGCAGGCGTTGGGGGTGAGCAGAGAGGAGAGGTGCTTTGAGTGCGAGAATGCCTGTGAGGTTGGCGTCAAAGAGCCAGACCCAGAGCCACGCTCAGGGATGGTAAAGCCAAAAGGCAGTAGCGATCCCGCGTGCTGGCGCTGCCCCACATCACACCGCAATTGGTATGTGCGGCGACAAGTTAATCCGCACCAGTTAATTGAGAGAAGCCATTGACTGGCTCCGGGCAGCCGCCATTACTGCGCCATTACAGTGGGCTACAGTGTGTGAGTGGCCTGCAGCAACTGGAAATTGCTCCAGTTACAGTACTGCTGCTGCTCCAGTGACTCCTTCCCAATGACGTGTGTCTCCCTTGTGCTGTGTTTCCCAGTTTGGCCTGTCCCTCCTCCGCATTACCATTCACAGGCCTGCAATTTACCTTACACCCAACAAATTACCTTTTTGTATGCATGCAAGGGACACGCTACGAAATTCACTATCAAACCTAGAAAGACCAAAAAAAAAAAAAAAAAAAAGAAGGAAAGAAACGAAACTGTAAAACAAATATTGTCATTAAAATTTTAAAACATAATAAAATACAGCCCTCATCAATTTATACAGGGTCAAGTCATAATCTGTAATTTACTCATTCATCCTTGCCCCGGTTGCGCCAGAAAAATCCATAAACGATAATCGCTGCCTCTCGCTAATAAACCAATGCTTGACAACACTATACCAGCAAATTCGCAAAAAAAATCAAATTCTTCATTGATCATTGATTGCTCGCCATCAGATGTCGAGCTTCATTTCAAAATCTTCTTCCTCATCATCAGACAGAGCAAGGGGACACTCAATTGGTGCAAGGTCACCCTCATCGTCGTCGTAGAAGATTGATGTGAATTGTGGTCGCGATTGCTTTTCGGGAGATGCTCGTCCCAGTCTTGCGGGTGTGATAGTCAAGTTTGGGTCTGCAATGGGTCCAGCAGAGTGACTCGTCGTTGGTCTTTCCTTCTTCTGACCGTAAATCATATTGGAAGCTGCTCGGCCCTTGTTGTAGCCAATGGTTGTCCTTGATGCAGCCTCGCCAGGCGATGCACTCGTGACATCGTCGCTGGCAACAGGTTTGTTCTTGCTGAGAGAGGTAAGAGGGCGTCTGGCTAGTACTTGAGGAACTGCTGGTTTGGCGACTGTTGTTCGGCTGCGGCTTGGCTGTAAGCCCAGTGCGGATGCGGCTCTCTTAGAAGTAAGGGTTGGTGCTTGACGTTGACGCTGTAGTGGCTGCTTCTTATCCAGCATCAATCGGTTTTCCTTCATTGGTTGTGTTGATGCTGATTTCTTTGGCTGAGGTGTTTGTAAGTCGGCAACTGACCAGTCGAGGTTCTCCAAATCTTGCTCGTTGCGCTCAATAGCACGCATTGTGACTTGGTCCATTTCTCTTTGGAACTTGCGGTCCATGAGAGAGACGCCATTCTCATCGACAGGGTTATGAAAATGAGCATGATATCCCTTGAACAAGTTCTTCTTCTTGAGTCCTTCAAATGTCAGCCCTCCCTTGGGCAAGACGTCAGATTCGTACGGAAGAGGCTTTGGCTGAGGTGGTGCATATTCGGGCTCGTCATCATTCGAATGCTTGTCAGCCTGGACCTCAAAGGCTGGGACTAGATTCGACGTCTTTTGCTTGGGTTTCTGTGCGGTTTGGCGACCCTTTTCAATCTCTTTGACGATATCCTTGACACCGGCAGACTGTCCTGCTCTGGCCTTGGCGTTGGTCGTTTTGTTCCCAAGAGGAGCTCGAGATGTATTGCCTGTGCGAAGATAACGAATTAGACTCCTGTTCTAGTTTCGATGCAAACGCACTTACCCATGGGCGTCACTAGAGCCGCACGCTGTCCAAGACCCTTTGTGGTCAACTTCTCATTTCCACCACGAACAGTCGCTCCAAGTTTCCCCGTGAAGCCCCCCTGCACATTCTCATCATTCTGGCCGAATTTCGATGGCGTCTTGGGGTATCTAGCTCCTGGGGTTTTCGGTTGCTGTTTTGTTGGGACCTGGCGACTGTGCAACAGGTTCTCTTGATCGCGATGGGCGGCCAGCATGTTTGCGTGTTGTTGTTGTTGTTCGTAATGTCGTGAGATGTCGATGCAGAGTCCAAGTCCAAGCCCAAGTTTCCAATCTTAAATTTCCAAATGACAACTTCCGATAATTAATTAGCAAATCATCAATCTTGAAAGGGGTCAAACAGGGATCGTGACTGGCTTGTGGCCTGAGGGATCCAAAACCCAAATCGTGGCTCTGTTGATGCTAAATGTGGTGTTGGCACGACAACAGCCACATGAGGTTGGCTGGTGGTGCGCTGCGGTGCGACTGTGGCGCGCGTCCAGGGACCGAGCTCGTGCGTTGCCACAGAGGGATGCCACGGTTCCTTGGAGGGGCATCAATCCCTACCCCACCCCTTTCTCCTAATCATCTCCGCCGTTTCCCAGCAAAGCATAAACAACAGCTTGATTTAAGCGTCGTATTTTCGTCAAACTTTAATCCTTCCGTTTGCTTCATCAGATCATTAAAAATGGACCGCATCAAGGAAGTAAGTAGCCAGCCAGAGCAAATCCAGGGGCCACCGCCCAGACGACCACCCCGCCACAAGTCGGTCAGACAGACAGCTAACGCAGATGGCGTGGGTAGAAAATGAACTCCCTCCGCCTGGAGGCCGATGAGGCAGCTTCCAAGGTCGAGGAGCTCCAGGCCAAGGTCAAGACCCTGGAGGAGGAGAACCTGTCCAAGGAGCAAGAGATTACCTCTCTCCAACACAAGAACAACGTCCTAGAGGGCGAGGTCGAGAAGCTGGAGACCGCCATCAAGGACTTCAAGAAAGCCGCCGATGAGGGCCAGCAACACGGTACACAAAACGAGACCCTCCAGAGACGCCTACAATTGCTCGAGGAGGAGGCTGAGAACGCCGACAAGACCCTCCGTGAATCAAACGAGAAGTAAGTATTTTGTGTCTAGCAGCTCTCCCAAAAAGAGGCCACCGTGTGAAATCCTGCGGTGTGCAACGTTGCAGTTTAAAAAAGTTGGCTAACTAATTTCGAACAATAGGCTCCGCCAAACCGACGTCAAGGCTGGACACTTCGAACGCAAAGTACAGGCTCTCGAGAGCGAGCGCGATCAGTGGGAGCAGAAGTTTGAAGAGATGGCCAAGAAGCACTCAACCCTCCAGAAGGAGCTCGAGGACCTCCAGCTTGAGATTAGCAACGTTTAAGGGCACCAGAGCCAAAATGGAGAGGCAGTATTTTGCTGTGAATAATCATGTAGCGCTCTGTTGACGCCGCTGGTATATATTGATGCACACTACGACGATAGTGATGCAGACCTATCGTGTTGCCTAGCATCGTCTTTGTGTGTCTCATAGTAATGTTAAATCGCCCATCCCAGGGTATATTGTCATGATGAATATTTTAACCATACTGTAAATGACCTTAAAATAAATGACCCTAATATAAAACATGCGCCTGGTGTATGATATGTGTCTATATACATGTGAATTCATTCCTTTTTATTTGCCTTCCATTGCCTCGTCTCAATCAATCGCGAATTCTCCGCTTCTTCTTCTGCCTTTGTCTTTCGTTTGCTATCATGCGATCTATTTTCGGCTCGTATCGGAATTGCTTCTTCTTTCCCTTTTCCGCCTGCTTTGCTCGCTTCTCCGCCAACGCAGCCTTAGCCGCCTCGGCTGCCTCGATGGACTTTCGTTTCTTCTCTGTTTCTTCCTCATAAGCCTGCTGGAGCTGTGCCGGCGTAGCGAATCCGTCTCTTGATACCGTGACGGACTCAACAGTGACTGTGGTGTATCGGTCCTCTTCGACGTATTCTTCCTCGTGGTCGACAATGTCTAGATCTGGCTGGTCGGGAAAACCGTCCCAGCCGTCTGATTCTTCATCTGAGTTTTTGTCTGTTCCATTGTGTATTTCATCAACCGCCGCGTTGGATTCTCTCAGCATTCGATTCACATGCTCGACGTGCTCTTCGAGTTCTCGTTTACGATCCTCTCGAATCTGCAAATCAACATTAGCACGCCACTCTTGCAATTTATGCAATGCGCAATCCCATACCTGTTTTCTCGTCTCAATCTTCTCAGCCTTTGCCCTCTTCGCCGCCGCATCCTGCGCATGCTTAATGCGCTGCTGTTTTCTCTTATGAAACCCTGTCAAGTATTCCTGTCTAGCATCGTGATCGAAAGTAACTTCCTCGACGGCGGAAGTATTCTTGCGTTTCTTATTCGGGTGTGGAAGAATACTCTTCTTCGGTCTCGGCTTAGCGAACATTATGTTTAGGTAGTAATTGTCGTGTGGTGGTGGACAATGGCAGCTGTGTATAATGGGCAAATCCAAAACCCAGCCCTTCTGTCGCTGGGACTTTTTTTCTTAGGCGTTGGTACACTTTTTTGGTTTGACCGTCGGTCAGTCCCTTCACCTAGCTGTGCAAGAAGTGGGGCATTGCGTCAAGCCAGTTGGGTTACGTAAGGAAGGGAGAGCCGCTTTCTGAGTGAGCTGTGCCAGGCTACCTTTTGCGTGGAGCTTGGGATTTGGAGCGAGCGTCAACCCTTCGCAAGCCATTCTACTAGGAGCAACTTGCATTCATCACATTTGCCCATCATGCGCGTCCAAGCACTTCTGGGTGCTGCGACGCTCGTCGGAACCACATTAGGACTGTCGGATTCCACGCCGTGGGTTCTGCTGTCCACATCGCAGTATGAAACATCGAGGTACCTCCCCGACCGTTGGAACAACTCCCTCTAACGCAGAACAATAGATTCGATGGCCCTGCGCCCAAGCAGGTTCAATCTAGCGCCGATACGTTCCGAGCGACCAAGGACTTCTTATCGAGATGCCCTACGGATAACTACCTGATTGCTGTGCAGCCGGGAATGAATGCTGGCGACCTTCGACAGCAGGATGGACTCGTCATGCCTACTTTCTACAACACAGCCGCCAAGGACGACCGAGTAAAGGGAAAATATGTCGTGTCTGAAGTCGTTGGACAGATTCCCAACGAGGACTTGGCTGGATTCATTAGGATGTCGTGCCAGAAGCACAATAAGCAGGTCAATGTGGAACAAGTTGACCTTGACCACGTTCAATCTAGCGACCGTGCTAGCTCGCTGTCTGAGAATGGTGCGTCACATCAAACACACACAGGTCAAATCCGCTGACAACTAACACTATGCAGACAAGCTCCTCAGCAAGCCGCTTAAGAAGGCTACTTCCTCCAGCAGCTTCTCCATTCTGCTCTACGCACCACCCGGAGAGCCCACCTACGAAGCCTCATTCGACGACTCGCTGCACTTTGACTTGCGACGCGACACCTCTGGCACCGAGAAGAAACCTGAGAAGGGCAAGTCCCGCGACAACCGTCCTCTCTTCGAGAAGTACCAGTTCTTCACACCCGGTAAGTTTCATCCCACGGACACCACTCCAACCATCACTAATTCAGAGTCCAGCCATCTTCTCCGGTCTCTTGGCCACCATTGTTCTCTTCAGCATTGGCTCCATCGGCATCCGCGCACTCTCCAGTCTCGAAGTGTCCTACGGCGCTTTCGAGAAGGAAATGGCCCCAGCAGCCCAGAAGAAGCAGTAAAGCATTCATTCAGTCATGGCCATTCAGTTTTCGAGCAGTAGACCCAAACACTCTCTCGACACCTCTGTAATTTAAATTGGGTGAAAGTTGGAGTTCCGGACATTGTTTCAGCATCTTTGACACATGTCAAAGTGTTTTGCACAAGAGCAATAGAGTATGATTACAATCAATTTTGCAACTTTTATGCCATACCAACGTGAATCATTAAACGCCAAAACTCCTGCATCACCTCCCGTCTTCCCCAATTTTTGTCCCCTTTGGAGATTAGACCAAATGGCTAGGCAACAAAAAGTTGGCAATCCCCTCCTTGACAGCATACTCATGCCCACAGTTTGCACAAACCAACTTTCCTTCTGAAACCTGCGTCTCCAACAACAAGTGATGCAAATCCCTCAACGTCTTCTCATCAGCCTGCAATTCTTCAGCAGTGGGGGGCTGTTCTGGCAACTCAGGAAAGCCAAGCTGTGTCATCGTTAGCAAAGTCTTAACACTTTTCAAACATCTCTCCCGAAGCCATGCCTTGCACACATCTTTCACAACGTGTGCACTTCAACACATCTGACTTTTTCGAGTCGGCACTCACCTCTGACGTTGTCGTTCTTAGAGCAGCCCAGTCCAATCTGGGGAGAACATTGATAATCATTTCGGGAATAAGTTCGATTTCGTCCTCGACTAGCTCTGCGTCCTTGGGGTGGAGGGGGTATGAGTCTGAGGAGGACTTGCAGGCCTTGACGGCGCAGGTGACGAAGTTTAAGCTGAGGACTTTCATTTTTCCAATAACAAAGTGAGATTTTAAAAACAAATAGGACAGGATTTGGTATTCGTTGAGGTTTTGTTACGTGGTGGATGTGGTGCGAATTGTAACTTACAACTTTTTTTCTGAGGCCCCGCACGTGACGCTTAACGGTGCGATGAGATGTATAAACGGAATTTCACGACAAAACATCACAGCGATACAAGTTGAGTTGAATTTCAATTGCACCCATGTCCATTTATATGCTACATAAATTCCTTAAACCATAGACTTCTCGTGCATGACGGGGACGTCCGACTCGCGAGCAAACTTTCGAACAAACAGAATAATGGCAACCAACGCGACAAAGAAGATGCCATACGTCGGCAGAAGAGATGCAGACTCCTCTACGGGGTCGGTGTAATCAAAATCGGCAGACGAGTCTGCGCCGGGAGCTAGCGACACATCCGGATCAGCACACCGTGCCTGCAAAAGGGCAAAATGGACGACTTGGGGGTCCGGTGCTTTTTTTTCTCTTTTGAGGTGTGTTGGGTATTTTTTTAGAGCTCAACGTGAATACCTTCTGCGGGAACCTCGAGTTCACCACTCTTGACAATCTTGACGGTGGCAAGGGGCTTGTCACCGGGGGCGGTCTTGAAGTTTTGGATCTTGTCGACAATGTCGTAGCCCTCGAGGACCTCGCCGAAGACGACGTGACGTCCGTCCAACCACCTAAACAATTAGCAATGAATTTAGAGTTGAAAAGGGGGGGAATGCTTACGAAGTGATGACAGTGGTGATGAAGAACTGAGAGCCGTTGGTGTCGGGTCCAGCGTTAGCCATGGAGAGGAGACCCTTCTTGGTGTGCTTGAGCTTGAAGTTCTCGTCCTTGAACTTGTTGCCGTAGACTGCGTGCGTTAGCAATTAATTCCAAGTAAAGCCTCTGAGCGAAAGGCCAATTGACTACTTACTGGACTTGCCACCAGTGCCGTCACCGTTGGTAAAGTCACCGCCCTGGATCATAAAGTCCTTGATGACTCGGTGGAAGGTAGAGCCCTCGTATCCGAAGCCCTTCTCGCCGGTAGCCAAAGCACGGAAGTTCTCAGCAGTCTCGGGGACAGTCTTGCCGTAGAGACCGAAAGTAACACGGCCCAGCTGTTCATCGCCGTGCGAGATGTCAAAGTAGACCTTGTGGGTGATCTTGGGGCCCTTGGCAGCTTCGGCGGTCTGCGAGAACAGAACCATGCTGAGTCCAAACAGGACAATGGCCGTGGCCAGGAGACGCTGGAAGTTGAACATAGTGACGAAAGGGGTTTGTCGATGGGGGGTTGATTGATGGGATCGACAAATGATTGATGGGTTGAAGAGAAGAGAGAAAGAAGAGGGAAACGGGATTTGGAGAGAGGGTCGGGGAAGGCCACCTGTACGCTAGATGGCGCCAGATGCTAATCCGTTTCAAGCTTTCCCCGCCACTCTGCCGCAATCCAAGGGTCAAGCTCCAACAAGAGTGGGCGCCCTGGCGGTGGCCCTGGCGGTGGCCCTGGCACAGGCACTGGCACAGCGAAACCTGTTACACATACATTGAGCGCGTTAGGTAATCCAAAATTACCCCGAGTTACACCGAACAATTTCTTGGGCGACATCCCAATTGACCATCCAGACAACCACTGCGTACAGCATAATTAACAATTCCCACCAAACAAATCAATCACAATGGTAAGAATCCTCCTTCTGCGTCTCTACCCAATTCTCAAACTAACGTTCTCCCAGGTGTTCATTCTCGGCGTCAATTTCGGAGAGCAAAAGCTCGTCAAAGTATGCGTGACAACCTCCCCAAGACTCCCCAACTCCCCATCGCTAACCACACAAAACTCACAGAAAGCTCTCGAGACCTTCTACGGCCTAGGACCCGTCTCCTCCGCCCGCATCATGGCCAAATACTCCATCCACCAGCTCGCCAAAGTCGGCTCCCTCGCTCCCCGAACCGTCACCTCCCTGACGGCCGAGCTTGGCCAAATGACGATAGAAACAGACGCGCGCCGCCAAGTACAAGAGAATATCAGACGGTTGAAAGACATGGGATCATACAGGGGTAGACGCCATGCTATGGGTTTGCCTGTGCGTGGTCAAAGAACGAGGACGCAGACTGCGACAGCCAACAAGCTCAACCGCGTCAATCGCCGATCATAAAAAGCTGTTGCATCTATCGTCACGATATTCTCCATTTAGCGACTTTTTGTTCAATGTTTTTTTCTACTTTTAAGGAAGGAGATGGTGGGACGACAACGAGAGGGTCGTCTCTTCTGTGGGATAAGGAAATAGAACCACTGTATCATGTATTTTGTACAATAATCTCAAGACTATCTATTATATATCAATGAGCCAAAAGCCAAATTTGTTCAAATGTTGGCTTCACATTTGAGGGGGTTCTATTTTGGGAACGTCGTCTTCGAACGCAGGGACATTGGCGGCTTGCATCGCAGCAGCAACTGCGTCGA
Organism: Simplicillium sp. C3G150-2; assembly: GCA_022702485.1. Taxonomy (NCBI): domain Eukaryota; kingdom Fungi; phylum Ascomycota; class Sordariomycetes; order Hypocreales; family Cordycipitaceae; genus Simplicillium; species Simplicillium sp. C3G150-2. Next base: position 2,513,069 of record JAJIYY010000001.1, on the reverse strand, counting down.
CTTCTCTCCAAACTCGCAAGACGTTTCCTCCAGCAACCTTGGCGGCATCCTTATCACTCACGCCGTATTTCAGTAGAGCTGCAATGAGGTCAGGGTACCTTGAGACGTCTTCCAGGCCTTTGGGTGTCTCGCCAATTCCGTCAAAGTCGGAGCCGATGCCAACGTGGTCGTAGCCAATCAAATCACCGATGTGCGTGATGTGTCTTACGACTTGCTCAAGTGTCGAGTTGGCGGGTACGTAGGTAGGGATTCCGTTTTCTTCGCCCTTGTCCTTGCAAGAAATGAAGTCGGGGACAACATTGACCATCACAACGGAGTTGCGCTCCTTGACTAGCTGCAAGACATGATCTTTGACGTTTCGCGGGTGAGGGCAGATGGACCAGGCGCTGCTGTGAGAGAAGATGATGGGTGCCTCTGAGCCGTGCCACTCAGGATTGCCGCCCAGAACATCTACCATGGTGTCTTCGCTATATCTCTATATTAGCATTTATTCGCCAATTGTTAACCTTCGTATAAACAAACCTCACATGGGCAAGATCGACAATCATGCCAATTCGGTTCATCTCCTTGACCAATTGGCGACCGACAGGGCTCACACCATGCCAAAGTGGCTTGGCCTTTCTCTCCGGGCGCTCGAGAATGGCTGCATCTGCGAACTTGTTGTGGCAGCTATGTGTCAATGTGACGTAGCGAACACCCAGGGAATGGAACTGTCGCAAATTGGCAGCTTTGTTACCGATTTGATGCAGACCCTCGGCTCCAAGAGGGGAGATTAGCTGTCCCGTACGGAAGGCGGGTAAAGCATTGGCGCTGTCGATTTGCTGTGAGAAGTCCTTGGGATACTTGGCTTGCAAACGATTCATGACATCGATCTGATCAAGAGTGAACTGAACGCCTGCGTGCATGTTAGCTTTTCCAAAGTTGTTTGACACAAATTGTAGTGAGACGGGTAACATACTTGGTGCTAGGTTCTCGTCTGAAAAGTCATCGCCCTTTTCGGGGCAAGGCGCGTACACACTCCAGAAAGTACCTCCAGCCTGACCGTCTCGCAGACGACGCAAGTCTACATGGCCAAGAAGGGTTCCATTCTCAAAAGCCTCTTTGAATTCAGGGGTCTCAATTTTGTTCTGATATGCCATGCGCACCAACCCGGGGAAGTCAACATGGCCGTCTATCAAGGTTATGGTCAGGCTCTGTGGGTAGCTCGGAACTGATATCAGGGAACACATACCGATCAACGGATTGTTGGCTAAGATTCTCCGAGCTCTCTGTTCAGGTGATAATAGTTTTCCGCATACGTGTTGAGATACATTGTGGTAGCAATGTGTAATTGGCTTGCTGAAGAGGCTCAGACAAGTTATGAAGAGTACGGCAATGACTGCAAGCTTGCCACGGCGGTTATGGTGGCGTTGGGGGTGAGGTTGATCGCAGCCGATGAGTGGCCCGTCTTGCGGATGCTTTTCGGACATGATGAGTTAATTGCAGCTTTGCCGCAATGGGATTAATATCGAGTTGGTGTGTAATTATGTCTTGTCCATGAACAGACATGGATGAAGCAAGAAGGCTGGAGGAGATTACCTAAGTTGCCTGCGGCGTTTATGGGGCGTTGAACAGTGGCCAAGCGGTCTCGTTCAGGTACCGTTGTAGCGGAGTTTTGGTTCAGTAAGTGCTGTACCTAACTAGCCAGGGAGCCGCCCGAGTCGGCCTTGCATGGGTGCATGCAGAGCGCAGAGAGCGCTAATGGCGTTTTTGCTGGGGACTGGACGGATTCGGCGTGCATGTGTAATGGCCCAGGGTGTTACTCATCGTCGTTTACACACATGTTGAGAGGTTTTAAAAAAAAAATATCAGGCTCTTGGTGAGCAGCGTCTGAACATGGCTGCATTATATGTCGATTTTTATAAAGTTTGTAGCCATGGGTGATTTTTTGATTAATCCCTGGTCAATACGAGACTGCTTACAGTGGAAGACGCAGTCAAGACCCCTAGGTTATTACCTACCTAGGTACTCTGTGCTCGCAGTAGCCCAACAGCGTAACGACTGCGGCGTCTGGCCACTGTAACCTCCCTGGACAGTCCCTGAACAGTCCCTGCCAGTCCCTGTCTGGCCCGTTAGCGCGGGGCTTGACACACGCACGACCACTAACCACCAGCCAAAAGACCCGGTCAACCCCCTGTGGCCCACCGCTCAGTGGAGCCCCAGGGCCATCGTCTCAGCTGTTCTGGTGCTGCGACTGGCCAGAACGAGCTCTCAGCCACAGCCCCAGCTCCCCTGTTTCCTTGGTCAACGACTGACAACAACCACGACCAGGCTTTGCGTAGCATAGAGCAGCTTGCTTAGCTTTCTCTGACGTTCCTTTTCCTTTTCAGCCTGTTGTCTAGTGTCTGGCTAGTTATCTGCTCACTCTCACTTGTTCCCCCGAGGCTGCCAGATGGCTTTTGTTTCGCCTTACATCACCACCAAAGCCGTTCCCAAACTCCATTGTCACCACCACACGCTGACTCTGTGCTCTGCGTTCCGCCATTGAGTGGTCGCCAATTTCTTTTGTTCTTTCATTCACGGCTCATCCTCTCCCTTGACATCATCAGAAGCCGTTTTTTATTTTGTTTTTAGCTTGGTTGTTCCGCACGCAAGCACTAGCTGTTGGTCACATCACCGCAGCAGCAGCACCAGTAGCACATACGCAGCCAACCAAGTACCGTTCAAGACAGTGGCGCCCCCTTTGTCTGCAACAGCTCGCGACTCCCAGAGACAGCGCTGCGTCATCGCACCAAACCATTTTCTGCCGTCGACGTTCGACAAGCTCGACACTCTACTCTTCGATCCCTCCGCCACGCTCCCCCTTCCGACTTCATTTCTACACCTACAGCTGCCTTCACCATGCCCGGTTTCGCCGACTCCTTCTGGTCGAGCGACTATGCCGCAGGTACGTTGCCAGCATTGCAGGGTCACATACAGCCCAAAATAGAGCTATGCAAGACTCCAAATACTAACTCATATGGCTACAGGACTTGGCGTCCTGTTTGGCAAGCTCCAGCAGGGAGTAATGGAGAACAGACAGATCCTCACCATTGCCCGACTTCGCGCTGAGGCTGAGGACGTCTATGGACAGCGATTGGGCGACATTGCGCCCGCTGCCGACAAAGTGCAGGGTGGCTTTTCCGTCGACGATGGTGCCACGGTGCGCAAGGTAAGCACACTCAACAACGAGCTCGCAATTCTCTCGCTCTCGCTGTTGCTCCCTGCGCAATTGACGAATTCACGCTGACATGGCAACTTCACCAGGCTTACGATGGCATCCGATCCGAAATGCAAGACGCCGCTCGAAACCATCAACGAATTGCCCAAAACATTCGCGACCTTGTTGTCAACCCCTTCTCCAGATGGTGCGACGCCCACGAAGCACGGATACAAGATTCGCAGGACGATCTTCAATCCCGCATCAAGACGCACGATAAGCAGGCTGAGGCTGTCAAGAAGCTGCGCCAAAACTACTTCAACAAGTGTCGCCTTGTCGAGGACCTCGAGGAGGAGAACAAGCTCGCATTCCAAGAGCCAGAGACTAGCCCCAAGCTAGGCGCCGGCCAACAGATTCCCGAAATCAAGGTCGAGAAGGAAGAGCCGCAGCCCAAGCACGAGGAAGCCGAGGACGACGAGATTTACGAGATTGGAGATGAGATTTACCAACCCGATCAGCTCAAGAAGATTCTCTCCCACATGCTGACCACCATTAAAATGGGCGAGACCAAGGTCCCCATTCTTGGTACATATCTCAACACCTCGGCCGGTTCTGACATTGTCGAGTATCTGCAGAAGAGCATGGGTACCACCAGTATCAGCTATGCCGAGCGAATTGGTCAGGATCTCATCACTAATGGATTTCTTCGTCTGATTGGAAATGTCGGAAGCACCTTTGCCAACAGCTCTAGACTCTTCTACCAATGGCGACCCAAGGCTTTCCGCCTGGCTGGTGTCCCCGAAAAGAAGCAGCCCTTGAACAGAACCTTCTCCATCCCGATCTCCGAGGCTAGCGACTCACCTGTCGTCGGAACCGTCAGCGAATACTTGGAGAAGTGGAACGTTCTCAACACATCTCACCCCGGTGAGAGCCCTGGCCAGCGCCTGCAGCGCGAGTCTCGCGAGACTGACGAGAAGTACAAGTCTGGCGTAAGAAAGCTCGACGAGCTGCGATGCGACTTGGAGCAAGCCATTTTCCTGCACCTCAAGTTCCTCGAGCAGTGTGAGCTGGATCGTCTCAAGGCCATTAAGACTGTCATTCTGGACTTTTCCGGCACCATCAGCAACGTCATCCCCAGCTTGCAGTCTACCGTGGACAAGATGATGCTCTTCCAGGAAACTGTTCAGCCCCTGGGCGACTTGCGCTACATGTTGGAGAACTACCGCACCGGTGGCTTCGTGCCCCGTGTCGTGGTGTACGAAAACTACTACAACAAGGTTGAAAACCAAGTATTTGGCGTTGACCTGGAGGCCAGAGCTCGTGCTGATAAGAAGCGAGTTCCCATCATCGTAACCACCATCCTGACATACCTCGACCACCACTACCCAGACCTTGAAGGTGACGATGCCAGACGCGGCGTGTGGCTCGTAGACGTGCCCTTGGCACAAACACACCGTTTACGCACCAGGATCAGCAACGACAAGACCATTTCTCAAGAACTGCTCAGCGAGTATGATATCCCCGTCGTCGCCAGTCTCCTGAAGCTGTACCTTCTCGAACTGCCTGGTAAGTTTCTCTCATCTCTCACTCCCATCTCACTCACTCACTAACGCTCTCAGATTCCCTCGTCTCTTCTCACGTCTACGAAATCATCCGAACCATCTACATGACCCCCGCCGCCGACTCAACCGAAGCGTCGCGCGTAGCCGTGCTGCAACAAACCCTATCGCAGTTGAGACTCAGTAACATTGCGACTCTCGACGCCTGCATGAACCACTTCACGCGCCTGATTGACCTCACCTCCGCCGACGAAGAGTACGTCACAGACCTCGCCACCACTTTGTCGCGATGCATCCTCCGCCCACGCGCCGAGTCCTCCCTCACCATGGAAGAGAAACACGCCGTGCGCCTCGTCCGCGATCTCTTCACCCACAAGGACGCCATCTTCAGCGAACTCAAACGCATGTCGACCCTCAACCACTCTTCTTCTGTGGGCGGCCGTCCCCGCGCCATCTCCACCGACGAAAGCAACCGCAAAGCCCTCATGGAAGAGCGTAACAGAGCCCTCCTTGAGAAAGCCAACGCATCTCGCAGCCGCGCCACGTCTCCCAACCCCGGACCACGCGGCCACCGTCGCGACCGCTCCTCCGGCGGCCCAGAAACCCGCTTCCCCATCCAGACGAGCCCAACATCCGCCACCGACCGCGCCCGCTCCAGCATGGGCAGTCTCGGCACGGCCATGAACCGCGCCAGTCTTGATGTGCCTGCCGCAGACCGCACGGCTCTCCAGGACGCTCTGAATGGAGTCAGCACGCCGACGAAATCATCCACTTTCGACGCGGCTGAGACGCCCCGGGGTCGCGAACGCACCGATAGTGCACCTCGTACACCGGGCACGGGAACAAAGTTTGTAGGTGGACGACGGGTGGAGGCTACGCCGCCGGCCCAGGATGGTGAGAGTGCTCGTGGTGTGACGCTCGAGGATAAGCCGATGGATGACTAGTAGGCATCGTCATGCTGCCCTTGTTTTGCATCTGAGCAATGCCGGCTATGAATGGAAGAATGTTTGAAGAATAACGCACTGGACTGGACTGGACTGAGAACATGTATTGAATGGAGCCAAGGTTTCTTTTATTTGTGTATGGGTTTTTATAGTTAGCGGTAGTTATCCGATTATATCAGACTACGAGGGCAAGTGATGAAGTGATTGAGTGATGCCAATTGAATGCATACGGGATGCAATAACATTGTGCAAGTACGCCAACTGGTACATATAAGTAATGTTCTTTGTGATTAGGTGGTGTCCACTGATACACACAGGTGATTGGTCGTGTGTAAACAATGTCAACCAAGGCGAGTTCACGTTGAAGACTGAGGCTTTTTGTAGGCTCCTTTCAGGTTCAATAGTTCTGCTCCGTAAGTTCAAGGCGCGCGTTGCGAGCGGCTCGGCGGCTACTTTTTTCGTCGCGCTTGACCCCTTCTCTTCCTAGAACTACCATTAGTGCTGATCCCATTTTACTCTCTAGCCGGCAGTTGAACTTGGATACCTGCAAGTGGCAACTGCTTGTTATTACTCGATAGCCCTTTCGCCGTCATGGGGCAGTAGTAGGCTTTTCCATTTTCTTTAGGTCTTCAAAATTCAGTTTGAAAAGAATTATCAAGTCAAGCAGTAAATCTTGTCATTATGGTCTGGTATAAGACTGAGTCGTGGACTCTCAGCACGCTGTATATACTTGGAGCGCTAACCACCGCCTTCTTCCTGTCTCGAACCCCCCCCCCCCCCCCGTCACTTCGCTCCAGTGACCCTAGCGGTATCTGTAAGTGTGTCCTGCAGTAAAAGTCCCGGTTCATGAGACGTAAATGCAACCGCCTACATTGAAGAGTATCATTTGAGAGAGAAAAAAAAAGGCTACGTCAGGCCTCCCAGGGTCGTCCGAGTGTACTCTTGTCTGAGTTGACGTTTTGTAAGGTAGGCTTTCGTGGACCGCTCACAGTACTTTGAACGTATCGTCCATACGATTAGAGTTACAAGGAGTCTCGAGAGAGGAAGTGTATGAGACAAGAACCATGTCCTTTCTACCAGCAGTATCGAAAGCACCATGGCACGCTTATGGGGAGGGCGGTTGTATTCTGTATTCTTGGGCGAATGTTTCGGTATAAATCGAGCCTTCTCGAGCAAATCCAATTCCAAATTTAAATCCTACCTAGCTGAACTGTCTCTGACAGCTGGGAAGTCCAAGACATACTTAGTGGCTCTTTGAGCCGCTAATAAGAGTATAGTTGCCAACATGACCTACTGTGGCGTTATGCAGTCACCCACGCTGTTTGACAACGACAACAACATCAACACATATCTAATTACAGTCCCGTAGTTTCAATCTTGTTTGAAAAGTCCAGAGAAACAAACGATATACAAGATTTGCGCAGGAAAAGTCAGAATTGGCGATTGTTTATTCAGCGGTTAGAATTTCATGGCCGGCGCCGCTCATGGAATTCATCTAGCCATGTTCGAAATTGAGCCAGAATTCCATCAAACACCACCTTGCCCTCAGCAGTTTCGGCATTCGCAGTCACATAGTCATTGCAGTGAGCGGCCCCAGGAATGTCAAACACGGGAGCCTGAGGGGTGCTCTTGAGGGGGCCCCCAGGGCGACTCGACGAGGACACGGTAACCTCCCTCCAAGGATCGAACTCACCGCTCACCCAAAGCAGCCGCTCATTGCGAACATCGCGCCACCCTCCAGTGTACTGATTTACGCGGTGGTAGGTTCTGCCGGCCTTCAGACCGTACGTGCTGCCATTGACGGCGGGGAACTGCTTGTCGCAAAAGTCGTAGATGTTGCGCTGCCACGGTGCCGTGCGCGAGTGTAGCCCAGTAGTATCGGCGGAACTCCAACCCTGCGCCCATTCAAATCTGCAAAAAACCAAAACTAGGATTAGTACTCGGAATTTTTTCAAGATTTCCATGTTGGCACTAGAAAGCTTACGGCTCGTTGCAGAGTAGCCACCCCCAGGATCTGGTAGAGCTTTCCGGCAGATACGCACTGCCCAAAAGACCTTGGTCGAGAAGCCACCGATAACCTCTTGCGAGCCCTTCGATAGCTAAATCAAGCCCAACACCTTCAGGCCCTGGCAATTTCACCAAAGAATGTGGTCTTTGGTTCTATGAGATTTAGAATTAGTATGCCCCCGTCCTTTACACCGCTGAGCCATATGCCACTTTACCTCGATAAAATCGCACATGACATCCAGTTCAGGCTCTGCTGTCTGGTAAATCTGATGTCTTTGCCAATCAAAGAGCCAGAGCGTCAGGAAGTCAGGAAAATGCTGGTCGTATTTCTGCCAGTCGGGAAACTTGGACTGAAGCGCTCTCTGCTCCTCGGGAGTACCGTGTAGCGTAACTTGGTCGGCACGGGCGATGATTCTCTGCAAATCGGTCGTGCAGTTCTGATTCATTCGATTCTTGATAGGGACAAGATAGTCCCAGAAACTGTCTTTGGTTTCGACGGGGGCACTGCCCGCTTCGTACGCCCAAAAGGTACCAGGCGCCACTCGATTAGTCCACGCAGTCAAGGCTCCTGCATATGAGCAACCTGATAGAAGCCATGGGGCGTTGTTGGGCTTGGTTGCGCTTCCGTTGGTGGTCTCATCGAATGGGAGGACGACGTTTTGTGCGAAATGGACAAGATCCTGAATGGCGTTCTTCAGTGTCAGGTGCTTCAAGTCGGTGAGCTGCGTATAGTTGGTGGCGCCAGGAGGAGAGCTGCTGCCAAAGAACCTGTGCTCGATGACAACGTGAGCGCCGTGAAAGTATTGAGCTAATAGTCCAGGAAGAGTCTGGTTGCCCATGTCCTTGATGTCGCTGTCCGTATCGAGGACTGCAACCTCGCTTGGCGCCGCCAAGGAGATTGGCGATCCCGGGCCAGCATAATGATCTGCATTCCACCAATACCGCTGCTTGAAGGTGCCCAGACTGGGGTTGTCGTGATCGACGAGCTGGTCGAACCATCCAAGCTTGCCAACAAAATGGGTTGTGTTAGAATCCGAGGGCAGAAACCGGTGGCTTGTTCCAAACACTGGTTTCAGTGGCAACGGCAATTTGACTGCGTGAGCCAGTCCACCGAACAGTGCAACTACTAGCAAGACACTAGAGTGCATTTTTTGGTAAGTATGACCACTTTCCAAAAGTCCGATATCTACAAAAAGCTTTAATAATAGTATCAACTACTGTACCTGCGGCAGGGCTTAGAATGTCACTAGTGATAGATAAACGGTCCAAACAAGCCTTTCACCTCACAAATTAATAGTGTGGTTTGCTGGTATAGGCAGTAGTGAATACTAGATATAAAAGTATTCTCTCTCAGCAATACCCTCGCCAAGTTCTTTGTGAAGCATCTCCAACAGCTATCACCATTAGCCGCCATCGGCAAATTCAAATTCACAATCATACACGCATGTAATGGAAATTCGATTTGTTGGCAAGTCTTCGCAAGGCATTCGGCACTTTTACCTGAGAAAAAGGGCAACATTGCCAGAGAACAATAGCATCAAGTACGACAGGGGACAGGGAGCGAGTCATGGGCCAGCTCCGGCCCTTGTCGTCTTTGCCATTGCCGCCTGCGACCCTCATATAGCCTTCCAAGCTAATTTAGCTGCTTTTGGCCCACAGTATATCGGCAAGACTAACATTTCATTCGCTACTCAAGTTTATGATTATCTTTTCCATCTCTCCACCAGCCCATACCACCGATACCACCGAGTTCCACTTCAAGTCGGCACATGGTTGACAGACTGGGAAGAGGTGACAAAAGGATATGGCCTTGTGCAACGAGCCAGACCTGTTCCTTACGAATAGGAAATGAGCCTCTGGACCCCTTTCGGGGAGCAGCGTGGTGCATGTTAAGTCGTCAATCTGGACAACGTCCCATGTTATGCAACCATCCACATCAGGGATTACTGTGTTTCAAGCAACATGAAATTTCTCAGTTGGTCGATTGTGCTTTCCTTCTTTGTTTCTGCCTTGGCAGGGAGCTTCACCCTACTCTCAGAAGATTTTCTCGAGTGAATCTCAGGAGTCTCAGTTCTTTCTCGGCTCCAACAGTGCTGGAGCACAGAAACCTGCATCACGGCGTCCAATACTCCGTGGATTTTGTACGGCTGCTCGTACGCCGGTGCCTTCCTTGCCATTGCGTGGGAATACGCCAACACAATTCGGTTCTTCGCGCCCGGCACCGGCGGCCAGACCTGAGATCTCGTCCGTATTGCAGACACCGTTTTACTACGCGGAGAAAAGAGGAAAGTCAAGCAATTTAAAAGCTACTTTGCGCTAGAAGAGCTGGAGGACGACGAGTTTGCATCATGGCTGCCGTTCTCTTGGCCTGAGGGGAATTCCTGGTTACCAGAGAACGACGATCCTGACTACGGCACCCATTGTGGTGTCTTGACGTCGAATGCTCTGCTATTTACAAGCACAGAGTACTTGCGGCCTACCGTAAGAGCTTTGGCCTCTGAGGCTAGCTACAGTGGCAACCAAGCGCACGGCTTTGCCCCGGACAGATGCTCAACTATATCGGCATGGCCGCTGCTCAAAACAGAGCTTTCCTCAAGGATAACTGCCAGGGAAAGACGCAACGAGAGTGCCTCTCGAATCGTGCCGAGGTTCCGAGCACTGCATTGACACAGCATCGATCATGGCTGTACCAACAATGCACACAGTATGTTACTCCCTTGACTTGTTCCACATTTCAGCTATATGCTCATCGTCGTAGATGGGGATACTTCATCTCGGGATCTGACATCCCTCAAAATGTGAGAACCTTCCTTTCTCGAGCCTACACAATGGAGTACTCAACGCTTCCTTGTCGAACCAATTTCAAACATCACAAGCCCTCCCCATCTCGATTCCATCAACAAGTTTGGAGGCAAGAACTTCAGTTTTCCCCGAGTCGCGGTCATCGATGGCAGACAAGATCCCTGGAGAGCTGCAACACCGCACGCGATCGGCTCCAATAAAGGTCGCAAATCCACCACTTCCGAGCCATACATTCTAATTGATCCTGGCGTCCATCATTGGGACTCCACAGGCCTTCCCCACGATGACATGCGATCCGGCTTGCCGCCACTGCAGATCAACAAGGTTCACAGTCAGCAGGTAACTTTTGTGAAGTCCTGGGTTGATGAATAGCATAAAGCGCAGAAGTAAGAGACACTGCAAGTTTTGGGCGGCATTTCTATGTAGATGAATCTGATCCAGTGAACGAACATTTACCATCACTAACAACCCTTGGAGCTGTAAGAGTTCAAACGCTCTCATGCACCATATCTGATCCAAATCCAGTCCTGTAACTACTCTGAGCCGATGACCATGGAAGATTTGTCTTTGCGTAACAATTCCACTACTGCTCCAGTGGCATCTAGCCAGAGCACTCTATTACCAATCTTTTTCCGCTCCGTTCACGAACACCTGCTCAAAGTGGAGCGCGCTCTTGATTACCGTTAACCTCTAATGGAAGCGCGACTTCTCGCAGGACATGGTGTCCCGCACAATGGCTTATTGAGGACGTCGCGAGTTGGTTCGGAGTCCGTGCCTGGCCCGAAGCGTTTTCGGGCTGCCCGTGTGACAACTACAGCCCTACAAGGACCTTTCAGGCTATCATTTAAGCCAATAGTGACTCGTCAACTTTTTGGCCGACCTGCCCCATTCGAATGGCAAAGCAAGAAAACGAGGGTGGCCGCCGCACGGTTGAGCCGGTGCGCCTTTCAGGTTCGTCAAGCCCTAGCCCATCATATCGTTCAGATTCTGATGCCAAGGGTGACAGCCAAAGAACTTCTGGCTAGGGTCGTTTGGCCAGGGCGGAGGTGACACACACACAACAACCATTTCCTGGTGTAGGTCCGTACCTTTTCTCCACTCATCAAATATGCGTCGAGAAATGATTCCAAAGCCCTTAGAGCTGGACTATGAATGCCCCACAAAGAGGGCAAGGCATTGAATGACGGTATGTGCGGTGCTGTGTGTGTCTCGTCTAGGGCCGGCCGTTCGTCGAGTTGAATGCCGAGTGGGCTGGTGTATGATTGAACCGTTGCGACCGTTTCCTCTTCCGCGGCGTGTGTACTTTGGGAGTTGCGGAAACTCCGAAGCTCCAAAGCCAATCAATTGAACGCAACGAGTTGCTCTGACGCGTGCCATTAACATGCACTGGACAAGAGGCTGGTTGTCCCTCTTGGCATGTCGCTGTAGCGCGTCGGGCCTCGCCCCTTCTTGAGACGGCGCAATTTTACATGCGGTGGAATTGGGAACAGCAACTTGACCGAGCCTATTGGTGAACTGCTATTTAAGTTGGCCGATGGAGCGAGACTCGAGATGCGAAGCGCTATTAGTGTTTACAAAGCGCATTCGCGCATCTGTTCCCACTCGATGCCATCGATCTAAGTCTAAGAAATGTCAGCGTAGCAGTGAAGCAACTCTTTTGCATTGGGAATGGGGGAGGTGCCACTTAGGTCGACTCCCCATCAATTACGCGATATGTTAGAGTTCAGCTCAGCTGGGGTTGTCCGGTGTCAGTGTGTGTTCACAGTATTACCTAAATACCTGAATACAATATTCTTTACTGTTGGCGTCGGGGTACTGGGAGAATTATGTGAAGAATGTAGTATCAGCGCGGATTGATCGGAGTTGAAGCGAATCCATAGCGAGCGTGTTTGATGAGAGGGTAAACCACAAAAAACAAAACAGCAACTTATCCAGATCATAGCGTTCCGAGATGAGTATTGAGACGTTGAAGCAGAACGGTTATTGCAATGGACACACTTCCCGGTAGCGCCGGCACTGAGCAAGGTTGGGTTGTCCTGTTCGACAGCCAACAGCCAATATTAGTACGATAATTTTTTGGGGGGAAACAACGCGCTAGGTACACTGCTAATAGTCATCCCTCACAGGCTTTCGAGGGAACGCGAATGATGGACCTCAAGGTGTTCACTGTGAGCGGTAACGGCGGCACCCTCGATTTTTCACCACTTGCAGGGAGCTTGATGATGATTTGCGACAAAGGGAAGCTGAGCGTCGTCTTCTGTGGCCCAGGCGAGGTCTCGTCTACTGTCACCACCACAATCGCCATGTTGAAGCAGAGCAACCCGCCGTGGCCGTCTATTCTGGACGGTAACTGGATCTGCCGAGGAGTGACGGACTTGTTCGCGGGAACAACCACCGCCGTCATTTGGATCTTTCCGGATGATTTTCCTGGAAGGATAGAGTCAATCATGAGAAGGTGGACGTATACAAGCTATTTGCCCGTTTGGCAGGTTGGCTGCTTTTAGTCAGCTTTTCTTTCTCGCGGGTGGTCCTTTCTTTTTAGATATGGCTTCTGCCGCACAGCAGCAAGGCACGCATTGTGTTCCTGCAAAGGAGATAGAATGTACATTGTGGCTCATGAATGTAGTTACATAATTCGATCTCTCATTTATATTTTCGTGCGGCTAAACCATACTGTAGTCATTTGGATGCCAGTCATAATGACTCTGTGGCGTATTGGTCGGCTGCGTGGGTGCTGCTAAACTTACCGATGTGCGATTGCTCTTAAAAACACACATCGTCGCTGTTACAGTACTCTAAGACCTTGAATTGGTGCTGTGTTCTCTGAAAACAAAGTGGTAGAAAAGCTGGGGGTGAACACATGCATCTACTCTGCACTCGACTCTGCGCAAAGGCAATTAAGTCGACAAACCGTAGGGTCTACGGATTCAGCTTCCACATACGGGAGTATTCGCATTGAAATTGCTAGTAAACCTTTAGCTCAGTCGTCGTTTAGCAGTATTCTACGCTTCCAGCACCAACCCGTCAGCAGTGGGAGCAGTCAGAGCCCGACATGGATGTAGCCTGGCCAGCCCCGGCAGCCCACAGAGGAGGAGCAATAGAATAACAACTTGTCCAAATCCCAGGCAACACGCTACTGCATGACAGTGGGGACTCTGCAGGGATCAGGGTTCCAACGATCGGATGAAACTTTCCGTCGAGGTAAGGCGTAGCCAGCCAGCGGGCTTTGACAAATTGCCCATGTACTGTACTGGACAGGCACGCGCGGTTTTAGCAGCCAGAACTTTAGGGGCTTGTCTTGAAATGCATTCACGACTGCCACAATACCAAAAGCCCCTTACATTCAGTGGAGTCAGGTGGCCACCCCATTTTGAGATTGGCAGAAGCTTTTCTTCAAACTTTGACATTGGTACGGTCATGGAGTCGCTGCTTGGCCTGACTCCAGGCTTGCTAACCGACAAGGTCAAGGGCATATTTCCAACGAGCATCGTGTTGACATGGAAATTTGTGTGCCAGGCGTCCTCGGCCTCGCGTATTTAGTCTTTGTGCTTGGTACTTGGCTGATATTGACACCTTGGGGGGGCCTGCAGTGAACCAATGCTTCGGTGAGGCATGGCATTTTCATTACTGTTAGCTTCAGAGTGCTGCGTGTCGAGTTGAACCGATATGTTCTAGAATGCTTCCAGAAAAAATTACAGGCTCTCATTAGCGCATACCTCGAGAGCACTGCAAGATCGTCACAATAACACTTTAAGCAGCTTCCAATTCAAAGGCCCGGGAAGGTAACGACTCCCTAATAACCTAATACTTGGACTTGTCGCCGGGTTGGCTTGGGGACAAACGAATTGTGGTAAAGAATCTGTGTGGCTTTTTCTGTTTTCTGTTGTATGTGTATGCTCTATTTATAACGATTCTCATGATAAAATGCAGTTAGTATTGAATGTTACTCAATAACCGAGTCACTGGCACGGCGCTCGGTGTGCCAACGCTTTGTAGGCGGCGCTTTGGCTATAGTAAACCATTTGTTTTGTTGTACAACCTTCAACTTCGTCC